>OW386285.2:49205225-50476145 GCA_936432065.2 Rutpela maculata
GATCCTGTATTCCTACCCTCATCAACTGTCGATTCAGAAAATATCAGCTTATTATAATTTTTTTCTTCTATTTTTGCTAATTTTCGTGTACCTACTATATGTGATAATCATACTGACAAATCCAACTACTAACTTAAAATTTTGTCACATTTGTATTGGTCATCAAAGAAATATAAAAAAATCATGAAAAATAACACAGAAGAATTTTTTTACCTCCCCACAGTAAAATTGTGGGAGGTTACTAAAATTGGTCCAAAATCGAAAATTGAGATAACATCAAATATTTACATTTTGAGGTCCCAGTAACTCAAAAAAGTGGTTTTTGAAAAATGTCTGTGTGTATGTATGTGTGTGTGTGTGTGTGTGTGTGTGTGTGTGTGTGTGTGTGTGTGTGTGTGTGTGTGTGTGCCGTCATATTTATGGAGACCTGTGTGTGCATCAAACTCATTTCTGGAATACTCCAAAACTGTGGCATACATACACGCGTATGCCAGAGTCTTTATCCACCAGAACTCTGTGATTCATCATATTTTAGCGGACTATCTATTATAAATCCTTCGGAGGACCATTTATCCGTCACGGTTCACAATAATCGTTATCATAGAGAATAAGTTAATCGACTATTTTCTCAAAAAGCAAAATGTGTGAAAAGTTGCCAGAAATGCATAGTTTTACGTGTGGTACTTTCTACAATATTTGTGGCATGCACGGATTGTGTATTATTATACTGTGCTAGAGCGCCCTCTACGTTATATTTTTTACAGCAAGCACTTTTAGGAGTTTCTGCTTCCGACAGATTCAAGTTAGCCACAAATGGGTATTTTTGAGTGGATCAAATTAAAAGTGATACTTACTAAAAATAAATATAATACTCATAATGTGCTCAACAAACACTTATTGTTAGCCATATATTTAAATGCTCATGATTAATGTATACATTTTTCGGAAACAATAAAAAAAATGTTAAAGTAACAAATGTTAAAGTAAAAGTTGTTCCAAATGAAATTAACTATTATTTTTTACTAACATAAAATTTTGTTCATGCTTTTATACGAAGCGACAAGATAAAGTGGTATTTTTTAAATGGAACACCCTGTATATTATTTTAGTTTTAGATTCTACTTCAAATTTTCATCATCGTCATATAAGGTACTATGTGTCTAAAATGTCTATTATCTCAGTGATAAGCATTTAACAAAAAAAAAAAAAAAATGACAGATGGAGGTTAACATGTTTTAAGTAAATTACCGGCCTAAGGGACGTAGGAGGTGGAAAACGTAGAGGCGGTAGTGCGTTTTTGCCCGATTTCTAGTAAATATCTCTACATTAATCTCTGCAAAAAATTTAAATAATACTTTTTTATGGCCATCATCAAAAATGTCATTTTCTTTAAGTCTCAACACTCGTCAAAAACCTCCATTACGTGGAGGAAGTAATACAATGAAAATATCGATAAGCCGACCTAACAGTTTGATGAGCTAAATATTTCACTGTTTTCAAAACCTCCTTAGTTACATCTTACCCTTAAATTATATATGGACGGTAATTTCAGTTGTACCTGTCAGATATACAAAGTTAGCTTAGCTTATCAATATCTTCCTTCTTAATGGTAGCACTACCTTGTTACCAATATGGTCCCACTTAAAAAAAATTTACTTTGGTACAAAGAATCATTTTATTTCTCTATGTAATTTCGGTATTTCTAGCATTATGTGTGATTATAAGGATTTTTTGACTAAATTGATATTTGACTAAATCAAATAAATGAATTTTTCATATTACTCATATGCACAAAATATATAGTTTTTAAACTATTAAATATTTATGTTGAATTTTAATAATTTTATTTTCATGCAATTTTATACAAATTGTTTCAATTGAACTATTTAACGGATTTAACAAATGATATTAGGAAACTATAGCTCCGTCCGTTAATTTAAGGAATATAAGCAATAAATTAAAATTAAACTCTATATATGTAATTTTTTCTGTCATATCAAAGTATAAAATATATCTGGATTCCATAACATCTAATTTGAGTGCTAATGAATGGATTTTGATGAAACCTTGTTGTGTTTGTAATGAAGTTAATAAAAATGTTGAAAAAAGATTAGAGTAGGAGATGATCGGAAGGGGTAGAAAACACCCCTTTTATCATGGGTTCCGTAACTTGTAGAATTAGGTCAAAAATGTAATAAAACAATATGTTTACCTTTTTGACCCAAAATAATATGTTTTTACTCTTATGAATTTTTTCTAAAAATGCATATTTTTCGAGATATGGCCACTCCAAAATCCATAAAAGTGGGGGAGGGAAAATGTAAAAGTTGAAAAAAAAAATCTGAAAAAATTCAGGTGAATATTCATCGAAATACAAGCCTTTTTTTATTTGCAGATTCCCTGTAAAGTGTGTTTTCACCGAGTTTTTCCAGAAAAACATGAAAAACCATCGTTGTAGCGCTAAAATAAGTAACTTAAAAATTTGAAAAAATTTAAACGTTATGCATTGAGGACTTCTAAATATTTTTTGTCTCTTGGAATGTTTTTGTAACTTGCGAATTTTCCGAGTTGCAGGCAGTTTTTCACGATAAATAATGTACTACATTTTTTGCACATTACAAAATACATGAAAATTCAAAAAATGAGCGTGAACTATATATATTATTATAAAAACATATGGAACCTATATAGTTATACCATTTTTAAAGGTTCAATATAATTTTTAGATTAAGAATGTGAAAAAGTTTTCCGGAAAATTTTTGTTTTTGACAATTCTTATTTGGTAATGATAAAAATGGGAGAACTGATTCAAAGGATTGAAATAAGTTTATATACATAGTTACAAGTATAACACTTATTTTATTTAAAGTATAAATATTGTAACCATAATTTTATTTATAGTAAAGACTCATCAAATGAATTTGTTTCGTCAACTTCCAAAGTTTCATTTGTTCCGTTAGTATCTATTGAATTTTCCGCAGGTTTACAATTAGTACAATCTACACCATTGTACTTTTCACAAGCTGAGGGCAATGAAGTTCAAAAGTTTTGGCTCGGATATTCTTTTTGAGAAAGACATGATGCGAACGGTTCAACGGTTGCACAGGAAAAATGAAAGTCGTATTTAAGTTTATAATACCTAGTAAGTGCCCGCACTAGCAATCGAAAAGTATTACTATTATAGTGATCGTAAAAAAACACATTTTTTTTTTTTTTTTGTTGAAATAAGTTTAGAATGCAATGAATCGTCGAGACTTAAATTTGACAGAAAAAAATTTTTGTATCTGTTCTTCTGTCTGTAACTTTATTTGTGCGCACATTTTCATTCGAACAGTTTAACTTAATTGACGACTTCACATATTATCGACGATTTCAAATATTATATTAAAATTCTATGATCGATTAGTTTCGCTTACTAGAGTGCAAATATAGCATCAAGATGTTTTCGATTAAAGAGACTTGGATGGGAAATTTGGATGTGGAAGTAGTGATTCCTTAAAAATAAAATATGTGGTGGTGTAACTGATCTCGTGGGTATCCGGTATATTAGAGTTGAAAAAAAAAAACGAACGCTTCGCCGAAACGTGAAAATATACGTTGAAACAATCATATCGTTTTTTTAAATATTTTTAAGTTTTATTTTAACAAAAAAATTAACAATACATTTTTTTTTGTATGTTATCCTACTTTTCTGGGCAACTATGTATGGGAAACTATTATTGAGACCACAAGCAATATTCGTCATTTCTTTTGACCGAGGCAATGAGATTTAGTATGTTTTTTAATTCTTTAAACATTCAATTTTAGAAAAAATTACGATAATCTGGGGATTGTTGTCAAATTATATAATATATAATTTTTACTTTGATAAATTCAAAGAAATTTTCTGGCTCTTTAACTTTCTATAATTGCTAAATTAAATTTTTAAGTACTCAAAAAGATATTAAATCGCATTGCCTCAGCCCGAAAAAAAATCACGAATATTGCTTATGGTCTTAATAATAGTTTTCCATACTTACATAATTTGCACAGCAAAAAATATATATAATGAAAAATAATATTAAATACAATCGGACTTTTCACTCTTATGTTACCGTGCTTAAAGGAAACGTGATGGGCGGACATACCGACAGACAGACGGACGGACGGATGGACATTTTGAAAGTTGTTTAGAATTCAGTCACCAACGTTTTCCTAGTTGCGAAGAGTATAATAATCTTCCAGTAAATTTTTTAATAGGTGCTGTTATGTTTTCACTTTTTCTTTTAAGCAATTTCTTAAAATCTTTCATATTTAGTAGTAAAGCTTATATTGGATAGAATTGAATATTGGATAAATTCGGTATGGTTGTACTACTGGTGCAGATTATAATTACTTTTACGGATTATGGTCTGATTGTTTCTGAAAGCCTAGTATGAGCATGAAAATAAAAAGTTTTTATTTGATCCATTTTCTTATAATTAATTTAAATTTCTTACTTTTCGTGAGAAAAACTTGCAGATAAAAAGTTTCCTTTCTTCCGAATTTAATCGGTGGACATACTGTATAATATTAAGAGAATTTAAAAAATTAACAATAACTAAGTGCGTATTTATTAAATCAAACATGAAAAGAAAGCATACTTGATAAAACATGCTAAAATGTACAAACACAAAATAATATATAAAGTGCATATAATCTACTTTCATTACGTGTTCTAAATTTTGAAACTAACTACCTGAAGATGAATCATTGGGAATAAACTGTAGATATTATCATTTTCGCGCTATTTTTACAGAATTTAACTGAGGGACCGTAATAAAATTTTACCTAGGTACTCGTAAAGTGTCTAATAATAACGAGAAAGATTTGACTAACTGAAGACTGATTTATTTTTTTAAATAGAAAGCAGATATATAAGTACGTATTTTTCTTAAAGAAATTTTAAGTAGTACTTTGGTATCAAGGAAAGTGAAATTTTCACTAAGTCAAAAATGTTTGCTAATGACAAGGTTTTATATGTCGTGAACAAATTGAAAAATAACATTATATGAGACTAAATAATAAGAAATAATGTTTTATGATTTTTCTCAAAATAAATTTAACTATATTATTAAATTTTTATTATTGCCCAAATGAAAAAAAAATTATAGAAAAACTACAAATGCATTATGATCCTTATTTGATGTAATAGCAGAATACTTGATTGAAATTGGACCATATCCATCATACAGAGTGATCGCTAGAGGCGTTTTATATTAACTGAATATTGTACGAACTGTTTCATTATAATTTCAGAACAAAATTTTATTAAGTTTTTGAAGAAGCACACAAAAATACGACGTGCCATTATTCATAATTGTTTACTTAAATTCGTTTGCATTGCGGTTTTGCTGCACTGCAACGATAATAACTACAGCAGTTTGTAGGTCTTACAAAATGAATGTAAATTGAAACTTTCAGGCTTTGGTTCTTTTTTCATCATTATTGGAACTATGTTTTCTATGAAGCTGTCTGAAACAATAATTTAAGAAGCCTAGTAAAACGCACTAACTAATGACACGTACAATGTAAAAGAATCTTAGTGCATGGGATATATTTACTTGAAGGCAATTAAAATCAATCATTAAATAGAAAAGTCAACTCTAAATATTTACTATAAAACTTCATGTAAGGTTCACTTTTAGTCTGGCTACAGCTAAAAAACAGTTTGGATGCTGTTTTATTGAAATATACGTTTGATATTTTTAATGGCAATATTGAGTAAGAACTAAAAAGATAATTGCACACATATTTTCATATTTTTTGCGTTTTTGCAGACAAATATTTTTTGTTCTATTTTTGCAATTCCATATAAACCGTCGAAATTTGAATCCGATAGAAAATTCTGCATAAGAATCTAGTTTTTGATTTTGTATACCGTTTAGTCGACGCTTCCTTATCCATTTCGGGATAGGAATTCTCAAACTACAGCATGATCCATTTCCTCTACGCTTTCCATGAAAGATTAGTTTTTGGTGTCATTAAAAACAGATATCAGGTTACCCATTATTGTTAAACTTATTTCCTTTGATCTACACAAATTATTTATTTTCATCTATTTCACCCAAAAGACCAAACCAAACTTATAAAAATAACGTCGATATTATAGAAATACAATTATAGAGATATAGAAATACAATAAATAACTAGAGGAAGCATTATACTCTTCGCCGATTTACTGAGCTTTTTATATAATTGTTACACATTCTATAGGATACTCTTCGCATTTTTCTTGTAAATCATGTTAGTTTTTGGACATTCTAAATTTTGTGATACCAACTTTTTTGTGAAAAAAAAAATATATGGAAAAAAAAATCACGATGCGAGGGATCGAACCCGGGACCCTTGGATTGCGAGATGGAACTCTTGCCGCGACACCACCATTTCTTATTACTAAAATTGTTAATGAGTGTAATATATACCATTAGATAATTTATTGTGATTATTAGGAAACACACATTAGTAAAATGTATTAAAAAAAAATAGTGATAGGAAATAACATGTCGTAAGGTTTCTATTTATTAAAAACCATAAAAAAATGTAAAAAATATTTTTTTAAATTTTAAATTACTAATAACTTTTTTATTTACCAATCTATTTTGTTAAAAAACAATAGGGTTCTTCCTCTAGCTAACACTAAGTTACTCTCCAAATTTCAATACAATCGCATTTTTCTTTTTTGAGTTATCGTGCTTACAAGAAACGTGACGGACGGACAGACGGACATTTTGAAAGTTGTTCAGAATTCGTTCACTAACATAACGATATAAAAATTTTTTCTCTACGAGCGATATTTACTGATTTAGAAATGTGCCGATCAAATACAATATACTCTTCGTTTGTGCGAAGAGTATAATAATAGTATATTGTGTATTTAGGTGTGAAAGCAATACATTCCCGGACGACGGTGCAAATTGTTGGCCGAGGCGCTAGCCGAGGCCAACAAGCATCGAAGTCCGGGAATGTGCTTTCACACCGAAGTACACATACTATTTTTTCTGAAATCACAATCAATATTATTATAAATTAAGGAATTTGTATTAATGCATAACATTTCTTCATTACAATCTAACTGCTTACTAATAAATGCAATTTTAATGTGAGTTGGTTTGTCTGCGTGTATTTATTTACTGTCTAAAATATACATAAAAAACTGTACGGGAATGTTACTTTTCCGGCCTAGGCCGGGAAAGTAACATTCCCGTACGGTTTTGTTGATCTTTGCTTGGCAACGGATCTTTTCCTGTCTGTTTTCTGATAGTTTCTTAGCAACGGACTAAAATACTGAAATTGTGCATTTTTCGATCTGAAATCGCGCCGAAAATGTAGACATTGCCGATCGATTTCAGAAAAATATCTTTTCGATAAGTTTAAAATAAGATTATGTCAAATAAATATAAATTATGTAATTTATTTATTTGCACGGTTGAATGTATTATTAAATCCATTAAGTCCTTAAAAATTGCTTTGCATCACAACGTTATCTATATCTTAATTTGTAGAGAGATCGTTTTTATTAAAAACTGAAGTCATTTATATATTTTGATGAATACTTCCAACAGAATTCAAATATCTCTTTTAGTTATCAATAAAATGACACCAGGAATTTTAAGTGAGACACCCTATATATTTACCTAAAACTTCTTTTTTGTTTCCATAGGTAATTTTGTAGCAATATAAGTAATATATGGCAGCTTGTAGTAAAAGTTAATGTTTTGAATTTACTAGTACGATTTTTTGTGTCAACAATTTACGTTTCAGTGAATAATAAAATAAACAACCAATGGGGTGGTGATGTTTATATTACGAATACTTGACCAACACCTCCTCCTCGGTAGCTAAAATTATTTTTCAAGCTGACACCTACTTCTTTTATTTCAGAGGTACGATTTAATATATTTATAGTATCATATTCACTTATAATAGGATCTTTTTTGTTGTGAATCCGATTGCTTTGCATTTAGATCCATTAAAAGTTGTCGAGGGATAAAATGACCTGCATTTCATTTTCAAGCCCAAACCATTTGCAGAGCTAATAATGACTTTATGACCTACCACATGTTGAGTTGAAATTAACAACTTTTAAAATTTTCTGCCATATTTAAAACACATAATTTTAACATTTTAATATTGGTAGCACAGTCGAGTAGCGGCGCTGTTTTTAAATATTTATACATTTTTGGCTTAAGGTGTCAAATATTGGATCCCCTTCATATTTTTATTAGTCGTGCTAGAAATAATTAGGCAACAATTGCTTCCTCCGCATTCATATTCAAAGACCAACCGAAAAAAGTCTGTAATAAAAGTCAATGAAACTTATGTATACATGTCTTTTTATCTCTTTAATTTCTTTAATCGTAAAAACATGATCTACTTTGGGCAATTTTTATTTGCCGATTGTACAATACCTACAGTATTTTTTCAAAAGGTGTCATACTGTGTTTTACAGTTCTTCTAAAATATCTCTGGTTTTAAACAAAAATTCGCAATATATTGAAAACAGATTGTTCGTTATGAAACTGCGAACAAAACTAAAATATTTTTACTCAAATTGTTAAGTTGCGGAAAATAAAAACAATTACGATCAATCATCCTTAAGCAATTCACGAAAATAACAATAATAATAATAATAAATGTCTAATTTAAAATAAAATAATGTATAATAGTGACTAAAAATCGCAATTGTTTAAGTACATTAAGCCGCCGAATAACATAATTGTTTTTAGAATATGAGTTTTTTGTACTTTTTAGTGGTATTAACAGAAATGTTTAAAAATATTACATTTTGACTGAAAATTAGGTATTTTGTTTCCCTAGAATCATATTTTTCGAAAGTTTCATCAAATCATATATATTATCACTTAAGTTATTGTCAACTGTTTAAAAAAGATCGATCTTAATTGTTTTGTTATTTACGAAAAAGATGGCAGTTCAATTTTCTTCGCAATTTCATAACCAACAATCTGGTTTTCTGTTACGATACCAGATAACTTAAAAAAATGTGCTTCTAGTGGAACTAATTAACGTCATATCAAATTTCAAGTAGAAATGCTTATAACAACGCCTAAAATACAATAACAAATTTGAAAATTGAGTCGCAATTGTTTTGGAATACCATCAAGTCGTAGAGAAAAATTTTTTTCTCCTTAGACTATTAACAAATTAGTCTTTCAAATATTTTCTTTTAACTATTTTTATAGAATAAAAGGCAAGGAAATTATGACAGAAACATCTTTGAAATATTTAATTTAAAAAGAAACGTGACTAGAATATGAATAGAAAGAAACTAACAGTGGCGGCTGGTGATATTTCAATATTTTTTTTCTCGTGTGTGGCGCATGGGACCCATACGAAATTTGGGAAATAACATCTAGAGAAGCACTTCTCTAAAAAATTTTGAAAAAGCAGTTTGCGAAAAAATTTTTGAAAATTCGTTAGCCTCCCCTGGGTCTAGGGACTCCTGTTTATTTTTATTTTTTTTTTTCATATGCATTTAAATTTTCATAAAAATACAACAATAGATTTTGGAGTTTGTGAAAATATTTTCATTACTAACTGAAATACAATGAACTGAAATTTCGTAATTTACAATTTAACAAATTACAATAACAAATAAAACTAAACAGGAGTCCCTAGACCCAGGGGAGGCTAACGAATTTTCAAAAATTTTTTCGCAAACTGCTTTTTCAAAATTTTTTAGGGGTCATTAAAGAAATGCTTCTCTAGATGTTATTTCCCAAATTTCGTATGGGTCCCATGCGCCACAGACGAGAAAAAAAATATTGAAATTTCATCAGCCACCATTGGAAACTAATATTAATTGTAATAAAAATTAAAAACTACTGCCGAAGGAATCACTACTTCCACATCCAGATTTCCTATCGAAGTCTCTTACAACGAAAGAAATTTAATAATATATAAGGCATTAAAAATAATAATAATATTAATAAAATATTAAAAAAACGATGTCACACGGTGGTTGGTGTATTAGAGGGGGTGGTTAATGCCAAAAATTTTTGAGGGCCTTGGTTCTTTGGATTGACAAAATTTTATTTTCTACCCTGTTTAATATTAGGGTGAAGGTGGCGATGGGGGTAGTAGAGGGTGTGGATAATACCAAAAAAATTCTTTGAGGCCTTTGGCTCTTGTACACACACTAAATCACAATTTAATTTTTTTACCTCGTTTAATAATGGAGTATGAGTGGTAACGGAGGTAGTAGAGGAAGTGGCTAATGCCAAAAACATTTTAAGGCTCTTGGTTCTTATATACACACTAAATCCCAAATTTATTTTCTACTCCCCTTAATAATAGGACGGGGGTGGGTAGAGGCTAATATAAAAAAAAATTGAGGCCTATGTTTCAAAATTGAATCGCAGGATTTGAACCAAACGTACTAACTAACATACATACAAAGCAAGTTAAATAAAAGCTTGTAATAAATGGGCGTAACTACTTACCGTACATAAAAGTTTTCTAAAAGATTGACATAATTTCAAATTATCAAATATGTAACAAATTTTCTACAGATACGTATAACGTAATCTGTGATTATTAATTTAAAATTATATCTAAATTTTAGCTAAAATGTTATGAACTACAAGCAGTTACACTTATTTTTTTATTAAATATAATTATATTAAGGGAAATGCGTATTTCTACTGATATATCACACACACATGCATTAAATATATATGTGGCGTACATCATAAACAGTAGATTTATGGAATACATTTTACACACCTACAAATTTTAGTATTAATGGCAAACGTCGTCATAAATATATGTACCTTATCACTTTTTAACTACGGAGTGTATCAAAAAATTATTATTCTATTTTTACAAAATTCTTTTAACAGGACTATAAAATAGGACCATATATACTGTATATAAGATAGCACAAATGGCGCGAAATACCTATTTTAATTT
Source organism: Rutpela maculata (assembly GCA_936432065.2). NCBI lineage: Eukaryota > Metazoa > Arthropoda > Insecta > Coleoptera > Cerambycidae > Rutpela > Rutpela maculata. The sequence continues at coordinate 49,216,176 of OW386285.2, forward strand.
AAAAAGAAACGTGACTAGAATATGAATAAAAACTAATATTAATAGTAATAAAAATTAAAAACCGCTGCCGAAGGAATCACTACTTCCAGATCATCCAGATTTCCTATCCAAGTCTCTTACAACGAAAGAACTTTAATAATATATAAGGCATTAAAAAAATAATAATAATAAAATAATAAAAAAACGATATGTCATACGGTGGTTGGGGTAGTCGAGGGGCTAACTCCAAAAAATTTTATACACATTAAATCCCAATTTTATTTTTTACCCCCTTTAATAATAGGATGGAGGTGGGCTAATATAAAAAAAAATGAGGCCTATGGTTCTTGTATGCACACTAAATCACAGTTTTTTTATCCGCTTTAATAATAGTGTGGGGGGTGATAGTGGTGGTGGTTGATGCTAAAAAAAATTTTTGAGACCTTAGCTTCTCGTACATGCCGTAAGTCCCAATTTTATAGACTCCTACTTGCCTGCTTTACCTATTTACCCTTATTTACCCCCATTTACCCCCTTCAAATGAATTATATCAGAATATAATCTAGTTCCAGATCCCGTTAAAGTACATACGTGTACCAAATTTCAAGTCAATATTATAAACGGTTCCAGAATAAACGTGCGCACAAAAAAGGTACAGACAGACTGACAGACAGAAATTTCTTTTTGTTCAAATTTAAAATCTCGTTTCATGGCATTCCAAGCCTATTTTAATAAACAGAAGGTCTTTTTTGCGTTACTACACTTTCCATTACGTGGATATGGAAGTAAAAATTAAATGTAAAAAAAACCTTTTTAAAAACAAGCTTTTATTATTATTTAGGTGTAAAAGTGAAAAAAATAAGTTAAGTTGAATTAATTGCTTTAAATACAGCTTTTACAATTATATACAAAGATAATAATTGGTCAATACATTGTTTTAAAGGCATGTTGCGCTCGAAAAGTTCATACAGGCATTAATTTAGTTTGACAGAGATGGTAAGAATTTTTTTCTATTCACATAAGAAGCTTTTAAGACAATTAATTCAACATAACTTATTTTACTTCCACATCCAGTGGAAGTATAGTAACGACAAAAAAAATTTTTAAAATTTTTCTTGTTCAGATAGGCTTAGAATGTCATGAAACATCGAGATTTTAAGTTTGAGTGAAAAAAAAATTTCTGTTGGTCTGCCGGTCTGTCGGTCTATCTGTCTGTCTGTCGGTCTGTAACTTTTGTTTATGCGCACGTTTACTCTGGAACCGTTTGAGATATTGGCTTTAAATTTGGTACACATATGTACTTACATTAACGAGAACTAGAACTAGATTTTATTTTCATCTTGTTCCGTCGAGGGGTTGGGGGGTAAATTGGGGTAAATAGGTAAATCAAGCAGGTAAAAGTTCATAAAGTATTTAGTATATACAAGAGAAGTTAACGTCTCAAAAAAAAATTTGGCATTAGCCACCCCCATTACCACCCCCACCCCATTATTAAAGGGGATGAAAAAAAAATGTGATTTAGTGTGTGTACAAGAGTCAGAAACCTCAAAATATTTGTTTACTTTATCCACCCCCACTACCACCCCCTATCACAACCCCCACCCCACTACCGATGCGAGGTATCGTTTTATGGGTTTTTGGGGTAGAGGATTTCAAATATTATATTATTAAAGTGCCATAAACAATTATTTCCACATACAAAATTTTTCGTTGAAATTTTATATGTGGAAATAATTGTTTATGGAACTTTAATAATATAATATTTGGAATCCTCTACCCCAAGAACCCATAAAACGATATCCCACATCGGTAGTGGGGTGGGGGTGGTGATAGGGGGATAGTGGAGGGTGGATGAAGTAAAAAAATATTTTGAGGTTTTTGGTTCTTGTACACGGTACACACACTAAATCATAATCTTTTCTCATCCCCTTTAATAATGGAGTGGTGGTGGTAATGGGGGTGGCTAATGCCAAAAATTTTTTGAGACCTTAGCTTCTCTTGTATATACTAAATACCAATTTTATGAACTCTTGCCTGCTTCATTTACCTATTTACCCCAATTCACCCCTATTTACCCCCCAACCCTTGGACGGAACAAGATGATAATATAATCTCGTTCCAGATCTCGTTAAAATACATATGTGTACCAAATTGCAAGTCAATATCTTAAACTTTTCCAGAGTAAACGTGCGCACAAAAAAGTTACAGACAGGCCGACAGACATTTTTTTTTTCACTCAAACTTAAAATCTCGACGTTCCATGACATTCTAAGCTTATTTGAACAATAAAAGTTTAAAAATTTTTTTTGTCGTTACTATACTTACACTCGACGTGGAAGTAAAAAGACCAAAAATGTTAAAAAAAAAAGCTCGAATGCTGAAAATGGAGTGATGTATACCATTAATTAAGTTAGTTGTCTAGTTACAATATTTAAGAGGTGCGGAGATAATTTTTTTTTCGAACGTGCGTTATGTCCTTAATGGTGCTTTATGCGATGTAATTTAAAAAATTTTAGTTGTGGATAATTTTCAACTAGCAGAGAGAGAAATATAATCATTTTGGAACAAAAACTAACGTATCACGAATTCAGATGCAAATAGAACATAATTCTTTTTTTAAACGTTGATTATTTCATATACTTTCATAATTCACTTATCGTTTTTTGGTTTCACAAAAAAATGACGTAGTTATATGAAATTGTTTATACGTGCAATATCCATAATTAAAATTAAAATCCAAAAAATTGGTTTAAGTTTAATTTTTTGAGTGGAAATAATTGTTTATGGAACTTTAATAATATATAATATAATATTTGAAATATTCTACCCCAAAAACCCATAAAACGATACCCCACATCGGTAGTGGGGTGGGGGTGGTGATAGAGGGTGGTAGTGGGGGTGGATAAAGTAAAAAAATATTTTGAGGTTTCACTAAATCACAATTTTTTTTCATCCCCTTTAATAATGGGGTGGGGGTGGTAATAGGTGTAGCTAATGCCAAAATTTTTTTGGACTCCTCTTGTATATGCTAAATACCAATTTTATGAACTCTTACCTGCTTGATTTACATATTTACCCCAAATTTACCAATTTACCCCCCCAATCCTTCGACGAAACAAGATGAAAATATAATTTAGTTCTAGATCTCGTTAAAGTACATATGTGTACCAAATTTTAAGTCAATATCTCAAACGGTTCCAGAGTAAACGTGCGCACAAAAAAAAGTTACAGACCGACAGACCGACAGACAGACGGACAGACATTTTTTTTTCGCTCAAACTTAAAATCTCGACGTTTCATGACATTCTAAGCCCATTTGAACAATAAAAATTTTTAAACATTTTTTTGTCGTTACTATACTTCCACTGGATGTGGAAGTAAAAATCCTCTTTTTAGTAACATATTATGGTATGGTTACCAGAACTACATGTGTATGCAAAATTCAATTGAAGTCGTTCAAAATTGACTTGCAAGATTTGAACTAAACATACTAACATACAAGCTAACAACATACAAACTAACATACATACAAAGCAAGTTAAACAAAAGCTTGTAATAAGTGTGCCTATCTACTTATCTTACATAAAAGTTTTCTAAAGGATTGACCTAATGACAAATTATTAAATACGTAACAAATTTTATATAGAAATATATAACGTAATCTGTGATTATTAATTAAATAATGTATCTAAATGTTAGCTAGAATGTTGTGAATGACAAACAGATACACTTATATCTTTATTAAATATAATTGTAATATTGAAAATTCGTATTTTTACTGATATTTCATACACACATTCATTAAATATATATGTGGCGTACATGATACACAGTAGATTTATGGAATACATTTTACACACGTACATAGTATTAGTGGCAAACGTCGTCAGAAATATATGTACCTTATAACTTCTTAACTACGGAGTGTATCGAAAAATGAGACATATCTACGAAAAGGAGAATTTTTACCTGATCGGCAGGCAACCATATTAGCAAAGCTTCCACAAATACATTTGAGGATGGTTTGTCACAAATACGGTCAGACCTGTATGTGTGTGTGTGTGTGTGTATGTATGTTAGCACGATAGCGGCGAAGCTACTAAACGGATTTGGATGAAACTTTGCATGAGGGTTTCTTTAGTGCTCCAGAAGATCTGAACAGGTTTTGGTTGAGATCGGATTACGTTTAGTGCCGTTTTGGCACAACAAGTTGTTTATTTCATGATTACTTACAATTTATAATTGAACCATTGAAAAGCAGTAAAAATTCCGATTTCAATGATATATCACACTTACTTTTTCGATTTGGTTTCCGTGAAAAAAATTAAAAAACAAAATAACACGCTTCTTGTGTAAGATAATTTTATAGTCTAACCTAACGTTCGATAGACGTGTCAGAGAACGTATACCACAAAATAATACAGGGCTGTACCCCTTACTCTTTGCAAACTTGCAGCCGCAAAGGCTTTTTTTAGAGACTATTGACGGAATCGGAACTGTACTGATCTGACGAGAGTGAAATTCTACATCTCAACGCGATATTCCGAACGACTAATTATCTACGGTTAATTAGTTATGAACGTGCAAAGACTGTCTATCTCTTTTTTTGCGGAGGAACGAGATGGAAGATGGACACTTTTCTAACACAAATTCGCGATCGAGAAACGTCAAACGAAAAATTGCAAAAATGTCACTTTTGATTCGTTCGTGCCGAGCTGAATTTTCTAATTTCGACATGCAATTTACGATGCGGATCAACTACAAGTCTTTCTCTTTCCATCGCTACATAGTGCGGCCGTCGCGGTATCGTATTTTTTAAAATACGAGTAAATTTAGATGTCGTGTTTTCGACCAAAATTTACCCTCGGATGCCGCAACTCTGAAAACGGTTTTTCATCTGTAACCCGGAAACTGTGAGAGATAGCTCAAAAATAAAAACTCCCTAAGGAAAACTACATAATGTCAGGAACGTTTTGCCGCACTCGAAATTTTAATGGGACTTTTCGTTTGGGTCCGGCGGGCCTTTCAAGATGACGGTGTCATGCACTGTTTTCCTTAAATCGTCCGTGACTTCTAAACGGCGACTCCTACGGCAAAAAACTATGACCTAACGGAATTGTAGAGAATTGAATTACCTAAAAGTCTTTTTTTTGGATTTTTATGCTGCTCTAAAAATTACCGAGATACGGTCGGCCAAAGTGGAGACGTTTTTGAAATTCGTCTAAAATCTCGAATTTTTTCTCTTTAAACCTCCATAACTCTTAAACGGCGGTCCCTAGGCCAAACGAATGTGTAGAGAATTTAATGCTACAAAAAATTGTTTTTTATTTTTTGACATAAGACAAAAAATAAGGACGTTAGGAACGAAACAAGTGGAAATTTACATTTTCCAAGGAAACGTGTTTTTTTTTCTCTTCTCTTGCGAATATCTAGATAAATATTGATTTTGGCAAAAAAATAGTAGGGTCTATTAGAAAGACAATAAAATGATGATGAATTTGCTTTGTCAAAAAATGTCTGTAGGATTAATGGTTTCGCTGCTATATACGTTTCAACACAAAATTTCGATTTTCTCATATGCCCAAATTATATTTGATACTGATTTTTAAAATCTCCGCCAAGTGAAATTTATATGTTTTTGTCCTTAAAGCAGTGCAATGTACAGGGTGATATTCTAATACTGACAGAGGTGTTCACTGATTTCGGCTGATAACTCGGGAACGGTTGAAGATATCGAACTGAAATTTGAAACGTAGGTATAAATATTGTAGACGGACGGATTACGAGTGAATTAATAATACACCTACGTCACACGACGTCACAAAAATGAAAAATTATTACAACAGACGAACTGGTACAGATATCGACTTAACGGTTGGAGTTATTGTCCACTTCTCACTTATGGGATATTGACTTGGGGGAATGCGGCACACAGTCACTTACAAAAATTATTTGTGATCCAAAAGTCAGCAGTAAGAAGTATAGTCAATGCAAATTGGGATGAAACGTGTAAACCAATATTTATAGAGCTAAAAATTATGACACTGTTTTCTGTTATCGTGTATCAGAATTTGCTTTATGTAAAACAGAACTTACAAAGTCATGTTGCACATAATGAAATCCACGAGCATGATACAAGAAATAAGTTTAATCTGGTAACACCACAAAGCAGACTTCATAGAAACAATAACTTTGGAATCAGTTTGTTCAACTCCTTGCCACAACACTTCCGCAACCTCACAATGATCAAATTCAAAAAGAAACTCAAAAACATATTAACACAGAACTGCCTTTACAACTTACGCGAGTTCTCTCAACTTATTGCTGAAAATGGAGACATTATTTTTGCCTCTGTTAATTAATTTTATTATTTTATTTTATTTTAATATGTACCTGTAGTTTTATCGTTCTATGTTTGTAATTTTACCATTTTATCGTAATTGACATTTTCATGTCATATTTTTTATCTTCATCTCTTCCGATTTAAAGACTGATTAATTTTCTGTACAGACATCTAATTTGTATTTATTGACTTGTCTATAATGTAAAATTTCTGAAAATGAATAAATATTATTATTATTATTATTATTATTATTGAATTGAAATTTTAAACATAGGTGGAAATATTGTAAATGTACGGAATAAAAGTGAATTAATAATACACCTAAATCTACATGACGTCACAAATAAGACAAATTCTTACAACAGGCGAACTGGTACAGATATTGACCTAACGATTGGAAACATAAAATTAAAATTTGAAATGTGGGTGGAAATATTGTGGACGGACGGAATACAAGTGAATTAATAATACACCTACGTCCACATGACGTCACAAATAAGAAAAATTCTTAGAAACTGGTGCAGATATCGACTTAACTATTGGAAACATCCAATTAAAGTTTGAAACGTAGATGGAAATATTTCTACAAGACAAATTTTCAGGGAAATGTCACTTTTCAGAAATATGTCAAATTTTCGGAAAAATGTCACTTTTCAGAAAAATGTCAAATTTTCGAAAAAACGTCAAATTTTCGAAGAAATGTCACCTTTCAGAAAAATGTCAAATGTTTGAAAATTGTCAAATTTCGGAGTAATGTCACTTCAGAAAAATGTCAAATTTTCTAAAAAATGTCAAATTTTCGGAGAAATGTCACTTTTCAGAAAAATGTCAAAAATTCATGAAAATGTCAAATTTTCAGAAAAATGTCACTTTTCAGAAAAATGTCAAATTTTCAGAAAAAATGGACTGAAAGGAAAATTACTAAGTGTTCTTGCCTACGAACTTTTTTATAGTATTGTGTTTATTTTTATATTAATTTTAGGTCCATGTGGACACATTATAATTCTAACCTAGTTTTAAGCCTGCCTACAGAAGACAGGAGCTACTTTTCTATTTTTCTCCAAGCCAAACCGGACCTTCTCCGTCCAGCCTCACACTCGCCACGGCGGTGTTCACCGTGGTTGTCTGGCTGGCCCCGGGCTAGGATCCGATGAAGCATATATTTGTATTAAAACATTGAATAAAAGATTAATGTTGTGTAGACTATAAATTTAACACTCAAGTTCTTAGGTTCAAATCCCACCGACCGCAAGACTTTTTTTTCTGATTTAATATGAAAAAATATTTCAACTTAATAAATATAATTAAATGAGATCCTTCATATTGTTTAGTGCTCTTTTCGGCTTCAAAGATTCATCGGGTGGGGAGGTTCCAGCCGCTTCAAATAGCTGCCGATTTTTTTATACCAATATACTTAATTTAGTTAACATCTGGCATAGGAAAATAGTTGTACCCGTCCGTCGAATAGCAAAGATGTTTTTGCTGGTATTGATTTGGTGTGCAAAATAATCTTACATGTTCAAGTAATCACGTGATTTATCTAATGACAGTTTCTTTAGAGGATAACTGTTATTTGAAGTACAGACCGACCAGTAAAAACTTACAGCCTGAACAACTTAATGTGGATAACATCAACTGATAAAGAAAGTTAATGTGGTCAGCGAAATTTACCTAGATTAAATCGACCCTAAAGAGGCGTCACCCCTGTGCGTCTTTCATTGTAATCGCTAAAGAGTACCTACTAAAGAGATTGTCTTTAAATGTTAGGTTGTCAGACTAAAATATATTTATATACAAATTTTTAATTGCCTAATATACATTATATACACCTTTAGAATATGAATGGAATTATACCTAGAGAACGAATCTAGTAGATTGAAACAATTAAATTATGTTTTCTTCTCATAAGTATGAGGATTTATTTACCTATAATTCACTCTCCAACAGATACCACTAATTACACGGTGAGAAAGTTTTCAGGTAAAAACCCACTAATTATGTATTTAATCAAAAACTAGATTATACTCTTCATTTATTGAAGTTTTTATATAACTACTAAATGTAATAAAGAGTGTGCGTAAATTTCTGTCATTAGCTTTAGGTGATGATAGTTTTGCAAAAATACAGTTTGCCCGAAAATATTTCCTACATATTTATTTAATATTTCGGGAACCTTTTGTGCTGCAACAATGAGATTTATTACGTTATTTGGTATCAATAAAGGCTATTATTGACCAAAATGAAATTCAACCAGTGACTATCCAACATTTATTTGATCGACTTTTAAATGCTGGCGCCAGATTATGGTTTCCTGATCAAATTTATACAACAAAGAGTCCTCTTTGTAAAACACTGTAGATTCAACCGTTTTTTTTTTATAAAAAATGATTTAAAATAGTTTTAGCAGGGTCATTTTGTGTCCTGATTTTTGTTGTATTTCACAACCTACTCCTCATTAATTACATAACAGGTAGTTTCCGTTTCTTGACCAACTGTGTCACAACGTAGAAAGTAAGTTTTTCTCTTTATCCTTTCGCGTATACCTTACTGGTCGAGTCCTCGCCCATCATTTCGTTTTTAGTGCCATGCAAGTCACTCGTGTATTAAATAGTTTAATGTTATTTGTGTAAGCTGTGGAGTTATGTATATCAATTACAAAAATGAAAAGTAAAGAACGTATTTGTGAAGGCCTAAATGGAAAATTAGAAAAGTAACATTTATATACAGTGTGACCCACCTCGAGTGGATACACCTTCGTAGCTCAGTTATTGGTCATCCAATTTCAACCAAATTTGGATTGGTATCAAAAACCTTTGCTACATCCTTTTTGAGTAAAACAAAACTTATTTCAGTTATTGGCGTGCATTTTTATTAAGAAAAAAAAGGGTCGATTTTTTGAGAAGTCATATTAGGTATTTTTTTATTGAAAACCTAATGCAATATTATTGACCAACATACTATACTATATTCAAAAATTAACAACATTTTTATTTTTGGTTTTCGAATTACGGCCCACTTAAAATTACCTATTTTAAACATTAAATAATCAATAAATTGATAACGATTTCTTTTTCGAAAAAAAGTCATTCTTTATTTTCCCTTTAAATTCACTTTTTCTACCACCCCATATTATCAATATTTTCAAATTCGGTAATCCTTATTGCGCGTATAATTTATAGGGCTGATGGCTCAAAATTTTTAGCAATTTAGGATAAAAGAAAAATAGCTAATTTTGAACATTGTGACTCAGTTGCCCAAGAAACGGAAACTACCTGTGTTATGTAATTATTTCAGATTTTCATATAATTTAAATAATTAATTCTCAGATAAATCGATTAATTTTTCAATTAATAATGTATGCGTTCAATTTAATCTTAAATGTAGAAATTTGACAACAGAAACAGTTCATATATTGTACTAAAAAGCGTCTTGATTTTGAAAATTCTCAAAAAATAATAGATTATACTCTCGAATAAAAATTACTTTATTTAAATTGCTTTTCAAACGAAATTTGTTATATAAGTGCACAATTGACGTCAAATTTATAAATTATTATATTACAACAGAACATTTTTTTTCATATTTACACAACCAAATACTTGTAAAAGTCTTTATAGAAATTATTATTATTATTATTATTATTATTAACTCTCAGATCCTATAAGTTTACCGATAAAGTATAAAATTTGTATCTGATATTGTCTTTGAGAGAAAACTTATTAAACTGCGCCCTACATGTAATAATGCAAATACTACCCACACCTCGTATATCAAAATTTAAAATTTATTGGAATGATAAAACCTGTCGAATGCCCTGCTCAAGACACAATTGATTCCGACAGGGCACTCGCAAGCATTGATCTAGAATCTATTAGGTTCCTAAAAAGTGTACGCTTTGTAAAGATCGTTGAAATTCTGATTCTGATAGAATTGTATTACTTGACAGATAATTATTTAGTTTATTTGACAGCGTACTCGAATATTTTATAAGATTCAGGTGTTATAGTTACTTACGTATCGATTTAAAATTTAACATAAAATCACGGAAACATTTTTGTATTGTTTAAGGACACATTTCATATGTACCTTTAGAAATATTATTGCTTAGGAGTTTATTATTTCACTATTTTTATATTTAACTACATAATCCAACAGTCAAAAGCTTCATTACAGAATTATGTATCTACAAAGAATAAAAGACAATATGTGTAAAGTATCAGTAAAATTTTCAAGAGGGAAAAAATACAAACACACAAATCTAGGTGTCCGTTCTTCAAAAGGGACATTATTACACTCTTCGCAAAAACGAAGAGTATATTGTATTTGATCGGCACATTTCTAAAATCGTAAATATCGCTCGTAGAGAAAAAAATTTCATATCATTGTGTTAGTGAACGAATTCTAAACAACTTTCAAAATGTCCGTCCGTCCGTCACGTTTCTTGTAAGCATGATAACTCAAAAAAGAAAAATCCGATTGTACTGAAATTTGGACAGTAAGTTAGTGTTAGCTAGGGGAAGAACCCTATTGTTTTTTAACAAAATCGATCAGTAAATAAAAATGTTATTAATGATTTAAATTTGAGAATTTTTTTTTGATTTTTATGTTTTTGTAAAAATTTACATTTTTTACATTTTTTTACGTGTGAGGTAGTTCTTACGCTTTTGACTCGGAATATAACGGCACCAGGTTCGAAACCCACATGTGGTATGGTATAGTTTTTTTTAATTTTTACTTTATTTTACACTGAGTCTTTCACCAACTAAGTTCGTACATAAAATTAAAAATATCTAAAACTAACATTATTTACAAAAAACTGCGAAGAGTATCCTATAGAATGTGTAACAGTTATATAAAAAGTTTACTAAACCGGTGAAGAGTACGTTTTTAGCTTGTTTTTTTTATAATCAAACACGGATATTTTTTTCATTAAAAAGAGAGGTTATCAGTAAAATAATTTAAGATATACAGGGTGTTTCATTAATAATTGGACACACGCTAACTGGAGAATCCTTAGTCCGAAATATGAAACCTGAAACACTTAGATAAAATATGCCTCCTTACTGAGATACAGGGTATCAAAGATGTAATTTTTTTTCTTTTTTTTTGCAATATCTCAACTACCTCTTGACCGATCTCCTCCCAATTTGGTAAGGAAACATTTTTTAAGCTAAGAAACAATAATTTATGTATTACATCACGCTAGCCCGTGGAGGGCGGCTCATGAGCTATACCTGATGATGAATATTTTTCTCTTTTTTTTTTTACGAAACGTAGTGACACTTTTGACTAGAAAATCTCATGCAGGAGTCATTTCTACGTAAAAATGGTACACTTTATAGAACTTGATAATTTCAACCGTTTTCGAGAAAACTGCCGCATAGATCTCAAAAATTCTTTGAAAACAAACCCAATTTGAAATGGAACAGTTGTATTTATTGAAAAGTGTGCTTTGGTGACGTCTTAGTTCTGTCAAAATGTCAACCTAATGAAAAAATGTGTCAAACTAATGAAATTATACGTTTCTTAAGTTAATAAAATATTGTTTTTTTATTTACTCTAAGAAGCTAGATAAAATTGACCATGAGAAAACGATGCTTTTCTTTCGTGGTCAATTTTAGGGGCCTTTTCATTTAATCTAATAATGTCTTCAGCGTTTTAATTATCGAACCTGTTCGAAATAGCGTTCGAAAAACGCCCCAGGCTTTTATACTCATCAAATATTATACTTAAGAAAAACGCCCCAGGCTTTTATACTCAAATATTATACTTAATTACAAACACGGCTTACACTAAGGCCCTACGGGGTAGGCAGAGGTCCAGATACAGTGCGTGTAATTGCCGATTAGGCATGTACATTCACGTAGCGCGAGAGATATGACAACACAGCAGAGCAAACTCGCCTGTCGGCGAAGCATCCCAGCTCTCAGTTATTTCATTTCAGCCAGCTGGCACACGCGATGTTGTAATTCTTACTCCCTATGCCTAGCCCGCCACTACACACACTGTATCAAACTCGTTACGGTTCTGATTTGCAACACAAAATATACATACTTGAACTATACACATCTAATCCATATTATATGAGCCCTGCATGTAGTTTATAATAAACTCAGTCTTGATTTAAAGAGTATTGCTAGTACAAAAATATTTTTGGCAAAGTCAAAATTATTTCTTACCTTAAACACATTTTTTTCTGTTTTTAAATGTATTAATTTATACTATACACTTTAACATTTTTTTTTTGTAAGATTATTTTACTGTTTTCATATGTACATTGTGCGTCAAATAGTTTGCACCATATTAGTCCAGTCAACGAATGACCTAAAGGGTGGTGTAGAGTGCGTGAGCAGGGACCTAAGCGATTACTTTAGAAAGTTATTCAGGGTGTTTAGGGAGTGAACATACTGAAAGTCCTGACGTCTAGGAGGTGAACCGGAGGAAGGGGGGGCAAAGAAAGTCCCACTTTTGGTTTTTTCGCCTATATCTCTAAAATGGTGCATCAGAGGAAACAATTTTCTTATACAAAATGAAAGCTCATAAAATTCTCTACAACTTTCATTCTATATACTTTTTCGAATTCGCAACCGTTTTCGAGCTACACGCTCCGGAAGTGAAAATTTTCGTAAAACAGATTTTTTACCTCTTCAACTTTAAGGAAAAGCAAGGTGGGCTTCTCAAAATTGTACTTAAGTCAGAAAACATCAAGAAAGTGGCAGTGATCTTTTACAACCCCTCCTCCACTCAAGGCGAGATTGAAGAGGCTGGGAAGATTTGCTTCCTCAAATGGTATGTGGCACCAGCAAGACAGACCTCCCTCAACCAGTACCACTGTTGTCCATGAGGTCAGTGGCAATAGTAAGCCTGACACCAACTCCCTCCCACCAACTGAGAACGCATTCCCGGCGCACCTACCACCAAGTGCAGCAGTGGCTCGGAAATAAGCTGTCCCCTCAAGAGTGGGGGTAGAAACATGTAGGAGACACCCTGGTGCCAATTACAAGCACCGGAGTTCCTACTTTTTTTTTGTCATCTTTGAAATACAATTTCCTACTTTTCAGGTAAAAATCTGTTTTTCGAAAATTTTCATTTTCCGGAGCGTGTAGCTCGAAAACGGTTGCGAATTCGAAAAAAGTATATAACGACGCACCATTTTAGAGATATAAGCGAAAAAACCAAAAGTGGGACTTTCTTTGTCTCCCCGACCCTCCCCCGGCTCACCTCCTAGACGTCAGGACTTTCAGTATGTTCACTCCCTAAACACCCTGAACAACTTTCTAAAGTAATCGCTTAGGTCCCTGCTCACGCACTCTACACCTTCTTTATTGACTTTAGTATACGGGAAACTCTGCTGTTATTGTTACAATTAATTATTTTTTATTTATTTGCTTTCATGATGATTAGAGAATATTATTTAAGTACTAAGCAAATCACAACTTACACACTTTTTTTATTTATTATGAAATTACCTACTTTCTGTATATTGTTGCTCTAATCTGGGCACGCTAATATACTAGTTATATAAATATTTTAAAACACTCATTATTGGAAAACCAGTCAAAACAAATACTCTTCTAGCTAATACTGACGAAGTACTGAATTACATGATAGGATTCCTAGCAATTTAATGCAGAAAAAATATTGAAAATACTTAAATCATTTATTGAAATTCAGTAATTCACAATTATTGAACCTCACATTCTATTTCAACCGTAGAAAAGTTGTACATTTTCTTTCGAATTCGTTAGTTCTCATCAGTAGAGTATAGAAACATTCATTCATTATTTATTTACAAGCCTATTCTTGACTTATTTTTGCATAATACCTAAATAATATTCTCTAGTCATGATGAAAGCAAATAAATAAAAAATAATTAATTGTAAAAATAAATCAAGAATTCACTTTTAAAGGATTAAAACAGTAATATAATCGTGAATAAGGTATAACATTATGCTCGTGTATAATGGCTATTTCACGCTTGGATGATTTGGGACAGTCGCCTTCGGCTCGGGACGTAAACATCACCTTCGCGAGTAACAGCCAGTATTATACGCTCGCTGAATGATATACTATTCTAGTATATTTTTTTGCTAAAAGTTGTAACGCCTCCTGTGTGGTTTTGTTACAACTAAGGTCAATTTCAATAAAATCGGTCGCAAATCATAGCGGTTCCCTGTAAGCTTGTACGAATAATAGAGGTAATTGTCTCCTAGAAGTCGCCGGGACAGTTCTTTCAGATCCACGAGGCTCACGAGGGCCGAATCCTTAAACCGGTTCGTCCTCTCTGATTAGGTGCGTTGAGCAAGTAACTTGTTTTTCACGGCGTCTCGTAAACTTCTACAATTTGTTCAATTTCTTAATCGGAATGGAGTGGTTTCGGTTGAACATTACTACATTACTACATTAACATTAACATTAATGCATAAATGCATTGAGCATTAGAACGTTAGTACATGAATCCATTAAACATAAATCTGGTACCACAGAAGACTGGAACTATAGTTCCTGTCTTCTGTGTTAGTACGTTAATCTATTACATTAATCATTAATAAGTCACCTAAATGATTTACATTAAGCTGAAATTTGCGATTAAACGTTGCATTTGCATTTACGTTGTCATGACGACCAAATACATCTCAAGGATTAGTTTTCACTATTTTAATCACGTTATGGTGGGAGCCGTCATAACGTTCTTTTGCTGATTTACGTTATTACCTCTGTACATATGGAAGTTTTCTGGTCAGTTACGATTTATTAATGCTGAAGTAACTTTTATTTGGACTGCATAATATGGTTGATTATGCTTTGTCTCGATGTTTGCGGATCACGACGAAAATTTTCCAAGAGTAGGAGCTACAAGGAAGTTGAAGCCGCCATTTTATTGTCACGTAAAAGTGCAGAAGCAATGTGATACGTCATCTAGTTCTGTCAGCTGATTAGTGTCGTAGACAGCATGGAGTCTAACCTCAAGTTTTAACTGTGTCTCCATATCAACTTTTCGGATTTGTCACCTTTACCATACTCAGTTTAGGAGGTTTCTACTAATGTCTGGCAGACACAGCTGCTCAAGTTAAGTGTTCTTTCTATTATATTTTTTTGTTCAATTACTAATATACCTCTCCAGCAAGTTTTACAAATTTTAATGTAGCGAATTAACTGCTCAGGCAGGACTTAATTTTGTTAAAAAAATTTGTGAGCTATAAAACCACCCAGCTAATCAAAGAGCAAATTTTAGAGAGCCCAATGTATCTTCTAATCTTATTGTTGTTTTTTTACTGTATTTTAAAAGTGCAGGGTGTTTTAGAGACAAGTTGTGGTATAAAGTACCATTGTTGAGAGCTTTCATCAATTTACCGTGTGGTTAGGGATTTTGTGCCAGGTACTGTCACAAAGTCCAAGGGATGTATTCACCCTATGCACCTATTCCCTATTTTTTAGTATCCTTTGGTTAATACCAATTTTAAGCCTGTTTATATTTTTGACCGTGGTGCCACATTTCGTAAATTTTACCGTGTGGTTTACTTTGTAGATTAAGTTACTGTCGTTATTTATACATTTTTGATTAGTTGTTACGTGTTTTGTCATTAGTAAATTTATTGTAGATTTGTAGTTTATCGCGTAATTTCAAGGTATCAAACTGCTTAGATTAAATTATCTACTGAGTTGTTATTTTTACAGTAGTGTTTGTTTTACTCTATATCTAGCTGCATTATTTATCTATGGCTCTATATTTTTTTTGTTAGTGACATTAAGGTAATTAACCTCATTTCTTGTAGCGGTCTCAGGACAAGTTTTATTCACCTGTATGTGAAATTTTGATTATATTCCACCTCACATTTTGTCATTACTTTTGTGGTGTAGACTACCTGTTATTCAGTGTTACTGAGCAAATGTGTTTATTTCACTCGTTAACTTGAATTTCAGTCGGTTATTGTGGTAACACTAAATAAATTTTGTCATCGAGTGAAATAATATTAAATAATATTGTTTTCCCTATCACGAATAGTGAGTAATGGTATAGTTTCAGATATTAGATAAAATAGTTTCACTTTCACTATTGCATACATTTTTCGTTGTCGAACAATTATCGCTAGAGCTTGACTAAGTAGCATTGTTACATTCTATCGTGTATCTAGATTCTTGCTTAGAGTGTTTATTGCTTGATTTACCGAACTAACCCAACCCTGTATATCTTTACACACTAACTTTAAATCTACCATTGTCCAATTTTTTAAATCGATTTTAGATCGATAACTTGTTCATTTTCATTCGATATTAAATCGATACTAGCATTATGTTTTTGTTTTAATATTTGTTTGTGCTATAAATTTTCCTATTTCACGGCCCTCCTATAGGACCTGGCGCCCAAGAAATGTTTGAGTTTTTGTGTATCGAAATTTGCATTTTTAGCCATATTATCGAGGCCGTTTAGTAACACTTATTCACGCCCTTGCCTCCTAAAAAAACTGACCAGCCGAGGCCTAATCTATTTTGAGGTGGGCCTTAATTTTTTTGCTTAGTAACATCTCAGGCCACCCCAAGTGAATTAGTTGTTTTGGTCCAAAGTAGCCTTTATTATCAGTGTCACGTGTGTGCTATAATTGTTATATTTTATAGTCATTTAGCATTTTTATTTTGAAGTCTATTTTGTGCTTTTTTAGTAATTATTTAATAAGGCGAAGGGACAACCTGATAAAGTATACCTCCTAGTTAATGGTGTTAACTACATTCCAAATATTATTTTCCACCATAGTTTCTTATTTAATTATTTGTTACAGTGATCACTCTGTTTATTTTTCAATAAAAGTGTCGCAGGTTTCTCCCTTAACAGTTCTGTTAACTACATGCCAAATAATATTGTACATTTTTTTTGTTAATAATTATTTTAAGGTTGCCCAGCCTATATATTTTTCCCTAAAAGTATGTCCCATTTCTTCGTTGCCTAACTACCTACAAAATAAACCGACGGACGGAGGCTGACTGAGATACTGGCATAGTTGAAACACATTTATTATCTTAATCTGTATCGTGAAAATCAGAAAAATCCTGAATAATGATTTTTTTCAACGAATAATGGTAAATGAATAAGCTTTAACTTTTTATGACCCAATTTCTACGTACGTTCTTCTTCGAAAATAGCGAAAGAGTTCCATAATTTAAAAAATCTATCTCGATCGATTTTTATTGCGCAGAAATAAGAAATAAACGAATTGAAGGAAATTTTATAAGCTTTAAAAAAGGTCTCCTGGAATTTTTCTCTAAAAACAATACTTTTAGAAATATATTTAAAAACTTTCTTTTTAAGTTTATTTGTTATCTATTTTATGAGAAGTAGCATTAGCGAAAAGAAATAATAATAATGCTATTAATTCGTATAATGAATTCAGGTTTATAATTTATTTTGTATACGTATATATGTATCTAAAATGAGACTATCAAAATGACATTAGTAAATTAAATTATTTACTGAAAACCATTTCATTTTGTTCAATTACGTATATTTCATTCGATAATTATTCTACCCGTCATTTGTTTGTAGCCTGTTTCAATACATTCAATAATTATAGCATCAATTATAGAATTATTATGGTATGTTTAGAATAAGACACATGTTCAGTATAATACACATTTTCTGTAAAATGTCAACTTCAAAGTTTACTTAATATTACTGCATTCCCTCAATCAATGTACATTCAATAATAATAACATCAATTACGAATTATTATGGTATGACTGGAATAAGACACATCATCAGTATGATACATACTTTCTGTAGACAATTATCAACTTAAAAGTTTACTTAATATTACTGTATTTTATCAATCAATCTAAGCTTATTCGAAGAAAAAACAATTTTCTTTACCATTACTGTACCTACATTCACAATGTGGAAGAGAAATTTCTAAAATGGTAATTATTTTTAAGAAAATCAGTAGACCATATAATTTTAAATTGTGCTTTAGCTCGTTGCGCTACCATGCCCGTCCAGCATTACATAGGCTGTAACTTTTAAGAAAGTAACTTTACCATCATTAAAAATTCTTACATCTCATGCAAATTCTTCCTTAATAGGCCTCTGTGCACGTTCCCATGACATTTAATTTGATATGCTCGATGTTTCTCGTTTATTTTATATTTGCTTTTTTATTTATTGGCATTGTTGTATTATATTTGGTGTGATATTTCAGATACTATTTTGATATATCCTAGACTATGTAAATGATCTCTTGGATAAATAAATTATTATTATTATTATTATTATTATTATTATTATTATTACTTATTTATTTCATTTTTTTTGAATGTTGCCAGTCACCCTTCTCTGTGACTCCGACACTCACAGAGGGGAGCTGGTAATACCGGCAGCTACTTCGTACGTCCGTAAGGTTAGTGACCACTGGGTCCGAGAATCGTGTGCCCTGAGTAGACGTAATGAGCCGAGGATGATGGCCTTCTGTATTCTGCCGGCTAAGATCTCTGCCGAGTTTCGGCATGCCGGTATGGTCTTTAGTTCCGAAAGCAGTGTATGTCTCGTTCCCCGAGGGCTCCTGTAATCAGGACTACTAGCTTAACAGTATGGTCAGGGTAGAGCCCGCGGAGTTCGAAGAGCAAATCTCGATATTTCGTCTGTTTTCCCTCCTCCTTCAAGACAATGTTATTCTCCGCGGGAGCCGAGAATTCGTAATTCTGCGTTGTGCCTCTGGATATAGGCCGATACTACATATGCTGAGCAAGCTGACAGCAAATGCATAATGTCTCCAGCGCCGTACGGCAGGCCCTGTGGCTGACATCACCTATACCCATGACAAGACTTCGATAGACGAGTGTGTTGAATACACCAACCTGGCATGCCATTAAGAATCCCTCGGTTTCAGACTTTAGCTCGGCTGACCTTAAGAAAGCAAAGGTCAGCCTTTCGGATAAGCCGCGGTCTCGTATATTTTTATAGAAGACTACGTGCAATGGTTTATCCGAATGTAGCTGCAGAAATAGATTAATTTCTGTAGCTTTGACTTGGGCTTTTTGCCGAGCAGGTTCCAACTCGGTGAAATAGTCGTGATTAACCCGCTCAGCGTCGAAGACCAGATCTAGTTCATCGGCGGCTCTTCGTGCTGACTTAAACCTCCTACCCCTGCACTTTCATGGCCTTGGACCATGCAGAGGAGGGGATCCGAACTCCCGATGACCTTACAGGCTCCATCCAGGACCATCCTGTTATGGAGTCTCTCCAAACTCAAGAGTCCACGGCCTCCCCGATGTCGTGGGTGATATAACCGTGGAACGGACGATTTGGGATGCAAACTCTGATAGAGATGCATCTTTTTTCGGGTTCCTTATTATTATTATTATTATTATTATTATTATTATTATTATTATTGCAGCCGATGCGATGTCCGATGATTACATCGGTATAACTTCCCATAATTTTTATCAATTCAAACTAGGTAGTACTAGGTTAATAAATAGCGTACTAGGTTAATAAATAACATACCAGATCTTGATCATCTTGCGGCAACATCCTATCATTAACTTGCACCAGAGACAATTAATTCTCTTTGCTTGTACTCACACAATATGTTCATTATTTACTTCTTTCCTAAACCCCATCGTCTTTTGTCTGTTTTTCAAATTATTCTTCCAAAGTGTAACTATTTTTTGGAAAACACATATTTTTTTGTAGGTACTACAATATTTTCTGACAAACAATTAAGTAGTTTCGAATAACCGCTCTATTCAATATTAGCAGTTTTTTTGATTTGAGAATTTTCTTGCCTCCGCTTATCAAAATTACTTATCATTGCTATAACTTAGCATTCATTAAATGTATCAATCCATTTGGAACTTTTAATCATATTACCTATTTTCATTAGTTGTAATTGTGATAGTGTTTAGGTCAGTCTGGCTGGCTTCAGGCAGTGGTGCCACAGATGGATTGTTTAATCATTTAATCTATACTAATATGTAAATAGTCTAGCCATTACGTCGTCAAGATAGAGGTGTAGAAAAATAAATCAGGACTGAGTGCTTTACTTAAGCCCTTTATTTTAGTATCCAAAATGTGGACTTTAGTTCAGTCCAAAGTCCAAAAATATTTTTTGAAAAAGTTGTAAAAAATCGCAAAATTACGGATTGTTCGGTTTTATTGCGTCCTACATTAAGAGAACCTCTAGGAGAAGGGTATCTGTAAAATTCTGTGTGCAGAAAATAATGTTCTAGTCTTGATATGTAGTAACATTAAAAATAATATCAGAATATATCAATGTCCTCTTGGCCATATGTTCAATATGTTCGACATGGGTAGTTTCCATCGGTATTAAAAATAGGTAATATTAACCCGCTTTTCAAGAAAGGGGCACGTGAACTTGTTTCAAATTACCATCCAATATCCCTTTTCCTCAACCCAACAAAGTAGTAGAGAAAAATCATAATAAAAGAATAATGCCATATTATCAAAAACTGTTTGCTTTTCCACAAGAGATATTTACAAAAGATGCTATTGTGTATCTAACAAACAATATTCATAAAGCGCCGGATAAAAACAAGACTGGGCTTTGTGCTTTCCTTGAACTGTCCAAAGTTTTTGACACTGTGAATAATGGAAAATTGATTAGTGTTCAAAAACTTCGGCTTCAGAAGTCTGGCTCTTAACATGATGAAATCTTATCTGTGCAATATATTTCAAAAAGTAATGATGGAAGAATGTTACAGTGATGTAAAAAATATATTTTGGTGTACTACAAGGCACGGTTCTTGGACCAATCTCTTTTTCGGTGTATGTAAATGATGTTCCTAAATTAAACTCAAACAGAAACATCTCATTATTTGTTGATGCCACTGTTATCTATTGCAAAAGCTCCATGAGATAATTTTCTAATAATTTCACTGACATTTCCCTGCCGCGACCTCCAAACCTCAGACACGGTAGCTCCCGTAGTTCTTGGCACATTTCGATTTAAACATTCTATACACATTTATGGAGTCATCATTTAGGTTAAATTTGTAGATGCAGAGGATCGATCGTCATCTTGTGTTTAAGAATATTAAAAATTGCTCCGATTTCGTTGACATTGAAAATGTTCTTGCATTTAAAACATGAATTATTGCTAAGGCCCCCATTAGACTGTAAAAGTTCTTTGACAAAGATCTCCGATAAAAGATATTTTATTAGAAATTTGATAGCCCAATTTTATAAAATATTGACCTTTTTTGATAAAATATTGCACATTTCTTATAAAAAATATATTTTATAAAAGATCTTTGTCAAAGAACTTTTATGGTCTAATGCTGGCTTAATACATGTTTTCCTCTTATGAAGCCTTGCAAAAACTTTTAAAAATGCTACTACGTCCATTAATATCTGCCAGTAGGCGGGTCAAAAAAAATATTGAAAGAGGCATAACTTAAACAGAAAAATGTTGCAACAGCTGCAATGGTTGGGAGCTTTATTGTGATCACCACTGTATTACGATTTACTGAATGTTCTATTTCTACATCATATGTGGTTTTAAGTTTTTAAAACATACTGTTTAAATCTGACCTCTCGTAAAGTTGTTTTGTGTTCTAAAGCGTTAAGCTGATTTTAAATTTAATATTAAAATTATGTTAGTCCGTGCGAACTACAAATTTCTTTGTAGATATGAAGGTCACTTCAGAATTATAATTTCGTGACATAGAATATATACACTTTACGTTTGGATCTCATATTTACACAAATTTAAAATGTGAAGTCAACTTTTACGCTCCCGCCACTTTCACATTTTGCAATATACATATATATTGTGTCCCAGGATTGGGGTAACAAGTGGACAATTTTCGAATTTTGGGAGGACACTTGGAATCCAGTTCTGCTTGGTGGTATATTAAGAATGAGTTCAGTTGGTGTTATACAGGATGTTTTATAAACGAATTTGCAAAAATCATCACTGAAAAACCACTTTTATTTTTTAAGATGTGAAAAAAATTCCACTCCATTCCAATTCCACTTCCGTTCCAAGGAATGCAATGTTATTTTTGAACAGTGCGATGGATAACTTTTATAGAGTTATTTTAGCAAGCTGAGTTGTTCCTAATTGTCACATGAACAATCTGCTGCTTATTTTGGTGTTCTCAGAAAGTAAAAAGTAAACGTACTCATGTACAAACTATTGATTGATTGACTGATTTACTAAAGTGCGGTAGGCAGTGGTGCCACTCCCAAGATATACCGCTGGGTTGGATTTGAGTCGTGCTTGTTGTCAGCAGCGAGAACCACATGACGCAAGGTACAGAAGTGTGAGATGGAGAGTGTTAGCGTTTGTGAAATGCGTTGCCGCATTGTGTCGTGATATGAAGTGTTTATGCCTTTTTTCTAGGTTTCTGCGTCTATAAATTTTCTTCTTTTTTTTTGAGTATTCTGATTCTGGTAGAGCATACATTGTTGTATTTTTTTGTGGTATTCATTTTCCCCGCTCTTCTTTCCTAATTTGTTCATGATTCTCTCGGTTGTTGTTCTCCCTATTTTTAGTTTGTTGTTGTTCAGTATTAGCGCTTTCTTCAGTAGATGTGTTGGGTACCTTCTTTGAACATGTCCCCAGTACTTCAATAGCGTACGTTTCTATTCTTTTTGTAATCGTATTCCCTTCTAGTAATGTTGATGGTTTATGTCGTTGCTTTAATCGTATTGTTTTTAAATATTGTGCAACTACTCTGGAATTATGGGGTAGGGCACCATCCTGCTGTAAATACCCCAATTGGTACTGATTTAAACATTCCAAAAACTCTTCAATTTCATTTCTCAGAAAACTTAAATATTTTCTACTGTCAGTCAGACGTCCCTTTCAGCTCTTCTCAGGCGTGTCTCTTAGCTTTTGTCATTGTCGTATTTTTAACTCCTTATGTCATCATTGGCATTATAATGGCTATAGGTATTGTATAATATTCACTACCAAAATTTATTTTATAAAAATAATTAAAAGTTCATTGTGAAAATTAAATAACACATTCACTAGCCAAATAAATCATAAAAATAACGAAAAGTAATTAAAATCAACAAAATTAATCTTAACTATTACTACTATATCAAAAAAATATTTTAGTATTTAGGTAAAATTGCTTGTAAAACTTATTATTGGGAATTTAAGTGATTTTGACAAATTAGTAAGTTATTGTAAACAGATGTTTAGATAAGTTTAGATATTAGATATAGTCCAGTCAACGAATGACCGAAAGGGTGGTGTAGAGTGCGTGAGCAGGGACCTAAGCGATAACTTTAGAAAGTTGTTCAGGGTGTTATGGAGTGAACATACTGAAAGTCCTGATGTCTAGGAGGTGAGCCGGAGGGAGGGAGGGCACAAAGAAAGTCCCGCTTTTGTTTTTTCCCTTATGTCTCTAAAATGTAGGGTCGTAGGGAAAAATTTTCTTATACAAAATGAAAACTCATGAAATTCTCTAGAACTTTCATTATATATACTTTTTTCGAATTCGCAACCGTTTTCGAGCTGCGGAAAAGTGAAAATTTTTGAAAAACAGATTTTTACCTATTCAACTTTGAGGAAAAGCAAGGTGGGCTTCTCAAAATTGTACTTAAGTCAGAAATCATCAAGGAAGTGGCAGTGATCTTTTACAACCCCTCCTCCACTCAAGGCGAAGAGGCTGGGAAGATTTGCTTCCTCAAATAGTATGGGCACCAGCAAGACAGACCTCCCTCAACCAGTATCGCTCCAGTTGTTCATGAGGTCAGTGGCAATATTAAGCCTGCCATCAGCTCCCTCCCACCAACTGACAGCGCAGCTAAACAGCATTCTCGGCGCACCTACCACCAAGTGCAGCAGTGGCTCGGGAATGAACTGCCCCTTCTAGAGTGGGGGTGGAGATATGTAGGAGACACCCTGGTGCCTATTACAAACACCGGGGGTCCTATTTCTTTTTAATCATCTTTAAAATACAATTTTCTATTTTTCAGGTAAAAATCTGTTTTTCGAAAATTTTCACTTTTGCGGAGCGTGTAGCTCGAAAACGGTTGCGAATTCGAAAAAATATATATATATATAAAACGAAAGTTGTAGAGAATTTCATGAGCTTTCATTTGGTATAAGAAAATTTTCCTTGCGACGCACCGTTTTCGAAATATAAGCGAAAAAACCAAAAGTGGGATTTTCTTTGTGCCCCCCCCTCCGGATCACCTTCTACACGTCAGGTCTTTCAGGATGTTTACCCCCTAAGCACCCTGAACAACTTTCTAAAGGAACTGCTTAGGTCCCTGCTCACGCACTCTACATCTCCTTTATTGATTGAACTAATAGTGCTTTATAAATAAAAAAAAGAAAAAGTCTATTCGAGTAGAAATTCAAGAAAAAGTAGGCTGTTTTTGAAAACAATGGCATCCAGAAAATATTCAAGAAAAATAAAGAAAAAAATGACGTTGATTTTTTGAAAAATTGTGAAATTGAAAGCAAGAAAAAGAGGTATTAAACTGTCACAAATTCATTCAAGGAAAAATGTAAATTGGAGGAGAGGAAGAGAAGATGAGTTTGAAAGAAGAGAAAAATATAAATTTGACGAGGAAAAACTGAAGTTTGGAAAGTACCTACCTGTCGATTATTAGCAGAGAGATTCATTATCTGCCAAGTGAAAGGAAGACAATTTGATCTGTGATTAATAATAAAGAACAAAAGTCGTATATATTAATTTATCTTGAAAAGTAAACAGTATAAAAAAAAATTCGTACAAGTGAATTAATCTAAGATTTTAGTTTTAAGGTATGTTCATTTTGTGTAAATTATTTTTAAAACAAGCAATATAATTTAATCTGTAAAACCGATTTAAGTACCTTTCTTCTAATAAATCACGCATTCATATAAATATTGAACCGGCTACCTGAGATAAAAGCAACTAGATTGCAGGCAATGTACAACTTTTCTTACTACATCAGTATTTGTGTGAGTTTTGATTTTCATTTTCATGTTGGTTGGTTTTCGATCAAGTTCTGATATACTTAATTAAAATATTTTCATTATTTAAAATATTTAAATTGTCAAAATTCGTTTTAACTGACAAGATACACAACATTATATTCTCTTGATCAGGTCCTGTAGTGGTTTATTTTTCTCAGTAAATGATATAATGTCATTTTAATTCTCTCATTTACAGTTTCTGTCCTTTTTAGTTCATTCATTAGATATGTCCCTCGGTATTTCAATGTGTTCGTCGTTGTTTTGTATATAGTCCGCTACTTGTTTTCGTAAACTTTTCATGACGTTGTTATATGGCTGGGTTGTTATGTTTTCTCCTTCAATCTGCCAGCTTAGTGGCGCATATAGGTAATTCCCGTCACCATCAAAATCACTTTTTTGGGTTCCTGGGATCTCAAAACGTAAAGATTTGATGTTATCTTAATTTCGATTTTGGACCAATTTTAGTAACCTCCCACAATTTTGTGGGGAGGTTAAAATGATGAAAAGCAAGCGATTTGGAACCCCACCTTTGATACTTTCACGGCCAGTACAAATTTAACTATCAACAGTATCTTTTTCCTTTTTGTGATAATCGTTATTTTTGAGAATCTTATGCTCTATCAAAAAGGTACGTAGAGTCTTTTGCCCTATCTCTCTTAATTTTCAAGATATTGACGAAGAAGCATAAAAAATGTCTTAATTTTGTTGCTATCATTGTTAATAACTTTAAGCCAGAAAAAAGATAACAAATATGGTACTATAAAACAATTGGCGACTTGTGAAGATTAATGTCGGACATAAATATTTGCTTGCACTTTGTAGACAACCTAAGAAAGAATATCATGGCCTAATTCAAATAAAGGCTGAATGGATTGTATTTCTTAATTCAACAGATATGTAAATAATAAAAAGAAAACAGCCCATGAAAATTATTTTGCAGGTGTGAATAATTATAACCATACTTTTCAATATCACTAAGTCCTGCATTTCTCATAAGGGTTTAATTCATTTTTCCTGTTATTTATAAATAACTGGCCAACATTAAATTGAAGTGACAGTCAAATGTCAAATTAAACACATGCTGAAATTCCCCTAGGCCTTGAAAGTAACCAACTAAATGGAGCGACATGAGCATATGCCCGGTCCTTGGCGTGTGCCTACTCTTTACCTCATGAAAAGGATAGTACGTTCTCTGCTACATATTTAAAATTGTTTGATACATTGATAGAACAATTAGAGACTACAGTAATATTATCGATTTTCAAATCCAAATCGCGATTGCATTGAGATATCGAGTTTTCTTTGAAGCAGGTGCAGAAAATGTTTCTATTTTTAAGTATGAAACAATTAATATCGTTCTTCTATCATTAATTTACTGCCAAGAATTGTTGCTCACCATGTATGTATAACTTGAAAATTGAAATCCAAAATATTATCCCATTTAGGACCACTTAACGATTTGCAGATATTTCCGAATTTCTTTCCTACTACGAAGTTAGCCACGAAATTGATACTTAACATATTAAATTATTAGTTTTATTCACTTGGTCTAGACAAATATACCTTACGACTCTTTCTAACTGTCATTTGTACTCTAATTAATGAAATAAACTATCTTTAATACCGGGTTTGGTGCGTTGACAACCTTTTATTATATTGATAGTATTTATTGTACATAGCATTACAATTTTATATGTTTTCTAAATAAATATTTAACAAATAACTGGCTGTAGACACGATGATTTAAGGTAAAGGAAAGTATTTCGCTAGGTCATGGTTTGGGTTGTAAGAAAAAAAAATCATACAAACACATATCCGATCATTTATTTATTTATTTATTTGACTACACTGCCCAACAGGTACTTGACCCAACTATAGGTCAGGGAGAGAAATTCTACTAAAATTATGTTAACAAACAATAAATGTGCATAAATAAAAAATGTCTTGCAGATCTTAAAATAATTTATGGTAGGAAACAAGACAGAAAAAGAAAACATAATTTGTTAACATTATCTATTTAAAAAGATAAAAACGAAAAGGAAAAACAAACAAGTTAAACTAGTTTCTTTGGTAATATGTGAGGGGCAAACCGCGAAGGAAATCTGGTGTATACCCAGAAGGAAATCCGAGGAAATTTGGAGAAAATCTGGTGTACAAGATTTTGGGCGCGGTTAACCCCTCGGTAATATGATAAAATTCCAGCAGCAATTAAAAATGTCTATATCACCGCAAATTGCATTGTGATTATCGCATATTACATAAATGGGTTAAATTTTTAGGTTATTTGTACGAGGCGTAGCTAGGTAAAATTCATAACTATTACGGGATATTTTAAAACCGTATTGATGAACAGTGATTTTATACCAATTTTATCATAAATGACGTCATGTAGTAGAAATTCAAGTACTCTTGCAACATTGCAACTTTAGAACGTCTCCACGCATCCGGAAAATCCCATTTTTTGAAATTAAATTAAAAATTGCTACTAAAGGTGTGACAAAAATACACGCACAATCTTTTAATAAAAGTGTAGGTATACCGTCTGGGCCAGTCAGGCCCCCCGCATGAAATCATGGGCCCGGTAGCAAATTCACTGGTGGGCCGCCCCCGCGCCTAATAATTAATGAGCGGGAATTTCTTTTTGTCTCTGACGGACTCTCGCTATGGGCCCCTCGGAAGCGAACGGGCCCCCGCGCTTATTAATAGATGAGCGGAGGAGAGAAATTAAAAAAAATGCCAAAATTTCTGGCGAGCCCCCGCTACGGGTCCCTCGGAAGCCCGGGCCCCTAAACTCAGTACCCAATAGACCCTCCCATACGGAGGGCCTGGGGCCAGTGGCCAGTTTATCTTTTATTTTTTTTTAGTGATTTTATCATTATCCTCCTTACATTCTAATATATGTATTTAGCGCAGTCACTTGGTGTCAAAAAGTACCCAAACTTTTCTATAGCGGCTTGGAATTTTTTTTTCTTTGCGGATTCTTGAACTTTAGGATATCAACTTCAAATATTAAAAGGGAATAGATGTGCTTTTACCCCCAACAGGATGAAAATCACCCTTAAAATCAAATAATAATTAACGAAGTACTGAAATTAAAATAATGAAACTTATAGTCTATGTAATGAAGGCAGTAATAGTGTAAATATTTCGTGCAAACATAAGATTACCCTTGCCCCCCATTTCTGAGGGTACTGAACACGATGCAAGTGGTGGGAGAAGTTTTTGACCGCCTGAAACGGATCTCTTTATATTTTCATATATAAATGGGAAAATGGGTATGGGGAGTGATTTATCGACGGGTTATACTTGAAATAACATGGAAGGGGGTTATAGAGTAAGTGAAATCCAGCAGGCCTAGGGTAAACCCTTCCGAGGGATAGACAGAAATTTTTTTTTTTCAAATGATTCGGTTCAAATGCGCATCCCCCTGTATTCGGGGTGATTACGGGAAAAATATAAATTTTTAGCTCCAACCTCTCCTCATCCCTGAAACTGGCAGAAACCATCCCTCACTCACCAGAAAGCCTGCTATCCAGGATTTACAGGTTTCTCGACACATGGTCGTTTTTCCTGTGCATATCCCTTCATTTTTCACAGAATAGAAGGTGGTAGCGACCTCGGGGGTTGCTTCAATCTTTCTAAGGGGTGTAAAATTCATTAATTACACTTTGGATCCTCAATACGCTCTCCCCCGTTTTCGCAGGCGCTGATCGCGATGAAACTTATCACCTGCATCTTCGCCGGGGCCATGATTGTGTAGGTTGCTGAGTAGGGTATAATGATTTCTTCATCGGGGAGTAATGAATAATAAATTTTGTCCTCAATGGCAATGTCGTTTCTTCAAAGAATTAAATGAAAATATTTTTATGACAAAATAAATTATTTCCTTACAACTAAATAAATAAACAACATTGCGTTGACGACAAAATCTATTATTCATTACTCCCCAATGAAGAAATCATTATACCCTACTCAGTAACCTACACAATCATCGCCCATGCGATAACTGGTGGATGAGGGTAAGTTTCCGTCCATTACAGGAGTAGAGGAGAGTCGGATATGAAGGTGAATATTTTTATCGTGATCAGCGCCTGCGAAAATGGGGGAGAGCGTATTGACGATCCAAAGTGTAATTAATAAATTTTACACCCCTTGGAAGGGTTGAAGCAACCCCGAGGTTGCTACAACCTTCTCCTCCGTGAAAAATGAAGGAATATGCACAGGAATAACGATCATGTGTCGAAAAACCTGTAAATCCTGGATAGCATGCTTTCTGGTGAATGAGGGACGGTTTCTGCCTCTTTGAGGCTTGAGAAAGGGTTGGAGCTAAAAACAAATATTTTCCCGTAATCAGCGATCCCGAAAACGGGGGCATGTGCGTTTGAACCGAATCATTTGAAAAAAAAAATGATTTCCACCTCTCGGGAGGGTTTAATCAACCCCCTAGGCCCGTTCGATTCCACTTACTCTATAACTCCCTTCCATGTTATTTCAAGTATAACCCGGTTGATAAATCACTCCCCAGGCCCGTTTATATATGAAAACATAAAGAGATCCATAAAAGGGGTGGTTTTTGGACGTTTCAGGGGGTTGCGGCGATCAAAGACTTTTCCCACCCTCTAAAATGGTGGGGAAAGGTAATCTCGTCTTTGCACGAAATATTTACAAAAAAGTCATCTTATTGCTTCATTACATAGACTATTATATTATTTATGTTTTTGGGATCGGTGATCACGAATGTGAAGTTAGAAATTAAAAATTGTATGTTACATCCTCAATATGGCAAATATAAAAGGGGTAAAATGGACGAACTAATTATTTTTTGTTTATTTTGAGAAATTAGGACTTTCTATCCAATTGTTAAATTTTGAGAAATACAACTAATTTCCTAATAAGCAAAATAATTGCTCTCACCCATAAGAGGGTGAAAACCACCCCTAAATTAAAAATAAGTATAAAGGAAGTTTTGAAAATTTATTAATGAAACTGATATTATTTATGATTTTGAGGTTGCTGATTACGAATTAGGATTGGGTTTTTATGTTAAAGTGTAGCACATTAATACAACAATAATAAATATTTTCTAATTGTATTATTGTATTAGCTATATAGAGATTTGATCTAAATTTTATATAATTATTCATATTCATCAATGTTTGAGTCATTTTCATCTTTACACATATTTACAAAAATATATACATATACAAAGCGACGACAACGACGACGACGACGACGACGAAGACTACGATAATAACGGGGTCTCGTCTCACCGACAAGGCGAATCCCCAAGCTAAGGGCTGAGTCTCAACAGATCACAGCGTGGAAACTGCTCTACCGAGTTAGTACAACTGTAATAAAAGAAAAATATTTTGAAAGAAAATTAAAAATTTGTGACGATGGACGATAATATTTCATATGCAGTTAAGACAAACGTCAAGAAAAAATATAAAAAATATATACAGGGTGGTTGCCTTAAAAAATTAACGATGAAATGTGATGGATGATAATATTTCGCATGTAGTTAACTCACCATGCTATGGAATAAATATTAAAAATATACATATAAAAATAATTATGGTGGAAATAATATTTGGACTCTGGTTGATACAATTACCGAGTATGAAAAATGACTTAATATTATACTTTTAGGGAAAAGTATACAGCGTGGTCACAAAAAATAACTAATTAAGAAACGACAGAGGAACATAATATTTGAACTGTAGTTGTTACATTTACCAGGAAGAAAACCTGATATACTTTCAGTTAAAGAAAGTATACAGGATAGTCAGCCTACAGAAAAGATAATGACTAAATTAAAGGTACTAAATAGAAAGGAAAGTGTTGCGTAAATACTTTTACAGATTTATTTCTTAATAAAAATGCACAGCAATGACTGAAATAAGTTTTGTTTCACTCAAAATAATATAGAAAAGGTCTTTGATACCGACCCAAAGATTGAAATTTGGTGACTAATAACTGAGCTACGAAGGTGTTATCGTGAACAGTGGGACGCACTGTATATTAATTACACTGTTTTTGAATACAAGAAAATAAGCGTTATATTTTTTCTTGGGAGAGGTAAGCAAAATAAACTTTACAGGACAACTGGGCTGACCCCCGTGTGTGTATGATTATTTTTCGGTTGAACAATCATAATAACCTAGTTCACTTCTTCCAGGGGTGATTTCTCTATTATTCAAATGCTTTATAAAATGCTATTAGATTGTGATTATTATGGAATTCGATGTTTTTACAAATTTTGAAATCTTTTTGGCTGTGAGGGTAATTGGAGGAGGTAGGGTAATTATAAATAAAAACACTTGAATTTCAACAACCAGTCTAGTAATATCATAAGAAAATCATTTTTTTTTAATTAAAATTTTACCTTCAAAGGCACTACGTTATATCAACGGGCGCTGAAGACGTCATCGGTCGCATTGATAGTAAACAACTAACCTTAAAAGTACACATTTTTTTAAATTTCCGAGTACAATGTCGCCATTAATAAAATTTCCGTTTGGTTCCCGTACTTTCAATTAAAATCTTGTTCAATCTAATGATTATGAAGTTTTATATACATTGTCCTTACAAAATAGAGCACTTTTTGTAGGTTTGGAAATCCTATAATATATATAAAAAAAAGCAAATTTGCGTATAGTGAAAACACCTAATTCTATTTTTTAAATAATTTGGCACCGATATTTAGCTTGCTTTTATTACACGGGATAGTTTTTAATAATAATAAAAGTAGTGTAGAAGTCGGCCACAAAAAAGATGTTTTAGGTAAGTCAGCAAAGACAGCAAGCAGCAGCAAGCAAATATGGAATAGAAATGGTACGCTTTTAAATAATATTAGTTTAATTTTACTTGATTTAAAGAGGAATTTCCTAATAAGTAACGAACATAGCATTTTAATATAACGAAGTAGATTTTTAAAATTTTTAAAATATAAGTGGTGTCAAATTAGGATTTTAATGCGAATTGTCTGATCAGTGCAGTTTTTCTGTTTTAAAACGTGTTCAGGGGTCAACTTAAGTTCACAGCTCTGTTTTGCAGTTTTTGCGAGGTCGGCGTATTGTTTATTTCAACAATTTAATTTTTTAGACCGTATTTTCCATCGGTTTTCTTTCAATATCTCGGAATCTGTAAGTCCTATGGAAAACAATAAAAAAGGAAAATATTCGTTTTGAGCTGTACAATAAAAGTACGTAAACTATAATTCATTCCAATTGTTATTATTGTTTAAAGAAAATTGAACATTACAAATTATGCGTTTTTAAACAAATCACTGTTCTTTCAAAAATAAAGACTAATATTCAATGATATTTTGGAAAAATATAGCTCTTATGAAGTACAATTATTACCACTTAAAATTTCAAATCAAAATGGTTAATAAAACGGCTCAAATATACAATTGTTGCTAAAACTTTGCACCCTTGTGAAATCCTGCCATCAAGACCAAGAAATGTGTAAGTAAGAATGCTCAAATTGTAGCATTTTATAAGTACTTTTTTTCAAAATTTAAACCCTTTTTATTGCAGTTGTTTACAGTTCTTGAAATTTCAGTTATAAACAGATTCAAGTAACTCTGTTTTTTTTCTGAAATAAAAAACGGCAAACGAACAATGAAAGTAGATTAAAAAATCAAACTTTTGGTAAATAATGCTCTACTTGCATTTGGAGCTGAGATACGTTAGTTTTTACGTTTAGGTCACTTATGAATAAACAAATCGATATTTCTTCTTGAAATTTGGGCTGGTTAATCTCCAATGAGCATTATTTTGTTTCTGCTATTTGAAGATAATCCAAAGCTGCAATTGTTAAAATAACATCGAATAAAGCGGCTTTGAGAGGATGATGCACATTTTCAATTTATTTGTATCTTTTTTACTTTTTATCACGAAAATGGTAAACCTAATACAATAAAAAAAAGCGAGCAGGATTTGAACTCGAGACCCGCATCGTGAATAAAGAGTGCTAGTAGTAGTAAACAAATTTATTAAACATTTTAATATAACACCGGTTTATAAAAACATAACATAACACATTTATACAAATGTGGTGATTTTCGGATCTCCCACTAACATAGACAATTACCGTCAAATATCATTATTGAGCACCTTTTCAAAACTAATTGAGAGAATTGTCCACAACTTAATTTCATCTTTCTTAGACACTAACAAAGTTTTATCATCAGCTCAACATGGATTTAGTACAAATAAATCTATAGAATCGGCTTCTTATCGTTTATTCCGAGCTTGATCAGGGAAGATATGTAGTATCGCTAATGTTCGATTTATCCAGAGCATTTGACACAATAGATGTAAAATTATTAATACAAAAATTGTACAATATGGGTATACGTGGTAATTTGTTGAATTGGATTGAATCATACATGATTCACAGAAAGATCAGAGTGAAATTGGAAAGTCACCTTACACAGCCAAAAGACGTAACACTTGGTGTTCCTCAGGGGTCAGTATTGGGTCCACTCTTATTTATGCTTTATGTTAACGATTTGCCGGACTTCATCAGTAGAGGTAGTGTTACTATGTTTGCTGATGATACTACCATTACGGTCTCTGGTAGTAGTTCTGAGATACTATTAGAAAATATCAGAATTGTTTCTGAAGAATTCAATATCTGGTGCCAGCGAAATCGTCTGATCCTGAATAACACCAAAACAGATTACTTACACTTCCACAAACGTAGGACAGTTGGCAACATTGATAATATCCAGTTTTCTCAGAACTCTAAATTCTTGGGACTTTGGCTTGATGCAAAATTGTCTTGGAATAAACATATTGATTATGTTTGCTCTAAATTAAATAGCGCATTTTTTGCAATTTTACAACTAAAATTATGTTTGGATCAGGACGGTCTATTAAATGTTTATTATTCATTGGCATTTAGCCATATTGCAAATAATATAGTGTGTTGGGGAATTGCAACTGATATACGTATAGTGTTTATCTGTCAAAAGAGAATAACTCGCTTAATATTTAATCTTGAACCCCGGGCAACATGCAGGGATGTTTTCAAACGCAAAAATTTGTTAACTGTGCATAGTATTTTTATTTTCAAATGCGTTACTTATGTAAAAAGTAATATATCCAGTTTTTTACATTTAAACGAAAATCATAAGTATTCAACACGACATGGAAATGTATTAAAAATTCCTAGCCATAAAAATACATTTTTTAAGGATTCACCACACTACAAATTCATAGTTATGTACAATAAATTGTGTAGTTACTTAAAAGAAATCAACAGAGTAAGAATTTTTAAAATAGAAGTAAGAAAATTTCTAGTCCAATCTACGTTTTACAGTGTAAGTGATTTTTTAAAATGAATAATATGGTTTTTAAAATATGTGTCTATACATAGGTACATACATATTTCGTTATCATGTTTTTTATATCCTGTATTTGACTACAAAAATGTTATATTTTTTTATGCTTTTATTTATTAATTATTACGATTTATGTTTGTTTGAATTGCCATAATGTAGATTCAATGTATCTCTGAATGGTTAATAACAGGGCTGGCTCTAGGGGGGGGCGAAGCGGGCGGCTG
The DNA here is from genome assembly GCA_936432065.2 of Rutpela maculata. Lineage (NCBI taxonomy): Eukaryota > Metazoa > Arthropoda > Insecta > Coleoptera > Cerambycidae > Rutpela > Rutpela maculata. Next base: position 49,251,006 of record OW386285.2, read on the forward strand.
CCCGGGGCGGCTGCCCGGGGCGGCAAAATTCTAGGGGCGGCAAATTCTTCAAATCTACAGTTACCAAAAATCTATAAAAAAGCTAGGAAACAATTGTTTCACTAATATAGTAATAGTAAATGTTAACTTTATATAAATAATTTGTTATTGTTAATTTTTTTTGTATATAAAGTAGGTTACATACATACATTCTGTTTCTTATATGTGATTTTATTTCTTGTCTAATTTCTGTGGTGAAATATTTTTTTCAAGTTTCAATACGGTTCATTTTTTTCAATTATTTTATTTTACCCTTTTAAATGCAGTAATCATATTGCTGAAAATCCAAAAATTGCTGTAAACCTTATAACTAAAAAAACAAATCATCAAGAATATCAGTAGGTGACTCTTAAAATGTTATAAAAAATAACGGAATGAAAAGATAGGGTCGGGCGGAGTAAAAATGAAACAGACAGGTAGCGGGGTAAATAAAAGACAAGGTGATATCCAACCCAGATTGAAATAAATTAAACTTAATTTTTTATTCAAGTTTGTTTTGTACATTCAGAACTGTTTTATGTTATCCAATCAGATCCTATGCCTACTGTTAATGCGAGAAAAAATATTATTCAGTAAACACTTAAAAAAATTTTGAACGCACCTTAGTACTTTTTTGGGGATTTTATAGTTTCTCTCTGTCATTCTTCACATTTTGTGATTAAGTTTATTAATTTGCTAGTTTTAAATCATCAAAAATTTGATTTTAACGAAAAAATTAAAAGCGGGGTAAAAAAGAGACTAAAGAGACCAAATGGGCAGACTGAAGCAGGCACATTTCAGTTTCCTAATTTAGAAGAAGCTAGTCCTTCTGCAAGCCCCTTCTTGTTTAGTAAAAAATCTGAATAAATTATATATAAAAGAAAAAATCCTCGACTGTCTTATTTTTGCACTTCTATTTGTACGACGTCAATAAGAATGGGAACAAATCACGTGTCTTTCATCTCTACTGTCTTTTTTGCCCCACTTGGAGGGTAAAAATGAGACACTGTTTATTTTTGTTTATCAATTAACGGTACTTTTTAGTAAAAAAATACATAGAAATCTAGTTTTTCCTGTCATTTTTACATATGATACCAATCTTTCATTAAATATGACTCGATTCTAAGGAACCTAAAAATTGAAAGATGTCATTTTGTCTCATTTGTACCCCGCTTAACCCTAATGTTATTTATATAAGAGAGGGGCGGCAATATGAAACTGTGCCCGGGGCGGCAAAATACCTGGAGCCAGCCCTGGTTAATAAAGATCTATCTATCTATCTATCTAACAAAATCGCTAGACGCCACTTTCAGGCCTCTATACAGTATATTTTAACAATTGTAGCTTTGGATTATTTTCAAGTAGCAGAGACAAAATAATAGACATTGGAGAATTACCAGTCCAAATTTCAATAAGAAATATCGATTTGTTTATTTGTAAGTGAGCTAAACGTAAAAACCGCTGCCCAAGGAATCACTACTTCCACATCCAGATTCTCTATCCAAGTGACTCACAACGAAAAAAACTTTGTATGTGGAAATAATTGTTTATGGAACATTAATAATATAATATTTGAAATCCTCTACCCCAAAAACCCATAAAACGATACCCCACATCGGTAGTGGGGTGGGGGGTGGTGATAGGGGGGGTGGTAGTGGGGATGGATGAAGTAAAAAAATACTTTGAGGTTTCTGGTTTCTGTACATAGGTACACTAAATCACAATTTTTTTTCATCCCCTTTAATAAGGGGGTCGGAGTGGTCATGCCAAAAATTTTTTGAGACCTTAGCTTCTCTTGTATATACTAAATACCAATTTTATGGACTATTACCTGCTTGATTGACCTATTTACCCCAAATTTGCCCCTATTTACCCCCCAACCCTTCGACGGAACAAGATGAAAATATAATCTAGTTCTAAATCTCGTTAAAGTACATATGTGTACCAAATTTCAAGTCAATATCTTAAACGGTTCCAGAGTAAACGTGCGCACAAAAAAAAGTTACAGACAGACAGACAGACAGAAATTTTTTTTCGCTCAAACTTAAAATCTCGACGTTTCATGACATTTTCAGCCTATTTGGACAATAAAAATTTTTAAAAATTTTTTTGTCGTTACTATACTTCCATTGGACGTGGAAGTAAAACTAACGTATCTCAGCTGAAAATGCAAGTAGAGCATTAATTTTTTTTTAAAGTTGGCTTCTTAGATCTACTTTCATTACTCCTTTACCATTATTGTTTCCATAAAAAAAAACAGAGAGTTATTTGAATTTGTTTATAACTACAATTTCGAGAATTATAAAGAACTGCAATAAAAAGGGTTTACATTTTGAAAAAAAAAATCTCTCTCCGTGATCTTACAGTACTTAGCTACAATTTGAGCTATCGTACACATTTCTTGGTTTTGATGGCAGGATTTCACAAGGGTGTAAAATTTTAGCAACTATTGTATATTTGAGACGTCTTAATAATCATCTTGACTTGAAATTGTAAGTGTTTTAAGTTTTATGAGAGTTATGTTTCTCTAAAATTTTATTGAATATTATCCATTACTGTTGAAAGAATAGTGATTTGTTTAGAAACGCATAATTTTGCAATATTAATTTTTTTTTAAATAATAATAACAATTGGAATGAATTTTACTTTATGTACTTTTATTGCACAGCTCATAACGAACATTCCCCTTTTTTTGTCGTTATCGATAGAACTATTTCTAGATATTCAAAGAAAACCGATGGAAAACACGGTATAAAAAATTAAATTGTTTAAATAAACAATACGCCGACCTCGCAGAAATTGAAAAACTGAACTCAGTTAAGTTGATCCTCTGAACGCGTTAAAACAAAAAAACTGCCATGACCAGACCATTCACATTGCGAATTTTTTAGTCCTAATTTGACTCCACTATGAATATAAATAATAATCTCCAGCCTATGGACAACATAGTATAGTATCAACTTTTCGTTAGTTTTAGAAGTCCATTATTCACTTCTAAATCTTTTACTGTTAACTAAAATTACGTTTAATTTGCTAATTAACACAACGATATATTTTATCATTCACAATTAAGTTTTTCATGTGGTAAGACTCCACTTAATCGTATTAAATTCCGAACTAGATATAAAACTTATGTGCAGAGTGACCTTCCTCCCTCTAAGTGTTATGAATAATAAAGTTTAAGGAAATGAAATTATATTACTTAACCCTACCGAATGTGGGAAGTTATAGTCACTCCTCCTGATTATTTCCATGATTTGAGGCGCATGTACAACAGGCCTTCTCTTCACGCAACAAACTGAAAAGTTTTGTTGCAGTCTCCAACAGTTGCAGATCTGTCAAGCTCAAAAGAGAGGTAAGTTTCATGTGCATGTTAACGTGAGAGTAGCCGAACTTAGATACAACTTTCGTGTTTAAACATTATATCTGAATAATTCTAAGGTTAGTTTAGTGTTCTCCATGAAGGTATTTAATATTAAAATTTTATTATAATTATTTAAACTTGTGCAAAATTTAACTTCAACGTTACAAATTAACTGAAACTTGTTTCAAACTTTAAGTGTTACCGGTATGTTTCGCATGAATTAATACTCAATAACTAAGCCTATGTCTTTTGCAAAATTGGTATACAATCATAAATTGAAGATAGTTGTTCTCGTTTTCCAATTTAGTGTCTATATAATTACGAATAATTGGTCTTTCCGGATGGCTCTATTTTTGGTGCCATAGCCAAAGTGTAGTAAAATGTGATAAACAAAATATCCATATAAACTAACCATAAATTAGAAAAATATATAGCATTTTTTTTTCGATTTATAGTTAAATTAGTTTTAGTTACTTATAGCTACAATTTTGGCTGTCATCTAATTTTAACTAGTTTTTGCAAGAAGCGTTATGAGCTTCCTGAATCTTTAATTAAATCTTTACGGGGATTAGAAATAGTTTTCATGAAGTACAGAGTACAGACTCTCATGCCGAGAAAGTTATCGTTGAATCAATGTCAAAAATTAATTTTTATACTGAAATAGATAAATAGATTGATTGATTGATGGATAGTTTTATTTTTCTTTAAGACATTACATAATTGTTTAGAAATAATCATAAAAAATTAAATATACTTCAAATTAATAAAATTTCGTGATTTAAAACTGCCACTGACGTTGTAAAAACATTAATCTACTACAAATTCATTAAGAAATTTCTTTAAAAAACTAAGTGTGCATTTTTTTATACTTATAAATAAGCGATTGAAGGCTTTTAGACCCAAAACACTTTGAGATTTATATATAATCGAATAATTACTATTTGGAAAGTGAAATTAATTTTTTCGTCTAGTGTATATATTGTGCACATTTTTATTACTAAATACATATATAGTGCAGTGCAGTTAGTCATTATATATGAAAAATTACGGAACCCAGCTATAGTGAATGGATTTGAATGATTTTTTTTATTGGATTTCCAATGCCATAAACTAAAAAGTTTACCCTTTGAAAATTACCGCAATTTCGAAAATCCGTAAATAAAAAAAAAAAAATTAAAATTTTTTGGAATCTCGACGAAAAAAAAATTATCGGAAATTTTAAATATTTATTTTTAGAAAATAATGATTGTTATAGTTTTCTAGGTTGTCTATAAAGAATTTGTAAAAAAATGAAACTTTCTAAAATTAATTTTAAGATGGCAGAAGCTCCAAAAAGCGAAATAAATGAAAGAAACGTTAAATAATACTAATACATCGATATTCTTATAGAAAATAATTTATTAACAACTTTTTATTTTCTTTTTTAATGAAAGGTAAAGAGCCCACCTTTCGATTAAAATCAGTCCGAAAAGGGTCAAGTTAATAGATCTTATTTTATTTTAGTTTAACATAAAAAATGCGCTAGCAACGGAAACGCCGTCAACGACAATTTCCTGGTAAACATCTATGTTAGATGTACTAGGGACTTAATTTTTTTTAAATTAAAGCTTAAGAACCCACCCTTCTATTAAAAGTGGTCTAAAATGGGCCAGGCTATTCAATTTTTTTTTATTAATATATTACTTGAGAAATTACGCTCTTGCAGTGAAAACGCTGTCGTCTGTTTTGCGGGTAACTTTTATGTTTGATGTAATAGGGACTTACGTTTTCTTTAAAATGAAAGCTAAACAACTCACCTTTCTATTAAAAGTGGTCTAAAATGGGCCAGACTATTCAATTTTTTTTTATTAACATATTACTTGAGAAATTACGCCCTTGCAGCCAAAACGCTGTCGTCTGTTTTGCGATAAACTTCTATGATAGATGTACTAGGGATTTTTTTTTTTTTTAATCAAAGTTAAAGCTTTCGATTAAAATCGGTCTGAAAAGGCCCAGGTTACTATTTTTTTTTAATACGCGTTGGTAGCCAAAATTATTTTGACAATTTGAAGCTAATAGACTTCTTATTAGCTCTTGGGTTATAATTTGTAGGTAAAAATGTTGATATTATCATTATCTACGAATATATGTATTCAAAAATGCAAACAAGAAGTTTTTTGTTTCGCTGCTAAAATATATATAAATCCTTTATTTAGCCAAAAGACTAATACATCATGAATACACAGAAACATCATATAGATATAAAACAATATATATATATATACAAAACAAATCGTCAGACAGACAAATTTTACACGTCACACTATAAAATTTCACAATGAGCATCTAGAATAACAATAGTAGTACAGCAACCGATATCAAGATTAAGACAGTTAATTCAGTTTTTTAATTGGGAGGTTTGACAAACTATACAAGCAGCTACTCATCCAACAAATACTTTTTAAGTCGACTTTTGAATATATTTAATGTGGGACTGTTACTAATACTTAGTGGCAGATTATTATATTCACTTAATCCCTTACAGAATAAACTATTTTGGGTTGATTTTTTCCTGTATGTTTGCAAGTGAAAGTTTAGATTGTTTCTAGTATTATAACTATGAATATCTGTATTATAAACTAACTTATCCTGCAGATATTCGGGAGTTAAGTCATTTTTAATTTTATATATAAACACCATAGTGAAAAATGTTACATAATTTTTTACAGAAAGCCATCCTAGTGTATTTAACATAAATCTAATAGGTGTCAGTCTACAGCAACCTAAAATTATTCTCATACTTCTGTTTTGAAGCTTTTGAAGTCTACCCATTTCATTTTTATTTAGCGATGAGTCTGGTAGGATGACTATAGGTCTATAGTTCTCAATTGCATTCTTATCACCTTTTTTGAATATAGGGCAAATTTTTGGCCTACACCAAATTTGAGGAAATGTTTCTGTTTTAAGCGCTAGATTAAAGATAGTAGTCAGCGGTAACGCGAGGATGATTGCGCAGTCTCTTAGTAGTAAAGATGGAATTCCATCAGGACCAGTAGTTAATTTATTTTTAGATATTAATGAATGAAATCGAAAACGTAGGAGACTATTAGGTTACATGATTATTCTTGCAATAAAAATTTATAATTATTTATATCATTAAAATTTATAATAATTAATATTTAGTATAAGTTGTTAATAAATTATTTTCTATTAAAAAAATGATGTATTTGTATTATTTAAATTATTTAACGTTTCTTTCATTTATTTCGCATTTTGGAGCTTCTGCCATCTTCAAATTAATTTTAAAACGTTTAATTTTTTTACAAATTCTTCATAAACAACCTAGAAAACTATAACAGTCATTATTATATTAAAATAAATATTTAAAAATTCCGATAATTTTTTTTTCGTTGAGATTTCAAAATATTTTATTTTTTTTTAAATTTACGGATTTTCGAAATTGCGGTAATTTTCAATGGGTAAACTTTTTAGTTTATGGCATTAGAAATCTAATAAAAAAATCATTCAAATCCATTTACTATAGCTGGTATAAACCTAATTGCACTAGACTAATAACTCAGAAATATACGGTGAAGGGAGGGTCAAAAGTTTAAAATACTTAAAAATATTTTTACCACTAAGTGTGCTGGGCACACTAACTATATATGTCTTAAAATTTGCTTTTGTGTAACAAACACATTGTGTGATAGAGTGGTGGACCATATCCAAAAGCAGACTCCATACCTAAGACGAGACTCTACTTGTGGATAATACACCATAATTAGCTATTCATCAGTAAGAACTGTTCGTACAATTTTAAACATATGCATTGAATTAAATTTAGAGATCAAATGCTCACAATTCATCTAAGTACATTCCCAAAAATTTAACGATTTTGGTGTCAATAGGTATTTTAGAGTTATTGACGTATAATCTGAGATATGAACATTTTTTTCGCTAATTTCAAAATCGTATGCAGTGTGTTTTTGCACATAAATATACAGAGAATTGTCATTAACCAGATGTTCAGGTTTTCTCATATATGATTACATGTTATGCTGGTAAGGTTTGACGGGTACAGACCAGAGAGGTGTTAGAAAAATAGCTTTTTAAATAGTCGACGTTTCGTCATTTATTGACATCCTCAGGACTATTTGGTGGGTTTTCCTTTGTCACATTAGATTTAAAGGATAAAGCACATATTAATATAAACAAATACAACATGAACACATCAACGTATAAGTAACTTAGTCTATACTAGTAACCACTAATAAAAATTACATGTTATCTCTAGTATTTCATCTGATTTAAGTGAAACAATTGTTGACGTATCATCTGTAATAAGGTATAGTTAAGTTATAATTAACTAAAAAACAATGTAATGATATTCTGTGAACACAACCACGAAGGAACGCAAAAATGTTAAAACATACCACAAAAAATGTTTGTGTAATGTAGTATTTGCTTGAGATATTCTATAGTGACACATTCTTACGTATAAGGGTATAGTTAAGATAATTAATTTATTAATTTTGATGCATTACACGTGACAATATTATGTATTTTTTGCATTTGCTTGATGACGTTAACAATTTTTAGTAAACGAATGTTTTATATTTAATAACATATATGGTGATAACATTTGAAAAATTCAACATTTTAGAAATTAATGCTTCTACTGTTTTGTAATAAATTAATTACAATATTAAATATATTTGCAATTACGGCTTTGTAATCTGTGGAGGGCTGTATACATATGCGTTAAACGTTCAAGTGGCACAAAACAAAGAATTTTTTTTAAATTTCAAATGAGCAATTTTAAACTCAGATTTGTTAATAAGAAATATTTATACATGCCACTTGTTATGGATATTTAAATCGGTGGAAAATATAATAAATCACTTCAATATATATGACTATATTTAACTAAAATTTAAAAAAACATCCTTTCCAGAATGATTAAATTTCATAAACAACGTCTTGCATCTTTTACAAATTATTCAACTTTACAAATAAAATAAATAAAGAAATACGAAATTGAACAGAAAAATATCCCCTAATTAACAGTTTTACTATTTCATGTTCTGAATAATAATAAATATATAGTTATATAAGTAAAATAAAATACTTATGATTGGACAGAATATGATAACAGATATGATTAATAATAATTATATGTAAATAGTGATAATAATTTTTGTATCACTAGGGAATTATACTTTTAGGCTCATTTTGAATCTGCATACTTTTTTATGTAAAAATTAAATTGAAGGTAGTTTTTTTAACCACCGATTTTTAGAAATTTTGTATTTTTATTGTTAAAAACGTATCAAGTTAAATTAGAGTAGAGATTAGGTAGTTAATATATTTCACCCAAAACGACGATATTTTGATATGGCTTCGCAGAGTTATTGATGATCCAAGTCTGCGTTTTCTAAGAAAATGCAAAAAATAATCTTCGATTTAATGTAAAAAAGCACAATAATAAAAAGACTGAATTAGGCATGAGGGATTTCTTTATATCCAACGCCTCGCAAGCATTTATAACGTGTCGTTATGCTGTGTGCGCTTAGAGATATGCATTTAAATTACTATATAACTTATTAATTATTACGTAACCTACAAGAATTTTTGTAGTTGAATAATAGGAAGCCGATTTAATTTTTGTATATGATTTTTTTCACCTCAAGTTAAAAAACTGTAAAAATCAACATAGAAATGGGTTTTCAAATTACACCTACGCGGTAGCAATGAACAATTCTAAATTGAGTTTTTTTAATATTCAAAGGAAATAGTTGCGTTTTTTTCCTGTATCTTATTGGGATGCTCTGCCACATGTATTTTCTTCTAAATAACGTCCGTGAAATCTACAAAATAATACAATTTTCCAGTATTTTACTGGAAAATAACCTCTACGCCTGTGACTTTTACGTCAAAAGAGAAGTTAGAGGGCGTTTTTGACAAATAATGAATAAGAACAAAAATATAAAAATAACGTATTTTGCTGACGTTTCGGAAAACGAATCTGTTTCCTTCCTCAAAGCGTATTATAAGTTATAACGTTGATTTTATAGTTCTACAATAGTTCAAAACTATTGTGCTCGGATAGCAAACAGTGGAGTGATTCCAGGGTTCATTAAAAGTCAAGGAAGATATTTTCAAATTAACAAGTTTATTTTAACGTTAAAGTTTCTCAATAGAATTACAAATGTTTATTTCTAATCATGAGAGCGACAATATTTAAATATTATATAATTATAATCGTTTAACACACAAAGAGAATACTGAAAACCTAACCTTTAGTAAACCCAGCAACCTTCACCATATAAAATATGAATCTACAGAGAGTTCTTGATTCGAAAACGTTCAAAGCAAAGATGAATTAATTAATATGACAATGGATACGTCAACTGAAATTTCATTAACGTCTAGTTCGATAAACTATCTTTGACAGACAGTTGGTATTCAATATAATTGACATTCATCACTTTGACTTTTAACCGACGGTTGTCACTTTGAAAATTAACTGACAACTGGCGCTTCAACAATCAATGTCACTTTAACGTTCAGTTGACGCAGCGTTTGTCGCTTTGAATTGAAAGTAACGCGATGCAAAACAATTAGTTAAGTTCGTGACCCCTTCCACGACTAATGCTATGGCTTAACGCAGAAACCACACTAGCTTATGATAGGAGAAGTCTCACTCGAACTATGTCAGGCTCTATGCCGAGTGTAAAGACTATGCGCTCTCTAGCCAGTGTCACTTCTGCGATGTCACCACAACATTCGAGGTTAAGTGTCAAGAACCTATTCGGATTCTCTCCGAGATGAGAATGAATAAAATGAGCTCCTGCGGCCCTTTATATAGTAAATGGTTGCTAGGTCCAGAACATTTTTCTTAGTTACGAAATATCAAATTACTACGGATACGGGAAAAGTTCGTTCGTAAGGATGAATCTAATTTAACATCGTTAGTATGTGCTAACCGATTTGGAAAACTATCGGTTAATAACTAAAAGAAATAATTCATCGTTACATACCCCCTCTTCTTTAGTAAAAAAAAATAATAATATTCTTTTTTATCGAACAATAATTCGTCATGGCTGACAACAAGTAAAACATCAATCAATTGACACTTGTCACATGGAACCGCTTCCATGTTGAATCCTTATCTGGCATCTTCCTTGCTCTAGGGCTCTCTCTCCAGATAGTTTTCGTGACGTCACTTGTATTAGAATCATTTCCCTAAATTAAAATGAAACAAATGTTAATCATTGTTCAAACGACATCTTTCTCATGAACGTTTCTGAAAAATATACCTGAACTGTCTCATAAATATGATAAACAAAAAAAATAAAACACTTTGAGGTCAGTTTGGAAGAAAAATTCTCGAGTACCACAAAACAATACGTGATATGGTTTCATTACCGTATCTACTATCTTGAGATTAATTCCTTTCTTTTTTTTTCAAATTATGATGACGTTTTATGTCATCACCTTTAAAATTGATTCGAACTAAATCATCCGAATCGTACAAACAACATTCATTTGAGAATCAACATCTTGGAGAGTATGAACTTCATTAGATGTTTGATCATCATCCGTTATATTTTCCTTGTATAATCCATCAGATTTGAGTGTTCCACCAAAACTCAATATGCAGGTGCAATCCTGTAGAATCATGTAAAGATCTATCCCATCTTCTGTGATTCATTCGCCATATTGGGCGGTTTCACAACTCTTTATATTGGGTTACTTTGGGGAGAATAGACTGGAACGAATCTATGTTTAATTCCAGCTTCCGACGTGAAGCTTTGGAATATATCACTATATAACATTATTTTACGAAGACAAACGAATCTGGTAATTATTCTTATTTCAATTATTCCTATTATCACTTTTGAAGTAGCTCTCCTCATAGCTTGAACTTCCATCAACTTCATTAGACGGTCTTGTAAAGTTAACAAATGATTGAAAGCTTTTGACGTTTTCTGAATTTGGTAATCTTAATTTTGGGTTTCCTTCTGACATTGACATAGCTTAGATTTCTTTTCTTCTTCCTCTTTTATAAACTCGGCTTTCAAACTACCACAACACGAGGCTTCTATACGAGTAGCTCAGACTCTCATCCTCCATTGTGACTGTTCAATTATACGTGACTACGATCATTTACGATTCACCATTTACTGTGACAACGATAATCTACGATTCAACAGTAATTTATTACATGTGACTACGATCATTTACGATTCACTCTTTACCATGACCACGATAATATACGATTCATCGGCAATTCATTGTTAACAACGATTATTTAGGATTTAGGTTCTAGATCCATTTTATTGTCTTCGACATCCGCTATGGCAAGAAAATTTTTAGTAAATTCTGTACAAATACTTCAAACATTGGTCTTATAGTCTTCGATATCTGCTGGCAAGACTTAATTAAAACTCTGCACAAATGCGTCAAACATTGATTCTTTGTTGATCCTATACCATTAACTTCCTAATTAGTTCGTTTTAACTTATCGATCCATTCAATACACGGATCTGATATTCTATTTTCTTCTCTATCTTCTTCTTCCTCTTCTTCCATACCCATAAAAAAAATAACACTTATAGAAACCTAACTATGATACTGGAAAAATACTAGTAGTATTTTAAGGAATAAATCCTTTATTATGGAAACCTATCTAATATCGATACAATAATAATAAATTATCAATAGAGGCTTGATAATCATTCTAACTAAGATGACTTGAAAGTTTGATAGTGACTAGAAATTGTCTCAAAATAACTTTAAAGTTCTTCCAAACTGAATCGAAGATTTTTCTTTAAATTGATTCGAAAGTATTTTTTTTTAAATTGACTTTAAAGAGTCTAAAATGACTTGAAAACGTCCCTGCTCTCGGGCGCCAAATATCTATAACGTTGATTTTATAGTTCTACAATAGTTCAAAACTATTGTGCTCGGATAGCAAACAGTGGAGTGATTCCAGGGTTCATTAAAAGTCAAGGAAGATATTTTCAAATTAACAAGTTTATTTTAACGTTAAAGTTTCTCAATACAATTACAAATGTTTATTTCTAATCATGAGAGCGACAATATTTAAATATTATATAATTATAATCGTTTAACACACAAAGAGAATACTGAAAACCTAACCTTTAGTAAACCCAGCAACCTTCACCATATAAAATATGAATCTACAGAGAGTTCTTGATTCGAAAACGTTCAAAGCAAAGATGAATTAATTAATATGACAATGGATACGTCAACTGAAATTTCATTAACGTCTAGTTCGATAAACTATCTTTGACAGACAGTTGGTATTCAATATAATTGACATTCATCACTTTGACTTTTAACCGACGGTTGTCACTTTGAAAATTAACTGACAACTGGCGCTTCAACAATCAATGTCACTTTAACGTTCAGTTGACGCAGCGTTTGTCGCTTTGAATTGAAAGTAACGCGATGCAAAACAATTAGTTAAGTTCGTGACCCCTTCCACGACAAATGCTATGGCTTAACGCAGAAACCACACTAGCTTATGATAGGAGAAGTCTCACTCGAACTATGTCAGGCTCTATGCCGAGTGTAAAGACTATGCGCTATCTAGCCAGTGTCACTTCTGCGATGTCACCACAACATACGAGGTTAAGTGTCAAGAACCTATTCGGATTCTCTCCGAGATGAGAATGAATAAAATGAGCTCCTGCGGCCCTTTATATAGGCGTCTGAAAATAAGGAGTACGCCACCTGGTGGTCTATAGTCAAACTAATTATGGGCTTTTCTGTCATTGTCTCTTTAGTGTACGATGATAACAATAAGTAAATGATAAATTGAGATGCTAAGTTATTAAAAATATGATACCGTTTAAGGGAGCTACAATTGGCTGGAGCCAACCTAGTCGGTATCCTTTGTAGATTGCAGGGACAACTCGTGAAAGTTGAGTTGCACTGCAATGTTCAAAGCATACCCTCTTTAATGTAGACACCTTTAACCAGGCATTGAGAGGGAAAAAGTTGGTGCAAATAACCGTGGCCCGAGTAGCAATAATAATGTCTTAGACAATCACACATTGTAAGTGAAATTTTTGAAATAAGTAAATATATGTAATTCCAGTATATTTAAAAGTAATATATACTATTGCACCATACACTAATATGTCTTGAATATTTCTGTTTCATATTTTACAAAATACTGTTTCATTTATTTTACTTAAAGAATTAATAAATATCTCTTCACTTATATTCAATGTACCACTAATTTGAATCTGAGACACTTGTTTGTAAACATAGAGCATACACATTTTTAAGTTGTGTGTTGAATATGGGTTGTACCACACAAAATAATATGTCCTGCATTTAAAACATATTCCCCTTCATACACACACTTAGAATTTTTACATTTTTAGTGCTTCACAAATGTTCCATACATTGCAATATGCTTAACCTAAATGTCACTCATGTTTCCTGAAAAAAAAAGTGATTTAAACTACAACTGTATATAAATTTAGAGAAATATTTAAGTTTATTAATATGTAACTAGCCAGACACCGTTTATGTCGAAGAAACTGTACTTTTCAAGGGAAAAACTAGATAACCTAAAAAAATATGAATTTTGCTGAATGATGCCATTAACATCTTGCAAATCACTTACAACAAAATCTTGCAAACCTTTAGGTCATATATTATTAATGTTATTATTTTTAACGCCAAAAACAACAATAAACAGAACAAAATCAATATAAATATTCGCCATATAAACAGACAAAAAGCCTATAATTAGTTCACGAGTTCTCCACTTTGGCGCTGGCATCTTAAATTCAGACGCCTATAGTAAATGGTTGCTAGGTCCAGAACATTTTTCTTAGTTACGAAATATCAAATTACTACGGATACGGGAAAAGTTCGTTCGTAAGGATGAATCTAATTTAACATCGTTAGTATGTGCTAACCGATTTGGAAAACTATCGGTTAATAACTAAAAGAAATAATTCATCGTTACAAAGTGTCTGTATGCTGTAAGCTTTGAGAAAGGAAACAGATTCGGTTTTCGAAATGTAAGGAAAATACGTTATATCACAGGCGTAGAGATTATTTTCCAGTAAAATACTGGATAATTGTATTATTCTGTAGATATCAAGGACATTGTTTAGAAGAAAATAAATGTGGTAGCGCATCCCAATAAGAAACACAGAAAAATTAAGAAAATGCCACAACCAACATTTAGACAATATACAGATTTAATATTTTTAAAACTCTACTACCTTCCCACCGTCGCGTCGCTTTCACCATAAATAATCATTTCCGCACAAATGTAAAATTTAGAAGAAATATACGTGTCGAGAAGATTTTAACTTATTACATACAGATTGACAGATACATATTTCTATAGTATTTGATTGAAATAATCACAGGTTATATCCCGAGAGCTCTGAATTTTATCAGAAAAACCGCGCTTAGCCCTTTTTGTAAAATTTTGCTTAGAGACTGTTCGGCTGTCCCAAGTCAGAACACTGTATAAACCATTTAAAAAATTATGAAATTCAGTGTTTTAAATTAGTAACCTGATTCGGTTAGTGGATATACAGTGGATATTATTGTTTACACATAGACTTTGGACATGGAATTTTAGTTTTCCTCAATCACGGATTGGTAGATGTTGATACTGTATATCCAAAAATGTAAAAATATGATTTTTGATGAAACTGGCTTATACAGTGTTTTGACTTGGAACAGCCGTGTTCGAGACTTAATAATTCACTTTAAAAGCCCGAGACTGAAGCTCGAGGGCTTCTTGTGTAAATTATTAAGTCGAGAACATTTGCATAAAAGCAAAATTTTGCAAAAAATGAAGCTACCCGCAGTTTGTGTGATCAGATTTAGAGCTCTAGGGGTATATGTCAAGAATATTTCCTAAATAAACAAATTCCTTACGAACTTTTACACTCAAGATTTATTCAGAGATACATACACTTTTTTTTATATAAGTTAAGTACCAATCATTATTATTTTATTGCATTAATGACGGCGACGCGTTCTACAAACTACTTTTGTCTCGTAGCCATGGAAACGGACATGGTAGATGCTTATTTGACTTTTGTTACACTGTCGTAAATGTAAATCTGACAGCTTGTGTCAGTTTGATATCAAAAATTCTTTTTCGTCATACCTTCCTCGTAAGTATACTCTAATTCCATTGCTTTGTTGATCATGAGTGACGCTTTATGTACTAAATACTTGTTGCCATTGGCAACGGGTCGTTATTTTTTATAACGTCCCTAGGGAAATAAAAAGATTTGGGAAAATTTTCTCTTTCATATAACAAGTATTAAATGTTTTAACTTTTTTGTAAGTAAATCCATGCAAGTCTTACTTGTTGTACCTTCTAGATCCGACATTATTTTCAAAAATGTTCAGAGCTATTATAATAATATGATTTAATTTATCTTGACAGTAGTTGTCATTTGAATAGAAGAGTCCAAATTTATTTTATTGACAGTTGCCATGGATATTCCAAGTATCGCTACCTTTACTATTTGCTTAACAAATATGAAACCTGACTCAAATAATTATAGTTTCCACTAGTATTGTCAAGTTTTTTTCTAGTTTAATGATTCATGGATATGACGAAAAATATAATATGCTATGCACCGCGGGTCGTACAGTGCGATTTTTTGGTCTCGAATACTTGCAAACCTCGGCTTGCAAACTATATTCTCGACCAAAAAAAGTACACTTACGACCCTTGGTACATAAATATTTCTACTGCCGTCTATATAAGTGACCTTTGCAACTCTAGCAACTCGAACCATAACGAAAGTAAACATTCGAGTTACCTGGTTGCTAAGGTGTTGCTAGCTACGAAAGTAGAACTTTTGTGGCCTGGACAGAGAAATAAAAAAAACAAATTGTAATGCTGCATAAGTTTACATATACCTTGCATTGGATTTCTTGGGGTAAAGCGAGGCACAAGCAATATTGGCTGCTTCCTGTATCGCTACCAAACATATTTGCTTAGTTTACTTTGAAACCACCAGAAATTAAAATGTTTAACATAAACTTCGATGGTAAATGTTTCGTTGGCATGGAAGCAATTTTTATAGACAGCCTCCTAAACTATAAAATTTATTAAAAATGTCAAATAATTTCATGAAATAATTAGTTTTAAATTATTAAATCCCATAGTATCTTTGGTAATAGAACAAAATATAATACATTACACGATTTTTGAAATGTCTCGGCTTCTCCTCGACCATTAAAAAATCACCCCACACCTAAAAGTAAACTTTCGCATCTAGTAATGTAAATAACTATTTGTAAAATTGCATAAACACACGGTTGCGTTAGTACTCCAGTCGAATTAGACATAATAAAAAATTTTGCGTACTGCGGACTTTTTTTTGTGGAAGTTGTTTAAAAGGGCATAATAAGCAAGCACAGAAAACTACACCCTGCTACACCATGTGCGTCCCCTATTTTTAGGGGTTGAAACTTTGAAATGTTACTTATGTGCCCATATCTATTTCCCTATAGCCCGTAGGGCTCTTTACCAAGTTACACTTTTTGAAGATTCATCCCTCCTCTACATAATATATATGTTACACATTTGCCGTAGGACAAACGGTTTTGGCTGTACGAGGCCGGAAAGGTCGCGCTGTCCGAATTTGGGGGTCTTCTGTACAGGACAAACGTCTATTATTTCCAATCTACAATACTACACATACTAATGCCCTTAAGGAGGGATGATGATTTGTGAAAAAACTTTCATCGAATACCTCGCGGTTTCCATGATACGGGATGTTGAAATTTTGAAAACCCCTTTTTTAAAATAAAAGTGAACCTACTTTTTTTCGCTCATTTTTCTTTCATGCATGTACGACCCTAATATAAGAAAATTTACGTTGCTTTCATTTTAATACAATCGTTGGTTTAGGAGCTAGACAGCAAAATATGCTAAAAATGGCTATTTTGGTATTGTTGCATTAAAAAAACCAAAACCAGTATAATTCTGGTAAATGTTTTTGTTTATCCTAAAAGTCCAATTCATTGCGCATAGAAAATGTGTTTTTGTATTTAACTAGGATCAACACTTATTGTGTAATAACGATTTGTCATGTGTTCTCCAGTCTCCTTTTCCACAATTTTTTTTTGCGGCCTTATGGTTCATAGTAGGGCAGAAAGCATTATACACGTGGACAGGGCACATAATGGGGTGTTAAAATGGGTCTCTTGTTAAAATGCGATAGGACGTACAGTTTTCGAGTAAAACGAACTTGTTTGCAAAAAATTATTTCAGATCACACTTTTCATCGATTGACTAGTAAATACTTACCGCTGACTACGAAAAAATAAAATTATGTGTCGCTTCTTGCTTTTTCTGTTTATGAGGGACATTGCTAATGAAAAAATTAAGGGACTCAGATGGAATAGGGGGTTCTCACTCCCTTATTTGAAGGTTCACGCTTTTCTCGAATCATCATTGCAACTTATTTCGTGTCTATAACAAAATCCACAGTAATTTTACCTTCCTCGAGAAACAGCTATTATATGTCCATTTCATCGGAAAATGATTTAAAAAAACAAACTCCTAAGAAAGAAAACACCAAAATGTAGAATTTATTTATCAGATCACAATTCAGAACACAATGAAATCTCAAAGCAAACATAACCAAACAAGTGCGTTTTACTCGAAAACGGTACGTCCTATCGCATTTTAACAAGAGACCCATTTAACACCCTATTATGTGCCCTGTCCACGTGTATAATGCTTTCTGCCCTACTATGAACCATAAGGCCGCAAAAAAAAATTGTGAAAAAGGAGACTGGAGAACACATGACATAAATCGTTATTACACAATAAGTGTTGATCCTACTTAAATACAAAAATACATTTTCTATGCGCAATAAATTGGACTTTTAGGTTAAACAAAAACATTTATCAGAATTATACTGGTTTTGGTTTTTTAATGCAACAATACCAAAATAGCCATTTTTGGCATATTTTGCTGTCTAGCTCCTAAACCAACGATTATATTAAAATGAAACCAACGTAAATTTTCTTATATTAGGGTCGTACATGCATGAAAAAAAAATGGGCGAAAAAAAGTAGGTTCACTTTTTTTTTAAAAAAAGGGGTTTTCAAAATTTCAACATCCCATATCATGAAAACCGCGCGGTATTCGATGAAAGTTTTTTCACAAATCATCATCCCTCCTTAAGGGCATTAGTATGGTAGTATTGTAGATTGGAAATAATAGCCGTTTGTCCTGTACAGAAGACCCCCAAATTCGGACAGCGCAACCTTTCCGGCCTCGTACAGCCAAAACCGTTTGTCCTACTGTAAATGTGTAATACATATATTTTGTAGAGGAGGGATGAATTTTCAAAAAGTGTAACTTGGTAAAGAGCCCTACGGGCAATAGGGAAACAGATATGGACTCATAAGTAAAATTTCAAAGTTTCAACCCCTAAATATAGGGGACGCACATGGTGTAGCAGGGTGTAGTTTTCTGTGCTTGCTTATTATGCCCTCTTAAACAACTTCCACAAAAAAAGTCCGCAGTACGCAAAGTTTTTTATGATGTCTAATTCGCCTGGACTATAGTACATAGTAATTATAAATAAAATAATAATTCTTGAATTTGTAATATATTTTATTTTGTTTTTAGTCCAACTGAAAGTAAATTAAATCAATTATGTGCATTTAAAAGCTAGACGTAATTTATTCGCTGATGAATTTGAAAAAAAGCTAGCTTGCGTTTCTTCATTGTAAAACTGTTGTCATTGGTTGAAATTTAAAAATTCGCGAAATGTCATTGGTGTATAATTTATGAGGGAAATAATCTATAGTTACAGCTTTTTTTATGGCAACATAAAAAAGTGGTCTGGCTCTGGTATTCCATTGGGCAACCCCCATGTTTCCACGTGCTGAACACGAATCAGGTGTCCGTCTGGCTTCATTACCCACCAATTATTGATAATTTGAAGCGTTTTCTTAGGAAAAAAATAAACCTCGATTTAAACGCACCTTGATAAAACACGTTAATTAATCATTGTATTGTCGACCTGTTGGAAAAATGTTTTAAACTATATGATAATTAAACCGCCACTTCAATATAAATACTCCTAAATTAGGCATGAGGGGTTTCTCTATATCCAGCGCTTCGCAAGCATTTATAACGTGTCGTTAATCCGCCTACGCTTTCGGAGATATATATTTAACTTAATATATAACTTATTAATTATTACGTAATGTACAATATTGACTGTGGTTTAATAATAAGAAGCTAATTTAATTTTGATATTTAATATTTTTCATCTCAAGTTCGCAATTATGTAAAACACGAATTGCTTTAAAAATTACACCAATTTGATACTATAATGCTCTAGCACCTTCGCCTCCGCCATAAGTGATTATTTCTGCACAAGTGTGGATTCGACGGATGAGTGCAGTTGAATTGATTTTTTTCGGCGACAACATTCCGCCTGAAATTTTATTGTTGATTTTTATGTATTATGACCTCCTGATTACGAAAAATATACTTGTGCCCAAAAATTCCTTGTGCGTCAAGAGTTATATGCACTTTTTGTCGCTATTTCACGGATTTTCAACTTATCTGCTTAATATATCTTGTACTAGTAATCGGATGGGAATTTTAAAAATACTGGCTTATTTGGAATAAAAACCTTAAAAAATATAGACTTGTCCGATATGTATTGGTCAATCCGCCATCTTGGAAAAAAATAGAAAACGGCAAAAATGGTCGAAAGAATCAAAATTGAATATCTTTTCTATAAGAAGGAGTAATTTCAACAAAGTTGGCAAGAATAAAACACATTTATGGCCAAATATAATGCACCAATCCTGGACACCGCATGTCACATAGAACGGTCAAAATAAAATTTTTATCAAGCAGGTACTGTACGTCACTTTTTTTTCGATTGTACGTTATTTTATGTACTTTTTGGGGATAGAGTTCATTTTTTTTAATTTTCAAAAAAGTGCGTCTTTTTATTTAAAACTCGATTTAAAAAGTGCATTTTTACAATTTCCAAAAATGTATTTTCTTTGATGTATTTCCTTTTTTTACCCAATTTTCATCGAAACAAAATGAAATATACTATATTAGTTTCATAACTGTCATATGTCATAATTTTACCGCATTCCTCATCGATAGCCGATTCATCAAATGTAGAAGCATTGGCACAATTATTTCCTTTACAATAGGCACATAGAATAGAATAGTAAATTTTTAGAAAAAATTATTAAAGGGGGTGAAAGAAAATTGTGATTTAGTGTGTGTACAAGAACCAGAAACCTCAAAATATTTTTTTACTTTATCCACAATAAAATTTCAGGTGAAATGTTGTCGCTGAAAAAAATCAACTGCACTATAAGTAATAATAATGTATTTATAAAACATATTCGCAAATTAATCCAGGACCTGACGTAAGTTCTGTGGGAAAATTCGAGTAGGGAGAAATTACAGGGTCTCCTCGGATGTGGTTACCTATACCACAAATGAACCTAAATGTTAGTTTTTTGCTAAAAAGTCGCTTTTCATAAAAAATTTAGCTTGTTAAAAAAATACGATTTGGGTTAAGAAAAATTATTTTTTTCATACAGGGTGCCCAAAAATTCAAAAATATGTATTTTACCTAAGAGCAATCTAGCTTTATTTTTCATTTTTAATGAAAATTCTATTTAAAAAAGTGGTTTATAATTACTTTCTCAGTCAATATCTAAAATTTTAGGAAAATTCTTTTATTTTTTAAACACAAGAAATTCTAAATGTTTAAATAAAAAATATTTTAAATAACAACTAAACGTTTCAATTAACTATTCAATAGGAAATAAAATCTATATTCTAATATTTTGCGGCGCCATCTATGAATAGCGCACGGTAGGGATTATTACAGGCAAATTTTTTATTCAAAAATATGTGTACCCGTTACTTGGATCGGCAGCACCTTCCATTAGCTTCATAAAAGTCATAAAGGTATAATTGGTATAAAAAGTGCCAGTTTTATGAAATTCGGTCAAGTATTAACAGAGATATAAGCAGTTCTTGTGATCGAGCTGCCGTCATCTTTGATGACGTCATAATGGGTAAATGTGCCATGTGCGGATGACCACCCAAGTCAGAAATACTTACTAAGACACCTACTAAGTAATTCTGAAAATAAAATCTCCCTACTCAAAATATCCTACAGAAGTAAGTACAGGTACAGGACTAAGAACGAATCATCTCTTGATTTACTTCTGCGATAGCTTAAATTACTCTTTCTTTGAAATTTCAACATCATGGGCTAAATGATCTTTATAAACTTTTTCTTTTAAAAATCCCCAAAGAAAGTGATCTCATGCCGTTAGATCAGGGGACCGAGCCGGTCGGTGAATGGGGCCAAATCTACCTATCCATTTTTGGAGGAAATGTCTATGAAGCCAATTTCGAACCTGCAGTGGCGAATGAGGAGGGCATCCTTCTTGTTGAATATAGTCCTAACGTCTATATTCTAAATTTTGTATGAATTTTGTTGGATTTATGAGCTTGAAACTTATTTTCTTTTAAAATTCTATGAATTTCAGATTTGCTTATGTTAATTTCCCAGATTGTATTATTCCTTACATATAGGAAGATAAAGAAACTGAGGCATTAAAAAAAAACTCGATTTAAACAAGAATTAACTCTAATTTGGTACTATGACTAGGAAATTAATTATAAACAATTTTTTCAAACGGAATTTTCATTAAAAATGAAAAATAAAGGTAGTTCATTCTTAGGTAAAATTCATATTTTTAAAATTTTTGGGCGCCCTGTATAAAAAAATAAATATACTTAGCCTACATAGTATTTTTTTAACAAGCCAAGAGATATAAGCAGTTTTGTGATCGAGCGGCCGCCATCTTTGATGACGTCATAGCGGGAGAACGTACCAGGTGGAGAATGTCCACCCAAGTGAAAAATAATAAGATACCTACTAAGTATTCCTGAAAAAAAATTCTCCCTACTCGAATTTTCCTACAGAACCAGGTACAGGTCCAGGAGTAAATGACCATATTACATTTTTATTCATTGAATTATATTTTTAACTCTGTTAATTTGGCCATCTCCATTCAATAACAGAAAAATGGCGATTTTAAATGGATTCACTTTGTAGTGGAAATCACTTTGTTCGAAGAAATAACCTCCTGTTTACTCAAGATATCACTATTAAGTCACACAACTTTGAAGTTCCAAAAAATTTCTCAACAACGTACCAGGGACTTCAAATTGAATACTTGCAGTTATCGTTACTTTGAAGTGGTCCTTTGGTAATGCTGTGCGGTCAGCATTACTATCAATTTTCACTTTACAGTTGAGGATACTTCAAAGTAATACAGAGTAGTATCCGCGATGTTGCACATTCTGCAGCAATTACTTGAAAATGTTACTATACAATACCTGAATTCAGTCGAATCCACATAATTGTTACTACAAAGGCATACCACAAAGTGAATTTTACACTAAGGTCGCAAATTTAGTTATGTCCTGTCTACCATATTAAAGTTCCAATGCCTCAGAGGCCAGTTTCCATCACTTTAAATGCTGCTTGGGTGTATATTAGAGTGGTTTTTAGCTATCCTTGAGAAAAAAAAAATCGAAATGCTTTCTGGACACTCTTAAATTTATACCACTGGTTGAGGGAATAAATTACTCAAAATTTGACTTCAATCAAACAATGTTTAAAGTTTGAAAAATTGTCAAAATATCTAAAATAAAAGAAGAAAGGTTGCGAACTCAAAATAGCACGTTTTGCAAAACTATAAGAAATAAGTTACATACTAAATATATGCGAATAAGTTGGTACCGAGATTAATAATTAGAGTTTTAAAAATACAGCCAGATATAAGAAAATTATTGGTATAATTAAAAATATCAGTCGTGTTATGTGCTATTTATTTTTAATTTAACTAACAGAATTTTCAGTCGCGTGTCACTCACTGAGAATACCTGTTTTATTAAGATTTTGCTATGACACAATTCACTTTTATTTATACTGTTTAAATGGTGTTTGCAGTCGGCAACGCCCCGATTGTAACTTTAATTCGTTTCATAAAGTTTTATTGAAAACTGCTTCAATAAAATTTTAAAGCAAAATTTTACAGTAAAACAGTACAACATTTTATAGTAAAATTGATTGATTGCTCGATTAATTGATGAACGGACAAGTTCTTCTTTTGACGTTTTGCACTCATATTACATTGCATTTTTTGATGTTATAAATTTTAAGTTTACAAATTTTTTTAAAGTTTATAAAAAGTATTTAGTTTGAATGTTGATTATCTCGGAAACTATGACTCTTGCGAAATTAAATATAATTAATTAAGCTTTCATATGATTTTTTTGTTCGTTTCTATAACTTAAAACACATAGAAGTTCTGACCGAAACAATGTGGGTCTTCTCATTTTATTAAAAAATATATCACGATTCTGTTATTGTAATAACCATTTAATAAGAAAAATCCAAATAATATTTTTTGTTAATATATATCATTGTCTAGATACTGATTTTTTTACCCGTTTAAAGCACTTGCTTTCCAAAAAATTCCGTCCGCCGCATTGGAACCATAATTTTGAACTTTTGGGCAATATTAAAAAAGAACTTTTTTGTGCAACTGTACGTGAAATGAGTATTTCGCGTTCTCAGAACAGTCCGAGAAATTTTCACGGCCTTAGTAACGGCCGAAAAACTAAAAGTCAATTTCATAATAATTGACGTTTAAGTCACTTCAAAATTAACATTTCTAAAATATAAATCGGCAAGCGCCGAATTTATAATACTTTTTAACTCTGGAGGAGTACCTACAAGAAATTGAAATCTCATTATCGCTCTCAGACATTTTTACATTTATTCGAAAACTGTCAAGTATACATTCAAAATATACCGTTTCCATAGAAACGCTCTCACGTTAAGGCCACCGCGTTTATTTAGCAAAATACAGCATAAACGGTGGTGTCATTTTCACCATCTATACTAACTATAATTTACGGTTGCACAAAAAATAGTGTTTATACCATGGCCGCGAAATTTTTTAGCGCCCTCGAGATTATCTTGCTTCGGCCGCAAGCGGCCTCGGCGATAATTTTTCTCTCGGTACGTAAAAAGGAATTTCGCGGCCTTGGTATAAAAATAACTATTTTGGCCCATCCGTGGTAAAGTGTGGAAGCCATCTTTTTTTACTAATTTTGGGGCGCTGAAAACGAATTTGTCACCCGTTTTGGCGAAAAATCTCCGGAACACATTAAAAAACCACCCTTTTTTGTGGGTGACATTGGAATTTTGCAGGAAATTCTCTTAAAATACTAAGTTTCGATAACTAAGTAGAAAAAGAAGTAAAAAAATCAAATTCATCCTTTCAACCCACCTCACCATTCTTTCACCACCCCTAAGAAAGTTCTAATCTACTATAACTACTATATAGTTATTTACATATTTAAAAAAAAAACAGAACACATTGAGTGGTTGCTATCAGAATATAATAATCTGATTACTTCTGAGTACACTCATACGCCTCCTAAAAAAGGTGGGTGTCGCCTTCTCAGGGATATTGATCGGTTTTAATTACAAAAAAAATTCTAATACACTGAAAAATGACGATTTTAAACATCAGAACACACGACTAACTGCTGGTTGCTGCCAAGACATCTTTCATACTTATTACTCTGTGCTTAAAGTGGAAATCTGCCCAGTAAGATTATTTTGAGTAAGTCATCAAATATGTTTTCTGTGTTTGTTATATTTTGAAATTTTTCCGATTTTTTAAACTCCCGCTACAGCCCCCGATGCCATAAAAGCTTTAAAAGCGCTATGTGCATAACGCAACTCCCTTGAGGTAAATTTCCATTTCTACTTGGCGCAAGAAAGTTATCAGATATGGAAAAATTCAATCTTAGAAATGGGCATTTTTGCTTCCGTTCCTGAGCCCACACTAGGCCCACTGTGTTGGTCTTTGATGGCAGATATACCATAATGCAAACAAATTATCAGATACAGTCGAGTAATTCACCAATTCTTAGCGATTTGTCTGGGTAAAGTAGACGGGATTCTACGATTTATAGTGGAATCCGAACTACTTCTAAGAGATAATTTACATTTAAAAAATAATTTTTAGTAGTTAAGGCTCGAGCTACCTTCTTTAGGAACACCCACAGTGCAAGTTAGACACGCTATCTACAAAATCATGTCCTAGAAAATTTCTCGTTGAAGTAACTGTACACCCTGTATCCTCCAAGATATACGTATACATCAACAAAGTTCATATATCCAGACATCGATTTTATTGACATAAAATGTACCAGACATCTGGAAAAATTCTATAAAATACCCACATTAAAATGATAAAGGACGTAAATGTTCAAAAAATTGGGCTAAGGGATCTATTCCTTTAAATATAATTAAATATTGAACATTAAACATAAAACATTAATCATCTTAGGTAATATAACACATACCGAAGTTTACTGAGATTAATATATCGGATCTCCTGATATAAAAGCTCTCGATCAATCAGTCTATGATCTCTCATTTTGTTTTATTTAGAAATAAAAACTAATATAAATCTTATTTAATATTTTGAAATAAATATCTCATAAACGGTAATTTATCGAGGACATCGTCTACTAAACTTAATTTTATTCTAGTACTAGATGTACCTACAATTGAAAAGTTTCTTTTCTCCTCTACATTGGTAGGTGATATAGAACTTTAAAAATCTATATATATTTTGGGGTGCTGAAACCGAATCTGAGGTCAGAATTTTCTTATCATGTCAGGATTTTTACATAACCTCAGAAAAATCTCAAAAATGGTCAAACATGCATTTAAAAGCAGATTTAAATACTACTTAGAATGACCAAACTACTTTACTTATATGAATTTTGAGTCGCTGAAACTGAATCTCAGGTCAAAATTTTCCCATCATATCAGAACTTTGACATAACCTCAAAAAATGTAATATGCTTTTGCCCCAATAACACACTCAACGGAATTAAGAGAGGGATACAATAATATGGAATTAATCCTGGAAAAAATAAAATATCAGGATCACAAATGGCAAATATGTGGTGATTTAAAAATTTTAACAATTTTTTTGGGACAGCTGACAGAATTTACCAAATGCCCGTGTTTCTTATATCTTTGTGATAGTAGTGATAGGGAAAATCATTAAAAGCTGAAATCTTGACCCAAGAGAACATCGTTAAATCCTGGATCTAACAATATCTTTAAACATCCACTAGTGGAACAATCGAAAGTTTTTCTCCCAATGATTCATATTAAACTCAGTCTTATGAAGCAATTTGTTAAGGCCTTCAATACGAAAGGTTTCACCTTTAGTTATCTGAACGAAAAAATTCCAGCCATTTCTGAGGCAAAATTGAAAGAAGGAATTTAATGGACCACAAATTCGGACTATGCTAAGGCATGAAGTATTTGTTACCAAGATGAATGACGTCGAAAAATCTGCTTGGGTTAGTTACAAAAACGTCGTGGAGAATTTTTTGGGAATTTTAAGGAGTGATGGCTATAAACGTGTGGTAGCAGAAATGGTTGAAAACTTTCAAAAATTGGGATGTTTAATGAATTTAAAATTACATTTCCTAGATTCTCATGTTGATTACTTCCCAGAGAATCTCGGAGATTATAGCGAGGAGCAAGGTAAACGATTGCACAAAGATATAAGACACTTGCCAGACAGTGACAAGAAAAGGAAGAGCAACCCACTGCATAGATCTTTTGAGTCAAAACGAGTACGATATCACAGGTAGAAATAAAGAGCGAATATTTACGAATTCTCAAGGGTCGATATTTTCCCAAACTTTATTCATCTTATAAACGTAAAATGTAAACGTTTTAACGTATGAATTCCATTCTGACACATATTCGATTTTAGTGACTAAAAATACGTGCTGGTATGACGGCTTACTCATTTAAATTTTTTTATTTACCTGTACATGCATTTTTAACCATTTTTGAGGTGTTTCTTGAGATTCTTCTGAGGTTATGTCAAAATCCTGACATGACAAAAAATTCTGACCTCGGATTCGGTTTCAGCGCCCCAAAATATGTATAAAAATATGGGTCAACTCGTTTAATCCTCCTACTTTTTACCCGGTTGAGGCTTGTTCTAAGCTCTTTCTTGAGCTTACATGAAAATATTGACGACATGTGACAATTCTGACCTTGGATTCGGTTTCAGCGCCCCAAAAAATATATTGATATGATATATGATAGTCGATAAAAAAGTACATCACCTTTTTTTTTTGTGTGTGTTTCACGTTTTCGCCGGAAAACGCATTGTAGTCTTTATGTATATGAAAACAACATGTCTTTGCATATAGAATCTGCGTAAATTGGAACTGTAGTAGTTGAGGTCACTTCCTCAAAGATACTAAAATTCTAATACCGTTTTTTCGATAAGGAAAATCAACCTGAATTCCGAGTTTTCCGGTTTCGGGATCACAGTATTACATGTTCTAGTACCGTCTGATGAATAATCGAAATACAAAGAAAAAAAAAACTGTAAAAGTATTTATCATTTGACATCTTATATTTATTAAATATTTCTTTTTTTATTATACATATATATTTTTAATAAGTTTCCTTTCTTGGCAATTGTGTCAAATACATTGCAAATATTATTTTTCTGCGCCGATTCTGAATTAATTATATTATTAGTGTGACCACTCAGTATATTTTTTACTAAAAGTGTAGCTGGTTTCTTCTATGTCACTTGTGCTACCTACTTGACAGATATTATTTTCTCCAACGTTATTAAATAATTATATTTTTGAGGTGACCACCCTATATACTATTTACTAAGTGCAGAGGGTTTTTACTTGGTAATCTACATAATTTGAAACGTGAAAATCTGAAAAAAAACTGGAAGAGTGATTTTTCACGATTACAACACTCCACTTCGGTAATCGAGGGAAGTGAAAATTAAAAGTAAATTTAACCAACAGTTAAATACGTACATCAGATTCATATGTGTAGATATTTAATATCAATACGTGCAATATTCAGTTTGCTTTTCAATACGTTTGTAAAATCTTTTATTTTTCCAAAAATGTCACGATAATTCTAAGCATGATTGTATGTACCTTATATTAGGTCTTCTATTGAGTTCTCTGGATTCATAGCGGCTAATATTAATAGAATGCCTCCATATTCTCTCATAGAGTAAACGTTTCCAGACAAATAAAACATCTCATTTTAAAATGCATATAGTTTTACTTGTGCCTTTCTATTGTTTCTCATTTACCAAACATAATATACACCTGAAAAAAATCGTTCACATTGAAAGTGTTCACTATTGTGTTTGGTACTTGTACTGAAAAGAGGATGCAGCTGTTTTCGTCAACATTAAACTTATTGCTTTCTTGATAAATTCAAACTTGCTTGAGAAAAAATAAATTACTGAAAACGGGCCAAAGTCATATTCTTGCGCGCTCGGCTGTAGCAAGTCTGCCGACTGCAACGATCTGACGGTCCCGGTCGGGGTGTATGTAGTAGTTTAACTTATATCAATAGGTACAAAACCAGTAGTGATCAAAAGCATCTAGGGGATCAATATTATTGTTCAATATTTCATATATTGTACAGTAGTATTGATCATATGTTGTTAATATTAAGAAATTGTACAATAAATATAAAATAGTCTTCTTTTAATAATAAAAAGACAGGTAGGTAGATATAAATACCTAATCTATAAATATCAATCAGTGTTACTAACTACCCACCTAATTAGTAAGTTTATTAGACATTTTTAAATGAATGAAAGTAAAAACGTACGCATAAAATGAGTTTTATTGTTGAAATAAATTTTCTATTTGGGTAGATAAATATGTAGTATGTAGTTTATGTAGGCACTACATTAATAGCATTCTAATTCGTTCATATCTGCCTCGAAATTTAATGTTGTTACAGGAACGACATTTGCACTCGTTGCAACATTTTAGGCCTTCCTTAAAACAAGCACATTTTCGATTGTCACAATTTTTATCCGAACAATGAATACTTAATGATTTTCGACAACCGCCACTTCTACGCGACTAATCTGACCAACCCTACATGCGAGGTGTATTAATTGCGTCCCAATGTCGCATTTAGCGCTGATAAAAAAAATCGCTGTTGCCACACGGTACATTTTAGGAAAAAATATATTATTTCAAAAACTTTTGTGATTATTAGGCTTTATTTTCTTCGCTGCATGTATGTAAATATTAAAAAAAAAAGTTTATCGATTGGTGAAGATTTCAATACATAAAATATATATTTTTAGTTTATCTGATTTTTAGAGAAATGAAAGTGCGAATTGTGCCCAAACCGTTTATATTGGTAAAAGCGCTACAGTGTGGGCTTTAATTTGACACAAAACAAATTTCGGTACCTTTAATAGTTTTAAAGATATGGCGATGGAAGCAAAAAAAAAAACAATTTTATTGAAAAATACGTTTTTTTCACTTTTTATTGATTTAAAAAGTTCGAGACCACAAAAAAATGTCGTAAAATATGATTTCATATGCCCGGTGACATACTCAAAGGAACCTAAGATGTTTGACCTGGTTCTACGCCAAAAAAAAAAAACGACGCGATAGACTTACGAAATCGCTGCTCTAACAGTCCTTCGTAAAGATACAACCGGAGGAGAGTTTGAAAAAGAAGAAATAGAACGCAAACCTTTTTTTACCAGACTACTGTTCAGGTGAGTAAAATTGCTTTGATAAAGAATTTTCAGATACCTAATTATTGATTCAATTCACATTTTTACGTTAGCGTGTAGTGATATAGCACACAGTGCGTCTGTCGCAACGTTAAAAAAGTCTCCCAACACAACTTAACATCGAGAGACAGCTTAACAGCTTATTCCATCTTGTCCCGTAGAAATATAGCCGAAAACCATAAGTAATTTAAAATTTTGTGATTTTTCGCAATTTACAAGAAGAGGGGCAATTTGAAATGAAGCAAAATATGTCTATTCGATTCCTCCCTCGATGGCTGTTGCAACGATATGTCACAAGGCGTTAAAAAAGTCACCCCCAACAACTCTCAACATAACTTAATATTGAGAGACAAGTGGGGCCAAAAATTGCGTTTTTGTAAACTTTTTGTTTTGTCGATCATCTTCGGGCAAAGCATCGTAGAGTAACATTTTTTTTATGTACTTTAAAATGCTATAAAAAATTAGAAATGAAAAAAAATCTTCTTTTTCTGGCGTTTGAAAATGTCCCTATTTTTTAATTATAAATACGTACAAGAGAAATATTTGACCGTTCATATTTATTCTTATAATTATCTGAGAGCGGCTTCTCAAGAATTGAAACAGGCCACTTCTGCTTTAAAAAAATATCCTGGGATTGCGAACCTGTAATATAATTAAAAATTTTTATAGACATTAACTGCCTATAAAAAAATTTAATTTTGTATTTTAAAATCGATAAATAAATTGAAGAAATATATCAAGTTTTATTATAAAAAATACAAAAAATGCAGGAATTAGCAAGAATGTGTTTGATGATAGCAGATAGAATAATATCTAAGGGAAAATAAAAAAAAAATAAATAAAAAAGTGCAACATTATCTGATTTGATAGACAACAAAATGCGAAATTGGAAAAGTCTTTTCAATTAGCCTAAATATAAAGTTTTAAATAAATCGTTTAAACACCCATTAGAACTTAAATCGTATACAATTTTATGACTAAAATATACTTGCTCTATACTAATTCACTGAACTAATTAACTAAAACTAGAGATTTCAACCACACAAAACCAATTATTTAAACGTAAACATAGCGGCAACCGTCTCCAAAAACACTTAAGTTTAAACTAACGGTTCTTCAAAAATATTCTTCTACTTTCTTAATTCTTTTAATTATAGCGAAAATATTATTACTTGAAAAAATAAAAAAACTCTGGTCGATTTTTTTGTTTTCATTTTTCATCGTAAATATTTATTTAATACCAAATATTGGTGAAAGATTGTCTATAATCACAATTCTTATATGAACTTTCTTGTGGTTCCTAAATTTCATTGATTTCTAAGTTTAAACATACATTAAAATTTGCAAGGAAAATGCCTATGTATATAACATTAAAGATCACAGAGCCGATTTTAATTTTTGTAATTTCATTAAGAATAAGACAGATAATCAATAATTTTATCGACTAATGGAAAAAAGAGAGCGGAAGATGGTTGAGTGCATTAGTGGTCACATTGAGTATCTCTTTGATTGATTTCCCTTATATTCAATAGTTTATTAATTGTTGCTGAGTTTAATTATTACTATAAACTAATTATATTTATTTACAATTACTAACTTACAATCAAGTCAATCAAAATATATTTGAAATACTTGGAACATTAAAAAATATTTGTAATCGAAATGTGGAGTAATAAAAGTCCATTTTGTACTATCATTTATATGTACTATTACTACTATCAAAGTATTATATATTATATTATTATATTATTATATTATTATATTATTATATTATTATATTATTATATTATTATATTATTATATTATTATATTATTATATTATTATATTATTATATTATTATATTATTATATTATTATATTATTATATTATTATATTATTATATTATTATATTATATAATATTAGTACTATCAAAGTTTATTTGATTTTTTGCGACTTTAATATTCTTCATATTATTAACGCATAAATGATAATTGATATAAATCTTAAATAGTCGAATAAAAGTGTAAGATTGTTTGGCGAAGGTGGTCAATTTTCTTGTAGAAATGCAACTTGTGGGATATCAGGAAGTTTTAGTAAAATTCTGTCCAATCTGGGAGGCGTGTTTTTTTAGAAATCAAGTTTTAATTTTGAAAGACGTGTTTTTGTCTCTTTTTTTAATATCTCGGGTTATGTTAATCGGTTCGGGAAAAACAAAAAATCAAAATGTTTTTAAAATAATTATGATTAATGCTGCTTCAGTCCAAATCTCATCTGCCGTCTTGGTGAAATTATAGGTTTTGTGGATGTAAACTATTAGAGAATTACAAATAAAAATATTTATTTTCTCTAGTAAAAGAGATTTTCGAAAAAAATGTTGGATTCTCATAAATAACTGGCATTTGGTCACATATAAAGGCGAGTTGTACCAACTAAGTTTAAGCTATTGTTAGAACAATCGTAACCATGGATTTTGATCTTGATTTTGACTTTGGCTTGAACTTAATGGGTATATTCTAGAGATGCAACGGATATCCGGTTACTATCCGGTATTCGGCCTATCGGAACCGGATAGTGATCTAATATCCGGCCAAAACCGGTTAGTTAAAAAATAAAAAGTGGTATAAAAAATGAAACAATTTTATTATTTTTCACTTATCCTGCATTACAATTATTACTACAAATTGGCAATATCTATAGATTTGTGACTAAATTAATACTTAAAGTTTACCAATGGTAAATTATGGTGAATATGAGTTTTTCAGCGTTTAGAGGTAGTAGACGTTTACGTTTCTTTTCGTATATGTTGCCAGCTTCTGAAACGGGCCTCTTACTGTATACACTACTGCAAGGGGCTGAAACATATATGTTTACAAACTTTGACAAATGTGTATATTGGTTAGTATACCACCATGAGTAAGGGTCACTATTTCTTTGAATCCGTGCTCCTTTCAAATAATCAATCAATCTCCTCGGCCATTGAACTTTGCTCCAAAACGTTTTCATTAACGCTACTATTTTTTTCGCCACTTCCTCAAAACAGTCCCAAAAAGTGTTGTGAATATCAGCAGTAAGATTATCTAGTGGGTTTCTCTTACTTTATTTATTGGAAGGAGAACCACTTTCATTATCATGCTTGAATATGAATCATCACAACTATTTTTTTAAGCCTCCAGCAGAATAATTTGACGGAATTTTTCAGCCTGATTTTTTTCGAAAAAACTTGTTTGATCTTATTTCGTTGAAGGGTTGGGAGATAAATTGGGGTAAATGGGTAAATAAATTGAGGTAAATCAGGCAATAAGAGTCCGTAAAATTGGTATTTAGTATATATAAAGAAGTTAAATCCACTCCCTCTACCACCACTCCACCTCCACTACCGATATTGTTTTATAGATTCTTTTAGACGATTTCAAATATTATGTTATTAAAGTTCCATAAACAATAATTTCCACATAGTGAAGTGCAAATATAGTATCAAAATTTTTTTCGTTGTGACATACTTGGATATAGAAAATCTATACATTTCTTCAACTGTCATCAACTTGGTATGGGCTGTGCTTCTTGAATTTGTCAAATATTGCAAATATTTGTAATGTATTTTCCCGTGATCTTTTTAAATTACAGTTTACCTATACTTACAGGGAATCATTTGAAATAGTGTGAAAATAATATCTTTAATATTATTACCATTATTTCTGGTAATAGCGTTAGGTTAAACACCATATGCCAGTAATAAAATATTTACTGGATATTAATTAACTACAGTTTAATTACTTAAACCTAATCCAGTTGAGAAAGATATAGAAACCTCATAACGAGAAAAAGCAATGACGCTTCATTGTCGCCCTAGAATATGACGTATATGAACGATAAACACAAGGGCCGCTGGAATCGAATGTAAGATATTAGGTAAAATGTTTAACACCAGAAAATGTCGTTTTCTTATTTTTGCAACCTTATTAATTTATAAATATTCTTAAACGCATATTGTGACTAGGTGCTTCTTCAATATTCAAGAATTAACCATTTGAAAAAGAATATTTAATGAATGTAGAATGGCCGTATATAAAATAAATTGAAAATTATTTCCATAGAGACAAATTTAAAACATTATTACACATAGGGGAATTAACTATACTACTAGTGGAGGCTGATATGTAAATCCGCTCAGAGAATGTATTAAAGTAGATATTATTGCTTCATATAATAATTCAGTATTGCAGGATTAAGAAACAACTTTTCACCATTTTTGAATATGGTTACTTATAAGCGAAATACAAGATGGCGTCTGTTACACCCTGTAAAAAAATTATGGTACAATACAGAAT
This sequence comes from Rutpela maculata, assembly GCA_936432065.2. NCBI lineage: Eukaryota > Metazoa > Arthropoda > Insecta > Coleoptera > Cerambycidae > Rutpela > Rutpela maculata. The sequence goes on from OW386285.2 coordinate 49,285,455, forward strand.
AGAATAGAATCATAACGGTTCACTCTAGAACAAATAATTTCAGTCAAAAATGCTATGTTAATGCGTTATCGAAAAATATATTTCTATAAGATCAATAATAAAAAAATAAAAAGAAATTAAAAAAAAGATCGGTTCGCTCTTCGTTCGCTTTTCTGTGTCTTTTTATGGCCTATAAATTGAACGATGTTAAAAAAGGGCTTCTTTGGCCCATTCGTGGTAAAGTGTGGAAGCCATCTTTTTTTTTTTTTACTAATTTTGGTATGCTGAAAACGAATCCGTCACCTGTTTTGGCGAAAAATCTCGGGAACACATTAAAAAACAACCCTTATTTGGGTGTCATAAATTGAAGATTCTCATTTTCCCAACCAAAATTAAATAATTAAAGAATTTTTTAATATAAAAAACAAGTAATATTTTCTGGATAGTGATATGCACACCGTACACCTCAAAAGTGTGAACAATATTCAGGGGTGAGAAATATTCATCTGAATTGACTAAATTACCTTATTATGATAAAAAAAAAATAAACTAGGTTATTAGGGATTTTTTTGCAATTAAAATCAATAAAAACTCTAAAAATATAAAATCCACCACCTTAATTGGTGGGGAAGGGTGTATAGTACAGTGAAATTAAGATTTTAATTCGGACAAATTCAGTCGTCATCTTGGATTATATAGTTTTTAGAGATTTTCTCGTAAACGGGCAGTTTTTTTGAAAATTGTACAAGACAGAAAATTTACTTAAAATTGAAATATATGTAAAATAACCCATAGTTTGCTATACTTTTTTTAATAATAAACGAAACAACACAATTAAATTGACAACAGATTAAAAAAATAAATAGTTTAAATATGTTTAATTAGTTTGATTAAAAAAATAGCAATATATGATTTTCAACAACTTGAAGAACTAAAAAATAAAAATTTCATTAACAATATGCCATTATCTGTAAAAGAAAACTTTCACCAAAAAACTTAAGGCAGTTCTAGTTCATCATCGTCTTGAACCGTCATGTTTGAACAAGAATTCCCTTGGCAGATTTTACATAAAGCCGTAAAACACAAAGTTGATTTTCTGGCTACAAGAATATCTACAACCAGTTTTGCAGCTACAAAATAAAATTTATAATGAAATTTGGAGCTGGAGGCCTCACTGTTGTAATAGGAACCAGATCTGTTTCAATTCCTTTCCAGCCCCAATCTTTGGGATTTAATGATCCACTTCTGTATCTAATAAAAAGCACTCATTATATGGTATTTCGCAGCATCTTTGGTGGGTGAAAGACTTGCAAGTTCAAAATTTCCATGAAGATTGTGATGCGTCGTAATGGTGTTGTATGTATAAAATCTCAACTCATCAATAGTATTAACATTTTCTTTTTTATTATTATAGAATCGCATTATAAAATTTTCTCAAACTGTAATTAATTTATTTGCATCCTCATCAGGTATGTTAAATATTTTAATATGCTTAATCAAATTCTCATTCCTTTGGACAAGTTTTATAGCAGCATTTTTACCTTTTTTATAAAAAGAAGATGTTGTATCACAACCGGATCTGGCATGTAGAAATGGCAAGACTTCCTTTATTGGGCCTAGCAAACATTGCACATCGGAATATTTGTGAATCGATCTGATTTAGATGCTGACCTGGTCTTAGCATATGAAGGTTTTTATTACAATGGTGTATTAAAAGGACCATCTAATCAGTATCATCACCTACTACAATGACATTTTTATTGGTTTCTGCCAGTGTTATAGGAGTAGATACAATTACTGTATCAGCATCATCTGGGGCCTGTATAACGGAGATTCCAAAGTTTCTTAAAATCATTGTCAACCATTGTTCAATAAAATGTTTCTTATTTTTCCTATTCGAGACGAAATCAGCTTGATTAATTGAAGACATTGTCTCGTCAGTGACAGCAATTTCGATGTTACGTTTTGCTTTAACAGATTTTCTTCGTTGTTCTTGGTTCTTAATATTTAATGTGCCACTATGCCATGAATATAATTTTTCCTACATGTTTTATGTACAGAAATTTATTCAACAGTCTCAACATGTTTCCACTTATCATCATTTCTCGTTTTGTTTGCATTAATTAGTGTCACAAGTTCCTCGATTTAACACATACACTCTCATCTTTTAAGAGCCATAACATTGCATAAGATACACGTATTAGCTTCCATATTGCCTTAAAAATATTTACCAGGAACAACAACAAATAACAAATTTTTAAACGATCACTCTGTCAAATATAATCCAAGGCACTTATTATAACTTATTAACACACTATTTATATTAAGTATAATACTAATAAATACTAATTATTTAGCAAACAACTACAGGCCATAAACACAAGCAACAAGTAGTAATCTACTGTAAAGATCGGCCGCAGTAGTCCATGTATAACGCGGGGTTTGACGCTCGGAATCCCCCCCTCATCGAGACCACTTGTATTTTATGTTTTTTAGGTCGCTGATCACGAAAATCGGGATCCCGCAGCTCTAAAAATAGTGCGTCACCCCTAAAAATTCCAAAAACCACCCCTTTTGGGTTTTTTTGCGGTAATGTGAATAATACTGTAAAATAATGTTACGAATGTATGAAGTGTTCATTTATCAACAATATTTCTACCTTTTCTTTCAATTCTCTGCAAGCTTTGGGGTGAAAAAATTTTGTAGTATTTTTTTCGACGGAACTTTATCAAAAATTACAAGAAAACTAAAAAGTATATATCTCTTCTTATTTTCTAAGTGTTACTTCAATTTCACCCCTGAGGGGTTGGAAAAAAATTTTTATCATTGTACAATCCCCATTCATCTAAACTCAAATCAAAAAGTGAAAGAAAAAAAAATCCATCATTTTTCCATTTTACGTCAATTTAGGGGTAGTTTTACCCCCTCTAGTTAACTCTCAGCATAAAAGTTGTCCTTATTTTAGATGAGCATACTAAACTAGTAAAATATCATTACAATTACCACATTCATAGCATTATTTTACAGTATTATTCACATTACCACGAAAATGGGGGTGGTTTTTGGCATTTTTAGAGGTGACGCTCTATTTTTAGAGCCGCGGGACCCCGATTTTCGTGATCAGCGACCCAAAAAATATACAGACGCAGTGCGCGAATCTACATAAATCTTGCGCGTCTCATTAAACAATTGCGTTTTTTTTTAGGGTTCCGGCACTTCTACATATGGGGACTTTTAGTATATTATTAAGTACATATACCTATACCCATTTCCGGTGAACACAGCTTTATATAAATTTGTCCGAATTTTCAGTGGTTTTCAAGCTGCGATAGTAAGAGTATTCAGAAATAATCACATTATAACCTGATAATAGCCATTTAACGAGAAATTTTTTTTTTTTTTTAATAAATAAATAACCGTATATTAGATATTGTAACTTATGCTGTTCCTGTGGGTGGTGAAGGGTGAGGGAAACGAGGGAGAGGGGGTGGGGGTGAATTTAGAATTATTGTTTTTTTTTCTACTTACCTAACGAAACTGAGTATTTTGAAAGAATTTCCCGCACTAAAGAATAACTTCTTGTTGCAAGTTATAATATCAATTTCAATACCACCCCCAAATAAGGGTTGTTTTTACTGCCTTCCCGATGCCTTCAGCCAATTGGGATGACAGTTTCGTATTCAGTACCCCAAAATTAGTAAAAAAAGATGATTTCCACACTTTATCACGGATGGGCCAAAAAAGCCCTTTTCCCTCACCCTTCACCACCCATAAAAACGGTGTAAGTTACAATATCTAATATACAGTTATTTATTTATTTAAAAAAAAAATTAAAAGTCCTTGTTAAATGGCTATTACCAGGTAGATTTTATCTTTTAAGAGTTTTTATTGGTTTAATTGCAAAAGAAATCCCTAATCACCCAGTTTGATGTTTTTTTTTTTATCAAAATAAGGTGATTTAGTCAATTCAGATGAATATTTCCCACCCCTGAATATTTCTCACACATATTACTTGTTTTTTTTTATATTAAAAAATTCTTTAATTATTTAAATGAATTTTGGTTGGGAAAATGAGAATCTTCACTTTATGGCACCCAAATGAGGGTTGTTCTTTAATGTAGGCCCAAGATTTTTCGCCAAAACGGGTGACGGATTCGTTTCAGCACCCCAAAATTAGTAAAAAAAGATGACTTCCAAAATCCTATCAAAGTCAAAATCTCCATTCACTCGATTTTTCCCTCAGCTAATACTAATTTACGATCCAAATTTCAATACGATCAGACTTTCCACTCTAAATATAGTTATTGTGCTTACAGTAAACGAGACTGGCGAGCGGATATTTTGAAGGTTATTTAAAATTCGATGACTAAACACAATGATATGAAATTTTTTTCTTTACGGTTTTGGAAATGTGTCGATTAATTCCAATATACTCTTGACTTTGCATTTACGAAGAATGTAACAACTCTTTAGAATACAGTGTTAAAAAATCAATCAAAACATCTAAACTTCCAGCTAATACTAGGAAGTACTTAAATACATGAAAAATAATTTAAAGAATCTCTCATATAATTTTGGTTTTGGTTTAAAATATGAATTCTAAAATCAATATTTGTAATATTAACTAGGCGAGTTTACCTAGTTGTTTTCTTATCCAGCAAATTGCACTTCTAAATATTTTAATATATCTTTATGCTTAATTATAAATACTAGGTAATGTTTTGAAATTATAATAAAATGTGCTTAATATCAGTAATAATATTGTTTCTAGTACATACGTCTATTATTCAGAAAATGGCATAATTAATAGCCAGTCTATTGTTTTATTTAATGAAGTTTTTTTAACCAGGAACAACTCAAAAGTTTCATGACCTTACAGAATGTAAAATTCAAGAATATGACAATTAAACTCAGTTATTAAAATTTGGTAACTTAGAGAAATACTTACCCTTACACATTATTATATCCTGCGTATATGGGAGGTCCACATTCCGTGTATGTACGGATGGATGACCCATAATGAACATGAACTCCGCATATAGACCGTTTTAATCGCGACAAAAACTTATTGTTGAAATTATTTGTACTGTCGTGCGCGAAAAAAAATGGGACAAGTCTTATAACGTATTTTTGCTAAAATCTAGTTGTGTAGGTACATCTAACTTTAGTTTTTGTGACATTGTCAGTTATTTGTCAAAATTCATTGCAAGTGTGCAAATAGAGACAGATTTACATTAGAAAAAAAATTGTTGTCCTATTTTTTTTTTGCTTACGACAGTACTATATTATTATCTTCCTTAATATATTTATAACGAACATTTATAAAACAACTTTTATCCAATCGTTTAGCATAATATTTTTTAACTTGCAAATCGCCTTTTTGCTGGAACTCAATCGAAAACAGCGTAGCATGATGGACAACTTCTAAATGCATATGTAGTTGAATTTTCGCAGAAATAATTCGAATACACCTAAACGTATTCGAAGCAAAATATAAACATTTCAAGTTATATTTTATGTTAGCTGATAGCTGTTTACTGCTGCTTCTTGTTGCTCGAATTGTTTGAAATATTGGGCCAATATATAATTTTAGTTATTGATTCATATTTGAATAGAATATTATATGATATAGTTCTTTAATATTTCTTCAATACAGTTTAACCAATATTGAATCGATATGGTGAAATTTTCACATTTATTACTGGTTCAATATTGTGTTTTTTACAATGAACCAGCATTTTTAGAATATTAGACCAATATTAGTCAAATGTTATTGTCTGTGTAATTATTTTGATTGTGCATACACTTCTCGCAAAGGCTTTATTAACAAATTCTTTCAACTGACACCAATTATTTCATATTTTGATATAATAATAATAACATTTCGTACAATTCAAAGCTTATACAATAGGGTCATTTAGTGATATGGCAGTTTCCTACTTTTTCTTCCTCATTTTAAAGTATAACAAACCAATAGCCTCAGAAAAAAATTTCAGCTCAATTGAATCAATAGCCACAGATATTCGCATTTGAATAGAAACACGCTCGGCCGGCCAACAGTCCGTAGAGTGACGTCACTTGGCGTGCGCCGATATATTAATCTGGAAGTAAAGTCGCTTAGTTTTCGAGAAAAGAAACCGACGTAGAACCAAACCAGATTTCTTTAGTAAGATAATCGTGTACACGAAATCATTTTTTACGACATTTTTTGGTGGTCGAGAACTTTTTTATTTCGGAAAAACCCAAAAAAAATAGATTTTTAATGAAATATGTTTTTTAACGTCTCCACCGCTATATCTCTGAAAATATTTGTGCTATCAAGCTATTTTTTTTTTAGATTAAAGTAGACACAATAGCGCTTCGAACAACGTCCCACGTGAATCCGATTAATTTTTTTTAAGTTGGAAAAATAATAGGAAACTCAAACTTGTTATTTTCAGTAGCGTAATTTTAGACAATCGAGAAAAAAAATTTATTTATGAAAATTTGTGTATACATGCTGCGTACAAATTGAAGCCAATAGTTGAAAAAAGTTTTTAGGATAAAAATTTTTCATGTCCCGTTCATAGTATTGAGTCAGCGACTTTTTTTAACGGGCAAAAGTCATATTCTTGCGCGCTCGGCTGTAGCAAGCCTGCCGACTGCAACGATCTGATGGTCCCGGTCGGGGTGTATGTAGTAGTTTAACTTATATCAATAGATACAAAACCAGTAGTGATCAAAAGCATCTAGGGGATCAATATTATTGTTCAATATTTCGTATATTGTACAGTAGTATTGATCATGTGTTGTTAATATTAAGACATTGTACAATAAATATAAAATAGTCTCCTTTTAATAATAAAAAGACAGGTAGGTAGATATAAATACCTAATCTATAAATATCAATCAGTGTTACTAACTACCCGCCTAATTAGTAAGTTTATTAGACATTTTTAAATGTATGAAAGAAAAAACGTATGCATAAAATGAGTTTTATTGCTGAAATAAATTTTCTATTTGGATAGATAAATGTGTAGTATGTAGTTTATGTAGGCCCTACATTAATAGCATTCTAATTCGTTCATATCTGCCTCGAAATATTTAATAATGTTGTTACAGGAACGACATTTGCACTCGTTGCAACATTTTAGGTATTCCTTAAAATAAGCACATTTTCGATTGTCACAATTTTTATCCGAACAATGAATACTTAATGATTTTCGACAACCGCCACTTCTACGCGACTAATCTGACCAACCCTGCATGCGAGGTGTATTAATTGCGTCCCAATGTCGCATTTAGCGCTGATAAAAAAAATCGCTGTTGCCAAACGGTACATTTTAGGAAAAAATATATTGTTTCAAAAACTTTTGTGATTATTAGGCTTTATTTTCTTCGCTGCATGTATGTAAATATTTTCAAAAATAAAAAAGTTTATCGATTGGTGAAGATTTCAATACATAAAATATATATTTTTAGTTTATCTGATTTTTAGAGAAATGAAAGTGCGAATTGTGCCCAAACCGTTTATATTGGTAAAAGCGCTACAGTGTGTGCTTTAATTTGACACAAAACAAATTTCGATACCTTTAATAGTTTTAAAGATATGGCGGTGGAAACAAAAAAAAACAATTTTCTTTAAAAATACATTTTTTTCACTTTTTATTGATTTAACAAGTTTGAGACAAAAAAATATCGTAAAATATGTTATTGTATGCCCGGTGACATACTCAAAGGAACCTGTATGACCTGGTTCTACGCAAAAAAAAAACTAGATAGACTTACGAAATCGCTGCTCCACAGAATGAGTTAGTTGCATTCACAGCCTTGTTCACTGGGCGGTTCAGCCATCTGACGTCACAACTCGACTACATGGTTATCCCGAGAGTTTTTAAGCGCGCCGACTTTAATAATTTTTTTATACATGAAGGCGGGGTCAGTAAATTCTAATTTTTGGCATACTTACTATACTCACCAAGCTCTTTCAGAATATGCAATAATAAAAAATTGTTAAATGAGCCTATTGGAAGAAGTTCGGCATAGCCGTCCCTCTACTCCCCCTAATACAACATAGCTAGAATAGAGTTATTTAAAGTTCACTTGCTGAAGTAGAATAAATTTGTATTTGACATATTGAAATAAATTTACAAAGAAAAAGAGTAGGTGTGCGATTTTAATCTGCGTTCACTTTTGAAAGTACCTAAATATCGATTTAAGATATTGGGTAAACAATTTATTTGTTTAGGGGCTGCATGTAAAAAGCTATCTTGAAATCTTTTGTGTTGTGCTAAGGTATTGTATAATTATCATTGCAAATACTTGCGTTGTGCACATTTGATCTTAATGTTAAGTGTTATACGGATAATCAGGGTACTTAGATTTAATTAGTTCGTATAGAAATAGTGAATACAAATAAGTTACGTGTTGAAAGACATCATTCATTTCACCCAGCCTTCCTAGGTATGGATTAATATCTTTACCAAGCGGGACAGAACAAAAAACTCGGACGTAGACGTTTAGTATTCTTTGCAGTTTTTACCTATCATACTAGTCAGATGGTAATAAAGGTACAATACTCTGTTTTAGGTTATATAAGTATTTTAACTAATAATAATTTTGTTTATTACTTCATGTCATATTTGAATTTTTACGGACTTCTTCTTCTTCTTCTTCTTCTTCCTCTTCTTCGCAAGCCTATACTGTCCACTGCTGAACGAAAGCCTCTCTCAAATTTTGCCATCTTTTCCTGTCTTGAGCAACTTGTGTCCAGTTTCCGGAGAGCGTTTTTATGTCATCACTCCAACGGCTAGGCGGTCTTCCTTTGCTTCTAAATGCCTCGAATCTTGGCCTCCAATCTAGGATCTTTTTTGTCCATCTATCGTCTTTCGTTCTAGCGACGTGACCCGCTCAGTTCCAAATCATAACCAAAATATCTTCGACAGCCTTTTATACTCCTGTATTTCGCCTAATATTTTGGTTAGGGATTCTGTCTCGAAGAGTAATTCCCAACATTGACCTCTCCATCCTGCGTTGCATTACCTTACATGTATACAAATACCTAGGACATGAGATCAACATTGAACGAGATAACCAGACACATGAAGTCCAGCGCAGAATAGGCCTAGCTTGGGCAGCATTTGGTAAACTAAAACCTACATTCAAGTCTGACCTCCCCATATATTTAAAGAGGAAGGTCTTTAACCAATGCGTGCTCCCTGTACTAACATATGGCGCGGAGACACTAACATTGACAGAAAAAAATATCAACAAAATACAGGTAATTTGTGAGGACACTAATGAATAAAACATATTTTAATATATTATTATTTTTAATATTAATATCGATGATAACTGATATCTCCACTTTCGAAATATTAGCTGATAAACTGAATAAACTTGTATGTCATCAGCATAAAGACGGGATGTGTGTATTGAAAGCACCCAGGGACAAGAATGGATATAGAAGATAAAATTTGATCAAGCGTGCTACTTGGAGGTACGCCACTCTTCAGTATTAATTAATTCATTAGACTCATTGTAACTTATTTTGCTCTTTTGGATATTTAAGTTCACAATTATGAGTTTATGGCTTATTATACAGAAGGCCTTAAATTGATCTGCCAATATTAAAATTGAAAAGTTTCCTTGTCTATATCATTAACGGTATCTCCTACTTTAATAATGCTGTTCCTATACCATGTTGTTTGCGGAAACCATACTGTACCGAGGATGTTATTAATTTAGATGAATATTCCTTTAACTGAACTTAATACATTTTTAGAGTTTAGATCAGGAGCGGCTTTGACTCTTTCCTGAGGGGGGGGGGCGAATTCGGGATTAAAAACGCAAAATATGTACTAAAATGGCAAATTGCACTATACGGTAAATAAAAAAAGTTATTAATTATTTAATTTAAGAAATAAATATTCTCTTAATTTTTTTCGCTTGTACTAAAATGGAAATCTTGCGAAATATTATTTCGATAATATATTTTTTTTGTTTATGAATTTTACTAATATATATTTCATAGAAGTACGAGTTGAAATATATATGATTGTCGAAAGATACAGGTATATCACAGACAATCAATTTTCGTAGCAATATGTGGTGACGCAGCGGCTAAAGCTTTCTGTTGCAATCCAAAGGTCCCGTGTTCGAATCCACACAGGTTGGAAATTTTTTTTCATTTTTTTTTTCATATAATTTTTTTCACAACAAAGATGGTTATCACAAAATTTAGGATGTCCAAAAACTAACATTATTTACAAGAAAACTGCGAAGAGTATCCTATAGAATGTGTAACAATTATATATAAAAAGCTGAGTAAATTGGCGAAGAGTACTTTTTTAGCTTGTTTATATTTTGTATTTTATTTTAAAATAAAAGTTTTCTCTTCAATCAGATTTACATTTTCTTTGTATCCCAAAAACTAAATCATATGCGATATTATCACAATGCGTTTTGGCTGGTGAAATTCGAGATTTTTATCTTTAGTTTTTTTTATAGCTAATCAACGTTTGAAGAGAAAATAGCGTGTTTTATTCGGAGTAAAAGCCACTTGTAATTCGTCCGTAATTGCCGGACTCACTTTGTTCGTTCGTAACCTAGAGACTCGTCACAGAAGTATCACTTTTACTCCCAATAAAACAATATACTATCACCATTGTAAAGTACGTTCAAAAAGCTGCAATTCAAGAAAAATGTTTCAGTGTAACTAAATTGTAGTTTTTCATGAAGTTCCAAATATTCTTAGGGAAAACAATCAATATTTTTATTTTTTCACATCTATAACATACAATGTTACTAAGTTTCATTAAAAAATACATATCACTGTTTTTAGTAATTTCGGTTTATATGAAATTAGATATTTTTGTGGTTTTTAATTTTAACAAAAAAAAAAAAACAAACAAAATGGCACACCGGATTTGAACCTATGCAGTTGTATTCATAATTCATTTACAATGGGCTTGTTACCGATAATTTTTTTTCGTTATTTTTATGGTATTCAATAGAATTAGATCATCTAGATAAGCTGTTAAAATTTCAGCTTCATAAGTATATCCAATCCTTAGGGCTGGTTTTATAGGTTCAGTTTAAACCTAGGTTTAACTAGAAGATTCTGTTGAGGTCCGAAATAAAAGTAAATAGCGTATTTAGCAAAGTGCATATTAGGCACATTCATCAAATAGGAAATTATTAATTAAATTTGAATGAAGATTCTGTGGTATTGATAGTTGTTATTGAGTTATTATCGATAGTTATCGAATGATTTTTGTAGTAAAAAAGCTGCTGTGAGAAGCGTCTTTTTGAGTTCTTGTTAAGAGGTTCTTGTTAATTTCCTGTTTGATGAGTGTGCTTAATATACACTTTGCTAAACACGCTATTTACTTTTATTTCGGACCTCAACAGAATCTTCTAGTTAAACCTAGGTTTAAACTGTACCTATAAAACCGGCCCTTAGATATTCAATGTTAAAGATTGGGTTTCAATACAAAGCGCTTCGCCGATTCGTAACGTCATTTTGCATAAACAAAAATTGAAAAATGACATTGTTTCTGTCATTACTTCTTTGTTTTTTATGCTGTAGAAATAGAAAAAAAACTATTTGAAAGTCTAATTAATAATAGTCTTTAATTTTTGTTCTTACCACTTTTGACGTAAGTGCCATAGTTTCTGAGATATTTAACATTTAAACTAAATACTTCGTCTTATAGACGTTCGGACGCCACCTTTATACTTCCAGATCTCCAAGACTATTAACTGTACAGAAATTAGAAAAACAAAATTCATCTTCAATTTAGTAGCTTTCTTATTTGTCTCTAACATGTTTTCGCTCAACGTAATACTCATGAATAATAAAGACAAGGATTACGGACGTATAAGGGAATTCCGATGAAAACCGATCCGCAAAATGTGAAGAATCCAGGTGGCGCTAGTAACACTAGCAAAAATGTTATTAGCCAATGAGCAGTTCGCGTTCCGGTGTGCTAATGAGAACTGCGCCACCTATAACCACCTATAACGTGCGCTTCTTTCTTCCAATTTTACGGACATGTTGAAAGCACGGCGTGCGTTATCCTTGTATCTAGTATTCATGGTAATACTGTTCGAGTCAAGCGCGGATCTAGAAATTTCGATAATTTTTTTCTCATCTGTGGCGCATGGGATCCATACGAAATATGGAAGATAACATCTCGAGAAGCACTTCTCTAACGACCCCTAAAAAATTTTGAAAAAGCAGTTTGCGAAAAAATTTTTCAAAATTCGGTTACCCCCCCCAGGTCTAGTTTAAAATTATTTTTTTTGCCATATGCATTTTATTTTTCATAAAAATACAGCAACACGTTCTGAAGTTTATGAAAATATTTTCATTACTAACTGAGATACAACGAATTGAAATTTTGTGATTTGTTAAATTGTAAATCAATTTAAGACCTGGGGGGGGGGTAATCGAATTTTGAAAAAATTGTTCGCAAACTGCTTTTTCAAAATTTTTTAGGGGTCGTTAGAGAAGTGCTTCTGGAGATGTTATTTGACGAATATTGTTTTGAAATATTTTTCTCAAGTCGTTATAACTTAAAGATTATCAATTTTTATAAAAAATTGCATAGAGCCTTTTCTTCTTAAAATTTCATTTTATTTCACCTCTAATGTTTTTAATTATTAAATCTCGACTGTCGCCTGATCCGCATCTGCAAAGAGACGTCACTGGTAGCTCCTTCCCCCCGTTTTCGCGCGCTCCAACTTTGGTAATTTATTTAAGAGCTTAAACGTCCGAATAAAAACCTAAAAATTTGGAAATTGCTTTAAAAAGTGTTCTACTTTCGATTTCTAAAATTAAAAAAAATGCTGAGCGGTCCTATTATTTTGATTTTCAACCCCCGATCCTAAAAGAAGGGTGTATAGGTTTGAGGCGTATGTTTCTATGTTTGTCTGTCTGTCTGTGGCTTCATATCTCTTCAACGGGTGATCCGATTTTGATGTAGTTTTTTTATTTGAAAGAGTATTTTGTCGAGAAGGTTATTAGATTTTGATGTTTGGTCGCCATCTTGAATTCGCCATGCTGAACTTCTCTAGAAATTATCCTATTGAAGTAAAATTGAAAATGTGCAGACAATTATGGTTGCCGAACATGATTTAGGCCTCATTTTGATTCGGTCATATGAAACTGGTACGATTAGATACATTGATCGGGGTTTTTTAAAAATGTTCAATTTTACTCGTTATTATTTGTATGGTCTGATCCGATGAACAAACCCAATATTAAAAAAATAAAGACAAAAACACGTTTTTCAAAATTAAAATTTTTGAAAATGATTGCTTTTTGATTTATTAATTAAATAAATTTGAATGCGAATTATATTTTAATTGCAATATAAAAGTTTTATTACATTTAAATTGTTCCATATCGCTGTTGAAATCTATTAGCCCTAATACAAATTATTGTGCGACCACGAACATTTTTATCGACACCTTGATATTTGAACTGCTTATTAAAATTTCTATATCTTGTCTATTTTGTATGGTTTTATGAAAAAATAATTGTTTGAGATTCTGTACTCTGCTTATTTTTATTTCCAATTTCGCCCTCTAATTTTTTTTCATTAAGCTTAGATAAATCAGTCGATTTAACAAATGTTTGGTAAATTGCATTTTCCTTACAAATACTTTGTTCCAAAAATGCTTTTTCAGTCGTCTCAATTCTTGTTGTGAATCGGCAAATATATTATTTCCAATTCTTTTTCAGTTATTCTATTTTTATTTTATTCCGCAGAACTACACTTGCTTCAAACTGTGCATCCATACAACTTTGTTAGTCACAAATATTTTCTCCTTATCAGATTGCTCATTGTGTGAGTTACTTTCCGCATGTTCTAATAAATCTTTACTAACATCAATAATGCCATTTTTCGCAGTTAGCTGGATATAATTATAATCAGATCTAGAAGTCAAGGATAAATCCAGTATTGCGTCTTTTGTTTGCGTTGTAAAACTTTGATAACTCCTTTATTCGTCACAAATGCTTCATGCTTCTTTCTTTTCAACTTTAACATTAATTGATTCACTTTTTGTATCTTCAAATAAACTACTATTACCACTGGCAAATGTGCCATTTTTCGCAGTTGGCAAATTATAGTTACTATCAACTCTAGAACTCATTCAGAATTTCGTCTTTTGCTTGTATTATAATACTTTCATGTTCGTCATAAATACCGGGTGTACCAGGATCACGGTATCCCCCTCCCCACCCTTTTCACATAATTAGCGACATCTTTTGACATACGAGTGTTTTTTTTTCTCTTCCTGTTTCGCCGGAAGTGACACTAACTGTCGATTTTTACGTGTATATTATTGCATTTTTTAATTCCGTATAATTTTCTAAATCCAACGATACCAAATAAGTGACATTTTAAACGTCAATATTTTTTTATAATATAATTTTTAGTTTTTCATTTAAGTGTGCCATGACGTTTGCGATTTATTCTAAATGACCTGTGTAATGCTAGAAAAATCGAAATCCCGTCAAAAATACTAAATTACGTGATTTATGAGCAAATGAAGTTCATCAAAATAGTTTTTGGGGCAAAACTCATTTTTTTCAAATGGAACCATATGGTACCGTGGTACCATTTATTAGTACTATTAATAAGGAATTTATTCATATGTCGTATTAAAATGTACGATGAATACAAACAAAATTACAGCTAAAAGAAAATAAGAAAATACAATTTTGTTCTAATTAAATGTTAAGAAGTAACTAACTAAGGTGGCTTTGAAAACAATGAAATATATCAATATGCTTGTCAAACATTTGTTGGTTTACCGGTGTTTTTATTCTGTCTTTAAAAAATGTTTAAAATTCTTGTTAACTGTGTTAAAAATGCCGCAATACAAAATTGTATTTTCTTATTTTCTTTTAGCTGTAATTTTGTTTGTATTTATCGCACATTTTAATACGACATATGAATAAATTTATTATCAATAGTACTAATAAATGGAACCACGGTACCAATATGGTTCCATTTGAAAAAAACTGAGTTTCGCCCCAAAACCATTTTGATGAACTTTATTTGCTCATAAATCTCGTAATTTAATATTTTTGACGGGATTTCTAGCATTACACGGGTCATTTAGAATAAATCGGAACAGTCATGGCACACTTAAATGGAAAACTAAAAATTATATTATAAAAAATATTGACGTATTTGGTATCGTTGAATTCAGAAAATTATGCAAAATTCAAAAATGTAATAATATATAGGGTGTTCCATTTAAAAATCGAAAGTTAGTGTCACTTCCGGCAAAACCGGAAGTGAAAAGAAAGTGTCCCTTATTATGTGTATAGGATATCTCAAATTTCAATCAATTATCTTCAAAACTGAAGGAGAAAAGGGAGGTGTACCATGATTCTGTTACACTCGGTATATGATGTGTTTTCTTCTTCAAATTCTTCACCACCTGATTAACTTTCTGTGTCCTTTAATAAACTACTATTACTTGTAAATGTACCATTTTTCGCTTTTAAAGAATGATGCACAATTTAAATTTGGATCTACCATTTCATATTCTCCTTGTACTTTAAAGTTTTCAGCGAGATTTTGGCGTTCTTCCTTCACTGAAAGCTGAACACCTTGACCTAGTTTGGTTATATTTATGTTGTGGTCATAATCCTCTGGTTCTATTTTTGACGTAATACTCAAAATTTCATTGCTCTCATTACTGATTCACTTCTTGGTCTTTCTAATTCACTTCTACTACTAATGGCAAATGTGACATTTTCCGCAGTACCCAAATTTTAATTATTATCAACTTTAGAATTTAAAGCTGGTTTTAGTATTTCGTCTCCTGCTTGTATTATAAAACTTTCATGGTACGGTCTGATCGTCAGATATATAAAATGCTTTCCCCTTTTCATATTCTTCATTAACTGATTCACTTTTTGTATCTCCTGATAAACTGTTACTACTGCTAGATGTGACATTTTTCACAGTTACTGAATTATAGTTATTATTATCAACTCTAGAACTCAAAAGTGAATTTGGTATTTCGCCTTCTGGTGGTATCATAAAACTTTCATAGCCACTTGATTCGTCAGAAATATATAATGCCTTCAATTTTTCATCTTCATTAACCGACTCACTTTTCGTATCTCCTGATAAAGTGCTACTACTGGCAGTAACTGAATTATAGTTATTATTAAATCTAGAACTCAATGTTGAATCCAGAATTTCGTCTTTTCTTTGTATTGTAATATTTTCATTTTCGTCATATATATATGATGCGTTTTCCTCTTCAAATTCTTCACTACATGAATTACTTTCTAGACTTTCTAACACACTACTACTACTAATTGCAAATGTGTCATTCTTCGCAGTTACCGAATGATGCTTTCTATCAACTTTTTCGGATTTCTTATTATCTGAATCACTTTCTGTCTCTTCTGATAAATTATTACTACTGACAGATGCGACATTTTTCGCAGTTCCCAAATTATGGTAATTACCTACTCTAGAACTCAAAGTTGAATTTAGTATTTCGTCTCTTGCTTGTGTTATTAAACTTCTCTGATAACTTTGTTCTTCAGATATAGATGATGATTTCCCTTTTCCGTATTCTTCATTAAATGATTCACTCCTTGTATTTTCTGATAAACTATTACTACTGGCAGATGTGACATTTTTCGCAGTTACCGAATTAGAATTATCAACTCTAGAACTTGCAATCGATATTATATTATCGGTTTGTTTGTTACAAATACGTAATGCGTTCTCCTTTTCATAGTCTTCGTTAACTGATTCACTTTTGTCTGCTGATAAACTATTACTACTGGCAGATGTGACATTTTTCGCAGTTACCGAATTATAGTTATTATCAACTTCAGAACTCAAAGTTTGTTTCAGTATCTTGTCTTTTGCTTGTGGTATAAAAGTTTCATGGTAACCTTGTTCGTCATAAATATAGAATTCTGTCTCCATTTCATATTCTTCATTAACTGATTCACTTTTTGTATCTTCTGATAAACTGTTACTACTGGCAGATGTGACGTATTTTGCAGTTACCGAATTAGAATTACTATCAACTCCAGAAGTTGGTTTTAGTATCTCGTCCTTTACTTGTGGCATAAAACTTTCATGGTACCTCTGTTCATCATATAATGCTTTCTCCTTTTCATATTTTTCGTTAACCGATTCACTTTTTGTATCTTCTGATAAATGATTACTACTAGCAGATGTAACATTTTTCGCATTTACCGGATTATAGTCAATATCAACTCTAAAAGTTGATTCCGGTGTTTTGTCATTTTCTTGTGTTATTCTAATGCAAGTTTCTTTTTTACAGATACGCAATATTTTCATATTTTCAGGTTCTTCATTAGCTAATTCATTTTCTGTATCTTCTGATAAACTATTACCAAGGGCAGCTGTGACATTATTCGTAGTTACCGAATTATACTTATTATCAACTTTTTCAGATTTTTTATTATCTGATTCACTTCCAGTCTCTTCTGATAAATTATTACTATTGACAAATACGACATTTTTCGCAATTACCGAATCATGGTTAGTACCAACTCCAGAACTCAAAATTGAATTTAGTATTTCGTCTCTTGCTTGTATTATTATACTTCCTTGATAACTTTGGTCTTCGGAAGTAAATGATGATTTCTCTTTTTCATATTCTTCATTAACTGATTCACTTCTTGTATCTCGTGATAAAACATTACTACTGGCAGATGTGACATTTTTCTCTGTTACCGAATTAGAATCACTATCAATTCCAGAACTCAAAGTTGGTTTTAGTATCTCGTCCTTTGCTTGTGGCATAAAACTTTCATGGTACCTCTGTTCGTCAGATAATGCTTTCTGCTTTTCATATTCTTCGTTAACCAATTCACTTTTTGTATCTTCTGATAAATGATTACTACTAGCAGATGTAACATTTTTGGCATTTATCGGATTATAGTTAATATCAACTCTAACTGTTGATTCCAGTGTTTTGTCATTTTCTTGTGTTATTTTAATGCAAGTTTCTTTCTTAGAAATACGCAATATTTTCACCTTTTCAGGTTCTTCATTGACTGATTCATTTTTTGTATATTCTAATAAACTATTACTAAGGGCAGATGTGACATTTTTCGCAGTTACCGAATTATAATTATTATCAACTTCAGAACTCAAAGTTGGTTCCAGTATCTCCTCTTTTGCTGGCAGTATACAACTTTCATGGCGCTTTTGTTCGTCATAAATATATAATGCTTTCTCCCTTTCAGGTTCTTCATTACCTGATTCACTATTTGTATTTTCTAATAAAGTACTACTACTACTACTACTGACAAATATGTAATTTTTCGCAATTAGCGAATTATGGTTATTATCAGTTCTATAACTCAAAGTTGATTCGGGTATTTCGTATTTTGTTTGTGGTTTATGACTTTCATGGTAACTGCGTTCTTCATTAATGAATAATGCTTTCTTCTTTCCATATTCTTCATTAATCGATTCACTTCTTTTATCTTCTGATAAAATACCACCACTGGTAAATGTGTAATTTTCCGCAATTATCGAATTATACTTATTATCAATTCTAGAACTTAAGAATGGTTTCACGTTTTTTTCATGATCCTTTTGTTTGTCATAATGACAAATACGTGAAACTGTCTCCTTTTTATGTTTGTCATTACCTGATTTACTTTTTGTATCTTTTGACCAAGTACCACTGGCAAATATTTCATATTTCTCAATGAACGAATTTTTGTTATAGTCAAGTCTAGAACTCGAAGTTGATTCAGGCGTTTCGTCTTTCTTTTGTCTTATCAACTTTTTATAGCGCGTCTGTTTGTTGCAAATACGTAATACTTTCTCCTTTTCAGATTCTTCTTCACCTGATTCACTTTTTGTATCTTTTGATAAACTACTACTGCCACTGGCAAATGAGTAATTTTCCTCAATTATCGAATAATAGCTATAATCAAGTCCAGAAGTCAAGGTTGATTCCGGTGTTTCGTTTTTGTCTTGCCTTATTAAACTTTCATGGCACTTTTGTTTATCACAAATAGGTAATGCATTTTCTGTTTTCAGCCTTGTATAACTTGCATAGTATATTTGTATGTTATAAATAGGTAATGCTTTCTTCTTTTTATGTTTTCTATTATTTGAATTACTTTTTGTACCTTCTGATAAAGCACTACTGGCAAATGTGTAATTTTTCGCAATTAACGAATTAGAATTACTATCAACTCCAGAACTCAAAGTTTGTTTCAGTGTCTCGTCCTTCGCTTGTGGTATAAACCATTCATGGTACCTTTGTTCGTAATGTAATGCTTTCTTCTCTTTATGTTCTCTATTATTTGAATTACTTTTTGTACCTTCTGATAAAGTACTACCGGCAAATGTGTAATTTTTCGCAATTAACGAATTAGAACTACTATCAACTCCAGAACTCAAAGTTTGTTTCAGTGTCTCGTCCTTCGCTTGTGGTATAAACCATTCATGGTACCTTTGTTCGTAATGTAATGCTTTCTCCTTTTCATAGTCTTCGTTAACTAATTCACTTTTTGTATCATCTGATAAATTATTACTACTGGTCGATGTGACATTTTTCGCAGTTACCGAATAATAATTAATATCAACTCTAAAACCCAAAGTTGATTCCGGTGTTTTGTCTTTTTCTTGTTTTGTCAACTTTCTAAGGCACTTTTGCTTGTTACAATTAAGCAATGCTTTCTCCTCTTTAGGTTCTTCGGTAAGTGATTCACTTTTTGTATCTTCTGATAAACTATTACTACTGTAATTTTCAGCAATTATCGAATTATAGTTATTATCAATTCTAGAATTTAAGGACAATTCCAGTGTTACGTTTTGTTCATGATTCTTTCGTTTGTCACTATGAAAAATACGTGATACTATCTCCTTTTTATGTTTTTCATTACCTGATTTATTTTTTGTATTTTTTGACCAAACACCACTGGCAAATATTTCATATTTCTCAATTAACGAATTTCTGTTATAGTCAAGTCTAGAACTAAAAGTTGATTCCGGCCTTTCGTCTTTTTCTTGTCTTAGCAACATTTCATAACGCGTTTGTTCGTTACAAATACGTAATGCTTTCTCCTTTTCAGGTTTTTCTTCACCTAATTCATTTTTTGTACCTTTTGATAAATTACTGCTGCTACTGGCAAAAATGTGATTTTCCTCAGTTATCGAATTATAGTTATAATCAAGTTTAGAAGTCAAAGTTGATTCCGGTGTCTCGTTTTTTTCTTGTCTTATCAACCATTTATAGCGCCTTTGTTTGTTATAAATACGTAATGCTTTCTCCTTTCCAGATTCTTCGTTACATGATTCAATTACTGTATAATAATAGTTATAATCAAGTCTAGAAGTCAAAGTCGATTTCGGTGTTTTGTTTGTTTCTTGCCTTATCAAACGTTCAAGCCACTTTTTTTTATTACAAGTGGATAATGCATTCTCTATTTTCAGCATTGTATAACTTGCATAGCAATTTTGTATGTCAACTCTAGAAGTCAAAGTTGATTCCGTTGTTTTATTTTTTTCTTGCCTCATCAAACTTTCATGGCACTTTTGTTTATCACAAATAGGTAATGCATTCTCTAGTCTCAGGTTTGTATGACTTGCATAGCACTTTTGTGTGTCACAAATAGGTAATGCTTTCTTCTTTTCATGTACTTTATCACCTGAATTATTTTCTGTACCTTTTGATAAAATACTACTGGCAAATATGTAATTTTCCTCAATTATCGAATAATTGTTATAATCAAGTCTAGAAGTTAAAGTTGATTTCGGTGTTTTGTTTTTTTCTTGCCTTATCAAACTTTCATACCATTTTTTTTTATCACAAGTAGATAATGCATTCTCTATTTTCAGCATTGTATAACTTGCATAACAATTTTGTATGTCAAGTCTAGAAGTCAAAGTTGATTCCGTTGTTTCATTTTTTTCTTGCCTTATCAAACTTTCATGGCACTTTCGTTTATCACAAATAGGTAATGCATTCTCTACTCTCAGTTTTGTATAACTTGCATAGCACTTTTGTGTGTCACAAATAGGTAATACTTTCTTCTTTTCATGTTCTTTATCACCTGAATTACTTTCTGTACTTTTTGATAAAATACTACTTGCAAATATGTAATTTTCCTCATTTATCGAATAATAGTTATAATCAAGTCTAGAAGTCAAAGTTGATTCTAGTGTTTTGTTTCTTTGTTGCCTTATCAAAATTTCATGGCACTTTTTTTTATCACAAATAGATAATGCATTCTCTATTTTCAGCCTTGTATAACTTGCATAGCAATTTTGTATGTCACAAATATGTAATGCTTTCTTCTTTTTATGTTCTTTATTACCTGAATTACTTTTTGTACCGTTTGACAAAGTACTACTGGCAAATTTGTAATTTTCCACAATTAAAGAATTACTGTCATTATCAACATCAGAACTCAAAGTTGATTCCGATGTTTCGTCTTTTTCTTGCCTTATCGGCCTTTTGTGCCACGTTTGCTTATTACAAATACGTAATCCTTTCATCTTTTCAGGTTCTTCGTTACTTGATTGACATATTGTATCTCCTGATAAACTGCTACTACTAGTGGCAAATGAGTAATTTTTGTCAATTATGGAATAATAGTTATAATCAAGTCTAGAAGTCAAAGTTGATTCCGTTGTTTCGTTTTTTTCTTGCCTTATCAAACTTTCATGGCACTTTTGTTTATCACAAATAGGTAATGCATCATCTACTTTCAGCTTTGTGTAACTTGCATGGCACTTTCGTGTGTCACAAATTGGTAATGCTTTCTTCTTTTCATGTTCTTTATCACCTGAATTACTTTCTGTACCTTTTGATAAAATACTACTGGCAAATGTGTAATTTTCTTCAATTATCGAATAATAGTTATAATCATGTCTAGAAGAAGTTGATTCCGTTGTTTCGTTTTCTTCTTGCCATATCAAATTTTCGTGACACTTTTGTTTTTCACAAATAGGTAATGTATTCTCTACTCTCAGCTTTGTATAACTTGCATGGCACTTTTGTATGTCACAAATAGGTAATGCTTTCTTCTTTTGATGTTTTTTATCACCTGAATTACTTTCTGTAATTTTTGATAAAATATTACTGGCAAATATGTAATTTTCCTCAATTATCGAATAATAGTTATAATCAAGTCTAGAAGTCAAAGTTGATTCTGGTGTTTTGTTTCTTTGTTGCCTTATCAAAATTTCATGGCACTTTTTTTTATCACAAATAGATAATGCATTATCTATTTTCAGCCTTGTATAACTTGCATGGCAATTTTGTATGTCACAAATATGTAATGCTTTCTTCTTTTCATGTTCTTTATTACCTGAATTACTTTTTGTACCTTTTGACAAAGTACCACTGGCAAATGTGTAATTTTTAACAATTAAAGAATTACTGTTATTATCAACTTCAGAAATCAAAGTTGAGTCCGATGTTTCGTCTTTTTCTTGCCTTATCGGCCTTTTTTGCCACGTTTGTTTGTTACAAATACGTAATCCTTTCTTCTTTTCAGGTTCTTCGTTACTTGATTCACATATTGTATCTTCTGATAAACTGCTACTACTATTGGCAAATGAGTAATTTTTCTCAATTATGGAATAATAGTTATAATCAAGTCTAGAAGTCAAAGTTGATTCCGTTGTTTCGTTTTTTTCTTGCCTTATCAAACTTTCATGGCACTTTTGTTTATCACAAATAGGTAATGCATTCCCTACTCTCAGCTTTGTATAACTTGCATGGCACTTTTGTGTGTCACAAATAGGTAATGCTTTCTTCTTTTCAGGTTCTTTATCACCTGAATTACTTTCTGTACCTTTTGATAAAATACTACTGGCAAATGTGTAATTTTCTTCAATTATTGAATAATAGTTATAATCAAGTCTAGAAGTCAAAGTTGATTCAGGTGTTTTGTTTCTTTGTTGCCATATTAAACTTTCCTGGCACTTTTGTTTATCACAAATAGGTAATTCATTATTTACTTTCAGCTTCGTATAACTTGCATAGCACCTTTGTGTGTCACAAATAGGTAATGCTTTCTTCTTTTCATGTTTTTTATCACCTGAATTACTTTCTGTAACTTTTGATAAAATACTACTGGCAAATGTGTAATTTTCCTCAATTATCGAATAACAGTTGTAATCAAGTCTAGAAGTTAAAGTTGATTCTAATGTGTTGTTTCCTTGTTGCCTTATCAAACTTTCATGGCACTTTTTTTTATCACAAATAAATAGTGCATACTCTATTTTTGTATAGCTTGCATAGCAATTTAGTATTTCACAGATAGGTAATGCTTTCTTCTTTTCATGTTCTTTATTACCTGAATTACTTTTTGTACGTTTTGACAGAGTACTACTGGCAAATGTATAATTTTTCGCAATTAAAGAATTACTGTTATTATCAACTCCAGAACTCAAAATTGATTCCGATGTTTCGTCTTTCTCTTGTCTTATCGGTCTTTTGTGCCACGTTTGTTTATTACAAATACGTAATGCTTTCTTCTTTTCAGATTCTTCGTTACTCGATTCACATATCGTATCTTCTGATAAACTACTACTACTACTGGTAAATGAGTAATTTTCCTCAATTATGGAATAATAGTTATAATGAAGTCTAGAAGTCAAAGTTGATTCCGTTGTTTCGTTTCCTTCTTGCCACATCAAACTTTCATGGCACTTTTGTTTATCACAAATAGGTAATGCATTCTCTACTTTCAACTTTGAATAACTTGCATAGCAATTTTGTGTGTCACAAATAGGTAATGCTTTCTTCTTTTCATGTTCTTTATCACCTGAATTACTGTAATTTTCCTCAATTGTCGAATAATAGTTATAATCAAGTCTAGAAGTCAAAGTTGATTCCGTTGTTTCGTTTTCTTCTTGCCATATCAGACTTTCATGGCACTTCTGTTTATCACAAATAGGTAATGCATTCTCTACTTTCAACTTTGAATAACTTGCATAGCAATTTTGTGTGTCATAAATAGGTAATGCTTTCTTCTTTTCATGTTCTTTATCACCTGAATTACTGTAATTTTCCTCAATTGTCGAATAATAGTTATAATCAAGTCTAGAAGTCAAAGTTGATTCCGTTGTTTCGTTTTCTTCTTGCCATATCAAACTTTCATGGCACTTTTGTTTATCGCAAATAGGTAATGCATTCTCTACTTTCAACTTTGAATAACTTGCATAGCAATTTTGTGTGTCACAAATAGGTAATGCTTTCTTCTTTTCATGTTCTTTATCACCTGAATTACTGTAATTTTCCTCAATTGTCGAATAATAGTTATAATCAAGTCTAGAAGTCAAAGTTGATTCCGTTGTTTCGTTTTCTTCTTGCCATATCAAACTTTCATGGCACTTTTGTTTATCACAAATAGGTAATGCATTCTCTACTTTCAACTTTGAATAACTTGCATAGCAATTTTGTGTGTCATAAATAGGTAATGCTTTCTTCTTTTCATGTTCTTTATCACCTGAATTACTGTAATTTTCCTCAATTGTCGAATAATAGTTATAATCAAGTCTAGAAGTCAAAGTTGATTCCGTTGTTTCGTTTTCTTCTTGCCATATCAAACTTTCATGGCTCTTTTGTTTATCACAAATAGGTAATGCATTCTCTACTTTCAACTTTGAATAACTTGCATAGCAATTTTGTGTGTCACAAATAGGTAATGCTTTCTTCTTTTCATGTTCTTTATCACCTGAATTACTGTAATTTTCCTCAATTGTCGAATAATAGTTATAATCAAGTCTAGAAGTCAAAGTTGATTCCGTTGTTTCGTTTTGTTCTTGCCATATCAAACTTTCATGGCACTTTTGTTTATCACAAATAGGTAATGCATTCTCTACTTTCAACTTTGAATAACTTGCATAGCAATTTTGTGTGTCACAAATAGGTAATGCTTTCTTCTTTTCATGTTCTTTATCACCTGAATTACTGTAATTTTCCTCAACTGTCGAATAATAGTTATAATCAAGTCTCGATGTCAAAGTTGATTCTAGTGTTTTGTTTCTTTGTTGCCTTATCAAACTTTCATGGCACTTTTTTTTATCGCAAATAGATAATGCATACTCTATTTTCAGCCTTGTATAACTTGCACAGCAATTTTGTATGTCACAAACAGGTAATGCTTTCTTCTTTTCATATTCTTTATTGCCTGAATTACTCTTTAGACCGTTTGATAAAGTACTACTGACAAATGTGTAATTTTTCGCAATTAACGAATTACTGTTATTATCAAGTCTAGAACTCAAAGCTGATTCCGTTGTTTCGTCTTTTTCTTGTCTTATCGGCCTTTTGTGCCACATTTGTTTGCTAAAAATATGTAATGCTTTCTCCTTTTCAGATTCTTCGTTACTCAATTCACATATTGTATCTTCTGATAAACTACTACTACTACTGGTAAATGAGTAATTTTTCTCAATTATGGAATAATAGTTATAATCAAGTCTAGAAGTCAAAGTTGAATCCGATGTTTCGTCTTTTTCTTGTCTTACCGGTCTTTTGTGCAATATTTGTTTGTTACAAATACGTAATGCTTTCTCATTTTCAGAGTCTTCGTTACTCGATTCACATATTGTATCTTCTGATAAACTACTACTACTACTGGAAAATGAGCAATTTTTCCCAATTATGGAATAATAGTTATAATCAAGACTTGAAGTCAAATTTGATTCCGTTGTTTCGTTTTCTTCTTGCCTTATCAAACTTTCATGACGCTTTTGTTTATCACAACTAGGTAATGCTTTCTTCTTTTCATGTTCTTTATCACCTGAATTACTTTCTGTACCTTTTGATAAAATACTACTGGCAAATGTGTAATTCTCCTCAATTAACGAATTACTGTTATTATCAAGTCTAGAACTCAAAGTTGATTCCGATGTTTCGTCTTTTTCTTGTCTTATCGGCCTTTTGTGCCACGTTTGTTTGTTACAAATACGTAACGCTTTCTCCCCTTTATGTTTCTCATTACCTGATTCACATATTATATATTCTGATGAACTACCACTACTATTGGCAAATGTGTACTTGTCCCCAATTATCGAATAATAGTTATAATCTAGTCTAGAACTCAAAGTTGATTCCAGGGTTTCGTCTTTTTTTGTATCTTTTGTTAAATTACCACTACTACTACTGGCAAATGTGTAGTTTTCCGCTATTTTCCAATTATAGTCATTGTGACGTCTAAAACTCAAAATTGGTTCAGGTGTTTCGGTTTTTTCTTGTTTTAACCACCTTTCGTGGCTCTTTTTTTCGTCACTAATATGTACTGATTTATTTTTTTCAGTTTCTTCATTACTTGATTTACTTTTTGTACCCTTTGAAAAACTATCACTGGCGAGTAAGTCATTATTCATTATTAGCAATTATCGTTATTGTTAACTCTAGAACAAAAAACTGTTTCGTCTTTTTTTAGTCTTTTTAAACTTGCATGGCACATTGGTTTGTTACAAATACATAATACTTTCTCCTTAAAAATTCTTTTGTGCAGTTCAATTTTCTTCATTTGAAAATATTCTACTGAAGTGCATTAATGGCACTTTTTAGATTATCTAAAATATTGTATTGAGTTGTATCCCTTTTCTTTTGCTATTTTTGTTATCAAACTTTACTTTATCAGTGGCATTCTTGTTATAAATAGAATCTCGTATGGGAAATATTAAACAGAGTGAAAGAAATTTGCACGACAAATTCAGGATTAATGTCATTGCTTCACTTAAAATTTTGGTGACATGAAGAATATGTGACTTATTTAAGATGTAATAATGACTGATATGTATGTCAACTTCGCATTGTTGTCAGCATATTTACTTCATTAATTGACTATTATAATTTAGTGGAGGCACGCTAGGTTTATACCTCAGGGTGGCTATTCTTGAACTTGAGGGAGTAGAATGTGTAAGAGAAAACAATCGTTTTCTACTCCCTCATGTAAAGTTTGTATTCTTGAGTTTATTTTCCCCAACCAGGTAGACGAAAACACTCCCTACTTATTCCCTTACTTTTAGCGAGAGAAAGTCGAGGGAAAGCAGAAAAGAATCATTTTTTAAGTACTTTGTAGGTTATGATCGTGCGTGTGGAGACTTGTCATATTAATTCGGTTTTATTTAAATAATGGATATCGAAGATTTAGTGGCTAGACGAGTTTTGGATGATTTAGAAGATGCGAAGAAACAGTTTGAAAATGCGAAAAATATTCGAATTTTAGGAAAAACGGATCAAATTTTTGTTCGTTTATTTTTATATCCGCAATTTTGTTCATCAAGATGAGGGTTAGTTCGTATTTTGCAAAATTGTCGCATGATGTAGAGGTTAGGTATACTGCTGCCATCGAATTAAATCCTAATATTTTGAGAAAAAAATGCTTTAGTATAAATATTGATGTATTTCCAAATATTACACATATGGATACTGCGAATTACTTGGTTTGCATAGACGGAAGGATGACTGAAGGATGAGTTCAAACCATTCAAAAGTCTTGAAGCTGTTTGTGGTTAGGTGAAAGAAGTACTCTGCAAGAAATTTACAGAATAAAAGCTTGTTGCAAAGGTAAGAATTGTTATCAGTGATCAACCATTCTTTCCATATATATACTTGCCTAATTAAATGTTGCTTTATAAATAATTGCTAACGTACAAATTAATTTTTCAGGTTATAAACTCGTAGCATCGTGAACAAAAGCAATTGATTCCTTGGACTATTGTAGATTCAGATGGTTCCTTAGTACTTACTGTCAATATGTTGCTAGTCTAAACAAAACATGTTCACTACTTAGCGACAAGAAGTATTGCCTTTTAGTTTTTTAACAGTAAATATGGCTATGGTTGAGGTATTAACCGCTGTAATTTTTTTTAAAAAGAAAGACACCATATAAATTAAGCAATGAAGATTGAGGTGCTATAAACTATTTGAGGTACCTATATAATAAGACGTACATAATTTCTTCCATCAGTTAACCCCTCGTCTATAATGTATCTATAGTTTGGACTATATAATCCATTGTAATTTCTGTAAAAATTTTATTTTTCATATATTGTTTATTTTATTAAATATTCCCTTTTTATTATGTTTTATTTATCACTCTACTACTATATATTGTTATAGTAAATCGGAATAGTTAATTACGTCGAACTTGTACTTAGGTACGTGCATGTAACTGAAAGCAAAACAAAATATCTTTACTAATTAAATAATTTATTATCCAAGGTCTATTAGTACTTCTAAGGATAATCGAGAAGAAAGTTATAATTTATATTGTAAGAAAAAAATAAATGATTGTAACATAACGTGTATACTTTATATTAATATCTGTCTAAGCAATAAAAGTAACATTCATAGTTTATATATAACAAAAAGGGCTTTTATAGCTACAATTCAACAGTCATAGCCCATTCAGACTTTGTTTATATGTTCACTGAAGTTAGACCACTTCAAAGTTTTAATTTTATACTTCTTCAATGTTCAATAGTCCAACATTCAGTTTTTAAACACTACACGATATACTTTAAAAGGGCACATTGCATCACTTGTTGACAGCGGGTAGGTACTCTGGAATTTCCTTTCTTAATTTATGTACTTCATCAAATATCTTTATGAAGCCTGCAAATTTTCTTCTTTAAAACAATGTCTGCCATTGCACTTTTCTCTCTCTTGGTACAACTCCACACCTTCGCTCAACTAAATTTTAAACAATAATTATTAAAAATACTGACAAACCAATATAAAATGTTAATTTTCTTTACCCTGAATTGTTTATTGCTTGTTTGAGCAGCAGTAATTATTATCATAAGCAGTTTCAGTTTCACATATGGGTTTTAAATTATATCCCTTATTGAGAAAGGATGCTCAAGTGGATATATCATGGTCTTGTAATACGGCTGTTTTTCCTACAACATACACTCACGTTAAAAATCAAATTCTTCTTACATTAATATGCAACATACACTAATAAAATCCTTAGAATCGTTTCTTTTAATTGTTTGAAATCAGTTGCAGTCTTTTAAACCCCAACTTCTTCTGATTGTAAATGGAGGTTATTTTATAAAAATTGACATGGATTTGGGTTGTCACACTTCCACAATTAATAATAAACCAAAAACTTGTCATTTTGTATGTAGAATATACATATAAACAATAATATTACGAAAAGTTCAGTCAGTTGCCATTTGACAGTTATAGAATTTCACTAGAATAAATGTTTTTGATCTGTCAACTGGCACGCCACCACCAAACAATTTTTGGCCACCACAGCTGATAAATATCAGATAAAGGAGAGTTCTGGTTGGTTATATTGTGAAGAACAATATGACAACACTGTAGACTTCTCCCTCAAACTTTTACCGGTCCCTCGTTATTCCTTTTGTTCAAGAATACATGTTTTTCGAGTAGGGGAATGTCAAGTGAAAGGCGAGGGAATAAATTCGCCGGGGAGTAACAATTTCTCTCGCGCTCAAGAATAGCCACCCAGAGTCCGGTTAACCAATAGTGCGGCAGTTAGGATATTTCAACATATTGTACACTTTTTGATAAAAGCACCAAATTTGGCACAGATTGGGCCCTTCGCACGTAATGGAACTCGATGATTATTTTGTCATAAATCATTTATTAACACCTAATAAATATTGTATATACACGTCATATCGTATAATATTTTAATTTTAAATGGATATTTTAAAAATAAAAATATTCTCTAATTTACTCCATATTTCAAACAAGTAGATGCGCTCAAATTACATCATGGGCGGAACTCCAATCAAAATTAAACAATTTCTGGATTCATAGGGCATTTGCACGTGACGTCACAGCTAACCTCAAAAATATGTGTTTCTTAAGATTTAAGAGTATTACCCAGCTATTATTAAAATTTCTGCTTGGTTCCCATATTTTCAACTAAAGTCTAGTTCAGTGTAATGCTTATGAAGTTCTAAATACCTTGTCCTAATAAAATAGGCCTCTTTTTGTAGGTTGGAAGTCTAACCTGTAATTAGCAGTCTATTTTTATTAATCAACAATATTGAAAAATTATTTACATGAATTTTTAAATATTTGCTTGGAGACAGTACGGCTTCAAGCTAAAAATGCGTATACAAACATTAAAAATGAGAATAAACTTGAAAAACTTAAAATTTAAGGTTATGACGAACATTAACCGAACCTCTTGATGTTTCTGAATTTTACATCTCGCCTGGAAACTTGCCGATGAGACTATTTCCATGTTGCCTAATGTATATGAATGTTTAACGTTAGAGGAAATGCTTTAATTATTTCACTAAAGAATGTCTACTTTTTATCTCCGCTTTTGAAAATAATGAATTTCCATTGAATAATACCACTTCTTTTAATAAAAATGATAATAATTAACAGAAGAAACACACTTTCGACATATCGGCCCCCAACAAACAACTGACACTTGGCAACAATGATGGAAATAAAATAAATAAATAAAATTTATGATTTACGTTGTGATCGTACGGATCTAGTATTTTGATTTCATAACTGTGTTTCTTATTAATTATTTAAAAGTGTGTGTGTGTGTACTGTGTAGACATTAAAAAAATGGAGACAGATTTTGAGAAGGCAGCAAGTGATAATCTCCCTATTATTGACAGTGAAATGGTGAACGACAATTCCTGTTTACTTCACATACCCCAATTACGCTGGCAGACGAAACTTCCGAATGGCGCGCGCGCTAACCGCAAAAAGAAACTAAATTTTGTTTTCTTTTTCCGGTTAGCGGAAATAGAAATCTTGCGAAATGTTATTTCCTCTCACTTTTTTTTTGTTTACTAATTTTACTAATATACATTTCAGAATAATATATCTAATCTTTGAAATATTATTCTCGAATGATATACCGTGCGTGTAATTTCCCATTAGGCATGTACATTCACGTAGCCCGAGAGATTTGACAACACCGGCAGCCGTAAATTCGTCCGTTGGTGGAGCATTCCAGATCTGTTATTTCATTGCAGCCAGCTGGAACGCGCGATGTTGTAATTCTTCTCCCCATGCCTAGCCCGCGACTACACACACGGTATGTATTTCAGACATTTAATTTTTGTATTAATGTATGATGGTCCAGTGGCCAAAGTTTTGTCTTGCAATCCAACTCTAATCCTTACACCCATTGTCGTTCAAACCAAACTAGACCTGCCCCTGCCCAACCTTACTAACGCTGGTTGGCTCCGGGGAGGCACATCGTTGGGTAAGAGTGTTAACCTGCTAACTCTATAAAAATTTTACAGGAGGCTAGAAAAACATTATAGTTTTACCAAGAAATCATTTTGGACGAAAATTTAAATTACACTTTTTATATCTATACAGGGTGTTTCGAAAAGATTGAGACAATGCTTAGCCGTAGATTCTTGACATCAGAACAAGTCGATTTAACTCAAAAAGTAGTGGTCTAACTCTTCTCGTTTTCATGATGTGGCAAAGTAAAAAAATTGTATTCGTAATTTGTCTCTATCTTGGAGACTATTCAAGCATGTTGCGTGAAGGTAATAACCCTCGGCCTACGGCCTCGGGCTATTACCAAGCAACATGCTTTCAGCAGTCTCTATGACAAAATTATCTCGGTATTATCAATGCTCTAGGTGTATTATAGGTGACAACATGACTCTACCCTTGTAGAGTAGTATTATTATGACAAGATGACAGCAAAAAATATGCGCAGAAACGAATTTGTGCACTCCATCATTCTAAGCCAATGAGAACGAATTACGTGACATTCAATGCCGACACCAGTGGCGACGGTGGCCTGCAGTAGAGCGGTCGTTGCATTAAAAGTCGTCTTAGATGTACTCTTTTGTGTGCATGTGAAGACCATTCTCACGAATGGATGTCGATTGAATACTCTAAGTTATTTTGTTTAGGTTACAGTTCTTTTTAAATTTTGTAAAAAAATTGAGAAAAATTTAAATATTTTGTATTAATCTGCAAATAAAATTAAAACGAATGGTTTTACGTAACAACTGCTTATTACCTTTTTTGTAGAATAATTCTTTATCTTTAAAATGAGACTTTGTTCATCCGAATACGTTGATTAGTTTTTGAGATATTTGAACCTACAGAAATTAGTACGGCGGCCATTTTGATGACGTCATCACAGCTGACTTAGTCACTTCTGAGAGTGTCTCCAGACGGATTTACAAAACAATATATTTCTACATCTCAACCCTAAATTTTGGTGCTGGTATCCGGAAGTGAAATATTATTACGTTTTTTCCACCCACTATACATGATAACATAACATGAACGACATGAGGGAAGTAGGCAGTGCCTTTCTAGTTATATTCTATATCGCCGGCAGTGCTGCCAACACGATGTTGTGTGAAAATCTATTTCTTTCGTGTTAATCAAACAATTTTGGTCAGCTTAAGTAAATTGTTATAATTCCAAACATAAACAGCCGGAGTATAAAATTTTCAGATATGGTGACAAAGGAAAATTACATAATTACGTTCCACTGACGTCATTCTGGATAGCATCTATTGTTTATTTTTAATCATAACATTTGCTAAAGCCTATGGTAAATTTATTTAAAATAATTTTTTTGTGGTATATATGACCTAAAATAGACGTCTAAATGAGTTTTTTTGGGTGACATCGAAGAGATGTACATGTTAATATGTCTAATCGATGTCGTTTTTAGGTCAGTAGACGTTGTGATCCCAAAATTACTTATAATCGAAGTCGTAACGACGTACGTGTTCTGACTGGGTTACATTAACATATCTAGTATTGTTTCTCTATCTATGTGTCTCTATCTAGTATTGTTTACAACACTCCAATTTACTCTCACAAGGGTTGCATGCAAATTATAATGTTTATTAAATTATTAAATTCATTTTTACTTACCTTCTTACTAATTGCCGTCGGTAGGGATCGAATCTGCAACGCCTGCGTTATCTCTATAACAGTTCTATCAAAAATTAAACAATACTTCATTTATATTAAAATTATAAATTTGTGTCACCCCGAAAACTGGCCCGGAGTCAGCCAGACAACCACGGCGCTCAGCGCCGTGTTGAGTGTAGCGCTGGGCGGGGCAGGTTCGGTTCGACTAAATAATAATTAATGAGGGGTTGGAGGGGGTCCTATTTAAAAGGTATAAACATAAAACTAACAATAACTTTTCAAAAACATGATATATGAAAAAATCTAAAAATAATTAAAATAATACAAAAAAATTATCTATTTCTCGCACAACATAAGTGCGAACACTGAAATTTTGGTTGCTAGCACGGGAAAACAAAACTCAACGAAAAAACCGTTCGAAGCAATTCCACCCTGGTAGTCTTCCTGTCAGGAAATGTGGTAAAATGAAAATGGCGGATTGAAGGAGTTAGGATGTTTATAAATTTACCGGCCTAATGGTAATTTGGAGACAAAAATGGACAAAAGAACAAAAAGAACAGAAAGGGATGAACGAGAACAAAATAAACAAACAAAGAGGGTTATGTCGTGACATCGTGCGTATAAAAATGTCTCAAGTTTTGAAAATTAACAAATATTTATCGTTTTTTTTTTATAGTTCTGTACAATGTTATTTAATCGTTATCTGTAATGTTTAAAAGACGTTTGACGTTTTTTTATATTTGGTTAATAAATTCGTTTTTTCACGTGATATGTTTTCGTTGAGTTAATACGTTTCTAAAAGCCCTACCCAACCAACCAACCATTCAATTGTTGGGTATGGTATTTACAACTATTTACAAACATTTTCCATAGTTAACACAGTAAGCCAAAGATATGAGTACTATAAGTAGGATTCTTTGGCTCACTGTGTTTTTACTTTTTCTTTTTTATATCTACTACACATTTAAAGTCTGTTTTTTTTTTTTTGGAGAAATGAGGCACAACCGATTTAGAACTCAGTGTTGGTCTGATATAGCCATCTCTAGCTTCATGTCCACATACTTTATTCGAGGCTTCTGTCACAAGTTTGACGCACTTCTCCACAGCCTGGGTGTGACAGGGAAACTTTTGTATTTCTCTGATGGGCTTGGTGTCAGAATTGATGAGTGATTTAATATCATCTTCACTTAGGTTCCGCAGCATTGGGGGAGGACAAAGCATGTCTTTCAAGCAATCCAAACATAACGGTATTTATCCGACGAATTAATTAAAGCTGTTGATCCAGTAATAGAACGAAATGCGTTCTTCGTCCACCCAGAGAATGTTCTGTTGGCAATGCTTGTCGATGAAACAGAACATATTAGGGAACTTGGTTACAGAGGAATCTTAAAAGCAAGTCCCAAAGAAGAAGACTTAGAAATTTCGTACCAGCGAAGATAAACTTTCAAGCTTCCGATTACACTGAAATTAATTGGAATTCTTGTGTGTTGTGTCCTCCCCCAATGCTGCAGGACCTAAGTGAAGATGATATTAAATCACTCATCAATTCTGACATTAAGCCCATCAGAGAATTTCAAAAGTTTCCCTGTCACACCCAGGTTGTGGAGAGGTGCGTCTAACTCGTGACAGAGGCCTCGAATAAAGTATGTGGACATGAAGCTAGAGATCGCTATATGCGAACAACACTGAAGTCTGGATTGGTTATGCCTCATTTCTCCAAAAAATCAGTGTGTAAGTTAATGTTTAAAATAGGCAATTTTAAGTGGGCCGTAATTCGAAAACCCAAAATCAAAATGTTGTTAAATTCTGAATATGGGGATTCTGATCAATAATATTGCATTCGTTTTTCAACAAAAAAATGCCTAATATGATTTCTCGAAAACTAGACCCTTTTTTTCTTAATAAGAATGCACGCCAATGATTGGAATAAGTTTTGTTTTACTTGAAAAAGGTATAATAAAGGTCTTTGTTATCCATCCTAACTTGGTTAAAATTGGGCTACATTGGGATAATTGAGCTACAAAGGTGTTACCGTGAAAAGTGGGACACACTGTATAGATACCTTATGCTAGTATGTATCTAAGGAACAAATAACAAGTATTATATAGAAAATTTTTTGAAAGTTCTAACAACCAATTAAATTTCGTTATTACTTTCTAATCACCCAATAATTTTTACATTACACTGATACCACCATCCAAGGAAATTTTCAATCAATATGACGATAAAATTACTTAACTTTGACAACTTCATAATAACTGCCAAATAAATTTCAAAATGTCACGTTTTGGCAATGCCAATTGCCAAATCGCTAATCGAAGAAAAAATTCCAATAAATATCAGAAAAAGTCACAAATACACATGGGGAATATTTATGGAGTTTTGCCATGAACGAAAATACGAATTAAATGAACATAGAAGCGTAGAAGAACAGGCAATGATACTGAAAGATTGGGCGGTCAATATGAGGAAGAAAAATGGAACAGAATTCAAAGAAGCAACAGTAAAAACTATGTGGAACGTTTCGTGCAAACTTTTACAAGAGAAGTACCTACTATAATGACTATAAGATTATGATTGACCATTTATGAGCTTAGTATTTAAACCTGCCCGAGATGCCCGCGATGCAACCAGGAAGAAACTGCAAGCAGATCCATGCAAACGTAAGACCAGTTCAGTTTCATTAAGTTTATCTGAAGTAAACCAAATAATATTGTTCTGGGATGAAAATACCCCTGAAGGTCTTATGCGCAAATTCTACTATATTGCTGCTGTATAGAATTAGCGTGGAGAGAAGGCGAGGCAGTTGCCTGTCTCTTGGATTTTTTTCAAATCGAGAAAAATAACGATGACTCTCTAACAAATCGCATTGAATATAATCAGGTATTCAGTAAAACTTGCCAAGGTGGTTTAAAAAGCTGTACAAATAGTAAATGGTTGATTACCAATAGTGAAAGTCAAAACTGCCCTGTACGCCTTTTTCATAAATTGATATCAAAACGTGGTGAACATTTTACCTCACCACGGCTGTTCTTAAATCCAAATCCAAATCAACACTGGAAAACGGAAACCGATAGATGGTGGTATGTACGACAATATCCCTGTTGGAAGAATACTGTTAATGGATAGACTAAATCGTCTGCTGAGGCTATTGGCCTGAATGTAAAGAACAAAAAGATAACGAACCATTCTAACAGATCAACTGCTGTTAGCGAATTGACAAGAACAACAATTGCTGAAAATTACTGGTCATAATAATTCAAATTCTATAAAACCATACTTAAACATCGACCAAGAACACCACTATAAGATCATAAATACTATGCGTGGTAATAGATCTTCTATAGTAGAAAAAAAAATAACCAATCTAATGCTGCGTTAAATTTTAGTAACTGTACCTTTACCAAGTGTACTTTTAATAAAGAAATAATTGTTTTGTTGTGTTGCGACTTTTTGATTTTATTTTTTCAAAAAATTTTCTGACCGAATATCCCTCTGACATTGACAAATGCCTCATAATTTTATGACAACCTCAAGCACGTCGGGCTATTACCAAGCAACGTGCTTTCGATTGTCATGAAATTATCTGTGTAAGTAAAAAACACAGTAAGCCAAAGAATCCTAATCATAGTACTCATATCTTTGGCTTACTGTGTTACCTATGGAAAATGTTTGTAAATAATTGTAAATATAATGTAAATACCACACTCAACAATTGGATGGTTGGTTGGGTAGGGTGTGGGTGGAACTCGACGTACAACCACCTCCACGTAGTGAGTTTTGGGTCGTTTTGTTCTAGCAACACGAGCGAAGAGTTGCACAGTGAAAATTGCGAAAAATTGGTAAATTTCTGTTTTTTCTAAGATGTTGCGCGAAAGGAAAGAAATAGATTATTGATCCGAATTTAATTTATTTATGTTATTTAAACCATAAAACAAGCATAACAAATTAAAGCGTGTT
The DNA here is from genome assembly GCA_936432065.2 of Rutpela maculata. Lineage (NCBI taxonomy): Eukaryota > Metazoa > Arthropoda > Insecta > Coleoptera > Cerambycidae > Rutpela > Rutpela maculata. The sequence continues at coordinate 49,322,271 of OW386285.2, forward strand.
TACTTTAAAAGTTTTAACTAACAAAAAAATTACAAAAATATCGTGATTTTTGCAATTTTTCATAAACTTTAAGTACGATGCGCGAACGGAAGATGTTAACCGATTTTAATTTTCTTTATGCCGTTTTTTTTTATTACAATAGGCAACTTTTGTTGGAATAAACAATTCTAGTTCCTTTGTTATATGATAGTTGGACATTAGATTCAAGAATAGTGTTATGTATTTTTGTCAAGTTAGTAATATTAGTTTTCCGATAGAACAGTTACTTGTTTTGTGTGTTGCCTGTTACTGTATATTTATCAAAGTGTTATTAAACCTCTCGTTCAAAGTTCTTTCCTTATTTGCCACTGTATAATTCTAACAGCTATTAATTAAGCGATCCAACGACCTGTCAGAGTTTTTTTTCAATATGGCGTGGAGGGCAAACACGGGTTTATTTTTATTAAATTCCGGAAATGTAGCCAAGACAACAGAAAAACACAAACGTTTAACGAATGAAAATAAATGTTTGCCCTCTGCGCCATATTGAAAGTCACGTGGTTTGGATTGCCTAATTTCAATTAAGGAAATCGAAAAAGTAAAGTGACAGGTTGACAGGTTTAAAAACAAATTAATTAAAGAAATAGCAGATGAAATTGAAATGAAATACAGAATTCCATTGTTCGACGGAACTAATTTCGGAAACTGGAAATTCCGAATGGAAACTCTTTTATTGGAGCTCGATCTACTTAATCTGGCGAAAGAACTGTATATAGAAATGGTAAAGTTCGAAGAAGCAGATGAACCAATGACCAAGCAACTGAAAGAGAAGCAACTTGATGATTTAAAGAAACGTGATCACAAATGTCAATCTCAAATTATTCAAAGAGTGGCTGACAGTCATCTTGAATATGTCAAGGATAAAAACAATGCATTTGAAATTTGGTCGTCACTGTCGGAAACTTTTGAACGAAGAGGAATCGCTAGTCAGTTGTTGATTCGGAAGGCTCTTTTGACTCTAAAATTTGACTCTGTAAATGAAAGTCTAGCTAATCATTATCTCAAATTTGATAAGTTAGAACGTAACATCGCTCGACTGGTGCGAATGTAGAAGAATCGGACCTCCGATTAAAAAACTTATATCTAGATACATAATGGCATTACTTTGTGTGATCCCGAAAGATTCACAATCTAAGGCACTTCTTCCCATAAGTTCTTGATTGGCTAGTCGATCTGTTCGCGACCGATTAGGGCACCATCGGTTCAGTTTGATTTGTGTCGCATTGTCAGAAACCATTAATTACTGGTAAACAACAGTGATCGTGCAGTCTCCTTGAATTCATCAGAAAAAGATGTAGTGATACGACGCAGTACTCGAACAAATGTTAAGCCTAAGTACTTGGAAGATTATGCAGTATTAGCATTCAACGCAGAAGGATTCGTAGATGTTCCATCGTGTTATGAGGACATTGAACACAGAGACGACAAGGAAATGTGGATCGACGCTGTAAATTAAGAAATTGCAGCACTGGAACATAATATTACTTGGAAATTGATGAAATTACCAGATGGAAAGAAGGCCATCGATAGCAAATGGATTTTTAAGAAAAAATGTGATGAAAATGGTAAAATTGACCGATATAAAGCAAGGTTAGTGATCAAAGGTTGTTCACAATGTAAGGGCTACGATTACGAAGAAACGTACGCACCGGTTTCACGACTTACAACTTCGCTTATATCGACCATAAATGAAGAGAATTTAATTGCATATCAGATGGATGTTAAGGACGCATTTCTACATGGCGAATTACGTGAAGAAATATACATGAAAGCACCATCAGGATATAACACTGGAAAAGATCAGGTATGCAAGTTAAATAAATCCCTTTATGGCTTAAAGCAAGCTCCCAGAACTTGGAATGAGACGTTCGACTTGTTTATTAAAAGCCTCGGACTGAAAAGATCTGAAGTTGACAGATGTTTCTACGTTGGACTTTATGGAAACGCAAAGGTATTTTTACTATCGTATGTAGACGACATTATCATCACGGGCAATAAGCAAGATAAGATTCAAGAACTGAAGACAGCTTTAAAGAACAAATTTGCAATGAAAGATCTAGATGAATTGCATTCATTTCTAGGAATAAAGATTTCCCGAAGTGATGGTAATATCATTTTAAATCAAACGGTGTATCTAAAGAAATTGCTAAAACGGTTTAACATGGAGGATTGTAAATCCTATTAAGACTCTAAGCTAAGGCTGAAAAAGAAACGGATAAACCCTATCGAGAGTTGATCGGTTGTTTAAGCTATGTTATGCAGACTACACGACCAGATTTAAGTTTTTCAGTAAACTACCTAAGCAGATACCAAAGTTGTGCAACCGAAGGTCACTGGAAGTCAGCCAAGCGTGTTTTAAGGTATATCAAGGGTACTTTGAATTTTAGTTTGTGTTACAGAAAGCAAACTGAAGAAGTACTAGTAGCCTACGCTGGTGCAGATTGGGGAAGCGATGTCGATCGAAAATCAACCTCAGGACTGTTACTTAAAGTACACGACAATATTGTTTGCTGGTCTACGAAAAAGCAACCTACAGTCTCCCTGTCATCCACCGAAGCTGAATTTATTGCGCTTTCCACAACAGCAACAGCACTACTTTGGCTTATGAACCTATTGTCAGAACTGCGAGTGAACTATCCGATTCCAGTCAAGATGTTTGAGGACAATCAATCCTGTATTCACTTAGTGAAGAAATGGGAGCACCGACACCTTAAGCATATTGACGTAAAATATAATTTCATTCGAGATCTAGTTGAACAACAAAAATTGATAGTGGAATATGTTAATTCTAAAGAACAAATAGCCGATATACTTACCAAAGCCTTACCGAGCGAACAATTTATGAAGTTACGCTTAAAGTTAAATTTAGCAGATATTCCAAATGTTTGACATTCCAAATGTTTAATTTGATTTTTTTTTGTCGTAACCTAAAATTGAGGAGGAGTGTTGGAACAAACAATTCTACTTCCTTTGTTATATGATAGGTGGACATTAGATTCAAGAATAGTGTTATGTATTTTTGTCAAGTTAGTAATATTAGATTTCGGATAGAACAGTTCCGTTCAAAGTTCTTTCCTTATTGGTCACTGTATAATTCTAACAACTTTTCCGCTTTAAAGCGTTCCGAAAAAAAAATATATTTTTTTTCGACCCATCCTATTTTTAATGGCTACGGGTAGAATGATAAAGCATGAGGCAGACGCATAATAAAACGTTTAAGTAGAATAATAAATTTTGATTCAACTGTGTTTCCGTTCCAATGAGTCTGTAGATATCATCCCTGGTACTTTTAAGGATGTCTTAAGTTCAATATGGAAAATGTATGTTGTGAACTTGGGCCAGGTGTAGCATTTCCTTTATTTTTCATATATTATTTTTATAGTGCTCCCTACGATCTTTCTAACAAACTTACTTTATATCAGAGTATCCCGTAAGTTATTTTTTATCTTTCTTTCTACGTTTTACTAGCTTCAAAGAAAATGTAATTTAATCGTAATATTTTTATAACTACAGAAAAAATATTGTCTGGTGGACTTATAAAATAAGAGGTCTGTATAGTTTTGTTTCATATCTACTTCTCTTGTTTGAAACGCTCAGATTTTCATTACCTATTTAATTTAAAAATATTCTAATATGTGACGTTTTTCTTTTTTAGTGTAATTATGGAAACCTCATTTATTCGAGAAGCTCTTAAATGACTAAACATTTTTATTCCAGGAATATACATAAAATAGTATGATAGAACACTCTCTATTGAAATTGGGCCGTGTCCATCATACAGAGTGATTTCTAGAGGCGTCATGTTTTATAAAATATGTTCTATAATTCTAGAGTAAAATGTTATCAATGTTTCTTTGAAATATTGAAATATTTTTAATGGTGCTATTATGAACATAGCAGTGAAGCATTGCTGCCTATAGATACATATTAAACACCTTCAAATTCTTGTTTCAAATGTGGATACATATGAGAAATATAATGGTAGAATAATCCCTACTGAAATTGCGCCATACCCATAATACAGGGTGATTACCAGAGGCATGTAATCTGTAATGTTTTTAAACCCCGACCCCAAAAGAGGGATGTTATAAATTTGATGCGTATGTTTGTATGTTTGTTTGTCTGTCTGTCTGTCTGTCTGTCTGTGGCTTCATATCTCTTCAACGGGTGTTCCGATTTTGATGTAGTTTTTTTTTATTTGAGTATTTTGTCGAGAAGGTTATAGCCCATATTAGATTTTAATGTTTGGTCGCCATCTTGAATTCGCCATGTTGAACTTCTCTAGAAATTGTCCGATTGAAGTAAAATTGCAAATGTGCAGACAATTATGGTAGCCGAACATGATTTATGCCTCATTCTGATTCGGTCATATGAAACTGGTACGATTAGTTACATTGATCGGGGGTTTTTAAAAATTTTAATTTTCAATTTTACTTGTATATCAATTTCATTTTATTATAATTTTAGAGCAAGATATAACCGAAATGTTTTTAATTTAGATTTCAGGTTACTTTACATTTAATTAAAAATATTAAGAGGAAGTATATAAAGTTTCAGCCCCCCTATGGGACATTTAAGAAATAAAGTCATCTAGTGAGTGGACCAAACGGTGCTTTAGTTATAATTTTTTTAATTTGTAACAAACATTGGTACCTATGTTTTTACATCGAAGGTAACGAATTTCAGAAATTCGTACTTTAAAAACCATTAATCATACAGAAAATATAGAAAAAAATGTATTCATAAAATTAACTAAATTTTATAAAAAAGAAAAAAGGCAAATGTATATTGCAACATAGTAGTTAAACTAGTACTTATAACAATAACTGACGGAAGTTTGTTTGAATCATTTTAATGGCCTGGTGGCCAAAAAGATGGAGAACATAAAACAATTTGCTCAATAAGTTGAGCCATTTTTAAGTGAGGCGAGGCAAACATTATCTTTCCTTTGGGAAAGTCAGTTAAGAAATACATAGTTTGCCATTTTGTGAATACAATGGAAATTTGGATATCAACCACTAGATTTTTCAGTGCCACCGCAATGGTTAATATAGGGACTAATAAATAATAATATTTCATTGCTACAATGCAACACATCACTTTGCTGCCTCATCGTTAGGAATGATGACTTACTGACTTATTTTATAACTAGCTGATGCCTGCGGCTTCATTCACGTGGAATTATAAAAGTACTACATTCTCACTGAGTATTCCTATAGTAATCAGTAGGCACTGCGCATTCATTGCACTCAAGGAAAACTACTGCGCATCCATAGTACTCGGAGAAATCCACTGCGCATCCACTGCACTCGAGGAAACCCACTGCGCATCCATAGTACTCGGAGAAACCTACTGCGAATCCATTGTACTCGTGGAAACCCACTGAGTATCATATATCGATACCCCTCCTTTTCCAATTTTTTTGGGTTATTATACTTCCACTGGATGTAGAAGTAATTCTGTGGCTTGGTTCTAAAAGAGCCAATGTTACATTTGTTTTATTAAGGACTTTAGCCCTTTTAGAACCAAGCCACAGAATTAATCAGTATGTTTTAGTTTAGCTATAGTTTCTTCCACTTTTGAGTTAACCGATCCACCGTTGCCTATCTTGTCTTTAAATGAAAGTCGCCTTGAACAGCACTTTGACGTGAAGTATGTCTCCGTTTATTCTCCTTTGTTTTTTCAAATATTGGCTGGTTTTCTGGTTTTGTGTTAAGTGATGTTAAAACAATAAATTAATCATAACTGAAAAGCCAAATTAATGAAACGAAAAAATAGTTTCATTTAAAAAAATGTTGATGACGTGTAATATCTCAAAAATTGATGTGGATAAAATGTAATTAGCATCCACATATGACCATGTATTAAAATTACTACGAGGTTTTCAAAACGAATCCTTCTCACAGAGTTATAGCCTTAATTGTCGGCTTTTCCCTGTAGATATTTACATATTTAGGGACACAGTAAGATTTCACTTACCCTAATGTTTTTAAGTGTCTTCCTTTCAAAATAGTCATAATAGTAATTCAGTATATCATAATACTCTGTTAATTACTTACAAACACATTTACATCCATTAATTCGTTGTAGCCATTCATAAATCACGTCAGTATTATTGAAGGGTTGGCATCCAACTGCAAGCTGTATCATGAAAAATAGACGAAACTGTACATGGTCATACTGAAATGCAGTGATGCAATGACGTTGAGATATGTTCTCATTTATGTTCAGTAAATTATTCGAATTTAACATGCCTGACTTTCTTATCCTGATAAAAATAGTTTATTTCTTAAAATATTTCCTCCTTCTCCGCAACTTGCTGACACAGCTAGTAGGACCATTGAAAATCTGGCAAATTTCGGATCTTATTAGGTGATGTATACACAGGCTATACACACTATGGGAAAACATTTTCAAAACTCAAAACGGATAGGAGTGGAAAAAATATTTTAATAAAACATTATTAAACTTGGGATTTTTATTTAAAATGTTATGTTAACGATTGAAAAAATGTGAAAATAATTCTAGTCATAGAGGGGCTGTATTTTATATAGTCCAGTGTAATTACGTTTATACGGAACCCAGCTATAATGAATGGATTTGAATGATTTTTTTTTATTTCTAATGTCATAAACTAAAAAGTTTACCCATTGAAAGTTACCGCAATTTCGAAAATCCATAAATTAAAAAAAAATTAAAATTTTTAGAAATCCTAACGAAAAATATAATTATCGGAATTTTTAAATATTTCTTTCAAGAAAATAATTATTGTTATAGTTTTCGAGGTTGTTTATAAAGAATTTGTAAAAAATGAAACATTTTAAAATTAATTTGAAGATGGCAGAAGCTCCAAAAAGCGAAATAAATGAAAGAAACGTTAAATAATACAAATATATCAGTTTTTTATAAAAAACTATTAACAACTTATGCTAAATAATAATTGTTATAAATTTTAATGACATAAATAAGTATAAATTTCTATTATAAGGATAATCATATAAACTAATTGTGTCCGACGTTTTCGTTTTCGATGTCATTCATTAATATCATTTAAGCAGCTAACTCCTTTACATAGTAAACATGCTATAGAACAATTTGAGCCACAAGCAGGCCACATCCAATTTTACATGAACACATAATAATTTTCAATAAATTTTCAGAAGCTGGTGGTTGGTTCATGTAACTGGTACTAGTGAATTATCTTTTTTTTCCATCCCCATTCTTTTGGCAACTTATCATATTCCATCCGCAACCGCACTTATAATTACACTCTTTATATGTTCTGAACTAGCTTCGAGTGTAGTTATTAATAAAGCCAAGTTGACACAGATATTTTTACTTGTAGCTTTAAGAAACGATTGGTATCGAAAATTATTTATATTTTCTTGATTTTTTTTAAGGAACTTCCATGAAAATGACGTTACATTTAGTATAGTATATTTGTTTTACAGGTATATTAATTTTTTCTCTCGAGAATTATTTAATTTCTATATAAAGTATACAAAGGGACAGCAAACGTCCTTGAAAAGAAGGCATTGCAGCTATAGAAAAGGAGTAGAATGAGGACAACGAAGTTTAAAGTATAGATGAGCAATCCTAATTAAGTACGCATACGGTTTGTTTTGTCCCACGATAATAGAATATAAGGGAGATGGAAAAAAATAGATAACTCACTAGTACCAGTTACAATAAACTAAAAAAAGCTTCTAAAAATTTATAGAAAATTATTATTTGTTCATGTAAAACTGGGTGTGGCCCTATTTGTGGATGTAAAAAAAGTGGCTTAAATTGTTCTATAGCATGTTTACTATGTGAAGGAGTTAGCTGCTTAATCCTTGTAATACAAATGTATATTTATAGACCGTGGGATAGTGACAGATTTTTTTAAACGTTTGGTTCCTATCTGGCCTTTTGGGAGCCCTTTGTGCCTGATTTGTACTAACCATTTTCGTGTTTATCAAACGGTTATCCAGGGCCCCTCAGCGGAAAACAAAAAAGAAAATTTCATGAAAATGAGCAATTTCAAACGTTTTGTTCCTATCTGGCGTCAACTTAGACTTACGTTTTAAAGAAAAACATCCGACGGAAGCTTATCGCCAGACAAATTCCGTGGGCCGGAAGGCCCGAAATTTCAATCCAAAGTTGTAAGAAAAAATGGTCAAAATCAAACGATTTGGTTCTTATCTGGGAATTGCATATATATGTAAATAGATTATAATTATCGCGATATAACAAACGCCAGACAAATTCCGAGGGCCCAACAGTGAAAAAATTATTGTTCAAGTTGTCAACTATTCCGCGAAAATCAAACGATTGGTTCTCATGTGAAATGATTTTTTCTGTAAAAATTAACCAAAACGAAAATGTATTGTATCATTTATAGACATTTTTAGTGGGCCAAACATATTTTAAATCTTAAAAGAAGTGCACGAAAAAAAGCCATTTTTTCAAACGATTTATTCCTGTCTGGCATTTGGATTTTAAAAAGATCTGGTAATAACTAAACCATATTTCAAGTCCCAGACAAAAAGCGTGGGCCGAACATATTTTAAATCTTAAAAGAAGTGCACGAAAAAAAACCCATTTTTTCAAACGATTTATTCCTGTCTGGCATTTGGATTTTAAAAAGATATGGTAATAAATAAACCATATTTCAAGTCCCAGACAAAAAGCTTGGGCCCAGCCTTAGATATGTTGAGTGAAAGTATCGAAAAATCAAAAAACAGTCGTGTAAAAATCGATGCATTTTCAAACGATTCACACTCGTCTGGCATTTCATTAACTTGTCATTGTAAAACAGTATTATACACATTTAAACAAATTTGTTTCGCGTCACTACTTAAATGCCGCAAGCGCGGATTTATGGGGGGTAACGGGGTAACAAGATTCCGTAAACAATCAACTTTCATTTTAAAATTTCATAATTTTTATTATTTTATTTTATATTTTTGAATATATTTAGTTGTGTTTATAATTTTTTTTTGAGATTTTTTCCCGAGGAAGAACATTTTTGTTATTTTCAACACGCGGCTACGTTACCCCCCCCCCCCAAGCTCAAGGTCCAGATCCGCCCTTGAAATGCCGTTTTTTTTCTCACTTGAAACTCATTTGGAATTTGATTTTCTTTATCACTGGAATCAATATAACTGTCACTTTCACATTCATAATCCCTCGATCGAATAATATTTACAATAAATAAGTTACATACTAGCAAAAGGACAAATATAAATTATTACATATTAATATATAATTTACAACTCTGCACTACACCATAGAAACTGAGAGTCCTCGTAAGTCCGTACCTGTTTCATTCTCCTTTGGCGTAGGTAGTCAACCACACGAAAGTGATTTCTTCTCTCATTTTAATGCACGCGACATAAGACACGTAAGATGTGATGTGGTAGAAACATATATGGTATGCATTGTTTTCGAGCGACGCTGCTTTTTATACTCCCCGCTCGTCCCGGGGTGATTTTTATTTATCGTTTGCTAATGGGGAACTTGCCCATTTTTTTGTATTTCATTAAAGTGTGTGTTTATGTATAAAAACACGCCACATCGAATATCAGCTCTTAAATCGCAGTACTTACTTTGCAATAAATAATTAAAGTTGAAATCCTCGCTACTCCTCACGAAAAGCACTGTGACGTCAGATCGAGAAACTAGTCTCGCGTGGGGACCCACAGATGGTGTACTTTAGCCGAGCGGTATGTCTTCACCCTAATTAATAGACTGGGTGGCGGTTGGCTTTGAGACGTCCGCATATTTGGTCTTTTGCTCTTTATGTTAGAGAAAAAATGAAAAAAAGTGTCGGAAAGCTCAATCAATTCTCTTTACATAAGCTATCTACAAATTTTTCGAAAAAAACAATAATTATCGAGATATTCGAGGAAATGTAGGAAATTACACGATTTCCTATAATGTATGTAAATCTAAAAAAAATATTTTTTCTCAGAAACCTTTGTTTCGAAGGACCGAGATTAACGGAGCGTCAAAGTAGTACATGATATTAAGTGAATATGAGATCGATTTCAATTAATTACCGATTAATTACGGTGACAAAATGGAGAAATTTTACCGAAAAAAAAAGTCCCAAATCCCGCCCCCCCTCTAATTCCTTCATTTTTGTCGGAATTCAAAAAATTAAAAAGAGTTTTAGCAAATTTTATTCTATTTAAATTAGCTAGTCTTTTGGCGTAGGAGCCAGGATTAAAAAGTTGCCAACTGTAGAACCTCAAAATTTGCGATATATCTACAGGTGCGCCCCAGATTTTTGTCTGGCACTTGAAATATGGTGGTTTGTTTATTAACATATCTTTTTAAAAAAACAAATCCCAGACGGGTGTAAATCGTTTGAAAATGCATCGATTTTTACACGACTGTTTTTTGATTTTTCGATACTTTCGCTCAACATATCTACGTCTGGGCCCAAGCTTTTTATCTGGGACTAGAAATATGGCTTATTTATTAACATATCTTTTTAAAATCCAAATGCCAGACAGGAATAAATCGTTTGAAAATGGCATTTTTTTCGCGCTTTTCTTTTTGTCTGGCTATCCAGATGACCCAGCCAATTCGTCTGGGAATCTTAAATTGAAACTACTTATTGCCTAATATTAACAAAAAAACAAATGCCAGACAGTTGACAACTTGAACAATAATTTTTTCACTGTTGGGCCCTCGGAATTTGTCTGGCGTTTGTTATATCGCGATAATTATAATCTATTTACATATATATACAATTCCCAGATAAGAACCAAACCGTTTGATTTTGACCATTTTTTCTTACAACTTCGGATTGAAATTTCGGGCCTTCCGGCCCACGGAATTTGTCTGGCGATAAGCTTCCGTCGGATGTTTTTCTTTAAAAGTCTAACTTGACGCCAGATAGGAACAAAACGTTTGAAATTGCTCATTTTCATGAAATTTTCTTTTTTGTTTTCCGCTGAGGGGCCCTGGATAACCGTTTGATAAACACGATAATGGTTAGTTCAAATCAGGCACAAAAGGCTCCTAAAAGGCCAGATAGGAACCAAACGTTTAAAAAAATCTGTCACTATCCCACGGTCTATTATTTATGTCATTAAAATTTATATATATAGTGATGGAAGAAAAACCGAAGAAGAGGCAAAGCGAAGAATACTTATAGCTAATGGATTCTACTATGGAGTTGAAAAAGAACTAAAATCATCAAATCTGTTTCGAAAATCTAAATGTATGCAGGACACTAATAAGACCAATATTAACGTATGTCTTCGAAACGTGGACCTAAAGCAAATTAGACGAAAACCGCCTGGGAATCTTTGAAAGAAAAATATTAAGAAAAATATTTGGTCCCATTCAAGAAAACCAAGTATGGAGAAGCAGATACAACCACGAATTGTACGAATTATACGAAGATGCTGATATAGTAAAAACGATAAAGATAGGACGATTAAGATATACTAAGAATGAACGACGAAGGCCTACTAAACGAATACTAAGAGCAAAGCCCGATGGAAATCGAGGAAGAGGCAGACCAAAATTGCGATGGATAGATGGAGTAGAAAAGGACTTGAGGAACACAGGAGTGATCAATTGGAACCACCGAGCCCAAGACAGAGACGAGTGGCGGAGAATCCTTGAAGAGGCCAAGACCTAGCCAGGGTTGCAGCGCCACCGATGATGATGGTGATGATTAAAATTTATGATAATTATTATTTAGCATAAGTTGTTAATAATTTTCTATAAAAAATTGATGTATTTGTGTTATTTAATATTTCCTACATTTATCTCGCCTTTTGGAGCTTCCACCATCTTCAAATTAATTTTAAAAAGTTTCATTTTTTTATAAATTCTTTATTAACAACCTCAAACTATAACAATCATTATTTTCTTAAAAGAAATATTTAAAAATTCCGATAATTGTATTTTTTCGTTGAGATTTCTAAAAATTTTAATTGTAAAACTTCGGCACAGTAGAAAAAAATCCGTAAAAGTGTGGGGTAGAGTACGGCTGGGATTTTAATAGTGACAAATGTTGATTTTACCTTACTTGCAATATTTCAGCATATTATGGATCATTTAGTGGAGAGATTACTTACAAATAAATCTCCATTTAGGTATTTCTAGTTTAATTTTTGGAATATTAGTTATCACAAAAGTTATACATATAATTTGTTGAAATGGCATACATACTTGATACCGTGCGTGTAATTTCCCATTAGGCATGTACATTCACGTAGCGCGAGAGATTTGACAACACCGGCAGCCGTAAATTCGTCCGTTGGTGGAGCATTCCAGCTCTGTTATTTCATTGTAGCCAGCTGGCACGCGCGATGTTGTAATTCTTCTCCCCATGCCTAGCCCGCGACTACACACACGGTATAAGTTACAGACGTATTATCTACCCAATGCAAAGGTTGATGTAGATGTATCAGCTGGATTCCACCCCTTTGTTGGCTAAATATGTCCTAAGAAAATAGGCAACCACTACTAAAGATAATAACTCCATATTAGTGTATGATGGAATTATGAGAATCAAACTGGACTACTAAATGTCTACAATAATAGTTCATTAAACTTATCCTCTTGTCGCTTAACGCGTTCCTACGCAATGGATGTTTCAGCCAGCTCATTTCAATCATATAGATTATTTGTAATGGGTGTTTACGCCCGCACGGATGGATTAGAATTGAAAATTGAAGAGAAAAGTGAAAAAAAAAATGAATGCGAATATACAACGCAGTTAAAAATTATGTTTCTGATTCTTAATGTCGATGGTTTATTCAAAAATAAGTTTATCATTTTACCAGATAGTACAGTAACTTGATGATCCCATTTCGGACTAATTCTATAGCAGTTTTAAATTCAAATATTTTTGGATAGTTTGATTCAAAATAAGTCAAATATGAAATATTAAAATATATGCTTTTTCGTTGGGGGTGAGTTTCACCCTAACTGGTTTCGAAAAAAAAAGTGACTATTGGAACGTGTAGATCGTCGAATTCTACCCAATTTTGAATTCAGTACAAGTTTATTAAGTATTAGGAGTACAAAAATGCGCCTAGATCGAGCCCCGATTCAGAGCCGACCACACCACCACGTAGTGCAACGCCGTGGTAGATGGGTGGTCGGCTTGAACAATAAATAACATGGTGGGGGTTAGGCCTCCTGTTTAATGAATGGAAAAACTTAAGCCTAACAATACGTACTAATAACTAAGACTAGTTTAAAAACACTTATAACTACTTAAAGCTAGGATTAAAAACTTTGGTTAGGGCGCGCGCACCAGCACACGCGCACTGTTTTAAAAGAAACTATGGTTATTGACACGGGAAAAACCACGAAAAAAACCCGTTCGGGCTAATGACAACCTTCGTCCGATGGTCTACCTGCCTTCGGAAAGGTAGGGTGGAGAGGAAGCTGTGATTTAAAAAGTTTGGATTTTCAAGAGGTTATTGGTCGAGAGGGGATTTAGAAGAGGACGAAATGGACAAAAGAACAAAACTAACAAAATAACAAAAATGAGGCGAATAAAGGGAATAGAAAGGGAAGCATCTTAGCTGAATGTTACTAGGGACAAAAAAATTGGCAATTAGCTAAGGAAAATGCTGCATTTTTTATTTTTTTGATAAAGATAATAGCTTAGGAGATAGAAGTGTTTGAAGTTAACTCTTAACTCTTTAACGTTTAAGATGAATATAGAAAAACTGACAACTTCTGTACTGTTTTGATCTATCTGACCTTAAAGAGGATTAAGAGACCGTCAAAATACTTTTTTTATGATTTTTAGCGTTAATTGTAAAGGGGATATGACAGAAATTACGATATTGCTCGTTTGACGGTAAAATCTCACAATATTTTCAATAATTATAAAGGAGTAATCGTAATTTTTATACTTTTTTTATGTTCTCGCACATTTCTTAAGTCGTTATTACTTTACATAAACACACTATTGTACTCACAAACTTCTAGTACCTGAACGTAAAGTCAGTAGACATCTTCTAAAATTTCGTCTCTAACGTATTTATAACTGAAAACTCTGGTTGTTCTTTTCATCGGGATATGCTATAACAATAAAAACATCTTTACTGATTATTTTTTGCAAATTTCACACACAAATGCACTCATTCTCACACGATACAAAATATACAGAAAAAGTTGCATCCTCATAGAGATTTTGACTTTTTTCAGCGTCTTGGGCAACCCAAGTAGTTTCTCGTAGGTGAGCTCGGTTTTTTAAAATTGTCTCGCGTAACTTTAGGCATAAAAAGAAAAGTCATAGTGCATTTTAAAGATAAATGTGTTGCAGCACCACCACCTTCAAATGTAGGTCGAAAAATATATGTATTATTCAGTGAGTGCGGAACTGGGCAAAATACATGGAGAAATGTATTTTCGTATGTAATATCACTAGTGCTTGAAATTTTATCGGTAAAATTTTTTCGAAAGCGTTGTTGCCTGGCAATATAAAGAGTGCAAATTGACAGTTTATTATCTGATTAAATCCCGACCGCTTTAGCGGGAGGGATTTAATCTTTGATAATAAACTGTCAATTTGAACGAGTCATATTAACCTTATGGCAACTTAGCTTGAGAAAAAATTTATAGATAAAATTTAGAAGCACGAGTGGTATTTGTGGAGAATATTTCACGAATAAATAATTCATTAAGTACATCTTCAATATTATGTTCAGTAATTAATTGCCTTCAGACGTTTCCTTGTTACTTTTTAGAGATTACTCACCTTTATGTTCAATTTCATCATTTACGTCACATAAAAATGCATTTCCAAAGCGACCCATCTAATAAAAAACAAAGTAGGTTTAAATTATGACAATCAAGAAAAACAATATAAGTTAAACCACAGGTACTGTAACTTATAAGACTAGTCATCCCAACAAAGCACGCTTCGACCAATCACATTACGGGATAAACGACACAAATTGCATATTACCAATCTATCGCTTTTACGTTCTAAGGCTGCCTACTCAGATGGTATGGTACCGCCATCTAGTAACGCTAGCTTAACTTAACTGCTGGCCTAAACAGTGAATTGAATTATTATATTAAAGTGTTTATTAATATATATGTATGTATTTAATCCTTGTTTCTAATTTGAGAAGTTTAATAGTTAAGTTAAGGTTTGCTTGTTTAAGTAGAGAGACTTTAAGTACAACGAATTATAATATATATAGTGATACTGCAGAGTTTTAATTTTCCGAATAAGTGTTAGCTGTTTTGTGATGATTGATGAATTACCATACGTGAGTACCTACATTTGTGTATTTATCATGAAATAACTGATTTGTCTGCTTCGTGGATATTTATATTTAATTTTAGTTGTGAAAATTATTTTGTAATTACGTTAGGTATTAAGCCATTGAAAGCTGTGTATAACTTGTCCCCAACCTATATAAGTTCCACAGAGCATTGGCTTTTTAGGTTATTAATACAATACTACAATTTACGTTAACAATTAGTAATAAGCTAGAGAAGATATTTATAGATAACATTTAAAAGCACGATTTGTCCTATTTGTCGAAAACATTTGACGACACAAAACGTCAAAAAATTTTCGCAATATTTGCCGCTGCAGCGACCTAAAAAATTAGAGCGATAAATTTTGCATGTTGGTACTGTCAAAAGCCGATCTAGCTCGAATTATCACTAATAATGACGTTTGATTGGTGCAATGTTGTGGAAAAATGGCTTTCTATAGCGTTAATAAGTGAAATAATCGATACAAAATACATGAAGATCTGATTGTATCGGAAATACAAAATACATGTATTCTGCAAACACATTTTCAAAATACAAATACATTGTTAAAGTTGAAAATATTTATTTTTGAAGTGATTTATTACATTAAAATTATCTCATAAGAAAATTTCACGAAATATGTCTATTCGCTCTCATAAGTTAAAGAGTTTCTATTGGGATTATTTATATCATAAAGAATATTACCAATAGTAATATTCACTGAAAAATAAAAATAAGAACATCTAATGCTCCTTGTAGTGTATTCACAGCTTGAAGACTTGGTTCCTTGCTAATTAGTAATTAGTAATCACAGTTGACAATAGTACAGATACTAGAAATAGTCTATTGGTTGTATAGTGCCGTCGTTAGTTGCATTTTTCGATGCAAGCATGAAACTTGGCAGAGTCGTAGGGTAGACCCCAAAGAGTGATTTAAGAGTTGTAGACAAATCCGGAACCCGCGACGAGCCACGTATTGCGGTTTACCTACTGGGGATACGAATTTTTCTCAACATCGCCGTATTAAGGTCATTTTGATGGGGATTTCAATGGGGATTTCAATGGGAAATACTTACACAGTTCTTATTTAGTTTCTTTGTCGGTACATGTGTATTTTGCCTATCTTCCAGGGGCATTTAACTTAAAAAAAAATTAAAGAAAGCTATCATTTTGTGAAACCGTTGTTTTATGCTTTTTGTTATATTTTTTACCTTGATGGCCCACGTGCTCCAAAAAGACTACAAAAGTTCAATGAATATCCGTTTCTTTTCGAAATATGTGGTGCAAGATACAGTTAGCTACTGCTGAGAGTGTTAAGTTGGCAGCGATGCGCTGATGGGCACGTAAATGGTCTGCTTCATTGTTGATGTGAAGAGAATGTAAACATCGTTCTATATTGTGTTCTCAAGTTTTAATGCATTGTATAGAAGACGTCTATATAGTGATATATAAGTGATAAGTGTTAAATTGGCTTTTCTTTGTTTGAACTGTAAGTATAATAAACTTCCTTTGCTATTGACATAAGTACTGTTCTCTGTCTAAGTCAAGTTATGTGTAAATAATAGATACTTGGTAAAAGTACACTTCATATAAAGAACGAAACAGACAAAAAAAGTGATATTTGCAGACGTTAAAAACTTTGTTAAAAATTGATAGTTTGTACAAGCATTACGAAAGAAATTTGTTTAGTGACTTATACATTGCCACGTAAGCATCGTAATGGTAATTTGGATGTTTTCTTTGTATATGAAAATGAGCCTTCCCAGCCATCACTCTCGATTAGACAGGAGATGCGATCGTGTAATAAGGCAATGTTAACTACGTGTCTGAGAGAAGACAGTCCTAACAGCACTGCAGCGACAGAGCCCCATGTCCATTGCAAAGTTTTGGCCGGGGCGGGTATAGTACTTCACCCTGGTCAAAGCCGCAATTGTTCAAGATTATATCCAGCACATATTTGTTCCACATATAAAAAAAGGGTTGTCAGCCGTTTCTCGAATAGATCAGGACAGCTTGAACAACCACACCCGGGAAAAAAGAGGCATCGGTGAACGTACCCGCGTAGTTTGTCCACGAGAATCCCGAAAAGTTGGCCTTTGTTTCTTCGCGACGCCACTAACAAGGAGGAACTCTTGAAACTTCTTGCAACAAGTTGCATTGAAATAAATCAAGATAGAAAGGAGTTTTACTCGACTATCGAAGACTTGGTCGTTTCAAACTCAAACCGAGACACGAACAACATTTTGTATCTCTGTAGCCATGAAGAGGCAGATACCAGGATCATTTTACATGTCTTAGATGCCGTTCAGCAACGACACACGAAGGTGCTGCTTCGGACTGTAGACACTGACGTCCTGATAATAGCTATCAATTGCGTCCGCAAAATCCCACAACTCGAAGAGCTCTGGGTTCATATTAACAACTCGAGCCACCAATATATTGCTGCACATGTTCTAGCAGAAAGCTTAGGTGAGGAAAACGTTAGAGAATGATAAAAGATCTCTGCTAGTGACCAGTTGCTGAATATTATGTTTTATTGTTTCCAGGTCCACAAAAATCATGTATCTTTCCGGTCTTCTATGCTTTCACCGGACGCGATTCAGTCCCATTGTTTGCGGGTAGAGGCAAGAAAACGGCTCTCCAAGCTTGGAAAATATATCCAGAAATCACTAACGGTTTCCTTGTGGCGGCAAGCGGAGATTTAGAAAATGCTATGGATCGCATAGAAAAATTTGATGTCACACTCTATGACAAGTAAGTTCCAAAATAAAAGTAAGTAAATTTTGGCTTCCAAAATAAAAATTTTCTTAACGCAAATAATCTGGTTTGTTACAGATCTATGACCTGTGGCAAAGTCAACGAGTGCCGAAAAAAACTATTTACACATACAAAGCGGGAGATAGAAACCTTCCTCCCACCTACGATGCTTTAAAACTGCACACAACGAGGGCCCTTTATCAGGGGGTACATGTTTGGGGGCACAGTTTGGAACTTATGCCAGATCTGTCAAGCCCGTCAAACTGGATGGATGGGAAAAAAATGACAACGATTGGGTAGCTGTGTGGACAACCCAACCTATTGCTTCAAAGGTCTGCCTGGAATTGGTGAGATGTAAGTGCAACAAGGACTGCACAAAGGGCCGATGCCAATGCCACTAAAGGGAAACCTAATGTTCAAGTTTGTGTCTTTGTGAAGGCGAGTGTATATAGATTTAAAGAAATATATGTTTGTGTAAAAATTTTCTTTTTCTTCTTTTGTTCTTAATATGATCACGATTTTGTCGATTTTGTCGTTTTTAATTGAGAATTACATTAGAAAATATTAAATCTGAGCTCCCTATGACTGTAGCTTTATAATTTGCTCCTGAATCGACCCTTCAAATAACAATTATAGTCTGTTCAGCCTAAGGTAGCCATGTCGGTCGCGCCCAGCGCATAGTAGCATTTACATCTGATGGTAAGAATCCCTTCTAGGGTCTTCCTTTCTAAAACCTAAGTTTAATAAGTCATTTCGAAAGCATTTTTATTTATTCTGTTTGCTAAAATTGGCAAAGAAACCTGATGCACTACCTCAGGCCAAATATACTGAATGTTTATTTAAAGAAAACGCCCCTGGAAGGTAGGCAAAATACATAAACGTGTCTACTTATGGTCCGGTGGGATCTCTGTACCGACAGAGAGACTAAATAAGAACTGTGTAAGTATTTCCCATTGAAATCCTCATCAAAATGGCCTTAATACGGCAATGTTCAGAAAAATTCGTATCTGCCTGTAAGCAACCCGCAATACGTGGCTCGTCGCGGGTTCCGGATTTGTTTACAACTCTTAAATCACTCTTTGGGGTCTACCCTACGACTCTGCCAAGTTTCATGCTTGCATAAAAAATGCAAGGTGTGTTCAACGATCGACCATACTATTGTTGAATCTACTGGATTCGTAGGTGAGGAGCATAGAGGACACACAGAATGAGATGATACGATGATACCTATCTTTGTACATACCTTGTTCACAGTGGAGTCGTTGTTGGGATGAAACTTGTGAGGAGAGCAGTAGAGAATGAAACAAATACTACGGGAGCCCACCCTAAGCGTCCGTGCACCTCCCCCCCGATCCCTGGGGACAATGTTTTTCATAAAGATTAAAGCCTAAGGAACAATTTAAGTCATGTCCTAAAAAAAAATTGGCTGCACTTTCAAAATGACGTCCGTTTAAAAAAAACTTGGTTTTTGTCATTTTACACAAAAACTAAAAAAGATGGAGAAAAACTTTCTGCACAAAAACAAAGTGCATAAAATTTTCTACAATTTTATTCCTATACAATATTTGGATAGGAGTTACCATTCTCCAGATGAATGATTTAGCTATTAAAATAAAATATAAAATTCAATATAAAACGTAACACTACGGGAGCCCACCCTAACTGTCCTCCGATCCTTGGGGACAATGTTTTTCATAAAGATTAAAGCCTAAGGAACAATTTAAGATATGTTCTAAAAAAAAAAACTGGCTGCATTTTCAAAATGGCGTCCATTTAAAAAGAAATGCAAATATTGTTTTTGTCATTTAACACAAAAACTAAAAAAGATGGAGAAAAACTTTCTGTACAAAAAACAAAGTGCATAAAATTTTCTACAATTT
This sequence comes from Rutpela maculata, assembly GCA_936432065.2. Taxonomy (NCBI): domain Eukaryota; kingdom Metazoa; phylum Arthropoda; class Insecta; order Coleoptera; family Cerambycidae; genus Rutpela; species Rutpela maculata. The sequence continues at coordinate 49,342,189 of OW386285.2, forward strand.
TTTTCCTATACAATATTTGGATAGGAGTTGCCATTTTCCAGATACCATTGTTGCCGTTTTCGAGATAAATGTCTGCAAATTATAATATTATTATTAATATTATTATTTTTTTTCAGTTTATCTTATTTTTTGTTATGTTTATAATATAAAGTTATATTATACGTCTTACAATAATTGTATATTGTATAGGAACAAAATTGTAGAAAATTGTATGCACGTTGTTTTTTGTGAAAAAAGTTTTTTTCTATCTTTTTTAGTTTTTGTGTTAAATGACAAAAACGACATTGGCAACAGTTTTTTTTAACAAACGGCCGCCATTTTGCAAGTATAGCCAGTTTTCTTTTTTAGAACATGTTGAATTGTTCCTTAGGCTTCAATATTTATGAAAAACATTGTCCCCAAGGATCGGGGGGTGCACGCACAGCTAGGGAGGGCTCCCTAAAGTAAATTGTCATGAGTGCAGTTGCTCTTTTACACGTAACACGTAGCGTATCGTATAAACTAGACGTAAACTGAAACATAATAGTCTAGGAAATAGCGTGCAAATTCAACGACGAGTGGTTACCGTCTGCCAGTCGGTAATCGAAGAGACCATATAAATACTAAATTTTTTTCTCTCTGGAACTTTTTGGTATGGTGGGGGGGTATTTACTTTTAAATCGAATGATTATCGATATCTGTCCGCATAGGTAGTTAGTATATGTACTTCACGTACCCCATTTACGCTGGCAGACGAAACTTCCGAGCGGCGTGCGCGCTAACCGGAAAAAGAAAAAAAATTTTAGTTTCTTTTTCCGGTTAGCGCGCGCGCCGCTCGGAAATTTCATCTGCCAGCGTAATTGGGGTATGTGAAGTACATATACTAACTACCTATGCGGACAGATATCGATAATCATTCGATTTAAAAATAAATCCCCCCACCATACCAAAAAGTTCCAGAGAGAAAAAAAAATTGTATTTATATGGTCTCTTTGATTACCGACTGGCAGACGGTAACCACTCGTCGTCGAATTTGCACGCTATTTCCTATACTATAAACTTTATATAGAGGTTTATTGAAGTTTTTATATAACTGTTGAACATTTTATATAGAATCTTAGTATCTAGCATTTACGCAATTTTTTTAAATTGTGTCAATATTTTGGGTATAATTGCTAACTTTTTGCATATGTATTTTGTATTTTGAAGAGTATTTTGAAAATACATATTTGCGAAAAAAATGTATTTTCGATACAAAATACAAAATATAATTTAATAGGGTATTTTCGATACAAAATACAAAATATAATTTAATAGGGTATTTTCAATACAAAATACAATTTGTATCGAATATACTTATTTCTAATACATGTATCGAAAATACTGCCCAGTTTTGAGCGCATGGTAATGTAGATAATAACTCACGCAGATGAAATATACATGTAATTCATCAAGTGAGTTGTTACCATTATCGCAAATTGAATACTATACTTTATCTACGATCATTGCAATAAATATTAAACTGAGAACATTTTGTTTAAATTACTTAGTTCGTTTATTATCAAATTAACAGTAAAATTTAACTTTTATACATATTACTAGCTGACTCAGCAAACGTTGTTTTGCCATATAAATTATAAATTTTTGTCCAAAAATAAAAATAAAATTTCTGGATAGGGCCAGGGGTATAAAAAATAGCCTACGACCTATTCTCAGACCTACCAAATATACACCAAAAATTTCATAAAAATCGGTCAAGCCGTTTCGAAGGAGTTCGATAACAAACACTGTGATACGAGATTTTTATATATTAGATGTGTACGTACATAGAGCGGGAGCTAGGTGGCTTTTTCGGCTCATCATCGTTTTATGAACTTTGAGATATTTTTATGGTTTAATGGATGATAGCGATTCATAAAATCGAATTCTGACGGGGCACTTCCCGTTAGGTGCGTCACGAACACTGACTAAAAATCAGTGAAATTGTCATCGTTACAAGGCTCATTTTTTTTCTTGTGTACACATTTTAGGTTTAGAATGAATAAAATAAGAGTGCCAGAAAGTGTGGGCCGTCAGGAGGCGCAGCCAGAAAGGTAATAATGATACATCTGAGGCACGGTAGGAAGTCAAGTTAGCCGAAAGTGTTAAATTCCTGTACATATAAGAGTCTATTGTACTTTTGTTGACACTAAGAGCTTTCTGGGGAGGCTATTCTATTGTTGGAGGAGCTTATATTTACATTTTAAAAAAGAGCCAAAACTTGTAACGGCGAGTTTAGAGTTCTGAGATGAAATATGCGAAACATGTTCAGCCTAAAAAAAGCTTGTAACGATCATGTTATATAACTCCGTTTTTTTACATATTTTTTCTGATTGTGCCCCTGACGGCCCACACTTTATGGCAATCTTATTTTATTCATTCTAAACATAAAATGTGTACACACAAAAAAATTAGCCTTGTAGCGATGATATAATTTCACTGATTTTTATATCTTGAACCATGGCCAACTCGACGGGATGACATATGCCAGATGTCTATTTTGTCGTTATTTAAGTTCGATAGAAATAATCAACGCACAGACAATGCTTGTAACGATGAGTTTCCGAAAAAGCCACTTAGCTTCCGCACCAATATTTGTTCTGCGATTTTTCAGGTAATGAATTATGTATTGTATTATTGTCTACTTACCTTAAATCGAGCGGTGTAGATAATAATTCATCTTCACTAACCGAATTCATCATTTTTGGCACAATTATTACTCAACTTGAATTGAAAACGTCGAAACATGTTAAATCACCTTCCTCCCCTCAATAATAATAAACCGTTCTATTTCACCATGTCGGAAAAGAATTTCTCTTGGACAACAGAGCCACCTTCGCGTCGGTGTTTCATCGATTGGACAGGCTAGGCACGAAGGAGATTGGCACTATATCTAGTGATTTATGATAACTCACGTTATTTGTATATGGATACTATCAATTGTTCAAAAGCAGTTCATTAATTAGTATATAATCTAATAAGACCAGATAAATATGTTTGCACTAACTTTTTGAATGTTAAATAGTGTCTCATTCTAGCAATAAAACTTTACACCTGAGCTACTTCCATTCTTAAGTCCATTTTTACTAAGAGTTTTAACCATCTCCAAATGATGCCAACCAATATGGTTGGCGAAACGCGCATTGAGTATAGTATTCAAATGTACTGTTCAAATGTTTTGATGTTTGTGGAAACTACCTCAGATGCTGCGTCACACCAAAGATTAACCCCTTCTTAGAAAAATGTCACATTCATAATTTTAGGGTGGTCCATTTATTATAGACGAAAAATGAAATGTCAACTACAAACCAATTTTTTAGACTTACCTATAGTATTATTCTGGCGCAATATGAACCTTCTATCCAAACTGGAAGGCAGTGCTCAACAGCCATAAACATTTGCCATACGCATTCTGACTAAAAAATAAGGGTTTTGGTAATTTAAGTAGAACCCAGTACATAAAACTAAAGATCTTTATTATTCTTAATAAAACAAGTTATTGGAATTATTTAGCACCCTGGTTTAGAACAACGTATTGCGATAAACTGGCAACAAGCGATTTTTTCGTTGTCTGAGTTGGTACAGCCTTTCGATTCGTTTCTACTACTTGAAGCAGAAATTGCTTTTCATCCTCATCTTTCGTTATGAGTTTGTTAAATTCATCGAATAGCTGTTCCCCTCGTTCAGCAGTATCGTTGACTACCCGCACACTTTTAATACGTTGTTTCGCTTTTTGATATTCATCGCGTTGATTCCAAATTTCTGGTGGTAGAGTCAAGAATGAACTGTCAATCATAAGGCGAGTTAAAAGATTTACTGTTCGTGAACTAGCAAAGTCTCCTAAATGAGCATCACTGTGCAAAAGAGCCAGATTTCCTCTTACGTTTCGGTCGCCGGCATGCGTTTTCATACCATTTAAAATATTGGTTTTTTCTCCATCAGAGAAAAGAGCAAGACCAACAAGCTCATCAGAAAGATACCATAAATGGCGTTCTAAAACTGTTTTTGCACAGATACTAATTTTTTCGTTAATTAATTCAAATTTTTGAAGATCTTTCCAGAGCCTAAGATCTCCCTCAGGCGCTTCCGCAGCAAGTGGGACCTCGGTCCATACTTTTGTATAAAGAAGTGCTCCAAACTGAACGAATCTGTGGAGCTGTTTCTCCTCGGTCTTCATTAATTTAAAAATGTTTTACTGATGTCGAAATAAAAATATCTTAATGGCGTAAATAAGTTTTGCCATCCACCGCGCATGATGAACAGGGCCCGGGGCTCGCCAATGAATCTTTGGTGGTGGACTTCCGAGGACCACCATTGTCAATTCAACTATCTCTTTATAATTATCCCTTATGTTTGATTTCGCTGTAATTACGCTCCTACAAACTTTCAGTGTAGACTCCGCAAAAAGTGAAAATGTTTCAGAAGGTGTTATAGGTTCCAATGCTTTAAAATTTTCACGTGATATATTCGGCCAAACCGCCTTAAATCTTTTAAAAATAGGAATTTCCGGGGAACTTGACGGAACAAAGCATAACTTGAAAACTTTTGCCAATATAATTTCCATCATATGGTGACGACAAGCCAACCACATTAAATCATAGCCAATCTTCTTTTCTAAAACAGTACATGCTCCCGTTAGACGACCAGTATTAACAGATGTCGTATCAAAGCACATGGCTTGAACATTTTGGACTGTATTCCATTGATGCAAGAGATCATAAACAGCTTCAGCTGCTTTCTGACCCGTTCCGGAAGATAACTTTGCTACACCAAGGAGTTTTTCAGTACCATCTCCGGAAACCAGTACTGGCAGACGATCAACCTTCTGAACACCAAGAATATCAGGAAGGAGTTTGCCATCCCAGTGAACGACCACAGGATAATCAACAGTAAAGGTGGTTTTTGTCATTTCAGCAAATTCTTTTTTGGATTTTTGTCTTCTCCGTCTAATGGTACTACGTGACAGGCGAAGTGACGATGGATCTTGACCAAGTGCTGAAGCCACCGGGATAATTATTCGAAGTGCCTCGCGATCAGAAACTTTGTTTCGATCTAAGGCACTAGAAACATGTGGTGTAAAAATGTCTAGATTAGGCTTAGTTCTTTTTACGTATTGTGTGCCAGAAGAGTGAGGTTTCCTTTTAGGTTTTGCTTGATGAAATTCATCATCATCATCAAGATCACAAGAACATTCATCTGTTTCATCGTTCTGCCATACATTCAACAGAGATGCTGATGATGTGGAAGGGATGGCTTGTAAATCTTGCGCTGCTTTTCGTCGTCTTTCTTCTTATCTGTTTCTTTGTAAGACTTGTTCTTGTTTTCGTGAGTGTTGTATGTCAACGGTTGACACATATAATTTACGTTCACTACGTTGATCTTCTAGAAAATCACGATCATCTTGAATCTTTATTATGGCCAAAGCATCAGCGTGGGCTATATCAAAAACAGTATCCAGGGTTTCTATGAATTCGTTCTCTCGTTGGCGTTGAATTTGAGTTTGTCGTTTGTTCTTATTTATTAGTGGCCAATTAGCATTGATTTTTTATAGCTTGTCAATTCCATGTTTTGTCAGTCTTACGGGAATAAAAGCCTTTGACCATACAACAGATAATTCCTCCATTACCAAATGACTGGAGTTTCGTACAGATTTTATTTTCTGCAAATGGTAATGGAATCTCTGGAGAACTTGCCTTATAGTCGGAAGCTGGTTCATTCGGCAGAGGGGGTCAGAGTCCCTAAAACCGATTAAATAAACTTCGTCCTTTTGACGCGTTAATGCCATTTTAATACTATTTTACACTACACTCTTATTCAGTCAAAATTGAACAGTTTATATCACTTATTAGTCTTGCACTACAATTTTTTTTATTAATTTACTTCTGAAACAAATAATTTTTATTAGTTTTATGATTCCCAAAAGGCTTACAAATTCATAAGAGCTACCTTAAGAGTAGCCCCTGTCAATTTATGAGCATTTCATAAAAAATTGAAAAACATGGATGTAAGGTAAAATAAATGGTTCTAGTTCTAGTTGACATAGAAAGCTAAAATTTTTGCCACAATAATACTACAGTGAAGTCTAAAATAATGCGAGGGTGCCTTACTTGCTGGCGCAACTTTCACTTTTTTGGACTACCCGTATATGTGACGCGCTCATCCAATTCTGCTTTGGTAAATTCATACTAACGCCAGATACAAACTATTAGGTTTATAAAATAATGAAATAAAACTAATTAGTATTTGTCGTACATATTTTATGAACGGTATTATTCGTAAAATCATCATGTAATTTCATAATTATTATTTTTGGTTATTCCATACAACCACCCAGAGCGTTTGTATTCCAATTATAGAATGGAGGATGTCGATATGGAAATTATTAGATATACATAAATTAAATATTGCATAATACAGAATAAGATTAAAACACAAAAATATATTAGATTCGGAATAAATAATCCGAATACCAATAAGGTAAATAATAAAACAAGTAAATAAAAACCAAATGAAATACAAATACACTGTGTAGGATTATGACAAAACGTGTTTTCTAGGTCACAATGCTACAATTAAACACATCAGTGCTGTCACATCTTGTTAAGAAGTGTCGGTATATCATATATATTATACATATAATATAAGCAGTAGTATTTACATAAAGGGTATTGCAGTGCCCTCTTGTACACGTAGGTGTTTTCATTAAAATTTAAACATTTCAGTTACTCCACAATTGAATCTTATCAATTAGAAATGACGAATCTACGCGTGTTTATAATAGACAAAGTAAGTTTCTAGTTTCTAAATCAAGAAGGCAAGTAGTTGGTAAATTTTAGTTTAGTGCGCGTCAACACAACATTTTGACAACATTTGTTCAGCTTGAATCGAAATGGAACACAGTGCAATGAATAATTCTTCCTTCACTAAAAGTTATCTTATTGTCTCGTAATGGCTATTATAAAAAGAAGTCTACGTATATTAGGAAATTGTTGTCTCAGAAATAAATACATTGCGCTTTGCCTGTATTGCTGAAGAAACTTGCTATTATTAATTTGTATCATTAAGATACAAATTTTCCTTTAAGATACAAGTTTATAACCAATAGAAACGCGACACACAGCAATATTCTGTCAGCAATATTCTGTCAATATCAACTACTGCCTTGACAGATCTAAAATGTATCAATTTTGACAAAACATACTTACTGTTTACTTAGCAAATTTTCAAACTTTGTGCTTCTAGCAATTAAAATCTGTGATCATGTGTGATACTGAAAGTGAAATTGAAATAATAATCCATAATATTTCCTAAGTTTATTTCTTATAATATTTCCTAAATTGTAATCCATAATTAATAAATTTCAGAAATAAAGTGTTAATTTTCTATTTTATTATCACTGCTCGTAGAAAAATAGTGTATGCAACTCACATTTAATAGCTGTTAAGACACTCGCATTCATTATGACATTCGCCTAAGGCTCATGTCATAATTCTCATACTTGTGTCTTAATAGCCATCATTAAATGGTTGTTGCATAATACACTATTATGTAATGGGAACCAATGTTTATTTAATTGCTTAATCTGACAGAAGTTCACCAGGATCAAGAGAAAACATTTGAAAATGGCGAATGTCAAGATCAAAGTACAGGGTGAATTAACCACCTTCTCAGTATATTAAGATTGTAAGTTTTGCTTTACAGTGACTTACTATCATACGTACATCTCCTCACATGTAAATCATAAGATCGGTTCTTTGTTCTTCGTCACCAACTCCTGGATTTCAATTATAAATGTTCTTGGTATCATTAGATTCCTTTTAGTGAGTGGAACAATCAGACCAATTCTTATTCGACAACTTAAACCTGGTGGGTAGAAAATAATTTTTCAGCTTTCAATAATTATGTGAGGAAACCGCCGTTCCATAGCCGTTTCTTACAGATGCTCCAATCATCTAATAATGCTCTTCATTTTCAACAGCCATAAAAAACCAGTTGTTTTACGCCAGATTTGTATTATTACACCTATTCAAGGGATTAAAAAACAAAATTGATGTTTGTGGGCGGCAACTCTCAAGTGAGTGCACATTTAGTGGTTGCATCTCCTTAAATCTCCTAAAATTTTATAATTAATTTAATGACTTTTATAATATTACCACCGGTAAAAGATATTTCAGAAGGCCTAAGGGACGTTATGATTAATTTGAAGTTATCATTCTTAAACTTGAATTTAAAATAGTCTGCCTTCTTATTCATATTTTCAAAGAAGTAATTAATTCGTAGAATTTATTTTAATATATTTTTCGTATTGTATGTACTATATAGAGAGTGTAAATTGATTAGGGCCCACTGGTTACATTGTAAAGAGTTTTCTAGATTTTTCATTTACACATCGAAATAGCATTAAACCTTAAAGAGAAGTTGACAGTTAGCATTTATTTAGCAATACAGCGGTATTGCTAAATGTTAAAATTGGCAACGCCCGACTGCATTTAGATCTGTTTCGTACCAGTCTCATTAACAGAGTATCTCATTAACATTTGAAAGTAAGAGCAATATATCACCTAATCTAATGAAAGTTCGTTCTAACCTGTGAGGCACACTATACCGGGTGTCAACGGAATCATTAGACAAGCCATAGTCTCCAGAGTTTTCAAGAATAAGTCTTAAATTCGGCAGGTGTAATATGTACCAAAAACGGCAAATTTTTCATAATTTGACATTTCTCCATCACTACAGGTTTCTCCGAAAATGCCTTGAACTTTGAAATTTTAAATGGAACACCCTGTATATTTTGACATTTTTGGATTCCGAAGACGATTTTAAGTACGATTGTGTAGTTTTAAAAAAAAATTTGAGACTACTTGATTTTTTAGTGCTACTTTTATTTTTGTATCTAGTGAATGTATTCAAATCAATCAAATGGACCAATCATCCAAAAATACACAAATACATAGAGAATTAAATACCTACATATGAAAAGCACTTTTGGTTTCTTTTACTATTGTTTAGAAATTAGTCGTCATTATCAAAAAGTGGCTATAAATAAAAGTCTGCTGACTAATTAGGTACGTAGGCCAACTCCTACTGTGATTGATCGCGATGACTGGTCAGATTCGGCTATCGTTCTTACTCATTTCATGTCGAGTCCGTATTAACTTCCAGAGCTGGATAAGTAATTCAGCGTTTGTAGATGAATAAAGCAAAATTACTTTATTCTCATTTGCTGATATGGCGTAACACACAAAAAGAGGGAGCAGGTATCCCACGGAACGCGTCACCACCGACGTACTTCAAGTATCGAATACACATTAATTCTTCCACTAATCCTATATTTATTTGCCGTACTGAGGATGTGTCTCAACTGAGACAAGTTTTATTTCATGCGGATGCGATTGCTTTTTCCTCATCATACTCAAAAGAACCACATCCATGAAAATACAATGTAGTTCAAATAACACTAAGTCAATGATAATTCGCTTTCACTCATTCTTGGGAAAAATCCCTAAGGATACCGATTTGGATTGAACCTTAAAAGTTGTAGAATGCACTACATACGTTGACAGAACTCGGAAGATGCTAGTGCAGAAAGACTTGCTTTGAAAACGTTCTTAGATGTCGATGTTAAATAACCCAACCTTCGTTTTCTCTGTCAAGCAGTTGCGGATCATTACAATTAGATCAACATCGTTCGAATTTAGTAACCACGATATTGAAATTTCATTTCGCAATTAAACGGTTACTCAAGGTAGGCCGAGTGTATCCGCAGAGATAGGTGCTATTTTCGCTATTGTGAAATCTTATGCTTGATCGGATACTGGCTGAATTGAACGAAGCAGGTCTTTATGCAAAAGCATATGCAGACGGTCGGACTATCATAATATGATGGCAATTTGAAGTGGCTACACTCAAAGAAATAGTATGGGTAAATTCAACAAAAAAAATGATTAACTAACAATATCGTTAATTTTGTTAAACCAAACTATATTGATGGTATTTTTAAACAAGAGGTGATTGTTATTTTAATTAATAAAAAGTTGTCGTACAACAAAACAAACATTAACTTAAAAAATAGATGAGTAAGACTATTATTTTGTTCGTCTGACTATTATTTTGTTGAATTCTGTCAAATTAAACTAGATACTAGTATATTTTATTTTTAACTATTATCGAATTGTAATTTTAACCCAGTATTAGTTCGCTGTATTATTGTACTTGGTAGACAAACCAATATTATTGTCGTCTTCTAGAAGTTCTAAAAGAATTACCATAAAATTTGCTTGCTTACCACGTAGTCTATTACAGAAATTATTCCCAGATGACGCCACATACAAATCACTGACAATAATCAATCATGCATTATCTTATACTCTTATGAATTTATATAAAATTAATAATATGATTGCAATGTTCAAATTCTCTCAGGGATCATCGATATATTTGGATGGATCTTATAAACGATCTTTAATCTTTGGTTTGGGTGGTCTGATGTCTCAATACTGAGATTTTGGCTAACCAAAAACAACTTCATCATACAATAAAGTGTAGATCAACCTAAAAATTAGTTGGTGAACAAAAAACAAAGTCGTTGTACTATTTAATTGTAGACCAAATTGAAAATGGTTAGTGAACATAAAAAAATGTCATTGTACTATTTAATTTGTTACAAGATATGATTATTAAACTACTATTTGTTTACGAAAACAAATAAAGTTGTATGACTATTCTTTTCTGATTGATTTAACTATGAAACTAGATAGGCACGATTTCATATGCTCTTTTTGGTTGAATTTACCTATCATTTTCTTTGAGTGTATAGCAAGGTTCATGCAAAAAGCTCTGATTTAGCTCGGGTATGATGGTGTAACAGACATGGGCTCTCTGTTAACCGTGGCAATACAGACCTAATGCTGCCCATGGAAGGGAGGAAAATAAGTGATTTTCAGCTTCCTTCTCTTATGGGTACAAGTTTGTCTTTCCCCATAGTAAGGTATCTAGAGGTTGCCTTAGATTCCAAACTGTCATGGAAAAACCACGTGGGAATTTTTATGAATATGCGAATGCATCTCCGGTCCCAAATGTTGAATAAGTTCGAAGGTAACTCTCTGGACATATTCTGTTATGGTAAAATCCCTCGTAACATACGTGACTCTAGTGTGCTGAAGCGTCATAATTAAGTTCAAAGGCTAGTCTGGGCATAACAGCAGCCATAAACCATTCTGACGATTGTAATATTGGCGATCCTTGAACTCACTCTCATGTGTGTTAAAGAGTGAAACTACAAGCCAGGAAAGCAGCAAACAGACTGCTCACGAATGAAATGTGAAATGCGATTGGGGTACACAAAGTCTTTAGCTCTACCTTTAAGGGACCAGGTCACCACTGAGAGGATGATCGATCATCTTCTGTAGATTCATCATTCCATGCAGTTATGTTCCCTACTTGAAATGATTGGAAATATGACAAAAGATATCTTCGGAAGTCTCGGAAGTCTGCAAACGGCTCGATGACAGAATAAAAAAGAGATGTTTAAATGATAGCCATCATTGTAACAGAAATTAAAAAATCGTTTTTTTTTTAATTTTTTTGTTGCATCTTTGGACCGTTGGGTATTTTTTGACATTTTACTGTTAGAAATGCGTTGTTGAGGAGTTATCTAAATACGAGAATTAAAATCTGTGCCACTGAATTGGCGATAATTTTTACATTTAATGTTGAATATGCAAATTTGGTTATTCAATAAAAGATGAAAAATTGAAATTTCTCGAAAACTAAAAACTTTTGCACATAACACATGTGAGTTGAAATGATTGTAAGTTAAGTCCTCTATCACTCCTTGACAGGAATAAGTCGAGTTACCAGTAACTCTGTATATAAAAAATTGGGAAAAAATGGAGACCATATAGTACTTTAAATTGTATTTATTCACTTACCTATTTATTTCACAATAATTAAATTCAATAGAAATCGGTACAAGAATCCATTCTTCAAAATGGCATCATGTAAAATAATTAAGAATAATGAGCCTACGGGGAACCATATGATATTAATATATATCGATGTTCTATAATTATATTTTTCAATTTTCAATATGGATGGAAGCTTAAAAATGTTATTCCTATTAGGAAATTTGCATTCTAATTGCTATTTTCTTGTCCACATAAATACCAGTGCAATTTAAATAAAGTGCCGCTTTGTATGGAAATAGTAATTCAATATTTTTCATCTTTGTTTTACGTACAGTATAGCCAATGATAACTGGATAAAAAATTATACAAAAAACGACTAATGTAAAAAAAGTGTGCCGGAAGTGGCAGCTATTTTATTGTGGGTGATTTAATAATTAGTGCTTGCTGTAGGAAAGCAGAGGCAGAATCGGAAAACACATATTTCAGTATCATGAAATGAATATTCTGTCTTAACATCGACCAGTTTTGTTGGTTCTTGTTTTTCATAGAGACTATAGAGCTATGACAGTTATCAGTGCAGGATCTTTTTTATATTAATAGTTTAACAATAATTCTTCAATATGACAATGAATAATTTTGTGTGGATTTTGACAAAGAACTGTATTTGAGGAAAAGTGTACAAGGAAGGACTCATTGGATGTTTTAAATGGATCAACTCTTGAACCGAGAAATATATCGCTTAGCAGAATTAAAAAAAACAATTGAGAATGTTCTTAAAATACACATAAATGTGACATTTTCACAAGAACAGTAACTTTATAATACGTTTAAATAGTTATACTGTGATAGTAGCAACGCAGAAGAACTTTCTTGTGAGTTAATTTTGTGAATAAAGCGAATGAAATAAATATTGTTTCTATTTGTTTAAATTGAATATCTGTTAGTCATTATACAATAGCTATTTGTGTATTAAGAGAGCAAAGTGATTCATTATGACTCGAGAGAGTAAGTTGACGCGCAGCGCGAAGTGAACCGCGTCAAACACTCGAGAACGAGAGTGACATTTTGCCCTCGACAACCTCGAAAGTATCAAAAAGAAATAATTGAATTAAATTTTGGCTGGTTTGGCTGCGAAGAATGCAGTCAATTTATTGAAGATTTATCAATTATTATAAAGTTCATATTTTACTTGTGAATAAATTAACAACTTTTTATATTAACAACAGTTTTGTAACATTATTATTTCATAAAAATACATTGTCAATTTTCTGACCAAACTTGTGTAAGGGTAGATGCACGCCAGCGGACGTTAAAGTACTTTACCGCTCGTTGTCGTAGGAGACAAGTGTTACAGTTATATTACACATAGCTCCTAATATATCATAATATAAGCATTTTTTTGAAAAAAATACAAGAATAAAAAGTGTTTAAAATCGCATTTTCTATATGACCATGGCATTAGATTTGCAATTTTCCCTTTAGTTTTCCGGAAAAACGGAAAAACTAACATATATAATTATATAGTTTTCCTCAATTATCTCGCTATCTATGCGTTTTTTCAAAAAACTTATAAGAACAAAAAGTGTTTAGAATTATATTTCCCATATGGTTATTAGATTTGCAATTTTATCTTGTTTTATATGTCAGTTTTTCCGTTTTTCCGGAAAACTAGAGGGAAAACTGCAAATATAATACCATGGTCATATGAAAAATACGATTTTAAACACTTTTTATTCTTGTATTTTTTTCAAAAAAAATGCTTATTTTATGATATACTTGTATTTTTTGCTAAAAAATGTATATAAGAAGATGTTGCGACATGTTTGGAATTTTTTTAGTATTGTTTTCGTGATCAGCGCATGTTTTTACATAGAGAGTCCAAATATCTCTCCTAAATTTTCATGCGATTTCCTTCGTTTACTGTACTACTATGGTCTACATTTTAGGTCAGTATTATACATTCCTATTCTTTATGAGACTTTTCAAAGCACAGTGTTCTGCTTGGCGCACTATGCTTGTGGGTAACAGACTCCTGCTTAGGGAAAGAAGCTCCATGTATTGGTCCAAAACTGGTAAAGAAAGTGCCTAAGTTTGAAAAGTCTCTAATTTTCTTTAGATATAATTCTTGAATAAAGGTCTCTCTTTCTGCTGATTTTTAACCCATTCTCTTATTTAACCCCGTATGAGGTGGTCTTAGGCACTCTCAGGGCCGATTCTGTGCCAATATATGGAACTGTGCTGATATCAGTACTAACTTGTCAACATTTTCTTTGCTTCTATTCCAGAGTGTTGCAGCACCCACCATAATGGTATCTTATTTAGGTCCGAAAATATTCTTAGCTCTTCTTGGCATTCCCACATTAGTTTGAAAGTGCTATTTGTGACACTTGGCTGTCTGTTAATACATTTACATAGAATTCATATTATTTTCTCCTGGGTAATGCAATATTACGTATGTCTCTTTCTGAAAAAACAGATTGTGTATGGTCCATATGCATGTTGTACTCTGAGTGTCTCATTTCACGTATTTCTGTCAGTCCTTGTTCCATCAGTATATCATGTAATTTCCCTAGGACTACTGCTATAATCGGTCTCTTTCCATTACCTTTAATCAACGATTACTGTCTCAAAATTTATTTTAAAAGTATATTTAGGAATCATGTGCCAGCATAGGCAATGTTGTTCTCACTAACCTGTAAAAAAGCAAGTACCTCGCACAGTTTATCCACAGCGGCATATTGCAGCATCTTCATTTACCATACTAAATATGCGTACGTAATCATGTGCTTAACTACTATACCTAATATATGTCCAGTACTACAAACTCGGCCTTAATCCCAATGTTTTCTCATTAACATGTCTGGAAGAGACTGCTTCACCTCCTTTTTGGTACAATTTAGCTACTGGTTCCAGCTGAGTATTAGGTCTAGTATTACTTCAAAATACACCTCCCTCCCCTCTGATAGTTGCATTCGTTCACCTTTTAGTTTTAGTAGTTCAAGCCCTACTGATTTCTTTCTTCTGATGAATATTACCGTGGTTGATTTAGAAGGGACTAATGCTTAGCCTGCTACATACGTTCCCTTATCGTGCTGTTAAATTTTCCTGAGTCCATGACTAAATGATGACAAAATCATCGCCTAGCCCAGGGTTTTATGTTCATTCCTCCTCCATGACAAAAGAAATAAAATTCGAAATAAAACTAACATGTGCTTCCATTATTTTACTTCTTGAACTCAAGTTACAATTACAAGAGAATACCTGCGACCTGCGTTTAGGGGAAAAGTTATATTGATATCTTGACCGTGCAGCAATATTTTTTTTTCCTTTCGTGAAAATAAAACATGATAAAAAACCTCGCCTTTAGGAAATTTGTGTGCTTAGTTTCTAGCAACTTGCGTTGTGATATTAGAAGTTAACAAAGGCACACGAATGCCTCTACTTAAAGGAAACATTTCCTTGACATCAATTAAACTTACGCTACAAAGTCGAAATATAATGGAGTATAAGACCGCAGAGATGTTTAAAAATACACACGCAGGGAAATATTACATATATAACTTATTTATATCTTTATTTAATTTAATTACAAACCCTGTAGGCATAGCAGTACAGGAAATAAAGTAAAAAATTTGGTGTGCTAACATATTAATATATGGCTGGGTAAGACTCTATAATCGTATATGTAATAACATATATTTTACAAAAAAAAATGTTTCAGCGATTCAAACACCTGCGGGATGTAGGGGATGAAAAAATAGAGATGGCAGTACGTTAAATGTAAGAGTAGCCGATGGCTAAACTTCGCCTTCATAAAGGCGCTATTAGTAAATATTTCTTTAAATATTAATATGTGTAAAAAATATTTGATAAAAGTCTGTCCAATCTGCACAAATTGTGTCAAGTGGGGCAGCTTATTCCAAGAAAAAAATTAGGTAAATAACGTATTTTACAGAAATTCTTTCACTCATTAAACGTCATTATTAGTGGTAAACTAACCTAAATCGGCTTTTGACAGTACCAACACGAAAAATGTATGGCTCTAATTTTTTTCGGGGTAATATTTTGACGTTTTGTTTCGTGAAATATTTTCCGCAAATACGAACACAATTTTATCTATAAATTTTTTCTCTAGCTTATTACTAATTATTAACGTATCTTTGTAAAGTGTAGTATTGTATAGTATAAACATAACTTAAACACACCACATAAGTTGACAACTCTCAGTTTTAAAGCCAAGACTGTGTAGAACATATATATTCTAGGGACACACCTTTGAATGGATTATAATAACGTAATAACAACATAATAATTCGAGTCAATTATTTCATGTTAAACATAAATGTATTTAAATATGGTAATCCATCACAAAGTAACAGCACGTTAATAAACCGGTAAATCAGAACTGGATATGCACTCTACCCTACATTACAATAATTCATAACACTTATTCCAACTCAACTCTCAAAGTATAAATACCCTCTGCTTAACTAAACAACCGTAACTTAATTCTTAAATTCCTTAAATTGAAAATAAGAATAAAATAAAATAAATATATATCAATAAACGCTTTATATTCTTGTATATTATACTGCCTGGCATGATTTTCTGTATATAGCGTTTAGCGTTACTGTTACTACATGGCGATACCAGAACTATATTTCATTTCTCTTTAATCAACTTAAAATAGAACATAAGAATATTGGTAGTGCTCTCTGTCTTTATGCGTAATCTGACTGGTCGAAGCATGCCTAAGAACTGTTTACAGTGAAGACTCTCAGCAGTTTTGGACCAGTCTATGTATTACAGTACCTTTACAATACCTATGGTTCAAGGTATATTGGTTTTCTAATGTCATTTACATTTAAAATATGGCGAATTCGCTGAACTTTTAGTTTCTGCAGCTGCGATTGTTAAATAATTGTACCACTTTGTTTTTTATTAGATAAGTCTGTTTGGAAATACATTTTTATGTGACGCAAATAATGAAATTGAAAATAAAGGTCAGTAAATACTAAAAAATTATAATAAAACGTCTGGAAGCAGTTAATGGCAAAACTTAATAATAAAGATGTTTTATGTACTTTACTTATTCGTGAAATATTCTCCCCAAAACACCACTCGTGCTTTTAAATTTTATGTATACATTTTTTCTCAAGCTAAGTTGCCAAAAGGTAATATAACTCGTGTAAATTGGCAGTTTGTTGTCAAATATTAAATCGCTCCCGCTAAAGCACTCAAGATTTGATCAGATAATAAACTGTCAATTTACACTCTTTATATTATCAGGCAACAATGCATTCGAAAAAAATTTACCTATAAAACTAGTGATGTTACATACGATAAAACTATCGGTGGCACCTAATATCCCCTTTTTGCTTCCGTTGGTATCGATTACACTACCTCTTGTTTCACATAACACGAACGAGACCGAAACTAATCATTTATACCACCCCCTAAATGGGTCTCTTGCTTGGACCATTTGGGAAATTTTAATTTAAAAATTAAAATATATATTCACGTGCTGTTTAGCGACGTTTCAACTTAAAAGTATCAATGGAAGATAATATCACTATTTCAACAAATGAATGACATTCTCTTTTGTATGAAAATAAGGAACCGAAACTGAAATCCGCACTGTAATTACGAATTTAAAGCTCAAAAAATATGGTTGAAATCAAAAATTCAAATCTTTAAACCATGATGTAGAAATACCAAATTTTATGGTGAAAACCATATCTAATAATCCAGTCGGCAGTTACTTTCTGCCTGGACACAATTCCGAACTTAATGAAATTTTGGGATATTGTTTGGGGATGGCGTGCGGTGTGTAATCTAAGTTTTCGACCTTGAGAAGTCTGTGGAAACTTGGAGGGCGGCAAGAAACCTCAAAATGTTCGGGCTTTTTTCGGTTTCTCGCTTATATCTTCTAAACCATGCGTTCTTCGAGAAAGTCGTCCAAATAAAAGTTGCAGAGCACTAAATTTCCTTCAACTTTGATTGGTAAAAAATATGTGACCCAATACTTACCGAGATGCAGCAGTTCAAAGATGGAACAAATTTCTCAAAATGTAAAAAACACGAGTAAAATTCAGGTTTTTGTTTCATAACTTTAACATGTATCTACCTAGCCGTATATCAATGTAGCCAGGAGGTTTAGAAGAAGGTTTGACCCAAACTTCTTGTATACATACGTGGCGACCCCAATCATAATGGGAGATAGGAATGATTTTGGACGCACGGCTAGCATAATGGCATGTGCCAGAGCAAGACATCTTTTCTGCCATGAATCCAGTGAACTCCGTTTATTCGTCAAAATGATTGTATGCAGAAGGAGAAGCAGTGTTTCTGGGACAAAATTATGGGTACCAGCAAAAAAAAGTATCAACAGCAGTGTTGAAAAGTTTTGAGCGGATATCTTCCAAAATAATTTTTCCTGCGGTTTTCACGATTGCATGAGGGTCTCCTATTTTTTCGTTTGAGTACCACACTTGCTCTGTTGGCTGAATCACTTATGATTATGTCGCTTTTATACTTCCAAACGTCTTTTCAAAGTTTTCACGTGTGGACGAGAATCTTCAGGATCGAGCAACTGTCCAATAGAAAACTGGCACTCGTCACTATTCTCCTCGAGAAACTTGAATATAATTTCCATTCGTTAATCTAGTTGGGATTACTAGAATGTCCAGGCCTTTTTTGGACACGTGCAGGCATTTTGAAAAAAAAATTAATATACTTGTGGTGGTATTCAGCGTTAACTGCAACTAGATCTGTTTTGAAACTATCCAACATGGTTAAACGTTTTTCAATTTTCCGCTCCCATTCATCACCTCGCTCTTTTGCATTAATCAAAATCGTGTTTGGCTACATCTGGTAGCGTCACTTTTACCATAGGATTGCGCCTGTTTTTGTCTGTATTCTTCAGTACCTAACTTCTTCCTTGCATAGGAAGCATCTGTTGCTGAAATCAAATGATGGCCTCCCTGAGCGGGTGGTTTGGGGGCAGTTGGCGTCCTGTTCACGACGTATAGAGGCCAAAATGAAACACAGATGCGCTGCGCGAGACGCCATATCAACTATGAAACAACGAAGAAAATAATTATAAATAGGAAGGAAGAGGGGGGGAGGTCAGTGGAATATACATAGTATGTATAGTATACATAGATATATGTTGAAAAATAAAAGTTATGAAGCAAAAACCTGAATTTTACTCGGTTTTTTTTACATTTTGAGAAATTTGTTCCATCTTTGAACTGCTGTATCTCGGTAAGTATTATCAAAAAATATTTCTTACCAATAAAAATTGAAGGAAATTTAATGCTCTACAACTTTTATTTGGACGAATTTCTCGAAAAACGCATGGTTTAGAAGATATAAGCGAAAAACCGAAAAAAGTCAGAACATTTCGAGGTTTTTTGCCCACCTCCAAGTTTCCACAGGCTCCTCGAGGTCGAAAACTTAGATTACACACCCCATGCCCTCCCCAAATAATATCCCAAAATTTCATTAATTTCGGAATTGTGTCCTCATTTTACTTGCCGACTGGACTCTAAGTCGATTCGTCCATTATAAAGATTATATAAGGTAAAAACCAAGTAAAAAGCCAGATACCGAAACCGAAAACCGTACCGTAATTACTAATTTTTTCTAACAGAAACCGAATTGCCGCGGATCTGTAAACCGAAACCATATCCGGGAACCAAATTGTTGCTGCCTTGACAACCGAAACCATAAATGAAAACCAAATTGTCGCTGCTATGAAAACTGAAAATGGTATGCGTTATTTAACCCTAACCGAAATTAACCGAAATTAATTTCGATTTCGGTCCCTGATGAAAATATTGATAGTCAACTGGAAAAACTTATAGCATCGGTATACGTTGGATATTAATCACCTCTGTGTGATGCCAACAACGTCAGTGTGTTACACGAATGCTTTCAACAACCCTACAAGTAGATTATAAACCAATTATGGCATCGTTCATACCAGCTCTTCTGTTTTAAATACTATAGAACTAAAAAACCATTGGTGAGCGTCAGCCCCAATTCGAAAATTAATCAGTTTGTAGGTATATTTCATTATTATGATATTATTATTTGCTTATCCGGAAGGATAGAGGCTGTTATGCAAGTTAAGTTATAAGTAAAAACTGTTCTTTTCACTTTACAATTGTGAGTACAATGTATATATTTTCTTTTCTATTATAACGAGACACATTATCCCACTTAAATCATACCCAGGTCGCCAACGCATATGAAACTGTGGCGTTAAATAATGTGCGTTTATTTATGTAATATAAATATATGAGAAAAGTATTAAACACAGCTGAATTTTTATAGAAAGATATTGGAAAATGTAGATGCAGGTAATATATGTGGGATCAAATATTACGAATATAAACTGCCGCTGGGACAGGTTCACAATAAAAGTGAGATTATTATGTCCTACATATTTATTTTATCCATCCGATAATTCTTCTATATTCTGATATTTATGAGTAAGGGTGGCACATTTGCAAGCGTATGTAAGTAGTAAATTAAAATTATATGGTGATGTCAGTTCGAGCCCGATTGTTACGAAATAGTTTTTAATTATGTCCATATATTAAGTAGTAGATCGGTGTATATTGTAAATTGCGGCATTTGGTTCTCTTTAAAATTTAATATTTTAAAGTTTGCTTTTTCATATTTTGTAAATTAATATACGTAAGTGTTTTTGGAATAATAAAAGCCAAGATTACTTCGCACTGAAAATAATTTCAATATATTCCTTTGTTATTTGAAAAATATATTAACATCAGATACTTTAATATTTTACCAAACCTCTTCAGATTAACATTAAGTCCTTTGTATAACATACAGAGTGAGGAATAAGTCAGGCATGATGTTAATAATTTAGCAAATATATTTATTGAAAAATGGTATTGGGACAAGTTCAGTCCATAGGCTTTAACTACTTTTCTCTGAGTAACCTGTTCTTTCATATACTATTAAAGAAAAGTTATTTTCTATATTTTATGTGGTACCTTGCTAAAACTTTCAAATAGAGATTAGCCAAATGTCCATATTTAAAAAAAATTAAATATTTTTATTTTTCAAGTAAAAGATTAAATTTTCAATCCAAGAGATGCTCAAAACAATCACCATCCACTACTAGACAATGGGCCAGCAAATCTTTCCGAAAGCTTCGAATAATACTATCCAGCACAGAGTCTTTTAATCTCTCAACTTCCCTCGATTCTTGTAGGCGATGCTTTTGAGATCACTCTATACAAAAAACTTAATAGATTTAAAATCGGGACATCTAGCTAGCCATTTAATAGATCCCCTTCTATTTAGCGATTGGTTAGGAAATATCATAATCGTAGGCTCTAGATGGACTACAAGGTGTAGTGGGACACTATACTGTTGAAATCAAAATCTTCATATGATGAAACTATGTTATTTTGTAACCATTACAAATATTCATCTGCATTAAAATTACTGTTTATGAAAAATGAATAAACTAATGTCCAATAATATTCATGTACACATATAGTTTTTTTGAAAATGTTGCCACTAGTATTTTAGTAATGTATGAGCTTCCATGTTATAGATGATTTCCTTGGATTATTAGTAGTGGATTTTTTTGGCTGACTCTGAGGTTGGCTAGGTAGTTTAAGTTAACTTTATGATATTGAGTTAATATTGTAAAGTTATTGAAATGAATGTGTATATTTTGATCTTGGACTTGCTATTAATAGGTTATGTGTGGTTACCCAAGTAGCACAGAATTCTTTAAGATATCTTTAAGAAGTTCTATTTACTGCCCGCGAGGATATCTTGTATTTATGTACTCTAGAAGTCCTTCCGAAATCAAAATGAGAAATGTTTATATGTGCTCAACTTTTATGCACTGGGGAAATGTAAACTGGGCATTATATGGGAATTTCAACTTTTGTTAACCCACAGACATCTACTAGAAGTTCTAAAAGGGATTTACCATACAGCTCAATTTTCTAAGTATTATAGAAATCAAATAAAGTATTAAAAGGGAAATAGTATTATTATTCTTAACAGAATACTTGTAGATATCTTCTAGAAGTTCTAAAAGGAAATTACCATATAGCTCAATTTTCTATGTATTACAGAGATCAAATAAAGTATTAAAATGGAAATATTATTATTATCGCTAATAGAACACCTATAGAAATCGCAAGAAGAAATTCTTTTAATGCATAAAATTTGTTTGCTTACCACGTAGTTTGTTACAGAAATTATTCCTAGATGACGCCACGTACAAACCACTGACGATAATCAGTCATGCATTATCTTACACTCATGAATTTATAGCATTACTGCAACGTTCAAATTCTCTCAGGGATCATCGATTTATTTGAATGAGTCTTATAACGATCTCTAATCTTTGGTTTGGGACTGATGTCTCATACTGAGATTTTGATTAACCAACATTTCACCAGCTGCCGCTGGCAATTCTATAAGAAGTGTGTGTTGGTACATTTAATAGAAATCCTATAAAGATGTTTTCGGTACCGTTTATATATTGGTAAGCGATAAAATACCCGAAAGATTACTACAGGAATTAAATCTGTTTGCAGGATCGATGCGGTACATCTAACACAAATCCTATAAAGACGTCCTCGGGACCATTTATATTGGCAAGCGATAAGATATCCTAAAGATTACTATGGGAATTCTATAGGTATGCAAAAGGCTGCTCACAGGATTCTATGCTAATAGCTTTTTTCAATTACCATGGGAAGTACTATTTAATACTGATATGCTGACATTTGCCCATCTTAGGGAACTCTTACAGACCTCTAGAAGATATTTACTAATTCCTAAATTTTTATCCTCGGGATATCTTGAGGAATTAATTGTGCTACTTGGGTAGTTGGCTGTGAGGTGTGCTGTTTCTCATAAAATAATTGCTCTTTTGTTTGTTTTTTGTCGTGTCTGTTTGGCTCACTTTTTGCTAAATTTTTTTATCTTCCACATTATTTTTGCTTTAGATATTTAGTGCGGTATTTTTTCTTTTTTTTACATTCGATTTTATAATATTTATTTAAGGGGTATAAATGAGATTGGGTAGGGATGTTTAGGGGAGGTTAGAGATGTGAGGGAATTGGCATGGATAGGACTGGAGGATTTTACTAAGGAATTGGCCAGGTGAGGGCAGAGTTTGTTCAGAATAAATGATAAATGTATTTAATTTGGGAGTAGTGCTTGTTGTACCATGTAGGAGTTGGAATAGAGTGTACATTCAATGTTCGTCCCAGGAAGATGGTTTATAGGAATTCTGGTGATCTCTTCCAGTCTCACAAATGGTCTCCCCACGTACGAAATCTTTCAAGCTATCAAGGCTGGAATTCAGATAATATGTGGTGAAGTATTTCTTCATCTTCACCACAAAACCTGCATTCTTGATAGTCCCTTATCCCCATGTTGGTTATGTGTTTATTTGGTGTACAGTGAGTGTTCTATCAAAAGGCGCACTGTACATCTCAGCTGTAACCTGGTAGTTTTAGCAATTCGTTAGTCTTTGAATTGGATGGTCCACCAATAATGAATATAGGCAATGGGGTATTTTCCTATTTTTTCTTCATTGAATAATATCATAGAATATGTACAAACAAGCCTTCCAATACAGATTTCCGCGAAAATAATTATCAGTTTCTTGAGAAAACAGAACTTAAAATAAGTGGAGCAACAGGTGTTTTAAATTAGTGACGTAGGTAGTTTGGCCGATGACGTAGCTGGACTGTATGGATTTGTTGATAGAATGGTCTTATACAAAACAGTGTGGTGTTGCCAAGTTGAAATTCCTTCTCTAGTTCTACTAAAGGATAATTTAAGAAAACTGGAGAATAAAGCTTATTTATTAAATCAATTTTAATATATTTATCCACGAAATTTAATTTTCTTATGTAAAAAATAATAATAGACGTGAATTATTAAATATTTTAAATAATTTTTAATGCCGATTAGATTTTTAAAAACATATTTAGCAAAACATGACAACAATGTCAACGGCTAGTCAAGTGACAGATGTGTTCTAAGTTTCTAACGACGCCGTCGTATTGATTTGAAGCATTTCAGTTTCTTTCACCGAGATATTTGCTGTAATTTACAAATAGTAGATAATGACATTTAAAAGCTATTTTATAAAAGTTGTGGAAACACAAATAAAAATGCTTCGGAAAAAAAAATTGTAACTGTTCCGAAAAAATTGATATTCGAAGAACTTGACGGCAAACAACAAATAAATCTAACCAATATATCTCTTTCACTTGTATTGTGACAAGAAATGTCAGCTGGCGGCACGCAAGAAATGTTGTCACATAATTCTCGCTGTAAGTTTTGTTTACATTTTTAAGATAACTTCTACTTAATAACAAATATAAATAAATACCTTTTAATTCCTTCTAAATACATGTGTATAATATTTATTGATATTCAAGATATTGATAAAAATAGAAGTGTCATAGATAAAATAATGTAAAGTAAATACACAATTTGGCATTCATATAAGTTAGTTACAGTCTAAGCAAAAGTTGTCTATGATTGGTTAAATTATTTCCCGCCAAATAAAATCATTTGAAATCTGTGTCTAGACGGGCGTATTCTTATTTCTCATTTTTATTTAAAAAATTATTGCTTTGGTTTAATTTGATTATGCAGTAATTGTTAAAATAATAACTTTACTTGATATATATCACCAAAACTGAATTTAAAAAAATGGAAAATACCCCATTGCCGCATACCTAGTATCCCCCTCCGGTACTAGTAGTGTGTATGACTATAGTTGTGTATATTCAACAGGCTGGTTCGAGTTCTATTAAGGCTATTATTGCACTTTCCCTGGCTAACTTGTCTCCTTCCTCATATTTATGTTGCCCTGGTGTCCTCGCTATTGGGTTATGTTCAGATAGTTCTGCAAGGAATTCAAAACAGTACCATTCTTGTACATAGACTTTTATAGCTGCGACTTCCGCCTAGAACATTGTTGCGGTGCTGCACAGATGTTACTGGATTTTTTTGCAGAGATGAGTCAAGCAAACTTTCCATTGGAAAGTTTCCAGGAAATTTTCGGAAGTTTCCGGAACGGAGTTTTGATAAAAATGAAAATTTCCTTTAAAATATTTGAATATTCCGAAAGTTTCCAGGAAAGCTTCCTGGAAACTTTCGGAGTAATCAAAACTCCGGGAGTTTACCCATCTCTGTTTTTTTGTTAGTGTACCATGCAGTATTTTGGATATATTTGCAACTGACTATCTCTTCTGCTAGGTAAGTATACCCTGAAGGTTTTTGCGAAGTAGTGGATTGTGCTTGATTCTATTCTACACATGTCAAGTAGTCGACACTTTTCTATTTGTCGAAATATTTTGGCATGGGATATTTTCCTTGGAATGGTCTCGTATCCGTTTATGTTCAGCACATATGCCGCTAGCATCGTCTCATTCTTTACATTGTTTACGTTGTCCCCGAACACTTTGGTCTTTGAGCCTTCCTTAGTTTTACTCAGATATGGGTAAACTCCCGGAGTTTTGATTACTCCGAAAGTTTCCAGGAAGCTTTCCTGGAAACTTTCCATTGGGAATATTCAGGGTCTATTTTATGGTGAAATCTGATTCGTGATGATCTAAGCTTCATTTTGATATCAAATACAATTATATTATTTACATGACTTTTACAGACTTTTACCGAATAACTGATATTATATTATACCCGCTATATATGCCCTGTGCTATATGAAGAATATGGAGCAATTGGGTGGTTACCCAGTAATTTGTTTTGTTTGAATTATTAAATAATTAAATATAAATAAAATAATTTATAGAATGTGATAAATATGTGGATTATAAAATTAAAAATTTATGTAAATGTCATATGTAAGTCGTAACTCCTATTTTGTGCAGAAACGGAAATGTAGAAGGCAAGACAGAAATAAGATCTAAATAGCATATTATAGTTATATTGAATTAAAAGTGTAAAACAAATAAATAAAATAATAAATAAATGTTTATTTAATTTTAAATTTTAATACTTAAAAAAATAACAAGAAAATAATATCAAAATAAATTAAACCATCCACTATAACACAACATAACATTCATCATAACTTTATTAAAATAAAACTAAAACTATTAAACATCTTATAATTTGTAAAAAAAATAAAAGTATATTTCTTTTTAATCATTTTCGTTTTTAATGTAACAGAAAAAAATGCTATATATTATTCATTGAGAAGCAATAGTGCGGGTAAACAAATAAACATAACTTATCATATGTCTGTCAACTCATACTTGATCATAGCCTAGGGTGACCATACGTCCAGCAAAAGTCCAGCATTCAGACCATATGCCCGGAATTTCGCTGGAAGGTCTTACAAGTGTCCAGCAAAAGTCCAGCAAAAGTCCAGCATTCAGGTTATAGTGAAGTTACAGCATTACATTTTTTAACAAAGATCTGGGCACCCCATCATAGCCAATAGCACGAAATTAGAGAAATTCTGTGCCAATAGTAATAATCCGAGCGGTGACCATATGAAACCCTACGTCATCAAACATCCGATTAATTTTTGATAATTTCGAAAGAATATTAATAAATTAAAACTGGATTTCTGGCGTTTGAGGTTATGTTAGATCATCGTGGCGGCAATTTCAAATTTATGAGAACAACTGTAAATATTCGTGAAAAATTTGGAAACTTTCCCGGAGTTTTGGAAACTTTCCCGGAATTTTGTAAACTTTCGGAATATTCAAATATTTTAAAGGAAATTTTCATTTTTATCAAAACTCCGTTCCGGAAACTTCCGAAAATTTCCTGGAAACTTTCCAATGGAAAGTTTCCTTGACCCATCTCTGGTTTTACTATAACCTCCCATTTTCTTACTTGATGCCACCAAATCCAAGAAGCACAGATTACACAGCCCCACAAAAATAAAAAAAAGTTCAGACCAGCGAACCAGACCCATGCATCTCTATGTATTTTCGGTCCCTGAATCCGAATCCGAGGTCAAAAAAAATCGTACACCCCCCAAAATCTTTAGCTAGAGCCAAAAAACACCCCTGGACTGGGGTAAAAAAATATTAAGCTACGAGAATAGCTGTTACATCTTAATCGATCGAATTATACAAATTAAGGTTAAACAGCAGCATACATACAATAGATATAAAACACACCCCCAGTGAGGGGCGAAAACTAGCCCCCATTTATAAAAATCGATCCAAAACAGTAACGACTGCTGAAAAAGCTCAAAATGTCTAAGTTTTGTTAAAGTGATATAAAACTGCATCAGGTCCGACGTAATCTTCATAAACTGCCCCTATAGGGTTGAGAACAACCACCCTTAAGTTTAAAGGACACAAAACAATAGAAAACGTAAAATTCAACAGGATTTTTATTTTGCGTAGTACTCTAAAATACAACTAGAAACTTTCGTACCATCAACGTCCTACAGTGTCAAACCTCAGATGGTGTGAAAACTACCCCCTATGTAAGATTTATCAATAAAAAGTTACAGTGACTTCTATAAAAATTCGAAACACCTGCGTTGTGTGGAAGTGAGCTATATTCGACGTTGTGCTTGAAAATCACCCCTACGGGGTTGCGAGATGCCATCCCTATATCCGTAGGATATAGGGATGGCTATCCGTAGGATATAGGGATGGCTATCCGTAGGATATAGGGATGGCTGGAAAAACAGAGAGAAACTAACCGGATTTACATTTTTATAGATGCTATGATTAGCAAAAATCGTGATGCACACTTCCAGCGTCCTACGGATATAGGGGTAGCATCTCGCAACCCCATGGGGGTGGTTTTCAAGCACAGCGTCGAACATAGTCTAGTTTCTTCTCACTTCCACACAACGCAGGTGTTTCGAATTTTTATAGAAGTCACTTTTTATGGATAAATCTTACATGCGGGGTAGTTTTCACACCATCTGAGGGAGAACGTTGGACGTTGATGGTACGTAAGTTTCTAGTTCTATTTTAGAGTACTACGCAAAATATAATTCCTGTTGTATTTTACGTTTTCTCTTGTTTTGTGTCCTTTAATCTTGGGGGGTGGTTGTTCTCAACCCTATAGGGACAGTTTATGAAGATTACGTCGGATCTGATGCAGTTTCATATCACTTTAACAAAACTTAGACATTTCGAGCTTTTTCAGCAGTCATTACTGTTTTGGATCGATTTTTTTATAAATGGGGGCTAGTTTTCGCCCCTCACTGGGGGTGTGTTTCATATCTATTATATGCACGCTGCTGTATAACCTTAATTTGTATAATTCAATCGATTAGGATGTAACAACTATTCTCGTAGCTTAATATTCTTTTTACCCCAGTCCAGGGGTGTTTTTTGGCTCTAACTAAAGATTTTGGGGGTGTACGAATTTTTTTGACATCGGATTCGGATTTAGCGACCGAAAATACATAGGGATACATGGGTCTGGTTCGCTGGTCTGAACTTTTTTTTATTTTTGTGGGGCTGTGTTATTATTGGTACCCCAACCCCACTTATTGGTACAATCAGTGTACCATTTTTGGTTATAGTCCGCAGTTTTTGCAAACATTTATTTTCATTGCTCGCCTGAACTTTTCCCCGAAGACATATTTTTTCCAGGTTGAGTTATCTCTTTCTTGTTAATATAAGTATAGTAGCATTTCGTAGATGTGACTTCTTTAACAAACAAGTTAAAACCAAATGTGGAGTTATTGTTAAAAATATACGAGGCAAAGTAAACTCTAAACAATCTGTTCGATGCAAGTGATTCAGCATCTTAACATTTCTTTCGTAATGCGTTTACTTTAAATAAAAGAATTAAACATTCTTTATATCATGCATACATTTCTCAATAATTAGTTATTAAATAAGGAATACTTGACTCATGTTGTCGTTTTCAAAAACAGACCCAAACTTTTCTTGACCTGACTTATACTTCGCAGATATACCAAAATAATGATTACCAAAGTGACAATAATAGAGATGTTACAGTACGTACAAAATTCCTTACAAAATACTTAAGTTCTCCATTTTTTTTAAAGACAAGCACCATTACCTTAAAAATTAATTATAAATTTAATATTGTTAAATTACACCGTGTGTGAAATATTCATCATAGTGACTGCTTGTACTTGTTAAATTTAATAAAATGCAATACGTATATTATTACTACATTGATTGAGGAAGTGTAAACGAGAATTTTGAACAACACGAGCTCAATTCTTGTTAATAACAAGTGCGCTGTGAAAACCACATGAAATATTTCTTGCATGTATTTCTTAATTAAACATTAAATCTTGATCGTAAAATTTTGTTATTATCCCATGGATACATACTACTCAATTAAGTGGTTCATTTTAATTACCCTGATCTTTAGCGGCAATAGAAATCAACTAGACGGAAATATTATACTCTTTGCCGAATTCTATATAATTTTTACACATTTTATAGCCATCTTGATACGAGAAACGTTATTCCATATACTATGCAGTATTTTTGTGTTTGTTGAATCTTATCAAAGGTTACAACATTCTTCATTTGTATTTTTTTCTGAAAATGTTTCATTTATAGTCACGGTTCGATTTTTGTCAGAAACAAATGGTTCGTCCTCTAACTAATACTAACTTACTTTCAAAATTACAGTTCAATCAGCCTCTTGTGTCTTTAGTTATCGTACTTACAACAAATGTGACAGACGGATGGACAGACAGACAAACAGACATTTTGATAGTTCAAAATTCGATGACTAACACTAGAATACGAAAACTTTTTCCCTACCATATTTCCCTACGATATTACGATTAAATACAACTTAAATAAATAAATAAATAAATATCTCTATTGATCTCTTTAGCTATTTTATACAATAGATTCTCAGCTCTCAAAAATTGAGAGCTGTGTTAACAGCGTATAATACTAGCTATTAATAACTAATATATTATGCATAACAGTAGTATATACAGATATAATTAAAAATTTGTATAAATTAAGTACATTATTCGCACATTGTATAACTAAAAGAAAAGAAAAAACAATAAATATATCTGAATGTAAAACATTCAAGATTAACAAATAAATAACAGAAAGTAACAATTTACAAACAAAACTGTAATCCTTCAGGAGACTTTCGTGTTTAAAAAAATTATAAATTCATTTAAAGAATAAAACGAATTACTTATTAAAAGTTTTTTAAGGCAGTACTTAAAGCTAGTTACTGAAAGAGTATTTCTAATTTGATCTGGCAAATAATTACAAATTCGACAATCCGAGTTAATGGTAGATTTTGGTAGTGGTTTTTGGTAATAATGGTAATTTTGTAGAACTCGTGGTTATGTTTTTTTAAAGAAATTAAATTTCTTCCCCATGTAGGATATGTGTGGAAATCTCCATTTTGTATAAATCTTAGTTTAACACATACATTTTCAATTTGTTTACCCTACTCCAAATGACTATCAAGGGTTATTCCTAGGAAAGAAGCTGAATTTTCAGAGTTTATAATTTGATGAAAATATATAGTTAGTGTCTGTACAACTTCGTCGATGTTTGAATTTAATGCAAATAGTTTTCGCATAATTTATTATTAGACGAATTCTGTTACACCAGTAGCTGAATTCTTCTAATATTATATGAATCTTTCTCTTAAGAAACTCAGGATTTGTATCAAATACTACAATAGTCGTATCATAAATACCTTCCCCTGAGTTATGTAATTGGGCAAATCGTTAATAAATAATAAGAAGATTAACGGCCCTAATACGCTCCCCTGGGGAGTTCCAATATTAATGTCAAATATGTCTGATTTATTTATTTTTACAATTATTTTTCTTTCCGATAAAAATGATTTTACCCATTTATTTATAGGTCCTCGGAAGCCCATATTGGATATTTTATCACATACAAAATTTTTATAAAAAAAAAAGTGAAATGCTCGCGTTAGATCAAATAATACAGCAACATGTTAACTGTCATCTAATTTATTATTCATGTGCTGAATTAGCTCTACCATTCCCGATTCAGTTGAGAGTCCCGCTCTAAATCTATGCTGCGACTTTGTTAAAATATTATTTTGGTTTAGAAAATGTAATATTCTATTACATACTACTTTTTCAAAAATGTTCGAGAAAATATTCAGTAGTGATATAGGGTGGTAATTCTCGACATTAAATTAATCACCTTTTTTAAATATGGGAATAATTGCCGCATATTTCAGAGCTTTAGAAAACTGTCCTAGTGAAACAGATAAATTAATAATTATATCAACGAGGATTTTTGATAATTCGTTACAAAATTCCTTAATTAATTTAACGGTAGATTTTTTGTTACGTAAGGATAGGATTTTGCAGAGTAAGAGGGAAATATGCGTTTATTTTCGATTTATTATAAATATTTAAAAAACCAAACATAGTATAAACTTTAAAACTGTTTTATATACTTGCTATTGTTCCAACAAATACAACTGTATATATTTTTTTATTACAAATTTCTGTTGTACTTGAATGTTGTAGTTTGTCAATGAAAATAATTCCTAATTTCATTATTAGAGCATGATATTTAACTATAAACAAAGTTTATGATAAGAACTGTTTATGTTTATGGGTATTTACTGGATACCCGGTAAATACCCAGGATGTCGGGTACCCGGCCCTTTTTAAAGTAAACCCGGTTTCACCGGAAACCAAAACAGTACCCGGCGGGTACCGGGTACTAAAGCAATAAATGTCATTTTTTTTAAAGGTTTTATTTATAAATTTAAAACATAAAAGCAATATACACATAAAAATAGTGAGATAATCTTGTTGGGTAAACATTTACAAAAATAAATGGTTACACTACTTTTAACATTGTACACTCACAGACAAAATATTGTATAATTTCAAAATTTGCTGTGATCTTGAAGCTGATTTTTTTTCTAAACCGTTTGTTCGATTTTAATGATTTTTTAAAATTATACTGCCGATGACCCCCGCAGGGTGTTTTGAATTTTTCAACAAAAATACAAATCTTTTTTGTTACGCCCTATATTTAAAGAAAAGATAAGTCACACTTATAGTAGGCATGGTTCTCTATTCCAGAGGAGTTAACCGTCACTTTTGGCATGATACGATTCCTCGGTGAATACCCGGTACCCGATAAATACCCAGTACCCTGTCAATACCCGGCACCCGGTACCCGGCCTAATGATACCCGGTACCTGCTGTGTAAATTTGAGGTTAAATCCGGTACCGGGTGTTTATAAAAACAACTACCCGGTGCATCCCTAGTTGTATTCCTTAGAGAAATGGGAAGTACCTGAAACTATTTTAAAGATTATACCATTTTTGGTTTCTTAAATATTTATAATAAACCGAAAATAAATGCATACTTCCCTCTCACTCTTCAAAATCCTGTCCTTAAGCTTCGTTTTCGTATTTGCGAAGTAGGTATATTAAACGTATTTTGCACTTATTTTTTTTACAAAGTGAAAATGATATGGTTTGTTTGAAATCACAACTGACTAAACCAATCTGTCAATTCCAACTTCGAATCTGGATTCAGCAGGTCAAAATACATTAGGATACACTGGTATAGTCCGCCGGACAGACCACTTTCTTTTTGTATTGGGGTGTTTTTTGGGGTTGGAGGTGAAACACGAGCCACTCTGACAATTCTGACTTCAGATTCAGTTTCAGCGGGTCCCAGTACATACGGACACACTGGTCTAGTCCGCCGGACAGACCACTTTTTTTTTGTGGGGCTGTGTAATTTATTATTTTACAAACTCCCGAGCGCTTTAGCAAGCAACTGGTTTAATCTTTGATAATATACTTTTTAATTTACTTGAGTTGTATTATTTTAGGTAGCATGGTTCAAGAAAATATATATAGACAAAATTCATTCATTTTGATAAGGCCTGAAGTAGTTATTTTAGGTCTTCATGGGAAGAACTCGAAAAATAATGAATTTGTTACATTATTACAAAGAAATCGAAACTGTGAAAATTGAATTAATAAGTAGGTGCGCTCACGTGTGTAACCGCACGCTTCTTCATTATGTTATAAATCATGTCTGCATTGTTTTTAAAATGGCCAACAACCATTTTTATGTAGAAATATCATTATAGAACGGATTTAAAGAACTTTCCAACTTGTATCATTCAGAAGCATAAGGGACCCAATTTTATTTCCTTTGGCGCTCACGCTATTGTATGTTGACTACAAATTAAATTTTCAAGAACACATGAAGAACCTAAGTAACATATTAGCCTCAGGATGTTATGCTATTCACACAATTTCTACCGAATTGTGATACTCTATGACAAAGACTGACTATTTTTCTTTAATAAAATCACATTTAGATATATTACATTCTGGAACTATATATTCAACAATTATTTAACAGCGTATTTACGTTACAACAATACGATATGTATATATGTTAGATCACGGTTTACATGAGTGACTTTTTAAAAAGATTTATTTACTTAAATGGAGCCAACGTTGGCTCTTGGAGAAGGAATATAATAATAATTAGAAGTGTTTCATTCTAAGTGAGTTTAATAACTGATTTAACAAAGCGTGTTTAGTCATATTTATAACATACAGAACCTGAGTAAGCAAAATATAGAACAAAGGAATTGCAGTTCTGCAGTCTGCACAAGTTATGAGAAAATATGATATCTTGAAGATAAGTGATTAATAAGAGAAGTCGTTATCATGTAACATGATATGCCTGTGAAGGTTTGTTACGACTAAGTCTTGGTAATAAGCATATAATTTTATATAGCAACTTCCCCCTTAATAAAAAAGTTGATGTTATGCAGCAACTTTTGAAAATTGTTAAAACGTTAAATGAATATAATGCAAAAATAAGTTGAAACAATGTTGAATGAATACAAAGCAAAATAATAAAATAATGTAAAAGTTAAAATTGGTAAGCGATAATAAAACATTACATAACGTAATAAGGATAAAATACAATAGTCTAAATTAATAGACAAGGGTAAAACTCCACATGAAAGTCTATGTTAACTCGATGTCCTCTTCTTCTTGAGGTCTAATACCGGGTCGCTTTCTTGGAGGGATCAGTCTAGGAAATTTGGTAAATACTCTGCTTCGCTCTGAAGGAGGTGAAGGAGGGTTATCCGTTGAGGGTTGGATTCGCAATGCTCCACATCTTCTTCTTCTGCATTTACAAGTTATGTAAAGTAGAACTAATAGGATGATGAGAGTGATTATGAAGTATGTGAACCAAGATACGTGTTTGGTCACAAAAGGTTCGTTTATGAGGTCATCTAGGTCTTTGGAATATTGCTCTAGTTTGTTTTTAGCAATATCTAAATCTTCTACGTCGAGACTGTTTAATTTAAGCGGTTTTAATTTTGGAATTTCGATTTTGTCGGGCATGTGATTGCAGCATTCAAAAGGAATTTGGATTGGATGTGAATTGTCCTTGATTTCGGAAAAGTCTTTAGCACTGGCTTGTATTCGAGTAATGCCTGCATAGGCGTAACATCCTGGTTGTAGTTTTATGATGGAATTTTTATTAATTAGCTCTGTTATGGATTCTCTCTTCGGACAGTTGATGGTAATGTGAAGTGGTTCGGAATTAATTACTAGCCATGTGTTGTCTTCAAGTTCTTGGACGTTGTATTCTTGACTAATGATGAAGGAAGTTTGACAATTTTCTGGGAGTTTCGGCAATGGTTTTAATATTCTAGCTTCACAAATGGCATTTTGGTCGATAGGATATGCGAACAGGTTCGAACATAGTTTGGTTCCAAAATAAAGTGGTTTGCATTCTTTCAAATTTTGTATAGGTATGTACATTAAAGAATCATCGTCTCTCGCGATAAACTTTTGTGAAATAGATAAAAAGTGATGTAGACCAGTTCTGTTATCAAGTATAGGTATAGGGTACAGACGAAAGGTGTTGTAATTTTGAGGTTCAATGAGAGGTATTGTTAAAACAAATATTAAGTTAGAATCTAGTTGAAAAGCTTTTAGTTCAATAATATCCAGATATTGAGCAACTGCTGATAGTTTAATTGGAAGAGGTAAATTGTTCCTTCGCAAACTCTGTGAAATCTCTTGTAACGCCGTTACTGTAGTGTTTGAGAATTAGCAATATAATTCTCGTACTGCTCATATTGAGAATTAGCCGTATAATTGTCTGAAAAGTTTTGAGCGTTGCCTGGATCGTAATTTTCACAACTATCATTTTGATAATCGGGTGAGTAGTCATTATATTGATTACAGTTACATTGATTGTCATAATTGTCATAAGGTTCGTAATTCAAATGATGAGCTTTTTGCTGGTTAAAGCGATTAAAATTTGGGTTAGGTTGGATAGCTGATGGTCGCTGTTGCATAAAATTAGGGTTCGGCCTTATGGCTGAGGGCCTGTTTTGCTGTGATTGATTTGGCTGATTATTTTGAGGGGACGTCCTCTGACTAAATTGATTATTACTAGGTTGTGCGAAGTTTTGATGAGAAAAATTTTGTGAGTTTGGGTTTCCTTGGAAACTTGGTCTCTGGAAGTTTTGAGACTGTTGCCTTGTGCGGCATTCGCTTATTACATGTCCATTCCGTCTACAGAAGGAACAAAACTTTTGTTGCAAATTGGGACCTTGTGGTCGCTTTTGTTGAATTACTGGGTTTTTGACTGGACTATTTTTTGGGAATTTTTGCTGTTCAAAATAAGAGAGTTGTAGCTCTCTACGAATTCTAATAATTGCGTTCATTATAGTCGGAGGGTTACTGGCACGTATTATTCTGCCTAGATTTGGTTCTAGACCCGTTAACAAATTATTTATTGTCATAGTTTCAATCAGGTTTGTTTGCGCGGTTCTTTGCTCTGAAGTTAAATTTTGTTTTTTGCACTGCAGCGTGCATTTTCGCATTGTGCGTTTGTAGACGCGAAACAAATGTTAATGCAGATTCACCGGGCAATTTGTGAATTCGTTGTAGGTCTTGGATAAGAGCTGTTAAATCTCTAGAGTCACCGAAGTGGGTTTCTAGGAGTGCTTTAATTTCTGGCCATGTGGCAGGGTTACGAGAATTGATTAGTTCGGCAGCTTTGCCTTTCAATTTATTTTTAATATGAACAGTTAATAAGATTTTTTGGTCATGAATTGCCATGCGTTGGGCACACTGACATGAGTTTAGGAAAGTTTGGAGGTTGATGGCGTTACCATCGAACTCCGGAATTAGCGAAAAAATTTCTGAGAGTTTGTAAGGCTCTACCTCGTGCTCCACTCGTTCTGGTTGCTCGGCTGTTGTCGGCACTACTGGTTGAACTGATTGAACTGTCTCTGGTTGAGCTCTGTTTGGCATTTTGCTTTTTGTTTGGAAATTTTTGAACTAAAATTGGTTGCGTATCAGCAGTATGATACGGAAATTGAATTGAAATAGTTTGTTATGTTGCGTACGTTAATAAATTGTGTATTAACTGTATAATACACAGTCGTTTCGTGAATACGAAAATAAATAACTTAAAATTAGATTTGCTGCGTTATAGCTTGTAAAGGATTTGTTTGATAACAGAATTGGCTTTGTTCGCCGAGTGTATTAGCGGTATAATACACGTAAATAATTGTGAGAAATAATAATTGTAAAATGAAATAAAATAACGAGATGATTCTTAAAAATGACTTACATTAATTTCATCTCCATGAGTAGGTTCTTCGTCCGTCAAGGGATTGGGATCCGTCACCACCAGTGAGGAAGGTCTCCTTGTTCTTGTAGATGTACACGCACTAGTTAGGCACCTTCTGCAGATGTTCTCCTTGTTCTCTTACGCTTCACTACCAGTTAGGCTTCTTGTTCTGATGATGTTTACGGATCCTACCGACTGCGCCAATGTTAGATCACAGTTTACATGAGTGACTTTTTAAAAAGATTTATTTACTTAAATGGAGCCAACGTTGGCTCTTGGAGAAGGAATATAATAATAATTAGAAGTGTTTCATTCTAAGTGAGTTTAACTGATTTAACAAAGCGTGTTTAGTCATATTTATAACATACAGAACCTGAGTAAGCAAAATATAGAACAAAGGAATTGCAGTTCTGCAGTCTGCACAAGTTATGAGAAACAAAAAACAAAATACGTTTGAATTGGCAGGAAACCGTCTTACCACTTGCGAAGCAAATAATACTAACTTACACCATCGTCCAGTTTTAAAAGAAATTTTACTTCCACATCCAGTGGAAGTACAGTAACGACAAAAAAGTTTTTTAAAATTTTTATTGTTCAAATAGGCTTAGAATGTCATGAAACGTCGAGATTTTAAGTTTGAGTGAAAAAAATTTCTGTCTGTCTGTCTGTCGGTCTGTCTGTCTGTCGGTCTGTCTGTAACTTTTTTTGTGCGCACGTTTACTCTGGAACCGTTTGTTGCGTCGAAGGGTTGGGGGGTAAATTGGGGTAAATTTGGGGTAAATAGGTAAATCAAGCAGGTAAGAGTCCATAAAATCGGTATTTAGTGTATACAAGAGAAACTAAGGTCTCAATAAATTTTTTTGCATTAGCCACCCCCATTACCTCCCCCACCCCATTATTAAAGGGGATGAAAAAAAATGTGATTTAGTGTGTGTACAAAAACCAGAAATCTCAAAATATTTTTTTACTTCATCCATCCCCACTACCACCCCCTATCACCACCCCTACCCCACTACCGATGTGGGGTATCGTTTTATGGGTTTTTGGGGTAGAGGATTTCAAATATTACATTATTAAAGTTCCGTAAACAATTATTTCCACATACGAAATTTTTTCGTTGTGAGTGACTTGGATAGAAAATCTGGATGTGGAAGTAGTGATTCCTTGGGCAGCGGTTTTTCAATTTATAACAGTAAAAAATATCTTCCAACAACTTTCAAAAATGACACTTAGCGAAAACAATTTACGAAGGCTGCAAAAATAATTAATAATTATTGCATAACCGGTTGGGTGTGTACAGGGTGGACCAAATTAGATAGTATTTGGGATTTTCTCTAAAACTATGGCAGATAGACAAAAACCTGAGCTCGATCTTCGAGAAATAATGGCGCAAACTGTGATCGTTTATCTTTTTCGACTATCGAGCTACAGAGTGTTTTTGGCAAATTTTGGATTTTCGAAAAATTTTATTTATTTGTGAAGAGGCCATGGAAAACTATTAACAACAACACTTCTTATAAAATAATTTTGTCAAAAATAGGAAAAAATAAACTACTACTACTTGATAATGGTTTATAATGTGCCACAGGTGAA
Organism: Rutpela maculata; assembly: GCA_936432065.2. NCBI lineage: Eukaryota > Metazoa > Arthropoda > Insecta > Coleoptera > Cerambycidae > Rutpela > Rutpela maculata. The sequence goes on from OW386285.2 coordinate 49,380,347, forward strand.
AATTTTTTGGAAATTTCAAGGTCCTCGTATTTCTCTAGCAATATAAATTCTTGTAATGCTACATCCACATCGAATTTTCTCCAGAAAAAGTAAGCAAGACCAGCAAAATAATGTAACTCTTACCTGGCTTTCTGTCAACCAAGAACATTGTTATACCAGCTGAATTTGCGATTTTGGTTTACAGTAGAACATATTAGGGACGTTAAACTTGTTCGCGGTTTATCTAAACTATTTAGAAATAATTTGTTATCATAATATAATGTACTGAGAGGATCTTTTAATAAAAAATCTACTTTGTCAGGACAAGATATTAATATACATTCATTTACCACTTTCCATTTTTGATGTATTGTAAGTACATATATTATATTTAGTTAATTTGTAATGATAAAAGAGCGATGTTATTTTGCGAATTAAACTTCTATAACTGAGAGTGTGTTTGCGCAGGTAGAATGAATCGGTCATTTAACGCGCCAGAATATCATTGGCCAATCAGCCGACGATGACACTAGACTCCGTCACGTGATATAATTACTGACTAGTGGCTAGGTACAAAATCCAACAGAAGTTATCGTATTTACTATACTCGCCATACCCACATACATACATAAATATAGACACACACAATTTTTAACAGAGCAGCTACTATTAAATTGCGTAGGGAAAATAAAAGCTTTACCACAACATTCTGTTCACTCATGTCTTTTTCAAAACGAATTAGTGGAAGTCTACGAGTCACGAACAACTATAACTCGACCAGTAGAAATTCGAGTTAAAGAACTTACAGATAAATTGGAATTAATGCTACCTGACGTGTATCCTTTAAATGTATGTGAAAGACAACCATGGACATCAACACCACCCGAAATTAGATGCGATTTGATGTGTTATTTAAAAAACGAGGTAAATAGTATGGTAATCAAAACTAATTTAATGAAGTTGTAAGTGCTTACCAAGGTGCATTGCTTTATACCGATGGGTCCAAGACAACCATAGGAGTAAGATGCGCTTATGTTACAGTGAGTCAAACACACATGTGGACACATCCATCTGCGTAGTGTTTATACTGCAAAACTTTATAGTATTTGGCGAGCACTTAGATTCTCTGAACATTCAGAGCATCGCACAATACTTATAACTGATTCTCTTAGGTCTCTTAGCTCTCTTCAAATGAATGACCTCTCAAAAACTGACCAGAAGAGAAAATGTGACCAGGGGCGGACTAACCGGGTGCGGGGCCCTGGGCTATTAATGCTTTGGGGCCCCTCCCATCTCATAAGATAGCATTTTTTTGAGATCAGGTCAGATCACGCACCACCAAGACACGTTTCACTTTGTCTTGGCTAAATACTGAACAAAACTATAATAATAATAGCGAGTAGATGCATTACACTGGGCCTTGGTTGCGACTGGTCAAATCCAGATGCATACAGTGGCGCAAAGACCGTGGATTGCGATGCGGAAGCAGACAAGAGGAAAAAATGTTATATTTTTATATTTATTACAGAGGAAACTTTCCATATTTGTAAAAGTCATGTATGCACTTATTGTATACACTTATTTGGTATTAGAATGAAGCTTGCATCATCACGAATCAGATTTCACCATAAAATAGCCTATCAATATACCCAATGGAAAGTTAGAAGGAAAACTTTCCATTGGGTATATTGATAGCCTATTTTATGGTGAAATCTGATTCGTGATGATGCAAGCTTAATTTTGATACCAAATAAGTGCATACAATTACATTATTTACATAACTTTTACAGACTTTTATCAAATATGGAAAGTTTGCTGGACCCATCTCTGATTTAATATTTATAGCGTCAATGAGATCACAGAGCATAGTCATAATATATGTGAGGCGGAAAGCAAAAAGGGACCTCTTGTCGGCAATTTCCGGTTTTTAGTTATTGATATTAAATGAATTAAGCTCTAATTCTGAACAATTTGGTGCAAAAATCGTGTCTCTATGATTTTTTTTGTTTAAGTTACTAGTGCGTTTATGAAAAGGGACCTCTTGTCGATCCCATGTTATTTCTCCATATTTCTCCATAAGCGACAAGAGGTACCTTTCCAGGGCTGAACATTGACTACTTTATCGATTATTTTAAGTGTTTCATCCAATTAGATCGGTTTTGTAATCGATTACAACTTGTAAAGGACAAAATCCGAAAATCGATAATTTTGACCCAAACCACTAATTTCAACTGTACTGAAAAATTGACATCGCCGACAAGAGGTCCCTTTCTGCTTTCCGCCTCACATATCATATTTGATGTTTAAGTCCGTTTTCAGCGTTCGGGGGCCCCTTTACTATCCGGGGCCCTGGGCTTAAGCCCCTAATGCCCCCCCCTTTAGTCCGCCCCTGAATGTGACTCTTATGCGACCAAGAATCAACCATACGCATCTCAACTCATTCCATCTATTAAGAGGAGAACAACGTCCACTATGCAACACTTACACTCTTACTGTAGAATACGTTGTACTGAGTTGCAGGCAATATAGTCATTATTAGTGGAGCAGAATTTCGAGCGTAGCACGCTTATTTAAGCATAAATTGTTTTCGGAGTAGAAAGATATAGGACCTAGATCAGCTGATAGAGAAATAAATCAAGTATTATATTCCCGATTGGCGACCTTTTCCTTTGGTCCTGACGAAATTTGTAAGTATTTAATTTCAGATATCACAATTTTTTTATATCGCGCGCCTGGAAGTAAAAAAACACATTACTCGGAAACTACTGCACTTGTCTATTCCATATAATAATTCTATATTAGAAAAGTGTCGTAATACGACTCATTACATTACAATAATTGATAAAAATGCTAATATTTTTCACATAGGCATAACTTTTTATTTCACGATAGCGATTTCAAAATTTTTTATACCAACCTCTTCCTTGATATTTTCTGTCATAAAACGTATTGTCGGCGTTTCGCAAATAAAGGCTATGCGCATGTCGCATTAGTCAAGTAGCGCATTGCGAGTGGAATAAAGATCGATAGATACGTGAACTAGCGCGTCGAAAAAGAAGGGACCGACATAATACAATAATACCGATGAAGAATTGTTATTGTGGTTCCGTTCCTACCTGCTGTTATGGAATAAAACATTTAAAAAAATTTAGGTTTTAATTACCAATGAATGAATTATTTTAAAATATTTAATCATCAATTTTGGTTACAAAAAAAAAAACTGCTGCCTAAGGAATCACTGGAATCATCCAGATTCTCTATTCAAGTCACTCACAACGAAAAAAACTTTGTATGTGGAAATAATTGTTCATGGAACTTTAATAATATCATATTTGAAATCCTCTAACCCATAAAACGATACCCCACGTCGGTAGTGGGGGTGGTGATAAGGGGGTGGCTAATGCCAAGATTTTTTTAAGACCTTAGCTTCTCTTGTATATATTAAATATCAATTTTATGGACCCTTACCTGCTTGATTTATCCATTTACCCCAAATTTATCCCAATTTACCCCCCAACCCTTCGACGGAACAAGATGTAAATATAATCTAGTTTCAGATCTCGTTAAAGTACATACGTGTACCAAATTTCAAGTCAATATCTTAAATGGTTCCAGAGTAAACGTGCCCACAAAAAAAAGTTACAGACAGACCGACAGACAGACAGACAGACATTTTTTTCGCTCAAACTTAAAATCTCGACGTTTCATGACATTTTAAGCCTATTTGAACAATAAAAATTTTTAAAAATTTTTTTGTCGTTACTATACTTCCACTAGATGTGGAAGTAATTAAATAAAAATGTTCAAAAATCAAGTTCTTCATTAATTGATTCAATTTGAATTGTTACGTTACGGCATTCTTCGCACCTGCAGGCCGATGTACATTTTGGAATTTCTCGAGGACATGAACATTTTACCGAAATGCAATTTTTATCTCGGCAGGAAATATTTAACATATCTCTTATTTCGTCAGATGTTGGTGCTTTTGTGGAGAGAACTGGTCGTATACCTTCTTCATGTGATTTCCATGAAAAACTAAAAAATATCGAACTCCTCAACATTACGTTTATGACTGCTGCACCATGTTTTGCTCTGTAATAAACACCTGAAAATCGAAATATTTATTTAATATAAAATAAATAGATATAAAATTGAAACTACCTGAGCACATGCTGCCTGAAAGTTTCTTCTGTTAGAGGCAGGTGCGGATTTATGGGGGGGTAATGGGGTAATTACCCCCCCCCCCCCCAAGATTCTGTAAATCATCAACTTTTGTTTTAAAATGTTATGATTTTTGTAATTACCCCCCCCCCAAGAAATTTTAATTTTAAAATTTTATTTTTTAGGATGAAAATTTTTTTTGGATTTCTCCCCCCCCCCCCGCTCTTCAAAAAAATTTTGGGATGAAAACATTTTTTTTCGGATTTCTCCCCCTCCCGCTCATCAAAAAATTTTGGGTTCAGTGTTACCCCCCCCCCCAAGTTCAAGGTCCAGATCCGCCCTTGGTTAGAGGATTTTCTGCTGGCAATTTTAACGACTGTAATGTTATTATTTTACTGAGATCATCCAGATTCACAACGTTGTCGTGTTTAAACAATTTCGCAACCAAATTTCTAGACACTCGCAGAACATCTTCTAGATGTAATTGATGGAACTTTGAAAAATTTCTAATATCTTCCTTTATCTTCTGGCAACATTGAATGCAGTTTTTTTGCCAATTTTGAAAAATGCACTAGTTGTATCACAACCAGTTAATAAATTAATAGCTCGCAAACAAGAACAGAAATCTGACCCCTAGTTTATTAGTCGTCTGATTGGAATAACCCGTTTGAATATAAATATTTTTATCTCGAAATCATTCAGAGAATACTGCAACATGATACAAAAGTAAGAGGAGAACATCAGTATCATCTGACTGAATGACAATATTTTCAAAAGATCTCAGAAAACTAATAAATTACAGTCGTTAAAATGGCCAGCAGAACTTCCTCCAACAGAAGATGCTTTCAGGTAGCATGTGCTTAGGTTGGTGCAATTTTATTTTTATTTATTTTATATTAAATGAATATTTCCATTTTTAGGTGTTTATTATGGAGTAAAATATATGGACCAGGAGCCCGCCGACCACTAGGTGTCATAGGTTTACTCCCAAAATGTGTGAATTGTTGTTAGTTTGGGGCAGTAGAGCACAGAAATGACCATGCCAGCCCCCCAAAGGTGTAAGAAATATGACTTGTAAAAGTTAAAAAAAAGTCACAAATAAGTCATAGGTTTACGCATAAGGGTTGAAGGGATTTCTTAATTTACCCCCAAAAATGAATCCAGACTCTCATTCATTTTGGGCGGTACAAGGAAGCGTTACGCTCGCCCAAATTTGAAAAAAAGTCAGATAAAAAAAATGATAAGTTTATGAATGGCAATCAGGAACCTGGTAACTATGAACCTCCTGAGTGCGAAAAGACATTCGCCATCTTTGAAAAGTGGTGTGAATGTCTTGCCTCTCACGATAATTGACGGCGTATCGTAGCTTCCTATCGCATGTACTGGTTATCCGTGCAATTCAATCAGAAACTTGTATGCGCACGTGCGTGTTTGTATCACATGTACGAGAGGGTAATTAAAGAGAAAATAATTAAAACTAGAAGAGAAACTAATCAGAAAAAAACAAACTTTATTTCAAAAAATCCTATTTCAAACTTATAGATAATTATACATTTTTTGTGGGTAATCATAAGAGCCTATCTGGTTTATAAGGTTTTATACAGTACATTAATTTTGCCATATAGAAATTATATTGGGATTAATAAGTATCTAAAGGAGTCTTAATTGAGTTGGAATACCCATGTTGTTATTGGTATGTTTCCATAAGTGTTTATACTAAAAACAGTTTTTATATGGCATTACAACTTTTAATTTGATAAGTTCTCATGGGATCTGAATAGTGTCGAAACTGAAAAGGTTTCATCAGTAAAATCAAATAAGAGTTCTGTAATATTTTATAAGAAACAATTAGTGGTTTTTGTAAGATCTGAGGGGTTGTTATCAGTTTAGTTTATATAATAATTTAATGAGGATTTATAAGGATACGTATTAAAATGTGTTAATAGGTATTACATCGAATATTTTTGTGGCTTTTTATGGGATCTGAAGAGTAATGAAATTGAAAACATATACTAAGGAGTTCCTAGTAGACATTTTATACATTTTTATAAGGATATATTTGTACTATTTTTATAAGACTTCATGGGTATACAGTTTAGTTTATATAAGAATTTAATGGAAACGTGTAAGGATGCATGTTAAAAAGTATGAATAAGGTATTATCGAACACTTTTGTGAGTTTTTTGGAATCTGAAGAGTAATGAAATTGAAAAGATATACCAAGGAGTTCCTAGTAGGCATTTTATATATTTTTATAAGAATATATATGTACTTATTTTTATAAGACTTCATGGGTCCATATCAGTTTAGTTTATATAAGAATTTAATAAGGATTTATAGGGACATCTATTAAAAAGTATTAATAATGATTTACAACTATTAATATGATAAGTGTTCATGAGGTTCCAATAGTAGTAAAACTAATAATGTTTCATCAGGAAACCAGGGATGAATTTTATAACATTTAATAAGAAATAATTAGTATATATAAGATTTGAAGGGTTATTTAGTTTAGTTTTATATAAGAATTTAATAAGAATTTCTCAGTACACCCATTGAAAAGTATTATTTACAACTATTAATTTGAAAAGTTTTCATGGGATTTCAATAGTAGTCAACCTAAAAAAGTTACAATACTTACTAAATTAAACTTACTAATACAATAGATTTCATATCACTTACATTAAAATCCATTGTAAGTATATACACATTGTGTTTTAGAAAACTCTCTTATTCCCATAAAAGCATAAAAGTCTTACAATAGGCCTCAAGCGAGGAATATAAGTTAAAAACTCACAAAATCTATAAAATTTTCGTGTTTCAAACGCCACAAAAACTTGTAAATACTTATAGACCTCGTACTGAGAATTTACATTTCTCATATAAAAACCTATAAAACTTCGCAATTTAATTACCATAAATATACTGATAGACTTCATTCAGGGAATCTACTTTAAAACCCCATTGCATATCCTCATAAAATTTTATAAAAACTTCGTGTTTATTATTAAGACGTGTAAGTGTTGATAGACTTCAGGCAAGGAATTTACATTCAAAACACATTTCAAATACTTCAAAAACTTAGACACATCTGAACCTATAAAATCTTCGTATTTCAAACACCATATAAGAACTTACAAATACTGATAGGCCTCGTATGGAGAATTATTTTCATTAAAAATACTTTTCAAATACATATAAAATATCTATAACACTTCATATTTCAATTACCGTGAAAACGTATAACTACTGATAGGCTCCATATAGGGAATTTACGTTAAAAACCCATTGTAGGCAGCAAATCTTATAAAAACTTCGTATTTCCTATTAATATATGCAAATGATGATAGACCTCAGGCAAGGAATTCACATTAAAAACACATCTCAAATAGCCACATCAAACCACATTCAGAACTTAAAAAACTTTGTATTTCAAATACTATAAAAACTTAAATATACTAATACATATAACTACTGATAGACTCCATATAGTTAATTTACATTAAAAACCCATTGTACGCAGCAAATATTATAAAAACTTCGCATTTCCTATTAATATATGCAAATTCTGATAGACCTCAGGCAAGGAATTTACATTAAAAACACATCTCAAAAAAACCCTTTGTATTTCAAATATTATAAAGACTTACGTATACTAATAGGTTTCATACGAGGAATGTACATTTAAAACACACACACACACATAATTAAAACTTATAAAAGTTTAGTGTTACATACCACAGCCTCCAGTAGAGGGAGCTGTTATACATGTCGCTAATTCATATCTAATCTAATGTGACCTAGGAAACTAGTGTGGGCTTGTTAAATTCAAACTAAAGCAGTCTCTTTTACTGCTAACTTATTAACTGCGTTTAGGCTAGAACGCTAGAGGAAACAAGGACTTTTGCAGTATTTAGTGTTTACCACTACATTACTATTGATATTTGAAATATTAATAGTAAGTAAAATACACAACCAAAATCTGTAAAAAAACCTATCAATACTAATAGAATTTCTATGGGAAATTTACATTCAGAACACTATACAAACCTATAAAAACCTATAGAAACTTTTAATTACATGTACTTTAAAAACTCATCAATATTAATAGATATCATATGGGAATTTACATTCAAACCACTAGAAAAACCTATAAAAACTTATCAATACTTGTAGACACCATATGAGAATTTACAATTAAAACACATTTCAAATACACACATCAAAAATTATAAAAACTTATACCTACATTTTTTTTTATAAGGTTTTATAAGGATTTTTTGATAGGGTAGTGGAACCAGGCGCTTAGACGTTTCAACACTCTCTAGCTGGCCCATGAACCACTTGTCAAAGATGGCGCACGTATTTTCGCAATGAGGAGGTTCGTATTTACAAGTATCTGATTGCCAGTCACCAATATAACCAATAACCAATATATGCGGTAGAAAGCTCCAATAATATTCCGTCAATTATCGTAACAGACAAGACCTTCGCGCCACTTTTTAAAGATGGCGAATGTATTTTTCGCTCTCAGGAGGTTCATAATTACCAAGTCTCTGATTGCAAGTCGTAAATTTATGATACTCATCGAATTACAAGGGTAACTAGGACATGCGGTAGAAAGAGCCGATACGCCGTCAATTATCGTGAAAGGCAAGACCTTCGCACTACTTTTCAAAGATGGCGAATATATTTTCGCACTCAGGGGGTTGATACTTACCAAGTTTATGATTGCCAGTCGTAAATTTGTGATACTCATCGAATCACAAGGATAACTAGTACATGCGGTAGGAACAGCCGATACACCGTCAATTATCGTGAAAGGCAAGACGTCCGCACCACTTCAAAGATGGCCAATGTCTTTTCGCACTCAGAAGGTTCATACTTACCAGGTTTCTTATTGCCATTCATAAACTTATCATTCCTTTTATCTGTTTTTTTTTTCAAATTTGGACGAGCGTAGGCACTTCCTTGTATTGCCCAAATTTAATGAGAGTCTGGATTCATGATTTCTGGGAGTAAATTAAGAAATCCCTTCAACCCCCATGCGTAAACCTGTGATTTATTTGTGACTTTTTTTTTACTTTTACAAGTCATATTTCTTACATCTCTGGGGGCCTGCCGTATGCCCCTGCCCCCAAAAAAAGGGCTGGCACGGTCATTTCTGTGCTCTACTGCCCCAAATTAATAACAATTCACACATTTTGAGAGTAAACCTATGATACCCAATTAGTGGTCGGCGGGCTCCTGGTCTAATAGTGCAGCAGTCATAAACTTAATATTGAGGAGTTTGATATTTTTCAATTTGGATGGGAATCTCCACAAAATCACCAATTCCTGACTAAATGAGAAATAGGTTAAATATTTCCTGCCGAGATAAAAATTGCATTTCGGAAAAATGTACATGTCTTCGAGAAAATTTAAAATGTACATGGGCCTGCAGGTGCAAAGAATGCCGTAATGTTACGATTCGAATTGAACCAATTAATGAACATTGAACATTGTTATTTGATTTAATTTTTTCATGATTTTGAAGCATTTCATGATATCCATAATTCATGAAAAAAATTTCATCGTTAATGATTTCAGTTAATGACGAGGGGTCAACCGCGTCCAAAATTTCGTACACCAGATTTTCTCTTTGACGAAGATTTCCTCGATTTCCTTCAAATTTCCTCGGATTTTCTTTAGATTTCCTTAGGATTTCCTTCTGGGTGCACACCAGATCTTCTTCGCGGTTTGCCCCTCGGTTACATGTTGAAACACTCCTGTTGCGTCTTGTCCCCTGCGCAGTGGCGGATCCAGAGTAGGCTTCCGAGGGGGGGGGGGGGGGGCGTTAATTAACAATAAGTAAAATTTGTAGAAATAACCTTTATTCAATAGGTACAAAACAAAAATAAAAAAAAAAATTCTGTCATGTCAATTACTTCCACGTCCAGTGGAAGTAGAGTAACGAAAAAAAAAAATTTTTAAAATTTTTATTGTCCAAATAGGCTTAAAATGGCATGAACCGTCGAGATTTTAAATTTGAGAGAAAAAAAATTTCTGTCTGTCGGTTTGTATGTCGGTCTGTCTGTCTGTCTGTAACTTTTTTTTTGTGCGCACGTTTACTCTGGAACCGTTAGAGATATTGACTTGAAATTTGGTACACATATGTACTTTAACGAGATCTAGAACTAGATTATATTTTCATCTTGTTCCGTCGAAGGGTTGGGGGGTAAATTGGGGTAAATTTGGGGTAAATGGGTAAATCAAGCAGGTAAGAAACCATGAAATTGGTATTTAGTATATACAAGAGAAGCTAAGGTCTCAAAAAAATGTTTGGCATTAGCCACCCCCATTACCACCCCCACCTCCTTATTAAAGGGGATGAAAAAAAAATGTGATTTAGTTGATGTACAGAACCAGAAACCTCAAAATATTTTTTTACTTCATCCACCCCCCACTACCACCCCCCTATCACCACCCCCACCCCACTACCGATGTGGGGTATCGTTTTATGGGTTTTGGGGTAGAGGATTTCAAATATTATATTATTAAAGTTCCATAAACAATTATTTTCACATACAAAGTTTTTTCGTTGTGAGTGACTTGGATAGAGAATCTGGATGTGGAAGTAGTGATTCCTTGGGCAGCGGTTTTTTTTAGGGTAGAGGGATTTTTTTTCCAAAAATTAGCTTCAGCGCATCAAAATACTTCAGAAAAATTAGATGTGACCTTTAGGGGATGAAAAATTGACGCGATAGAATTTTTTTTTGTCCAAAATTGCGGCTGTCCACAGCGGCTCAAAATACTTCAGAAAAGTTAGATTAGAACCTTAGGACAAGACCTTTTTTTGTAGACCGGTGTTATTAATTATTATTTACGTGTGGTGACGGTAAAGTCCTCCGAAGGTCTGGGGGGGGGGGCGATGGCCCCCAGCGCCCCTGTCTGGATCCGCCACTGCCCCTGCGTACCCTAGCAGACAACCATTTTTACTATTTATGACACAGAAATAGTAGAATAATGTTAAAAAGAATATTAATAAAAACGGCATAAAACTTATGTCGCTGTCTCCTTTGCTATAATGAGTTAGTTAATAATGTAAAATCGAGAACAATAGCTCATAAAGTTATCTTAAAGTGTTTCCGAAATAATCAGCAAAAATAGTTATGTAGAATAGAGATGTGTCGTTCATGAACGACCCGTTCACAATGAACGGGTCTTCCAAAAGACCTGTGAACGATCGATCACTCTCCGTGACCCTATCGTTCATATGACCTGACCGAACACGGAACTTCGGATGGTATTTTCTACTAAGATATTCACGATCGGTGCGCGGCGAACGAGAACCAACAGATCATCTCGCAAACAAAATTTTAAAAGGAGGTATAATATAACAAATGTATGCTCTGAATTGTAATAGAAAATATATTATTATTTTCAAAATGTTTCATAATTCAGCGAGATGAAATGCAGTCATAGTTTATAAACTTGGAAATTGATAATGTTGACTTTAAATAGTGCCGGTACCTTTTATTGATTTATTTAAAAAAATATAAAAGTTCCGCGTTACTCCACACTAAATTATTTTCGGGGGAAAGTGCTTAATACAAAAGAAAATACATCAAAGGACCCGCCGCTGTACGGGAATGAAAGACGAAACAGATCTCATCGCGAGCTGCGTCTCTCTAATCCTGACCATGTACCCACCGGGTCATATGAACGAATCTTCATGAACGGGTCATTTGAGTGATTGACCTGGTAAGACCTGGTTCACTCAAATGAGCCGGGTCTTACCATCACTAATGTAGAAGTCGTCATCTTCAGAGGGAAATAACATTTCTAAATATATGTTTATAGAAACTTTTCTTATTATTACGTATATACGTAAAAAATCCGTATAAGAAGGGATTCATTCAGTTTTTTGGAATAAACGATTCTTTTAATGTAAATTACTCTTATGACGTGCCAAATTGGGCTCTCACATACACGCCTTTAAGCACGCGCATATTACATAATATATTCATGTATTTTTTATTAAATGTAAAGAACATCTTTGTAAAGAGATCATTTATTCAAGGCGTGTAAATTTTATATTACACTATATGCATTTATTTTCCTCAAGAGATACAATGTATTTCTTAATATTAAAACCTTTATAACTTCGAAATGAATTAAGTTACAGACTTTAATCATGGCTCAAATAAGAGCCCAGATCTTGTAGTTCTCAATTGTTATTGTATGTATATTAAATTTATTAGGATTTTAAATTGCAAAGTTACGAACTTATAAAAAGTTGTCTGTTTTACGGCAACGTTTTCTGTAAAACTCAAATTTAATAAGTGCTTTTAAAAACCTGTAGTTTCAAGTATTGAGAAGTAGCAAGTGAAACCGAATTTTTAATCCAGTTCAAATAAATAAAAAAAGGAGGAGGTTCTCGGTTCGACCCATGTGTATGTTTTTTTAATATAGCGGAGTAAAAAACAGGGGAAAAGTCGCTTCCTTCTCGAGTTTTTTTTTTTTAATCTTAGAACAAACCTAGATATATACCATTTCGTTAAGTAGGTCGATGTTCATTAGAAATCATGAAATACGACATTTTTTAGTGGTCACGGACATTGTTATTTTTTTAAAAGGTGTGTATTTTTTTTTTTTTAAATCATGTTTTTTTGAACATCTAATGCCATAACTCAAAAACGAATGGAGCTATCCACATGAACTTTTTTTTGTTATAAAACACATACTTAAGCGCTTCTATCTGTGTATAGTATTGTTAACTAAAACATTTTTAAGTTTGTTAAAAACTTAGATAACCTTCATAGTTCAGAAAATACGCAGTCAAATTTTCACGAAGCTACAAACTTTTTTGTTTTTGGAAATTTTGTATAACATGCTGCGAAGAAAATAAAGCCAAAAGACCAAAAAAGTTTTTGAGCATAAATTTTATTGTGTCTTACAGTTTAGGTACAGTGATTTTTTTTAGAGCGCGCGAATTGCAGAAATTGAATATTAATACGCCCGCGTCCACTAAAACTAACTAGTCTCAGGGCGGTGTACTATCAACGTTATTCGTTTTCGTCGAAGGTCAAATTATAAAACCGCTGCCCAAGGAATCACTACTTCCACATCCAGATCTTCTATCCAAGTCTCTCAGAACAAAAAAAATTTGAATGTGGAAATCATTTTTTATGGAACTTTAATAATATAATATTTGAAATCGTCTACCCCAAAAACCTATAAAACGATATGCCACATCGGTAGTGAGGCTGAGGGTGGTGGAAGGGGGGTAGTAGTAGTGGTGGATAAAATAAAAAAAAAATTGAGGCCTTTGGTTCTTGTACACACACTAAATGACAATTTTATTTTTTTCGCCCCCTTGAATAATGGGGTGGGAGTTGGTAATATTGGTGGTTAATGCAAAAAAAAATTTTGAGAGCTTAGCTTCTCTTATATATACTAAATACCAGTTTTATGGACTCTTACTTGCTTGATTTGTCTATTTACCTCCATTTACCCCCAACTCTTTTACGGAATAATCTAGTTCCAGATCTCGTTAAAATACATGGTACGTGTACCAAATTTCAAGTCAATAACTTAAACGGTTCCAGAGTAATCGTGTGGACAAAAAAGTTACAGACAGACCGACAGACAGATTTTTTTTGCTCAAACTTAAAATCTCGACGTTTCATGACATTCTAAGCCTATTTGGATAATACAAATTTTCAAAAATATTTTTGTCCATACTATATTTCCAGTGAATGTGGAAGTAAAATGTGTAACGATATTCTTTCTCTTATTACCACTTGTATTATATTGTAGAACGTATGGTCATTGTGCGAATTGTGCGTGGATTATCTACTTAAAAAATATTTAAGATAAATAAGCAATCTAAGTTTCATTGTAAAATGGAATGAATTTTATGTGGCGTAGTAATAGAGGAAAACGATAAACTTGTGCACAAGCCATGGAAACAGAGTTTAGAGACTATAATTAGGAAATTAAAAAAGACTTAATTTAGGATGTTTTTTTCTTTTTTGTTACCTAATTTAGGCGAAAATAACACGTTTACTCAATTCACAGGTCTACAAAAAAAAAATTCTTCTCCGAGGACTAAACCTATCATGCCTTAAGTATTTTTGTGTGCTGAATCCGAATTTTCAATTAAAAAAATTTTCTACCGCGTAGACTTCGAGTAAATTCCGGTTTTTATTGTCAAAAAAACCGTATTTTGACGATAAAAACCGGGATTTACTCGAAATCTACGCGGTAAAATTTTTTTTTAATTGAAAATTCGGATTCAGCATACAAAAATACATAAGAAATGACAGATTTAGTCACTGGAACAGAATTTCTTTTTTTGTAGACCTGTGTACAAAGTGCACCTGTGCCACAGATCTACAAGAAAAAAGTTCTGTTCCAAGGACTAAACTTATCATTCCTTATGTATTTTTGTGTGCTGAATCCGAATTTTCAATTTACATTTTTTTTTACCGCGTAGATTTCGAGTAAATCCCGGTTTTTATCGTCAAAATACGATTTTTTGATAATGTTTGACGTTTGCTCGAAATCTAAGTGGAAAATTCGGATTCAGCATACAAAAATACTTAAAGCATGATAGAGTTAGTCCTTGGAGTAGATTTTTTTTTGTCGACCTGTGTTATTGTGTGGATCTAGGATAAAAATGCAATGCACGGGAGTTTCGGATAGGGACTCTGACAGAGGAAATGTCGAATACAAATATTAAGATTGCCACGTGCTTTAAGAAACTGTCTTTTTTATTTAGCTCCAATAATAACGCAAAAAAAGGAAAACTCGATAGTTTACTTTTTATCAAAACACTCCAAAATTATTAATTTTCCTAAACTTCTGTTTATGGGATTTTATTAACCCCCTAGTTGCGCAACATTTTTTCCATTTTACTATAACATTATTTTTCAACGTTTCCGAGATCCCAATGCAATGCATAATCCATTTAAGATTTTTAATTCCTTTTTGCCTTCAACCTTAGTCCTTAATGTGTCACTGGAAAAAATAAGTTATCCTTTCAGATCCTAAAACGTGATAAAACAGTCCTAAACATAAAAAAATAATAATGAAAAGTTCCGTTACACACAATACATAATCATTATTATTCTAAGTACGGCGCGCGTACGCTTCGACAATTCCTCCATACTAAAAAATTCGTAACTAGCAAACTATTGCTAATAATGAAAATATTTTTTTTCTAAAAACTTTTTTAGTCTATTGACTTCATTTTCTTCACAGCATGTTACACAAAATTTTCAAAAACAAAAAAATTCCTCGCTTAGTGAAAATTTGATGGCGTATTCTCTAAACTTTCAGGGTCATCTACGTTTTTGGCATGTTTACATTTTTTTTTATTAGCAATTCTATGAATAGAGAGAGAAGCGCTTAAGTGTGTGTTTTATAACAAAAAAAAGTTCACATCGATAGCCCAATTCATTTTTGAGATATGGCAATGGATGTACAACAAAACATGATTTAAAAAAAATTTAAATTTTACACTTTTTTTAAATAAGAATATCTGTGACCGCTAAAAAATGTCGTATTTTGTGTTTTTATATGTAAAATGATGTTGTTGGTAGTACCCACTGAGTCTAATCTTGTTCTAAGCTCATAAAAAAAACGACACAATTTTACCTCTTTTTCGCTCCACTAATATGTTAATCATTACTCTGGATTGACTTAAGCGGCTTCTATGAAATCTTTTAGACCGGGAGCCAGTGAACCTTTTTTTACGTCATTAGGCTCACGGCTAAACTATATTTCATGAATTAAGGATCGTTAGTGTACCTAAATGAAAACCGATTTTTTAAATCCCGAATTCGATAAAAACATTAGGGTTATGCAATGAAAGTTGTTGCAATTGACAACTGTTTTACGTCATTTTTTCAAATACAATACAAATTCAAAACAATTGGTAGAGAGCAAAAAATTATTTTTCATAAATTCGAAATTCGGGGCCCCCTCTGCAAAGGAGTTATATATGAGAGGCTCAAGTTGTGAAATATATTAAGAGGTAAATGGAAAATACTTTTTGCATTTAGTAGCGCGAACATCAAACATTACAAAAGTGAGTTTCTGCAAAATAACTTCCGGAGAAATGATCTTCTGCAAGCGTCTCGAAAGCGACTTGTCGCACGCCGTCAAGCGCTTTCGCGGTCGCGTTTAGTCAATTTAATATTATTATATTCAACAAATTAATGCGATTTTTACAACAAAAATTCTTTACACTAAAACGTGAATTTATGAATTTATTTAATACCTTTTAACGGCATTTTAAGGTCGTAAAAGTTAGCACTTTTTCCCCATTGAAACAATTTCTTATCATTGAAAATTGCTAGTAAACTACATTCGTAAACTAGATGTGGTGAACTGGATTAGACTGTTATGTCATATGGCATAAGGGTTGTTTTACTGGCGAAGTATAAATGTATATTTTAATTACTTTTTATTTAGGCTATAATTTTGCTCGATCGAAAAAATTCTTTCAATTGAAACTGTATTATTGAAATTTAAAATATGAAAAATATTCGCTGTAAAAATTACAGTGGGGAAAGAAGAAGAAGAAAAAGAAGAACATTTATTTATATATCGAAGTACAAAATAATGTTTATTTCTGCTCTACCTGGCACACAAAGACGAACAAGACACAATCGCCGTCAGTTTATTTGTTTTATTAATTATTATAAAGGCCGTATTCTTCGTATAAATAAATTGGGTAATTCATTTTTACTCTTACATTATATTAAAAACAATTTTGGGGTATTATTATTTCATAAAAAAACATTGTCAATGTTCCAACCAAGCTTGTTTAAGTGCAGATACACTGAAGTGTGCGTCACAGTACTTTTGCGCACGTTGCTATTCGAGACGTGCGATAAAGTGACATTATTCACAGCTGTTCGGCAAACGTCAACTTTGCGCTTTCAAAATGTGAGTAAAACAGCTTACTTTATATGTCCATCGTATAGCGCAAGAGTTTTAGTCAATATATCGCTTCTACCCGGAATTAATTATTGTAAAGCTGGACATTTCCAGGATTGTAGTTTTGATCCAGGACAACACGTAGCAAAAAGTCCCCTACTCTCCCCCGCCGGCTTCCCTGTTTTTTCGGAGCAACAAGAGCCTAAGTCGCACAAATTGCAGAGCTGGCTATAAAGTGCAACAGAAAGGTTGTTACTGGTCCGATTTGGGCGGAATGATCATAAAAGATTAGGAAAAGCATATCCGTTCATATTTCAGATGTTCCATGCATATTTTTGTTCATAATTTTCCATTCCATAAACATTTCTCTTCATACTTTGGGCTTCCATTGGTATCTACCATCTCTGTAGCGTCACCCGTTAAGGAGTTACGCCACTTTGAGTGTCGCAGCGGCGACACTCGGACGTTTAAGTGCGTTCATTGTTGCGTCTAATACGTCTAGTCTAAACAATCAAGAAGGCGCAAGAAGAATTATACCCTTAGTTCATTAACTTTGACAGTTCTCTAAATGTATGCATTGGTTCATTGGTACCCGAGATGTTAACACTTGCAAATCGTGGCTGCAAGATCACTCTCCATGGTCTACAGTCAGACCGTCTTCGTTCACTGGCCTATGGGATTGCAGCGATGAGACTACCAACTGCCACACAGCCAAATCCACAGGTGAGGCAGCCGTCAAGATTTTGACTGGACAATTTTTTGGTGAAGTGAAACTCTCCAGGAAACATCGAGTAAAGCCGCTTGCACAAGTTCAAAGAGGTGTTGGTGTCCGCGACGAAATCGTGCCTATAAACCCTCTAACCCTCAGCAACTCTTCATACGGATAGTTTGTGTGATGAAATCCGAGGGAGACTTGAAGGAATACCTCAGTTTTGAACTGTCTACTAGACCACCTGCTCTCATCGATATGGAACACAGTTATTCAAAAGTTTTTTCCAAGTATTACACCTGAAGAACTTGCTGACAGTGGGGCTAGTTGCAGAGTGCTTGACGCTGGTTACCTTCTTCTGCACACGTCCTCTGTGCAGACCAACCAGTCAGACTTCTTGAGCCACCCGCAGAATAAAACGCGTCTCATCAACCTCCTCTCTGCTCAAAATGCTGGAGTCACTGTCATCCGGGCTGTGGCAGTTGCGGATACCCTGATTGTTAGGACAGCTCTCGACATGTGTCGGCGGGTCACCATCCAGGACACAGACATCCTGGCCATGCTAGTCGCCAGTGCTAGAGATGACACCTCCATCATAATGCTCAGTCCGGACACGGGCACTTTAAGCGGATGAGTGTTTAAGATCCAGGAGATCAGGAGCGGTCCTGATCAAATAAACGACTCCGTTCTCTTCTGCCATGCCATGACAGGATGCGACACCATGTCAGCTTTGTACAGAATGGGAAAGCAAAAGGCGTGGAAGCTCCTGAAGAAGAAACCTGAGCTACAGGAATGCTCATCGGTCTTTTCACAACCTGCATCTGGCAAGAGGACTGTGGCCGCCGCTGGGGGAAGATTTATCGTAGCCCTTTATGGAGGCAGTGAGCAGGAGAGCCTGGACCAGCTACGAGTAGTCCGATATAACCAGAGCGTGGCAAAGCAGTCAGTGACAGCCTCCTTTGATTTGGCAAGCCTACCGCCAACAAGTCCCGCATGTGAATAACATTCATTCCACGCATACTTTCAGGTAAGGGCGTTAGGGAGAGTGTGAGGATTTAATTTCTCGAAAAGCTTGCAGAAATCAAGTAATGTGCATGTGCTTTTTTACAGGTCCATTAATGGCTAGACGTCAACCTCAACCCAGAGGAATTGGGTCGAAATGATCATAAAAGATTAGGAGAAGCATATCCGTTCATATTTCAGATGTTCCATGCAACCCAGAGGAATGGGAGTGGAAATCAGGAATCCAGGGCCTCCTTCCTGCTCCTACCACAAGGCAGCCAGCTCCTGATAAACTGCTACGGCTAATTTCCTGTGCCTGCAAAGCGCAAGACGGACTGCGGTGTCCGATGCGAATGCAGGAATTCTGGTCTGAACTGCAGCTTCATGTGCAGGAGCTGTAGAGGATCCAGCTGCATAAACACTCAGTCAGTCAGTCGATATGCCGAACGACCTCTCTCTTCTCAGTAGATCAATAATGTCTTGCCGAATAGAGTCATTTACTGAGTCTGACAAGTAAAATTAAATTCAATAAATCTTATAAAACACCAATAATATGTAAACATGAATTCGCAACAAGTCACATCAACGCAGCCAGGGCAGTTCTAATGGGAGCATGACGGGCACGGCCGCCGCGCTGCGACAGAGTGGCGTAACTCCGTAACGGTTGACGCTTCAGAGAATGTAGACATGCCAATGGAAAACCCAAAGTATGACGAGATATGTTTATTGAGGTACGTTTTCCCGTCCGAGTCTTCATTTATCCGCAATGGCGCCATTTCGGAATTTCTTTAAAATTTTTGACATGTTGAAGAACTAGAACGGAAAATTATGAACAAAAATATGCATGGAACATCTGAAATATGAACGGATATGCTTCTCCTAATCTTTTATGATCATTTGAACCCAAATCGGATCAGTAACAACCTTTCTGTTGCACTTTATAGCCAGCTCTACAATTTTTGCGACTTAGGCTTTTGTTGCTCCGAAACAACAGGGAAGCCGACGGGGGATAGTAGGGGACTTTTTGCTACGTATTGTCCTGGACCAAAACTACAATCCTGGAAATTTTCAGCTTTACAATAATTAATTCCGGGTCAAAACTAAAATTCCCGGTCTAGTAGATAAATACTATTTCCATCAAATTGAATCGAATGGTAGCAAAAAATATTTTCTTCGAGTACCGGCAAATTAATGCAATTAATTTCATTAATTGAATTGCACTACTAACGAACTCCTTGAATTCTTTGTTCATCGGAAGTTTTCTCTTATTTGGGACCCAGGAATCAACCGACGAGTATTTCAGATGCATTTTTAAAAATACCTCTGTATAATAAAATAAATATTTTTTAGACAAAACTGAGTTCATTAGTAAATCATTAAATTGTCTACAACAATAATTTTTCAGCAGTTAATATCTGATCTAATATAAAACCATTTCACACTTGTAGTTCATTTACGATCTATCTTATAACTCGCTGCAACTATTAATTATAGAGATCCCTGTGGAATAGTGACCACCTTTTCATTAAGCTTTGCTCGTCCCCAATATAGGGCAGTCGTGCATAAAATAATCCCTCAATATCCTATTGAAGTTACTATTTTAAGAGGAACGTAACGTAATTTCCAAATTAATATAGATTTCACGTAAGCTACTAACTTTCCATTAAAAAATAGTTCATTAATACATATTACTAGATCCATATTTCGCTCATGTAGACATGCGACATGAAATTGTACATACCAAATATCGTTCTCACTCATTATTTATGTATATTTCTGATGATGCGGAGTTTCCTAAACAAACAATATTTTTTCAAATATTGCCGAGATTTTTAGAGGATGATATTTTTTCTGGAGAATAAATCTTCGTTATATTTTAAAATTGACTACTGAAACGAAGATGCATTTTGAAAAAAAAACTGGCCAAAATATAAATGAAAAGTTTATTGTAATTTAAACGCTTACTTTAAGTTTTTGCACGCAATGTTACAAGAGATCCTAACAAAATTGGTAAATTATACAGTGTATTCCAAAATGACCTTGCAAGGGGTGTACTATGTTTTTTTTTCAAATCACGTGGGATTTGATAGTTAAGGATTTTGCAGAGTAAGAGAGAAATATGCGTTTATTTTCTGTTTATTAAAAATATTTAAAAAATCATGAATGGTATAATCGGGGATAATATAACTAGTGTTATGATTATCATCGGTGATAGCCCGAGGTAAAACCGATGAAAATTGACCGAGTGAGAAGCACGAGTTCAATTTTCTATAGGTTTTAACGAGTGGTATCACCGATTATTAATCATAACACGTGTTATATTTGGTGAGAGAATATAATGAACGTTAACAGAAAATAAATTTTTTAAAGTCAAAAATTTTAAACGATCTGTCAGTTTGACAGTAAATATTCACAGTAGGCTAGAACCACCTTTAAATGAAATATGCATGCACTCTCTCAATTACTACAGAAAATGGTAGTTTTATCTGTCCTGAAACAATTCCCGTAAACCCTGAAATCATTCCCTTGGCCGTTTTCTAGAAAATTCATTTTTAATAATTTTTTTTTGAAAACTGATTTTTTGCATTGGTAAGCTTGTTAAAATGTCAATAAAAAAAAATAAAATTAAACATTCCAATACAAATTTAAACTTAAAACAAGTTTGGGGAAACAACATTCAAGAAACCTTCATGCTCGAGAGCTCCAGGCGTTTTGATAATAATCGGGTTATATAAACTTTTCAAGTAGATAGTCAATTTAGACAAAATCATTAGATCTATTCCTATATTATTTTGAATGACAGCAATTTTGGTCTACCAAAATAAGATTACTATTTGCGTAACTGGATTTGCTAGGGAAATCTGAGCACCTCTACTGGCCGTTTGAGTAGACTTTCCATTCTCGAAGGATTACGTAGTGGGCGTAAACACGTGTTGTTCACGCATTTAGTTCGTGACGATATTTCGCTCAGTCAGGTAACAGGCGAGTATGAGAACCATACCACCGCCAATGAAGATAACCCACAGAAGAGACATGACGATCACCGAACCACTCACCCACTACCTTGCGGATACCTGACGAAACACCCTCCAGTACCCGTAGTCACCTAGCTCCGTGCAGACCAAAAGTGCTACCAAAGCACTTAAGTCTGCACTTCCTCGAGCTACATAGCTCATACCTGCCTAACCGATGATCCGAATGGCAGGATGTCAATTGACATTCTGCGTACCGGTAGTCAATCCCAGCCAAAAATAACTCAAAGTTTCCGAACATACAGATGACTGCCCCCAGGGGTGGCAAGCTGGCGAAGAAAGATCATCAAGACAGAAGATAAAGACCTTAGCCAGCAAGGTCCAACAAGCTCGGACCCGGGGAGGTGTACCAAAATCATTCACACCGCTCACATTTGTGAGTGGGGTTGATGTAAAGTAAGCTCGCCCGCGCCCTGCATGTGGCCGGTTCAGGTCTACAGAGATGTACTAGGGTAAAGAGCAGTAGTCCTGCTAGACATCCGAGACCGTCATCACTGCCAAAGAATATTGTGACCATGATTGAAATCAAAGATCATGAAAAACGCACGATGAAAATAGATATTGTCTTTGTCTATTGTGTAAACGTAAGAATCCGGGATTGAAGAAGATAACTGATAGGTTGTTTGAAATATGTGCAGGTATTCAGAGACTTTAAAAATGTAGTAGATTCTTGTTTTTATCAATGCAAAAAATCAATTTTCAAAAAAAAAAAAAAATTAAAAATAAATTTTCTAGAAAACGGCCAAGGGAATAATTTCGGGGTTTACGGGAATTGTTTCAGGACATATCAAGCTACCATTTCCCGTAGGAATTGAGAGAGTGCATGCATATTTCATTTAAAGTTGGTTCTAGCCTACTGTGTATTACAATCAATACAATCATTATTTATTTATTCATTACAATACATATTTTCAACGTTAAATGTACAACTTTGATATACATCAGTACAATAATTATTTATTTATTTATTAGATTACATATTTTGAACGTTAAATGTACAGTTTTGATATACAACTTGTGGATTATCGCATTCGGTATGGGAAACTGAAACACTATTAGATGTTTCAATCCCTCTCATCTTATTTACTATTTCAGAATGTCGTGGGGATTGCATTTGTAAATAAGACTTTAAGGACTTTGAGTTATTGTGACCAGTTATCTTCATGACTTGTTGCTCTGGTATATCTACGTTCGCCAAATGGGTTACAGCTGTTGATCTATAAGAGTGATTTGTCACTTTTTTTGTTGGTGGTATCAATTCCCACTTTTTGAGCGGTTTCCTTTGTCCATTTGGAGATAGTATTAACACCCACGGGAAGGTTTTTATACCATGCTGTAGTACTTCCTAATCTCCAATTTCTGTTTGGTGTCAGGAAAAATCTATCAGTCGTTACATTATCTGATTGTTTTCCCATTAGTTTTAGAAACAATCGAACTGGACACACATCAGGATCTACTGTATTAGGTATTAACCATTTGCTATCACAACAACTTTTGTCCCCTCCTTGATTCGTTTTGTTAAATACTGGATTGTATTCAATTCGGTTAGTAAAGTTTCCAGAATTATCAGTTTCTTTCTTGAAGTGATAAATGGATGCAGACCCAGCTTCGTTACCACGCCATGCCAATTCTTTAGCGACAATGTTAATGAACTTTTTTTGTGGCCCTTCAGGCGTATCCTCGTCCCAGATTTTTTGCAGTTTTTTACATTCTTCTAGTGTAAAAGCAACAGCACTAACCTTTCTTTTTTCTTGTATGTCCTGCAGTTGCTTTCTTTTAGAATCGCGAGCTACCCTTGCTTCTTTAAATTCCATGTGAGTAAATGGATTGAACTTGATATTATATTCAGTGAAGAATTTGTCTTGTATAATCTTTACCGCGGAGTTCCATAATGTTTTGACAACACATTCTTTATATTCTTGGCCGTCTTTTCTTCTCATGTTGCAAGCATAATTTCTTAATATTAATGCAATTTCTGGAATCGTAGTCTCTTGCGTTATTTTGATTCTCCTTGAAGCGCAAAATTCCATGAACTGGTTCCACTGAGATTCATTATTAATTTTGGTATTTTTTGGTGTTTTTTTTCTTAACTAACTTTCGAATCTCTTCCTCGCTAGCATCTCCCCATCGACGGTGATCTACTGGTTGAAACATTTTTCTGCTTAAGGGCACTATTTTCTGATTTCGACGCGTCTATTGAAACTTTCTGTCACTTTGACAGTAAACTATTTTATTCATTAAAAACAAGTGACAGTCAATATGCGGTGATAAAATTATCACCGATTTGATAGCCTATTATGCTCTTTTGTTTTTGTATTTTAACTAATGAAATTAATCAAAAATGTACCATGTGACACGTGAATTAGGAAGTTTCCTATTTTATAAATATCATGTACATTCAACCTCATTAGTAGTCTTTCAGATAACTAGTCAAACAAAAAATAAATTATCTCGATCTGAAAAACTCACGAACTTATTCAATTTCTTATTTGAATACTTCACCTCGGCTGAAGTCCACCGTGACGTCACAACACACAACGCGCTGACTTGCCATGCCGGCGGCGCGCCGTATGTTCCCTTTATTTAGCGTATGTGCTAGATTTTCTGAAATGTCACAAAATGTCACTTTTGATTCGTTCGTGCCGAGCCGAATTTTCGAATTTCGCCGTGCAATTTACGATCAGGTTTATCTGGAAGACTTCCTCTTTACGTCGCGACATCATACGGCCATCCCAATGGTGTTTTTCGAAAAATATGAACGTGCCAAAATTGCATGTTTTAGCAATTTTTTCGGCTCTCAAATGCAAGCTAGCTATAAACTGCCGGTGCCTGCCAGCGAGTATAAAGGTGCCCGCGCCCGCTCGCTGTTGGCGGAATCATGTATTGTGACGTAATCGAGCTCAGCTCAGATGATCGCGGCATTTTAAACTTGGAAGGACCATAACTTTTTTATTTATAGAGATAATTTAAAAAAAAAATTACAGATATTTTTTAGATTTTTACGACTATTTATTACGAGAAAATGAGAAAAATGGAAACTTCCTAATTATATTCTCTTTAAAAGGGGTTCAGATACTTCCAATTGTTCTAAGAAATACAACCATATACAGTTTTTAGCATAAGTTTTGTATATAGTTAAAATGCCATTGTTCTAATAATGAAATTAGGAAATATTTTCTATGACAAACTACAATATTCAAGTACAACAGAAATTTGCAATAAAAAATATGGTAACACCCCAATAACGTTTTTATTTTTTTTCCGATTGGAATCAAATTTTACATAAGTATAAAATAAATTATTTACTTATGACCAGAAAAACATTCGCCTCCTACAAATGCAAAACCACCTACGGTACCAAAATATACGGAGAAAAACAAAAAATCATATTAGGTATTTTTTTTATCGGAAAATTTTGTTAATGAAACTTGTTCAGAATTATCCAAAAACCTTATGCCCAAAATTTAATAAAAAAAATTGAAACATTAAAATTTTAAAAATTTCAAAAATAATTATTTAAAAAAAACTGTAAAATGCTTGACAACTACCTGGCAGCTTGAGTTTAATTTCAAATATAATTGTCATAGTATAGTTTTCTAAACAAATAAACCCATTAATGTGATATTTTCGGACTTGGCCATTATTTTAATAAAGATTTATATATTTTTTTATTTTGATTACATTTTGGATTTAAGGTTTTCGGACAATTCTGAACAAGTTTCAATAGGCGTCTGACTTTAAGATGCCAGCGCCGAAGTGGAGAACTCGTGACTAATTATAGGCTTTTTGTTTGTTTATGTGGAGAATACTTATATTGATTTTTTTCTGTTTATTGTTATTTTTGGCGTTAAAAATATTAACATTAATAATATATGATCTAAAGGTTTGCAACATTTTGTTGTAAGTGATTTGCAAGACGTTAATGGTATTATTCAGCAAAATTCATATTTTTTTTTAGGTTATCTAGTTTTTCCCTTGAAAAGAACTGTTTCTTCGACATAAACGGTGTCTGGCAAGTTAAATATTAATAAACTTAAATATTTCTTTAAATTTACGTACAGTTGTAGTTTAAATCACTTTTTTCAGGAAACATGAGTGACATTTAGGTTAAGCATATTGCAATGTATGGAACATTTGTAAAGCACTAAAAATGTAAAAATTGTGTGTATGAAGGGGAATATGACTTAAATGCAGGACATATTATTTTGTGTGATACAACCCATATTCAACACAAATCTTAATAAATAAATGTGTATGCTCTATGTTTACAAACAAGTGTCTCAGATTCAAATACCCATGGAATTAGCGGTACATTGAATATAACTGAAAAGACATTTATTAATTCTTTGAGTAAAATAAATGAAACAGTATTTTGTAAAATATGAAATAGAAACATAATAGTGCATGGTGCAATAGTATATATTACTTTTAAATATACTGGAATTACATATATTTACTTATTTCAAAAATTTCACTTACAATGTGTGATTGTCTAGGACATTATTATTGCTACCCGGGCCACGGTTATTTGCACCAGCTTTTTCCCTCTCAATGCCTGGTTAAAGGTGTCTACATCAAAGAGGGTATGTTTTGAACATTGTCGTGCCAACTCAACTTTCACGAGTTGTCCCTGCAATCTACAAAGGATACCGACTAGGTTGGCTCCAGCAAATTGTAGCCCCTTTAAACGCTATCATATTTTTAATAACTTAGCATCTCAGTTTATCATTTACTTATTGTTGATATCATCGTACACTAAAGAGACAATGACAGAAAAGCCCATAATTAGTTTGACTATAGACCACCAGGTGGCGTACTCCTTATTTTCAGACGCCTATAACAAAATTTTCCGATAAATATGCCTAATTTGATTTTTTGATTTTCGCATATATTGGTACCGCAGGTGGCTTTGCATTTGTATTAGGCGAATGTTTTTTTGGTCATAAGTAGATGCTAATTCCGTACTTAATTAAAATTTGATTTAAATCGGAAAAAAATAAAAAAGTTATTGGAGTGTCACCATTTTAAGTGAAACGCACTGTATATAGTTGTATTCGTTAAAACAATAGAAAGTACTTAAAGCAGCTTTAAAGACTAAAAAGTGAGATCATTACGTTGAAATAGGGGCGCGAATTTCTCAAAAATGTCAGTGCTGGTAGTAAGTTCAAACGTGTGTCTGCAAGAATAATTTCTAGGTTAAATTTTTAACATCCCCATTTAAATGTTATGTCGCCTTAATCTCAATCAAGAATGTCGGTAATACATTCATATATCTGACAAAAAATGTGGGTCATATCAGTTAATAAAACATAACGACACCATATTACCTCGTAAATTTACCCTAAACGTTGCTTATAACTCACATTTAAAGAAGTTTTGTGCTGGCCCAATTACATATATATTTCGTTGTTGTTCATTCGTATTATGTAAAAAAAGTATTGTGAATGTGGAAAAACCGATATTCAAATTTTAATGTAAATACCTCCGGTCTCAGTCTTATATCGTCCAATATCTAGGCTCTCTTATAAAAGATATCGAAAAATTTTAAAAACGGGGTTGTAAAGGGCACAAATGTTTATAATTTAAAAATATTTGTGATATATGGAATATTAATTTATGCGTGCCGCCAGAAACTTATGTTTCTATAAATGGATTATTTGGTATATTATTACATCTTTCAATTCCCCATTTTGAGATGATTCAAATGATATGAAATTTGATGGGTTTGCAATATTTCTATACCATGAAATGAGTGAATTTGTACCAAAAATATTCCAAATTTGATTGTTGACTGGGACGTAACGAAACAATATTTTTAGATATAGTTTATGCCAAAAATTATCAAACTATCTATAGTTCATCCTACTACTATTAGATCTAATGAAATCGGCCATTTTATAACCAGATGAGTTAAGAAACGCCAAATCTACTTTTACTAAAATTTCTCAAATAAAACACCCTATATTCTATAGTACTAAAGGAAAGTTCTTTAAAAGAGCTTGCTTTCAACTAATATATGGTGTCATAGGTCTATGTATCATGGATGTCAATATATTTGATCTCACAGAAATTTTGAAAATAATGATACTCAGAGAAAAAAGTACATAAATACTTGACAAAGTTAAATATTTTTACCTATATGATGAAGATTTTCAAATTGTATTTGTTTCTGCAATATCATGCTGAATAAAATTAACAAAGATACCCAATTTTTATCAAAAGGTCTTATTTATCGATGAAACTACCTTCCGCAACAATGGACCAGTAAATTGCCATAATGCGCGTTATTCTGTGATTGAAAATCCGGTAAGTGGATCACAGAAATCGATGGTGAATTAATATATGAGGTGTTATAATGGACAACCATCTCATTGGACTATAGTTATGAGGGTGCAATATTAAATAGTCAAAGATAAAACAATTTCTTGCGTTCTAATTTAGAACTGCTGTTTCTAAATACAGATGAAGATGCCAGGGAGAACATGTGGTCCTAGCACGACGATGCACTCCCACACACCCACCGAATATTAATAGGTGTCTTAACTAACTGAAGAGGGGAAAAATGAATTGATCGTGAAGGATTATGAGTTCTTCACGACCAATCCATTGATGGCTGGTGCGGTCTCCGGACATAATAATGCCCATTGAATTTTTCCCTATGTGGTTACGTGAAGCAGAAGGTATACAGAGTGAGGCCTACAACTAGGAAGGTTATACAGAATAGAATCACTGCAGCATTCCGCAATGTCAGCTTAGCTACAGCAGCTGATATTTGAGGAACAACTGAAAATCGTTTAGAGCTTTGTATCAGGAAGAATGAGAACATTTTCCTTTTACTTTACCCATGCTTCTTCCCAGTTTCTTTAAAAATAAAGCCTTCGTTTCTTTTTCTTCTTGATATTTTATCTGTATAGAAGAACTCATGGTGCATATAAACTGACATCATTATTTTAAAAATGTTTTTTCCAAATGGAATAATTTCATCGATAATTCCTAAAACAATTGAAGATTGATAAATCACAAATTGTGCCAATTTGTTATCAAGTATCCCAAGGAACAATTTTAGTTTCTCAAATGTATACAAGGGTGCTATAAAACTATTTATAAAATGCCTTGAAAAATCTATTTTGCTGTAACAATATCCTTAATACCATCATAAAGCGACTTGTAGACTAAAAGGGCCCATCCTTATGAAGGTTGTTAAGGCCTTTTTAAATTCCATCATAAAACTCCTTAGTGAGGCACAGTGCTGCTCTTGAAAACCTTGTTCGGGCCTTTTAAAACCTTTCTTAAAACTTATTTTAAAGCTGTCAGAAGCTTTCTTATTAGCTTCCTGCATTTCTAGAAAACACCTAGAAGGCTACCTTAAAACTGGTTTTTAAAACCATATTAGAACTGAGAAACTATAAGAATGTCCACGAAGGAATCCAAATAATTTTATTATTGCATTTATTTTTTCTAAACTTATTTAAGCAAACACACCATCAGACTTATTGAAGATAAAATGGAATTTGAAATGTATAAAGCGTAGAGCACTATAACCTCTCTAAGGCCGATTTAAAAGGTAATAAAAAGCCAGCAGGTATGACAAAAAAATTAAAACCAACGGCAGTTTATCGTTAAAACTACATAAGAAAGGCCCAAAAAACAAGAGCCCCTCAGAAATAATAATGATTTTAATATCCATACAAAATTTGCGTAGACACACGTAATCAGCAAATTTAAAAAAGTGAGCTGCTTCTCGGTTCCCACGGTAATTTTCAGTCGTTTCTTGTAATTCTACCTTAATTTGCTAACGAAAAAAGTGATAATTATTGATAATTATAATTGTGAGATTGACCTTGAATATTTCTCTATATAACAAGAAAAATATGGCCGGCCAACTAAAAACCTAATTGTCATTTTACAGTCCTCTCCAGTGTTGCCAGGTCTAGTGAAATTTCACTAGATCTGGTGATTTTTTTTAAATCTAGTGATTTAGTGAAAACTTTTATGAAAATGCCCATTTTTAATGATTTTTGAATCATCCAATTTATTGCCCTCTACTGGTAGGTAGACAAATATTAAATTCGAGTTACGATCCATTTAATACAGAACTGTTCACGTTAATCGCTACCACGGTCAGTAAACTCTACGGTTACCTCGATCAGCAGCTCTTAGACGAGAGAGAGACGCGCGGAGCGGGGAATCGAATGAAAGAGACAGACATATCTGATTTCTGTGCAAAAGACACAGACAAATATGCCTGTAGTGTCTACAGCTGACGTAGGCTGTAGACCCTAACAGAATATCTTTCATTCGATTCTCCGACCCGCGCGCCTCTCTCGTCTAAATGCTGCCAATTGAGGTAACCGTATAGTTTATTGACCGTGAATCGCTACAATCGAATAGCCTGGGCTCCTTGCCCTCTAGCGTCTCGTAGACAAACAGTACTTTCTAGTTACAAACCATTTAATACAATACAGAGTACGAAGTCTGGCAACGAAATAGACAGATAGAGGACGCTCAAAGCTATGCTGTGCTCAGAGAGCTCAAGAAAATTACGTGTCCTACAGACACTACAACTTTTGAAAATTAAAGATGAGAGCTTTAATTTCAAATCTAGTGAAATTTTAGTAAGATTTAGTAACTTTTTAAAGCGTCGTCTGATAACTTTTAAAATTTTGATCTGGCAACGCTGGTCCTCTCATTAAACTATATATTCTAATAATGGTAATGACCTAGAATATTTACTCTAAATGAAGCCCTTTTAGTCTTTTTGTATACTATCACAAATAATCCCTTCCTTACAAAAATGCAAATGCACTTGACGAAGGTCACATGGACTTGATAAAAGCTGTAATAAAACGTTTGGGACGTTGACATTTGATACAAAAAACTTAAAACTTAACCTCAAAATAATTTGTATGTGTGTGTGTTTTAACAGTCCATTTAAAATGGCCACTTTTTTTATTTTCTTCCACCTTTCCAAAAAAGACTTAATTACACATCAGTAAGTCGTGATATGCTTTTAATTAACACACACACACACACACACACATGCATCAACGACACTTCAGGCAGACATATTGTTTATTATTTTTATAATAAATGTTTTATTGAGGTTTTGGAAAGTGTTTTATGGAATTAAAATTAACCTTTTAGATTTATAGAGGCCTTTTCTTCTTCATAACGGTTTCATCACAACAGTTTTCAAGGATTTTTAAGAGTCTAGTTTTGTAATGGCCTTTAATAAGTACTAATAGGCATTGAAAATGTCTAGTTTTAAAAAGGATTTAAAATGCATTTATTACAAATATGTTAAAACCATAAAGAATAATTTACAGCCTCTTTAAATCTAAGTGGAATTTAAGACGTTCATAAAACTAATTAGCTTTATGGAGAGTTACAAATACATATTATCCTAGAAGCAAATTAGTTTTATAATTAGGTTTTACAGAATGCTTTAAAACTTACTATTAAGAGCAAGTATATTTGAAGCCTAAAAGGCCTAAACTACAACATCAATAAAGCACATTACCATTTCCTAACCCTGACAAACCTTTCTTAAAACCTCCTCAAGTCCAAATGACTTTTAAATTGTTCCTTGGGATATTTATTTGGCACTCATTACAGATACTATACTACCCTAATACTATATCAGTGCAAAGATCTTGCAAAGATCTTTCAATGGACTTTACCTTGATACTATAGCACTCCATTTGATAAAAATGAGAAAAAGTAGATTTGAAGTTTCCTTACTCGCTGGTTATAAAATGGACGATTTCGTTAGATCTGGTAACGATCCCGACAATTTTTGACACGAGCTAAGTCTCAAAATGCTGTTCCGTTAGAGTGAGCTCACAACATTGATATGATCTTGGTACAAACTCACCCATACCGACCCATAGCAGACCCAGAAAATGGCATATCGTTTGAAACAACTATGCAGAAAAAATCTCAATATGTAAAAATTTACCGAGTATTCCATTTAAAAAACATAAGATTACCACTTCATGCCTACATGGATTATCCTGTACATTAAAAAATATCTTTAAATCATATACCTCTGTACCCTTTATCACCCAATCTTTTTTAAATTTTACTATCCTTTATAGGAAAGTCAGGATATTTGGAAAACGCTATGCTAAGACACCCGGTATGTACATATAATGCAAATGAACAACAACGAAATAAATATGTAATTGGATTATAGTTTTTCACATTATAGAATCAAAAAGTGTAATTTCAAAAAAATGTCTCTCGGTCTGTTTGCAGGTCTGCATATGCCATAAGCTGAGAAGATTTTGGAATATTTCGGCACTATACTTTAGCCGGGAAAGGAGAATAGTAATAAGTGTACGTTATCACTACATACAACAGATCTTATTGGTGTTTAAATTTCA
Organism: Rutpela maculata; assembly: GCA_936432065.2. NCBI lineage: Eukaryota > Metazoa > Arthropoda > Insecta > Coleoptera > Cerambycidae > Rutpela > Rutpela maculata. The sequence continues at coordinate 49,412,545 of OW386285.2, forward strand.
AAATAACTTTTATAGAGCCTCACTCAACGACATCTGCCGCTTGACACTATTGACAGTGCAATTCATCACTCGCCTCCTTTCCCGGCATTGATCAATAAATCAATCAAAGCTGACTGGATTGATCAAGAAATAAGGGAGGTTCAAAAGTGGAAAGAAAATCTAAAATATATTTCAACGGAAATACAAATTTACACTTATTTTCAATTATCCTCAATGGGTCTGTCTATCTCTTACGATGAGAATTTTGTAAGTAATTTCATGGGTAAACAGACAGACGTGCTAAATGACGCAGACATTGTCAATTATGGTGGAGGTGGCGGTGACAAACTTATTTTTAATATTATTAAACTATAATGAAAATGCTGCGCCCTCTATTGCGTAGGTATAAACAGATTCAAATTCAGACCATGCTTCCTAGAAAAGCTTGGTAGTTCAAAATCCAAAGAAACAGAATTTAAAATTAATATACACAATACCATATAACAAAATAATTAGTAATTTATTTGGTGATTATTTTGCAAACTCAGTAAAAAAATCAGCTAGATGAACTGAACCTTCCAGAGAATGCGTGCACTACGTTACAGAGACATAGCTATTTTTCAATGTTTTTTAACCCAGTAACACAAGTGGAAGTCAAGACAATAATTTTACAGTTAAAAAATAAAGACAGTACTGATAGATGAAATTCCAGCAACAGTATTTTCAGTTTGCTGCGATGACATATCTTACTATCGGAAATCATCTGCTCAGCTTGGCCAATTTCTCACAGAACTAAAACAATCAAAAGTTATACATGTACTTAAAGAAGGTGGTTCTTTATTGAAAACTACAGAGGAATATGCTTACTAAGTGCCTTTTCAAAAATTATAGAACGAGCTCTGTGTGACAGCCTTGTTAAGTATTTGAATGACAATAAGTTATTATCAGTGTATCAACATGGTTTCTGACAAAATTATTCAATAGAGACTGCTTCTACAGATCTAATACAATATATTTATGAAAATATTGATAACAAAAAGTAGAATATTTTTTAATTTTTGATTTTTCAAGGGCGTTCGAAATTATTAATCCGGTATTCTTAACAGAAAAAATAGAAAAAATGTGCATTCGGGGCCCCGTAAGTCAATGGATAGCATCATACATAACAAACCGTTCAGAATATTCAGACAGCTATAGTATAGAACTAGTAACACCCCAAGGTGGAGTGTTAGGACTATTGTTATTCATCTTATACATAAATGACCTGCCATCTTACATAACGGGTGGCAGGGTATTTATGTACGCAGATGACACGACCATTGTTGTTACAGCAAAATCTTATGATGAAGTTGTACAAAAAACCATCTCCATTATAAATAATTTTAATGAATGGTGTAGGATTAGGTTAGGATTAGGTTAGGATTTTAGTCCGACACTGCTTATATTCAATAAATGAATTCATTCTACGAAATTGGTAATCATTAATATTCATTTATTAATATTATTTTAAATAATTTTTTTATATATATAGTGTATCTTCATGTTTTACACTAAATGTTTAATGTTTGTAATAACACGATATGCTTTTTTTTATAATAGTATTAAGTACCTAGTACCTCAATACCTCACTTGTCTTATATTTGCATACCTATACATATAGCAACAAAGCACAATAAAGAATTTGAATTTGAACATGTTCAAAATATACCCTTACCGAGAATTACGACCCTGTTTATCTACCCCAATTATTACTTAACCCTCCGAGATTTCTTCGGATTTTCACGTATCAGAGTGTGTACATACGAAAATCAAAGCCATTTGATTCCGTCAGTCTGTCTGTCGGTCTGTCTTCAAAACGTTTTGACGGAAAAGGATAATTTGTCGATATTGCCAACGAATATATGGGATATTCCTCCAAGGAAAATATACGGGGTACATACTTCAAAAAAAAAAATTAACGAAAGAATGTATAGGAGGACAATAATATTTCTAATGTAGTTATTGCAACTAATAAAGAAGATACTTGTTATATTTTAATGAAAAACATACAGGGTGGTCACCTAAAAAAATAATTAATTAACTAACCATGGTGGAAATAATATTTGGAATATAGTATATAGTTGATACTATTACAAAGGAAGAAACATGGTATACTGTTACTAATATACAGAGTGGTCACTTAAAAAATACTTAATAAAGGAGAGATGGAAGAAAACAATATTTAGAATGTAATTGTCACTGTTGAGAGGAAAGATATTGATATACTTTTATAAAATAAATATACAGAATTGTCATCCAATAGAAAAAATAATTAATAGGTAGGAAAGTTTTGTGTTAATATTTTTATATTCTTTATGTTGACTATCCGCATGTAGTTGCATCATCTGCATAAAGTAGTATGTTAGTCGTTGGATGGGTGAAAATTTCCAAGATGAAGAGTATGCACACTCGTCGATAAACTTTTGGAAGTATTGAGGAAGCTGCTCACATTCGCTATTATATTTATGTCGGCTATATAGTTTTTGGATATACTTTGTAACTACTTGGATAGCTGGATTTGCCAGGATTAACATTTTTTTGTTTTTGATTTTTTGAATTTTCAGTATTGAAAGTGCTTAGTAGTGAAATTGGCCGTAGATGCAATGGGACGATTTAATGCTTCCTTCAATACATTTTACCTTTAGTTTATTGTCCTCTGCCTGAAACATGCACACATCCGATCTTAGACTTCTACTCCTAATATTAAGGGAGTTACGGGCCTTATTAAAGTTAAAATCGAATTTCTTCGAAACTACTTGAGATATCTCAATAAAATTTATACTGTTAGTAGTTAGTAATAGGCTTCATATTATATATTTTCTTCAGATCTTTTGATCGATTACAAATATTGAAATACAAGAGGTATATTTTTAGAGGTTGGTTTGTTTACTAACCCCTGCAGTGACCCCCACCAAAAAAATTAGCTAGACATATATGCATTAGCTAGAAGCTAGACATATATCAAAACTACAAGAGTCTTGAATTGGTGGAACATATAGAACATAGAAAACTATATTACTCATCATAATACATTCAATTATGTATTTTGGTAAGTCATTAAAAATATTATTATTTAAAAAGAAAAAAAAAATAGTAATTTGTAATCAAATCTTAATCATTGTCACTACCTTCCTCAATAGTGGTAGTTAGGCCTGTTTCATCAAATATGATAGTAAGTATTCAGACTGGCTTCATAATTCCTGATTTTTAATGACCGTGGGATAAATAAAAAATAATTGCAGCTACGTGCGCACAGCAACCTACAGTTCTATTGCCATTTGCACAGACGCACATGTATCTTTCAATGCCCTTATAGGTGTTTAGATTTGGTTTATATTCAATATAGCACTGATAAGTTTCGCTATTTTTATGTCTTGATCGGACCTTCACCCTTATAATATTTTCAGAATCCCTTAAGTATTCAAGTTTTACACTTTTATCTTTTATTATTTCTGCAAGATAGCATACTACTTGCGACAATTGGTATAGTTGAAGCAATCGCAATAGTGATCGACGTACCGCCTATTTAGGCATTGTTGTTGAGACGCAATTTCTGCAGAACGCAGAGCTGGATTTAACTGTATTGTTCGTTCGTTTACTTTTTCAATGTAGGTATTTGTCAGCCATGGCTTGTGAAATTTAGATTGGTCAATCCGTTGATTGAAGAATCTACTTTTCACTCAACCTTAGTATTGAGGACCCAAGCCATATTTTGTGACATGACTACCAAGATAAAATAAAGCAGTTTTGTGAAAAAAAAAAAATTACATCGAAATTTGCGAAAGAAAGTTTTAAAAATGAACACCTTGGGTTTTTGTAAGACTCATTTAAATTTTATAAAAATTTTTTCAGAAAAAGGAGGAAAACAATATTTAATAGAATTTAAATCAGTCTTTTTACAAAAACCCATTTGTTGTGTGGTGTTCAATTCATTTTTAAAACTTTGTTTTTGCAATATTGGATGAATTTTTTTTTTGCAAAATTCGATGATTTTTTTTTTGCAAAACTGCTTCATTTTATCATAGTAGTGGTGTCATAAAGTATGGCTTGGGTCCCTATGAGTCAACACTAAGATATGACCAATCTAAATTTCACAAGTCACCGCTGGATTTGTGCTCAATTTAGCTAGCAACAATGTACAAAAAACGTATTAACTTGAAATAAAAGTAGTGACTACACACTACAGCTATAGATAGTAGTTACAGTATATACAGTTCGCTTTATATAATTGTTACTACCCAGCAAAAACCGCGAGGATGTATGAGCATTTCTCGTCAAGAAAGGATGGGTATGGAATATTAATATAGGATAAAGAGATTATTTGAAAAGTAACAAGAAACCTTTAAAAACAAAATAAAAACAAAAAATATGCTCTAAAAATAGTAACAGAAACAAATATTTCTCTCAATAAATAAACTAAAAATAAAGTGTAAAAGTTATTACTACCAGTGGCGGATGGTGAAATTTCAATAATTTTCTTCTCGTCTCTGGCGCATGGGACCCATACGAAATATGGGAACTAACATCTAGAGAAGCACTCCTCTAACGACCCGTAGAAAATTTTGAAAAAGCAGTTTGCGAAAAATTTTTTCAAAATTCGGTTGCCCCCCCTAGGTCTAGGGACTCCTGTTGAAAATTATTTTTTTTTGTCATATACATTTTACTTTTCAGAAAAATACAATAATACGTTTTGGAGTTTATGAAAATATTTTTATTACTAACTGAAGTACAACGAATTGAAATTTTATAATTTGTTAAATTGTAAATTACAAAATTTTAGTTCATTGTATTTCAGTTAATAATGAAAATATTTTCATAAACTCCAGAAACTATTGTCGTACTTCTATGAAAAGTAAAATGTATATGACAAAAAAAAATAATTTTCAATAGGAGTCCCTAGACCTAGAGGGGGCAACCGAATTTTGAAAAAATTTTTCGCAAACTACTTTTTCAAAATTTTTTACGGGTCGTTAGAGGAGTGGTTCTCTAGATGTTAGTTCCCATATTTCGTATGGGTCTCATGCGCCAGAGACGAGAAAAAAATTGTTGAAATTTCACCAGCCGCCACTGATTACTACAATAAAAACAGAAAGATAAATCATTGCAAAAATTAAAAAAAAAAATTAATAAACAATAACATACTGAAAAATAATATTTCTGAAGCATTAAACTACGAAAGCACAAAAACGGAAATAAATAATACAGCGGATATCACAGTATTCACTTCTTCACTTCACATCACTTCACTTTACCTCACCTCACTGCACTAAAACACAAAAACGGAAATAAATAATACAGTGGATAATGATATCACAAAATTCACTTCTTCACTTCACTTTACCTCATCTCACTTTATCTCACCTCACATCGAGTCTTCCTCTGAATCTTCACCCTTTTCACTCTCTTCTTCATTTTCAGATGAACTACTATTTTTGTTCAAATTTATAATAAATTTATTTCCACCGTTTATATGAAATTGACCAATTTTTGAATATTCATCTTCAGTTTTAATTACTTTCGTAATCTTTTTTTCCCAAACTTCCTTGTTATGTACGCAGTTAACTCTACGACGTTTTTGTCGAATTCCGCAAAAGTATTTCCTTTTCTGACATTTTTCTTCAATTTGCACCAGATTAATTCAATCGGAATGAAAATACAGAAATATGGCGGTAATCTTAATACTTTGTGGCCATATCTCTCCGCTACAGTGTCTATAACATACTTCTTCTCAAATTTTTTCATTCGCAGGACTTCCAAGAGTTATGCTTTATTGTAATTTTCCTCATAATAGAGATCATGTTCCATTAAAAAAAATTCGGCCTTAGTAGAACTCTTGTTAGGAATTTTATAGACTTGTCTCGAATGGTATTTCGCATTATCAAGAACAATAACGTTGTTCGGTTTTAATTTTGGAATTAAGGTCTTTTCAAACCATTCCTCAAATATTTTTCCCTCCATGTTCTTGTGGTAATCCACGTTACAGTCTTCCATGTTTTTTCCGCACAGTTTCAATGCACCATCAACCCATCCATCAACTGATCCACAATGTAATATAATCAACCGAGTCCCTTCATTAGGGGGCAGTGAGATTGGTTGACATTTCCTAGATCCATCAGTCCATCCTTTTTTTATAGTGTCATGAGTATCATACCAAATTTCATCTAGATAATAAATGGGTCTATTTTCCCTGAGTTGTTTTATCTCTTCTAGATATGAATTTCGCCAATCTACTATGATCTGCTTTCCATAATCGCCATTCGTTTATTAATAGTTTGATATTTATGTCCAATTTTTTTCATCCAATTTCCTTAAGTTCTTTTGGTATATTTTAGAGGATAATCCATTTCTTTTAGCTTTCTGTCTATTACGTCAAGAGTTGGAAATTCATTTTTCTGATACGCGTCGTAAACTACACATTTTAAAAGTTGTGCTAAAGATCTGTCCAGAGTTTTCGATTTACCGGCGTCGGATCGTTGTTTTCTTGGGAGGGCACCTTCTTTCACCAGTTTGTCTATTGTCGAACGGGGAACTTTTGTCAGAGATGCTGTTTCACCTATTACATCTAAATCATCCAAATTAGGGCCATTAGCTATTCGCTCCAAAATAGTATGGTAAACATTTAAACAAATTTGTTTTCCGTCCACGTCCAAATGTACTTGTTTTTTTTTTTACCTGAAAACAATGATGGATTTTGATTTTCTCTATCACTGTAATCACTATCACTTTCATTTTCACAAACACGATTAGACGTAGACGTAGATGCCTCACATGGTCGAAACATTTTTATATAAAATATATTTTATATTAAAAAAATAAATAGGTATAAAATAATAATAATTTATAATATTACATTTGCAATATCGCCCAAAGCACTGCTATGAATTGGAACAAAACTTATTAAAATTATTTTCAAAACCACATTACTAAATAAAGAAATATAAAGTAATTATTGAATTATACTGCTACATGCTACTTACTATACCAACACATCAGCTCGACTACGGTGGCTCTCTAACTACGGTCCTGAATTCAAAATAACAGTCTAACGGTTTACTCCTACACGCCACGTCAGATGCCGACATCCAATGACCGATATCGGGAGATCTATTTGCCGATCCATTATTTCCTCTCGCCCCTCATAACGTCATAACACCGCGCACTATTAAGATTACTTCAACTATATGTACATGTAAATAATACTCTGAGGTAATCTTCAGTTTCGGAAAATCAAATAAGCTTGTAGAAGATAATGTAGCAAAAGGTTTTTACGCCGATGTAATTTTTGAGTTTCAGCTATTTCTCACATTGTGTTCAACTCAGCTTGCCGCTCCTTCATATAAGAAATTATTATCAGCTAAATTCGGATTAGAATTTAATCTTTTAACAAAAGTATTATTATTATTTTTTCGCGTGCGCGATGCTGGACAGTTCTCCCGTGTCTCCGACATTCTCACGGGAGAAGCGCCAGCGAAGTATCCACAGCCACTCCCCGCATCCCGCAAGGTTAGTGACTGTAGATTCCAGATTCGTGTGCCCTAAGAAGACGAAGGATAACTGCCTTCTGCATTTGGCCTGCCAACCACTCGGCTGACTTTTGGCAGGCTGGTATGGCCTTTAATTCCGAGAGCAGCGTAGGCCTCATTCCACCAAGTACACCAATTATCAGGACGATCATCTTGACCGAGTAGTCTGGGTATAGCACTCGGAGCTCATACCGAAGATCTCGGTATTTAGTCCGTTTTTCCCCTCCGTCAAGATGTTGTCTGTCTCGGCAGGTGCCGAGAACTCGATGACTTACATCATCTTGGTTTGGTGGTCGAGGAGGACTGTGTCAGGCTTGTTTGCCTGAATTTGCCTGACCGTCGGGAACGAGTAGTTCCAGTAAACTCGGCACTTCTCGTTCTCGACCACGGACTCGATCTCTCCGGGGACGTAAGGCAGCACTGGTGTTTGGTCTACTTGGTATGAGTGCCGTAGGTAATAATACAGCACTCGTAAAGCCGCGTTATGCCTATGGATGTAGGCCGGAGTCGCATAAATCGGACATGCAGATAGTAAGTGCATGAGCGACTCCGGCGCCTGACGGTTTATTATTATTATTATTATTATTTTCTATGTAAACTTGAAATGTTTTGCAACTTGAAATAAAACTAAATTGAACTGATTTGTCTGAGTTAAATTTATTTAGAAATGTAAATATTCTAGTATGGGGCGAGCGTAGAGGCGACTCCAATGTGAATATCAGTCGATATTCCGTTGAAGCAACATCGAGCGCGGTTAGTACTTGGATGGGTGACCCATCTTGGAAAATACAGCATTCTCATCCCACCTTCTAGCGGTTTGTATATCAGTGTATATGCGGAAGTTACGTAATTTCAGGCGAGGATTGCGTAGTGGATATACCATCTTTCGGAGGGGATGTAAAGCAGGTGGTCCCTTGTCTATTAAATGTTAGGCAAGTAAAAGATCCCTACTCTTCTTAAAAAAAAAAAATTCTAGTTTTTAATACTACTTTTATTATTTTAGCTACATGAGGGAAACAAGTCTACAATTTATTATTTGTACATTACAACCACTTTTATAAAAGAGTTTGATAAAAAGAATAACATAACTAAAGTGGAAATATTGTGGATAAGTACTAAAATAAATAGTAAAAAGTTAAGTTTAAACCTAGGAAAAATATGTTTAGTGATTCTTTGTCGCTTGCTAATGCAAATGTATTTCTTTACTATTTTCACATTGTACACAGGCCGTCCTTAATTTAATTATAAAGAATACTTTTACAAATTAGAAAACTTTTGTTTGCATTAAACAATCAATTCTTTTGTTTGATGAACTCTAAATCCTTCAAGCCTCGTACTGAACACATCCAACAAAGACACTTGATATTTAACTAAGAGTGGGAAGCAGTGGTAATCATGATATAAATTAAACCGTCACTTTGATAACTATTATTATATTTACATACTCGATTCTCTAATTGGATTTAGTTTGAATTCCACTATTAAGCTTAAGCGTGGCGAAGAAAACAACAGGTATTGCATTTTGAGTCCTATTTTAATTTATTTATAAAATAGAATCAATATTTTTTCTTTACTCTATTTGTGAGTGTCGGTGGTGCTTAGACAAATACATTTTCAACGTTTGCAATAAACTTATAAATTATTTGAGAACTGATTTGTTGGACTGTGAAGAAATCTACTAAAAATTAAAATGTTTCTTATTGTTGTACTGTATAGTTTTCTTTTTACATAAATAGCCATTATTATTAGCTATCCTATTTGAAGCAGACTCAGTACAAGAACGAAGACGGAGTTGAATTTATGTACATATATAGGGTGATTCACGAGGAAAGGACCATTTACTGGGACTGTTACGGTTAATTAAAAATAGCTATTAAAAAATATCCTAGCTTCTTATTTATTGAACTATTGATTTATTAGTTCTTTCCCATACTTCATTTAAACTACTTACTAGAATCGTATTTGATGTGTTCGGTACACTATTAATTGTCAATTTACAAAATCGAAAATTTCGGAGTTGAGTCAAAAAACTTTTATTTGAATAAAAAAATTCGCCAAGTATATGTTTTTTAAGTCCTAACACTAAATTATGAAACTACATATAATACCTTCCAAAATTCATATTTAATTTCTTTGCCATACTCTTGGCGAATTTTAAATAAACCATTAGTTCTCGGAAAATCTATGGAACAATACAAAATAAATTTATAAAATTACATTTTCTTCTCTTATTCGAATTAAATAATGCGTTTTTTAAAAAAATGTGATCTCGTGTATAATGAAGAGGGAGCAACGCTATCAAATCAGAAGGGAGCAGGCGGCAATGAGCCAATGTGAAGAGAGATCTTCGTAATAAACAAATTTTAGCTAAAAACTTTTTGCAATACAAGTGTAGTATTCATTTATTTACAACAATATATTTTTTTCAGTTTAATAACGCTAGCCGTTTGGCTAAAAACTGCTTTTTCCCAGTCAATATTTTTTAGTACAGTGCTTTTTAATAGATGGTGCCACCTATAACTACAATAGGGCATCTGCATCATGTAACCAACATAATCCTAAATTTTAAGTTTTTCGTTTTCATTTTTAATGTTTGTATACGCATTTTTAGCTTGAAGCCATACTGGCTCCAAGCAAATATTTAAAAATTCACGTAAATAATTTTTCAATATTGTTGATTAATAAAAATAGACTGCTAATTACAGGTTAGATTTCCAACCTATAAAAAGAGTCCTATTTTATTAGGACAAAGTATTTAGAACTTCATGAACATTACACTGAACTAGATTTTAGTTGAAAATACGGGAACCAGGCAGAAATTTTAATAACAGCTGCGTAATACTCTTAAATCTAGAAAAAAATGTTTGGTACAAAAGTTATGTAATTTTTTTCGTGGAGAGTGCCATTAAAAATTCAAAAGTTACCCCCACCTCAAGCTCATCAGGGGTGGGAGGTGGAAAATTATTCTACCCAAAAGATGCCCCCCTCTGAACGGAACAACTTTTGTCTGAAACATTTTTCGCTAGTGTCTCTTCCTGAAGAGATGTTACTGTCGATTAATTAAAATGGCCTAACCATATTGTCTAATAAAATCAATACTTCTGAAGCAAAAAAAAAATAATTGAGAGCCAAGCTAAAAGTAGTAGCATATTTTTTTGATTATTAGCTTCCAAATGAGTAGGAATTAAGTGGTCTAAGTCTTCGCACTTAAATTTTTTTTGTGTGCCTGTGTTCATTACCTAGATTTATATTTTTAAGCATCTTTCCCCAGTTTGAACTTGAAGTAATTTTTACACACGATAATTATGTTAGTGTTAAATAATATATATTTTTTTGGTAGGTGTCACTCGAGGGGTTGATATAAAAACAGCACCCTCAAAAATTAAATTATTCTTTTTATATACTAAATGACGTAATAGGAATGTAAAAAAAATGTAAAATATAAAGCTATTTTATATCAACGTCTCCTGTTAATTTCAATAAATTATCTTCGATAGTTTTGAAAAAAAGTTAATTTTAAAGTTATCCCCATATCTCTGCTAATACAGGGGATAGAGGTTTATTATATATTTTATTGAGCATTCCTGGTCATAAGCAACATTCATGTGAATGAATAGCCCAATAAGCCGCTGGGCCCAATTCCATATACTTAACCGGCGAGACCCTTTCAAGTCAATATCTTCAACGGTTCCAGAGTAATCGTGCGCACAAGAAAAGTTGCAGACAGACCGACAGACGACAGACAGACAGACAGAATTTTTTTTCGCTCAAACTTAAAATCTCGACGTTCCATGACATTCTAAGCCTATTGGAACAATAAAAATTTCCAAAATTTTTTTTGTCGTTACTATGCTTCCACTGGATGTGGAAGTAAAATTAAAAATTTCAAGAACAGATTAAATCATTTTTATTTCTGGAATTTCTGAGAAAAAGATTCGCCTATATAAGAAAATTTTCATTCACATAAATATCTTGCTCTTCCTGAGCATTTTGTAAATCGTCTCTTTTTATTTCTCAATATCGTAAATTTTACAAGTCACTGTATGACAAGAGGATGAGTTGCTACATCAATTTTCAAATAAAATAGTGTGCCGTGATATTTTGACACATCGTAATATTTAATAGTAGTCCGTTGCGTACAACAGTTACTAATAGTTGTTGTTACTGTGGTCTACTACTAGTTCAAGAAAAATTGCCTCATCAATATACCAATGAGGAATATACTAAGCACATTATTTATGGTTCTTGTAATGGGAGTGGAGAACACCGATTGAGATTTCCTAGGCGTCGTAAACCTGACCACAAATCGTTTATTGCCTTAATTTTTCGTTTCGCACGACAACATGGAAAATCTACAACATTAACTAAAATTGAGCTCTCTCATCTAGCATCTCCTGTCCATATTCGCACATATGCCTCCTTCATTTTCTTCCAACTGTCTCTATCTCGTGCTTTCATCATCCGCTGTCTCCCTGCGACTTTTCGAATGTCATCGTACCAACGTAACGAAGGTCATCCCGGATTCCTTTTTACGCCCCACGGTTTCTATTTAGTGGTTTTTCTTGTCCATTTAGATCCTTCCATCTTTGCCACATGTCCGGCCCAACACAATTTTGATGTTAGAATTATGATTTCAACATCCTCCTTTTTTTTTTCTTTGTCTGATCCACTCTATAAATTTTTTATCTCTCAGACATGGGACCCATACGAAATATGGGAAATAACATCTGGTGAAGCACTTCTCTAACGACCCCTAAAAAATTTTGAAAAAGCAGTTTGCGAAAAAATTTTTCAAAATTCGGGTGCTCCCCCTGGTCTAGGGACTCCCGTTTAAAATTATTCTTTTTTGTCACATACATTTTACTTTTCATAAAAATGCAACAATAGGTTTTGGACTTTATGAAAATATTTTCATTATTAACTGAAATACAATGAACTGAAATTTTGTAATTTACAATTTAACAAATTACAAAATTTCAATTCGTTGTGTCTCAGTTAGTAATGAAAATATTTTCATAAACTCCAAAACCTATTGTTGCATTTTTATGAAAAGTAAAATGTATATGACAAAAAAGAATAATTTTAAATGGGAGTCCCTAGACCAGGGAGAGCACCCGAATTTTGAAAATTTTTTTCGCAAATTGCTTTTTCAAAATTTTTTAGAGGTCGCTAGAGAAGTGCTTCACTAGATGTTATTTCCTATATTTCCTATGGGTCCCATGCACCACAGACGAGAAAAAAATTATTGAAATTTCTAGAGCCGCCACCGTCTCAGAGTGATGCCTAATATTGCTCGTTCCATATGACGCTGCGTCGCTTGTAGTTTACTCATTGTTTTCTTTGTGAGTGCCCAAGTTTCAATTCCATACATCAGCACCGGAATAACACGTTGTGGTATTCTGGTTTTCATATGCATCTTAAATCTTTTGTTGTTATTTTGTAGAATCTATTTTAGTCTTCCGAATGCTGACCAGGCTAGCAAGATTCTTCTGTTTTGGTCTGCTGTTTGAATTTCCTTTTCAATTCTGATGTTTTGCCCCAGGTATACACATTGTTCTACTTCCTCTATTATTTGTTCATTTAGCATGAATGGTTGATTATCTGGTGTAGATGTTCTTCTCTTTATTTTTGTTCTTCCCATATTTGTGTTCTTTTCTATTTTTTCCGAATTTTCTTTGAGTTCACGCTAGCTCTAGAGGATATATTTAAAGAACTTCATTGGGAAAACTGAGAGATCAATACTGAAGGACATAAACTGAGTAACTTAAGATATCCAGACGATGTAATTTTGATAACGGAAAATCCTTAGAACTAGAACAAATGTTAAAAAAACTCAATGAAAAAAAATGATTCAGGAAGAGGAAAATATTATAAATTTTATAAATGAAAAGTGCCCAGATGGATATTTCTCAATCACGAGTGTGATAGACTTTGAGAAAAGAACTATCTCACCCCTTCCACATGCACAATTTACCAGAGATGGATTAAACATAGGCGCGTGCTGGCCCACCGGGATACCGGGAGTTTCCCGGTGGACCCTCACAAAGTGCCTCGATAGGGCCCCACCGATTTTGGAGGAAAAAAGCAACACGCACCTGTCTGGGGCCCTTTCTAAGTTATTTTCCCGAGGCCCAAAATCGTCCCAGCATGCGTCTGGATAAATAATTCAAGAACAGATCATGTGTGAGCCAAAATTAATCCATACGTAATAGGGGAAGGTCGTTACAAATATAAATGTTCAACAAATGCCTAGTGTGGAGTTACCGATAATATTTTAATAGAAACACATTGCTTCGAAGAAAGTTTAACGGAAGAAGTTTATTTGCATTTTAAACAAGATATTTTGCTCTATCTATTAGTAGACATTTATTAAAAACATGTTTTTTCAACATGACGGAACACCTTCTCATATTTCTGTAGCTGTTAGGAACCATCTAGAAGATGCCTAATGGGTGGATAAGTTGAGGAGGTCCACGTCCATGACCAGCCAGATCCCAGATTTTAATCCTGTGGGTCATTTTTTATGGGGATACCTAAAAACTCAGGCGTTTAGCTTAAAATTAAATGCAACAGATCAATCAATTGAAAGAATAAACAACTGTTGTGATGATAATAGGAATAATCCATTAGTTATTAGAAAAACAGTAAATAATTTAATTTTACGGAAAAAAAATGTAGGGAGGCAGAAGGTTCCGTTTTGAAAATTAATTATATTGTTTTTTATGTATCGTGAATTTTTGATAGCCATTTCTAATTCATCAAGGTGAACTCTACTTACCATAGCAGTATGTGTCTTTTCTCGTGAATTACCTCATATAAAAACGGTTTTATTTTAGTTCACTTACATTAAATTATGAAAAAACATTGTACCTATTCTTCCCCTCCTACATTAAAAACTCATCCAACATAGAACCATTGAATATTGGTGGAGACACAATAATACCAGAAGTGGAGTCAGTAAAATACTTGGGTATCAAAAGCCTCTCAAATGGATTCTGTAAATTAACTTTGTAATAAACAAATTAAATGTTTGAATATTTAAAAAAGTTTTTTAAAAATGCGTAGAGCATTATGTCAGCTTTTGAGTACTAAACCCTAAAAATTATATAATTACAAATTCTTAAAATTTATTACGATGAAACAATATCTGAAAATAAATAAGGGCAACGTACTCCTCTTAATTAAATGAATGTAAAAATATATCCCAGCATAAATTTAAATAATTCTCTCTCTTTCAAATATTTACACACAATTAAACGGTTACGGTATAAATAGTGACTGTCACTGGCCAATTATGCTGCTCACAAAACAGAAAAAAATGTAAAAGATCAACAATCCCTTCTTTAAAGTTTCCCCGTGGATCTCCACAATTAACTTTTTAATCTGCTCAGTTAAATGCTGTAATTTTTCCTCGATTTCTCTAAATATATCACACCAAATTTTACTTAAAGTTAAGAAAGCAACACAATAAAATATTTATGAAATATTTGTAAAGCTAATTATGTTTTTTTAAATTGGGCACTGCAGACTAAATCATTACCTAGACAGACTTGGATCAGCGAAGAACTGTGAATGCCGTTTGTGTCTAGATGAGGATGTGAATATATTGTCAAACCTAATTCCTAATATAATTTATTAATAGATTATCTAAACAATTCATAACAAACGTGCAGAATGATGTTTTATATAATTCACAATTAATTAGTTCAATAACATTCATATATAGAGGGTGTTTCAGTTTTTAATCCCAGGACTTTAGGAGGTTGTAGAGAAAGTTATTTTAGGCAGAATATTTCTAGTAAGCTTATACTCCGAATCGCTTCCTAAAGGAGCTACACAGTAAAGGATTATGGGGGAAACCATTCTTTTATAAATATTTCAAAAACTGTTGAAAGTATTCTAATATTCTTTATATGATCATTGTTTCACCAAATACCTTTGATTACATTGTACTTTGGTTTATGTAAAATAAACAGAGGCTTCTCATTTGGGGAGTTCTTGACGATTTTTTATCAATAACTTTTTCTCTGATAGAAATTTCATTAAATCAATAGGGAATTCAGAATCTACATAAAATAATACATAAATAATATACTCTTAGTCAGAGTCGATAAGATGCATCGTTTTCGAGAAAATATGATTTAAAGTAGATTGTGCTCACGTAGATGTAAGCCAACATAGATTTAATTGTCGCAGTGGAGAGTCTCATATAAGCCTCCTCACATATCAACGTAACTTAGCCTAATACATTTAGGAGATATGGAAATGGTAACATTCGAAGTAGACTTTATATCCAAGCTTTGATCATCAAAATGAGTCGTCTTGTTTTTATTATTTTAAAAGTTTTATTTAGGAATTCAAACAAAGACCAAATAAAAAATTTCAAAATCCCGAAGTTTTTGAAATTTTGTTGTGCAATAACTCATTTTCTGTTCACCATACGCTCAAAATGGTGGTACACAAAATTGAAGCTAATGAAATTATCTATAAAAAAGTTCCTACACATTTGTTTCCTCAGATCAAAAGTAAAACGACTAAGATGAAAACAAAAACAAAGTTGGTCTCTTAAACATTTTTAAGAATGTTTTGAATTTAGTGCTTGGATCTTAAATAACTTGCCTTGTTTATAATTTTCAGCAAAACTCTTACTAACCTGTATTGTTTTAATTTAATCTGTTCTGATTTATTATTTGCATTTGCATATTACTACGTGTATGTCTAAAAAATAACGTATTGTAACAGTGGTAGGATAATTGAAGACAATAAAGGTGCCTGTCATACGAAAATTAATTTAAATCCAGATTCGATTACACATTTTATAAAAATAACATGTCTCAGTGGACATCAATCGAATTAATCTTGGAACTTTTCTGTCATCTAAGTAAAATTAATTTGACAGAATTACCAAACTGTAACTGCTGGTTACAAAGAACGACACAACACATGAGTGAATACATGATTTTGGAATGCAAGAACGGAGAACTCTCCATTGAGCTGAATAAATTAGGAATCAAAACACCATTTAATCCGCAACCATTATTATCCCCGTTATTATAAGAACAGATATGTATTATACATTTGTGTATTTGGAAATGTAGTTTAAGAGAATGCATTGAAATCTAAACATGTTCAGATATTATGTAATGTAATCAAACAAAATCGACACTTTAAAAAAACAGTAACATACTAATTGGAACAGTTCTATAGCGGAGCGGATCCGGTTTTGAAATGAAACCAACTTTTAAATTTTTTTTTTTTGCAATTCGGTTACACGCGTTCTCTTTTATCATGTTATTAACTTAGTTCAGCTTAATCACACGGGGTGGCGGAGGAACTCGCATTTAAAATTCGCAAAAACATGGTTTTCCACGATAACTTTGTTATTATTGACCTGACGAAAACAAAGTAAAATTAAAAATTAAAGATCTCGCGGAAGCGCATAATCTGGTATTTTTTTCAAATCGGACGATAACTTTTCGTGAAAACTTTTTTTGAAAATACTCGTTTTTTTGCCCTAACACTGATACACAAAAAAGTAATTCCTTAATTTTTTAAAAAAGAAGTTAGGGGGATGAGATTTTTTTGAGGTAGGTGAAATAGAAAAGAATTGATGAAACCGGAGGATTGGGGCGGTGCGCCAATTAGGGGAGGGGAGGGAGGTAGGGAAAGGAAAATTATTCAACCCCCTCGAACTTTTTTCCCTGTCGTGCGATTTTCAAAAACCAAAATGGAATTTGTTCGTTATTACGTCTAATATTTGACTGAATCATTTTTAAAAATTTTTTCAAATAAACAAACTTGTGAGAGGGGAAAAACTTATTGCGTTTTTTTAATATTCGTTTTTGAGTACGAAGGAAAGGGCTCAGAAGAGAATTTTTTTTACAGGTAAGCGAGATTTTTTTCTATCTTTAATTAAAAAAAAAAAATTATCTCAATCCAAGCAATAGGAAGGAAGGGAGGGGGCATAATGCGTTTGCGGGAATAAAGGATTAAGGAAGAGGGATAGGGACTTCGGAGCATAATATTTGGATATATAAATCTTTTTTTTCTTAATATTTTATCAGTCTACCCTCCATCAAATATTAAACTTATTATAAATAATTATTTAACACCGTCACGAGTTTTCGAGGCGCATTTCTCTAGTTTTAGGTGTGAATTGGATATATATAACAATTATTTTTCCGCTTAACTCGCTCTAACTCAAAAACGGCGCAATGGATTACTCTCAAATTTTTATCGTGGTATCACTACATATTTGTTAACATTATGTGTTAATATGTAGGTCAAATTTTAATAAGTGTAGAAAGCATTATTTTTTTTCGAAGGCTATGTCGAAAATTTGTATTCTCAAATGTAACATGCGGGAAACTTTTTTATTTTTCGAAATAGATACCAAGTGTATCAAGAAGTAACGAAGATAAAAGATGGATGTAACTTTTTTATTTGAAACTTTTTCTTCTAGAATTAGCAGTTTTCGAGAAAACTGCAAATGAGTGATTGTTGACCAGGTACTGCAATTAATTGCTATTAGATTCCCACACGTTTGCAGTACCTGGCCAACAATCACTCATTTGCAGTTTTCTCGAAAACTGCTAATTCTAGAAGAAAAAGTTTCAAATAAAAAAGTTACGTCCATCTTCTATCTTCATTACTTCTCGATACACTTGGTATCTATTTCGAAAGATAAAAGTTTCCCGCATGTTACATTTGAGAATGCTAATTTTCGACAGCCTTAGAAAAGAAAGTAATGATTTCTACACTTATTAAAATTTGACCTATATATTAACACATTATGTTAACAAATATATAGTGATAACACGATAAAAATTTGAGAGTAATCTATCGTGCCGTTTTGGAGTTAGAGCGAGTTAAGCGGAAAAATAATTGTTATATATATCCAATACACACCTAAACTAGAGAAATGCGCCGCGAAAACTCGTGAGGGTGTTAAATAATTATTTATAATAAGTTTGATATTTGATGGAGGGTAGACTGATAAAATATTAAGATGGAAAAAATATTCATATATCCGAATATTAAGCTCAAAAGTCCCTATCCCTGTTCCTGAACCTCTTATTCCCGCAAACGCATTATGCCCCCTCCCTCCCTTCCTATTGCTTGGATTGCGATAATGTTTTTTTAAATTAAAGATAAAAAAAATCTCGCTTACCTGTAAAAAAATGTATCTTCTGAGCCCTTTCCTTCGTACTCAAAAACGCATTTAAAGAAAATGCAAAAGGTTTTTCCCCTCCCACAAGTTTGTTTATTTGAAAAAACAAAAAACATTATTCAGTCAAATATTAGACGTAATAATGAACAAATTCCATTTTGGTTTTTGAAAATCGCACGACAGGGAAAAAAGTTCGAGGGGGGTTGAATAATTTTCCTTTCCCTACCCCCCTCCCCTCCTCTAATTGGCCCATCAGCCCAATCCTACGGCTCCATCAATTCTTATCTATTTCACCTACCTCAAAAAAATCTCATCCCCCTAACTTCTTTTTTTCGTAAAAAAATTAAGGAATTACTATTTTGTGTATTAGTGTTAGGACAAAAAAACGAGTAAATATTTTCAAAAAAAATTTTCACAAAAATATACCTTCCAATTTGAAAAAAAAATACCAGATTATGGGCTTCCGCGAGATCTTTAGTTTTTAATTTTACTTTTTTTTTCGTCAGGTCACAAAGTGATCGTGGAAAAACGTGTTTTTGTGAATTTTAAATGCGAATTCCTCCGCCACCCCGTGTGATTAAGCTGAACTAAGTTGATAACATGATAAAAGAGAACGTGTGTACGTGTGTAACCGAACTGCCAAAAAAAAAAATTTTTAAAAGTTGGTTTCAGAACTCCTCTTTTTCTCGCTTGATCCGCTCCAGTATAGGATAATTTTATGTTCCTAATCAAATTTAACATTTAATGCAATTAACATTACAATTAAAAAAATATATTAACAATGTGTAAAACATTTTTTGTATAATGTTTCAAATATGGTAACAAAAATTTTGAAATACATTAATTAAAAAAAATATACATATACAGTGTGTCCCACTTAAGGACTAGCCACCCACGTAAAAAATTTATTTACGAACCAATTTTTATTTGTTTATTTTTTAATTATGTAGATCTCACAAAAAGCCATTAGAAACATGTTCTACTCATTACGGAACTTAAAAGCCAACTACTACCATTGTTTAAGTGCGAAATATTGAGAAGTACTATTAGGGAATTTTTTTTAGAATATTGTAACGGATTCGAATTCAGGACCACCTAAGCACCTATTTTTGTCGTGATAGTAATACAGGGTGGCCCAAAACATTACAAATCAGTTTTTAAAATTACGAAATTTAAAGTAAAAGAACACATTATTGTATTATTTTTATTGGTTACAAATGAAACTAAATTTTATGAATCTCAATTAGACCATCCCTTTCCATTATGCACTTTTCAGTTCGTCGTCGATTATTATTAATTAGTTTCTTCAGGGCTTGTCTGGTGATATTGCGACAAGCCACTCTAATGCGATCGCAAAGTTCGTCAATTGTTTGTGGTCCTGATTTATAAACCTTATTTTTAATTGCCCTCCATAGTAATGAATCTAGCGGCGCACAGTGTGGAATTTTCGTAATCTAGGCGGACAAAATACCATTTTGGCAAGTGTATAATATTTTAATAAATATCTTAATTTCTGAAAGTAAAATGATCAAACTTCATAAGCATATATATATTTTTTATCAGCAACATTCAAAACATCCAAACAAGTGTCGTAAACCGTCGTGTTTCCTTGTTCACGCTATGCCAAGTAGGGATAAACTGAATTGACACGCTTCAACTTTTTAGTTAAGTACAAGTGTTTCTGCGGTTTACATATGTTTTAGTGACAATATTATTTTAATGGTATTTGAAGGTAAGTGGCCATATAATTTTTTTTTTTTTGAAAAATTATTCTATAAGACTAAAAAAGAAGATAAAAGTTTGAGCTTGAGGTAACATGGAAAAATTATATTTTATAAATAAATAACTAAACTTTTAACTCATACCTCCGCATACTACCCTTAACTTCTTATATTAAAAAAAAAAGGTCAGTTTGTGTACTTCTAATATCAGAAAGAAAAAGTTGCGCGAGCTTGCGCTCTCACTAATTTTTTCTTAATTTCAGAATGAGTGTCGAAATTTCTCGGAGGTCAATTTTTGAAATAATCTCAGGCAAAGCAAGTCAAAAGTTACTCATTCACAAATAGTATTCTGAGCAGCATTCGTAAGTTAGTAGACCTTGTTTGCAGTAAGATATTGCAGAGATGGGCTAGTCGGATAGACATCAAGAGAGATTTTTAAAACATAATGGTTCTTGGCTTGATGGTAGTTTGTTGCTGCCTGACATTGCTTCCTTGTCCTTTTCTTATTAATGTGCCCTGCTTTGCTGGGGCACCAGAGAGTTCTTTAACTATCGATGCTGAATTCCTTTTACCTACTACTTTATGCAATTTTATTGCACTTATAAGCGATAGTTCTTCGTGAGAAGCAGAATTAACGAGATGAAGAATTTTACGTTTCTTACTTTTGTAGCTGGACTCTTCAAATCTTTTTGGGGCCTACCGCATGACGTAGAGGGTATAGCTTGGTAAACAATATCAGACAACAGTCATCAAGCCAAGAACCATTATGTTTTAAAAATCGCTCCTGATGTCTATCCGACTTAGCCCATCTTTGCCGTATTATGCTGCAAACAAAATTTACTGACTTGCGAATGTTGCTCAGAATACTAGTTGGGAATGAGTGGTTACCAAACTTTTGTAAAATATAAGACATTATGACATCTGACTTGCTTTGCCTGGGATTGGAGACCCATATTTCAAAAATTGACCTACGAGAAATTTCGACACTCATTCTGAAATTAAGAAAAAATTAGTGAGAACGCAAGCTCGCGCAACTTTTTCTTTCTGATATTAGAAGTACACAAACAAACCTTTTTTTTTTAATATAAGAAGCTGAGAGTAGTCTGCGGAGGTATGAGTTAAAAGTTTAGTTATTTATTTATAAAATATAATTTTTCCGTGTTATCTCAAGCTCAAACTTTTATCTTCTTTTTTAGAATGATTTTCCAAAAAAAAATTATATGGCCACTTACCTTCAAATACCATTAAAATAATATTGTCACTAAAACAGGAACACTTGTACTTAACTAAAAACTTGAAGCGTGTCCATTCAGTTTATTCCTACTTGGTATAGCGTGAACAAGGAAACACGACAGTTTACGACACCTGTTTGGATGTTTTGAATGTTGCTCATAAAAAAATATATATATGCTTATGTGAAGTTTGATCATTTTACTTTCAGAAATTAAGATGTTTATTAAAATATCATACACTTGTCAAAATGGTATTTTGTCCGCCTAGATTACGAAAATTCCACACTGTGCGGCGTGAGATCTGGGGATCGCTGCAGGCAATGTATTAAAGGGCTATTTCGCCATATCCAACAATTAGGAAAATTTAAATTTAACCAATTCCTCACGATAACGGCATTATGAACTGTTGCTCCATCAAACTGTGAATGTAAATTATACCGATAATTCAGAGGTAGTTCATCAATATCATTGCTAAACTCATTGTCTAAAAATCTAAGAAACGCCGTCTCGTTCAAATTTTCATAAAAAAAGTAAGATCCAATGATTTTCTCATTGATGATTCCGCACCAGACATTCACCTTAGGGGAATATTGTCCCTTGCATTCCACCACTCAATGTGAATTTTCGTCACACCACATCCTAATATACAACACCGTTTGTGATGAAGTTTGCTTCGTCAGTATATAATATTTTTTTTAGAAAATTAGGATTTTCTAAATACATGCCTTGCAACTACAAACAGAATTCCATTCTTTTTTCCGTGTCGCCAACTTCGAGGGTATACGGAAACTTGGGTTTGGGGTTTGGATGTTTTCTTCAAACATCTCCAAATGCGTTTTTTTGGAATATTTAAATTCCCCAAAACTGGAGCGTGATTTCTGATTGAAATATTCCAGAATTATTTGATTTCCTGGAACTACGCGATTTCTATGTTGATTGGGGAGGTCATTTATAGTCCCATTTTGATAAAAAAAAATGTTAACACTGGCTCATATTAAACTCTGCAGCAGCTCCACAAAAACTTCGTGTTCCTTCGTCAACTAATCGCACAATTTCCACTTTTTATTGTAAAGAATAGTGAACCATTATATAATAATAATACGTAATAACTAAGTTGTTTAAGTCGTTTATCAAAGAACTAAGATGCTATCTTTGTGCTAAGGCTTTTGCGTAGCTTGTGATCTGGCTGCTGGTTTCCGGGTCTTCTTCCGCGTAGACTTGGTTGAGTGCTTGACGTTTCGACCATCTTATAATAAGTCTACCATTCTGAAGCGCTTCAGAGGAAGACCACGACAAGATGGTCGAAACGTCAAGCACTCAACCAAGTCTATGCAGAACTAAGATGCTAGTTAAACAGTGATAGTGGCAGCCATTTTTCAACTAATAATTTTTTGTTTTCCATGCCTACTAAGTTTTAAGGGTGGCGATGCCTTGCTTAAGAAACTAATTTCATAATTTGACAATTTCTTCTACACCCCTGAACCAATTGAAAAAACATTTTGATACGCTTTTAGAGAAAACCTGATAGAACGATACCAGACTATATTGAAGGCAACAAAAAATATTTTTTGTTTTTGATTTTCGCACGAGAATTTATTTTCTTTTTTTAGTTGTCAATATCTTATTATACCATTCTATAAAGTTGTCTCTAAAAACCTATAAAAAATGTTTCGAATCAGTTTAGGGATGTAGGAGAAATTGTCGAATTACGTTCCCGGTATATTCCACCTTCCGCTTAGTTCTTACAAATCTAAAAATCTAGAAATTATTTACAGGTTTATGGTAATTGTTTATAAAGTTTCGAAATACATAAAAATATAAATATTTAAAAATAATAATAATTTTATCGATAAATAATTTAAATAATACAAAAGTAATGTGTTCTTTTACTTTTCGTTATTATAAAAACTTATTTTTAATGTTTTGTGCCACTCTGACTATTGGGTTTTCAAATTCAAGGGGCCCGGTAGTGTCTTTGGCTCTGTTGCTCCGGGGATGAAGTTGTGCCCTTATGTTTGTGAGACACTGATATAACTGTTAATTGTAACAAATTTTATATTATTTTTATTATTGTCATAGTTTTGCTCTAGACATTATAATAAGTCTACCATTTAAAAATTATTTAAATATTTTGTTTATCTATAATCTCTTTTTTATATATATTTGCCCACTAAATGCTTATTTATACCCAGTGGGTACTTTTGTGGAATTGATATTCTCTTTGCATTCCAAAGTTAAATAAATAAATAAATAAATATATAATTAGATTCAATATTCTACTAAAGAATATAGTAGACATTTCCTACCTTCTTCTTTGTAGATATATGTATATGTCGCTATGTTTCGACATGGCACTGTGCGATTGGTGACGCTACCCTAGCCATTTGTTTGTTTTAGTTAGATAGATAGATTGCACTTGTAGAATCTGAATTTCCAACTGATATTCAATTGCGTAATCTGTCTTTATTTTACTTCCACATCCAGTGGAAGTATAGTAACGCAAAAAAAAAATTTCTACATCTCTGAACGATTTCATTGAACCACCTGTGCTAATATGTTGAAGGAAATAAAACTGTAACTAAAAAAATACAGGTGCTGATTTTTTTTTTTTTTCATCTATTCATTTAACGTCGGCCTATTTCCGCTACCAGGGCCTATCACCGACGCTAGGAGACGAGCTACCCCCAACCTGGAAATTTTGCCGAACCTCTTCCCTTAAGAAGAGTAGGGATCTTTTACTTGCCTAACATTTAATAGACAAGGGACCGCCTGCTTTACATCCCCTCCGAAGGATGGTATATCCACTACGTAATCCTCGTCTGAAATTACGTAGCTTCCGCGTATACACTGATATACAAGCCGCTAGAAGGTGGGACGAGAACGCTGTATTTTCCAAGTACTAACCGCGTTCGACGTTGATTCAACGGAATATCGACTGATATTCACATTGAAGTCGCCTCTACGCTCGCCACGTGCTAAAAATTATTTGCAGTCATATATGCATTAAGGATTCTAAAAGAATTCACAAGTTAAAACCGCAGTCACAAAACATTTTTTTTTTTTTTTTTGGTGCACCAGTGTTATTTGCAAAATTTTCCTTCTGTTTAGGAATAAATAATTTCTACAAAAAAATTCAACGCCATGGTTTAGTTGAGATACCAAACAGATATCCTCTATAATATCCATTTAGTCGGAAAATATAAACATCCAATATCTACAAACGTGTTCCAGCAGGTTATTTTGATTCCTTCCAAAAACATAGATAATTGTTTATAATAAGAACTATACTAGACGAATATCAGTAAAATAAGAATGGAAAAATATTATACTCCATTATTTTGACAACAGAAATTATATGTCTGTGTACTTGGAATTTGACTAATCAAGTAATTGAAATCTAATCACAAACCGTATCGAGCAAACATCATTGTAATATCTTTGTTAGGGGCATTTCCAACCGGAGCTCAGTTTCCAATACATAGTAAATGAGACATTGAGAATATCAAATTTGCTTTGAATACTCAAAGGTAAACTGATTAATTTAGTGTCTATTAATTATATTATCTAGGCGAAATCTATTAATCGAAATTTGCATTAATAATTTCTAATTGAATTTTATAATTTAATTTTTATTCAGAATAATAGCAATAATAATAAATCTTGGTCTCTCCTTCGACATCAAGCGGGTAAATCGCGACTCTGTCACCGAGTCGGAACCTGCTCGGCGAAAAGCCCAAATTAAAGTTGCAACACAACATCTTTCTGCAGCTTCACACTGATAAGCCAACGCATGGAGTTTTCTATAGAAATATAGAAAACCTTGACTTATCCGAAAGGCAGACCTTTGCCTTCTTAAGGTCAGCCGGGCTGAAGTCTGAGACCGAGGGATTCATAATGGCTTGCCAGGATGGTGCATTCAACACCCTCGTCTATTGTAGCCGTGTCATGGGTATAGAGGTCCCTGATGTCAGCTGCAGGGCCTGCCGCAGGGCGCCAGAGACTCTAATGCACATGCTGTCGGCTTGTCCGATATATGCAGTCTCGGCCTGTATCCAAAGGCACGACGGAGCATTACGAGTGCTTTATTACCATTTATGGCATCGTATGGGATAGACGAGACACCATTGATGCCTTACGCTCAGGGGGATATTGAGTCCGTTGTGGGAAATGAGAAGTGTCTAATTTATTGGAACTACTTGTTTCCCACCGTCAGGCAAATACAAGCCAACAAGCCTGACGTAGTCCTCCTCGACCACCAACTCAAGAAAATGTTTGTCGTGGAGTTCTCTGCTCCCGGTAAGAACGTGTCTTGAAGGAGGAGGAAAAACGGACAAAATATCGAGATTAGCTCTTTGAACTCCGCCGACTCTATACAGGCCATACTATTAAGATAGTGGTACTGATCATAGGAGCCCTCGGTGCGGTGGAGCGAGACACACAGACACACTGCTTTCGGAACTGAAGATCATACCGGCATGCCGAAACTCGGCAGTGGCTGCCGGTACTACTAGCTCCCCTCTGTGAGGGTCGGAGCCACAGAGAAGGGTGACTGGTTTTTAACGAAAATAATAATAATAATAATAATGATGATAATGATTGTTTAATTTATTGGAACTACTCGTTTCCCACCGTCAGGCAAATACAAGCCAACAACCCTGTCGTAGTCCTCCTCGACCACCAACTCAAGACGATGTTTATCGTGGAGTTCTCGGCTCCCGTGGAGAACAATACTGTTTTGAAGGAGGAGGAAAAACGGACAAAATATCGGCTTTTGCTCTTCGAACTCCGCAGACTTTATCCAGATCACATTGTTAAGATAGTGGTACTGATTATAGAAGCCGTCGGTGGAACGAGACACACCCTGCTTTCAGCACTTAAGATCGTACCGGCATGTCGACATTCGGCAGAGGTCTTAGCTGGCAGAATGCAGAACGTCGTCACAGCTCCCATCTGTGAGGGTTAGAGTCACAGAGTTTTAATGGTGACTAGCTCTTCTTTAAAAAAAAATCATAATAATATATCCATTACCACCACCAACTGCATGATGTATGCCACTGGAGCGGTGATTGCTGAAGAAACTGAAGAACCGGCAAACCCACAAACATCTCAGGGAAAACATTATTGGAAGAAGTGGATATAGGACATCATAGAATTGTACTGGAAAGAAATCGCGATTCTCGAGAAATATAAAAATGGAGTACCCACGCACCAAGTACTCAAAAAGGCCGAAAGCATGCTAAAGAAATATAAATCCAGTGAAGTGAACTTGGTAGAGCAGAACCTGAAGATGAAACTGCAAAAGCGCAGAGATTGAGGAGACATACCCAAAGAAGTAACCACTGCCAACAAAACAAGCTCTTTGAAGAGGACGCCAAGAAATTCTATAGTCAGATGAACGGCCAACAGACCGAAGTAGAGACACTGCTTTCACAGAAACACATCGAGGACTTTTGGCGTGGAATTTTGGAGGGCGAAGTGATTCACAATTAGAATGCTCCGTGGATCGAACAAGAGTGTAGGCAGCACCGAAGAAGTGAACTCGATGCATGGTTGGACCTAAGAGTGGAGAGAGATGTGGAGATAATTCAACAGACGCACAACTGGAAAGCCCCTGAACCAGACAGAGTACAAAACTTCTGGGTATAACAACTTAGTGCTCTGCATGAAAGCATAGCAACGGCTGTCAATAAAATCATAAGATACCCCGATGAAGCCCCTGAATCATTAACTGAAGGAAGCACTTTCCTCCTCTGTAAAGGCAAGGACGCCAAGGATCCTAAAAACTGCCGACCAATAACCTGTCTGCCGAGAATATGCAAAGTCATCACTTCTGCACTAGCAAATAAAGTATACAGCTACCTACTAAAGTACAAGATACTCCCAGAGGAACAGAAGGGTGGTAGAAAAGCTTTCAGAGGCTGTAAGGATCAACTGCTAGTAAGTAAGACCATCACATCGTTCGCAAAGAAGCGGAATAGAAATTTTTGCATGGCATGGGTGGATTACAAAATGGCGTTTGATAGCGTTCCCCACACATGGACTGTTGAATCCCTTTAAACTTATGGTGTACGCCCAACAATAACAGATTTCGTGGAAACCACGATGAAGGGATGGAAGACGGAAACGTGGCTCTACCACTCAAAAGGTCACATAAGAACAGGGAACATGCCAATTGAAAGAGGAATTTTCCAGGGAGGCTCTCTCTCTCGTATTTACTGTTTTGCCTAGCGTTCGTACCCCTTTCAAACCAACTAAACAAACAGAAAGTTGGCCTCGAAATCAGTAATGACAAAAGAGTAAACCACCTCTTCTATATGGACGACCTGAAGTTAATTGCTAAGAAAGAAGCTGAATTAAAGCAAGAGCTGGACATCGTCAAATCATTCAGTGATGACATCAAGATGGAATTTGGCTCAGACAAGTGTGCTACAGTGGCCTCCGGCGAGGTAAACATGTGAAAAGTCAAAACATCCTACTGAATGATCAATCCACAATACAAAGTATGGATCTGGGGGAAACATACAAGTATCTGGGTGTTAAATAATGATCCGGAATCGAAAGCTGCAAATTTTATACATTTCTGCTATTAAAATTGAGTAAAAATTCATTCCATTCGTTAGAAACAAACAGTATATTTCATATTGATAACGATGAAATGGAAAAGGAATACTACCAGAGAATACTACCGTCGCATTAATCAAGCTCTTAAGACCGAGCTAAATGCCAAGAACAAAATTGTAGCAGTAAATATTATTGCAGTACCCATAGTTATCATGTTGTTCTAAATGCAGAAGAATTAGTTCAAACAATCAAAACTCCAAAAACTTATAAATAAGAATTAAATAGTAAAGAAAAAGCAGACTGCAAGAAAGCAGTGGATAGAATGAAAGAAATTGGTACCTGGGAAGTTGTAAAATTGCCAAGAGGAACAAATGTAAATAGGTATATCGAATTAAAACTAATCCAGACGAGACTATTGAGCAATACAAGGCAAGATTAATAATCAAAGGATTTAACCAGCGTCAAGGTATTGATTATTCTGAAACATTCAGTCCAGTAAGAAGGTTGACCACAGTACGTTCATTCTTAAGCATCGCCGGAAGAGAAAATATGTATTTTAGGCAGCTTGAGACAGCTTTCCTTTATGGACAACTTAAGGCAACCATTTACATGAAGCAACCGGATGGGTATAAAGATGAAACCGAAATTATTTGTTTTAAGTTACATAGTAACCTTTATGGGCTAAAATAAGCACCTCGTTTCTGGTACAAACGTTTAAATTCTCTAAAACATCAAATAAAACTGATTCCTGTTTATATGTAAGGCAAAGAAATAACAACAAACTTTTTACTCTTTTGTACGTCGACGACGGACTGCTTGCCGCAATGTGTAAAAACGGTTTGTTTATGTTTATTGATGAGTTGAAGAAAGAATTCAAATTAGCTCAAAATCAGCCACTTATTTTTTGGGGGTTTGGAGATGGAAACTTGTCTTGGGGAAAAATAAAAATGAGTCAAATTTCTAATTCTAGTTAGAAAAATATTCATTTTAATTTCTCTAACTGCAGACCAGTTTCAATTCCAGAAATTTTCAAATCAGGGAAAGAAACACTCCAAATTTCCATACAGGCATGTAGTAGGCGCCTTAAGGTATTTAATGGTCGGAACGAGACCAGATATTACCTAGAGTGTTGGAGTTCTCTCAATAACTCTCGAAAATCCTTCTTATGAAGATGTTCTAAGACCAAAAAGAAGCTTCAGATACCTAGCGGGTACCACTCACCTGAGTATTACTTATCATTCTGAATTAGCAGATTTGGAATGTTACAGCAATGTTGTCTTTGGAGTCTGTACAAAAACTGGAATATCAACCTCAGGAGTTGTCACAAATTTAGCTGGAAGAAAGATTTTATAGCTAAGTCAAAAGCAAAGCATGGTTGTCACGTCTACAAAATAGGCAGAGCGGGAGCTAGGTGGCTTTTTCGGCAGCTCATCGTTTTATGAACTTTGAGATATTTTTATGGTTTAATGGATGATAACGATTCATAAAATCAACTTCTGGCGGGGCACCTCCTGTCAGGAGTGTCACGAACACTGTTTAAAAATCAGTGAAATCATGTCATCGTTATAAGGCTCATTTTTTTTGTGTGTACACATTTTATGTTTAGAATGAATAAAATAAGATCGCCAGATAGTGTGAGCCGTCAGGAGGCACAGCCAAGAAGGTAATAATAATACAATACATCCGAGGCACGGTACGGAGTCGAAAGTTAGCCGAAAGTGTTAAATTCCTGTATATTAAGTACCTATGGTACTTTTGTTGGCACTAAGAACTTTACGGGGAGGCTATTCTATTGTTGAAGGAGCTTATATTTACGTTTTAAAAAGGAGCCAATAACGATGAGTTTAAAGTTCTGAGATGAAATATGCGAAAAAAAATCCAATTTTCTTAAAAAATCCTAAACATTTTCTTTCTGGCTAGCCTTACTGACGGGAGTTTCTTTCTGGGAATTTTTTTTTGTGTTCAAAACATTTAAATAAACACGCTCAACCTTAAAAAAGTTTGTAACGACGATGTTATAAAACACGTTTTTTTTACCCTTTTGTCCTTTCTGGTTGCGCCCCTGATGGCCCACACTTTCTGGCGATCTTATTTTATTCATTCTAAACATAAAATGTGTACACAGAAAAAAAATTGGCTTTGTAACGATGATATAATTTCACTGATTTTTATATCTTGAACCATGGCCAACTTGACGGGCTGACATATGCCAGAAGTCTATTTTGTCGTTATTTAAGTTCGATAGAATTAATCAGCGCATAGAAAATGCTTGTAACGATGAGTGTCCGAAAAAGCCACTTAGCTCCCGCACCATAGTAAATATGTATATTATGCCATGGCTAACTGGGGATGTGAAAGTGATTTCAAGAGAATTTTGTGGCTCAAAAAAGCTTTAAAAATTAATTTTTAATATGATATACAATTAAAGTTACAGCTAGGTTGTTACAAATAATAAAATTCTCACAGTCTCATCAATATATATTAGGGTGGCCCATCTCTATAGGGGGTGAATTTTTTTTGTGTATTTTTTAAGTCTCACCCCACGAAAATATACTATTATACTAGGAATAATTTTTATCAAAGTTCCAGATAATTCGGTGAACGGCAACCCGTGCCGCATTCAGGTAGAAATTTGTAGATAAGATTTTATTACGGTAATACACTTAAATTTTACTTAAAATACAAATATCTACCTCTTTTCTCATAATGTTTTATTGGTGTAATTATTTCCTAGAAATTATTTGTTTTTTGGAAGTTTGGAAATATAATGCACCTACGGTAGGTTTTTATGTCAGTTTGCAATTGTGTTTTACAGTGGTGACATTATAAGTTCTAGCATACGTTCCTTTTTGAAAAAACATTTAACGATGGCTGATGTTAGATCCTTACGAAAGGATACTTTTATTTACTTAGTTGGACACTATTCGTCACAAATCATTGGCAATAAATTGCCGTCTAATAGACAAGTATTACAAGTGCTTTTTTATAACATTCGTGAAGTGAAGCTAAGTGTACATGAAAGCGCTAAATTAACAATAAAAGAGGTGTCAGTTTTTTTGGATAAAGCTCGCATTCCGACACGTCAGGATTTTCATTGTGTTAAACAACTTTATTCAGAGTGGAGGAACTTGCAAAAATCGGCTAAAAGGGCCAGTGCGGGAGTAAAGAAAAAAATTTCGTTGAAAAATTGGACGATCTCTTTGACATTTCTCATGCAAATGCATTGGAGTTGATGAAAATAGATGAAGATAAGCAGTTTTTAATTAACCAAAGAAAAAAGGGACGTCCTGGATTTATGCATGGTATTGATTACCAACTTGCTTCTCAAGAAAATCAGCTGAGGAGAAATTACAGAAATTATCCGAACGAATGCAACGAAGTCAACAAGAAAAAGCTAGATTAGAGGAAACAGTCACCTGTCCATCATCAAGTAGTAATTCAGCCGACTCCAACGAAAATGAAGATGAAATAATCGAATGCCCAAGAAGAGTTGTTACAAGACCAGCCTGGCCCGTCACAGCCAAAAAAGAGGAGATTGTATGGAACATGTAATATCATCACACCAAAAATAGCCGCTGCATTTGATGCTTGCAAAATAAGCGACAGGTATGGAGTCCATATTTTGACGGCAGTAGCAGAAGCACTAGGACATGACACCACATCTTTGTCCATCAGCAGAACCACACTTCAGCGCTCTAGACAACGCATCCGCGAAGAAAGAGCTGAAATATTAAAAACTGCCTTTGGTAATTCTGAATTGTCGGCCCCAGTCATCCATTGGGATGGAAAACTTTTACCTTCTCTCACTGGAATGGGAAATATCGATAGACTTGCTATCTTAGTTACTAGTGGAAATATTGAACAACTACTTGGAGTACCAGCTTTGCCCAATTCAACTGGAAGAGAACAGACTGAAGCAGTTTATGATGTGCTTTGTGAATGGAATTTGGACGAAAAGGTAATAGCTTTGTGTTGTGATACAACAGCATCAAATATGGGTTATATAAATGGGGCAGCCACACTATTGCAACAAAAATTAGAAAGAGATATTCTATATTTTCCTTGTAGACATCATATTTTTGAAGTGGTTTTGAGAAGTGTGTTTGACACAAAAATGCCTTCCTCATCTGGTCCAAATGTGCCACTATTTAAACGTTTTAGGGAATTTTGGCCTAAAATAGATCAAAATAAACTAAAAACTGGATTTCAGGTATCAAAAATTAAACACATTTTACAACCAGTTAAAGCCGAAATTGTAAAGTCTCTAAATGCAGCTTTAACTTTGCAACAGCCTCGTGATGATTATAAAGAATTTTTAATGCTTTCTAAACTTTTTGTTGAAGAAGAGTCCACTCACACGACATTCTATCAACCAGGGGCATTTCATCATGCACGTTGGATGGCCAAAGCCATTTACTGTCTAAAAATATTTTTTTTCCAAGATCAGTTCCAACTAACTAAAAAAGAAAAAATAGGTATTGAAGATATATGTCTCTTTATTGTAAAGGTTTATGTAAAGGCCTGGTTTACAGCGTCATTTGCTAGTAAAGCACCGCTTCATGACTTAGACTTTTGTAAAGAACTCATTAATTATCAAAATATTGACAAAGAAATATCTCAAGCCGCAAGTAGGAAAATAGTGAACCATTTGTGGTACCTTAATTCAGTAAATGTTGGCTTATCTTTCTTTGATGACGATATTTCAGTTACCACTAAAAGAGAAATGGTTAAAGCTTTGAATAGGAAAGCACCAAATCAAGAGGGTATTAAACGACTTATGATTAGTAACATTACTGACGTTGAAAACAAGGAAATTCAGGACTTCATATGCGAGAACACTAAACAGTATTTTCAAAAATTAGGTTTGTCTATGGAATTTTTGGAAAATGATCCAACAACATGGAGGGAAAATGAAAGTTATACCCGATGTTTCAATATTGTAAACAAAATTAAAGTTGTAAATGATGCCGCTGAGAGAGGAGTCAAACTTATTACTGACTATAATGACATTTTAACAAAAAATGAAGACCAAAAACAGTTTTTACTCTAAGTTGTAAATGATTATAAATCACAGTTTCCAAATGTAAAAAAAGAAACCCTGTCGCATGCTTTGGCCTAGTGCAAAAAGTATTGTTTTTATTACTATATGTCTTGTAGATTTAGGATAATATTTGGTACTATGTATGAAAAAAACGTTTCATAATAAAATACACGAAGATAAAACGAGAGTTTTATTTCAAAAACTTCTAGTCTAGTTTTCTTAGACTACGAATTTACAGTAGTATGACACATGTCATAGTCACAACAGATAATGTCTTTGATATTTGTATGATTTGATTAGTCATTCTAAAGATAAATGTTTCTGATTAAAAAAAAAAAAAACAATGCATCAACCAAAGAATGTAAATAATTCCATTTACTTTTATTATTACATAATAATGCATTCTGCGGCACCCCTTGCCTTCAATTTGCCTCAATAATATTTTGAGGGGACTGTTTTTTCTTCAAATGGAACCATTTGCAGGGGTGAGAAATAAAAAATTTCGATTTCGAAAAAGATGGGCCACCCTAATATATATATCTACAAATATGCAACATTTATCAAAAGTCATTACCAATTATACAACAGCAGTTCCTGTTTGTATGACGACAGCACAAACCATGATGAATTGTTGCGTATTCCACATCATAATACAACTACATAGAAATAGTCAGCAAACTATAATTTCATTAAATTACAGAATAACTTGCCACTAATTTCAAAGAAGTGGCAAGTTATGATATCTTTAAAAAGTATTAAAAATCATGTTGGTCAATGGATGTTTCTATAATATTATGATATGACAGTCTACATATATATACACACACCCTCGTGCATACATATTCACATACTGACTTTATTTGATAGTTCAACATTTATGTTATCAAAGGATTTTTGTACCAAAATTTGTTTTCAGCAATTACTGCTAAAAAATTTTGCCCGATTATAATATCCTTATTTGATTAAATAATCAAATAGATAATAGACAATACAAACGACTCTAAATTTATAATTATTAAATCATAATTTATAACAAATAAAACATCAGGCTCCATCCCAATCTTAATTCATTATCGCATTGGATCATCCAATTATTCCTGACCAAATTTATGGAAAAACTTGAACAGAATAAACAACACAATTTCAAATTGGATATTATTAAGTTATAATTACTCGAATAGGTTCCTATTCGTTTAAACCTCTTAACAATTTGCACGCTACTTTGTAACGCGTTTAGCATACTTCATAACCCAAAAGTTCTTGCATACTCTTCTCAGTTTAAATTAAAGCAACTGCCTCGAGAATATTCAACTAATTTGAATAATACACGCAAAATCTCTTTAATATATCTGTTATCACGTAAGAAATAAACATGGGCGTTTACTTTCCTTTAGCCTGACAATTTCACTATCTCTGAGGTTGCCCACTCATAGCTACTGCAATGTAAAGGACCCCGCAAGTTTCTTATGGAGAATGACTTTCGGTAGAATTGCCTCTAAATCTGATATGTTGTAACTAATGTTGTGCCGACCAAAAGTATTCATGGGTCTGACCTTAAAAAATGAGGTGTTTCTTTTAGTTATAACGAACATTTTTATCGCGCTTGAAGGTACCCAAAATGTATATTTAACCTCCCCACCATATAAATGGGGAGTTAACTACAATTATTATTGGTCTAAAATAGAAAATTAAGATAAGACTAGATCTTTATGCTTTGAGGTCTCAGGAACAGAAATTAAAAAAAACTTACTTTATATAGTGTGTCTCCCAATGGAGTTGATTTTATAACGACTTTCCCTCACATTATAAGAACCAATGAAATAGCGAGATTTTGAAAGTTTGAACCAATAAGAACAAACTTTCAGCAGAAATAAATAAATTTTGAAGTCTAAGTCTAAGATTTCTATATAGTAAACTCATTTTTTCGACAAGCAGAATTTTTTATAAACAACTACTTTTCATCACAAAATCAATATAGAGATGCTTTTCCTTTTGTCAACTCTATTTTAGATCATTTTCCGAAAAAAAGGAGTGCCTAGTCTTGCGGCAGTGAGTTGTAAGGTATAAGTTCTAGCACCCTCGTAACGGAGGCTTGCATCGCATAGCTCAGCTGCAACGAACCTTGTTAATAACTAAGTTAACGAATTTTCGAAAACGTTTGGTGAGGATTTTTCAGCGGCATTCAGTAGCTGTCCAAGTTTTTGTATTCAATTTCGCTCCACCCTAATGAATAGTTATATTGTACATTTATCAATTTTTATCCCTTAAACAGAACAATGTTTAATTTAATAATTCATTTGTCAAACATAACATTTCAATAAGACGTTATACACTCGAACAGACTCCATCTCTTATTCATAATCATTTTCATACTGTACATATTATTACTACATAGACGGTGACGATTGTATTAGTTTTCAACCTGACTGCATTGTTCTCTTTGATTTTGGAATATTGATAAGTTTAAGTATTCTGTACGAAGTTGCAGTGATGCCAACTTGTTAAAGCACACAGAATAATTATTTATTTATCTTTTACTTCAAATAATCAAATGAGTATCATAAACAGATAGCTTTCTTGCACAAATGTGCCCTTAATATATATTTCAGTTATGTGAAACAAACAAGCAAAATTTTATTATATTGGTATTTTAACATCTAGAGGATATTTCAATGAATCAAAATGCAAAAAAACGTGTGATGTTAAGTTTCAGGACTATTTTTCGGAAGTCCAATATAAAAAGTTAATCATTTGCACTTTGCAACGAACATGTGATATGTATATTAAATAAACGTGACTTGTTGGCATCATTTCAAAAGAGAGGATGACGAAGAATGTATCTGTTAATGACGCTGATAACAACAGGGCACCTTCAGTATATTACATAAATTTGATGTCAGTGATGTATATTTATTACATATTATTTTATTTTAATACATTTTATTTTAAGTATCTCCAAACGGGCTATGTATTCAATTTATTTGATTGTTTTTTAACTTTTGCGTCGTCAGTATATTGCTTAGGTATTTTATTCAGAATGCTAAGTATAAAATGTACCCTACTTTTTCGGAAATTGACGGAAATGGATAAGACAAAATAAATAGTCTAATTTAATAACTTTGAGTACTAGTTGGGAGTTTTGTTGATAGTAAGTACCTAGAGGTAAAATATATGCAAAACTTCGGAATAATATCATATTAAACGGATTTCGTTCATTTTTGGCAGTATAATAGTAAATGCTTCACAGAAAAGTTTCTATATTGTGCTAATTTATAGGGGGTGGACGGATGCCACCGCCCTCGGGGGATAGCACTTAAAAAATATAAATATTTATTGGAGCTGAAGTAGAATCAAATTTTAAAAAGAAAAGGTTATATGCAATTTTTCACATAAATTGATAGTTTCTAAGTTATGACGACTTCAAAATTGCGATTTTAGCTTAAAAAAAAAGGTATTTCCAAACGGCATTTGTCAAGTATCTCGAAAAGTATTATTTTATCGAAAAAATGTTACAGACCAATTACAGAAAGTACTAATACAGTACTGGACATATTTAAGTTTACATTTGGCATCCAAGTGTTCATAAGGTAATTATTTAGAGTGAGAGTTAAATATCTCAGAAACTGTAACGCCTACGTCAAGGATGCTAATGGGTAGAATAATAGGTTATTAATCAAGCTTTTGTTTTTTTATTTGTTTCTATAGCATAAAAAACAAAGAAGTTATGACCGAAGCAATGTGCGTGTACACATTTTTGTAATAACAACGTCGCTAGTTTAGTAGTATTTTAGTAATTAAAAAAAAGGAATTTCAAACACTGTTTCTCATTAATATATAGCATGACGTAGATGCTCAAATTTTTTGGTTTGTATACAGTACTTGCTTTAGAAAAAAATACAGTTTAAACTATAAAGGTATTTTCGATAAAACGTAATTTTTTTTCCTTTTCCAAATATCTCAATAAATATTCGTTTTATTGAAAAATCGGTAGAGACCAAAAATAAAGCTCATAAACTGATAATGAATTTCGCTTGATTATTTATTTACATATATTTATTAGTTTCGGAGATATGAAAGTTTTCAAATGGCGTCCGAACGTCTATAAGACGAAAAATGCAGTTTAAATGTTAAATACCTCAGAAGTCGTGACACCTACGTCACGCATGCTAAGAAATGAAATTAAAGACAATTAATTGCGCTTTCAAATTATTTTTTACTCGTTTCTGTAGCATAAGAAATAAAGAAGTTATGACGGAAAAATATGCGTATTTATATTTCTTTATATAAAAAGGTCGCCATTTTGTTACTCTAATTAGCAAGTAATTTAAAAAAATTATCTCAAATACAGTTTTTCGTTAAGATGTAGCATTACCTAGATGCTCAATTTTTTTTTGCTCATTTAAAGCACTTTAAATGCATTTTAATCTTTAAAGGTAATTTCGAAACCCTTGGGATACCAAATATAAACTTAAATATCTCCGAAATTATTAATCCTACATCAATAAACAAAAAATATAATTAATTCCCAGTTTGTACTCTCTGTAATTAGTCTGTAACATTTTTTCGATAAAGTAATACTTTTCGAGATACTTGACGAAAGCTGTTTGGCAATACCTTTTTTTAAGCTAAAATTGCAATTTTGAAGTCGTTATAACTTAAAAACTATCAATTTATGTGAAAAATTACATAGAACCTTTTCTTCTTAAAATTTGATTCTATTTCAGCTCCAATAAATATATATTTTTTTTAAGTGCCACCCCCTGAGGGGGTGGATGCCACCCCTCTATAAATTGGCGAGCCCCCGCACAATATAGAAACTTTTCTGTGAAGCACTTACTAGTATACTCCAAAAAATGGACGAAATCCGTTCGATATGACATTATTCCGAAGCCAAAACCTCTAGTTATTGTACTATGAGTCATTTTGCAATAACTAATGTATTTAGTTATTTTACTTTAGTTTTTTGAATAATGATAGCAAATGTAAATACGCAGATTAAATAATGAGAAACATTAGTTATTTGTCTCCAAAATTATATTTTTACTAATTGTTTTTTAGGGACCTTTAAAGATATGGTTAATATGCTTTTTCTTAGAAAACCCGCACACACAACTAACGTAAAATACTGATAGTGCTTCTATCTAGTTTAGTCGACTTTTGACTGCATTTTTTTTTATTTTGGTAATTATTTTCTTGCATAATTTTATCTTCTTTGAGGATGCTAGCAATATTTGCCATCCAGCATGGCCTGTGGTAATTTTACGTCATATGTATGAGGAACTCCTTTGGAGATAAATCCTGCTGACTATACTTTCAGTTCTTAATTGTCTCCCAAATAAACTACATCCTGCAATATTCTTCCAGCTGCATCAGTTGCGATATTATGTAGAAGTACTTTTCTGATAATATTGCTCTACTTGACCATAAATCACCTTATTTGGGGGTGACATTGGAATTGATATTAGTCTAAATACTAAATTTCGATAACTAAGTAGAAAAAGAAGTAAAACAACCAAATTCACCCCTTCAACCCTCCTCGCCATTCCCTCACCACCCTTAAGAAGGTACTATAGAAGCTACTATAACTACTATGTAAGTTATTTACAAAAAAGTCTTTTTTGGCCCATCCGTGGAAAAGTGTGGAAACCATCTTTTTTTACTAATTTTGGGGTGCTGAATACTAATCTGTCATCAAAATTGGCTAAAAACATCGGGAAAATAGTAAAAAACAAGCCTTTAGAGGGTGACATTGAAATTGATATTAGAACTTGCAACAAAAAGTTATTCTTTAGTGCAGAAATCCTTTCAAAGTTTCGTTAGGTAAGTAAGTACAAAAGAAGCAAAAATTCTAAATTCACCCCCTCCCCCTCATTTCCCTCACCCTTCACCGCCCATAAGAACGGTGTAAGTTACAATGTCTAATATACGGTTATTTATTTATTTTTAAAAAAACCAAAACTCCTCGTTAAATGGTTATTATCAGGTTATAATGTGATTACGTCTGAATACTCTTACACCCATCCCCACCAATTAAGTCGGTGGGTTTTAATTGCAAAAGGAATCCCTAATCACCCAGTTTGATGTTTTTTTTATCATAATAAGGTGATTTAGTCAATTCAAATGAATATTTCTCACCCTTGAATAGGTTGAGGTGTATGATGTGCATATCACTATCCAGAAAATATTATTTAATTAATTCTTAAATTATTTAAACAACTAAATAATTTTTTATTATAACAATTTTTAAATGGGATATTGACACCCTACATCTCCACCCTAGAGGAGTAAGAAATATTTAGGAGTAATCTGAATTGGCCAAGTCACCTTAATATGATAAAAAAAACATCCAACTGAGTATTAGGATTTTTTCTTGTAATTAAAACCAATCAATACCCTGAGAAGAGAGGAGGAGGCATATGAGTGTACTCAGAGGTAATCAGATTATTATATTCTGATAGCAACCATTTAATGAGGTGTTCTGTTTTTTTTTTAAATATGTAAAT
Source organism: Rutpela maculata (assembly GCA_936432065.2). NCBI lineage: Eukaryota > Metazoa > Arthropoda > Insecta > Coleoptera > Cerambycidae > Rutpela > Rutpela maculata. Next base: position 49,452,314 of record OW386285.2, read on the forward strand.
AACTACACAGTAGTTATAATAGCTTACAACCTTCTTGGGGGTGGTGAGGGAATGGCGAAGATGATTGAAGGGGAGAATTTGGTTTTTTACTTCTTTTTCTACTTAGTTATTTAGACTAATATCAATTATTCCAATGTCACCCCCAAATAAGGGTTGTTTTTTAATGTGTGTTTTTTTTGCCAAAATGGATGACAGATTCGTTTTCAGCATCCCAAAATTAGTAAAAGAAAAAAAGATGGCTTCCACATTTTACCACGGATGGGTCAAAAAAGCCCCTTTTTTAACATTGTTCTGTAGACATGGTCTTGCCTAATTAGGGCTAAAAGTGTCGATAACGGCTAATTGTTATCTAAGATAAATGTTGGTAAAATTATTTGATTTATAGTTATAGACAAAAGTTTAATGAAATGTCATAAAAGCTTCACTTCTTTTAAAAATTGCAGTAAATATAACATTTTTGATATATACTGTAATAAACTTTTTTTATTTTTCTTTATTCGCATTAATAGTAATTTTTGATTTTATACATAGAATGTGAACTTCTAAATACTATTGAAGTACTACTAACTAATAAAATTTATACGCCTTGTATAAATTGGCTCTCTGAGACAAAACTATAAAATTAATTTTTTTAACATCATATAATTTAGCGTGTTGTCCTTTAATTCTAGTAATTTTTTTTACGCAATATGTAATGAATAATTATATCTCCAATTTCACTGAGTAAAGTAATTCAACATTTTTAGAATGTTAATTAACGAAATTAAAACAACCCTTCTGTTGACATTTGATAATTATGTAATGAAAATCTGTAACATAAATCGAAGTTGATGTTGGTACTTAAATTAACGATTATTAAATTGCACTCAATCGTTTATTAGAGTTTTTAATTCAAGTCTGTCAACATTATAAGCTAAAACAATATTTATCGTCCCACAAACTTTGAGCAATTTATAATTGAATGGGTTAATATTTATGCATGTTTCAATCACGTTTAAATTTTCTGTTTTACTTACCTACTTTGGTAATTACTCTCACAGTAAATTCGATTATAAAATTTTAAAAACGCACATTTAAATAAATTACGCACGATGCCGGGTTTCGTCGTAATATTGTAATTAGGATGTGTGCTCTAAATGATATTGTCATCATTACTAGAAATGCAGTGCTTGTAACAAATGCTTATGAAAGGAACTATGTTTAAATTAAAGGAGCCCGCTGCTTCGGTAGGTGTTCAGAGTCATTCGCGGACCAGTTTCGAGCTTCTTGGATTTCGTCAGCGCGAAGCAGACTCGGACAGCTCTAACGCTGCGGGTTCCTTGTTCTTGATAAAGTCGAGCAATACAAAGCCAGTGACTCGTAGATAGTATGAGTAGGTCACTTCAACGCCATCTTCTGCAAACATTTTATAGAAGCCTCGACTAATGTTACTAGAAAATACATTTAAATAAATACATACATACATAGAACTGGATGCAAATATTATACTCCTCGACGGTTTGCTGAAACTTTATATAATTACCGAACATTCTAACGGACAGAAATCGTAAAACCCCATAACTCCTTAACCCCATAATCCCTCAACCCCATAACCCTGGGAATCCGATGAAAATAGTGGGGAATCTTGATTGGGGAGTTAATGGAATTGTGACCTCAGATCCTTGTGCTTTAATGTCATACATCCACAACCTCATGATCCCATAACCTTAAATCTAAAGATCCAACGGAAAAAAGAGATTCTAAGTAGGGGAATTCCTGCCATTGTGACATTAGAATCTTAGAATCAAGCACCTCTTCAACGGCAATTCCTCTCCTCATAACCCAATACCCTGAGGGTATGAAAAAAATAGGAGGCTCTCGATTGGAGAATCAGTTAGATTGTGCCCACAGAACATTGTTACCTTGTTACCAAGTAAGCCTATTATAGCGCTCCAGCACCAAACCCTTATACTACATAACCCAGTAACCCCGTAGACCCATAACTACATATCTCTAAGAGGTGACTTCATTTAATCTCTTGCTTTTGCGAACTCTTTTATCTTCGGAAAGGTGACTAAGAAATTGTACAGCAGCAATAGCTATCAATATCCAGAATACCAACACTTGCTGGGTTTTATCCATGCTTTCAGTGGCTGTGATACGACATCTGTGTTCTTCCATGTTGGCAAAAAAATTTCAAGAAATTTATTATGAAAAATATCTTACATTTAGAAGAACATATTCTAGTATTTTTACGTGAGAATGCAAGTGTGGAAGAAATAGGTACTACATTTGAATATATTGAGGCTTGTTTGGACAATGACAAATCTAATGATAAGTTCCCAGCTTAATGTTGCTCCATGTCATTCCAAAGACTGTCAAGAAGTACGAAATTTACTTTGTCACAATTACCTCCAACAGCCGACTCACAAAACTATATGGGCAGCGAGCATATTTACAAATGCAGCAGTGGCAAGGAAAGATTTTAAATCCCCCGCAATGGGGTTAGACGGAGAGCTGGCGGCCGCGGAGGTACTACGATAATACCTCCGGCTGGAATTTTAAGAAGTGGTTGGGGGGACCATCAGGAAGTGCCATCTGCAAGGATTTTGCTCAAAACCCCTGCAAAGGACACGTCAGACGACTCAAAAATGAAAACAATTTTTGCTCAGAAAACGATCATACCTCCGGCTGAAAATTTGCCAATTACCTGTTTGAAGGTCACAGATAACGTATGTAAATCGTCAGATACCTAGGTCGCTGCCAAAGGGGTGTCAGACGCCCTCAAAATTGTCATTTTTTTTCAAAAATTTTTTTTTCCTTACCTCTGTCTGACGTTTTAACATATTGCAACATAGACCATTCTAAGCACAAATTAAAATCGTCAGACAAAAATGCCGCTGCGAAGTCCCCCTACAACGTTCACAATGTTCCAGCCCGCCTGAGAGGTATATTTTTTTTCGAAAATTTATTTTCGTTACCTCCGTCCGACGTTTTTACATATTATCCTAGAGACAATTTTAAATACATATGTAAATCGTCAGACGAAAATACCGCTGCAAAATCCCCCTGGAATATCGCGAAATTCCATTCCGTTCCGACGGAACAAACAGTTTTGAACATTGTTCATAAGTTTGAATCGTCTGGATGTGTAAAATCTTGCAGAAAATGTAATAATGAAGGTGGTGACAATGATAGCAGACAGATGAGTGACGAACGGGAACAGAGGGAAATAAATGTGTGTAGTTTTGCGGAGGCACATGCCCCCCCTGTTTCAGCAGGCAAATTTCTGCCGAGCTCGATGTACCTGACCGCACGGTTCGGGCATTTTTAAAACGTAACAAATATCATTGTTATAAAGTTGCCGTCACACAAGAAATTTTTCCCGATGACTTTATACGACGTATGGAATTCTGTGAGACCATGGTGGAAAAGGCGAACGAAAATGAAACTTTCATTAAAAATATTTTATTTACTGACGAAAGTTCAATTTCGCTGCCTGGTCGTCACAATTCTCCGTTACTAGATATTGGTCCCGGGAAAATAAATATTTAAGTATGCCACACTGAACTCAATTCAATAGTTGGCCCCTTTTTTATCGACGGCAACCTTACAGCACAAAAATATTTGACGTGAACAAATTATTCCGGCCGTTCGAACTTTGGGCATTGACCTCGAAGAGATTTGGTACCAGCAGAATGTTTGTCCTGCTCATAACGCGATAGTGATACGTAGATTCCTAGACACTACATTTCACGATCGCGTAATAAGTGGAACAAGCACATATGTATTTAAAATTGTCTCTAGGATAATATGTAAAAACGTCAGATGGAGGTAACGAAAATAAATTTTCGAAAAAAAAAGTATACCTCTCGGGCGGGCTGGAACTTTGTGAACGTTGTAGGGGGACTTCGCAGCGGCATTTTCATCTGACGATTTTAATTTGTGCTTAGAATGGTCCCTGTTGCAATATGTTAAAACGTCAGACGGAGGTAAGGAAAAAAATTTTTTGAAAAAAAAATGACAACTTTGAGGCGTCCTTCTTTGGCAGCGACCTAGGCGTCTGAAGATTTACATACGTCATCTGTGACCTTCAAACAGGTAATTTGCAAATTTTCAGCCGGAGGTATGATCATTTTTTGAGCAAATTTTTTTTTCATTTTTGAGTCATCTGACGTGTCCTTTGCAGGGGTTTTGAGCAAAATCCTTGCAGATGGCACTTCCTGATGGTCCCCCCAACCACTTCTCAAAATTCCAGCCGGAGGTAATATCGTAGTACCTCCGCGGCCGCCAGTTCTTAATCTAGGTTGGAAGGAAACAAAAAATGGATTGATGCCGATTCCCACAACACAGTCTCCTGTATCGTACTCTTTGCTTGACCGAATAGCTTGTGGATGTTTGAAAGACTGCCGTGGAAACTGTGGTTGCAGGAAGTTTGGTATTAAACGCTCCATTTTTTGCAAAGAATGCTTAGGAGTCAACTGCGAAAACGCAAATATGCCAGTCATATCTGAAGAGGACGTCGATGCATACATCGATGCAGAAATTCATTTTCAAATCGACAATCGTAATTACTTCCACATCCAGTGGAAGTATAGTAACGACAAAAAAAATTTTTAAAATTTTTATTGTTCAAATAGGCTTAGAATGTCATGAAACGTCGAGATTTTAAGTTTGAGCGAAAAAAAATTTTCTGTCTGTCGGTCTGCCTGTAACTTTTTTTGTGCGCACGTTTACTCTGGAACCGTTTGAGATATTGACTTGAAATTTGGTACACATATGTACTTTAACGAGATCTAGAACTAGATTATATTTTGATCTTGTTCCGTCGAAGGGTTGGGGGGTAAATTGAGGTAAATTTGGGGAAAATAGGTAAATTAAGCAGCTAAGAGTCCATAAAATTGGTATTTAGTATATACAAGAGAAGCTAAGGTCTCAAAAAAAAATTTGGCATTAGCCACCCCCATTACCACCTCCACCCCATTATTAAAGGGGATGAAAAAAAATGTGATTTAGTGTGTGTACAAGAACCAGGCACCTTAAAACGTTTTTTTACTTCATCCACCTCTAACTACCACCCCCTATCACCACCCCACCCCGCTACCGACGTGGGGTATCGTTTTATGGGTTTTTGGGGTAGAGGATTTCAAATATTATATTATTAAAGTTCCATAAACAATTATTTCCACATTCAAAATTTTTTCGTTGCGAGTGACTTGGATAAAAAATGTGGATGTGGAAGTAGTGATTCCTTGGCAGCGGTTTTTTGTTGAAGAGACATCAGCTTAGCTTTTATATACAACGAACTGAAAGAATTCATGTATATTCCTTTTTTTATTATTTGCAGCGATTATTAAATTTTACAAAGTAAAATAAAACACGTTAATGTATCACCTAATAATCTAAAAATTACGTTATACCCATTAAAAATAAAGTCTTTCATTGATAATTTTAACGAAGTGTATATAAGTAAAATCGGTAAAAAACGACAACAAATAGCCAAAGAACGGCAATATCTTAGCCAATTTTCATCGTAGAACCTCACAGTTCATTTTAACAATTGGAATCTCTGAAGCAATTCCTATATCCATCTCGCTCAGAAAAAAGTTATAAGCGAAAATGTAAAAAAAAATTCGCGGTTTTTCAAATTTTTTGCAGATTTGTTTATGCTTACATTCGGTTATTTCGTTAATTTGCTACAAAAAAGTACTCTTGTAATTTTTTTGAATTTCGCTTAGTTTTTGAGTTATATTGAAAAAACTAAAAAACCACCCTTTTCACCTCGTTCTCAAAAATTCAATAGCTTTTTTTGATTTTATCTTATTTAGGTGACCAATAAACGGATGAAGCAATAAAAACTCTTTAACGCAATTGTTTCTTACCAAATCACATAGTCAACAGCCTAATACTTCATGATTATATTTAACAGACCTCATAATATAAGGTAAAAAATAGCTTACTAATGATTTACTATCACATATTTTAACGAAAATTAATTTGTTTAAAATAACTTTTATCGGTATTGCTACGAGTATATCGGTTAAGTGGTGTAAAATTGTTTACTTTATATGTTTGAGAAATATGAAGTATGTATCATAATATTGTTTTATGCATTGAGGCATTACAATGATGCTTCAAATTTTAATAGAGTTTGTTATTTATAGCGTTCCGTAATTTATCATTTATTTTGCACTAATAATTTGATGACGCATATTTAACATAATTTAAGTTTATTGAATTATATTCTATGAATATATTATATTTTATGGCAAGTCCATCATACAACATTATTTATTAATTGAACAGAAAATTTAATTTGCCTTATAATTTTTTTATATTATCGATGAAATGAAAAGCTCTGCTACGAAGCTAAATCATATAATTCATATATAGACCACGCGACAGTAAATTAAATCATTACAAAATTATGGAAATTGCCTACTCGTTTTATATGGACAGAATCAAGTCAATGTAATGTTTATCGCCACCTTCGAAGTAAGCATAAGTTACCGCAGCGCGACAAAAGTACAAAAAAATATTGGTTTCGACCATGGGCGCAGCCAAGGGGGGAGCCATGGGGCCCGGGCCCCCCAAGCCGTCTTTCATGAGCCAAAAAATAAAGAAGCAGTAAGTACAAAGCAGTATCTAAATTATCCCTTGAAATAAATATTTTGTAATTAATGCCAATATTATCTAATAGAGGAATCTACATACACATCCGTTTTCAACCATTTTCTGAAAAATGTTCCTCATCTGGGGAGACCGGTTCTAATTTTCTGGCTGCGCCACTGGTTTCGACGATAACTTCTGTTCGCGATATGGACACAGAATATATGCTGTTACAGAGACATCTATGTGAGTTTCCTACAAGCAACAGATATTACACTAATTAGTTAGTTTGGCAATCGGCCCAGAGATGGCGTGCGGTGTCTGAATCTAGATATTACAGAGAGAGTACCAGAAAGTTACAGAATAGTTGAGAATATTCTGGACCCATCTTTGTGTATATCCAGGCATGGAGAAGCCGAGTGACTTCAGTAACTAGTTTCCGAATTTCGGGAAGTAATTACAGAGTTTTTTGTGTGTTTACAAGTGCCTTTTGGATCATTTCAAGATGAACGAGCAATTGAATGTGAATTTTGTGGCAGATACAGTAGCTTCGTGTGCGGAGTCCGGTTACTAACTAGTTAGCGATCAGTTTATATTTCCGTCACAAACCAGTTACCGTTTCTAATGAGTAACTCCATGTGCGGAGCACCATATTTTTATTGGTGACTCAGAGGGGATTTGATTTACGCAGATTGTCAACATTTGAATTACTAATTTACCCTAAATATCTTTTTAACAGAGAAGACTTTTATCGAAAGTCTGTAAAATCTGCTTTTGAAAGCCTACTTAATTATAAAAGTGAATCCAACTTAAACAGTATATTAAATACGAATAATCCGGTAATATATCTTATTGATGGCATGTCGCTGGTTCGCACGTTAGGTTTAAAAAAAATTAGTACTTTTGTACACCGGCACGGTAGGTCAATCGGTTAAGGCGTATTGAGTGGCGAATACGCTACCGCGCTCTGGGTTCGACCCCCAGCCCCGGTATTGACAACACCGGTGGGTGTGGATGTATATCTGCGTTTTTCCGAATGTCTAACCCCCTTCCGGACAGCCTTGGCTTTGGATTTGGGGGTTGTCTACTATCTATGGTGTGTTTTATGTGTTTATGTGTTTTTTATGTAGATTTCGGAAAAGCTTTTTTTTAATAAAGTTATTTCGTTTTTTTCACATCAGGTAGTTGCGCAAAATCATATTATATTTGACAGATATGACGATATATCTATTAAATTTTTAGAAACCCAACTACACTTTAATAAGGTCAACAGGTGAGAATGTAGTTATACTAGGACCTGACCCAAAAATTCCGAAGAACAGCAAAAGTTTTTTTGGTACTGTAGAAAACAAACAATTACTTGTAAGATTTCTTTGTGAAAATTTTCATTTGTATGCCGAAGTTCCATTACAAAAAGAATTGTATATTGCTGGCGCCTTTGATGTTCCAACTCAGTGCTACAAATTTTGTAATTCTGAAAGAAGCGAAATTACTGACTTAAAATCAAATTATTTAGAAGCCGATAGTAGATTATTTAGTCATATGTTTTATTGTGTTAAACATTTAAATAATTGTGTTTTCATTTTACAAGCAAATGATACTGATATTTTTATACTGGCAATTCATTTCTGGAATGAGCTATCCTTAAATTGTGTATCAGTGTGGTTTAATATGTGCTCCGCAAAACGTGCTCATGTCCTAGGTTGCCACTTACCTGTTGCATCGCTAAGTAATAATGTTAGCAAAATATTGCCAGCACTGCATGCTTTAACAGGATGTGACACTACAAGCCGCTTGGGTTCTAAAATAAAAGCTCTAAATCTTTCATGTGCACCATTGGTACAATCAGCATTATCATATCTTGGTAATGGTGACATTATAACACCAGAGAAAATGAAAGAATTAGAGAAAGCTTGCACCTACATCACATAAATATTAACATCAACAGAAGATGAGTTACGGCATAAAACAATCACATAGTCATTAGGCTTTGTAATTAATTTATCCCAAGTATTTTGCACATCTGATGCTCTACATTTACATATTCAGAGAGCTTCAGCTCAGGTTTACATATGGAAAAATGCAAATAAATCATTTCGAACACTTCGGCTATAAATTAAGAAATTCGCATCTCTACTCAAAACAAATGACAAAAGACTGTGTACCTAGGGTGGGTCACTCTTTGTATGGAGAAAAAAAATGTCTGATTTTCACCGGGCACAGCAAGAAAAGGGTGCCAAATCACGTTTCTAAACCTCATATAAAATTTGTAGTCCAGTCAATAAAAGAGTTGTAGAGAACATTTTGGAGGGGAGAATTTTTCTCTTCAGGAATGTGTTGGGGATAGTCAGGAGGTAAACATACTAAGAGTCCCCGCCCCTAGCCCCGCCGCTTCAGTAAGAGAGGGGGGTGGAAATGTTCCTTTTTTCGATTCTTCGCTTATAACTCGGAAACGATGCGTCGTACGAAAAAAGGTAATCTATGCAAAATGAAACATAATTAAATTTCCCACAAGAATGTTTATATTCATTTTCTTCCTATGTGTTATATTTTATGAGATATTCGCCAGCGAAAATCGATAATTAATAAAAAACAAATCAATTGTGTACCTTGAATATTTCTATCAAAGATGTTTACCGTGGTCTGCTAATAAATCGCAGTCGCAAAACAATCTTTATTTTACAACACTTGATGTATTTACTAACGTATTATTTTGTCGAAGTCTAGATATTTCCTTAAATATACAGTGTGACTCACTTAAAATTAAGATACCCTTATAATTTTTTCATTTTGTTTCGGATTTGAATCAAATTTTACTCAAGTATAAAACAAATTAGGATCTACTTATGACCATAAAATCATTCACCTGCTATAAAGGCAAAGCTGCCTGCAGTACCAAAATACGAGGAAAAAGATTAAAAATCATATTGATTTTTAATCTTACGAACGATGAATTTTACCTAGCCACCACAAATTGCGGAAACTGAGGACTCCCTTTGCCAGATGAGTTTATGTATGAGATATCCCCCATCAATAATCAAATCAAATTTTGGTGTATGTACGTTTGTGGCGCCGATTGAATGCATTTTTTAAAATTTCTAACATTCAAAATGTTTTATTTTTTTCAGCATATTTTGGTACCGCAGGTGGCTTTGCGAGTAAAATTTGATTCAAATCGGAAACAAAATGAGAAAGTTATAAGGGTATCTTCATTTTAAGTGAGTCATACTGTATATTTAAGGAAATGACTAGACTTCGACAAAATATTACGTTAGTAAATACGTCGAGTGTTGTAAAATAAAGATTGTTTTGTGACTGTGATTTATTAGCAGACCACGGTAAACCGCTTTGATAGAAATATTCAAGGTACACAATTGATTTTTTTTATTAATTATCGATTTTCGCTAGCGAATATCTCGTAAAATATAACACATAGGAAGAAAATGAATATAAACATTCTTGTGGGAAATTTAATTACGTTTAATTTTGCATAGATTACCTTTACCCATAAGACGCATCGTTTCCGAGTTATAAACGAAGAATCGAAAAAGGGAACCTTTTCACCCCCCTCCCTCCTGAAGCGGCGGGGCTAGGGGCGGGGATTTTTAGTATGTTTACCTCCTGAATACCCCCAACACATCCCTGAAGAGAAAAATTCTCCCCTCCAAAATGTTCTCTACAATCCCCTTTTGGGCATTCATTGATTGGACTATTGGTAACAATCTAATATTATTTTTTGCCTCCGGATCGGCCTTGAAAATTCACGATATTGAAAAAAAATGCATTTTGTGAAAACATTACAGTTTGGTTAAAACAAGTTTAACAAGAATTATTTACAAAATAAAATGCAATTTTATTAAACACATTTGTTTATTAATACAGAAAAAATGCAAAGAAATACATAATAATAATAATAATAATAATAATAATAAAGGCTGAAAAAGGCTACAATAATAGATATAGGTTGTCCACTAAGTCACAATTTAATTAAAACCGATGCGGAAAAGATAACAAAGTATGAAAATCTGGCCATTGAAATGAAACACATCTGGAATCTAGACAAAATCGAAATAGTCCCCATCGTTATATCTGCCACTGGAATGATGACAAAGCATCTCACAAATAACATTGAAAAAATAGGCCTAAGAAGATCTTTGTACACGGAAATACAGAAGGCCGTCATTCTCCAAACTTGCCATATCGTTAGAAAATTTCTTAACAACTGGTCTGCATGGGACTGATTGAACTATCTCCCCATGCCGCCCCAGCCTTGCCCAAGACACGACAAAAGATAGGCGAAAATCACCCAGCTTCAAAGCTGAGAATAAACTGGAAAATAATAATAATAATAATAATAAGTTTAAGCAGTAACAAAATCTTTCTTGCTGTCGAATTTCGGCATCACTCTTCGAGACTCTATCTGCGCTTTAATAAAGCCATTTCTCTCAGATTTACTACACAGAGTACCTGATGCTTCTGTCACAGTCTTCACAGCTCTTTCATCTGCTTGTGTATGACACGGCAGCCGCAAGAAACATAATTCACCTTCGGCTTTTTGTTCAACAAACAATTGAATATCTTCGTCAGTTAGAGTTTTTAATATTGGTGACTCAGTGATATTTTCGTGCCAATCAATAAGGTCGATGTAAGATGATGCATCAAAGTTTATTTGTGGAAGTCGGAACAGTCTGATTCTATTTGTTGTTTTGTTGCGAGCTTTTAGAATCCGACGGGCAGCTAATTCTCGAATGTGTCTTTGGGGGTCAGTCAACATTGCTAGGTGTAAATTCTCGGGATGAGCGAAATAACAGTTTCCTTCTATCACAGAATCGATTTTGGTTTTGAGTTCAATGGATAAGTATCTAGATGTAGAGATTAGTTTCCACAGGTGACGTGCTCCATCTTTACAAGTAGGATGAGTTTTGATAGAAAACCAAGTCGGAGCGTAAACTTTGACGACATAGGTTGCTAGAATATATAGGTTTTCAGAAGGAGCTTCCATCGAGACATAGAGACGGAGAATTTGGTTAGCCCGCGTAAGCCATTGGGCATGAGACATTTTTCTGGGAGATTTATTTCTTAAATCTTCAGGAAATATGCCTGTTATTACCGCAGAAACTATTCTGTATAAATACTTTTGGTCTGTACTAATATCTTGAATTTTTAGCTCGGGTAACTCTAATGGAATAGGTTGAAACTGAACAACAGGCCTTGTTTCACAGCTTTCCAACATTTTTCCAATTGTTCTTGAAAACGTCTGGGGTCCCGATCAATATGTATGAACAAATGTCGCAATGGTAATTCGTTCATATGCAGCAAGCAGACTATCCATTGTAACGGTTTATTCAGTCTTTTCTCTAGTAAGTGGATAATACCTCCATATTTCCCGACGTTTACGTTCGTTCCGTCGCACCCAACTGCCAACAAAAATTCCATAGATATTCTTGCCTCCGAGAAATAAGCGGCGATTGTTTGTTCTATGCACTTAGAAGTTCCAAAAGTTGGCGCCATATACCCCAGGAACTTCGATTCCGGTTCTTTTATCAAAGAAATATGTTCTTCTAAGATGTTTTGTCTGTAATTTTGTCCGTATTTTTCTGTGATGGTTAAAGTCTTGAGATTTTTGCCTTAAAAGCATTATTTTCAAAGTTTTGTTGTAACAACATATATTGCTCCTACCACGGTTTTTCTCGTACTACGTTGGTCGATTAAAAAGCTCTGCTCCCTTACAGTTATTTTTTTCTTTCTAGGACAAGTACACTTATTGATTTCCTTACACTTGCAAGACGAAATATCAAACAGTGCTTTACTGCTACGACGAAACCCTTCTAATTTTTTTTCTGGTATTTTAGGGTTGGATTGCAGTAGATTTTTACATTTTAAATGATATGCCTGTAACATTGCTTTTACTCGTCTGTGTTCGACGATTGGAATCGATGCTTTTGTCCATATTTCTTCAATTCTTGCTACCACAATAGTCTCGAACTCTTTATATGTTGGTTCTTTTTTAGTTCCCTTATATTTTATTTTGTGTCGGGTCCACTCGTAAAACTTCATTACTTCTTCGTAGGTTGGTAACATACTGTCTTTAATATCACATACAACGCCAAACAAGGGACATTTCCAAGCGTTACGAGTACGTTCTATACTTCAAACAAGCACGACACGACGTCTCTATCAATTAACCGCAGCGGTGCTGAACTGATTGACGGTTGGCACATCTCGCGCAAAGCGTAGTTGACGCCTACCACCCCCCGGCACCCAGTTATGATAAAAACAACGTTTATTGGTTTTATTTACAAAATAGGCCAAGTTTTCTGCCAAATATAATCAAAAAAGTTAATCAGTCCCTGTAAATTTAAGTCGATTTGCAGTACTAATAGTTGTAGTTGTAGAATGTTGGCGTTGACGTGTATAAATTTGTGCAAATGTAACACCAGTATTTGTAAGAATTTTGAATCTGAATGAAAAATATTTTTAGGATGTCGTTTTTGTTTATTTTCTCCAATAAAGACCTTCAGATACAAAAAAAAATGTTTAAATTTATAACAGTTTGACGTTTACTATTAATAAAGTAAGTATATATTTAGAAAAATCCAAATGGACCAGAATCTTCGAGGGCAACAGGCGTTTTAATGTTGTTGCAGTAGTAGAAAACTCATTTCCGAAGTCAAAAATCGTCAGTCACATTGTGCATACGATGATACTCTTAGCACCTCGTCTAATTGTGTTGAGACTATTTTAATAATGACAGAAATTTAAATCTAAAATGTTATGTTTTTAATTTTTACCCACATTTTAATGCCAGAATGAAATACTTTTCATGAACTGATTAACATAGTAATTTTTCTATTATAAAACGTATGTTTATGTATTGAATCTATAAAATTTAAGGGTAAATACTTTCTGACATCGAACTTATAATACCAAATTGTATAATAATAATACATTACATTATTGATTATTTATTCTTAATAGTACTTTGTCGTAATAATATACCTACGTCTTGTTCATTTAGAGAAAAATATACTTTACGCAATTTTTAGAATGGCTCCTATACAAAGTTCGGTAATTTTCTTCCTTTTGTTTACCTTATCATTTAATTCACTTTTTAGAACTTCTCGGAAGTGAAGGTTCGAACATATTTTTAAGTTCTGAAGGGAGAGATTTCATTTTATAATTTTGTCAATAAACTTTATTTAAGATACTGGTTCTGCATGTAAAACTTAAAAGTTTGTTCTCTCAATATGAAAGAGATACAATATACTTGTTGCGTGGAGAAGACGTATTTTATATATTTTCTGTTTTAACTCAAATTAATCAAAATAATAATAAACTGTATTCGATAGAAGTTGCAGTCGGGGGAGGCCCAATGCGAATGCTCATTTCATTAACATTTTACTTGAATACGGCACTTTTAGTGCAGTAAGAGGTTTTAGCCTCGGAAAAATGTCATATGAATTTGATTTAATTCATTATTGGCAACATAATGGTAATTGCAACAAAGAAAAGTTTCTATATTATGCGGGGGCTTGCTCATTTAGGGGAGTGAATGCCACGCCTTTTCAGGGGAAGGCAATTAAAAAAAAAAGAAACAAAAACACTGGAGCTGAAAGAAAATCAAATTTTCTACGAAACTTTTCATTTAAGCTGATAGTCTTTAAGTTATAACGACTTGAAAATTGGGATTTTAGCTTGAAAAAGAGATATTTCAAATAGGTTTTCATCAAATAATTCGAAAAGTATTACATTGACAGAAAATATGCTAGAGACAAATAAGAAAGCTACTAAATTGAGGATTAATTATTTTTTGATTTCTGTACAGCTAATGGTTTCGGAGATCTGGAAGTATAAAGGTGGCGTCCAAACGTCTATAAGACGAAGTATTTAGTTTAAATGTTAGGTATCCTAGAAACTGTGGACTTACGTTAAAAATCAATCAAAGTGGTTATGTCTATAGCATAAAAAACAAAAAAATTATGATAGAAATAATGTACTTTTTCACATTTTTTTTAACAAAAACGTCGCCATTTTGTTAATGTAAGCAGTTAATCCAGGGAAATGAGGTTTTGGCCGGGACTGTGACTCATCCAGGCAGAGACCACGATTTTTAGGTAGTATAGGTGTCAATAAATGAAACCTATATAAAATCTGCGGTCGATTTTCTGCATATGTTTATTTACAGCCATTTTAATGCAAAAAAATGGAAAAAAACGTGTTTTTTCACACTTTTTCACCTGCCAGTAAAAAGTAAACTATCTTACAGATAAATCAAATGAATCACCTTGTAGGAAATTAAAAAAGCTTTAAAATGGCGGTTGTTTTTGCAACCCCACCACGTCCAGACAAATCAAAATACAATGATTCTACGGCCTCCACCTCAAGGGGACAGACTTGATTTACCAAAATGCTTTGTTAGATATCGAAAAAATTAATTTTCAGACCTGCAAAATGACGTTGCAAAAGAACTCAGATTTTTACCTTATAAACAAATAGAATAATTTTTTAACAATTGATTGTAGAGCATCGGTTTTTCGATATTTGAAAAGCTGATATTTTTACACGAATTTTGAAAAAAAAAAAAGAAGGTCCTAGGTCAATTTGGGGCAAAGTTAGCAATTTTTTTTCAAAAATTCATAGCTCCTTTGTTTATAATAATTAAGAAACGTAACAAGCGCCATTTTAAAGGGGAAGAGTTCAGCTTTTAGTGTAAAAAATTTGAAAATGATTGCCCTTTCTCAAAACTGTTGGCGAAGCTTCTAAAATGAGGCTCGAATCAACTTAGCTCGGAGGTTGTGGAGGGGGAACTCTCAAATCCGCGCATTCAAAAATTGAAACATCTTCAAACTGACCACATAAGTCATAACTTTGGTGTTTGTTAACCGATTTTGATGTTTCTTTTTTCAATTTGGGGTACCTTTTTGCGTACGTTAATAATATTCAATCTGTTAAACTATTAACATTAATATTAACAATGTAATTTGTTTAAACATTAAAAAAATATATTTTTTTTGCAAAATATCAAAATTTTTTGTTTTGTTCTTGTTGAAAGTTGTAGAAAAGGCTTATGTACACGTAAATATATATCTTATTTTATAAACAATTGAATTTTTCAAATTTATAAAATAAAAACACTCTATTCGATATAATTTACATTTTTAAGATATTTTTCAAATGCAAAATTACCATACAATTTATGAAAAGTGCTCTTATTAATTTGCGTATTATTAATTATTAATAAATAATAAAACAAACCATTACTTCCTTCGTAGAAGTATACAACACGCGTGTGAATGTACATGTAGTGACAGCGTTTGTCATGTATAATGGTTTGTATGATACAGTAGAAACTTTCTATGGTTCAACACATCTGCTCCAAAATAATAAGAGAGTAATAATTACCTGTAATTTTTTTAAACATTTTACAAAAAATATTTTTATACATTATCAAAATTTTTGTATTATTCTTATTGAAAATTATAGGAACGGTTTGTGTACAATTAAATATATAAATTACTGTTATATTAAGTTATAAACAATAGAATTTGTAAAGTGTGAAAAGAAACACATTGTTCGATATAAATAACGCTGTAATTTATAATAATACAGAATATTTGTCGATTCACATATAAATTTACTTAATAATATACCTATACACATTCTAATAAGGTAAAATCAATCAACTCGTATTATTTTTAGGATCGGCTCATTATCATCAACATTAGAATGATCAAAGTTATCTAACATTAAATTAATATTCTCAATATCATCATCGTCGTCATTACAATTAATTTCACAATCATTTTCAAATTTTTTACACTAAAAGTTGAACTCTTCCCCTTTAAAATGGCGCTTGTTACGTTTCTTAATTATTATAAACAAAGGAGCTATGAATTTTTGAAAAAAAATTGCTAACTTTGCCCCAAATTGACCTAGGACCTTCTTTTTTTTTTCAAAATTCGTCTAAAAATATCAGCTTTTCAAATGTCGAAAAACCGATGCTCTACAATCAATTGTTAAAAAATTATTCTATTTGTTTATAAGGTAAAAATCTGAGTTCTTTTGCAACGTCATTTTGCAGGTCTGAAAATTAATTTTTTCGATATCTAACAAAGCATTTTGGTAAATCAAGTCTTTCCCTTTCAGGTGGAGGCCGTAGAATCATTGTATTTTGATTTGTCTGGACGTGGTGGGGTTGCAAAAAAAAGGTCTCTGGGATAAATTAATGCAATTTTGCAAAAACTATTTGACGAATCGATTTGAAATTTTTACCAGATATTAAGCACTATGAGAGTCAACTATTTACGCAAGGACAAAACAGCAGATTGTTTTTTACACAAGATATTGTTTATTGAATAAAATTCCGCATTTTGCAATTATCTTAGCAACAATTAACTATATCGACATTTAACAACCGCCATTTTAAAGCTTTTTTAATTTCCTACAAGGTGATTCATTTGATTTATCTGTAAGATAGTTTACTTTTTACTGGCAGGTGAAAAAGTGTGAAAAAACATGTTTTTTCCATTTTTTTGCATTAAAATGGCTGTAAATAAACATATGCAGAAAATCGACCGCAGATTTTATATAGGTTTCATTTATTGACACCTATACTACCTAAAAATCGTGGTCTCTGCCTGGATGAGTCACAGTCCCGAACATGGTACTTTTTTTACTCATTTCCCTGGACTAAGTCGGTAATTAAAAAAATATATATTCCCATAAATTGTTTTTGTTAATATACAGGGTGTTAGGTATGTGGTCATTAATTTCTAGTGGTGATTCTACATTTAAAAAATATGAAAAAAGTTCATATAATACCTCCTAAGGGAGACTCTGAGCCTTTTAGCTATAGTGACTAGTTTTTGCACCTGATTCGATATCAATAAAGGTCATTATTTGATGTTATCCACCAAGGGTAAATTCAATCGGGGGTGCACAAAATTGGAAAGGGGGGGACTTACTTCTCTCCCCAAACTTTTTAATGTGAATTTCTGTGATTGTCTCATAGGAATATGATTCCTTGGCTATAAATACCCAAAAAAGGATATCTTGATATTAACGCCGTACGACCAACCGGTTTCGGGAAATTTGAACCTAAGGAATTTTTCTAGTCTTCTTGCGTGAACAGAATTTTTTCAATGAATTCATCATCGTTCTTTTCTTTATTTCCAATTTTCTGCAACCCTGATTGAATTTACCTTTGGTGGATAACATCAGATAATGACCTTTATTGATATCGAATCACGTGCAAAAACTAGTCACTGTAGCTCACAGAGTTCCTGAGATATTAAATAAATGTGAATTTTGGGTGACCTCTTCAGAAGCCTGCAGCGCCGTTAGGAGGGATTTCCGTACCCATGTTTATATGAACTTTTTTCATATTTTCTGATGTAGAATCACCACTTGAAATTAATGACCGCATACCCGAATCACCCTGTATAGTATGACCTAGGCGCCCAATTTTTTCCGTCGGCTTAGAGCGCTT
This sequence comes from Rutpela maculata, assembly GCA_936432065.2. Taxonomy (NCBI): domain Eukaryota; kingdom Metazoa; phylum Arthropoda; class Insecta; order Coleoptera; family Cerambycidae; genus Rutpela; species Rutpela maculata. Next base: position 49,470,390 of record OW386285.2, read on the forward strand.
GCTTTAGAAAAAAATGTCATTTTAAACTGTAAAGGATTTTTATTTCTTTGCAAATATCTCAATAAGTATTAGTTTTAGCGAAAAAATGGTTTTTAGAAAGAAGTATTTAGTCTATATGTTGAATATCTTAAAAATTGTAACACTTCCATCAAAAATACTAAGAACCAAAATTAAAGATAATTATACAATCTTTAAAATGATCTTTTGTCTGTTTCTACATCACAAAAAATACATCACAAAAAATACATCACAAAAAATAAAGATGTTCTGGCCGATTCAATGTGCGTTTTCATATTTCTCTTAACAAAATGTCGCCATTTTGTTATTGTAATTGCTCGGTAATTATTTTTTTTTCAAAAATGCTATTTTTTGTTAATATATACCATCACCTAGGTACTCAATTTTCTTTTGTCCGTTTAAAACACTTGTTTTAGAAAAAAATTATTATCCGCCATGATAGAGCCGCCATTTTGAATTTCTTAATTTTTGACTTCAGATTCGTAATCAGCGATTCCAAAAACATAACCATCCTACGTCTCAAAAATAAATCAGTAATACTTTTTCAAACATATTACAATATTTAAATTTAGTGGTGGTTTTCACCCCTCGAGTGTAAAATGACCATATAGAAACTAAAGATGATAACCTTTTTCTGCAATAATAACCCATAGAGAAAAATTATCATTACATATGAAATTATTCCGAAATTTTATATATTTTTTACTTTAACTTACCTGTACTATTTTACGTGATGCCACTAAGATAAAAATAATTCTGTCACTTTACTATTTTCTTATGAAATTATTGAATTTTTTACTACTTATTATTCAATGTCCCTTACAAACGAGCATATTTTTTCAAAATTATTAACTGGCACAGTCTTTAAAAAACTGTAGATAAAGTAAAGTCCATTATTAATTTTACTATTAGCAACGTCACGATTATATACTAATCTATGTTACCTTTAGCTTGGGGGTGATTCTGATGTACTATTTCATGGACATTAAATATTACAGTAACAATTAGTAAATTATATTCTAATTTATTTTGGTTCTTTGCTGAGTTTCTTGTCCTCATTAAGTATAAATTTAACCCCTTTAGCAAATTGCTTCATCTGTGTACTATCAAGTAGACAAGAGTAATAAAATAAGTTTCATTATCACTTCATTAGATGGATATGAACCGGTGATTTTAAAATAATAATTATTAACAGTGAAATGGAAGAGGAGTATTTCCATTCAAGTCATCATTTATTACGAATTAATTAACAAATATATTATAAAATAATTTACTGAAGTTTTAATCCCTTCGTAATGACTAAATACGTTGATTTCTTGGTTAATATTAGGTTCAGAGTTTACAAGTAACTGTTACAACAGCTACTCGTGTATAGGGTGGACCGAATTAGACGGGATTTGGGGTTTTCTCTAAAATGCTGTGCTCGATGTTCGAGAAACAAACAATGGTACAAACCGCGATCGACTAACTTTTTTGACTACAGAGCGTTTTTGAAAAATTGGCAATTTTGGATGACTCTATATCTCAATTACCAAGTGTCGAATCGAAAATCGAGTAACACATTCTTAAGGCACTTTTTTGAGTAGAATTCGTTGCTGATAAGAAGAAAATTATGCATGCCTCAATTTTCGAGATATGATAATTTGTGTTTTTTTAAATGAATGTAAATTATTACATTATTCGATCACACTACATTAGCTATCCAACGATATATCATATATCATATTTATCTCTAGAAAAAGTGGTTAATTTAAAAAACTGTTAACAGCAAGAACAAATTTGCCAAAAATAGGAAAACTAAACTACAATAAATGTTCGAATTGTTTTCCATTGACATCTTTGAATTTTGACACCTTCTCCTTACTTGATACTGGAAAAAAATTGAATATCTTTTTAATTTCTTTAAATTATGATACGCTGATGCTAAAATTATCATATTTTTTTGTAGCATCTTGGGACAGTATTCTAAAATCCCAATTTCTTTTGAAATCGGCATTACCATTAGAAGATCCTTAAATAAATAAAACGTTCTTTTTATATTTTTAACGACCTTCTACTAATACCGATTTCAAAAAATTAGGGATTATAGAATACTATTCCAAGATGCTACGAAAAAATATGATAATTTAAGCATCAGCGTATCATAATTCAAAAAATAAAAAAGGGGGAAAAATGATGAATTATTTTTTAATGTTTCCGTTGTCAGTTCTGTTCTAACTTATTCCACGTTCTGGTAGTATCTATTATTTTTTGAAATTTTGTTTGAATCGGTTAGATAAAAATTATTTTAGAAAATTTTCGATTTTTTTACTTGAAAACGGTTTAATATTAAGGGCTGAAATTTGTCAAAATTGTAAGTGATATCGATAACAATCTAAGCAATAAAAAAATGAGCACCATCTATGCGGGGGCAAATTCACCCATCTTAACCAACTAAGGCCTTTATGAAATTCATTTTTCCAAATTTATAATAAACTTGAGTTGCTGTGATGTAAGTCTTAAATGATTTTTCAAAAAAAAATCTTTATATGTGTGTTATTACGCAATATCATACTTTTAAAAAGTTATTTATTTTATTAGAAACAAAGTTTCTAACTTTATCTTGCTTATTTTTAATTATTTACTGAATAAAGTTAGAGCTGAAACTGGGGGTTGTCAAGTTCTCGACCCCCAAAAGCGCAAGCCTTCGAGAGGCGCAAAATTTAGTTCACTGACGTCCTTTATTCTTCAATCCTCGGTAGACATCCAATGAGATGCGTGAAAGAATTCCAAAGAAACAATCTGCCCCAGTTTCAGCTCCGAATAAAGTGAATGAATCTTTTCAATCACTAACCAAATAACAATAATTTCAACAATCTGTTTTATTTTCAGCATGGCGTTTCAGCACATAGCACTATTTTTTACAATAATATTTTTATGGCACATACTGGCAAGTGCTCAAGTTTCCTTAGAAAACCAAAAAACGTATATATCCCCAGAAAAGTCAAGACATTTGTTCCTTCATCAACCACTCAGATCTACGAGAAAAATTTCTCAGAGGGCGTTTCAAGATTTGGATCTGTTCACAGCTAGAGGGTATGGTAAAAGGGGCGAGTGTTCAGGAGGACTGTGTGGTAAACGGATGCCAGTGTTTTCAGGAGCTAGACTTTATGGGAAAAGAAATATCGACATGAATCAACTGAAATGGTGAGTACCTGAAATTTTCATATGAAATTAATAATAATAGTAATAATAATAATCACTTATTAAGTTCCATATATCAAATATATGATGTAGTACACGTCAAATGCATTTTGGCAACATTATGTTCAAGTTTTTACAATACCACTTATTTATCTACACTGGGTGTTATTTAATACCGCAACATCTTGTTATTTTAGAACGCGTTAAAAAAAAAATGTTTGGGATATACTACTCGATGAGCTCTATTTAACTATTTTTAATAATTTATAATTTTTATATTTTCAAGGCCTACTAAGGCTCCCCTAAATAGTTCGAAACTCCAAGATCGACTATTAGGCAGTTATTTTATCGGTAAATCCCAAATGCCTCCAAACACCTACAAAATTTTAGCTCAATCTCTCATATAAGGTGTTTGTTATTCAATGGCCTAATTTTAAAATTTTCACTTTTCGACTGGCCCTGTATTACAGGAAAACCTTATTTTAACTCGAAAAAAAAATTTGCAGACCTTAAACTTCGGTTATATGTTCAAAATAGGCCAAAGTTCACGAAACAAAAAAGGTTGTGAATTTTACGAATCCACGGGAACCTATAGGGTGCAAAAAGGAGCATTTTAATTAAAAATTCGGTTTTTCATAATTTTCTCGGGAAATATGGCATTTACAAAAAAAGTTCAAATAAAATTTGTTTCTGACAAAATTATCTTTATTTAAATTTAATTTTATAGCAATAATTAACCGAAATACTAGAGGTTTTAACTTCGGACTAATGTCATATGAATTAGACCTCGTTCATTTTTGGCATCTTAATAGTAAATACATAAAAAAAAGAAGTTTCTATATTATGCGAGGGCTTGCTAATTTATAGGGGGTGGATACCACCTCTTTTTAGCGGGTGGCACCTAAAAAAAAAAAAAAAACAAAAACTTTGGAGCTGAGAGAGAGAGAGAGAATTAAATTTTATTTTTTTTTCTATGCTACTTTTCACATAAATTGATAGAATTAGAAAATTTAGGATCTTAGCTTGTTTGGAAAAGTGGTATTTTAAATACGGTTTCGTCAAATAATTCGAATGGTATAGTACAGTGAATGAAGGTAAAAATCAACTATTACCTCCGATTTTGGTGAACCTCCATCGATTTGCATGAAAATTTGAGATTGGGTATATTTTACCCTCAACTTCAAAAGTGACATATGCTCGACTTGCGCTTTTTGCATTTTAGGGGTGAAATGGGTGAAAATGGGAAAAAACGCAGATTTAAGCATTCTGGCGTAAGTAATCTCGTTTAATTAGATAAAATAAATATTTTTCAACACTTATATGCATGACTTATGATTTTAATTAATTTTTCAACCCTTTTAGCAACCACCCCTTAAATCGAAAATCATGAAAAAATCATTTTTTGTATTTCTGAAATATGAAATCGCATATTAACATTACACAAACGGTTTGTTTAATGTTTATGATATAATTTTTGGTTGACTGTGAAATTTAAACCCTTAAAAACCACCCCCTTAATGCAGAATCATTGAAAAAATTGGTTTCAAGAAACTTTAATCATTTGAATAATACATTACTGAATTGAAATCTCATTTACTGAGTATTAAAGTAATTATTTATTTATTGCGAAATTTTCCACCCTTAAAAACTACCACTTGTCACAAAAATAATGGAATTTTTTTTTATCAGCTTTAATTATTTAGAATCTTTTTTATTACTTATGATAAACTTTATTAATATATTTCAAACTTTACTAATATTATTCTTTCCACTTTCCCCAAACTACCCTTCGTGCACAAATTGATGAAAAAGCATAATTTAACGTTGGAAACAATTTTTTCAGTGCTTATGTGACTTATGAAAATGTAATTTATTAATTAAGAGGAAAATGTATTAAAATAAATATTAAAATATATGAAAAGTTTATTCATTTTTTATTTAAATAATGTTTCATAAATTAATCAAATATTAATAGTACATTAAATTTAATTTTTCACTCTTCATCAGAGCTCTCTTCACCAACTTCTCCTTCTTCATTAATTGGAGGGCTATTTTGGCAATTGTCCCCACTGCATGATCCGCAGGTTGCATTGCAAAATAACCCTACTCTTCGACACCCGCAAGAAGCGCCGCACCCTTTTATTGTTTTTTTTACAATAACTCCGTTAATTTTTATGATATCAGGTTCATCCAAAAACCATTTGAAAGGTAATTTCAAGGGCTATAAGTATTAAATTTAATCTTTTAAAACCCTTATTTTTTAAAAGATAAAAGGTTAAAGGGCCCCGGTTACATGGTTCTCGCAGTAAAATTTAGGCTTTAAACGTTTCTATCTCGGTTATTTTTTATCCTACAAAAATTAAAAAAAACTAAAATCTACTTAGATTTGAGTACTCGCCGAAAAAAAATATACATTCAATTACCTATAGCTCACTTTGAATTAATATTAAAAGGTTTTTTAAGGAAGGAATTTGTTCGTTTTTTTATTAGCTTCAATTTTGGTAATGACAACTTTTTTGTAAAAACTTATAGTTTTTGAGTTATTTATGAAAAACCGCTTTAAAACATGTATTTTTTTCACGAAAAATCAAAATCTTTGATCTTTAATAACCCAAAAAGTATTGATTTATTTTAATAACTTTATATAACAAATTTTGCTTAGAATTGGTCCCTCTATCGATTCCTGGGGTTATTTTTCCTAAAATAAGTTCCACCCCCGAGAAGGGGTGGCATCCACCCCCAGGGTAAAAGCGCAAGTTGGCACTATGTCACTTTTGAGGTATCCTCTAACTACTCACAAATTTTCATGAAAATCGATGGAGGTTCAACGAAATCGGAGGTGAAAACCTTCAGTGACTGTACTAGTATTACATTGATCAAAAACATGCTAGAGACAAATAAGGAAGCTACTAAATTAAGGATGAATTTCGTTTTTTTCTAATTTTTGTAGAGGTTTCAGAGATCTGGAAGTCTAAAGGTGGCGTCCGAACGTTTATAAGACGAAGTATTCAGTTTAAATGTTAACTACCTCAGAAACTATGGCACTTAGGCCAAAAACGCTAATAAGCACAATGAAAAACTATTAATTACTTAGGTTTTCAAATATTTTTTCCCTATTTTTATAGCATAAGAGATAAAGAAGTTATGACAGAAACAATGTACTTTTCACATTTTTTTTAATAGAAACGTCGCAGTTTTGTTAATGTAAATAGTCAGTAATTAAAAAAATATATTCCCATATACTTTTTTTCGTTAATGTATAGTTTGACCTAGACGCTCAAATTTTTTCATCGGCTTACAGTGCTTACTTTAGAAAAAAAAAATTTTAACATGTTAAAGAATTTTAGAAAAAATGTAGCATTCTTGTTCCTCTGTAAATATCTCAATAATTATTAGTTTAAGAAAAAATATGGTGAACATCAGAAATGGGGTGGTAGACAAAAACTGACGCAATAGAATTTTTTTTTGTCCAAAATTAGCAGTAAGTCGAAATACTTCAGAAAAATTAGATGAGAACTTTAGAACAAGATCTTTTTTTGCAGACTTGTGTTATTAAAAATGGTATTTTCATTCAGTAGACAGAAATTTAGACAGCTGCCAAAAGTGAAAACTTTATTTTAATATGAATTATGAAACTGAAAAGTTTAAAAACACTTTATATCTCTTTTTCTGTGAAAACTCACAATATTTTCAAAATTACGAGACACACTTGTAAATTTTTAAATTTGACAGCGATTTTGGCAGCTGTCAAGAATAAAAGAAAGGAAATGAAAAATCTACTTTGGCAGATCAATTATGTATTTGTAATGTAAAGATTTAAAACTAAAATTGTGTGAATTTTTATATATTTGTGACCTGTAGACTGATTCTAATTGAAAAATACGATATTTTTTAGTAAAAATTCAATTTTACGTCAAAATTATAAAAAATTATATCCAAAAATAAAAAATCCTGCTCGACAGATTGATAGAGATTTCATAACGAACATTTAAAAAAAAAAGAACTTTCTGATAACTTCAACTGAACGACGTATAGAGTGATTTGGGTGGTACAATAGGGTTTCGCCCCACTGTGCGTCGGTTAAAAAACGGGTGAATAACAAGCACGCTATACAACATGATCTACCAGGACATGCGGAAAATTTAACAGTAGGTTGTCCCCACCGAAAGGAGTAAAAAAATAAAAAAAATTTAAAAAAACGACCAAAAAAATTACCTTATTTTTTTTGTAGGAATGCGCCGCCAATGACTTCAACTAATCTAACGTAACGCGGTACAACCGTATCACTTTATCAGACTTGGGATTGACACTACTGACAGCAAAGCTGGATAATAAGATAGAAGTGACTTTTGGTTTTAATCAAATCACACTACAAAAATACCGAAATAAATCGAAGACGTTGATCTTATGCTGAAATGAGAAGCAGATATACGAGATATTTAGTTAAACCGGTCAATAACACGGCCGTGTAACTATTGTTCGGCCGGAAGCAAAAAACGCGGCTCTCTAGGGGTCTACACACGATCCAGTGGCACGGAGCCAGCCTTGACGGCATGCTTTGAACTCATTCGTAAAAGTGAATTGGTCCGCTGGAATTCCAATTATCTTCAAAGCGTACCAACAATGTTGACTACCTGCCGCAGGATCGTGTGTAGACCTCTTTTTTTGATCTCGCCGGCCGGCTCACTTTTTATGCCAATTAAGGAAATGTAAACAACTCGAATACGTTCTTTCGCCAGTAAGTTCGTCGACCTCTTTAGAATTAGGTCAGGACTTACTCAACATCAGTAGTGTACCTTCGCAAATTGACTAATAATTTAATATACTAAATTACCTCAGAATCCTCTAAAATTTTGCAGGGGCTTTCCCACATTGAAGACTAGCACACCATTTTATTTTCCGCATTTCTTGGTAGGTCACGTTGTATAAGGTATCGAGTTAATATTTTGTATAGAGGTATTTGAGACCACTGCGAATCGAATACGCTATCCTATTTGTCGGTAAAGTATCACCTAATCTCGACCAACTTACGGAAACTTATTGGGCCTAGAAAATACGAAAATTACACATTTTTCAAAATGGTCAAATTAAGAGCTCTACTATGCCAAAAAAAAAAAAACTATAAACACAATCGGGCAACCCGTTCTAATGCAGAAATTCATCTATAGAGTAAAATGCATTCACAACTAATATAGATTTTACAGTAGAAATGTTTTTTTTCTACAACTGCCAAAAAAGGCTATGTTTGCGCATTAGTGTCAGTGTCTAAAATGAGACATTTTTTCATTGACACTATTTTTTTGCGTTACCATGACACCGTGCGCAAAATATTTTGCGCATTAGGGTGCAAAATATTTTGCACATCACATGCTGTTATTGCCTACTTTTTCTAATTTTTAATGTATACACGAGAATTAAACAAACATCTAGTTCGAAATTATTTGTTTTATCAAATAAATCAACTGAAAGTAGAATTTTTCAAATTATTTTATTTTAAAAACAGTATGATTTTTTTAACTAATGGTTTTAGTTTAATCAAACGAAAGTTGTAGAAAAAATATTGTTTGCATCTCGAGTGCAAAATTCTTTGGTCATCTCGAACGATTTTTTGACTCGGCTGCGCCTCGTCAAAAAACTTTCGTTCTCGATCACCAAAGTAGTAGTCTGCACCCTAGATACAAAAATAACTATTTTTTGCGTTACCATGACACCGTGCGCAAAATATTTTGCGCATTAGGGTGCAAAATATTTTGCACATCACATGCTGTTATTGCCTACTTTTTATAATTTTTAATGTATACACGAGTATTAAACAAACATCTAGTTCAAAATTATTTGTTTTATCAAATAAATCAACTGAAAGTAGAATTTTTCAAATTATTTTATTTTAAAAACAGTATGATTTTTTTAACTAGTGGTTTTAGTTTAATCAAACGAAAGTTGTAGAAAAAATATTGTTTGCATCTCGAGTGCAAAATTCTTTGGTCATCTCGAACGATTTTTTGACTCGGCTGCGCCTCGTTAAAAAACTTTCGTTCTCGATCACCAAAGTATTTTGCACCCTAGATACAAAAATAACTATTTCTTGCTGTCCATATTTTTTTTATCATTAATTGGTCTATTATAAAGGATGGTTCATATGGATTTTAGTCATATAGTAGTTGAAGCCTTTGGATGCCGTGCTGTAAATTATATCCACGGGTTGGATAATGACGATATGCATTTTAATAATTAAATTGTGATCAATTTCGGTTAACAAATTTTTAAATTTCGAATATGAATGATAATTTATTTTGCCTAATAAAAGTGAATTTACAAGAATCCCAATGGCCCAAACTGAACACGGTATAACGTAGCGAAAATAACCTAAAAAAACTTATAATTATTTAGTTTATTTTCTCGATTAACTAAAAATTGATGGAGCTAAACGGGTATCTGATTCGTATTCAGGACGTCAAAATACATGGGGGTTGCCCAATGAAGTCCCAGAAACAGACCATCTTTCACTTTTTTTGTGTGTGCCTGTGCAATATATTTGCATACACGGTTTTCTAGAAAATGGCGGAGGATCCGGTGATAAAAAAGCTAGAAAGTATATAACTTTAGTTTAACATGTGTAAAAAATTAGTTAGATTGAATGGTGAGATGTCGAGAGAGCTATATGTCATAGCAGGAGTCCCCTAGGGCTCAATATGGGGTCCTGTGCTCTTTTTAATATACATCAATGACTTACCAAATGCTTTTGAAAACTTTTTTGGGTTATTTTATGCCGATGACATAACTCTCTTGATGCCTCATTGTAATCTGGAACAACTAGAAATTCAGTGCAGTGAAGCTCAGTCAACCGCTAAAACGTGGTTTGCTTCTAACAAGCTTTTCTTAAATGAGACAAAAACAACCAAAATGATCTCAACCTTACGCGATATTAGTAATGTTGGCAACCCTATCTGCGTAAAATTTCTTGGCGTTCATCTTGAAATGGGATGCTCATATTGATTATGTTTCTGGTAATATATCAAAAAATATTTACGCTTTGAGACAACTCTCTTGTTCGGTCTCAAAGATGGTTTTAAAATCAGCATATTTTGCCTTGTGCCATTCTAGACTGTCATATGCAATTCTTGCTTGGGGACATGCTACCGGAAAACGTAGACTCTTTATAAACTTTAAAATGTTAACACTACCGTCTATATATGCTCTGCAATGTTTGCTCTATGTACATAGTCATATAAATGTATTCCACACACACGCAGATAATCACGAATACAATACTAGGAATAGAAATACTGTGTGTGCGGATTACATTCGTTAACTAGAGGTCAAACAAGTACCAGGTACTATGGTATTAAACTTTACAACTAGGTTCCTCCCTATATAAAAACCCTCCCCCCAACAAAATTTAAATATAATATAAAAGAATTTCTTTTAAATACAGCATACCCATCGATAGATGAAATAATTAGTAATCTAAGAAACATCTAGCCTGTGAGCTAATTTTTAAATTTGTGATTTTATCATGTAAAACTGTCATTATTAATGTTATTTATATTAACTAATCAGTGTGTATAGTTAAATTTGTTTGACTTGTGTATGTATTTTAATACTTTAACACTAATAAATTATTTTACCTACGATCACTACTAGTAAATAGTAAAAAAACACACTACCTGCCATCTATGTAAGCTGAATTTTACATATTGTAAACAAAACGCACTGTAAACAAATCGCACGGTAAAAAAATCGCACGGGTCACGCAATTATAGGTGGTTTATATCGCTGACGCGTTTAAAAAAACAAATGCGCCTACTAAACGCTGTCAAAACTGACATAATTTTGTTGAATAATATTGTTGACTAGTAAGCTAAATCCAGATTTTACTAAATAACTAAATAAATATGACCGTAGGTAAAGTATAGTACATAATTCGAGTTGTAAGGCAACTTTTCCATTCGTGCGTAATATGCTTCTTACAACACTCATTACGTAATATACTATTTTGTTACTTACTTTACCTATTCATATATTATACGGGCACACACAAAATGGTCTGTCTCTTGGACTCCTGGGACTCCTGGGACTCTTTAGGTTATGTTATTTTCGCGACTTACAAAAAAATGGTGGGTGATGGAGCAGTTGTGACTACGGATTCGAATTCAGCTAGTCAAAATACGTAAAGATAAGTTGGTCTAGTCAGAGGAGTCAGAGTAGACCAACATATATCTATTGATTCACGGTTTTCACAATTTATCACAACACCATAATCTTTTATATCTATGAAAGGAATTAATAATTAAGTATATAATAAAAAGCACCTGCGATTGAAAACAAACTGTGCATGACAATACATGCATATTTTAATTTTACTATACAGTACTCCTACATGAGACACAATTAATTATACATGACATAGCTATAGCTAATGTAGCCATTTGCAAGTGAATGCAATTATAGTGAGACATCAAAGATAACGTAGAGGAGGAGTGAATTTATTGGGTATGAATAAGGTTATCATATACCTATCATGTCACTAAGGTACAAGGTACTTGTCGCTGGTAAGTCATAATATAATAAAGACATTGTGGTTTAAAATCAGTTTGTTTTTTGAACTTTCATACACATAGACATTAATTTGGGAAGTTTGATATAGCTGTAGTCTAAATTCATAAAACAAACAAAATCGTTTGTTAATATAAAGCAGTGGGTGAACCACCTTCAAGTTTGTTATTTCGTCCAGTACAAAAATCCAAATTCCAGATTATCAAAAAAAAAAAATAATAAAAATTAGGACAGTTCAACGTAGAAATTTGAATCCAAAATATAGTTCAGTAAAATAACGATTTATATCGGACAAAATTCAGAAAGTTTTGAAAATTGGTGAAAATGATAAGGATAGCATAAAAATTAATAAACCGAAACGTTTCCACCCCTAAATAGTGTGTTTCGTCCCTTAGGAGCTCGTTTCCACCCCCATTTTGAGTGTCTAGATTATCTTGGGAACGGTGCACTTTTTGATAAAAATACCTATATACAAAATTATTCCTTATAAAATTCTCTATCAAAAACGTATCTACACTTTTTTCCGTAAAATTAATAGTACCATGGTAAATAAGGCGTACACATAAGGGTTGGTTCCAGTTAACGCAATAAATTGTAGTCTACTATAATCTACTTTAAAGTTCAATTCTTAACGTTAAAGCAGTAGCTATTAAACTCCACTTAAAATTATAATAAATGTAGCACTTCCACCCTCTCACTCCTATAAAATAACGCGATTTTTAAAGGAGCGAGAATATTGTATATTGTACTTGTTGCCACGCCATCACAGTGGTGCTTTAGTTAGTAGTCCCAAAAACGCCTAGAACCTGTCAAATATATTTTTTTAAACGATCAAGAGTTTTTTTGAAAAAAAAGTTACTCTGCGTTAATAGAAGTTGGTTTACATTTTTATTATTGATGTAAGAAATTATTCTTTTTCTTAAATCTCAGTGAAATCAATGTTATAAGTAATAAGAAATCAAAATAAAGCTATAAAAAATTCATTGGCATATAAAATTTACACTAAGCTTTAATTTTTTATAGCTTTATTTTGATTTCTTATTACTTATAATATTAATTTCACTGAGATTTAAGAAAAAAAGCAATTTCTTACATCAATAATCAGAATGTAAACTAACTTCTATTAACGCAGAGTAACTTTTTTCAAAAAAACTCTTGAGGGATCGTTTATAAATTTTCTAAGGAACATTTGAAAAATATATATTTGTATTGATCAATTCTGATAGGCGTTTTTTGGACTACTACTTACGAAAAGCCCCACTGTGGCCACCACAGAGGTAAAGTAATTGACGCGTTTTCTTTACGTGGTGTCCCCTGTATACCTAATCCACTAATTATCAGAAGGTTACCTGCTTTAATTAATCTTCGTCGTCTTCCATAGATTCGACATTCATGCATGCTTGCCCGTGGCAGTGGTAATACATTATGGAGCAACGTAAGCCTGCTCTTCTGCAACTGCACCTGTTTTCGCATCCTAATTTGCATGAACAAAAAATTAATTTCAAAACAGATTAGGGAGCTGTTCTTTAGTTGTCATAGTTGAGATTAATATACCGCTGACTTTTTTTCATCCCCAATCAGTAGCTTCTAGCGTAACGTTTTTCCATGTTTGAATTTGGTAAAAAACGTGATATGAGTGTTGCCCAGCAGCACCAGAAGTTGGTGGCAGTTTTGATAACATTACAGTATTGTTCGCTTTACCAACAAGTTTGTTAAAAGACATAAATCTGTATACATCTAGACTTTTTTCTGCAGAGGTAGAGTTGTATAAAGCTAGAACAAATCGCTTTCCTACGTCTACAATTTCTTCATGACTAGCTTTTTCATTATTAAAAGTTTGTACCATGTCTTGTAAAGTCATCTCTTTTATTAAGCACATTGATTGCATTAACCTTTACTTTGGAAAAAAAACGCTGAGGTTGTGTCGCAACCGCTAATAGCGTGTGCAAATAATATTGTTTCTTTATAGTTTTTAAAAAAAGTTCAGAATTGTAAATCCTTTTGCTGGTATTACCTTGTTTTTCTTTTAAAAATTTAATGTCTTTGTCGGAGGGAGAGAGAGCAATAAGAAGGACTAGCAGGTCAATGTCTTGCCCTACGACAACAGTTGTGTCGCACTTATAACATTTTCGATAGCAGTTTGTACCATTAATAAATCACTGTCATCCGCAGCAACGAACACCTCGATTCCTTCATTACTAAATTTTTTCATTACTTCTGCAATCAAACGTTCTTTGTTAAATAAATTACTAAGGAATTTCTGTTGAGTTTCAGAAACAGCAGTGTTTTCATCAAATATAATTTCAGGACATGTTTTTGCAGTACCCGCCTTTGTTGTTTTAGGCTCATCATGTTGTTTGCATTATCCAAATAACCATCGAACACGGCGGTTACTCTATTACCATAATGTTTTCTTATATAACTAAGGTAAGCATTGTAAACGTTATTAAATTCTTCTTTTTTTGGCCATATTACGTGGCGAAGCAAGTATCTTCCATCAATCACATACCTACTAACTAATTTCGAAAATATGGTCTCGTTCTGGAACAGTATTAATAATCTGGTATAAAGTTGCCTTGTTAGTTTTTCTCATTAGGCCTTTGTCATCGAAAAGGGAAAGAGGTACCGAAGCTAGTTCAAAACTAAAGCACGTTTTTAACCCCAGACTCGAATGAATTGCGCAAATAATTCTTTAAAAATTGTGATATTTTTTAGGGGTGAAAGGGTGCAAGCGCTACATTTATTATAATTTTAAGTGGAGTTTAGTAGCTACTGCTTTTGCGTTAAGCATTGAACTTTAAAGTAGATTAGAGTAAAGATTACAATTTATGTGTGCGCTTTATTTCCCACGGTACTATCAATTTTAAGAAAAAAATTGTAGATACATTTTTGATAGAGAATTTTATAAGGAATAATTTTGTGTATTTTTAACAAAAAATGCACCGTTCCTGAGATAATCTAGAAAACCTCAAAATGGGGGTGGAAACGACCTCCTAGGGGACGAAGCACACTATTTAGGGATGGGAACTTTTCGGTTTACTAATTCTTATGCTACCCTTAACATTTCCACCAATTTCAAAACTTTCTGAATTTTTGTCCGATATATTACAATATTAACTGTTATTTTACTGAACTAGTGGAATGCTATTGAATATTAGTGAAATTGGTGCACAGGAGCGGCTCCAGAGAGAATCTAAAAACACTTTTTGTCAAATCTAAAACATTTCAAATGAAAATTGTTTAAGCTGGAATATTGTATTGAAAAAGTAAACTCATCAGGGCACCAAGGAAAGCATCTGGAAGAGCCTTAAAGCAAGTTTTTGTTGAATCAAAAATTGTTTAGGATAGCAAATTGTATTAAAATAGTATTTTAAACAACAAGTTTCGAAAACGAATCCTTTCACACGGGTGAGACAGTTTGGTCTAACGAGCCGAAGGCTAGGTCCACAAGTCGAATGAGTGTGAAAGGATGTTTTCAAACGTGTTGTTCACAATATTTTTTCTACGACTGCAAGGAAAACAAACAATTTCATAGGTAAACAGATAAAAAAAACCGAAAATTAAAATTTAAGGTACTTGTATACTAAAATGAACTTTTACAGTTTTAAATATAATTTGGTATACTAATAAATAGAATAATCGATTCGGAAAGTTTGACTTTCATAGGCAAAAATGCCTCATTTGGCATAGTAGAGCTCGGCTTAAGTTAATTTTCGCTCTTAATACCACAATTTTTTAGAAATATGCTTCAAAAACTAACATAACATTAAGTAGTTTCTTATTAACACTGTTAAAACCCTGAAAAAATCGTCCGTCTAGAATAAAAGTTATTAGAACTTTAATAAATTTTAAGTCATACATTTGTGTAAATAAAAGAGCTGTTGAAATTGATTGGCTACGTCGCATATTAAGAAGATGGCGCGAATATTTAAATTTTTAAAAAGTATAAAATTTAAAAATTAGTTTTTTGCATTTGTTGCCTACAAAGTTTTCGGAAAAAGCGATAAATATCGAGATATTCGAGTAAATGGAGAAAATTTCACGTTTTCCTAGAAAATGCATTTAAATCTTAAAAAAATGCTATTGTCAGAAACCTTTGTTTTGAAGGGCCGAGATTAATGAAGCATCTAGGTAATACATGATATTAAGTGAACATCGCATATGAGGTCGATTTTAATTAATTACGGTGACAAAATGGCGAAATTTTACCGAAAAAAAAAAGTGCCAATTTCCGCCCCCACTAATTCCCTAATTTTTGTCGGAATCCAAAAAATAAAAAAAAGCGTCTTAGCAAACTTGATTCTATTTAAATTAGCTGGAGTAGTCTTTTGGCATAGGAGTCAAAATTGAGAAGTTGCCCTACGTCGTCGACATTTCAGTAAATATCTCCGCAACGAAATGAAAAATCAAAATTTTGATGGTAGCAAAAGATTCGCAGTGGAAAATTCTTTTTCATTTAATTTTTTATTTCGGGCTAGCTCTTACCGTTTCGGAGATATCTGCGAAAAATAGTAAAAAACACCTGGCAATTACAAAAACATGCGATCTTGACACGTTCATATTTTTTTAAAAACACCAGCGGGACGGCCGTACGATGCGATGTCGCGATGTAAAGAGGAAGACTTCCAGTTAGACCTCATCGTAAATTGCGTATCGAAATTGGAAAATTCGGCTCGGCACGAATGAAATATATCCAGATTAAATGTAGCAGCTTAGTATATGACAGTTATGATAATCGTATTTAATACAGTGTTGCCAAATCTTTTTACTTTGTTTCTCTCGCTCTTTAATTAAATCCACCGCTAGATTCGCCCTTATCAGTATACAAGTACCTTAATGTAAAATTGGAGCAGTTAAACAAGTCGCTTGTTATGAACTTAAATAGGCTAGCCTACTTGAAAAAAATACAAATAAAAGGTGTCAGTTCTGTTTTCAACAGCATTGTGTGAAAAACATGACAGGGCTGTGTTTTTTGGATTTTTGCAAACATCGTGTGAAAAAAGACAATTTCGAGTCATGGTTACTGTGCGTTATTAGTTATTTTCGAAGGCAGTCGTAGAAAAAAGTCTTTCACAAATTTCTTATTAGTGAACCAGGGAAGGGAAGGAAAGATAATTTTTCGTCCAATTTAAAAATGCTTGAAATGGAAAATGACAGCGACTTTTAGATATCCAGTTGTAAACCTCGTATGATTCTAAAATCCAATATCCAAGCTATATTTTTTTTCCTTAAAGCTGAAAACCTAGAAAAAAAAAACTAAAAAATTCACAGTAACTTTTCATTAAATAATGAAGGAATTCCAACTAGAGTAAAGTTGTATATGTTTATCCATGCAGTTATAAAAAGGAAAAAGGGGGGCGCGTGTACCATGATCCTGTTACACGTGGTATAAACTCGCTTTGAAAAATCCTTGAATGTCAAGACAGTGTCCTTGTTACTACATTTTGAAAAAAATGTAGTATAGATTTTGCATTTTTCCGGTGGACCATTGAAACCCGAAAAAACCGTCGGATCGAAATGAAAGTCAAATCTATCGACTCGAGAGCGAATTTAGAAAATTCCGTCCGTCGGTCAGTCGATCTGTCTGTCGGTCTGTCTGTCACGCTCGGCCCCCCCTAATCCGTTTTCGGATTTCGATGAAACTTGGGTGGTCGATAGGAGGCCTTTAGAAAACCTTAACGCTGAAAGTTCGGCTCCGTTCGGAAATCGGAAGTACCCGATATAGACGTTTCGAGTTTTTCGGGAAAAATTGAATAAGTCGGTAACGGGCGGTCGGATCGAGATATTTCAAAAAAGAGACGGTGCTGCTGGCAATGATCTACAGTATACAGAGACTGTCGAAAAACAAATGGAAATTGAATTTTTTTGCAAAAAACTGGTTTTCTCGAAATCGGGTCAGGAAGCACGATAAATGTCCAGGATATTGATCGATTTCGATGAGGCTTGGTGGGATGGAAGGTACACGGCCACAAATGAAGCCTATTGCTGGCAGCCCGAATCTGTTGACCGCAAGTATTTTTTCCAAAGCCGAGTATAATTTTCCAAAGAAATTGATAACTCCCGAACCGAAGATGCATGACCACGTCCGGTATATGAGAGTGGCAGTCCGCCTGAAAATAAAATCGTAAGTCTGAAATCACTTCGCCGATGTTTCTGCATTTTATAATTTTCTATTGCTGTATTCTTGAGTGGAATTTTGGAAAATTAAGTAATACAAAAATATAAATAATATGTAATTGTCCATAGAATTATTTAAAAAAATATTAAAAATTGATAAATTCTCCGTGCGATACATACGAATGCAAAACAAAACAGGCTTTACTATGAAACAGATTTTGATATCGTGCCTTCTCGAAAAGTCTCTATTTTGGTAATACACGAAATTATCTATAGATGTCCAAACCAAAAAAATGAAGATCACACCGGGGAAAATTCTATCTCTATAAATATTTGACCGATTTTCATTTACTAAATAACAATATAACTGATGCCCTTTCTGTATTTCAAAATCTAGTTAGCCTTTACTTTAGTCAATGCAAACAGAAAAAAGAAAATTAAAACATGTCAAAATGAACTGAGTCATCCTACGACCGTCTGTTAGTTGAAAAGGTACTGAATCATCCCAACAGGGTTAAAAAGCATATCAAAATGTAGTTTTTGGCTTGTTTATTCCTGTTGCTCTTCTGTATTTATCATTTTCATTTCTTGATTCCACAATGGCCTTTTGTAATATACCTTGCCGTGGCTATACTACGTTCCCAAAGCCATTTTTTTTTAAATACAACTATAAACATACTAATTATTCTGTCCAAAAAATAACAAATACATAAATAATAGCGACAGTATAAAAAACATTTTTCTATTAACTGCTTTGAAAAAATTTCTGTCGTTCTTCTATAAAAACTTATATTGACACATTATGCAAACTTTATAATTTTCATCGACTTCTCTGTGCAACTAATGAAAACGTATTTAAATTCAAGATAACAGTGACCTGAAATTCTAGACAAGATTAACCACGAGGAATATTCATAAAACCAAGTTATATTCCTTGTAGTTATGTATAATAGAGACAGAAGGGCATGAACTAATTATACAATACTAAATCAAACAACGAAGGTAGTTCATGTAGACATATTTAAAATTAAATGTCAAATGTATTCTCAAGCTCAAAAACGTGCTTGACAAAGTTTAAATAAAATAATCCTGTGAAAGCGCAAGACAAATGTGTATGTACAGAATCCACCAAAAATAGGGAAACATTAAATATCAACTATAAATTTATGCTCGAACATGTGTTTAGCAAACTACAAATAGTTTCCTCTGTGGTAATAACAATTACAATGACAATGCATTTATTGGTCCAGGTGATTTTATGCAAGATATCTAACACATATCAAATAAGTATTTATTCTTTAAAATTATAAGCTATCCACTTTAGGGCTAACACGCACAACGCGGTTAATTTTATCATTAGTCTAATCAGTTGGTAGTTTTTACCTGGAAAGTTTTGGAGAAGTTCTGATTTTTGGCTCTTTTATATTTTTTTGGTGTGCCGATTACGAATTTCCACTTTGCCACCTCGAAAAATGTCGGGAAATGTCAAATAAAGCAAAAAAAACAAAAAAGCCTCTTTTTCTTTTTTTTTCTTCTTTTGAAAATCTTTTTTAAAGTTCTGATTTTTTGTTTTTGTATATTTTTCGGTGTGTTGATTACCAATTTGTACTTTGCCAATTCGACAATTTCCGGAAAATATAAAAAAACCTCAAAGAAACACAAGAAGTTCCTTTTTTGATTTTTTCCTTATGACATGAAAATTTATGTACTTTTCGAGAAAAATTAGTACCTGCAAATAGAAAATACAGAGAGTAAGCAGAGAACATTATTATTAATAATTTTCTTAAATGTGTGGAATATAATATACAAGAGAAATATGTACTATGTAATAATTAAACAGATTATTAGAATCGTCTTGGGCCTTTATCGCAGAAGGTTCGGGCTGTCCGAAGTCCTTGTTCTCTTCATCCCAAGAATTTCGTTCTCTTAGAAAAGACGTAAACAAAAGTAACGCTAGGTCAACCTGACTGTAAAGCTAAGGTATAAAACCTTGGCAATTGGAATATTAAAGAAGATATATAGTATAGTTGTGTTCACAAATTAAATGTATCAATAAAAATACCTCCTGATTGTTTCGCCTGAAAAAGAAGAAAATATGTAGAACAGTTTTGTTAATTCAATGTAATTCTATCAAGATGTGACTAAAGTATAAATCAATCGGAAGTAGGATGTTAAAGAATACAAAGTTGCGTTCGTAAAAGTAGTAGTAAAAATACCTTTGGATTATTCTGCTTCAAGTTTTTGATCTCATCCTCGTCCATATCGGCTTTCTCCAAGTTGTCGCAGTTTTCTTCACAGTTTAAACAAATTTGCGAACAATATAGACATGCTAGTCCTTCCCCTGACAAGGATTTCATTGACCCATGGAATGTACGGACTTCAGAATTTTAATTTGGGACATATGTAGGTCAGGAATCCATGAGGTGGACATCCCGGAAAGTGGGAGGAAGTCCGCCATATTGGTTTTTATGCCAAACCGGTTGTGCACTCTATCTCCGAAATCGCTGATCCGATTTTAATTTTATTTTTTTAGTTTAACTACAAATTTTACGCAGAAAGATAAAAGCTCTTATGAATTTTTTCATATCTTTTATGATAACGGAGTTAAAACTAATATAAAAAGAAGTAAAAAGTCACAATTAAAATTTTTTTAATCACAACCATCCACCTTTTCTCATTCTATATTTTTTTAAATATTTGTTTAACATAAGTTATAGTCCCACATTTTAGCTACAAAATCTCGTTTCGTCCACCCGATTACCTCTAAAAATAAGAGATATACAGCTATTTCCGTCCAAAAGCGTGTGCTACTAATATACAATTTAAATGTATTGAGCCTTCACTTTAACCGTGAATATTTCATAAATGGAGTAGGGGATTTTTTCTTAAATTACGTTTCCATTGTGTGTCTATTGCAAACCAGTCTTTGAAATTTGAATCACTTACGTTGATGAAGTTATATTGAAAAATGTCCCATTTTCGCCTATTATAACTGAAGACATGATGACACATTTTGTAAATAACAACAAAGGACTTGGACAAAAAAAAAAAATAATAAAATTACCACATATAAAAAGGATATTCCTTCATACCACGACAAAATTTTACATCAAAATAATTAGTGAATTTCGAAAAATGACCATCTAAAATTTAATTTTATGAAAGTCCCGTGTTAAAAATGGGTACATTTAGTGGTAAAAATTAAGTAATCTTCATAATGTCTAAACTCAAGTTATTCAAATTCAGTGAGTTGTTTACAAAAGACACAAAATGAACACATCTTATTTTCAGTTTTTTCCGCCACTTCATTTTTGAAATATTCGCGATTAAAGTGAGGGCTCAACACATTTGAAACGTATAATAGTTGCATTAGTTGTAATAAATATGTAGGAGAGATGATTTTATACATTAAATTTTGGTTGTTATGTTATAAAACAAAATAAAACCTTGGCAGTAATTGTAAATTGAAATTTAATTATTTGTTTTTACACAAATTAAAATTATTGCATTTACAGAATTTTGAACAAAGCACTCCATTTTTCTTACAAGTGTAACATTTTTTCTCGCATTTTGTTTTGCAAGAGCACATCAAAAGAAAATTCTCCGGAATGCGACGTAAATTACAAATTGGTTTTAAAAATTCGTTATCTGCTTCTAGTTCAAAACCGTATTTATTGACATCTAATGGATCATAGTTAATTCCTCTATCACAATTAAAATACAAATCAACACAATAGTATGCTCTTTTAATATGATCGGCATAAGTCAATGAGATAGGTAGTAAATTCTCTGGAACAAAATTTTTGGAGTTATAATAAAACCAAGTTCAGTTTATGAAACGTTTTGCAAGATTACCCAGGCTTTATCACAAGAAATTCTTCAGCCTGCGCCGTGCAAGATTCTATAGAAATTTTTGAGAAATTTTATGGGATTAATTTTTAAAATTGATTTTTTCGATCCAATTTTGCTCGTGTAATAGCATCCGGTTAGTATGTGAGCCGCTGGAAGTACATTACATAATTCAGTACCATGAATTTCTACAAGCTTATGAATTGGTATGCATCTGATGTTGTCCCGATTGCCCGTTCTAAACCACATTTCTAACTTGTTGCATTTTCGGAAATGATGTAAAAGTAATATAAATATATCAGTATCCGAAGATAAAATAACTGCTCGAGCCTCAGTTGAATGAATTATGTGAGGAATAATTTTATGATCAGCCCCTTCAAGATTTTTTAAAAGTAATAAATTTTCTAAGCTGGAATAGTTGGAAGAATTAATTTTTGGGAATATACATACAGGGATGTACGGAATTATTTTCATCATTTTCAAACGAACTCATAATTAAAAAAACATGTTTGAAATTTTCGCCTAAAATGTTCTTGCATCTTTGACTTATTTGAAGAAGAAAACCAAAAGTAATCCAATGAAACAGGTATTGGAGTTTCATCTGTAATAAATCCTAGCCCTACTGGATTAAAAATTTATTATTATATACTAAGGTCAATCTGGAATATACAATGTCTCTTTTAATTTCCGCATAAGTAACAATTTTCTTTCTTCCAATGTAAGAGTTTTTGAGATTTCCTCCAGCTTCCTGACAAATAATATACAAATCTGAATCAAATTGTACAGAATTTCCTAAACTAAGAGATATTTTTGAAATATGCAAAAATAAGTCACTATAAAGACAAGAAACACAGGAAAGTAAAAATATTTCCCCTAAAATGGCAAAAGTATAAAAATATTAACTAAAATCTAGATAAATAACTTTTTTAAATCAAAGAAGAACGAGTTTTGATCTAAACAATGCACAAACGAAAAAAGAAAGAAAAAAAATTTTGGTTTTTAACCAAGTAACAACTTAAATTAAAAACTAAGTAATTCTCGAAAACAAAGAAAAGAAATAAGATTTCTCATTCGATAAGAACACAAGCTAAAAGCACTTTAATTATCTCTGAAAAAATACACAGCGAAAGAAGGAATAGTTTACATGAGTACGACCGCAGGCGAGCACAGCGTAGTTGAAATGTTTCGCATGATGCCTAGGTATATCAATTCGTTTTGAATTTGGCAGCGCTGCATGCGAGACTGCGCAACTTAAATGACAGTATCTGTCATTTTTCAAGATAATGAATTGAACGAAGCGTCATTTTGTAGCCAAATAATTTCTCTAGAGCCTTTATTTTAGTATTTTTTCTTTTTATTGTGAAACAAAAGAGGAGGACGGGCGTAAATAACGAAATTCTAATTCTTTATTTTAGTATTAGTTTTAACTCCGTTATCTTAAAAGATACGAAAAAATTCATAAGAACTTTTATGTTTCAGCATAAAATTTGTAGTTGAACTAAAAAAGAGAAAGAAAATTAAAATCGGATACGCGGTTGCGGAGATAGAGTGCACATCCGGTTTGGTATAAAAACCAATATGGCGGACTTCCTCCCAATTTTCGGGATGTCCATCTCATGGATTCCTGACCTACATATGTCCTAAATTAAGATTCTGAAGTCAAAGTCCCTACTTTCCATGGGTCAATGAAATCCTTGTCAGGGGAAGGACTATGCCTTTCTACAGCCACAATTTTCTCGGCAGCCTTTTTTATATTTGCATGAAATGTAATTTAATATAGCTTCTGGAGAGTTTTCCACGATATTTTTTTCATACACATGAGATGTTACTGTCCATCAGCTGTTATTAAGTCAGGAACTGCCCCAACACGTCGTAGTATGGCTCGTCCACATTCATCATTACGTTTTTCAGCGAGTTGTATAACTAATGGTTAGGATTTGACCAATAGTTTATTATACAAATCTGTGACATAACAGCCAGTTTTACAATTGTTGGTTAATTAATACATACCAATGATTCTTCAACTTTTACATTCCTTAAATGTAAATGCTTCAACGGTTACTAGCTACACTACTCAGTCTAGTAATCATCGTTACCTAAATAAAAGAAATCCATTTATTGAAAGAAAGTCTCTGTTTTTTACCTTCATCATTAAAAAAAATTTTCATTTCTGCTTCTAACACATACTTTGTGATGTGAAATTTCCAGGTGAAAATTCGGGATTTCTCAGCTTTACATCCATCGGACTTCAAACTCTTTAAAAATGAAATGAGATATGTACATTTGCTAATGATAATTTAATGACCAAGAAGCTTCGTAACATGGAGCGAGCCGACGAAAGAGAAGATTTCCTATTTTCGACCAACTCTTGAGATACTTTAGTTTAATTTTTTCCTCACTATTTGCTTTTCTCAATTCAGGTTGTTATCCATAAAAGTAATAAAAAAATATGATATATGAAAATTATATTATGTATTTAACGTTTTTTATCTTACAACTCTACTACTTATTTTAGTGGAATTATTTTACACAACACATACACATTGAAAACAAAGGAAAATATATTTCATATCAAGTTGTCAATAATCAATAACCAATTGGTTATGTAAAGGAATAATTATAGAACCTCAACAAATATGTTTCTTTTGTAAAATAAGTTTTGTTTACATAAATTTCGTAATTGAATTGCCAAATTGAAACGTGAGAATGTTCAGGAACGTAAATTTGTCGAGAGGAAACTAATTTCCCTACAGTTTAATTAAGTCGTAATAACGAAAGAGTAGAAGTTGCAATCGGGCATGGCGAACTACGAATATCTATTTGCATCATTTTGCACGAATGCGTGTACCTGATTTCAGTGACACTCCGTAAAAGTGAATACTTTACGTGGTGTCACTGAGGCCAAATATACAGTGAATATCTCTTTATTTTTGTTTTTCAAATGGATGTTCGCAGTCGGCAACTCCCCGACTTAACTTTCGCTCGTTTTGGAAATAGTATCTTAAAAACATTTTAAGGTAAAATAGACCTCTCAACTAATCTACAAAAAGTTCGTTCGAATCCGAGAGATACCCTCTATATTTCAATTTTGATATCTTGTATATATCCTCGTATTATTCTGTGGTCATTTAAAAACCTTACTAACATTTTCCCATAAAATTATAATAAAACATAACACAGCTCCACAAAATAAAAAAATGGTCTGTTCCTGGAACTCCGTTGTATTTCGACGTGCTGAATACGAATCTGTCCGTTTGGCTCCATCATCCGCCATTTTTTTGTAAATCACGAAAATAACCTAAAAAAAATAGAAACGGGTCGAGGAAACTTTCCATATTTGATAAAAGTCTGTAAAAGTCATGTAAATAATATAATTGTATGCACTTATTTCAATGAAAAATCAAAATGAAGCTTGCGTCATCAAAAAAAACGAAATAAACAAAGACAAACTCAAAAAGTCTTTGGAAAACGGTCCGGGAAATTAGTAAAACAAATTCAAAAAATAACACCTTTAGTTCAATAAAGAATGACAATGGTGAATTAATCACAAATTCAAAAGAAATGGCAAGTGAATTTAATAAAACGTTTACGAAAATGGGAGAAAATCTAGCAAATAAAATAAACAAAGATCCTAACTTCAAAATTACAAAAAATTCAGTACAAAACTCTATGGTACTTTTACCTACAGATACATTTGAACTAAAACAACTATTAAATGAATTAAAAAATAAAAGATCCTCTGGTTTAGACAACATAAAAGCCGAAGTACTAAAATCGGCTTCAGAATATATCCTAAAACCACTAGAATATATCTTCAATACATGCATGACACTTGGTATATGGCCTTCGATATTTAAAGAATCTGTAATAATTCCTATATATAAGAAGGGAAACAAAGAAATATTATCAAACTATAGACCAATGTCACTTATAACCCATCTATCAAAATTATTTGAAAAAGTCATAAAAAAAAGATTAACGGCATACATTAATAAGTATAAACCACTTTCGGAAAATCAATTCGGATTTAAAAAGAACGTATCCACACAAGATGCATTATTAGCACTGACTAGCAAGATTTACTCTGCTCTAAATGGAAGTAAGCCCTGTTTGTGTGTATTCCTAGATTTATCGAAGGCATTTGATACAGTTAGCCATGAACTACTGTTACAAACACTGGAAGACATTGGACTTAGAGAAGTTACATTAAAGTTATTTAAAAGTTATATTTCCAATAGACCCCAGCGTGTAAGAATAACTAATGAATTAAGTGAGTCAATGATAATAAAGTACGGAGTGCTGCAAGGTACAGTTTTGGGCCCCATTTTGTTTTCGATTTACATAGATGGGTTGTTTTCATTACGGAGCGGGGGGGAAAATTGTGGGTTTTGCTGATGATACTGCCATTTTTTATAAGGCAGATTCTTGGACAGACCTTAGGATACTAGCTGAGGATGATCTAAGTCTAATAAAGAATTGGTTTAATAATAGGTTATTAACAATACATTTTGATGAAACGTACTACTTACCGCTTAGTTGCAATAAATCTAGTCAACCAACATTTGAATGTCTCGAAATAAATGTTAGAGGAACGTTATGTACTATATTACCTGAAAAGAATATAAAATATTTAGGTGTTTTCATAGACTCCCATTTAAGATGGGCCGTCCATATAAACTACATAATAAAGAAATTACAAATTATCATTTACAAATTTAGGTACCTAAAAAATATTCTGGATTTCGATCAATTAAAAATGCTGTATCATTCACTTGTGGAAAGTCATTTACGTTATTGTACACTTGGTTGGAGTGAGGTTGCTAAAACTCATTTGACTCCTCTTGAAACCCTACAAAAAAGATTTCTAAAAATAATGCTGGGTAGGAGTTCAATATATTCATCAGATTTATTGTACCCAGAGGCAAAATTGTTCGATATTAGACAATTGTATTATTATAACATAAGCGTAAAATACCAACTTACCCAAAATATAGAAACTCTACCCTCTCATGTATACAATACTAGACAAAAAAATAAACATACTGTACCATTTATGATGAAAACAGTTGGACAAAGGTCTTATGCTTTTTTAGCCCCAACAGTCTACAACACATTACCAAACGAGTTACAAAGTATAACCAAAATAAATTCATTTAAAAAACTATTAAATAATAATAATAATACATTTATTGTCATAAATTTCCAGAGAAACATTAACAACGTCAAAACAGGAGAAAAGAACAGAATAAGTAAACAGGTAGTTTACACAGAGATATAACTAGGAATATGTAAAACACACTAAACAATATTACAACAAACATCAGTATACATATAACAAAAAATTTCAACAATTACGTGTCAATAAAATATTCATTTAGGCAGTAGTATGCTTTATCTATCAATAACTTTTTAAGTTTATACTTATAACTTGCCAATACTTGTATTTGTCTGATGTCTCTAGGCAACGCATTGTAAATTTTTATGCAGTTATAGAATGGACCCTTTTCAAAGAATGCTGTTCTGTGTATTGGGATATTTAAATCGTTTTCACCTCTAGTTTCCATATTGGTATAAAAAATCTCTATTTTTGGGAAAAGAACTCAATTTCTTTTTGCATGCATTGCTATGTTAAATATATATAGACAGGGAACGGTCATTATGCCCAGATTTTTAAAGTATTCCCTGCAAGGAGTGTTATAAGACAGATTGAGCATAGTACGTATTAATTTTTTTTGATAGAGAAAGATTTTTTCATTATCCACGGAATGGTACCAGTAAATTATGCTGTACTGTATCACTGATTGTATGTGGGCAAAGTAGAATAGTTTCAAACTGTCTAGATGAAGTTGGTCTCTTAAACATCTTAGTGCAAATCCTGTTTTGCTAACTTTTTTCAATAAAATCTCTATATGCTCAATCCAACGCAAATCACTGTCCAGATTTACTCCTAAGAATCTGGTTTCGTTTATTTGTTCAATAGACTTATCGCCAAGTTTAACGTACATTGATTCATTAGAATGAGTTTTAGATATTAATAGAGCATTATTTTTACTCCACTGGTCCACCTCAGAGGCCACTCTTGTTGATCTGAATGACAGTGATGATAGATTTTTTTCTGCTATAACCGCAGAAATATCATCCGCATATTGGAAAATTGAATTAATTTCCACGTGAGATGCAAGGTCATTCAAAAATATTAGGAACAAGAGTGGACCTAGGACGGAGCCTTGTGGGACACCTACATTTACCACACCTTGCTTAAAGAAGCATATAATAGAAAACCCAAGGGAATTAATAAATGACATTATTGACACAAACAATATTATTAACTAAAAATGTAAAAATACTAAAAGCCAAAAAAAAAAAAATTTCTGATACTAACCTGTTGCTTTATGTTGCTCTATATTGTTATATTGGAATTGTGTAAGTGTAACTAGGAATGTGTGGTGCAATAAACTCGTGCGCATATAGAATAAATATGCGTACGTTATATACCTGCTTTATAAATTATTATTATACATTATATATACTGTTTAGATTTATTGTTGTGATTTATTATTGTGATCTATTATTGTGTTTTATGGTTGTAATAAATTGTATTATGTATTAGTCATAACTCGAAACAAGTGTTAAGTCACGTTTTGAGTATCTATATTTATTTACACTATTGATTTTGTGTGTATCTATATTATTATATTTTCAATGTTCTAATGTAAGTGTACCTAATGTATCGTATTGTATTGAAACGTAACGTAAGTAAATATATTATTATTATTATTATTATTATTATCACGAATTAGATTTCACCATAAAATAGGCTATCAATATACCCAATGAAAAGTTAGAAGGAAAACTTCCTGGAAACTTTCGGAGTTGTCAAAACGGAAAGTTTCCAGGAAGTTTCCCTTCTGACTTTCCATTGGGTATATTGATAGGCTATTTTATGGCGAAATCTGATTCGTGATGATGCAATCTTCATTGTGATAATAAATAAGTGCATACAATTATATTATTTACATGACTTTTACAGACTTTTGTCAAATGTGGAAAGTTTCCTCGACCCATCTCTGAAAAAGCTCATAATTTAGGTTATTTTGGGGACTTAGCAACTGGTGGGTGATGGAGCTAAACGGACACCTGACTCATATTCAGCATGTTGAAATAGATAGAACTTACCCAACTGAGTCCCAGAACCAGCCCACTTTTCACTTTTTTTGTGTGTGTCTGTGTAATAATTGGCATACGCGATTTTCTAGAAAATGGCGGAGAATCTGGTGATATTCATATACAGGGTGTAATTAAAAAGTATGTCAATCACTTAACCACAGATTCAGCACCTTAGAAAAAGTTGGTTGAACCTAATTTACCTCTATCCTATGAAGATTCAGCCCTCTAAAGTTGGAAATAAAAAAACATATTCTTTCAATATTGTACAAATGGCTACAGATATTTATATAATACTGGTATGCTCTAACATATGTCAGAGGGTAACAGTTTAAGGTAAAAATATTTTAAAATAAAGTTTTAGAAATGGCTGATTTAGGGTTAAACAACCCTTCCCCCTACCCCGTTTCTAAGTAGTACGCCTATGACTTTTTTGGTATATTGTATTTTATAGAAAATTTAATTCTACAATTTTTTTCCATCTTGTGTTTTCTCCGTTTAAGTGATCATTTTTAAATTAAACTTAGAATACTAAAACATTGTCATGTGTTTGAAAGGGTAAGATGCTGAAAACTGGAAAACAAATAATGAATTTTTTTATTTTATTTTTTTGCTTTGCTTTTAATTTTATTTTACTTTAAGAAGTGACTGATAACATAAATAATTTTTCTAGAGTTTTTAACATTCCATCCTTTAAAACACATGACAATGTTTTTAGTATTCCAAGTTTCATTTAAAGATGATCACTTAAACGAAAAAAACACAAGATGGAAAAAAGTCGTAGAATTAAATTTTCTATAATATACAATATACCAAAAAGTCATAGGCACACAAAAAAAATTGTATGTTTCTGGATCTCCAATGGGCAACACGAATCAGGTGTCCGTTTAGCTCCATCAACCACCAATGTTTGATAAATTTAGAAAATAACCTAAATTATGAGGTTTTTTTTAGGTTATTTTAAAAAATGGTGGCTAATGGAGCTAAACGGACACCTGATTCGTGTTCAGCACGTCGAAATACAATATGGGTTACCCAAAATAGAATACCAGAAAAAGACCACGTTTGTTATTATAAAAACCGAATCCTTCGTCATTTATTAGAATTGAAACGAGGTCTATTCAAATACAAATTATAAATTTTTACCAGTAAAAAGATTGTGCAAAAATTCTCTAAAAGAAAGATTTCTAAAAATTATCAAATAAAATTTTATTCCGTCGCCTATCTGGGTGTAAAAATAAACATGAAAAACATGAACAAATAACGTAACAAAATGCATTGTTGACTGACTTCAGTATCAATATTAGCTAGAATTTCCAATTAACCGGATGAAATCAGTCAACGTAAACAATATTTGTTTATTGGGAACAGAAATGTCACTTCAGAACATTTATTAAACAATATTATAAAACACTGGATAGAAATATAGGTGTTGTAGAGTGATATGATATTTTAATTTAAAAAGATCGTCATATGTATTTAATTTCGTTTTTTTTATAACAAAAGCTATAATTTTCTAATATTTTCATTTATTTATTATAATTTCACAAATTAGTATATTATATTACTAGGAGTAGAACGCACTCTTCTTTTGTGTTGAGCCCAGGATTTGCGGCTGAGGCGAAGCCGAAGCCGTAAACTGGGCGAAACACAAAAAAAGGCGTTCTACTCCGTGTAATATATACTATTTTTTCTTCAAGCGTATTAAAATGCAAAAATTCATTTATTTATCATAAATGTACAAATATTCAAACTACAGTCTTACATGTTGACACAATATGACAAGTGGCTAGTGGATAGCGCGCCACCGGTGGCTTTCGGTATTAATATTATGTTACTAGTAAAACAATACCCACTGCGGTGGCGCTTTCGGAACTAACATTATGTTACTAGTAAAACAATGTCCACTACGGTGGCGTTCGGTACTAACATTTTGTTACTAGTACTACTTCTGTTTTTGGTGACATAATTTAAACATTTTAATACGCTTGAAGAAAAAAGTTATTTAATCTCAATGATTAAGAGTTCGACTCTGCAAATTGTTTAAACAATGTTTTATTGTATATTACCACATGCCTTCAGGATAATGCTAGAAAGTTTTTTTTAATCTTTTCAAATCTTCTTCCACTCTCTCGACTCATATTTTAAAAGTAGAGAATATTTTTTAAACAGCCGGTAGTTGTTCCTCTCAAATTTCAATAGAATCGTATTTGCCCCTCTTGAATTATCGGGCTTAAGAGGATGGACGGAACCTTGTCTGTCTATTTGTCTGTTTGCTTATCGGTTATTAAGTAAATCAAAAAATTTCGCACATGGTTCCAGTCGCTTCCAGTAGTTGCCCATTTTTGATTAAATATAGTAAACAATTATAAGTCTTATTTATGAGCGGGTGTTAAAAACGAACAACGTACTAATCATAATTTTATTTTCATGTTTTCCACTTCCATCTTCTCCGCGCAACAAATTGTAAATGCCTTATCTCAACCTTATTTTTAAATTTTACAGCTATCGCTACCTTGTTTTTGTCATTTAGTAATATCATTATAGCGAATATCTCGTATCAGTCCTAAATTGGATGTAGTGTATTTAAAATTTATATACCAAAGTATTCATAACTTTAAGTCAGTATGCTCTCGAAAACTCCCCAAGGAGATGTTAATTTCAACCAACGTCCAATTTCACCCTAAGAAACACATAATGCACTAAATTTGTATCCATACAGAATAAGAAAATGATAATGCAAACTAAAGCCACAACTCGGATAATGTTCCCTCAAGTTACACAATTCTTATGTTGGAAGTAATTATTAAGCAATACAATGTAAATAGTCATAAAAGGCACCACTGGACATTTGAACAGTTTAACTAAAGGTAAAAAATATGCAAAATTAAGAAATAATATCATATATAATATTTCTTTATGTTTGATTCTTGTAGCAAAAGGTAAAGGTATTCTTCAGTTTCTATATGGTCTCGATACTTGCTCTTATACCCAAGGGTGGAAATGACCTTTTATTCGAAAAATTTCGTATTTTAAAATGTATTGCTAGTTTATTTTGGAAACCTAATATATTCATGTTATTGGGATCGCTGATTATGAACTTCTCATAATAGGCCAGACAACGAATGTTCAAAAAAGGGTGTAGAGGGAAATTTTAGGGACAGAAAATTTGACTCCGGAACTTGGACTAGTCTGGAGATGAACATATCAAAAGTCCCCACTCCTAGGTGGTGAGCGGAGGGAGGGGAGCACTTTAAAGGTCCCATTTTTTGGATTTTCGCTTATATCTCGGAAACTATGCGTCGCATGGAAAAAGGTAATCTATGCAAAATTAAACATAATTAAAGAAGGTCTATATTCATTTTCTTCCTATGAGTTATAGTTTACGAGATATTCGCGAGCCAAAACAGATAATTTAAAAAAAAAGTATTAGGTACCTTGAATATTTCTATCAAAGCGGTTTACCGTGGTCTGCTAATAAATCACAGTCACAAAACAATCTTTATTTTACAACACTCGACGTATTTACTAACGTAATATTTTGTCGAAATCTATGCATTTCCTTAAATATACAGTGTGACTCACTTAAAATGAAGACGCCCTTATAACTTTTTTATTTTGTTTTCGATTTGAATCAAATTTTACTCAAGTATAGAACAAATTAGGATCTACTTATAACCAGAAAAACATTTGCCTGCTACAAAGGCACAGCCTTCTGTAGTACCAAAAAAATAAAAACATTTTGAATGGTAAAAATTCTAAAAAATGCATCGGATCGGCGCCACAACCGTAAATACACCAAAATTTGATTTGGTTATGGATGGGGGATTTTTCATACATAAGCTCATCTGGCAAAGGAGGTCCTAAGTTTCCGCAATTTGTGGTGGATACGTGAAATTCGTCAAGACCCATTAACATGATTTTTAATAGTTTTCGGCATATTTTGGTACCAGAGATATATTGAGATATATTTTTTTAATTATTGGCTAATTACCGTAACAAAAAGATGAAATTTATTGTTAAAAAAAAATGTGAATATGTACAGGATGGTCACGCGAACATTGGAACCCCATTTATTTTTGGAGTTACGTAAAAAATTAAAATATAAAAGTTGTAGACGGATACAAATATTTTCCAAAAATGATGCCAGAAAAACGATTGAAGACCACATTCAGGAAACTTTACTTGGGATTTTTATAATGAAACATCCTGTATAAAAATACAGTCAAAAGTTTTGCTACTACTGTTTTCACTTGATGCTTCAGATATGTGTCTAAAGTTATTAAACATGTCACTGTCCATCAAAATATGCTGATGAATCGTAACTTTTTTATCGTTTGACCCAAGGCAAGGGACCAAAATTCGAATTGACGAATCTCACTTTCAAACCAGTGGTCAATAAATATGAAAATCTAGGCCAATCCTGTAATTTGAGAGTCATATATTACAAAAAAGTAAATTTGGAATATTGTTTAAAAAAGTTGTACTATATAAAACATAAAAAATTTGACCAAACATTTTGTAATAAGTTAATATATTATCATCCCATGATTATAGAGATGTGGTGACATATTGTCGTTTTTAACGAAATATTTTATGTAAAAGGCTTTAAATTATTGGATGAGGCGTATTTACAGTACTCCCTACCGTAACTAAATTAAATGAACATAAAATTTTAAATATGGACATCATACTAGCTGGTTTTTCAAAATAACAATCCTTTTTTAACCACCGACCCAAAAAGAGAGGTGTTATAAGTTTGACGCATATGTTTGTATGCCTGTCTGTCCGTCCGTCCGTCTGTCTGTCTCTCTGTCTGTGGCTTCACATCTCTTCCACGGGTGATCCGATTTTGATGCACATTTTTTATTTCAAAGAGTATTTTGTCGTGAAGGTTTTTGCCATATTAGATTTTGATGTTTGGTCGCCATCTTGATTACAAGCTTTTATTTAACTTGCCTTGTTCTTGTGGGTCAAATCTTGCAACTGAATTTTAAAATAGTCATCCCCAACCGATTGAGCTGAAATTTTGCATACACGTTTAGTTTAGATGACAATGCATGGTTAGCTAAGTGACGTCATGCCAAATCCAATATGGCGGACTCAAAGATGGCGGACCAGTTATTTTTTATGCACTCCCATGATATGGGTATCAAATGAAAGGGTTTGCTGAGAAGAATACAAAAATAAAATGACGTCACACTAAATTCAATATGGCGGACGCAACTGAATTTTAAAATAGTTATCCCCAACCGATTGAGCTGAAATTTTGTATACACGTTTAGTTTGGATGACAATGCATGGTTAGCTAAGTGACATTATTCCAAATCCAATATGGCAGACCAGTTATTTTTTATGCACCCCCATGAAATGGGTATCAAATGAAAGGGTTTGCTGAGAAGAATACGAAAATAAAATGACGTCACACTAAATTCAATATGGCGGACGTCCCAAGATGGCGGACTAAATTTTTTAGCTTTAACACTATAATTTGATCGTAAAGTGTATTCGCTCATACGTTGCATTCGAAGAAATGGTGAAGGATTCGGTTTAAACTATAAGTTTCATATCTGATAGGAACGACGCAATGAATATACACTTCTCCAAGAAATTAACGCACCACCAAAAAATGACCAAAAGTTTAAAGTTAGTTAATTTTTAACCCCCGACCCAAAAAGAGCTGTGTTATAAGTTTGATGCGTATGTTTATATGTTTGTTCGTCTGTCCGTCTGTGGCTTCATATCTCTTCAACGGGTGATCCGATTTTGATGCATTTTTTTTTATTTGAAAGAGTATTTTGTCGAGAAGGTTTTAGGCCATATTAGATTTTGATGTTTCGTCGCCATCTTGAATTCGCCATGTTGAACTTCTCTAGAAATTGTCCGATTGAAATAAAATTGAAAATGTGCAGACAATTATGGTAGCCGAATATGATTTCGGCCTCATTTTGATTCGGTCATATGAAACTGGTATGATTAGATACATTGATGGGGAGTTTTTAAAAATCTTCAATTTTTTAACCCCCGACCCAAAAAGAGGGGTGTTATAAGTTTGACTAGTATGTTTGTATGTTTGTATGTTTGTATGTTTGTCTGTCTGTCTGTCTGTCTATGTGTCTGTCTATGGCTTTATATCTCTTCAACGGGAGATCCAATTGTGATGCATTTTTTATTATTAAAATTAAATATAACACATAAATATATGTATAATAGAACCGGTCTTGTAGATCGTGTGCGACTAGTAGAATACTAAATTGGACCGCGTCGGTTTAAAGGTTAAAAAGTTCTGTGTGGGACTCGTGATATAATAATACGCTGTGTTGTATGTATATGTTTAGTTTAAAAAGTATAAAATAAAATTAAATTACAAACTTTAAAAAAACTCGACACAAAAATATCGACTAAATAACTAATATAAAAAAAATAAATTAACACAACTTTAAAAATTATGAAATAATTTTGATTCCATATACGAACTCTTATGATTTATTTAAATCCAGCTTACATTTTCTTTATGTCCTCGAGATTTGCTTTCTTATACGCATGAATATGTCGGGGGCTGCTGCAGAGACGAACTACTAAATAATTATATTCAAAACAGCAGCTCCTGATATATTCATGCGTATAAGAAAGCAAATCTTGAGAACATAAAGAAAATGTAAGCTGGATTTAAATAAATCATAAGAGTTCGTATATGGAATCAAAATTATTTCTAATTTTTAAAGTTGTGTTAATTTATTTTTTTTTATATTAGTTATTTAGTCGATATTTTTGTATCGGGGGTTTTTTAAATTTGTAATTTAATTTTATATGTATGAAAAATCTTAATGTTCAAGAGGTAACAAAGTAATACCAAAAAACTTAATATTTTTCATTATTACCATAAGCATATACAGTGTGTCCCCGGATTGAGTTTGCGATAGGTGAAATATACCAAAAAAAAATTAGTACGGCCTTCTTTTTCTGCAGTCTCGGTCTGCTTGACGTAAAATGAATTTTTACCAAATTTCAGTTAAAATGGGATCTATCTAGCGGAGTTAATCTAAGAAGAAAATAAAAGAAAATAGATCATTGTAAACGGAAAATTTTATTTGGATAAAATATTTTGCATTGGAAGTTAGACTCATATGCCAACTTGCATTGCATTTGAACAAAAAATAATAATACTACTTAAAGTACATAGTTTTTTATTTTTTAACACAACTAACAATTTCAACGAATTCAACTAAAAACCTATTCAAATAGTACTCGACCTAAATTACTACGTAATTCCACCCTTCTTCTAAATTCTTCTTTTGTTGAAATGCAATGAAAGTTGACATATGGCTCTAACTTTCAATGCAAAATATTTTATCCAAAAAGAATTTTTCCGCAAAATTAACAGAAAGACCAGTTTACCTACAATGATTTATTTTCTTTTATTTTCTTCTTAGATTAACTCCGCGAGTTAGATCCCATTTTAACTGAAATTTGGTAAAAATCAATTTTACGTCAAGCAGACCGAGACTGCAGAAAATGAAAGCCGTACTAATTTTTGTTGGTATATTACACTTATCGCAAACTCAATTCGGGAACACACTGTATATTTAACGCAAAGGAAATAATGAAAAATGTATATTTCTTAACAGCTATTATACAATAGTGTTAATTTTTTACCTCAGTCATAAGAAACTTTTAGGACTACTATTAGATCTTAATCTATTAATATATTTTAAAAGATGCAGTTTTTCTATTGAAGTTAAAAAAAAAACAACGAAAAGAATGCATTAATACACTCAAAGAAAATGACAGGTAAATTCAACCAAAAAGAGCATATGAAATCGCGCCTATCTAGTTTCATAGTTAAATCAATCAGTAAAGAATAGTCATACAACTTTATTTGTTTTCGTAAACAAATAATAGTTTAATAATCATATCTTCTTGTAACAAATTAAATAGTATAATGACATTTTTTTATGTTCACTAACCATTTTCAATTTGGTCTACAATTAAATAGTACAACGCGACTTTGTTTTTTGTTCACCAACTAATTTTTAGGTTGATCTACACTTTATTGTATGATGAAATTTTTTTTGGTTAGCCAAAATCTCAGTATTGAGACATCAGACCACCCAAACCAAAGATTAGAGATCGTTTATAAGATCCATCCAAATATATCGATGATCCCTGAGAGAATTTGAACACTGCAATCATGTTATTAATTTTCTATAAATTCGTAAGAGTGCAAGATAATGCATGATGGATTATTGTTAGTGATTTGTATGTGGCGTCATCTGGGAATAATTTCTGTAATAGACTACGTGGTAAGCAAGCAAATTTTATGGTAATTCTTTTACAACTTCTAGAAGACGACAATAATATTGGTTTGTCTACCAAGTACAATAGTACAGCGAACTAATACTGAGTTAGAATTACAATTCGATAATAGTTAAAAATAAAATATACTATTATCTAGTTTAATTTGACAGAATTCAACAAAATAATAGTCAGACGAACAAAATAATAGTCTTATTCATCTATTTTTTAAGTTAATGTTTGTTTTGTTGTACGACAACTTTTTATTAATTAAAAGAACAATCACCTCTTGTTTAAAAATACCATCAATATAGTTTGGTTTAACAAAATTAACGATATTGTTAGTTAACCATTTTTTTTTGTTGAATTTACCCATACTATTTCTTTGAGTGTATAGTGTCTTCCATATGCTTATAATGAAATATTATTTAGATAAAATGTATAAGCATAATATTTACCTTTTTTCTTTGTTGTTGTAGTTACTTCATGGATTGTGCCGAACTGGAATCAACATTGAGAAATATGGACTACCCTAGTAGAAAATTCAGGAGAGACGATGAAGTTGTTTTACCAGATTGATTACTTGTATTAGTTGTATAAAAACATCGTGATTGTGATTGTAAATGTTGTACCCAAGTAATGTAAATTTAAAATTTATTTATTATATACTTATATTTTAATTGGTTGTATAGAATATAAAAATACTATTAGGAATTAAAATTATAATTTAATTAAGTTTTTGTATTATTTCCAATCGTTTTAGACTTACCTACATTATATAATAATTTATAGTTAGAAACATGTATTTAATAAAGTCTTATATTTAAAATACTTATAAGTATTATAAAGTATAATTAAAGGATTGTCTATCGCAAACAGTATGCCCTTTTAATTCTGAAGAGTGCACTCGCTAACAGGCCTTATTTATACAGAGTGTCACTAGTTTTATGTCATTAGAAGAAAGTTGTAGTAGAGAGTGACCAGACAAACAACAAACCTTAAATAACATGGGGTCTAATATAGTTTTGGACAAAAATAAAAAGAAATTTTAATAAAAATGTTTGAGAAGATAGGTTTTTCTTTGATGTAATGTGGCGTATAGAACTTTTACTGACTAACACACCCCCCGCCCCTCCCTTAATCATGGGTTTTCCCGGAATTATTAATAAGTGATATAGCAACCGGTCGTCCTTTCCTTTTTCGTCATACTCACCTCTTTTTTTTCCTTTCAGTTTACAATTTTCAGCCTGTTCTATTTCTCTGTCATCACTTTTTTCTTCTGACGTACCTTTTTAACAAAACGTCGTACTTTCACCCTGTTACTCTCGTTTCTAATAATTACTCTATTTACACAACCCCACAAAAAAAAAGTTCAAAGTAGCGAACCATGTATCCCTATGTATTTTCGGTCGCTGAATCCAAATCCGGGGTCAAAAAAATCGTATACCCCCAAAATCATTAGCTAGAGCCAAGAAACACCCCTGAAATGGGATGAAAAGAAGATTAAGCTACGAAAATAGTTGTTACTTCTTAATCAATCGAATTATACAAATTAAGATTAAACAGCAGCGTACACACAATAGACATGAAACACACCCCCAGGGAGGGGCGAAAACTAGCCCCCATATATAAAAAAATTGATCCAAAACAGCAATGACTGCTGAAAAAGCTCGAAATGTCTAAGTTTTGTTAAAGTGTTAAGAAACTACATCAGCTCCGACGTAATCTTCATAAACTATAGGGTTGAGAACAACCACTTTTAAGTTCAAAGGACACGAGAAAAACAAGAAAAAACGTAAAATCCAACAGAATTTTTATTTTCATGGATGCTATGATTGGTTGAAATTGCGTAGTACTCTAAAATAGAACTAGAAACTTACGTAGGTACCATCAACATCCTACACTGTCTAAAAATTTACAGTGACTTCTATAAAAATTCGAAACACCTGCGTTGTGTGGAAGAGAGATATGTTCGACGATGTGCTTGAAAACCACCCCCACGGAGTTGCGAGATACTACCCCTATATCTGTAGGATGCTGGAAAAACAGAGAGAAACTAACCGGATTTACATTTCTATGGATGCTATGATTGGCAAAAATCGTGTTGCACACACTTAGAGTTTGAAACTCATGTCCTATAAATGTTATTAGGTAACACTCACAGAAAGGATGTAAACTACCGTAATTCAAGATGTAACGAAAAAGCTATATTGTTGCTTATTCGTTTCATTTCCATAGTTTTTTTATAGAGGTGGCGTCTCTCGACTCCGTGTGGGTGGTTTTCAAGCACAGCGTCGAACATAGTCTAGTTTCTTCTCTCTTCCACACAACGCAGGTGTTTCGAATTTTTATAGAAGGCACTGTAACTTTTTATAGTCAAACCTTACATAGGGGGTAGTTTTCACACCCTCTGAGGTTGACACTGTAGAATGTTGATGGTACGTAAGTTTCTAGTTCTATTTTAGTACTACGCAATTTCAGCCAATCATAGTATCCATGAAAATAGAAATTCTGTTGCATTTTACGTTTTTTCTTGTTTTTCTCGTGTCCTTTAAACTTGAGGGTGGTTGTTCTCAACTCTATAGGGGCAGTTTATAAAGAGTATGTAGGACCTGATGCAGTTTTTTATCACTTTAACAAAACTTAGACATTTTGGGCTTTTTCAGCAGTAATTGCTGTTTTGGATCGATTTTTTTATATATGAGGGCTAGTTTTCGCCCCTCCCTGGGGATATGTTTCATATCTATTGTATGTACGGCGTAAGCTGCTGTTTAACTTTAATTTGTATAATTCGATTGATTAAGATGTAGCCACTCTTCTCGTCGCTTCTTTTTACCTCATTTCAGCGGTGTTTTTTGACTCTAGCTAATGATTTTGGGGGTGTACGATTTCTTTTGACCGCGGATTCGGATTCAGCGACCGAAAATACATAGGAATACATGGGTCTGGTTTGCTACTTTGAACTTTTTTTTTTGTGGAGCTGTGTTATGTTCTCCTTACTAATTCTGACATCTCTAATTCTTTTTCTTATTCTGGTCTTCATTGCTACCATATCTATCAAGGGCTATATGTTCTGTTGTATCTGTGCTGCCACAGTATCTGCAAGTGTCATTCTGAGCTATTCCCATCTACCCGTGGCCCGTAAAGGACTGCGTCACAAAAAGTCCATCTTTTTATGTTCACATCTCACCCAGGGATGGAGATCTTGGGCGAGTACCATCGTCCAGGCTGCCGTACCTATGTGATCGTTCCACATTTCCTGCCATTTGGTTAAAGTTGTCCCCCCCCCCTCTCTCTCTCTCTCTCTCTCTCTCTCCGTTTTTCACTTCTGGTAAATGGGCATTTTCGGTGTGGTTCGGCCGATGTCTTTCGTCAACAAGCAGAGTAATGGGTGGAGTCCCTGAGACCACTTCTATGGCTCTTAGATGTTGTTCGGTATACCCACTATACCTATTCTTAAGAGGGCCTTTCTTTTAATGCTTTGAATATTTTTTTAAATATTTTTGTATGTTTTAACTTGGTGCTATACTGGCGCATCATATAGGACTACTGATGATAACTTCACGTAGGACCACTCTCTTAGGTCCACTAAGTCCCTCAATGTTTGGTGGTAGTCGTGTCAGAGCAGCCATTTTTACTTTTTTCTTGATAGAATATATTTAATATGTTTACCGAATGTCAGTGTGTAAATATTTCAACTACCTAACTGTGTTATTTTTGTTCCCTGGATCTCTAACCTGACATGATGATCTCTTTTACGTGGTCCTTCGGGAAGGCATTCTCGGTTTTCTGAAGGGGCCAAGACCAGGTCATTTTTCTCGATCCAAATGTTAATTCTTGCCAATGACTCTAATACCGAACGCTGGGAGACATCTACTCTCATTTCTATCGATTTGGAGTTGAATGCCCTGATCTTTCTATTGGAGAAATAGTTTTCCATAGTATTTATCAGATACTGGGACAAATCTCATCTATTATAAAGTTCTTCCTATTATACTCCAGGTGGCTGAATTGAATGCGTTCTTTACGTAAAAGGTTACAACTGCGAACCATCTAATTTTGGCGCTTTTTACAGAGTTCACTACCACGTTTATCACTTGTATTGCTGAGCGGCCCTTATTAAGTGCGCTGTCTTTCGGAAAGCCCACCTTTCTGTTCCATTTCTGTTTGGATTCTATCGTTTATCAGTCTTGCGAAAAACTTCCCCGTCATGCTAAGCATGCAGATTGGTCTAATAAACGAAGGGGAGTCGATTGCCATCCCTTTGCAGATGAGACAGACCAGAACTATTTTCCACGTTTCGGGGAACTAATGCCTTAGTACCAAGTTATTCAATATTTTCAGGATAATAAGAGGAATTGCTTTTACTATTAATTTAGCTGCCTCTCCGGAAATAAACGATCCGGTCTCGGAGCTTTACCAGATTTGATCTGCCTCGCCGCACAGTGAGCAGAAATTCAGATTTTTTGTAAAAAAATCTGCCTACAAATCGGGTTGAATGAATTTTTTTTGAAAAACTCGTTACGAACTGTACCTTATCGTGGTACTACTTAAAATTTGATCTCCAATAAGCATGTTGAAGCCGACCGTTGCTGCTCGAACATGGCAAGGATATTACACAGTCACACAAAAAATAATTCTGAATTCGAGATGAAACATATCATTTCCGACGTTTTTTGGGTCGTTGTGATCACGAATCTGACGTCAGATTTCCTCCTAGACGTCAGGACTTTCCGGAAAACCTATTTGAATATCGTCGCAGTCTTTTATGTACAAGAGGATCACCGACCTTAGTTCTTGCCATTGCGCCATATTATACCTGCACGCTGATCGGTGTAATTGCTGACTCCATAACATAGATTTTATGAAGATTTACAAACAAAGCCTACCCCTGATATAATACAAATTAAACCGATTGTCTTGAAAATAATATACTGATTGTTCGCTGTAAAACTAGATAATAGGCGCGTTTTGCCTACATTTCAAAATCGATTTTTGGTCTACTTTACATTTTTTATATATTAATTTAAAATATGTAGTAGTAGTATAACCGTCAAGGTACTACTGATTTGTTAAGCAACTCAAAACCAACTGGTCGTAGCCTTAATCCGGAAATTTTCGAAAAAATTAAATTAGAAGAACCCAAATACTGATCAAATTTTGTAGAGTCTCTGCTGAGAAATAGTGATTGCCTTCAGAAATCTAATGATATTGGCAGTGGTGGATCTAGAGATTTCAATCATTTTTTTCTCGTCTGTGACGCATGGGACCCATGCGAAATATGGGAAATAACATTTAAAGAAGCACTCCTCTAACGACCCCTAAAAAATTTTGAAAAGCAGTTTGCGAAAACATTTTTCAAAATTCGGGTGCCCCCCTCCCAGGTCTAGGGTCTCCCGTTTAAAATTATTCTTTTTTGTCAGATACATTCTACTTTTCGCAAAAATGCAACAACAGGTTTTGGAGTTTATGAAAATATTTCCATTACTAACTCAGATGCAACGAATTGAAATTTTGTAATTTGTTAAATTGTAAATTACAAAATTTCAGTTCATTATGTATTTCAGTTAATAATGAAAATATTTTCATAAATTCCAAAACCTATTGTTGAATTTTTATGAAAAATGAAAAGTAAATGTACATGACAAAAAAAAAATTTAAACAGGAGTCCCTAGGCCAGGGGGCGGGCAACCGAATTTTGAAAAAATTTTTCGCAAACTGCTTTTTCAAAATTTTTTAGTGCTTCCCTAGATGTTATTTCCCATATTACGTATGGGTCACATGCGCCACAGACGAGAAAAAAATTATTGAAATTTCTAGATCCGCCTCTATATATTGGTTCTAACTTTAATTTAAAAATATTAAACTAACTCTAGCTGGGTTCTTTCCTTTATTTAGTATAAATCAATATTCAAAAGTTACCGATGCCCGATATTTTGTATCTATTGATAAAAAAAAGCACCTAGAAAGTTCTGGTTTATAACTCTCAATATGTCCAAGTGTAAGTTATCTTAAACAATTGGTTTAATAATAATAATAATAATAATTTTATTTACCTCTGGTTGCCACAATAAAGTGGATAAG
Organism: Rutpela maculata; assembly: GCA_936432065.2. Lineage (NCBI taxonomy): Eukaryota > Metazoa > Arthropoda > Insecta > Coleoptera > Cerambycidae > Rutpela > Rutpela maculata. Next base: position 49,513,656 of record OW386285.2, read on the forward strand.
GCAAGTCAAAAATTCACATAAAATTTGTAAAATACAAACAGATAAAAAGAGACAATACATATGATATATAATACTGCAGAATGTAAACAAAAAAAAAAAAAAAAAAATCCTCTAGATAAATTTTTAGATTTTAGAATCTTAATTTATTTATTTATTAATTTTTTTTTTTTAATTTGTTGATTTACTTATCGACGTTCTAATAAAAATGGATTAAGCAAAAATTAATTTTTTGTATATATTGAGCGTTCAGCTATTATTGAGGAAGTTTTCAAACTCTCTTAAATTATAGAAACAGCTTTCTACGAGGAGCTTCTTTATTTTAATTTTAAATCTTATGATCGTTAAATGTTTGTAGTTTGCTGGTAATAAGTTGTAGTATGTGCACCCAGTATACATGGGTGATTTTTTTAAGTAGCTGTGGTTAAAGCGATTGATATGTATGTGATTTCTAGTCCTAGTGAGGTGTGTATGTATGTTATTATTAGTTACAAATTGATTTTTATGTTGGTGCATGTAACATAATAGCTTTAACAAGTAAATTCCAGTTGCTGTTAATATCTTTTTGTTTTTGAAGCTATGTCTGCACGATTCTTTATAAGTCAAATTAAACATAAGTCTAATTATTCTTTTTTGAATTATGAAGACGCGATCGATCTCAGTTGCTTGTCCCCATGATATTATATTAATCACTACACATCGCTTCAAAACCGCTGCTATTTATTAAAGTGTAAAACAATTCCGTGGTAGCGTTTACCCAACATCTATAAATCATACGCGTTATATGGATATTTTAAACCTACGTCATCGTCTGATTTCCGAATTTCTTGAATTATAATAAATGCACGTGATTAATGCGTGCAACAGATCCTATTGGCGTCTAAATTAGGCGGGGGTGTAGTTCAAAGTAATATTTACAATAGCTTATCAAATTAATAACAATTGATCACTATCTTCCTTTCCCGGCTAAGGTATAGTAGATCGCCTGATAACTATAGTAAGTGTAACGATAAAGACAGAGAGGGAGATAACTACGCGTCACTGCGCTTGCCTTTTGTGATTCGTTACAAATTACCATACAATCTGTATAGTTTATGGATTTTTACCATTTTTATAGAGTGGTGAAAATTCGCCTGGGAGCATTTAGTCAAAGAAGAGGAAGAAGAAGAGATTATTGGGCAAACTGTCAATGAAATAACGTCAACTTGTGACTTGTATACTTAACCTGAAAAATATGTGCACAAATAATAACTTGATACAAAATGAATAGTAAAACCGATATTGGGTTAAAAAACTTTTTTATATTTACTTCATTACTTGGACAAAAGGAAGGCGAGGTGCGTTGTTCTGTGTTTCATTAACCTTAAACTTGACAATTATTTTTCAGGAACTAAAAAAAGTATTGTATTATCATCCCATCACAGATAACACAGACGTACAAATAAAAAATGTAGGTCTAGTAGAAGGAATTATTCAATTTACCAAGTAAGTAATATTTACTGGTATGATTAGAGTGCTTATGCAAAAAATAAAGGTTTAACATTTTTGTAGAACTTTCAAACCGAGCTCCGCTGTAAGTTCATTGCATACCAGTAAAACAAGGCAACTGTATTATCAACCAGAAAAAGATTATTGGATGGTTATGGTAAGACATTTAACATATTAAAATAATTTATTTAATGCTACCCTTGAAGATCTGTGATGTAGTCTGCTTGTATCTTACTTAATCTGATTCTAATAATATTAATTTTAGACCCTATATTTACCTAGTGTCAATAAAATTAAGGATGGTTCATGTAGTACTGAGAAACTTGATGATGATTTACAAGATAATGTTTATGAAGCTGTGTTAAAACAAGCTTACTATATGTATAGACTTTTTTGGGGCACTTTTCAAAATTCTAAAGATGTTGGCACGCTCAAGATGACCCTAGAAATATTCTATAACACTGTAAGTATAAAAATTTACAACGAAATCTATTACCTAAAATTTTGTTTGTTGCAGTATTTGAATTCATTGAAATTGGCCAACGCCGATATTTTAAATATTTTTTCGGGTATACAGTACTTACCTCTGGACAAGCAAACGTTTCTTAAAGTACAGTGTTTTATAAATTTATTGGAATCAACATACTCAGTGATCCAGTACACTGCCTTTCTTTATAATGACCATCTAATATGGTATGTATATGGTAATTTTGTCATTATCTATCTAATCGATCCTATAGCAATTTCGGCTTTGTATTTACTTAAAAAATATAAGAATGTTATACACAACTTCTGTTCGTTTAAGATTTGAATATTGTTCTGTGGTATGGGGACCTTTCAATACTAAATATATGGTACCTACATTTTTTTACCAATTGTTTATCATTTTATGAAATTCATTTATATGCTGATGATTCTTAGCTGTTTCCTCCTTCTTTCCCTTGAGATTGACATAGCCTGTAGTTGTATAAACGAAGATAAATGTTATTATCTTTGTAGGTACCAAGAAGTCATAAAGACGAAAATAAAAATAAATTAAACGGCCATAGATAATACTCAACTGGTAAAGATCAATAAAGGAAACACTTTGGGTTTGATTCTAGACACTGAGATAGATCCGTTGGCCATATTATTAAATTATCACAATTTAAATATTAAATTAATACCTATATGCCAATAGGAACTTCAAAAAACTAAATCATGTTATGCGAATCTTGTTACTGTGTAATTGTACTGAAGTAATTACAGTTCTTGTTTAAATTATTTGTAGATACATAACCTGATTATCATGTATTTAAAAAACTTTCCAAATCTTTTATCTCTAATGTAAATAGAAAAAAAATTCATGATTTAATAACAATGAAAAATAAGTAATAAGTATCACAAAATTCTGAATCTTTACATCGTAAAATTTGATGTTGCAAATGTGGGTGAGAATACAGTGCGTCTAATTGCCCATTAGGCATGTACATTCACGTAGCGCGAGAGATATGACAACACAGCAGAGCAATCTCGCTCGTCCGCAAAGATCTCAGCTCTCAGTTATTTAATTTTAGCCAGCTGGCACACGCGATGTAATTCTTACTCCCTATACCTAGCCCGCCAATACACACATTGTATATATTTTTATGTTCATACATATACCTAGTACATTTTATAGAAATGGGTACTTATTATATTGCGCATATTCTGTGTCAAACTTGTATTAATATTTTTTTTAGTTTTAAGATTATTCTTGTTCTATATAGCTTAATATAATTAAGTATTGTTTTGTGTTTTTCATTTTCGGTAGTTATGTCTCACATCATTATTACATTTACCAAAAAATAGATATCTTAAACCCCGGACAGCCCTAGGCTTTGTGGGCTGTATTTGTTTGTAAATAAAAATTAATAATTATGCTCGTACCAATTGTATATTGTAAAACTTCTGAGAAAATAAACATTATTATTGTTAGTATTATTATAGATTTAACACCGGCACAGTTTCTCAGCCTTAGCTGAAAACGATTCACTGATCCCTCGTGCGGAATTGAAATCCGCTTCTGCTGGAACTCGTTCCAGGTTTTTGAACCTGCCAGGCAACAATGGTGATGTTCGCTCCAACAGGTCAGAGTCAAGACCCCATCTAGGGGTCACAGAGACTCTTACTACAAGACTTTCCTTAACATGTTAACCGCGGGGGTTATTTTTCAGAAACAATAATTTGGTTCGTTGGGATTAAGTACTAAGACATTATTTAATAACATTACTTGACTTCGGTGTCAAGAATGTGTTCTAAGACTAAAATTATAGTAACTCTAAAATGGAAAACTGTAATCTCAGTTTCATTATGGTAAATAATTATTAATACTCTCCAAGAGCAGTTTTCTGTTGTTATAGTGATGTACTTGAACTTTTATAAATTAGGACTAGGTTTTTAAAATGTATTATATAGTTTGACACGTTCAACACCCTATGGGTATTTGTAAAATTCTCTTTTACATGAACAAATAAAGACATGTCTATCTATCGCTAGCACTGCACTTGACGTCGTCATTGAGAAATGGAAAAATTTTGAAATGAAATGTATGTATGCTCACTTGGTTATATATTCCTGTCCACAACTAATGTATTATGAAATTGATCGCCCTGTGTATAGAATGACCTGTTACTTGACCCCTGGGGTAGGTACCGTAGTTAACATGTTAAAATATGCGCTGTTCCCAAAAGTGCGATCTTCTGCACTTCTGGGAAGTCTTAGAGTTAGTTTCTGAAACGTTAAATGGAATTATTCGTTATCTGTCATAGCTACAATTGTGTGAATAATTTTACTGTTATTATGAAGTTTATGAATAGATGACTTTGTTTAACATTTTAGAAACAGAACTTTTTTATCATACAATTTCGTTTTTAAATTTTATTGAGTAGCCTGTTATGTGTCAAAAGAACGTCTTGTCAAATTAAAATATGTGCTGTTCCCAAAAGTGCTTCACTTCTTGTGCACTCGGTTGACCAGGCAGTTGTTGTAGACTTCGGTAATGGCTTTTCTTGACAGTTCCAAGGGTTCCTACAATTACTAGCAAAACTGCAATCTTTGCATTCCAGATTCTGCTGACTTCTATTTGGAGGTCTTTGTACCTGCTTAAGTGCTTCGTTTTCTTGAGCATCACGTTGGTTCATTCAACATGTATACATCGATCAACAAATAGGATTTCTCTTTTTTAATTGAATACGACGATGTCTGGTCGATTCACTGTATTACTATTAATATTATTATTATAAAATCAGTCAATGATGTCTCCATCTAATATATGGTATACAAAGATGCCAAATAATTCCATGTAAATTAAAAGGAGTTTATTGCCTGAATATGGAAGCTAGCCAGGCAACCAGAAAGGTCAAAGTTGTAAAAAATGAAGTCAGCATGTGATCGCCTCAAGGTTTTTCAGATTGATAATACTTAGTTATCTAAATATTTTGAACGCAGGAAACTATTCCCAGAATGAAAATCTTGGCAGCATAATTAGCCAAAAAAGAAATGTTTCCAAATGTTGAAGAAATTTCAGATTTTTATCATATATTTTATCTTAGAACTCTAAAACCATCGATACAAGTTCTTTATCTCTTCTGAAATATAAATATAAGCTTCCTTAACAACGAAATAACATTCCCAGAGTGTTACAAAAGTATAACACACCCTTAAATGTATATGATTTTGATATTTTTGGCTAAATTGAGTTTCTACCGTACCTGAGATGTATTGTATCAGTATTAAAAGGCCATTTTTGTTTTCAGTAATTTTCTATAAATCTCCTAAATTTCCATCAGAATAGTTTCTATACACATAAAAACGAAAAAATGCACGATTTTATGCGAAATTAATATTACTGTCTTATCTCGAAGGTTATAAATCATTGTTAAAGTTCTGTCTCCTTTTCCTTACCTTAATAAAGTCCTCTTAATAACAACATTGAGGCATATAGCCAATAAAGTAGTTGTTCTACAAGATATATGTTTATACTTATCTGTGATGTAATATATTTATTTTATTTTCAACATTATAATTTTTGTAGGAGCGGAATAGAACCGAATGATATGCAGATTGTCTATCACTACCTGGTAGGAAGTTTATTACCAGCAAATATAGAAACAGAACTACAAGGTGGTTCAATGCCTAGGAATTCTCCCTCTCCATTTGCAGTGTTATGTCATGGTCGGTTTATAACAGGTCCATCGAATCTCAAGTTAGCCAAAACAATTGGAAAAGTTCCTAAAGTGAATCTGTTCGATGGTGAAAAGCCAGAAGAGTATCATTTAGTTGTCTATAGGGCTTTAAGTGCTTCAGTCTGTTTATTTATAAAGGGTAAGAATAATTTTTAGTGTAAGAGTTATTTAAAAGGACCCCGGAACAAAACCGATGAAAATGGTGTTTCGGTGGAACTGGCTGAAACTTTGCTATTTTGTAGTTAAAGTCATGCTGATGAAAAATTCCTATTGCACTGAGTTGATCCTATGAGTGGTTTTCGCGTCAGGTGTGCTTGAAGGTCCTAACAACGAGGTATAAGGGGTAATCTATGTACGAGTTTATGAATGGCTTCCAGCATATTTGTGTACGCGCACCAAAAATGTAATGTAATGTAATGTAAAAATAAGCTTGTATTATTGTCAATATGCGCGTCCTTGTAAATCAAAAAGTTTCTGAAATATAAAATAATAGTTTTTGGGTGCCATTTTCAAAGAGCCCTAGCTCAAGGTATTTGCAGACCTATTTTTGTATGTAGAATGTGCACCAGAAGTTTGTCATCGATATTTCCAGAAACTTCTTGTATATACTGGCACACAAAAACGCACGCACGCACGTGCACAAACACGCTGGAAGCCATTCATAAACTCGTACATAGATTGCCCGTTACCTTGTTGTTAGGACCTTCAATCACTCCTGGAATGAAAACCACTCAGGATCGACTCAGTGCAGTAAGAATTTTTGATAAGCATGATTTTAACTACAAAATAGCAAAGTTTCAGCCAATTCCATCGAAGCATGCCGAAATATGGCATATTATATATTTTACTCAACCTAAAAGTTGATAAAAAATTCTGAAAAAAATTCTTGAGCTTTAACTGGACTTGAACAAAAATATTTCGGCCCTTGCAATTTTTTGCTAAAGTTAATAGTTTAAGGGCCAGTTGTACGAACTAAGTTGAGCCAAGTTCAGCTTGAACCAAGATCAAAAGCCAACGTTAAGATTGTTACAATAATCGTAACCATGGATTTTGATCTTGGATCAAGCTGAACTTGGCTCAACTTAGTTCGTACAACTGGCCCTAAGAGTAAAAAATTCTTGAATATCTAAAATGATGCAAACTACCTAACTTTGACAAGCTGTATCTCAAAAACTGTCCATAGGATCGGCTCGATGTGATAAGAACTTTTGATTAGCACGACTTGAACTACAAAATAGCAAAGTTTCAGCCAATTTCACCGAAACACCATCACATCATCGGTTTTCTGGAGTCCTTTATAAATGAATCATTATTCATTATACTGGGTGATTTTTATTTGATGGCAGATTCGGCAAAAATACATACATTTTGACGGGCTTTGTCTAGGGCTTTGTTTCAGGTTCACAACTTTTTTTTTTGTGCATGATAACTTCTATTAAATTTAATATTTTTATTTAAAATTTGGAACATGGCATGGTAAAATACTACCTATTGAAAATTAGTCATATCCGTCATACAAAGAGGCATATAAACTGTCATTGTAAAATATATTTTGTCCACGACCATTTTATAGTATACCAGTTATACTCGTGTTTGTTCAATCAGTATCCATTCCTACCAGTGGATTAATTATTAATCAGTATCTAGTAGTGATTAATGATTAATCCCTGGCAGGCACTTTTTCTTACTACTTCTAATATCCAAACACAGCTTATAAAGATCCACCATGTGGGAAGGTTTCAGCCGCTTCCAGTAGCTGCCGATTTTTTAACATACAATTTCATTTTTAAATTTTGTTGAGTAGGCCGTTATGTGTCAAAAGAACGGCTCGTCAACGTTATTTACAATAATTTTACATATTACAAATGTTAGAAATAAATGGGATTTATAAATTTCTTCAGTAAACAATTTGATCAAAAATATTTAATAGTTGTGGACAAAGTATAATATTCTACTCGCATATAATGGCTACTATTCACTCTGGTGACACACAACACTCGCCTGCGGTTCGTGTCTTAAACTTCATCCTTGTGAATGATAGCCATCATTATATACTCGTTGAATAATATATTATCATTTTGCAATATACAGTATGTGCCTCAAGTTCGAACGAACTTTTTGTAGATTAGGGATTTGTCAGTTTAAGGATAGGATTTTGCAGAGTGAAAGGGAAATATGTGTTTATTTTTGGTTTATTATAAATATTTAAAAAATCATAAATAGTATAATCTTCAAAATAGTTTCGGATACTTCCCATTGCTCTAAGGAATACAACCAACTACAGTTTTTATTATAAATTTTGTATATAGTTAAATGTCATACTCTAATAATGAAATTTCAATATTCAAGTACAACAAAAATTTACAATAAAAAAAATATATAGTTGTATTCGTTAGAACAATAGCAATTATTTAAAACAGTTTTAAGGATTATACTATGTTTGGTTTTTTAATTATTTTTAATAAACCGAAAATAAACGCATATTTCCCTCTCACTCTGCAAAATCCTATCCTTAATAGCCCAGGGTCGATCCAGGTCGATGCTCAACAAATTAGAGACAAGCTGAAATTTGATATGGTGCTTTGTTTTGAAATGCTAAATATACTCTGAAACCCCAGCGGTGAGTGGTTGAGCCCGTCCTCCCAAAACAACCCCCCAAAAGGGGTAAAATGGTCCATTTTTTACTTTTTTCTTTATAACTCGAGAACGAAGCATTGCAGGAAAAAATTCCAAGAGGCCAAAGTTGAAGAGCAGAAAATTTCCTATCACATATTCTACTTTGAAATTTTGAGTTAGCAGTGGCGGAGCAATGAATTTTCAAATTTAGGATATTTTTCTAAATATTTCGAAAAAGTGCTAAATTATGTTTTTTTTGGCTAGGTAACTTCAATTTTAATCAAATATATAATAATACAGTGTAGCACTATAGAGCTATAAATTTTTGAAGGTACTCTGTGGTGGGTATAATAATAAAGATTAAATAAACCAAAACGTTTTAATTTTAAAATAGGATTAAAAAAAAAAACAAACAATTTGTAAAGATCTTCTTCATCTATGTCCAAATTTACAGCCCGGTTTAGAAAGTAATTCCATTGCATTGACTACATGCCATAGTGCACTTCAGGCCCTTTCGTTTACATGCACATACTTTTTTACATCCTCCTGATAAACTACAAAAAAATTTTGTAGAATCCATGTAGGCAATGTTTTGGTCGGAATGAATTGGCTGCAACTTTTGGTTTTTTAGACTCCAACCCCAATCTTGCGGTGGTAAATGGTTATTTAACCACGTTTGTACCTAAAAAGTTGAAAAGAATATGACCTAAAATTTTTGTTGTATGATAAATCTGAGTTTGACTTACCTGGTGGAAAACTTTAAAACATCTAATTTAAAAAAAAAAAATCTAACACTTTGCGCTGCTTGAGGTAGGTGGTAATGTGGCCAAGTTAAAACCAGTACTAAGGTTTCGTTTACGTACGTACTGATGATAAAGAATGTATCTAGCACTATCCAAATCTGTATTTGTGAGTTTTTAACATATGCTGCTATAAATAATTGCGTTGTGATTGCTTCTAATTTCTCCTTTGTAGCCTGAGGGTTATAAAGTTCTTTTAGCAGGTTACCCAACTATTTTTCTTGGTGGTATTTACTAAATTAATTTTCCCTTTATTGAATAATGCAGACGTGGTGTCACAACCGGACATAGCGTGCAAACTTAGAATATAAAACATCTTTTAGGTCTCCCAATTTTTGTTGTAAGGTTGGTATGTTGTTTATTTTATTTGGCTTTGATGATTTTCCCGGACGAACCATAAACAATCTTTTCTGGCAATAATGGATTAATAACACCATGAGGTCTGTATCATCGCTAACTGCTGCTACCGCATCTTCAGAAGAATTCTCACTATTGCTATTGCTGTCATTACAATGAGAGTATCGGCATCACCATCTGAGTATTTTACATTAATTCTATTTTCAAACAACATTTTTCCGAGGGCACGTATAAAATTGTTTTTGTTGGTGCTATTTAACAAAAAAATCTGCTCTTGGTATCCTCACAGCAGATAAATTCGAAAAAGATACAATGGGTACTATTCTTTTGCTCGTAGACCTGAGATATTGCTCAACTATTTTGGTCCATAAAACCTCTTTTATGCACCACTGTATAATATTTTTGGATAATATTGATTTATCCAGTGATTATTACATACTTTAATAATAATTAATCCTAACTATAAAATATTAACATTTTGAATAAAAATATATTAAGAATTCATTGCTCCGCCACTGCTAGGGCAAAATTTTCTGCTCTTCAACTTTGGCCTCTTGGAATTTTTTCCTACAATGCTTCGTTTTTGAGTTATAAAGAAAAAAGTAAAAAAAGGACAATTTTACTCCCTTTTGGCGCTGGCTTTTTAGGGTATATTTAGCACCTCAGAACAAAGCACCATACCAAAGGAGGAGGGTCTCTAAGGCCGGTTTTCGGCCTGATTTATTTCTTGAGGAAAAAATTTGAAAAACATTTTTTTAGTATCTACTAACAATATTTAATCGATTCCACCCCAAACGAAACTTTCCCCCATCCTCCCTTTTTACTCCCTGTTACCCCCTCCTCCCCCCTCCCACCGCTTCCGTAACAACGAAAATACACGTACAAAATCAAAAATATCCTTATTCAGAAACAATCATGTTAAAATGTTTCAATGGCCTCCAAAAAAATCAACTGAATGCTGATTATTTCATAATTTAGGGGGATATAAATAGGGGAGGTGAGTGCGGGAAAGTTTCGTTTGGGGTGGAATCGATTAAATATTGTTAGTAGATACTAAAAAAATGTTTTTCAAATTTTTTTCTCAAGAAATAAATTAGGCCGAAAGCCGGCCTTAGAGACCCTCCTCCTTTCAGCTTGTCTCTAATTTGTTGAGCATCACTCATATAACATGAGGAATCGACCCTGCGCTATAATGGTAAAATGTTATTGAAGTAAGTTTAATAAGACTCTTACTAAAGTATGTTCAGCACTGCCGAAAGCTGTGGATAAGTCGAGACAGACAGCAATTGTTTGCTTATTGTTATTTAGATATTCTAAGATCTGCATTGTATATTTGATCAATTTGATCAATTATGGTTGATTTTCCTCTCTTGAAGCCGTTTTGTGAAATGTCATTAATTTGTTTTTTTCTGTAAAGTTAATAATATTGTATATATATTTTACTTAAGTTTAAAAATAAGGCAATTGGAGGACAATTTTGCCAATCCAATTTATTTCCATCCACAATATACTCTAAATGTTCGTATTTGCAAAGAGTATAATAATAATTTAATAAAATTATTCTCTATATTTTTCACAGGCGATGTGGAGCTTACATTAGACTTATTTAAAGAACTGGATGTATTTATCAGCCCCAAATTAGTGGCCATTGTGTCAGACATTGCGGAATATTGCGCAAAGCAAGTTATAACTCCTTCCAACTTGCCTGAAAATGCCCCAAGGTTTATCTATTTCAACAAATTGAACTTGGCTTATAAAAGTACAGTGCATCGAGACAATAAGCAAACAGGAAACTTAGCTTGTACTAAAGAATCTGTAAAAATAATGGCAGACATGAATAAAACAAATTCACTTTTGGGGATATATGGAGAAACCATAGTGAAGACGATGAACGATTTTTGGGTAGTAGGAAAAACGTCAAATTCGAGAGAATTCTATATAGCACTGCAACAGAAAAATGCAAACTTAATAGATATTAGTGGTAAGTTAATTCTGTTAAATAAAATTAGAATATGTGTGTATGTATGTACGTGGTCGTAAAGGGAAAAACATGTAATTAAGGCAAAATAATGACAAAAATTGTCTGATTTTGGCACATACTGTATATACCAAAAGAAACGAAATATGGCTTGTAATGCAATCTGTAGAGCAAAAGGAGGAGGATATCCATCAATAATTCCTACAAACATTTTAGTTATAATCTGGGGCAATTGCCCGATTGATGATAACTAATTATTTAATAATTAATAATAATAACTAGTTACTAATCGTTCATTTTATCACTGTCGAGGAATGTTATATCATTGTATTAATATCACTGATTTATCAGCTTTAAATGAGGGAAACAGGTAATTTAAAAGGTCAAAGAAAAACCTTGATAGATATTATCCTTGAAAAAACATGTAAATACTTTATCCTATAAATAAATAAATACCTATCGATAGAGATTAAAAAGTTTGGAAGATTCCTTATAAGTGGATAAAGAAAACGATTATTGGAATGAAATACTTAGCGGCCATTACAAATGAGCAAATATAAGGAGATCTTGGCAATGTACTCATCATATCAATGTCAATCATCAAACTCTATACCAAACTGAAATACTCACTGAAACTTAAGGTACCTATATGGAAAAAGTGTCACCAGTTTTTAGAAAGCGACAGGTTGTAGAGAGACTGTACCTGTACTTGTTCTTCTGACATAATTTGATTGGTTGAAGGAAACGTTACCCGCCTGTACTCCTATTAAAAATATTCAACTATTATCCGCCATCTCTACGCAGAGCTAGCTCCAGACACTGTCCGCTTAAGACAGGGTAGAATTATGCCGTCCTTACTTTTAAATTATAAATAATTGTACACGAGACTAACTTTAATGCATTTAGAGTATTAAATAATTCTTCAATTTGATACAATTTTCAGATAACGTAACAAAAAATACATCATATATATTGATAGAATTCGTACAATTTCAGTTTAAATTAATAAGTTATTAGAAAAGAAAATGTGTTTTTAAATACGTGATGGACTAAGAAACCACGTACAATTGGTAATGCTGTCAGTACTACTTGTAATGTTTTCTTCTGAAAAACTTATATAGATAGATAGATAGATAGATAGATAGATAAGATTTATTTGTTCCAACATACCACCCTATTAGGGTATAGAACGTGTCAACATTTAGTAATTTACAAAATATATAATATTGCAGTCATAAAGATTAAAAAAACCGCTGCCCAAGGAATCACTACTTCCACATCCAGATTTTCTATCCAAGTCAGTCACAACGAAAATACATACGTGTACCAAATTTCAAGTCAATATCTTAAACGGTTCCAGAGTAAATGTGCGCACAAAAAAAAGTTACAGACCAACAGACAGAAATTTTTTTTTCGCTCAAACTTAAAATCTCGGCGTTTCCATGACATTCTAAGCCTATTTGAACCATAAAAATTTTTAAAAATTTTTTTGTCGTTACTATACTTCCACTGGATGTGGAAGTAATTAGAATTAACATATAATACAGTACACAGTAATAAAAAACTTATAGCGATGCTAAAGAACTAGAACACTACTACATAAACACATTAAAGTACGTATTAAAAATAATATACACTACAGTATACACAAACATATATATACATAAAATATATACTCACATATACAAAATATCACAATGATCATTGAAGAATTCTTCAATAGTATAGAATGCTTTATTTACGAGATGTGTTTTAATTGTTTTTAGTTGGTTTATGGGAAGATTTCTTACTGATAAGTTAATTTTGTTCCAGATTCTCATAATATTATTTTGAACATTTCTATTTATAAAAGTATATTTGGTTTGTTCAGGTACAAGGTTTTTCTTATTTCTTGTGTTATAACTGTGGCTAGTCTCATTGTTGTTAAAAAGATTTCTATTTTGATAAATAAAAAAAACTGCTTCATAAATGTACATACTAACTACAGGTAAAATGTTATTTTCCCTAAATATACTTTTACAACTTTCTGTTTGTTTCATATTAAAAATGTTTCTCAAACAACGTTTTTGTAAAACCAAAATTCTCTGAACTTCCTCCGAGTTTCCCCAAAAGATAATTCCGTACTTCATTTTGGAATGTACATAAGCATGATAAGTAGTCAGTGCTGCATTCAATCCGACACTTTTATTTATTGTTTTTAAAGCATAACAGTATCGCCCTATGTTTTCGGCCAACTTTTCAATATGAACTTTCCAATCTAGCCTCTGATCTACATGTACACCAAGAAATAGCACGCTATCTGTCGACTTAAGGTTTGTATTATTTGTATTGATTGTTAAGGGGTCATTTAATCGAGTATTAAAATTAATTATCTGTGTTTTGTTGACGTTAAGGACCAGATTATTTGCCCCAGATTATTTTGAGTTTGGTGATTGATTCACTAACTTTTTCTTGATAGACCTGTTCACTGTTTTCGCTAAATATTAAGGATGTGTCATCGGCATATAGAATCATGTCCTGATTTACAAAGCTTGGCAAGTCATTGGTATATAAAATGTAAAGCAGTGGTCCTAAAATAGACCCTTGAGGGACTCCTTTTTTTATATTAATCAGTTTTGATTTAACTATTTGCCCATTTTCATCATAGTCGACCACACATTGCTTTCTATTTGTCAAGTATGATTCTATTAGCCTTAATGAAATGCCTCTAATTCCATAGCGTTCAAGCTTTTTAATCAAAATTCCATGGTCCATACTGTCAAAGGCTTTAGATAGGTCCAAACACATTGCTAAAGTGTTTTTCCTGTTGTTCATGGAATCTAATATTTTTGTTAAGGCAAGGTATATGGCTTGTATTGTGGATCTCTTTTTTCTAAAGCCATTTTGACAGTCGGACAGAATGTGATTTTTTTTCCAAATAGGTTATGATTCTAGTATACAACAGCTTTTCAAAGATTTTGCTTAGATTAGATAACAAAGATACCGGTCTGTAATTTTTTATATCATCTTTTTTGTCTTTTTTGTGAATTGCCTTAATATGTGCTATTTTTAACTGATCTGGGAATACTCCTGTGCAAAAGACAACATTAATAATATATGCAAGAGGATGCGCTATTATATCCGCCACTTCTTTGAGTAAACATATGGGTATTTCATCCTCTCCTATTGATTTTTTGTTTTTTAGTTTTTTTATGCACTCCAATACTTTTTCAGCACTTACCCAGTTTAAAAAAACATCATTTGATACTTGTTGAACTTTACTAAAGTCAACTTGATCATTTGAATTTGTATTAGGACAAGCATTTATAAAATAATTGTTTATCTCGTCTAGAATTACAACCGAGTTAGAATGGGGTGTTTTAAAATTGTCTAATAAACCATTTTTATTTGATTTATTTCCTGTTATATCTTTATTAAGTGACCATGTAGCTTTAGTTTTATTTGCGGCTTTCAATATATACCTGGTATTTTCAAGTTTTTTTGCTGCTTTTACGACTTTTTTAAAAATGTTCACATAGTTTTTATAGTTTTCATTGCTTATTTGCCCAATTATTTTTTGTTCATATAAGTATCGCTTTTTTTTAGCTGATACTCTTAAGCCCGTGGTCATCCAAGACTTTCGACAATTACCTAAAGTTTGACGTGTTTTTTTAATAAATACCCTGTTCATAAGACCTTGTATTTCATTTAGAAAAATGTCATAAGCTATATTAGCATCATTTGTATTTAAAACTTTATCCCAACTTACTGATTGTAATTCAGTTCGATATTGTTGAAGCTTAGTTTTTGAAAAGACTCTTTTTTTAGTATACTGATTTTTTATTCTAGTGGTTTGTCTTTTATTCTCATGACTTAAAATTAATGTTTGGCCATGGTGATCTGATAATGCTGAATATATGAGAGAACTTTCGTAGTTCTCACAATCGGTAAAAATGTTATCCAAAAGTATAGCTGTTTTTTGAGTCACTCTGGTGGATTCAAATATTGTTTGAGACACATTGTATGTATTCAGTAAGTCTAAGAATCTTTTTGTTTTAATATTTTTTTCCAACAGATTAATATTAAAATCTCCGCATAACACCAACGTATACTTTCTATAATTACTCTGAATTAAGTCAATACTCTCCTCTAACTTTTCCATAAATACCTCAAAATTTCCTAAATTTGTTCTGTATATACACAGTATAATCAGATTAAGTTATCTATTTTTTACACATGCACACTCTATATGTCCCTCCACACTATTATCTTCTATACATTTAACTTTTTCGAAATTCAATTCGTTCTTGATGTAGATGCAAGCTCCTCCATGTATCATTTCCTTCCTTGAATATGATGAGACCATTTCATATCCACTTAGTTTTATAAAATTCTCTTCTCCTGGTTTCAGCCAATGCTCAGTAAAACATGGAGCTTCAGGTTTCTCACCTTGCATGTTTAAAAAAAGTTCTATTTCTAGAATCTTATTTTTTATACATTGTATGTTTTGATGAAATACTTGAAAATTGCTTAGCTTTTCCATTATTTTATCCGGATAATTTACAAGTTTTAGGTGTGGAGGTTGATAATCTAGTAACTGTGCATTCTTACTAAAGGGAGTTGTGATTAGTTTTTTGGGATTTGTGCCATTTTAACTATTTTAGGTATATCATTGAAGTACTTAATTTTTAGATTATTTTCTCCTTGTTGCATTCGCTGCATCATAGTGATTTTTAAATTTTTATACTCCTCAATTTGATTTGGAGGATATTTATTCTTCTGGTTCGATATATATACTAATATCTGAAATAACAAATTTGGTATGGTATATAGCAAGTACTGGCTGGTGTTGGCTACGAATCCATGCCCAATGCCCATCCTATACAATTTAGAATTACGAAAATGGTACACATGTATTTTTCATCGTCATCATTAAATACATTACCAATCAATTTGAATTTGAATTGCTAAAATTTCTACAATGACAAAAAATATTACATTTAAGCATAGAGGCATATCTTTGAGCTTCAGCATTCACATTTTCAAGAAATTCGCAGCCTCAATTCGACTTAATGGTTTCACTTTTTCCTAGAGAAGTGCAAAGGTGTCACATTTTCAAGTATATAGGGTTTTTGTTAGGTATGATATTTTGTAGGTGTTTATGGCGGTGGTGTGGAAGAACGTGTTTACGAACACCACCTTTTTATGTATGTCTGATTTCTCGAGGTAGGTCTGTTCGAAAATCTATTTATTTTAACTTGTTTTTTCCATTGTTAAAAGCATTTGCTTTTACTCAAAAGTGAAAGTATTAAACACCTAAGTCACTAAGCTAATAGGTTATTACCTCTGTACAATATTTTCTTTTGTATAAATTATTAATGCCCCTCTCTTCTAAGGATAGGAGATTTTGATATTATAGTCGTCTCCAACTGTTATGATATTATTTTGATTTTTCCGAACAATATATTGTACAGATTAATATTCAAAACAAGAAAATGCATATTGTGCAGTAAATGTAATTAAATATTTTTTCTTATAAAAAGATCGAAATAAATAAATAAATAAATATGAAAGATCCAAAGGGCTATCGACCGAAGACTTCGTGTCCATATAGGAATAAAATATTACTAAAAATCGTTATTCCAGATTGTGTACAATTGTTATAATCATATATATACAGCGTGATCTGCCAAGAAATGCGGAAAATAAAATCGTGTATCAGTCTTCAATGTGGGAAAGCCCCCGCAAAATTTTAGAGGATTCTGAGGCAATTTAGTATATTAAATTATTAGTAAATTTGTGAAGATACACTACTGATGTTGAGTAAGTCCTGATCTACTCCTGCATGGGTCGACGAACTTACTTGTGAAAGAACGTATTCGAGTTGTTTACATTTCCTTAATTGGCATAAAAAGTGAAGCCGGCCGGCGAGATCAAAAAAACGATCCAGCGGCAGGGAGCCAACATTGTCGGTATGCTTTGAAGATAACTGGAATTCCAGCGGACCAGTTCACTTTTACGAATGTTTAAAGCATGCCGACAAGGCTGGCTCCCTGCCGCTGGATCGTGTGTAGATCCGAGAGCCGCGTTTTTTGTTTTCGGTCGAACAATAGGGATACCGCCGAGTCATTGACAGGTTTAACTAGATATCTCGTATATCTTCTTGTGGTTTCAGCAGCAATGTCTTCGATTTATTTTGCTACTTTTGTAGTGTGATTTGATTAAAATTAATAATAATAATAATAAGTTTATTAACCAATTTAGATACATTTAAGTACATTTGGTAAGTCAGGTAGAATAAATATAAATAAAGTAAATATATAAAGTAATAAGTAAATAGGCAAATACTGAATTAAATAACGACACTATAGTACATTTAACAAATAATAATAGTAAATACAATAGTATTTACATAGTCTAAACACAGATAAAAAATAATAAAAACAGTCTACCTTAAAGAAGACAGAGTTAAGGACATGTTTATATACATATTATTGCAATATGAAAATAAAATATAATATATTTAGTTTGAGGTAACCGTTACTGCCTAACAGTTATCCTCCATATATTCTCTCACTGAATAATATGTTTTTGAGATTAAAAACTCTTTTAATTTCCCTTTAAACTTCTCTACTGATCCAATATTTTTTATTGCGTCTGGTAATTTATTATATAAGACTATACCAGAATGATTGGGTGAATTTTCATACAAAGTTGTAGAATGAACAGTAGATTTCAAATCATTGCCTTTTCGAGTTGGATAATCATGAAATTTTCCAATCTGTTGATAAGATTGTAGGTTTGTCTTTATGCAATTTATGCATTTTAACCCAGTAGCTCCCACGAATAATTTTTGTTTATTATTATGAATTTTTTGCTTTAGTTGGCCACTCATACGCACACTTATACTAGAAAAATTATTACAAACATTTTTATTTTGCAAGTTTTTGAAAAAAAAAATGGTGTACTCAAATGGGTACAACGGGATAATGTATAAGAAAATAGTGCAACATTTTAAAAGTCATAAAAGTTTTTATTTGTTGTAGAAATGCATTACAGATGAATATTATTTAATTCTTTGAATGAAATGCTATGAAACAATTACGCTCAATACATAAAGTGATGTCACACTTTAGCCAATTCCCTGTTGCTCGAAGGTGACATTGACGGCAGCTTAGTTGTTTTTCGATTTTTTCGGAAAATAGCCCTCACTGTCTTCCGCGATACTTCTTGGAGAGAAGCATGTCGCCTTTTCGAAAAAGTCGTCTTCCCAAAAGATTTTAGGTAATGGCGAGCAACATCTCTAATAAAACCAAGTAAATCCATTTTATCATTATGAGCTAGTAGGTGCAGTCTCCATGCATTTACGATTCCAATGTTTAACGAATGAATACCACCTCCATTTCTTTCCGCGAATAGATTCTCTATAGTTATTTACTGCTTGGTCGAGAAGTCAACCCCACTGACGAAAATTATTATTTAGCAAGTTCATCAGTGGACGTAGCTTATACAGTTTATCAGACTTATCAGACTGTCAAGTTTAGTATGGCCAGCAATTCTGATTTCCTGGAATTTATTTCTAGACATGTTGGAAGCTACGAAAGGTACAGAAACATCTTCGTCAACATACCAATACATGGGTTCACGGGATAATTTATGGTAGCCAGAAAGTAATAAAATTCCTAAAAAATTTTTATTTCTGCTTCCCCCACCGCAAAACCGTGGTTATTTTTTATGATGCATAAAGATTTGATTGCTCAAATATCAATTTTATAACCTTATCATCAAACAATTTTTCAAACATTTGAACTGGATTATCATTCTTCACATCTTCTATCATTGTTCTTAGTCTTTCTTCGTAGCCGATAGTTTTATTCTTTATGCTAATATATTCATAATTCTTTGTCCACTTAGGCTCCTCCTTTTTACTATTACTTTTTGAACTTTGGGAAAGTTGAAAATACCCATCTGTTTGCATATCTACCTCAGGCGGGATAATAACTATTTCTGGGTCGAGCTTTGCAGAAGAAACTTCTTCCATTGCTTCTCCCATTATTTTGAAACGTTTGCCGTAAAAACTTTTGGAAGCGACTTGCTGGAATTCAGAATGTCGAAGCAAGTTCTGAAAAAATATTCCGAATTTACTTATACATATCTTCCCATTGTACTCAAATATGCTATTTTTCTCATATTTTTTTTTGAAATAATGCAAACTGGTATGTCCCGATATTATAAACAACTAAAATACATACCTTAAAACCTAATTTACCACCTTAAATGGAATATTTTAATTTTCACGTTATAAAAACTAATTCTTGAAAGCACAGGTTTTAGCACAACTTGTTTACTCAATCTCTTAAGTTGCCATTTACTACAAATTCCCCATCTATAAAAAAAACCTTGAAACTACACGCTTCCTACATATTGCAGAGTCCTACCAAGACATAAGTTTGTAGAAATATTTCAATACATGTCGCTGGGAGGCAAACATTCACGATGTACTCAAATAAGTACAGTGGGAGGTAATGGGTTAATATATATACACAGGATACAGTTAATTAAAACCAAAGTCACTTCTATCTTATCCAGCTTTGCTGTCAGTAGTGTCAATCCAAGTCTGATAAAGTGATATGGTTGTACCGCGTTACGTTAGATTAGTTAAAGTCATTGGCGGCACATTTCTAATAAGGTAATAATAAGGTCATTTTTTTGGTCATTTTTTTAAATTTTTCATTTTTTTAACTCCTTTTGGTGGGGACAACCTACTGTTAAATTTTCCGCATGTCATGGTAGATCACGTTGTATAGGATTTGTATATTTTAGTAATAATAATAATAATAGAAAGATTAGGTATATTGACTTCTTATTGTAGTTTTATCTTCTCGATTAAGGTATATTGTTTGGATTGTTGGGATTTCAGAGGGTTGAACCAATTTTCTATGGTTATTATCAAATGTTGCAGTTGCTGGATTGTACTGTAAAGGTTTGAGTTGTGTGATATTAATGCTGTGTCATCAGCGAATTGTAGTATGTATGTTCCCCTGTTGAAATATCCTGGGTCCGGATGACTGTGGCTGTAGATGTCATGGCAATAATAAATGTTATATAAAATAGGTGTGGAACCCCCCGTTCTGGGACAAAATGTTGATACAGATCCAGGAAGCTTATTATTAAGTGTATTATGTAGTCGGGACAGTCCAGAGATTTTAGCTTGTATATTAGTCCCAAATGCCATACACTGTGAAACGCTTTATTGAAGTCTAAGAATAAGGCTGCTGATTTATTTCCTTCTAATTTGGCCGCTTGAACACTTGAAGTTAGTATTGTGAGTGGATGAAGGATAGAAGACTTTGGGGTAAAACCAAATTGGTAACCTGTTATTTTGTGATTAACACATTCTTCAAGTAATGTTTTTATGATTTTTTCGAATATTTTCCCCAGTGCTGGCAAAAGTGTGATTGGTCGATAGTTGTGAGCTTTGGAATGGAAAATATTGGGCTTGGGAATAGTTATTATGACTCCCTTTTTCCATTCTTTTGGAAAGTACGTGTTCTGGATACAGAAATTATAGATTTTGATAATGTGCTGGTGGATTACATAGTTCAGTTATTTTAAAATATTATATGAAACGTTGTTAATACCAGGAGCCATGTTTTTTGCTTTCGACAATAGGTCAAAATAGGTCTATTCGTTAATAATTGGGTGTTTGATGATGGGAATGTTGTTACGATAGTTTTGGTACCAGTTGTTTATGGAATTTTAGTTTTCTCTGTTGAAATCTGGACTCTGTTCTTCAGAGTAGGAAATAAATAATTATTTTAATAGTGCCATTAATTTTGCTAAACTTCAATTGCAACAACACTTTAAAACTTCCTCTATAATCATGTAATAGTACTATGATAAATTCATTGCGAAAAAAGAGTTGAAAGTAATAATTTGTGGTATTTTAATAATAGACAGAACAAATAAAACGTCCTATATAATCTAAAGGGATGGAATTCATGGTAACAATTACCACCATTTTTCCATGAACGCTTGTTGCCCATCTTACTGGATATATAGAATTTATATATTTTAGTTATTTCAACACGTTGCATGTTGCAGTTATAATAAGTTTAGAGTGTTTCTAACTACTTAAACCTAAAAGACTAAAATAGGAGACTGACAATTTCAGTTTAAGTAGTTCCGTGCTTTCGTCAAGGATGAAGATACAACTTTGCCGGGCATTATTGGATTATCAATTAAGTTTATAAAAAAAATTGGTTTGTTTTTAGTATGACGATGCATTTCTGAAATTAACAAATGCAGTTAATTACAACAACAAACAAATGCGATTATTTACTTAACTTTCATGAATTTAACATCTAATGCAGCTGCCTAACTCGCTATACCCTGGAACCAACTCAGTCTCTAGCAAAACTTACTCTGTGATAGAAGTTCCAATGCTTATAATTAAATAAAACTGATGTGTTCAGTTCGACAAATCAGTGAAAAAAAAGGACAAGTATGGTTTGCAACTTCTATCTCTCTCTGCGACATTTTCTCTGCTTGAATAAGTGTTCCAGTTTGGTATAGAGTTCGATGACATTAACGTCCATTCAACGGTGTCAAAATTGTGAACTTTAAGCCTCTCTGCGGAAAATCTTTGCACTTTCGATTGGAGTCAGCTATCAATCTATCCAATTTTAATAAAAACCTAACCTAATAATTATTTGTACAGCACAAGTATTTGACAGGTAACTGCCACTGAAACTTTAGTCAGTCACCGATGGTGACTCTAGTTGCAAATTCGCAGTGTCTATTGAATTTACGTTATCTTTGACATCAATCAGAAGGAAATGTGCAGGACTTGCTAATTCATGAAATGCAGGAATCAAGGGAAATGTATCACGGGACTCAAAGTGACTGTTGACTCATAAAATGGTATCAGTTGGTTAATGCATATTAAGAATTTGAACTTATTTTAATATTTTGTGGGTTTGTACTACTGAATTTGAGGAAAATCCATGTCCTTTGTTTTGCCATTAAGTATACAGATATTTTATCACTGAATTTATGGAAATACTCCATTTTGGGATAATTGAAGGGAGTTCTAAGGTCTGTTTCTGAAACAGTCATGGACTAGCCAGACATATTCGATTGGTTGAAGACAATTCGTGATTGGTCAGCTGATCACGTTAGACAGAGTTTACTGACTCTGACTAGTTTGTGATTTCTTACAGAAAACAAACCTATTATTTAGAGTTTAGATCTATGTTAAGAATTTTTGAGATATATTTCTATTCACTATCAAATTAATATCCTGAATTAATTTTCATTTTCTAGAGGAAGTTAAAAAACTATGTGATACTGAGCTAAAAGGTATATTTTTTCATCCTATGTGATACGAAGAGTGATCTACTGGAATTGCATGGGTAAGACGACTGTTTATATAATAAAGTGTATATTAAAAATGTATAAATAAAAACATATATGTAAAAAGAGAGTTTATTAATAAAATATTTATAACAAAAAATAGTTATTTCAATACTAAAATTAAATCACATTATTGTATTCGCATAATGAATTGTATAACGCTATATAAATAATTTATCTTATACGATTCACTCTCTCGACACATTAATGGTAGAAACTCAAACGTAATCTCTATATAAAATCAAGTCTTTTAAAAAGTAGGACAGCTACAGTGATAATACTAAGTTTTTACGACTGCCTATTTAGAACAAAATTAACTAAACCTAGTTACATTTCAGAATGCATCGGTTTCTTAGGGTAGCAGTCCAATTCAATTAACTTTCTTCCAAACGCAATCATATAAAAGTAGTACAAGAAATTTAATAATTTTTCGGTACAAAAGTCAATTCGGTTTGTGTTCGGGCAAAGAGCAAGAGCAGTTGTGAATCGAAGCCAACATTTTCCACCCTGATAACATGGGCCTCGGATGCTCTTGGTTCCTTTCTGACAACAGCAAGACCAGACACCCTCATTAGAAATTCGTCATTTTCGGTTGAGGCCCCACCAGTCCTGGCAAGGCGAATATGGCACATGACGTCAATATAAATATACTTTTGTACGGCATATCCAGTTGGCGTTTTAATCTGAAAAAAAAGGTAATCTTAGTTACATTTCACACAACATAGAGGTTTATATCATCTGAATTTGACCGATATAATTCGACCATCCTCAGATGATGCCAACTTGGATGGGAAACCGCACACACTTTGAGTATTTTGGTAGTCACTTCAATATTAGTTACATATCAAAATCTGCCTTTGAACTACTGACTTGGTTTATTTGATTGATTTGATCTAGTAAAACTTTTTCCTAATATTTACCTTTTCCATTCTTTCCTCATACTGTGGACGATCATCCCTAAATACTTGAGCTTCCCCAAGGACCAAATCACCAGCTTTTATGATAAATTTCATTCCTTTATGAACAGCCCTGGGTTCCAATCCTAAACCGTCAGGATGATTGTCAGACCAAAGATAGTTGTCGGGGGAAACTAGAGAATCTGGTTGGAAAGTTAGTCTTTTAGCATAGCCCATTCCAATACTGAGTAGTTTCAGTGCACGTCCTCCAAACAAATGATCTTTCCTATCATTTGGCCTAACTTTGTAATAGAATCCAGGAATAACTCTGGGGTCAACGTAGGTTCCTAAAAGGAAAAACAGATAATTATAGTCCAATATTTTTCTATACCCAATGTATCCAATATACATAAAATTTTACAATTAGTAAAAATGAAAACTTAAATTATTCTTGAAATCCTTAAAATTACATAAAGGATTTGGCAGAGAATATAAGGGTTTCTAAACCTCTATAGATTTTCTTAAAAAATGTATTTTGTCCCATTTATTGAAATCTTACTCTTTTATTTTTATGTGCTGCCAGTTCTATACAATATAATTTTTTAGAGGATCTTAAGAGAAATTTGTTACTTACAGAATTTACTCAGTCATATAATTAGAATGAAATACTAAATTTTAAGAGAATCCCTAGAAGCCTAGGACCCCTCGTTTCTGTGCCATATGCTTTATTAATATTCAAACATGAAAAAGGAAACACCAACATTTTTCATTTCCATATATAGAGTATTATGATCATGCAGAAATTTGATTTTTAGTTTTTGGTGGATTTACATTTCCAGTTCTGTGAACCCAAAAAAGTGCTTTTTTAAGAAAGATCTGTCATCTGTCTCTGGTCGCACCTAGACCCCAAACCACTGTTCTAGCTTTAATGTGGGGGACAGGGCGAGCCCTTAAAAACTAACTTGTAATCTGACAAAGAAAATTCATTTTACTTGTATGTCCAAATCCACATATTATGACTTTAAATTTTATCTTTATTACTATGTGTGGAATTTATTCATTTTATCTTTACAGTAAGTAAGTGTTATACGTCCAGTCTATCTACTTTTCATTATTTACCGCTTTTTTTTTGCTGACATGGTTTACAAATATTTTTTCTTGTAATATGTCAAATTAAACCGAATAAAACTATTCCATCTGCTAGTATGGATATGTGCATAGCGGTTAAATGAACAATAAAAGTTTAAAGTCCTAAAAAATGTAAAAGTAAATATAAAAATGTCTCCGAAAACCAAATATTTTTGATTCTATCAAGTTCAGTTGAGATAAAATGGAGATTTGATGATGTAAAGATGTATACTCCTGTATGGGAAAGTTTGTCCGAGTTGTTTCGGACTGTTTATTTAAATTAAAAATTATTATTCTAGTCAAACTTATACATACCCACAACAGGGATTTCATAAGATTCCAATCCAGTCATGGTATACTTAGTAGGTACATCATTAATTTCTTCTCCACGTACAGTGACTCTTCTGTGGATCTTTTGCATTCCAGGTAACAAATAACATCTATGCCTATTGATATTAACATTGATAACCTTTACGATCTCAGCTCTAGCTTTTCCTTTGGCTTTGACAGAGACGGCAGTGCCAGTCAATAGCATTAACTTGGCAACGCCGGTTTCGTAATACTCAACTTTACCTGTGAATTTAACATTGGCTCTTTTTTCAATGCCATTTTTAGTATGAGAGCTAGAAATTTCAAATTGAGGTCCCTGAAAGAATGAGCATAATAAGAAAATGTACCCAATACTGTGCAAATTTTTCATTAAAAGACTTACGACGCCCTTTTCTGCTTATGTATGGCGGTTTAGGGTTTGGAACTGCTCCAATTGATCTCGCTGGGATGTGTCTGACAAAAACATTTTTTCGAACATAGGCGCAATAGATCACAAATAAAGTATAAATTTATGTATTCGTCTTAGAGAAAAAGTGTGCTTACCTCTAGTTTTATTACTTCAACGGTCCCTTGGGCTTCCCTGTTGGTATCGAAGAAAGTGAATTTGTCGCCTTCTGAAACAATTTCCAGTTCGAAAGCGTAACCCTCAGGCCTGTTATCGCTCCAGAAGTAATTTTCATTGTCATTCAGTTTCTTGTTGTCAGCCTCGAAGGTGAAACGCCTTGCATACCCCCTTCCGATACTCTGAAGAGTTAGTGCCTTGTCGTCAAACAGGCATTTGTTAATTGTGGGTGACTTGCCCACTTCTGGTAAAGGCCTGACGCGGTACTTGAAACCAGGTACCACCCTCTTATCAATGAACACCCCAACAACAGGTAGTTGATGAGGGTCCAGGGCACAAATGGTGTATTGTGCCGGTAGGTCTCCAAGAGAGGAGGCATCCAATTTCACCTCCCCTTTCTCAGGGATAGATTCTGAGCTTAGTTTTGGAGTTAAAACAGGCTCCTGAAACAACAATGAAATGAATGAAATTGAAGATTAAAACATGTTCCAATATTGTGTTCAATTATTCATAAGAAACAAATAAAATTGAAAATTTTTAAAATGTATCAATGTATCTAATCGTATCAGTTTCATATGACCGAATCAAAATGAGGCCTAAATCATATTCGGCTACCATAATTGTCTGCACATTTTGAATTTTACTTCAATCGGACAATTTCTAGAGAAGTTCAACATGGCGAATTCAAGATGGCGACCAAACATCAAAATCTAATATGGCCTATAACCTTCTCAACACAATACTCTTTCAAATAAAAAAAACTGTATCAAAATCGGATCACCCGTTGAAGAGATATGAAGCCACAGACAGACAAACATACGCGAAGTATTTTATGGGAAATATAGGCTTGCTTAGATTCAAAAAGGCTTCCGTGGAGCTGATAATGATTTATAAAAAAAAATAAAGACTTGTTGATGGTTCAAAAAATAAGAAAGTTTTTGATTTCTCAATCATTATCACGACTAGTTTTCAATACTTTTCAGATAAATGAAAATCCAAACTAAAGCAGGACTTGTGACTTGTGATTACACTACTATCTTTAATTTCGACTTTTCAGGACTTTCCCAAATCTTTGCTGTTAGTTGAGAAAATAATTTGTGTAAAATTTTAATTCAATGAATAGCCAAAAGACTGAATAGAAAAAAAAAGAAAATCTTATATTTAAAAAATTTAGCCGTAGCCAGAGTTTCTTAAAAAAAATACATTAAATCACAGCTAAAACTCAGACAGGTTGCTGTCAAAAATTTTTTTTGTGGGAAAATACAGAAAACCAAAGAATTTAATCGGAAATTTTATATGTAATTATATTTTAAATATAGAAATGCACATATTTTAAAGCAAAAAATATTAATAATAATTTTAACAATTGTTAGAGCATGTCTTAAAACTGACTTTCCAAATACTTAATACAATTATTGGAAAGAAAACATTTAAAAAATATACACAAAAGTGTAAAAATGTTTATGTATTTCAACATTCATGCCTAAATTTGAAATGAGCAAAATTTAGGTAACCTTCTATTTTTTTTGTCTACCAGTTGCAAAGATCAACTGTAATTACATTGTTCCTAAAAAAATAACCTTTCTATCCAATTAGCATTGTTCGAAGAGTTAATTATGCATTTATTTAAATTCTATGCTTAAAAATAAAAACTATTGGAAACAATTTAGATTTATTATCAGAGACACTGATAAAGTTAATGGAAACTTGTTCAACTTGCTAGATCCAGAAACCGACAGGTTATTTAGCATTCTGCCAAACGACCCCGCAGAAACCTTGTAAATTGACTATCACTCAAATTGTCTGAAATTGAGATATGTTTTAGTTTATGAGCTCCTGATCAAAAGTCCTCATTGGTGCAAAATCGAAAAATGGACAGTTTTTGCAATATGCAGGATGATAGATCATCAAGCGCCTTTCCTGTGACGACTAGACGTGAAGAATGGATGTCTGTGTGACGGATTTCGATTTTATTTACGCCGTTGAATAGCATATTCAAATACTTTTCTTTTGAGAGATCACAAAGGGTAGGTTGCTATTGGAAAAAAATTGCGCTGGGGATGGGGGTGTGTAAAACTAAAAATTATAAATTGGATAGGTCGATTTTTATTTTCAATTATGCAAGTTTTGGTGTAATTTATAATTTTTAGTTTTACACACCCCCATCCCCAAGCCACCCTAACTTTTTTTTTTCAAATAGCAACCTAGCCTTTGTGATACCTCAAAGGTTAATAAACTTTGTTATTGAAAGAAAATTAACAAATTATCTAATAAGATGTTCAAACTTAGCTCCATTAACAGCTAGGCAATGTGCAAATTGCTGTTGAAATTGTCATGAACAGTTATGGAATGCCGTTTGGGGTATTCGATCAATCTTAGCCCATGTTCTATCTTTCAGATCCACCAAATTGTTTGGCCTATTGTTATAGGCGCAATCCCATAAAACAGGGGTGTAAGATCAGGAGATCTAGCTGGTCATTTGATTGACGGATTTCGATTTTCTTTTTGCCGTTGAATAGCCTATTCCTAGGTCTAGGTAAGTAGATAAAGGTAGGTTGCTATTTGAAAAAAAAAAGTTGGGATGTGTGTAAAACTAAAAATTATAAATTGCACCAAAAGTTGTGTAATTGAAAATAAAAATCAAGCTGTCCAAGTACGAGCACAGACAAACGCACAGACATCTATTCTTAATGCATGTATAGTTGCTTCAGAAAAGGCGATTGGTGACTTTCTATCCCGTTTATTGCAAAAACCGTCCATTTTTCGGTTTTGCACCCACGAGAACTTTTAATCAGGAGCTCATAAACTATAGTGATCGGAATTTTGGGTTTAATTTCAGGTGCGTCGTTACAAGGATTTATTAAAATATGCATGCATTTTTAGTTGTACATATGTATACCTGTATTCTATTATGCCCAAATAAAAGAGAAACTCGTGAGGTAGATTCGTATTACATTTAATTTTGATTTAATTTCGTAAGAAAGAACAAACTTTAAGTTTTTAATGTAAAATTTTATATACCTACTTATATGCGCCACTGGAATTAAACCCAAATTCCAATCATTGACTATAACATATCTCAGTTTCAGATAATTTGACATTTCCATAAGGTTTCTGTGGGTTCCTTTTATAATACTTATAATATTCATTAAAAAATTTTAACTCCTTGCAATTTAAAAATAAAATCAAAGGCTGCTTGAAAAGGCCCTTCTATGTTTTTTTCATCTATGCATTTTTTAATATTGATTTCTCAGATTTAACTTAACAATAAATTAGCCATCTGGATGCATTGCTACATATTCACACCTTTTTAACTTTTTTAATCGGTTTAATATATTTAGAATATTTTTATTTTTGCTTTGTTATTCATATCTTGTATATTTCTGTAGTTAATCAATTTTTAATGCTTTGTCCTGTATTATGTTTTGACTTGCCTTAGCATTTTTATGTATTCTGACACCAATAAATTAAGTACAAATTTTATTTTATAATTCTTTTATATTTACCACAAAAACTTTTACATATCCAACAACGATAAACATTTTATGTTCACATGCACCTTTATCTAACAATAACTAAGTCACTATTATATTTTATTTATGAATGCACAACCAAAGTGCATAGCGAAGTGAAATAATAATATTGACCACGTGTTATTTTTTAATATAATTACGGCATTATCATCTATACCTAAATAGAAAAATATTTTTATACTGGCTGCATTCCAAAGTGCAACCTTTGCATTAATGAGCAAACAGATTCTTGGCAAAGGAATTTAAAAACACTAGTACGCTTGCTGAAAACAGCAAAATATTTTTAGAACCATTTCAGTTACATATCCTGAAATTTGCTCCCATGCAAAGTTCATGTAAACTGTAAACTGAGAGAAGAACTTACTTGGAATTCCCACAGATCTGCCTCATTCTCTACCTCGCAAGTTGTTGCCTGGGGTGGTGGAACACAAGAACCCCTTTGAGTGGTAAGACGGGCATTCTGAAATAAAAAAAGAAAAATATATTATGGATTGTTATTGTAATTATTAAAAATGAATAATAGTATTTCATGAATGACAATCATTCTTTTATACAGGGTAAAAGTAAAGTATATCTTTATTAGCTTTGCTAAATAGTACAAAAAAATTTAAAAAAATACCTATTATAAGTAGGATACTTAATACATAGAACAAAAAATAAATAAAGATAAAAGTACTATATTTATAAAAATACAAGGTAACAAATATTACAGAATGTTAACACTAATATGACCCAAATCAAACAATATTTCGTACATTTAATTTTGAAAATAAATAAATAATAAAATAAGATTAGAGGAATTTTTAATTTCTTGAAGCAAATTATTATCAAATCGTAAACCTTTATTAAACAAGTGATTTTGTCCCTAGATTGCATCTGATCATTCTTCATAAAAGTTCTGATTGTTACGTGTATTATGATCATGTATTTTATTGACAAATTAACAATAGTTAAGTAGATATGTTGGTAACATATTGTTTAATATGTTTAAAAAAAATAGAGACATTTAACAATAATTTGTTTAGTGGATAATAATTCAACTAGATCTAACATGAAACACATACTTCTATATGAATTACAATTTAATATAGATCTTCTGCAGGTTATAAAATTCACTATTGTTAGCATAAATAATATAGTAGGGCAATAAACAATGAGGGGCTATAGGTACTTGTCTATGTATAATTTTGACTATTCACTTAAAAAACAACTTATTCTACATACGAAATAAACTTTCTTGGAAACCTTTTTGTTATATAATTGGCATCTACCATTTAATAATATAATTCTTTTAAAGTGTTTCACATTTCCTTAGTCATCTTTTGCTTCATCGATCTAATCTTGTACGTAATAATTTGATTTTTCTTATTTGATTGTCATTAATACTTCGTTTTTTTCTTTCTTATATAGCCTAGTCAATGAACGTTCAATAAGGGGGTCTAGAGGGAAACGCCGAGATCACAATTTTTGACTTGAGGACTGTGTTTGGACTGTGTATTACAAATATGGCCCAATTTCAATAGGGATTATTGTAATATGCTGTTTTACATATGTTCTAAATTGTAATCGAATATTTTAAGTCTAACAGAAGTTATCGTGTTTACAAGAAGCCGTTATACACGCACACATAGATATACACGGACACACACGCTTACAAACGCAAAGACATTTTTAATTCGATATTTCAGTTCAGTCTGTTGTGAAACGGATATCTGTACAAGAAATTTTTTTCTACGATGATTATTAAAATTTATTTTCAATTTATAATCTAATATATGCTTGTTTAAAGTTAGGCGTATTTGGTTGACAAAGTTATTTGACATTAAATTTATATTTGGATCATGTTTCCATTCATATTTAATATATATTCAGTTGAAAGTTTAATTCATTAAAATATTTAGTTTGATTCAGATTTTGGGAACTTCTATGTAGTTTTATTTCAATACAGTCGTCCAGATACTAGCCAGTGGCGGCCAAGTAAATATTTTTAAAGGTTGAAGTTTTTTTTGCTTTTTTTAAGCTAGCGTATTTATTAGAATTATTATGATAAAACTTGGGAATCAGCAATAATTTAAAAAGGCTTAGACAAGGGAACTGAATACTGATAGATTTATTTTAAAATATTCTCAGAAAAGCCAGAATTTGTTTAGCAATTTATGATAGTACAGAATAACTATTACATTTTCTTAATTTGTTTGACTACACATACATTCAAGTGTAAAGCCGGAAAACATCACAAAATAATATGTGCGCAGAAAAATAATAAATAGAATTAAACTTGCACTACAATATGCACGCCAAATTTTAAAATTAGCTCGCCAAGTTTTAAAATTATCGCAATACGTAAAATATTTATTAATTGCTTTAAATTAATTATTAAATTATTTGATAGTGGCATTTTCTACGCTGTTTAAGAAAATTTGGATACAAATTAACACACGATATGGTAAAAGGGCGACACTTTAGTCTAGTAAAATATAAGTTTTGTTATGAGTTATATCAGTACATTAAAATTCTTTTGCATGTTATTCACGAACAATCTCAGTGTAAGTAGGCCACTTTATCAGTTATTATTCGCAATATAAACGTAAACAGAATTTCCGTTTTAATTAAAATTAATTTATTAACATATAAATATAAGCTTTGCATAGAGAGTTTCGATAATCTACCAGGTCTAAAAACGGCAAAAACAGTTTTACGAGAGAAAATACATAACTATATTATTGACCAAAGAAAGTCGTTTATGCATTAGTTTTATTATAAAAAGCAAAAGTATGTCATTGAAGTGCGTACTTATAAAAGGAACGTCATTAGTTACATTTTAAAAATGCATAATGCATTGTATTGCTGATTATAATTAAATGTACAATATAAGTAGCCATGCATTTTTTCCATTACAGAAGAAAGTGCATCAAAATGCAAAAAGTAGTGTGCTGATATCATAAAACAATAATTTGTTTGTTAGTTGTTCATTGAATGTAAATTAAATATTTCTAGATAATTTAAAGGTTATCTATATAAATTAACTAATAATAATATCTATAGTTAGGTAACACCTTATAATAATTATTATTATATTAGGTAGTAACCTTTCAAGGTGCCATAAGTATAGAGTGTGTCACAAATTTAAGAAGATCAAAGTGTCCCAAAACAATATAAACAAAAAAGGATATTTTCCAATGTTTATTATTTATGGCCTTCCAAATGATACCGTCACACAGAGATACATGCCCCAGTATATTGTGACCCCCTTTGAGCTTACTTTAAAGCATACAGTTTCAAATTGTTTTCTGTCAAACATTAACATAGGCACTAAGTTTTACCAGTTCGAATAGTAAACATGTCATGTTTAAAGTCAGAATATGTGTAAATATATTTTTCAAGTGAACATATTATGTACACAAAAAAGAATGTAGATGTTTTTTTTTCTTATTAATATGAGAAAATAATTTTCTAGATAGATCACTGACATAATAGCCAGGGAGGTAGCCACAGTTTTCGTGAAATCATTTCAATAAAGCTAGATTTTTTTTCCAAGAAAGTTTAGATAGTATCTATGTTGAAGGTGAAATTCTACCAAACTATAAGTTTTGCAAAAATGAGTAAAAAATTAAACATGTTGCAAAAAGGGATATCGATTTTCTGAAATGTCACAAAATGCTACTTTTGATTCGTCTTTACCTCGAATATCTCGATAATTATCGTTTTCTTTTTGAAAAATTTGTAGACAACTTATGTAAAGAGAATTGATTGAGCTTTCCGACGCTTTTTTAAATTTTTTCTCTAACATAAAAAGTATCAGTGATGAAAGTGCAAGTCTAAGGAAACTTTTAGTGTTGCAAAAATGACTAAAAAATTAAACATGTTACAAAAAGTTGCATAAATGTATGGTATCTACAAGATTGAAATTTTACATACTCACGGATGACATAAAAACATACCGGAAAATAATATTCTACCGCGTCGGAAGCGTTGTCATGTCAGATCTACCACCCACGTGGTAGTGTGGAAAAAACAAACATTTTTTTACTTATATCTACAAAGCTGATTTTTTTTTCTGGAATAGTTTATTTAATAAGACATCCAAAAAATACAGTCTACCGATCGTCTCATGTTGCTAAAGACTCGGCAGACGTAATGCGCGTGACCGCGGCCGCTGCGCTCCGGGCTATTGCAGTTCGTGGAGAAATTTTGCATTTATTAATAATTACTATTAATCTGCAAAGCTGATTTCTTGTCTACAAGCAGTTTATGCACTATTTCGATTAAAAATCACATTCTACCTCCGCTGAAAGGTGGCTAAATCTTCGCATGACAACTATATTCTTCATTAATATTAAAGAACAGACAGGTTTCTTATAGATGTGTTAATAATCACTTTGATTTACTTTTTAATATTGCTAGTGGTCGAGCTACAGACGATTGTGGAGCAGCACCACCAAAGACTAATGCAGATATATAAAAAAAATTGTTGCATATGTTTTTGAGAAATGATGCACAGTTTGTGACAATCGTTTTTGATACTTATTCCTCTCCTTCGATCAAAGATCACGAGCACGATTTGAGGTCCATCGACACGCCCTTCCGACTTTTCAGTTCAATTGAAAAATATCACTTTCAAGGAAAACTTGATTGAATATCTTTTGACAAGCTCGGCGCGAAATGAGATGGCACGATTTTTGAGAATAAAATTGTTTACGTGAACTAATGAATGTTACAGATATCATGTTGTCAACGGAAATGTTGTAAGAACAATTGAACATAGTCAATCGTGCTCAAACCACGAGGAAGCCGACACCAAAATAATCTGTCGTGTCTGCAATTTCGAAGAGCTTCAGCCACCATTTAACGTTCTCGTGCGATGCTCAGACACGATATATTGATAATAATATTAAACAATATGAAATTTGTACATCCTGAAATGAAGGTGTGGATGGAAGTTGGCGTTGGCAATTCATTAAGGTGTATAAACGTTAGTAAATTGTACGAGAGATCAAATATATTGTTTTTTATGTTAGAGGGAAAATTAAAAAAAAGTGTCGGAAAGCTCAATCAATTTTCTATACTAAGCTATCTACAAATTTTTCGAAAAAGCCGATAATTATCGAGATATTCGAGGAAATGTAGGAAATTACACGTTTTCCTATAGAGTGTATGTAAATCTTAAAAAAATAATTTTTCTCAGAAGCCTTTGTTTCGAATGGTCGAGATTAACGGAGCATCAAAGTAGTACCTGATATTGAGTGAACATTAGTCTAGGTGCCCGCGTACAAAAATGCAATTTATACATATCCTCGTATAACTTCTTGTACGGCATAACTACGCCTAGTCTATCACTTTTTTCCTCTGCGAAAAATTTCGTAAACGCGGCGTTCCTCCTCGGCTTGAAAAAGACGATTTCCACACGTCGCACAGTGGGGCCAAATACAGAATATACGCTAAAAAATCAAAATTTAAAGTTATCCTTTAATTAATTTCGTGTATGCGCACTAATACAGCGATAGCCAGGGCATACAAATACGCAACCACAATCAGAAAGAGAGGCCGAGGAAAACGGGAAGAACGCCGTAAAGTCAAGCGACAACTTGCACGCAGCTGTTATGTTACAATCGTGGAAGAAATTGTATGTCACTTTATAGCTTGTTGCGACGAGTTCGCGAGTTTTATTTTCTTGTGAACTATTTGATTGTACACTTCAATGGATTGTGAACCCAGTGGTATGCATTTTTAATTAATACGATACTTACTTAATAATAAACACAGCATTAATTAAGAACACACCATATTACCAAATTTTTACGAAAAGTTTAGTTTCTCATGGATTTATACTATACTTCCGGCCCTGATCCGGCATAGATTTTTTAATGGCATATGCCTTAATGTGTCTGGTAATCAACCGGTAAAAATTGGCTGCAACTTTCTGCACCTTCAAATAAAAAAAATTATAACACAGACGTGTGTTTTTGAATATCCCACGTATTCTAGTCAAAAGTGAGTTTATATGTATTTTTACTAATATTTAATTTATTCTTATAGGTTTGAATGCCGAAGTGATATATACTTTCACGGGAATATCCTGAATATGCTTCTCATATCATCGGATCATTATATTTATTCATTCCAAAATTTCCCCGAAAAGAAATATATTAAGAATTTCTCTTCAGAAGTACTTGATTTGCTTGCTTCCAAATATTAAGATAGAAAATGGTAAAGATCAAGAAATAGAAATTAATAAGGGAAGATGAGACTGAAGCTGGTTTGACGGAGAGTGAATGAAAAAGTGCAGTTACAGATTTTACACTAGTAAATAAAAGTTTTTATTATAGCATTTACTGTTCTTTTTATGGCCGACTTAGGAAAAATTGAAAATGCTATTTCTTATCAAAGACAGTAGGTGATCATTTTCCTTTAATATGTTTTCACAACTTTTCCATTTTCGGTAGGTAGTTTTATACATATGTTTTGAATATCTGCTTCATCGGTTCAGTAGTTTCGCAAAAATCATGCGGAGGGTCGGACCGACAGACGGAACACTTCGTAAATAGGGTTTCCATTTTTGACGGAACCATAAAAATGATAAATATGATATTTATATTATATTTTCTGTCATATATTGCCAAAAAAAGATTTATTAGCGAGTTTTGTGAATTTGGCCCCACTGTGCGTCGTACTGAAAAATCTGCAAATATATTTTGTTGGACAATTTGAGAATTGGATTCTACATATATATTCTATATATTTCTACAAACTGTCCGACAAACATTTTGGAACGTTAAGGGTGTGGTGTCTACCACCCTAAACATAACATAACATAACTTTAAAACATTTATTGATAACCAGCTGATTTTTTCAAGATTGGTTAATAAAAATATGTAGAATTCAATTTTCGAATTGTCGGACAAAATATATTTGCCGATTTTTCAGTCCGACGCGACGTGTGGAAATCGTCTTTTTCATGCCGAGGAGGAACACCGCGTTTACGAAAATTTTCGCAGAGGAAAAAAGTGATAGGCTAGGCGCAATTATGCTGTACAAGAAGTTATACGATGATATGTACAAATTGCATTGTTGTACGCGGGCACCTAGACTACATCGTATATGAGATCGATTTCAGTTAATTACCGATTAATTATGGTGACAAAATGGAGAAATTTTGCCGAAAAAAAAAAGTCCCAAATCCCGCCCTCTCTAATTCCTTCATTTTTGTCGGAATTCAAAAAATAGAAAAAAGTGTTTTACCAAATTTAATTCTATTTAAATTAGCTAGAGTAGTCTTTTAGCGTAGAAGCCAAGATTAAAAAGTTGACAACTGTAGAAGCTCAAAATTTGCGATTTTTTTGCCGTACATGGCCGACATTTCAGAAGTTATCTCCAAAACGAAAAAAAATCAAAATTCTGATGGTAGCAAAAAGATTTATAACTAGTGGAAAATATTCGTTTGACCTTATTTTTTATTTCGAGCTAAGGGTAAGAACACAAAGAAAGCAGGCTGCCTGCTTACTGGTAGTCAGCGCCTATAAGCGCCAATAATTAAGTACGCTTTTAAATGTTCCCGCACACAGACAACGCCGGTTGAAACTTGTTGCAAGCGCCGATCGGCGCCGAGGATTTACCGGAATGAAATTTTAGTTCTTGGTCGCTTATTGTAGTATCCGCACTTGCTCTTGCAAATGAAAAATTCTGTGATTATGGATACTGATTTATTAATTGCCGCTATTTTCAAAAGAAACGCGTTGTGGTAGAAGCGACTTAAGTCCCACAGCAAAAGAAATGTAATTCAAAATTTATGGAAGGAAATATCTGATGAAATGGGAACCGAAGGTAAAATTATTTTTATTAATATATTTTTATTAATTACAAATAAGATTGTGGTTATAATAATCAAAAGATGAACTAGACATCTTGGTCGAACAAAAGTTGCTTTTAAACGGGCAAATAACCGACGCGCGACGTTCATTGTGAACGCTTGAGATGAGAAATATGCGCCGGTTTTCGGCGCTGATAATAGGCGCTGGGTAACCTGCTTTCTCTGTGTACTTACTCTTTCTTACTCTTGCATTTCGGAGCCGAAAAAATTGCAAAACGTGCAATCTCGACACGTTCATATTTTTCGAAAAACACCATTGGGACGGCCATACGATGTCGCGACGTAAAGAGGAAGTCTTCCAGATAAACCTGATCATAAATAGCACGGCGAAGTTCGAAAATTCGGCTCGTCACGAACGAATCAAAAGTAGCATTTTGTGACATTTCAGAAAATCGATATCTTTTTGCAACATGTTTCATTTTTGCTCATTTTTGCAACACTTATAGATTGGTAGAATTGGACTTTCATCATTGATACTGTCTAAGCTATCATGGGAAAAAAATCTAGCTCTAAGATATTAACGCGAAAAATCTGTCGCTACCTCCCTGGCTATAATGCTAATATTAATATATCATTGGCAATGGTATCAGTTTCCGAAAGGAACTTAAATTCTCATTAAGTTTTTGCAATATTTCAATTTTTCCATAAAATAGCATAAATCTTATTTCGACATGCTTACCTGGAATGCTGGAGCAAGAAGATCCTCGGTCTCATTTACTTCCTCAAAGAAAGACGTAGAAGTCGATCCTGCACGACGCAGTTGCCAGTGACGTTGCATAGCATCAAGTTTTGCTTCTTCTTGTAAGCTTTGAGAAAGCATTTTCTGAAACAAAAAAATGTTTATTATATACAGTTTGATACATACGAATTTGCAGACTTTTTAGGAATGGGGGTAATTAAATCAATCAGTTGATTTAATTCATATGTGTCAATAATTCTTTGAATCTATGAAAATTGCTTGAATATTTCATGATACGCAATTAATAATATATTCATATGTGCATTTTTGAATTTTGCATAATTGCAATAATTTATTTTATATATAACCTTCTATGACAGGTTTCTAATAAAAATATTTGCAATATAGCAATTAATGATGTTAATATAATAATAATAGGTTTATATGAAATGTTTGAAAATGTTTTTAACCGTCTCATCTCAATGACCCGCTTAAGTTTAGAAGATCTGGATTTACCTGTGTAAAGGAGACATGGCCCTACAGTTTATTTGGAATCAGAACTACTTGGAGATAATTTAAAATGAAAAATTATTTCTCGCTATGGGGGGCTCTGTATATGATTATTTTCTTTATATTCAGAAAAATCAATTGATTAAATTATAGAAGCCCGAAGATGTAAGGAAAAAAATTGGCATATACAGTGCACGTCAAAAGTTTCTCCCTCCTCTGTTACTATTGAGCGCTTCAGTGAGTGGTAAGAAACCACTGTGACGGTATGAAGTCATTTTGGAAAAAAATTAAATGGCATGGGGGTCGGCGAGTGATACCTACCTCTTTTTAAAAGTATCAGTGAGGTTGGTATCGTGCCCGATGTTTATAAACATATACTGATCCATTTTAAAATGGTTGCACTCTGATGGCATCTAAATTGTTCTCATAGAATTTAGTTTGAATCTTATATTCTAAGATCTGGCATTCCTCAAACTTAATTACCATTCATCTCAATGGTTTCATTCATCCTGCATAATATATTTTTAAAACATTTCATATTATATTTATGTATTGTATTGTATTATTGCTATATTTTCTTGTGAAATGAATCATTATTATTATTGTTCAAATAACATTTTTAAAATATTTTAACAAATTTTAAGTTTTTATCTTTGAAACAACCTGTATAGGCACCATTAGTATATAAACACGCATAACCGTTTATCAAGATCAAGAATGTTCGAGGAAATCCAATAATCAGTTTACTCATTAAAAAAACCGGATGAACAAATATTTCAAGTTAATGTCAGAACATTAGTACTTTTTTATCTTAAGGTCATTTCCGGCAAGGTTTTGTAGTTACCATTAACTTACAGACATTCGAAACACAACATGTAAGGTGGTATTTTGCTACTACAAAGTATACACACGTAATACTCTTAGAAACAGTTTGAAATTTTCTGTTCCGTCTCAAAAATTTGATTTTACGATTATTGTAGTTTGTAGTAGGTATTATTTTATTTTTTAGTTTGTTTTCAAATTTGATACTACTTCCGTCAAATATTAATAAGATGTATAAAAATGCTTCTGTTTGGTACAAATGCTCAATTTCCTTAATATAAATTTTAATCTTAAAAAGTGCAATAGGTATATTCGCGATGTATTTGCATTCAATTTTTCGAATATGGATATTAGTTTGAAGGAACTTCCTTTACAGTGTAAATATCTAAAAACTCTCTGCTTATGTATATGGTAGTTTGAACGTAAGCAAAAGACCTTCGTACCTCTGAAATGTTTTTACTTTTTGTTTTTGGAAACACATTTATTTTCTTGATATTTTTGATTGTTTGTTAGTTTTAATTTAATGACTCAAGTTTTTAAATATATATTCAAAATATTAATAGAAGCTAAGGTCTCAAAAAATGTTTTGGCATTCGCCACCCCCATTACCATCCCCATCCATATTAAAGGGAGTGAAATAAATAAAATTGTAATTTAGTGGGTGTACAAGAACCAAAGGCCTCAACATTTTTTTTTACTTCAAAAACATGCAAAAACATGCTCCACACAGTGGAGGCAAATAGAGTATCAACATGTTTTTCGTTGCGATAGGCTTGGATAAAATCTGGATGTCGAAGTAGTGAATCCTTGGGCAGCGGTTTTTGCGAGGGTTTTTGTTTTTGGAAACACGTTTATTTTCTTGTTATTTGTTGACAGTTTGTTAGTTTTAATTTAATGATTCGAGCTTTTCAATATACAGGGTGTCCGGAAACAAAGTAGAAAAAAATTAACTGTAGATTCCTTAGCCCAAATTAATTGCGGTTCTTCATATAACATTTTTCAAAATACCCCTTCGTTGCCAAGTTACAGCCCCTTTTAGGGATACGTTAAAAACCGTTTTCATTTTTTTACTCAAAAAATAAAATTCCAAAAAACAAAATATTTGGCATATCTACTACACTTATTGGAAGGCATCTTGTGATTTTTTTTCATCCCCTTGAGTGCTTCACCAAGGGGTGGGATGGGCAACTCTCAATATATTTTTGAAAATATTTTTAAAATCCATTCATTTTACATTTCAGAATAAAATATTTTTTGATTCCCTTGTTAATTCTAAAACTTTTTCTTCTCTTTAAAAAATGCCCTGTTACCGACCGTTTTCGTGATAAAAAATAAAATTTACGTTCATGCAATTGAGTTCATTTCAATCATTACTGAACGATAATGTTTTAAAATTTTTAGTATGCTGTTATAATCAAGGGGATCAAAAAAATACACAAGATGCCTTTCAATAAGTGTAGTAGATATGCTAAATCTTTTATTTTTTTGGAATCTCATTTTTTGAGTAAAAAAAATGAAAACGGTTTTTAACGTACCCTTTTAAAGGGACTGTAACTTGACAACGAAGGGGTATTTTGAAAAATGTTATATAAAGAACCCCAATTAATTTGGGCTGAGGAATCTACAGTAAATTTTTTTCTAATAAATTAATTTTTTTCTTTGTTTTCGGACACCCTGTATATTCAAAATATTAATATATACAATGTGACCCATCTCTAGAGGACACTCCTTCGTAGCTCAGTTATTGGTCATCCAATTTCAACCAAATTTGGATCGGTACCAAAGACCTTTACTATACCCTTTTTGAGTAAAATAAAACTTATTTCAGTCATTGGCGTGCATTTGTATAAAGAAAAAAAAGGGTCGATTTTTTGAGAAGTCATATTAGGTATTTTTTTTTATTGAAAAACTAATGCAATATTATTGACCAGCGTGCTGTAGAACCCCCATATTCAGAATTTAACATTTACGCCCCCCTTAGAATTACCTATTTTAAATATTAAATAATCAATAAATTGGTAACGAATTTTTTTTCGAAAAAGAAGTCATTCTTTATTTTCTCTTTAAATTCACTTTTTCTACCACCCCATATTATCGATACTTTCAAATTCGGTCATCCTTAATACCCGAATAATGTACAGGGCTGATGGCTCAAAATATTTAGCAATTTTTCAATGAAAATTCTTGGCCTACGAATTTTGTAAGTTTCGATGACATTAGAAAGCTACTGGGAATAATTAACTCTTTATTGACGATGTGCATCTCTCTGAATGTCTACCGAGATGAAGCCTTGCTAAAGACCTTCTCGACAGACTACCCTCTGAAATAAATCAAAAACTAAGTTTCTAATTTAAATCACCATATTTGCGAATTTTCTAGTAACAATAATAAACTCTTTATTGTTGATGTACAGCTCGATAAAATACTCTTTTATATAAAGAAAATCGCATCAAAATTGGATCATCCGTTAAAAAGATATGAAACCACAATCAGACATACATACAGACCAGTGGCGGCTGGTGAAATTTCAATATTTTTTTTCTCGTCTGTGGCGCATGGGACCCATACGAAACTTGGGAAATAACCTCTAGAGAAGCACTTCTCTAATGACCCCTAAAAAATTTTGAAAAAGCAGTTTGCGAAAAAATTTTTGAAAATTCGCTAGCCTCCCCTGGGTCTAGGGACTCCTGTTTACTTTTATTTTTTTTTGTCATATGCATTTGACTTTTCATAAAAATGCATCGACAGATTTTGGAGTTTGTGAAAATATTTTCATTACTAACTGAGATACAACGAATTGAAATATTGTAATTTGTTAAATTGTAAATTACAAAATTTCAGTTCAGTGTATTTCAGTTAGTAATGAAAATATTTTCACAAACTCTAAAATCTGTCGATGCATTTTTATGAAAAGTCAAATGCATATGACAAAAAAAAATAAAAGTAAACAGGGGTCCCTAGACCCAGGGGAGGCTAGCAAATTTTCAAAAATTTTTTCGCAAACTGCTTTTTCAAAATTTTTTAGGGGTCATTAGAGAAGTGCTTCTCTAGATGTTATTTCCCAAATTTCGTATGGGTCCCATGCGCCACAGACGAGAAAAAAAATATTGAAATTTCACCAGCCGCCGCTGAACAGACATATGCGTCAAACTTATTACACCTCTCCTTTTTATGTCGGTAGTTTAAATAGTCCTGCATTATTGTGTATGTTAAACGTTACATTATGAACTGCAAGGTACATAATGAAATATGAACAGCATTCGAACATTATGCAGAATAAAATTCTGTTTACACAATTACGTTGATAAAATTAGTCACTTGGTTCTAAAAAATCATATTTACATTAAGTGGGTTACGACGAATTACTGGTATGCTAATTCTGATGCAAATACATATGCAATTGATCTTGACCAAAATATACATTGATTGAATTTATTATACTCATCAGAACAAATATCGAATAAGCAAAATTGACCCTATAAGGAGTAAGCATTGTAAAGACTCTAGCACAAGTTTGTTCTTCTGAAAAAAAGTGTGTAGAAATCTACTCGTAATGCTAAGTTACCTATGTATGTTTGGATGATGACCTATTTATTCATGACCATGAAAATAAGTTAGCACAGCAGCTTTCAGCTTATTCCGAGTTCAGCAGAAGTGTGCATAAAATAACGTGTTTTGATATAAAAGTGGAATATTTTTTATCGTGAATAGCATGCTTGATGCTCGTGTAAATTCCTGTCGAATGATATTGATGGGATATTTGTTTATCGTTATGATATAAATTTACTTCTTGTATAATTCCATGAAGTGTTTGTTATTGTTATTCACTGAAAATCCAGCTTGTTGATAAAATATTGTAAGACGATGTTTACATAAGGAAATACTACCTAAGTGATTTCGCGGGAATGGTGCTTCAATGTTTTGGCTAACTAATGGTGCCTGGTGAGATCACACTAGTACCAAGGGACATTTATATATATTAATATTTTACGCTTCATACGAGTTGGTCGTGTTAAATTTACTTGTTCTCCTAAATATTTTTAAATGCTACCGGTGTTGTTTACATAAACTATTAATATGAGAAATAAGTTTTTCTACGAATATTAAAAAATCTAATTTTTTCCATTATTTGTGCGCATAAAACATGTTTATGGTAATAGCGAAACAAGTAAAAAGCGCGAAAAAAAGTAACATTATTTCACTCTGGCATATAATAGAACCATAAGAGAGCATTGAAAAGAATTGAAGTTATCTCGCGATCTTCGCTTTAGAAAAGCGTTTAAGTTAATTCTAGATAGCCCAGTCAACGGAGCGCTAAAATTACCAAAATCTCTAATTTGAGTGCTAATGAATGGATTTTGATGAAACCTTGTGCAATGTGTTTGTAATGACGTTAATAAAAAAGTTGAAAAAAGGATTAGAGTAGGAAATGATCGGAACGGGCAGAAAACACCCCTTTTATCACGGGTTCCGTAACTTGTGGAATTAGGTCAAAAATAAAAAAAAACAATATATTTACCTTTTTTGCCCAAAATAAGATGCTTTTACTCTTGTGATTTTTTTCGAAAAATGTGTATTTTTCGATACTCTAAAATTCCTAAAAGTGGGGGACGAAAAATGTAAAA
Organism: Rutpela maculata; assembly: GCA_936432065.2. Lineage (NCBI taxonomy): Eukaryota > Metazoa > Arthropoda > Insecta > Coleoptera > Cerambycidae > Rutpela > Rutpela maculata. Next base: position 49,557,443 of record OW386285.2, read on the forward strand.
ATTCAGGTGAATGTATCATCGGAATTCAAGACTTTTTTTATTTGCAACTTTTTTGTAAAGTGCGTTTTCACCGAGTTATCCCGGAAATACATGAAAAACTACTCCTTTTTTGAAATTGAAGCACTTTAAAAATATGTAATTTAAATATTTGAAAAATCAAACGTATGCATTGAGGCCTTCCAGACATTTTTGGTCTCTTGGAATTTTTTTTGTAACTTACTAATTTTCCGAGTTACAGGCAGTTTTCCACGATAAATAATGTACATTTTTGAAAACTTTCTTAAAATTTTTAATTTAGAAATTATATTGAACCTTTAAAAATGGTATAACTATATAGGTTTCATATTTTTTTGTAATAATATATATATAAATCACGCTCATATTTCGAATTTTCATGTATTTTTTAATGTGCAAAAATATAAGTACATTATTTATCGTGAAAAACTGCCTGTAACTCGGAGAATTAGCAAGTTACAAAAAAATTCCAAGAGACAAAAAATGTTTAGAAGGCCTCAATGCATACGTTTGATTTTCTTCAAATTTTTAAATTACATATTTTTATAGCGCAACAATTTCAAAGGGGTAGTTTTTCATGTTTTTTCCGGAAGATTTCGGTGAAAACCCACGTTACAGAAAAGTTGCAAATAAAAAGTCTTGTATTTCGATGATACATTCACCTCATTTTTTTCAGATTTTTTTTCAGGTTTTACATTTCCCCTCCCCCACTTCTAAGAATATTAGAGTGGCCATATCTCGAAAAATATGCATTTTTTGAAAAAAATCACAAAAGTAAAAACATCTTATTTTGAGCCAAGAAAGTAAATACATTTCTTTTTTATTTTTAACCTAATTCTACAAGTTACGGAACCAGAGTTAAAAGGAGTGTTTTCTACCCCTTCCGATCATTTGCTACTCTAGTCCAATTTTTTTATTAACGCTATTACAAACAGATTGCACAAGGTTTCATCAGAATCCATTCGTTAGAATTAGACCCGTTGACTGGACTAAGAATTTATTTATTTTATGAACATTGAAGTCGGTCATAGAAAAAATATTGCATGAAACTCATGCTAGTGTCCTTTTTTTTCGCTTTTTCACCGGGATTGCCAAACGAGAAAAGACTACCACTTTATGCACTTGTTTCGTAGCAACTATTTATGTGAACAAGAAAACGCTGAAAACTATCTAAATTAAAAATTAAAAAAAAAAAATTGAACCACCTCAAAAAACATCGCTAAAAATTATGAAATAGAAATTCACCGTCGCCCACTTCATTGAAATTTATTACCTAAAATGGATATTGAAGTCGGTTAATTCGGCCGGTATTCAACGAGCATATAATGATGGCTATTATTCACGAGCCGCAGGCGAGTGTCATAAATCACCAGAGTGAATAGTAGCCATTATATGCGAGTAGAATAACTATATTTTGTCCACGACTATTAAATATTTTTGATTAAATTGTTTACTGCGTCATACGGCATCATATGTAATTTTCTCGATTTTTCGGGCAACAACTAATGAGGCGATTTCTGCAGCTTCTCTTACCTCTGGCGGTGTCAAAGAATTCTCGTTTTCACTGTCAGTATCCATTTATTTAATTATATTACTCTTTTTGATTTGAGTAATATGCAAAATTATTGTAAATAACGTAACGTTTAAATTTAATTTGACAAGCCGTTCTTTCGACACATAACGGTCTACTCAATAAAATTTAAAAACGAAATTGTATGATTAAAAAAAAGGTCTGTTTCTGAAATGTCAAATAAAGTTATCTATTCATAAATTTAACAGTAAAATTGTTCACATAATTGTCGCTATAGCAGTTTAACGTTTCAGAATCTGGCCATAAATTCTACTAAAAAGTTGCGAGATTGCACTCAAATTGAAGAAGTAGCTGCCAGGGATTAACCACTAATCACTACTAGATAGTGATTAATGATTAACCACTGGTAGTAGTGAATAATGTACATAATTATGATTGCACAAACACAAGTATAATTGTTATATTATAAAACGGTCCTGATACGTTTAAATTCACTTCTTGTTTATTTTCATTTGAATTTCTTTTTTCAAAAATTTGTTTCACCCCTTTTAGTGTTAGTTTTATTTAGCTTCTGCACAGTAAAAAAATATTCGTCATTTTGAATTTTTGAACTTTAGCATCAGACACACGTTATCAAAGAATCCTAAAAACTCCAAAAATATTGTAATTATCGCAACCACATTAGATTCGCCCTTTTGAATTATTAAATTTTGACATCGGATTCGGCATTAGCTTCTTCTAAAATACCAGCTGTAATGCAATTCTGACGAAATTTGAATTTTTATCACAAATTAAATTTTTTATCACTACCGCCTTCGGCATATTCTCGATTAAAAAAATCTTATTTTCAATTTTAGCTTTACACCAGACGTAGATTGATGGAATTGTTATAGAACCACCTTGCAGTTTGAGAAAGAGTTCATAGAAATAGCTCAACCTAATTTAGAGTACCTAATGATTGAACAAATATAAAAAAACATACCTACATATGAGCCAAATTGAGAACGTGCTCTTTTAAAATTCGGTTAAAATTAAAAATATCCAGTGGTCTCTGAAATACACACATCTTACGTGTGAATTGTAAAATCATCCCTGATTTTAAAGCCACTAAATCAAAAACATTTGTACATTAGGTAGAAAGAACCTCGCTCCTAAATACACACAAAGCCCTCAAGGAATTCTTGGGCCGTTGGGCGGTCCAAACGGTCAATTTCGGATAAGATTTATTTGTCTACTTGTCTTGTGAACCTGTATTATCTACTACCTGGAAAAGGGACTAATGGAAAAAAAGTCGTATAATACTTTGAAAAAGCTTGTAAAAGATATAAATCTCGACATAAACTACTGAATGTGAAGTAGGTATCATGGGAAATACTGACTGGGAGCTGTTATTTAATGTATTTCTTAACTCCGCAAAAGGTATGTCAATCGAATGAAATTAACGATCAATTTGCATGGAAATAAATGGAAAATGTTCTCATTGAAGCAGTGGCGGAGCAAGGAGTCAGTCGTAGAGCCCTTGTGCAGAAAACTGAGCCCCTTGAAATCATTTTTTTTATGCCTTATTTATATTCAATGAAAAAATGTAGTACACGAACACAAAGAAAATGTAGGCCATAATTTAAGAGAGCTCCCTCTGCAGGTTTAGGCCTTTGTGCATTGCACAACCGTGCTATGCCATAGCTCTGCCAGTGCATTGAAGTCTGAACAATATATTGGAAGTCCAATGTGAATGTGCTTCAGAAAGGCTGCGTTTAACTTTCCAGACAACACGCGTTTCAAATGAATATTACCTGAAATCACGTATATTGTGTTAGATTTTCACGCGGTATGTGAATTAAATCGCCATATAAATATGACGAGACAAAATATTTCATATTATATTTTAAGTTAAATATATTACAGAGTGACCCATTTAAAAGCTGAACACCTCTCTAAGATTTTTATTTATTGTGCGGTTTGAATCAAATTTTACTCAAGTATAGAACAAATTAGGATTTAATTATGACCAGAAAAACATTCGCCTCCTACAAATGCAAAGCCACCTGCGGTACCAAAACATGCGGAAGAAAAAATCATATTAAAAGGTCCCTTTTTTATTTTTTCGTTTATATCTCGGAAACTATGCGTCGTAGCGGCTTGACCACTCTATTTAAAATTGAAGCTGACAAAATTATTTGCTTAAAGAATCACTACTTACATTTTTTTTAATCCAAACAACGAATGCTCAAAAAAGAGTGTAGAGGGAAATGTTAGGGACAGAAAATTTGACTTCGGAACTTTGTTTGGACTAGTCTGGAGGCGAAAAACTTTTCCGAAATTTTCGAATTTCGAAGACGGATATCTCGAGAACAAAACAACATATGTAAGTAGTGATTCTTGTAGCAATTTTTGTCAGCTTCCATTTTGTATACAGTGGTCAAGCAGCTACAACGCATAGTTTCCGAGATATAAGCGAAAAACCAAAAAATGGGACCTTTAAAGTGCCCCCCTCCCCTCCCCCCGCTCACCACCTAGGAATGGGGACTTTTGATATGTTCCTCTCCAGACTAGTCCAAACAAAGTTCCAAATTTTCTGTCCCTAATATTTGCCTCTACACCCTTTTTTTGAGCATTCCTTGCTTGGATTAAATCCATTTATTTAAATAAAAGAAATTAAAAATCATGAATTTTTAAATTATTTTACAAAAAAATTCGAGTACCTATTTTATTTTTTACATTTTTACACAGCTTTTTTTCTTGATTTTTCTGCTTAGTGATGCTCTTGTTTTATACCATCAATTTCTATTTTGTTGATTATAAGCAAATTATTTATTGCGAAACGAAAAATCCATTCTTTGAGTTACCATTTATATATATATATATATTATATAAATATTACAATGAAAATATAGTTAAAATACAAATTCAAAGTATATTTGTGCATTTTATTGTTTAATATTGTTAAGCTTTCTATAAGAATGTGTTTAATGTATTTGGATTGTTCATTTGTCTTATATTCACTATATGAAATGTTCTTTATAAAAAAATCGAGTGATATTTTAATTTTAAAAATCAGATGATTTAAATAAGTCGATTTAAATTAGGTGATCATTTTTTGTTTTTATTTGAAGAACTCTTTAAACAATAATATTTCATAACAATAGGACAGGAAGGGGCATCAAGTTCTAGGGTAGAGGGGGGAGGTCGTGTGCCCCTTTACCAGCCCCCTGACTCTACGCCACTAGCCAGGGCTAACATCGACACTTACGTTCGTAATTTGCACTTAAAAAACATTCGGCTGGGTTTATTTTTACCATGCAGGGCTACATTTTTTACCAGGACTTAGTCCAGGCCCCATATTAGGTTTATTCGTTAATTCAATTAGCAAATATTTATTTATTAATATCTAAGAATGTAGATAAATTAAATATATGTTTTAAAACCAAAAGGAGTCCTGTACAAAATACGCAGAGGCAAATTTTCCGGTATGGAAACGTTTCAATATTACAAAAAAACGCATGATTAAGAAAAAACGCTAGACCACAAATATTTTCGTATAAACGTCTCTTTGAATGTTCCAACCTTAAGGAGTAGTATACAGTTTAAACACTGCGAGGTCAAAAGATTTTATAAGCGGTTTGTTTAATTTTGAGCAAATTACAAGTACCTGATAATGACATTGAACGTAACGGAAAGTTTTAAATCAGTTTAAAATAAGTATTTTGCAATATTTCAATCCACTAAATGACACGTTTTATTTCGTTCGGTTACTTTGATATTAATCAGTCGATAGTATTTCATGATTTCTGAGTAGCATTGTGAAAATAAAAAAAGATTAATTCTTGAATAAATATTTCTGACTATCATTGGCACCGCGGTCGATTAACTTTGGTTCTGATACCATATAACCAATAATAATATTCAAAATAAAAATATTGTCTACCTTACCCCATATTTTAAACAAGTAAACGCGCTCAAATTACGTCATGGGCGGACCCTCCAATCAAAATTAAACAATTTATGGCTTCATACCAACATTAACCGAACCTGTTGACATTTCTGAATTTTACATCTCATCTGGAAACTAGTGATGGGCATAACCGATTAATTTCAATAACCGAATACTAGGTATTCAATTGATTTCAATAACCGGATAATCATTAATGTTGGTCACTTGAATTCTATGGAGACTTACAAGGCTATTTAACAATTTTTGCTCAAATTCCAATTCATACAATTTTTTTTTAAATTTCCATGGGAATACCAATCAATCAATTCATTTTTGGGAAAAATGTGTACAGGATAAAATGATTCTTTATAAAATTGCACATAATTTGATTATTTCTTGACATAATAAATATAAATATAAATAAAATAATATTATAAATAATAAGTAAGTAAATGGATACTGATTACTACATCAATCGGTTCGAATTCACATACCTAATACTTATTTTAGAAACGTAGGTTAGTAATGAGGTTTACTTGTTTATTATACGATACGAGTTAACATTTAATTTATTTGTGAGAGAGTGATGAGTTATATGACTACTTCAATAACTGTTTAACATTCGGTTATTTTTCACTTGGGTCCTCGTCGACAATAACCGAGTAATGCAGGTTATTTCAATAACCGGATAACCGGTTATTTTTCACTCGAGTGATCCCATCACTACTGGAAACCTGCAGATGAGACTATTTCCATGTTGCTTAATGTAGATGAATGTTTAACGTTAGAGAAAATGCTTTAATTATTTCACTAAAGAATGTCTACTTTTTATCTCCACTTTTGAAAATAATGAATTTCCATTGAATAATACCACCTACTATAATAAAAATGATAATAATTAACAGAATATGTCGGTTCTCAACAAATAACTGTCACTTGGCAACACTTATGGAACTAAAATAAAAGATAGGTTATGTTCTCTTATTTACGTTGTGATCGTACGTATCTAGTATTTTGATTTTATACCTTTGTTTCTTATTAATTATTTAAAAGTATATGTGCGTGTGTACAGTGTAGACATTAAAATGGAGAATGGTTTTGAGAAGGCAGCAAGTGATAATCTTCCTATTATTGACAGTGAAATTGTGAATGACTTTTAAAAACTAAGCGCTAAGTTATTAATTAGCATCTAAACTTCAATTTAACTTAAAGGGAACACTGAGATAAAGTCTTGTTTATTCAATATAATAAAAGAAGTGTTAATAGATGAAAATGATGAAAAAGTGTTATCCTGTGAATGTCCTGTCATGTCTGTCAATTCGGTAAAGCTAGAAAGAGACAAACACTTATACGTATAATCTGCTCATATGTAGCCTCTACTAAGGGTGCTAGAGTATACTGATTGGTCCGTCCGCCGAATGCGTCATTAGTGGAGAAATAATGCCGCCAATTTTAAATTCATATAACATAATAATTTTTTCTGTGGAAAAGAAGCAAATTTCGCAAAAAAGAAAAAATACGGGTGAGTTTTTTTAAAGAGAACTTCTCAAATATTCAACAAAAAAAAAGTGGGAAAGGGCCACTGTTTGAACAATAATTTCATTGGTATGTCTGCCACGATCCAGGATTATTTACTATAAAATTTTGTTTGATATTCCATTTCTCATTTCTATGGTATCTACTGCGTTTCCTATTTTCATTCTTTGCGTTAGTTGTTAAAATGTGTGTACACGATTTGCCCTCATACGATATTGTACGAAAATTATGAACAGTCTTAAGGTCTATTTACATGGTTAGTTCAGTTGTCCTTTCAGTCTAAGTTACAATTAAGTTGTCAGTTAAACTTGTGTGAAAAAACAAAAATGAAGACACTAACTGAAATTGATACAGAGCTCTGGTTTGATGGGTTTGCTAACACTTATTATATGTTATCGGTTAAAATGATGCGTAAACAAACCTGTCCGTTCATGTCTCAGTTTTCTTGATAGTCTGGTTAAGCACACATCTCGAACAATTACGACTTATTACACGACTTACAGGGTTTATCGAGATTTATCCGAAATGTTCATGTCTGTGGGAAAAGAACGATTCCCAGTTCCATAACGCCAATAAAAGAGAGCCTTCCTGCAATGTTTTGTTAGGGAAATTCAAAGAGTAGGTATGATAAAATGGCGACAAAGAAATAGTTATAGCAAATTAAATTTACATGAGATAGTGATTTTCTCTTTAGGGGACAATCTTTGCTCTAATTACTTCTTTACTTTACTGGCTTCTTTCGTAATAAAGCTAAAGCTAATACAATTAGCCGCTTGTCATCCATGAAGGCTAGCAGTGTGCACGAGAAGAATGGAAACTCAACTGACGTCTGAATACTCGAACTGAACTGACAGCCCAACTGATATTGAGACTGAACGGACCACTGAGCTGAACGTCTAAATGGACTTTGAAATTACTGAAATTGAGAAATATACATAACTTTTCCGTTTTTACTCGAACGAAAGAATATTTTCAAGGATTGCTAGGAGCCCCAAAACCAGAGATTCCCACCGCAGCAGCGGACCCCCTGTGTGCCCGTTTTGCGCCCCTGTGTATAACCATATCCTTATTTTAAAAAATAAACCACACTTGATAAAAACGAATCTTGTGTTTTTTAACATTTATAGAATTAAATACAAATGGGTTTTTCCGTTCTTATCTATAATTTGAGGAAGTATGTTAAATGGTAACAGGCAACAGTGGAAATTCTGAATAGCTATAGTATTCATTTATTTTCAAGCTTTCGGATACAAACAGAATCTACAATTCCACTCGGTAGAAGTCAGATTTTAGTGGAAAACTTTACAAAAAATATCCTAGTGATGACGCCTGTTTGGTTATGCTGAATGTAATATTGAACAATTTCAAAGATTCGAAATTTTCTCTCGGTAAACGGTAGTAAATAGGTAAAGAAAACAAGTAAAAATCCATACAATTGGGATTTAGCAGCCAAAGATCCCAATTTTTTTTTTTTGGCGTCAGCCACCTACACCATCACTCTCATTACTACTGCCACCCCAATATTAAACGAGAAAAAAAAGTGATTTAGTGTGTGTACAAGAACCAAGTCTGAAATTTTCTTTTGCTAACAGCCGCTCCCACCGGAAACCTAGATCTGGGAGTAGTGATTCCTTAGGAGGTGGTTCTTACCTAGGGTAGTGTAATAAATCAAATAAATAGAAACATCAAAGGCATACTTTTAATTAATGTGTAATATTTTGTCACAACTTAAGTTAAACAGTTTTGTAACGTGTGTTATTGCAATTCATACGGTTATATAGATTGAGCGTGTCTTATCTTTATTTACTTTGCCTGATTAAAGCGTCTACTACTGTTTGGATTGCTTACATATTTTAGTTATTATACGTCTTTACAGATACTGTTTCTAGAATGAATCATTTTGTGAGTACTTGCACATGACGATTACAAAACTAATAAAAAATTGGATGAATTTGCAAAACATGAACAAGGCAAAAGAACATATTTTCACGAACATCAAGACACTGCATATTACAGTTGCGTTTCACCAATCCAGTTGACATTATCAGGTGATTAAAACTGTTAGAAATTAAACATACGGGGTTTAACCATCGATCTCTTAAGCTCTTAGTTAAAAAAATGGTTTGGTTTTGACGTAAAATCGCACTTTAAACCTTCAGTGGAACCAAAATATGTTTCTATTATTTATCTGTTGAACAGGCTGCAGGCTGTGCATGAGCCAGATATTTTTAGAAAGTTCCTAAATATTTTGTGAGATTTTGAGGATTAGTTTTGGAGTTGTAGGGAGTTTAATGACAATTTTAAATAAAAAAAGTTATCGAATCTAAATACCTAGCTTTTCGAATATCTTAAATTGAACTATTAACTTTATGGCTAAGAAAAAACCACTGTCCAAGGAATCACTATTTCCACATCCAGATTTTCTCTCCAAGTCTCTCACAACGAAAAAATTTTGTATGTGAAAATAATTGTTTATGGAACTTTAATAATACAATATTTGAAATCGTCTACTCCAAACACCTAAAAAACTATATCCCACATCGGTAGTGGGGGCAGTAAAGAAATATTTTGAGATTTTTTGTTCTTGTACACACACTAAATCACCTTTTTTTTTTTTTTCATCCCCTTTAATAACGGGGCGGGGCTAATGCCAAAATTTTTTTTGAGACCTTAGCTTCTCTTGTATATACTAAATATCAATTTTATGGACTCTCACCTGATTTACCTATTTACCCCACATTTACCCCAATTTACTCCCCGACACTTCGACGGAATAAGATGAAAATATAATCTAATTCCAGATCGCGTTAAAGTACATACGTGTAGGTACCAACTTTCAAATCGATATCTTAAACGGTTTCAGAGTAATCGTGTGCACAAAGAAAAGTTATAGACAGACCAACAGACAGAAATTTTTTTCGCTCAAACTTAAAGTCTCGACGTTTCCTGACATTCTAGACCTATTTGAACAATAAAAGTTTTCAAAAGTTTTTTTGTCGTTACTATACTTCCACTGGATATGGAAGTATAATTAGTTACGTTTTTAAAATGTAAATAAGTTTACGAATTTAATTTATACAAACATACCTTTTGTGAAAATTTAAAAAACTTATTTTCACAATTAGATTTTTTTTTGTAAAGTCCTTAAAGCCGCGAAAGATTTTTTTGGAAACCCATTACCTTTAATCATAAAATTTAAGTAATTTTTGAAACTTGCAATTTTGTAAACTGAACAATTTTCAAATATCTTGGAAATTTTAAATTAATAGGCATTTCCTGAGCCCTGTACATTATTTGGATTGACCAAGTTAAATTATTTTTCCCAGATAAGCTCAAAACCTTCGACTAGAAAATTTTTGTTGGTGGGGCAATGTTAAATTTGAAAAAATATGATAAACTTCTATTGAACCATATGCCACCCGCATATATACAAAAAATTGTTTGCAAAATAACACCTGTTCTGGCCTTGGGTCACTATTTTTCATAATTGGTGCAAACTGCATGCATACCTATATGACCTTTATTGTAAGAGTTACGAAGTGGTAACAGACGGACGGACGTACGGACGTGATAACGAGAGCAATATGAACCACAATGAAAAATCAACCTCCTTTTCAAATCACAATTAAAATTTTTCTTGAATTTGTTAACCAACTTGCTAAAATTAAAGACAGGTTTACTGACCTCTCTCCAACAATAAAAATATATATATAAATCTATAATAATAGGTATATAAAAAAAAATTCAAGAAGCAACAACTTTAGTCGAGACTTTGGTGTTTTATTTTAGTTTTTGTTATTAATAAATAGTCTTTTTAGCATGTTTTTGATTTTTGTACTTGTTTATTCTAATAAATCGTGATTAAATCTTTAATAAATTCTAAACGGATAATTTTGATATAGTAAAATAAATTGAAAAAGATCATAGCATTTTTTAAATTTATTTAATGGGAAGGACTACCAATAAATAAGGTCCCTATAAAATATTTTAGATTGGTATAGATAGTATATCTGCCCTTCTTCGAAACAGAATGTTCCAGAAGGAGAATGTAGATAATTTTAATATTGTAAAATAAATTGAAAAAGATCAAAGCGTTTTTTAAATTTATTTAATGGGAAGGACTACCAATAAATAAGGTCCCTATAAAATATTTTAGATGGTATAGATAGTATATCTGCCCTTCTTCGAAACAGAATGTTCCAGAAGGAGAATGTAGAGAATTTTAATATTGTAAAATAAATTGAAAAAGATCATAGCATTTTTTAAATTTATTTAATGGGAAGGACTACCAATAAATAAGGTCCCTATAAAATATTTTAGATGGTATAGATAGTATATTATCTACCCTTCTTCGAAACAGAATGTTCCAGAAGGGGAATGTAGATAATTTTAATATTGTAAAATAAATTGAAAAAGATCAAAGCATTTTTTAAATTTATTTAGTCGCAAGAACTACCAATAAATAAGCCCCTATAGAATTCTTTAGATGTTATATCTGCTCTTCTTCGAAACAGAATGTTCCAGAAGGAGAAAGTATACCGTTATAACAGGAAAGTCTACGTAACACGCTTGAGAAGAGGGCATTGGTAGCGAATGAGTTTGAAAGCAGACACCGACATAAATCAATATCAAGAATGTTAACTCGCTCTTAGTTTTACCGTTTTTAAATTATTATAAATAGTACCATTAAATACCGATTGGAATATGAATAATATAAAGTTTCAGGTACCTATATTAAATTAATAAAATTCAAAATACCCACACCCAATATTTACAAAATAATTAATAAATAACTGAAAACTTACCAATAATTCAGTGGTAAAACTTGAAAAAGGCAAATTTCAAAGACAGTTAAATAAGTAGGGTAATTCAGTTAAAATAATCACAGTTGAACCGCTAGGAAAAACTACTTGGCTCGGGCTAAACACGTCTGAACTCTCCAAACGCTAGACAGAAATACACACAGCGACAGAACGAAAAATGCGGGTCGGAATAGCAGCCCTCGGCTAAGCGGTCTTGAACGTGCAACCAGTCAATGCAGTGTCCCCCTTGATGAATATTATTGGCTCTCGCACGTGATCACGCATTTTACTCGTGATTTTGTTAGTAAATACAGTCTGTAGACTTTAGATTTTAGACGTAATTTTATTATCACTGTTTTACCTTACTCATGTATTAGTTATGAGTTATGAATCCATATTTCGTACTTGTTACTTTCCTTAATTAGCTTAGCAAAAATATGTAATTTTATAATTTTTTGGAAGTGGTTCAAATAAAAAAAAATATTTTAACGTTTTTAGTGACCTCTTATTTAGCTTCTATATAATAAAGGCAAATATTGTGAGAAAATCTATACGTCTTCCTATGAAATGGAAAGAGTACCTAAACCATTTCATCATTCAATGATTACACATCAGGCACACGTACAGCACATACAAAAAATGTTTTTTTTTCTGAGATCAGAATTACATATTTCCATGTATGATGAACCGCTGAATTCGAATTTGAGGTTCAAATTGGGAAATTTTGCACCATTTATTTTTTAATCTCGAAAAACGTCATATTTAGGCATTAGATACTAGACAGTCTGGACATCTACCGGGAAAAAATGTCTTTCTAACCGGTTCCTTTTACCGGTGGATATAGCGGTGAATATTGAAAAGAGCCCCATGACAATAAATCCAATACAAAAAATCAACATTTTAAAGTTTGTTTTAAAATTTTGAAATAACATTTTTGATTAATAATTTTTGTTGTTGTTTTATATCCCAGCAACGTAAAGCTTAAAAATATGTAAGTGAATATGCTACATATACCCCCCCCCCTGCAAAAAGAAAAATGAACCTACCAAAGTATCAATTTGAAAGCGGACTTTTTAACAAAATCACAGAAAAACTCTCTAAACCTTCAATTATACAATCACATTCCTAATGACGTAAAATCTCTTAATTTTAATAGTTTCAAGAACATAATAAAAAAAACACATTTTAAAATATTGTTTCAATTGATGAATTTGTAAACACACAAATTTGTTGACATCTTTTAGTTTAACATCTGCTTATTTGGTATGCTCTGGCCATCTCGTGGGAGCTTGCCTCTTCTTTCTTTTTTTTTTATTCTTTTATATTGTGTGAAGTATTTGTGTATGTTTATGTGTATATGTGTATTGTGTATACATTTTTTATAATAATGTATTTTCTATTTTTGACTTGCCAAAAACTTATTTTGTAACTTGGTCAAATAAAATATTTATCTATCAAAAGCATGTATTTGACTGAGTAAATAGGAAAGTTCACAATCGTTAGATTGGGCGTCTTTCAGTAATTGTAAATTGACATTAGTTGAGTGTATAGGACAATTTGAGGTAGGTGATAAAATAGCTTATATTTGACTGATGCGTAAGTAAAGAGGAAAGTTCACAATCATTAGATTGGCATTTTTTAGTAATTGTAAATTGAAATTAATTGTGTGTATACGAGAAATTGAGGTAGGTAATAAAATAGCATGTATTTGACTGATGCGTACGTCAAGAGGAAAATTCACAACCGTTATATTGAGCGTCTTTCAGTAATTGTAAATTGATCATTCATAATGAGAATGATGTTATGTCACATAAAACTAGCAAATTAGTGATACCTTGACAAGGTGGCTTAATAGTGCAGGGAGTTACATAAGCAGAGTACTCAACTACACATTTACAAAATAAATAAAAATGAACAGTCTTTTAGACATAATAGCGCACGATGTCCTCCGGACGTCCGTTTTATGTCCATTTAATGTACCGACGTCCATGAACATAAACTGGATGACCACCGGACGTCTATCATCGGATTTACTTTGAAATTGTACGGAATGGACGTCGTCTGAATGTTCATCTTATGTACGGGAAGTATGTACATTATATGTCCATTATAGGGACAGGAGATGGACGTCCATTTCGTGTCCGTTGATTTAAGACGTCATAATTACGATGTCAGTATTATCCAACAAAAACGAAAAAACGTTTAAACTGTTTCTTCAGTTTTACAATGTTTTTGTTTAATTTTAACCTTAACGATTAATTTTATAAATTTAACAAAAAAGGTTAAAATTAAACAAAAACATTGTAAAACTGAAGAAACAGTTTTAACGTTTTTTCGTTTTTGTTGGATAATATTGACATCGTAATTATGACGTCTTAACTCAACGGACACGAAATGGACGTCCATCTCCTGTCCCTATAATGGACATATAATGTACATACTTCTCGTACATAATTAAAATAATATTTAAATTATACAAACAATTCAACAAATCAGCGAAGAGTATAGTGTTTACCCTAGTTTACAATATTTTAACAGCCTGGCAGGTGTTCAAATTTCTTTTAAATACACAGGATCACAAAATATTTCTGAAAGGTGCCCCGGACCAGACCCAGTGTGACATGTGTTTCTGGGGTCACTGAAACCGAATTTGAAACATATTTTGTCCCGTCACGTCAGGATTTTTTTAAAATTAAGAACAATTTTTTTAACAGATATATTACGAGAATATTCGAAGAATTGGCGAAGTCGCCGGTAATACAGTTAAATTACAATCGGGGTAGTGTTTTTGGTGCCCAACATAAAGAGAATTTCACAATAGTGTCCTTCATTTTGTAGATGTTAAATAAATAAAGGAAGCTACCAAAGAATTGGTCCTTTTTTCCCATCGCGTTACCTGCGCGCCAAAAGCTTCATGAAATTGACTATACGTGAAGCGACATTTTGTCAGTTTGAACAATTTTGATGACGAGGTATTTGACAAAACACATTCTTTTCCGACGATGCCTTTATTTAACAAAAGTAAAGTCGATTTTAGCACTCGCAAAAGTGTATTCTAACGCCCGGTCTTGGATACAGATTCTAAGTCTAACAAAAGTTATCCTGTTTGCAGGGATTGATCTACACACATAGATACAGACATTTTTTATCCAATATTTCGTTAAATCAAATAGATATAATAATTTTTTAAACAGAAAGATATTCATCAGTTATCAGGCACAGACGTAGATAATGATGTCTCAAATTTTTATCTTAATTTTAAATGTGAATGTAACATTTAAACACGTATAATTATAGTTATTGAAACATAACATCGTTAGTAAAATAATAGACATGTTTGCCTAATTGGGACCCCAGCAAAGAACAAATTTTGCAATGTTGTGACATGTTTCGTAATACTGCGGAATATTTATGTTATACTTATTATTTTTTTAATTAACTTCACATATTTTTCTTATCTAATATGACTTTTTTAAAAAGCTATCCAACAAAAGTCAAAAGGTTAAGGTTGTTACTACTTTATAAAAATATACATAAGTCAATTAAAGGACTCGAAATCAATTTTGAAACGAACATCATATATACAGTGGGGCATTGAAAAAAGTAAGTTTCAAAAAATCGAAAATCGTGTTCTAAATTATGTCATTGCAATTTTACCAAGGTCCATTTTTTTTTTCGTGTCCGATAAGTTTGTATCTAACATTGATTGATTGATTTACCAGCGTGCGGTAGGCATTGCTGCCACTCCCAGGTATACAGCTGGGTCTGCTACGTCCACGCTGGGTTGGACTAAGGTCATGCTTGTTGCCAGCAGCGAGAGCCACATGGCGCATGGTAAAGGAATGTGGGATGGGAGGTGTAGGTATTTGTGAGATGCGTTACCGCATTGTATAGTGAGGGAGCGTTTAAGCTCCCTTTTTTGTGTGTTTGGTTCTGGACTTCTGCCTATTCTGACTCTTCTTGTGAAACATGTTGCCGTGTTGTGTCGTAATATGGAGTGTTTTTGCTCCTCTTTTTGCGTTTTTGCTTCTTCGAATCTTCTTTTTTCTGAGTCTTCTGATTCCTCGGTTTCCGATTGTGGTAGAGTATATATCCTTGCTATTTGTTAGTGGTGTTCATTTGTTGATCCTGATCCCTTCAATTGTCGTTCTCCACTGTAGCATGGTCTCCCTATTTTTAGTTTGTTGCTGTGCGGCAGGCGCGCAGCCATGGGGGGGGCATGGGGCCCGCCCCCCCCCAAGCCGTCTTCCATGAACCAAAAAATAAAGAAGCATAATCACTATTAGTATAAATAGTCCCTTCAAATTAGGAAATATTTAAGAAAATTTCCCCACAATTATGAGACCTGTAAAAAGTTAAGTATTTGTGTTGTCTAAAATATGATTTTTACCGCAGTTCTAAAAAAGGGTGGTTTTTGAGATATATATATATATATATATACATATATATGAATTTTAGCGTTTTTTCGTCTTTTTCTCTATATTGAGGAAAAACTATGCATTTTGGTGAAAAATATCAAGAGAGCAAAGTAGTAGAGCATAAAATTTCCTATAATTCTTGTCTCTACTTTTTTTCGAATTCTCCTTAGTTTCGCTGCTAGAGTGCGCGAAAGAAATATAACATATAGACTTTTGCGCCTTTTTTAGGTTTTGAGCCAAAATTATGCATTTTTATGAAAAATTACATGAGATCAAAGTTGTAGAACATAAAATTCACTACATTTAATTCCAGTTTTTTTTTTTTTTTTTCATAAAAATATGTATATTTTATGTTTTACAACTTTGATCTCACGTAATTTTTCATAAAAATGCATAATTTTGGCTCAAAATCTAAAAAAGACGCAAAAGTCCATATGTATATTTATTTCTTTCGTGCCCTCTAGCGGCGAAACTAAGCTGAATTCGAAAAAAAATGGTAGAGGCAGAACTTATAGGAAATTTTATGCTCTACAACTTTGCTCTCTTGATATTTTTCACCAAAATGCATAGTTTTCCTCAAAATAGAGAAAAAGATGAAAAAACGCTAAAATTCATACATATGTATATATTTCTCAAAAACCATCCTTTTTAGAACTGGGGGGGGGGGGGGTGAAAATCATGATTAAACAACCCAAACAAATACTTCACTTCTTACAGGTCTCATAACTGTGGGAAGATTTTCCATAAAACAGCAATTTTTTGACTAATTTGAAGGGACTAAAAGCAGTATCCAAATATTTCTTGTAATTAATAAATGTAATTAATGCCAATATTATCTAGTAGACCATTTTCTGAAAAGTTTTCCTCAACCTCTGGGAAGGCCGGTTCTATTGCCCCCCCCCAGATGAAGTTTCTGGCTGCGCCACTGCTGTGCGGTACTAGCGCTTTCTTCAGTAAATGTGTTGGGTCCCTTCCTTTGGTATGTCCCCAATACTTCATTGCGTATATTTCTATTATGTTGATGTTTTGTGTCGCTGTTTTCGTCTTGTTGTTTTAGTTGGACAAATACAAATTATTATTCCATTTTACGAATTTGGTGACAGATTTTTAGCATTTGTGTTGAACCTTGAAAGTAAAATCCATATTGCAGAAATCTAAATTCATATAATTATTCAATCTGTGTTGGTACTAGAGGTTCATCGATAGATGTCATGTCGTATCAGATTACGCCTCGCGGTTATTAAAAATAGACGATTCCTGCTTTTTCCGTCACATATATAGCTCTACACCCAAATTGTACTGGCGTGGTTAGACAAAACTAAAAACTATACCCAGTTTGGGCTCCAAGTGAACAGTCATAAATCATTATATTAATGAAAAGCGGAAGGTTTCCAAAGAACAGAAAAAATAGTGGGTCGATGACGTATTTCGAACGTGATGCCGCTAAACTCATATCTCATCAGAGCTTCCCAATGCGGCAAAAACATCGCTAGCTGCTATTGCTGACACGTGAATATCGCCCTCCAGGTGCTGAGCTTATTCCAAATACCATAAAACACTTATTATATGCACACAACACCCAACTATGCAAGTTGTGCAAAACATGTAAAAAGTATGAAGAGAAAAAGTAGTGATGAAATAATTTGCTGTGAACTTGAAAATATTTCTGTCTGAACATAATCTAAATAATGTTGAAAATAACATTTCACTGGAATTACCACATTTTGAAATTGATCAAACATCTGGGCAATCCACAAATGATGCATTGTGGCTTGAAAACAAACTGCTAAAAAATATATTACAACATTAGGATTACATTATTAAGCAACTGGAAGATAAAATCGCTTTTCTATGTGATAAAAACAACATTCCAGGTTTGTTTTCTAAAGATACTTTTTATGAGGAGACTGAAAAGAGACAGAAAATAAATCTGAAATGACACATTCATCTTTATTAAAAGAGACAACTGTTGGCACATCAAATTTCCCTCAAGCACAACAGAATAATCTTTTAAAAAATTCAAACAGTCAATCTCAATCTGAGGTGCTCGTTAAGGACAATCAGGTGTCTTATGGTATATTGAAGGCAAAATCCAGAACAATAATGAATAATATCATACAATTAGGTAAAACGGAAAGTGATAGCAACTTTCAATTGAAAGAAAAATACAAATTATCACTCAAAAACGACAAAACAATATAAAAAAATAGTGGGTAAAAGACTGGATTCCGATGATAAATTCAAAGCAGTTCAACAAAAAGAAATTAAGTTGTTTTCATGCCGAAAATTTTAGTCCACTCCTAGCTGCCGAAGAGATAGAGACGTATCTAAAAAACAGTCCTGCAAATCAATCCATTGTTGTCAAAAAATTAATCAAAAATCTGGATCAAACTAATTTTAGTTCTTTCAAAATTGGTGCTGCTGTAGACATATGTGAGAATCTCTTGGATGAATCTTTATGGAGTAAAGGAATCGTGGTAACCGAGTTTCATGAGGGAGCAGTGCGAAAATATTCTAGAGGCAATCAAATGTCTAAAAAACAAAATTTTTTTCGGCGATCATGGGACCACAGAGGAAATGGTGGGAGCTACACCTACAGACATCACAGAAGATTCTAGACTAAATACTTATCTATTTTTTATATAAACATTCAAAGCCTATCCAAAAAATTATTACTACTTGACGCATTTCTTTCAGAAAATAAATATGACATTCTACGTTTTAGTGAAATCTGGACACGTGATGATCAAATAAAATTAATTGCTTTAAATAATTACGTACTGGCCACTTACTATGAAAGGTCTATACATATCCATGGTGGAGTAGCAATTTTTGTCAAAGTAGGTTTAGATTATAAAACATATAATTTCGCTAATAATTATTGCGAAGATATAAATATTGAATTATGTGCGATTTAATTACACAAAACGAAGTCAGTTATTTGCTGTGGGTATTGTTCTTGCAAAGGAAACCTAAATATTTTTAATAATAAGTTAACTGCATTTCTGAATAATTTTTCCACTGAAAAATGTATTGCCGATTTTAACGTTGACTTTTCAGTTAAATCTATCAATTTTTAACTGATAACAGATTTGTTCTTGTCCTTTGGCATGCAAGAGTGTGGTAATGATTTCACAAGAGTCACTGATAGAACTGCAACTAAAATCGACAATGTGTTCTTCTGATAATAATATGGATAATCTCATTAATATGTCAGCAGATGCACAACAAGCCGAGCAATACTTCTCTATATAAAACTAAGTCTAAACACTAAAAAAACCCAACATTTTATATTTCATCTAAACACACGAATTCATATTGACAATAATAATCCAGTTAAGTGCTTAGGTATTACTTTAGATAGCAAATTAACATGGGAAAGCCACATAAATTGCATGTCCAGAAAATTGTCCAGTAGAATATATTTGCTGAAGAAACTTAAAAATCAAATCGATCAAAATATTATCTTGACTGCATATCATGGACTCTTTCATAGCATAATGTGCTATGGAATTTTACTGTGGGGCGGCTCTGCACACACTGTCAAGATTTTAAACTTGCAAAAGAGAGCTATCAGAGTTATTACGAATTCAAAATACAACGAAAGCTGTAGACCTTTGCACTAATCAGTATATCTTAGAGTGCATTCTTTTTGCTAGAAACCATCTGTCTCATTACCAAACTCAAAATTGCTACAAAACAAGAAATGAATCTGTTGAAGTACCTTTTTTCCGTCTGACAGAAACATAAATTCATTTAGATCTCTATCGGTAAAATTTTACAACCTACTGCCAAATAGCTGGAAAACACTTAAGGATATTGCGTTTGCCAAGAAAGTAAAAAATTTTCTGAATCAAAATGTCTTTTATGAGATTGATGAATTTTTCACGTACTTTAATTGTTTTTAAATGTAATTGTATGTATTGTTAATTTTACTGGTTTTATTGTAATGTTATATTCCAGCTTATAATTGTAGTACTTTTACATTGATTCTTATGTCACTGTTTTTATTTTATCTTATGTATCTATATTAATTTTTGTATCTGACGAGTGTAAACGATATTGCATTGTCACACACAATAAATAAACTACTACTACTACTATAGAATTTGGTGAGGGGTAATTTTGATAGAAATAAAATGTTGTTGAAGTGCTGATGTAGAGGGCATGCTTAATAAAATATTTTAATATTTTGCAGGACAAGAGCATATTCGTATGCAATTTAACTCAATTTTCAACACTTGTAAAGCATTATTTTGCATGAGGTCTTACAAAAGCATCTGCAAAATGTCCAAACACGATGATTTGGGAACAGCTTCCAAAGTGGGTTGAATTGGGAGTAATATTGGCGATTAAAAAGTGCAAAAAGTTTTAAGAAAGAAAATGGGAGATGTTACAGTCTGACAAACAAATGTTACGTTTTCTCCCTTGCAGCACGCCTATAAATGGTATAATTATTTCTGTTAAAACACTTGTAGATGTATTTTTTATACTCTACAAAGGAGGAGAGTCGATTTGAGCGGTTTTTGCCCCAAATTATTTTTGGATGAAAAAATCAGGAAACATTTTTTTTAATATCTACTAACAATAATAAGTCGATTTTACCCTAAACGGACGATCCCCCCCTCAATCCTGAATATGCCATCACTTGCTAACAGCGTTCTTGGGGAGATATATCGCTTTCAAACTTATATTTGCTTGATAAAATACCACACTAACTCCCTTTTAACTGTATCCGCTGCCATTTATCATTTTTCCCCCAGAACGCTGTTAGCAAGTGATGGCATATTCAGGATTGGGGGGGGGGATCGTCCGTTTAGGGTAAAATCGACTTATTATTGTTGGTAGACAGTAAAGAAAAATGTTTTCTGATTTTTTCATCCAAAAATAATTTGGGGCAAAAACCACCCAAATCGACCCTCCTCCTTTGATCATTTCTTCCTGATCTGTTACATTTCTTTGAAAAAAGTGTGAAAATTGGCAGCCATTTTTAATTTTCGGAATTATTTAAAAAATTAAGCTGCTCTCCAGGTGCATTCGAAATCAGCAACCCCAAATTAATAAAAAACTGTCTGTTATCCAAATATCCTGTTTGTCCTGTTTTCGAACCCCTAAAATTTTTGAGACAAAATTCTTAAAAGTAAGTTTTTTGGACTTGAGCAAGTTATTTCCAGGCGAAACGGAAAACCAACCCTCCCCCCCTACCACCACTTCTTTAATTAGAGCAATAAATAAATTACTAGTTATTAAAAATGAATGGAGTGGTATCTGAATAAATGGTGATAGAAACATACACAGGATGCATGGAAAAAGGTCAAGAAAACAAAACAAATTTACTCCCTTCGAATGTATAAAATTATCCTGGTATACTTTATAAACCTAGAATTCTGGACACGATTTTAATTATTTGTTGTATTTGTTATTATTATAATTCCATTAACGCCATTTTTACGTTATTGTGGAGGGATATGCAGGGGTGAAGTAACATTTTTTTCCTTTTCTTGACCCTTTTCTATGCGTCCTGTGTATTTTACTACCTCCATTTATTCAGTGCAGAATGGAGTGATATCACTCCATTCATTTTTAATAATAGTTTATTTACCTGCTCGAATTAAAAAAGAGGTGGTAGGGGAAGGGTAGGGTGGTTTGGATTTTTGCACAAGAAGTCCAAAAAACTTGCTTTCAAGAATATTTTTCAAAAATTTTAGAGGTCGAAAACAGGCCTCAGGGAGCCTCCTCTTTTGCTGTTAGACATAATTTAATGTCCTTTTCCAGCCGATCTCCCGTTGTAGGCATCTTATATTTTTGAATAATCAACTTTAATATATCCCCCCCATCAGCAGCCTCTCAGGATTTCATGAATGTAGGTTATCAAGACTACTCAATATCCATATTACATAAGTGTTACTTGGCCTCAATGATTTAAAATATCATATTATAATAATAACAAGAATCACATTATATTGTGGTTGATAATATTAAATATTAAAATATTTTCTTGAAGTGTGGAAAACATACCTATTAAAAAAATCCCCGGGTAGCAATAGTTTGACCTCTAACTGTGGTTTATTAGGATTATACAGATATATGGCTAATTAATTTGCCTATAAATAAAATAATTTATTTTAGCTACATTATTGACGTCACTATATTTGCCCGTTGCGTACATACTGCGATAACAACTTCGCCATAGCTTTATTAATTCAATTGAAAAATTTAATCTAACAGTTGCACTTACTAATTATAGAAAATTCAGCTTATAACAAAATTGTTTATTTTGTTCTAAACGACAAAATGTCATACGTAGACATGATGGATCACAGACTTGGTATAATAAAAATCATTCTTGGTATTACTCACACTATGTATATGACTGCTTGATCCAGAAGAAAACATATATTTTTTAAATGCCTTTATTTATATTAACATCCTGGCGAAGTTTAGCTAATGCTACTCTACCACTTAACCAGGACGGCGAGATGAGATACGGTCACCAATCCAAGTGATGGACTCGCCCGGCGTGCTTAACTTCGCCGATCGAGGTCCAGTCACTGAAACCAGTACCGTACCTCGCCTCACATTTGGTTCTCACTCTAGAGTGCCGGGTTCGAATCCCTGTCACATTAAGAATTTTTGGAAGAAGAAATTAATCCCAGTATACTCGGATATTGGGTGTGTGTTCGTTGTCGTTAAATATGTAGCCTTTTTTCGTATAAGGTCCTTTCTTTGATATAGGGAGTCGTATTACCTGCTGTTATTTGTTTAATTTTTTAAAAATTAGAAATATTTATAGCAGGGAAATATTGAAAACAAAGATCTCCGTGGCAGTTTAATGATGATGTGGTAGGGCCGAGGTTTATTTTGTCACAAAGCATAGACATATAATTTTCATGATCTGTTCATTGCACCTGTTTCTCGTTAATAAAAATTGTTGTTGTGGTTCTTCTTCCTATATTCGTATTATTTTCCTATTTACTTCTCTATTTATCCTCCTCGTCCTCCCTTGTTTTCTTCCTACCTTTCTTTAAATCAAGCGGAAGTGCAACTATCTTTATTCACAATCATACAAAAATAATCAAATGGTCTTACATGTCAAAAGTTTTAAAGCATGACATTTCTACTTCATTCGACAATAGACCATTTTAGGTCACGTGGTTTTGACAAGTCGGCAATTTTGCCTTGAACCAAACGCAGTTTGAGTGGTTTTATATATTTTTTTCTAGTTTTTCTTGAGAAACTGTTTGTGTTTTCGTAATAATGTCATGTAGTGAATGTTGTTCAACCCTCATGGATGATGTAAAGTGTCATTATGATGAGAAAATCAAAATAATAGACAATATTGACCCATACACCCTTGGAGTGGAGACTGGAGACCTTTCTGCAGATTTGTCTATTTTACCTTGTGTATCCGTAATTGATATGGTAAATTACTTTAGTGTTGACTCACAGCTTCTACACAGGCCAGCAGTTAAAGGCATACAAATCTTTACAAGCATATAAATGTTATGAGGCTGGATTTGTACAAGAAGTTTGTGCAAGATTTCAGTGATAAGCATGTTATATTATGCGTATGTAGTATTCAAGAGACTCTGTTAGAAAGTGATTTCTTTACCTTTCTCCTAAGCTTTTTTTTACATTCAAAATAAACCTTATCTCACAATCACACCTTATCGCACAAAAGGATGGCATTTTATTTTTATTTCACGTTTAAAACTGAGATTACTTCTTTGTTTACTAGGCCAGGAAACGAAGACATTAATTTGGAAATAAATAGTGCTCAACGGATTATTATTTTAAGTTGTGGGGTTGACCCTTAGGAGTAACATACCAAAAGTCCCCAGCCGTGGGCCTCATGCGTTAGGCGGGAGGGGGGTGGAAAAGGTCGCTTTGTAGGTTTTTCGTTATTATCTCAGAAACTAAGCATCCTAGCGAAAATGTCATTCTACACAAAATGAAAGTAAATTAAATTGTCTACAAAAAAGATCCTATTCATTTTTTCGCTAGGGGCAGTAGTTAAGGGTGTACGTGAGTTTGAATATGCGAAGAGCTGGAAAAACTGTGTATTGTGGGAGGTAATGCTTAACAAGTAGAAAATTTTATATTACAAGTATTTACAAGGCCATATTAAGTAATTGGTCGAGTTCATTGTCAAGATCATTATCATCGTCGTCGCCGTCGATGCTGATGATTGGATTGCCGTTGGTACACGAAGCCCGGCAACTGCTGCACACAAGCGAGCAGGGTATGCCTGCTTTTCGGCCCCCGCAAAATATGTTATTTAGGACGGATTCTGGCGCAACAGGGTCTCCATATAGCCATTGCTAAATCTGCAAACAATAATTCGTCCTTTGTAGTTTAAAAAAAAATGTGACACAATCTTGTCTAAGTACCTACAATACAAAACATAAGTTAATGTAAACAAGCATATATTGATACAAACCTGCAAATAAACTCTAAGGGAGTGTTGGCGAGCAGCCGCTCTGGAAGTGCCGCAAAATCAGGCTTTGGCTTTGTTGAGGCTTTAACAAGGACCTGGTGTCATACCCGGTTCAGGTCTGCTCCTTGTGGGGCCTGGTACAATGCCTATTTCACCGCAAATCTCTTTATGTTCCGACTTCATATATGTACTATTCATACAATCATTCATCTTTATATTTGAAAATATAATAATCCAATAACTACATGTTTCTTCTTTCATTTAAACTTTTGTGAGGTCAATTTCATTAATTAGTTCAAAATTTACAACAAATTTAATGTAGCGCGCCAGAGGCCGCGCGCGCTTCGCCGTTCTTACGTGTCCTCGCGTTCCATTATTGTGCTTTAAACAAAAAAATCTACATTTTTGATCATACAAAAAACTTTATACCCATTTTTGATGTGAAATTTCCCGTACTTTCGAATGGCGCAATTATTTTTTGAAGAAAAAAAAATATTTTAAGAAATATTTGACAGAGACTGGTATTTTGCAACTAATTTGTTTAGTAACAAATTACGCTCAAGGACTATTATTGGTAACGTTTGGTATGTTGTTCCTGACATGTTCAGAGATGTATTTTCAAAAGTTACCGCTTCCCGGAATTTTTCCGAAGCGAAAATCTCTCTATCGACCCCACTATGTGAATAAACGATTTTTTTGGCTTTTTGTTCTTTAAAGAAGATGATTGTGAATAGTATAGTATACAAACCTTGTGGAAAGTTTCATTGCTGTCTCGAGAATTAGTTGACCTCGCAGCTTCGCGCCTCGGTCAACTATCTCATATCTCGATAACAATGAAACACTTTCCACCTCGGTATATAATATACTATTACATCTCCACAGATATTCCATTTATAATTAAAACAACCATTACCACATTTGTGGTTACATGCTGTACAATGTAATAATTTTTCTTTGACCCAAAATATATAAAAATACAGTATTATAAACGGTATTTTGTGACTGACTGAATATTTTTATGGCATAATTAATAAGGCTAAAATTATTTCACAGCCTATTCAAGAGTTCTTGATGTTCAACACTAGAACGATCAATAATATTATCCCGACTATCAGTCGCCAGACTGTTGAGTTCTGCATTTATTTGTCATGTATATTTAGAACCTAGAGGCTTAGGCTCTATCACTTTTAAGTGATGGTACATGATATTTTTGTAGGCTATACATAATGGGAAATTCTAACACAGTAAGAGGTGAAACATAAATCATTTTTGGTTGACGTAATAAAAAAATCTCGAGTCGAGGTGACAACGAAACGATGCATGCCTGTAATTTTTGTTTATTTATGAATTTTAAAATTTCTTATTTGAGGCACATAAATTAGACAAAAGTGGACAACTTTTAGTCTAACAAAAATGAAGGCATCACTTCCAGTTGATTCGAAAGTAACATCAACTTCTTCCTCTTAAATAGAATTGGTATATTTTTTATGGTTTATTATAAAGCATAACAAATTTTCATGCAACAGTTTTTCCTCTGGAAAATTACCAAAAATAAATTAAATACGAACAACTTTTTTCACAATTGCTGCGCCAGATAGTTACTCAGTGACCTAAGGAACTTATTAGTAAGGTTGTAGGCTTTTCTGTAAAGAAGAAAATAGGTATTTGAATTGATAAGTACGAATATTTTAAAGTTTTCTCAAAACAGAATTTGAAGTGTTGACGTGGTCGTCGAATTTGGCTTGGTGTTTCGGTGATAATGCTGCCAGCTTCTTCAGAAATATTCTAGAGACTGAAGTTTTTGTGTTCCGTTCCTCGTTATATATTTTGGCGCTGCTTCGCTTCGCTGCTCATTGATTGTGGTTCGTTCGCCGTGACTGTTTAAACCACTGATGCTTGGCAAAGCCAATTTCCATGTATTACCCAGTCGATACCCATCTTCTCCATTGAAGATGTCCCCGTTTTTCATAACTTCTAGTGATTCTCTAATTATCCTTGGGTAATAGTGCATAGTTCCATCCAGTATTTTAATGTTTTTATAGTCGATTTTATGGTTGTCATTCTGATGAATATGTTCTGCCGACTCATCTGTGAACTCAAGTTCTGTGTTTCTCCGGTGTTCCTTGATTCTGCACTTACTACTGTGCCGTGTCTGTCCGATATTACGCCTACCATATGAGTGCTCCAATTGGTAGACAGCTTTATCTAGTAGTCTAGGGATGGTGTTTTTGCTTGAGGGAAGCATTAGTTGAATTTTCTTTGCCGTTCGGAAACGTACGTCTATTTTATTCTTCAGTAATGTCTTCTTCGACCCATCTGTCGTCACCAAATTATGTGGGGTTCCACATAATCAAAATCAAATAATTCAATGTGGTTTAATGTAGTTAAAACTCCAGGGATAAAATTTACATTAAAACATATACCACATAAACATATATAATTATCTTATTAATATTATTAATTATGTAACCTAAGTAACGGATTTTATTTTAATACGCGGGATCTAGTTTTATGTAAAACAATATAATAAATAATAAGGGAAATAGTTATCTAACTACACTACATAATACTCCCCCCTCAAAGAAAAAAAATAAACCAATCAATCAAAATCAAAACTTACTCTTTTAGTCACCAACGGAGCTGGACGATCTGTAATGTCAGCTAATAAATAAGCTGGTTTAATTCTGTCAATACTGACAGTCACTTCTTTTCCCTGCTTAAGGATGGTGATAATTTTAGCTGTACGTGAAATCACTTCGTAAGGACCTTCAAATAAAGGTGTAAAAACAGGTTTAATACGTGCCTTACGAAGAAATACAAACTTGCAAGTATTAACACCAGGACTTACGAATGAGAAAAATGATTAGGATTGGGATTTGTAAAATCTAATTTGTCAAAAGTGTCATGTTGTAACTTATTAATAAAATAAGGAATTTCCGTACGAACGTGTCATTTAATAAAAAATTCTCCAGGGAGACGTAATGTTTGGCCAAATACCATTTCCGCAGACGAACAATGTAAATCAACTTTGGGCATAGCTCTCAAACCTAACAAAATAATAGGGATTTCCGAAACCCAATTAACTGAATTTACTCTAGCTAATAAAGTAGTCTTTAATGAGCGGTGGAAACGTTCCACTATTCCGTTGCTTTGCGGATGTTAAGCAGTCGTGCGAATACGATGAAATCCTAAAAACTTCGAAAATTCGCGAAACAATTTAGATTCAAATTGCATTCCCTGGTCCGTCGTTTTATGAACCGGAACGCCAAAGCGACAGATGTAATTTTGAAACAACACTTTGGCTACCGTCTTGGCAGTGCGATCTGAAATGGGGTAAGCTTCAGGCCAACGCGTAAAACGCCCAACGATGGTGAGAATGTAAGAATAACCCTCTGAAGGAGGTAACGGGCCTACAAGATCCATATGGATGTGTTCGAAACGACCTTTAGGTACATTAAAATTTCCTATCGGAGTCTTTGTATGTCGATTGACCTTAGAAGTTTGACAACTTATGCAAGTTTTGGTCCATAATGTGCAGTCAGAATTCATTCTGGGCCAAAAATATTTATCAGAAATTAATTTTTTAGTAGCCCGAATACCTGCGTGAACTAGGTTATGAAAAATGTCAAAAACAACATGACGCAAAGTTTTGGGTACATAAGGACGATATTTAGAATTAGAGACGTCACACCAAATAAGCTCTGTTGAAGCGACATAAATTTGTTTTAAAAAGAAATGTACCTTATTGTGTTTATTTTCCTGCGACTGTAATAGAGAGGTAAGTTCTGAATCCTTAGATTGTGCAGTTTTTAAAAGCGTTAAATTAAATTCATCCGAATTAATAGCAGACATCAGATAATTTCGATTTATTAAAGAACAATCGTTCAAATGAGACATTGTATCTGCGACGACGTTATGAGCACCAGGCAGGAATGTGTTTAATGTTATTCGTAAATTGTGCTATGTATTCCAAGTGACGATATAGGGAAGGCAGTAGGTCATTTCTGTTCTTCAGTCGTTCTTCTCTGGTTGTTGAGAATTCGTTGTATAACCCTTTGTTCGTACCAATTTTTCTCTAGAGCTTGTTGGACGTTCCTGAGTTCTTCTGGTTTGCTCTCGTCGTCGCATATTATATTGGCTCTGTGGAACAATGTTGTGATTAACGACCTATTCTGTTGTGGATGGTGGTGGGATCTAGTATGCAGGTAAAGATCTGTATGTGTTCGCCTTCTGTAGACCTCATAGGACAGACTACACAGCCCCCACAAGTTCTGATCCTTGAACGCGCTCATAATATTCCCATGTATTTCTCGACGCTGAATCGGAATCTGACAATAAAAAAGGCCGGACACTCCAAATCTTTGCGCTACAGCCAAAAATAACCCCCAAAATAGGGTAACACATCAGAATAGACTGAATGGATACAAATACATTGTGGAAAACGCGAATAACGTACAATTTCTGTATTCAAAGGTCACCTTCCCAAATATTAAATGAAAACCACCCCCATAATGGAGTAGAAATTACTCCTATATAAAAATAAAGTACATAAATACCAATAAATTGTGGGGAATGTTGAAGTTTTCATAGTACGGTATATGAATCTGGAGTGACTCCAAACGCCATTCTCAGTCTTGACCGAAATCACCTCCCATAATGGGGTGGAAACTATCTCTATATCAAAATAAAGTACACTTTACGTTACCACATTTGGTAGATTTCTACTTTTTTTAGTAGAATTTTAAGGATTTTTTGTAAAGTTTGGTAGGTAAAATTTGTTGGTAGATTTCTAATAGATTTTTGGTGTATTATTGTGGTTAAATGTTTTTCGGATTTCTCTCCCCTTAAACAAATTAGTAGATTGGCACGAAAAAATGTGGTAACGCTGGTACACATACGCCCATAAATCGTGGAAAATGTTGAAGTTTTTATAGTTTGGAGTCGAATGTATGAATCCAAAATGATTCCTATCTGTTCGTCCCACTAGTTACCCACAAATACCCTGGGATCAAATGGAAAACACCGATACGTATATAAATGCACAGCACAGAATACAGAAATGACAATAAATCGAAAAATATTGTTTTTTTTTGGGCACCCAATTTATTTCTCAATCTCTTTTCTTGAAATACCTCTTTGTCTTGTTTTAAAATGATCTTCTCACTGGCTGGTGTTTTTCGGTTATGTCCCTTTTTGTGGACCATCATTTGCACGCCCCATCTTCCTTGATAGCGCTTTTCCATTTCCAATATATCCTGGTGGAAGCGCTCCCCTTACCCTTCACTGTGGTCGCCTAAATTTTCTGGAAAAAATCAAGATAGGAGTGTAGAAAATGTCATTTTAAACTCATATTTACGCCCCAAATTCTTGTAATCTTTCAGCTTCAACGATTTCTTCAATGAATTGTACGTATGTCCTTCATTTTTACGTATAGGGGTGGTTTTGGATCATGAGTATTAGAGCTAGCTTATGGTGACTTCAGATTCTTACACTTTACTCCAAACTATAAAAACTTCAACATTTTCCACGATTTATCCTCATTTGTGTACTTTATTTTTGTATAGCGATAGTTTCTACCTCGTTATGGGGGTGGTTCTCATTTAATATTTGGGAAGTTAACCGTTGAATACAGAAATTGTACGTTATTCACGTTTTCCACAATGTATTTGAATCCATTCACTCTATACTATTCTGATGTATATGGTGGTTTTACCATTTTGGTTATTTTTGGCTGTAGCTCAAAAAGTTGGGGATGTACGGCTTTTTTTACTACCAGATTTAGTTCAGCGTCAAAAAATATATGGGAATATGGGCGCGTTCAGGGATCTGAACTTTTTCTTTTTTTATGGGGCTATGCTATAATTGCTTTATCGTTTCACAGATACATCTAAGAAAATCAAAACTTCCTCATGCTGGATCTCCATCGTAAACTTGATATTTGGAGATGAAGATGGAGATTGAGTATGAGGCAGGTTGTATTCTACTAAAACAGAATCTGTTTTTCATTTACATTTTCTTAAAAGTCCTATGGAAAGTTTCTCAATGGGATCGTATTGTTTTCTATTATTCAGAAATAATGACATAAACTTTATTTCTTTGCCATTTATCATTTCTTAACGATTTTTAAAAAAGTTAAAGCACGTTACGCCTTATTAAAATTATTCCTTGTTTAATTTTAACAACCTGTTTCTGTGACATATTTCTCATTAATTTTGAATTAAATGCATCTGGTTGCTCATCGAACATATATGGGACATACTAAAGAATAAGAGATTTCGACAAAATGGGCAACCATTTTACAATATTAAAGACCAAAGGCGTCTCTTTCTATGGTGTACACAACTTGCAAATTGTTAGTGAATCATGCATTTATTTTACTTCCACATCCAGTGGAAGTTTAGTAAAGACAAAAAATTTTTTAAAAATTTTTATTGTTCAAATAGATTTAGAATGTCATGAAACGCCGAGATTTTAAGTTTGAACGAAAAAAAATTTCTGTCTGTCTGTCGGTCTGTCGGTCTGTCGGTCTTTCTGTAACTTTTTTTGTGCGCACGTTTACTCTGGAACCGTTTGAGATATTGACTTGAAATTTGGTACACATATGTACTTTAACGAGATCTGGGATTAGATTATATTTTCATCTCGTTCCGTGGAAAAGTTGGGGGGTAAATTGGGGTAAATTTGAGGTAAATAGCTAAATCAAGCAGGTAAGAGTCCAGAAAATCGGTATTTAGTATATACAAGAGCAGCTAAGGTTTAAAACAAATTTTTGGCATTAGCCACCCCCATCATTATTAAAGGGGATGAAAAAAAAATGTGATTTAGTTTGTGTACAAGAACCAGAAACCTCAAAATATTGTTTTACTTCAACCCCTCCCCACCTACCACCCCCCCATCACCACCCCCACCCCACTAATGATGTGGGGTATCGTTTTATAGGTTTTTGGGGTAGAGGATTTCAAATATTATATAATTAAAGTTCCATAAGCAATTATTTCCACATACAAAATTTTTTCGTTGTGAGTGACTTGGATAGAAAATCTGGATGTAGAAGTCGTGATTCCTTGGGCAGCGGTTTTACTGTCGTAATAGATTTTGATGGCCTTTT
This sequence comes from Rutpela maculata, assembly GCA_936432065.2. Taxonomy (NCBI): domain Eukaryota; kingdom Metazoa; phylum Arthropoda; class Insecta; order Coleoptera; family Cerambycidae; genus Rutpela; species Rutpela maculata. The sequence continues at coordinate 49,589,221 of OW386285.2, forward strand.
TGACAATTTCAGCGGAGCGTACTTTCCAACACTTAATTCCCTTAACGCATAATTTGTAATATTGGCACGTTTAAGCCGGAAACCCGACAGTTCAATGTACAGTAAGTAATACATATAACAAACGACGGTAATTAAAGTAGAAAATCCCGCTAATTTCTCATCTTTTGTACCTGCGTACTTTGTATCCCAAATTCAGTCAGTCATATTTCAAACCCTCATAGGCTTCACGTCTCGCACATGAACGTAAACTTTACTTTGTTAAATTTTTGTTAAATAAATGCCTTCTTCTGATTACGCGTTTTTATTGGTTGCACACGCAACATTCAGAATATTGGTTTTGATCAACAGTTGATCAAAATATAAAATGAGAAAATATTTTCAATTTATTTTTAATCTTAACTATATTTCCCTGATAAAATTTAACGATTTTTGAATGAATTTTCATACCATTATCTTTTTCGGCCAAATTATTATGACATTATATACAGTTTGTACCCGGATTGAGTTTGCGATAGGTGTAATATACCAAAAAAAAAAAAAAAAAAAATTGGTATGGCTTTCATTTTTTGTAGTCTCGGTCTGCTTAACCTAAAATGGATTTTTACCAAATTACAGTTCAAATGGGATCTACCTCTCGCAGTTAATCTAAGAAGAAAATCAATCATTATAGGTAAACTGGTCTTTCTGTTAATTTTGCGGAAAAATTCTATTTGAATAAAATATTTTGCATTGAAAGTTAAAGTCACATGCCAAGTTTCATTGCATTTGAACCAAAAAAAAATACTACAAATTAAAGTACTTAAATAGCTTTTTATTTTTTAACACAAGTGTGTTTTGCATTAAAAACTTTAAAGTGATTATAGAGTGTCAAAGATTTGACATTATTGGTTGGTGTAAATCGGTAAAGCAATCTAAATACTTACCCTCGAGCAAAAGATATTTGTTGTCCAATGTTATGGATTGGGGCAAATTAGCTACAAAGGTGTGGTCAGACAGTTTGAACAACAGTTTCCACGGATTTCAATAAGCGACGTTACCGTTAAAATTATTGGGACAAAATTCTCAAGAACTGGGACTGTTAAAAATCGAAAGAAAGGGAAGAGAAGATTGGAAGGAGCCGATGCGGCAACAGTTTTGGCTTTGGGCGACATCAGAGTAAACGGCAAAATTTCATTCAGACGTAGGGCAGCAGAACTTGGTGTGAGCAACTCACATTTGCAAAGAATATTTAAGATAAATAAGATAATTCCGTACAAACCTAAATTTCGTCACACTTTGGAACCTGGACGAAGGAAAACGATTGGAGTTTTGTTTGTGGATTGGAGAGAAGTGTCTCACGGAAATAAATTTTGAAAACAACGTTATTTTTTGGACGAAGAGACATTTACCACTAACGGAGTTGTTCGTTCACAAAATTTTAGATGAAAATCCAAATTTTAGAATAAATTTCAAAAGGCAGTATTCAAAAAAGTTAATTTTAAATCAATATGCGTATTTTATTACCAGCAAGACGGTTGAAGGACACGCTCAACTCTTTTGATAAGGAATTATTTGAACAATACATTTGGGGAAAATTGATTTGGGCCACAGCCATACCCACCAGGAAGTTCGGATTAACAATTGTGGATTTTTACTTATGGGCCAAACTAAAACAACAAGTTTATACCGACAACGTTGACAATGATTTGGAAAGATTAAAAAACAAAATTACTCATGTGATCAGAGCTATTCCTCTTGAAGAAATTGGAAGAAGTTACAAAGCATTTAGAAGAAGGGTGGAATTATGTAGTAATTTAGGTGGGGCACTATTTGAATAGGTTTTCAGTTGAATTCGTTGGAATTGTTAATTGAGTTAAAAACTAAAAAGATTTTTACTTTAATTTGTCTTATTATTTTTTTTGTTCAAATTCAATGAAAGTTGGCATATGGCTCTAACGTTCAATGCAAAATATTTTATCCAAATAGAATTTTTCGTAAAATTAACAGAAAGACTAGTTTACCTACAATGATTTAGTTTCTTCGTAGATTAACTCTGCGAGTTAAATCCCATTTGAACTGTAATTTGGTAAAAATCCATTTTAGGTCACTCAGATCGAGACTGCAGAGAATGAAGGTCGTATTATTATTATTTTTTTTGGTATATTACACCTGTCGCAAACTCAATCCGGGGCACACTGATATAATCACAATAATTTTTTTTTTTAAGTCTCCGATTTTCTGTAATTGATCTGGGCGCTAGTTTCTATTTATATTCAAGTTCAGTTTAGATCGACACGGTACATACGTTCTTTAAATACAGGCAGAACAATTTTAGTACATGGTGCTTTCATCATGTTAAAATAGCCCGAAGCTTCTTCGGAAGTCGTAACGCTCAATTTTATGCAAAACAATTTTTAACATAACATGACACATATCTTATTAATTGGAAATCGCACAGGAAAATTTTGTGAAATGTGATCCTTTCAAAACAAGTTAAAATACACAAAGAGATTTCTAAATTACTATTTCACGTTTTAATTTCCACGTAAAATTAATTGAACTGAGTCTGTGGTAGATACTTGATGAAACATATTAAATAAAATAAGTTCTAAGGCGGTGGCGTTGCCATGCTTAAGAAAATGATTTCGTATTCGACAATTTCTCCTACTAGGCTATTGAAAAGCCAGCAAATTGTTTTGATTTTCGCACAAGTAAGAAAAATTGTTTCTTTAGTTTTCAATATTCTATAAAGTTTGTTTTAAAAGCATATCAAAAATTTTTTTCAATCGGTTCAGAGATGTAGGAGAAATTTTCGAATTACCTTCACGGCACCGCCCACCTTAAGAACACATGGTATTATCACAGAATAAAGAACTAGTTCTCTTCTATGTGGTATTACTGTTTTACAATTTTTATTTAGATTTCTCTCTCTTAAACATTGACTTAGGACCTAGCTCTATAACAAAAGTGAAAGAAAAATTTCTTACCTTTCAGACTGCTGCTCTTAGTGGAGCGAAATACACCATAAAAGTCTCTCCGTTCTCAAGAAAAAAAAAATCAGCGTAGAACCAAACCAGACTTTATAGTTTTTATAAAGTGAACAATTCTACATAGAAAGTGGCTATTTACGATATTTTTTTGTGGTACAGACATTTTTTATTTCGAAAAAAACTTAAGAAATTGAATGCTTATAAAATCGTACTTTTTAACATTTGTACCGCCATATCTTCAAATCTAATTGAGCTATCGAACTGATTTATTTTTTCATTCAAGTACACAAATAAGCATTTCCAATTGTCTTTTTGTTTATATCGATTATTATTCATTATTTTCTTTAAATAACAATAATCTTATTACTTCGCTAAGATTGTACTCATATTTTGTCTAAGTGACAATTTTTTTATTTTTGCAAATTTTCATATACATGCAGCGAAGTAATTGAAGTCAACATACAGGAGAAGTTTAAAAACAAATCATCTAGGACTTATAGTTCTTTATTTGTGAATATTTTTGTGATGCATTAGCATATGGCATACACCCGGCAGGCGCGCGACTACCGGTACAGGCTTTACGTCTCCACGAGCGCTAAATACGATATGTTGTTGTGTCGTAATAATATATAATGTGAATTCGTGTGCATCAACGGGTGAGTATGAGAAACATACCACCGTCCGACGATCCACCCCCACGGAAGAGACATGACGATCACCCAACCACCCACCCAAGACCCTGCGGGTACCGGACAAACAACCGTCCAGTACCTGTAGTCCCCCTAGCTCCGGGCAGACCAAAAATGCTACCAAAGCAGTTAGGTCTGCCCTTCCTCGAGCTACACAGCTCATCCTTACCCTACCGATGATCCGGATGACAGGATGCCTCTTGGCATCTTGTGTACCGGCAGTCACTCCCGCCACAAACCCAAAAACACCCAACAGACCGATGACTACCCCCCGGGGGGCAAACAAGCTGGCGAAGAAAAGAAGACGAAGACAGAAGAACGCCAGAAGAGGCCTTAGCCAGCAAGGTCCAACGAGCCAGGACCCAGGGAGGTGGGCCGAAATCGTCTGCACCGCTCACATTTGTGAGTGGGGCCGACGTAAAGTAAGCTCGCCCGCCCTGCACGAGGCTGGTCCCCGGTCTACAGCGATGTATTGGGGTAAAGGGCAATAGTCCTGCCCGGCCCCAGTCATCCGAGACCGACATCTTTAGCCAAGAATATTGGCGTGTGCATCGTGGGTGGTGTCGTGAAGAATAATAATTTTGTATGAGGTTAAATTGCTCATTATTTTATTCTCTTTAAAAATTGTGCTTAGAATTAGCCGGCCATCTCGTGCAGTTAAAAGTTAAAGCTGGAAAACTACAAAAACTTGCTACAACTGAAAATCATTAGGAAACTCGTTTTTTCATTCGCATGCTTTACTTGAAATTTGAATTTTCTCCTTCGGTAACTTAAATTGCATGAAAAACTGCTATAAGAACATTACCATTAAAAATGCTATGAAAAAATCTGAAGAGAATACGTTTTATTTCCGATTGAAGTTGTATTTTTCGCAGTGGTGTGAACTTTTAAAAAATTTACTACGTTTTTGCGTCTCGATAATGATATCGGAAATACATACAAAAAAAATTGAATACACCACTTTATAGGAAATTCCATAAGCTTTAATTTAAGTTCTATGAAATTTTATCATACGATGCACTGTTTCTAAGTGAATTTAAAAAAAGTAAATAACTCTACGTTCTTTCTAAAACATTTTTGAAAAAAAGGCATTTTCAAAGTAAACATTTTTTTTTATTAAAGCCGTGATAGAAATGTTTAATAATTTGAACATGAAGGTACCATGGTATATTTAAATAATATATTTTTCATATTATTTTCATAAAAATCCTTAATTGCTAAATTGGCTATAAAGACCGATGTATTAACAACAAATTATCTTTTCGGGCGGCATTTTGAAGCTATATTTTAATACTCAATTGACAAAATCGTCAACTGACATACTGTTGTATGTCGAATTTTTGTCGATTTTCAGTTTTCAATGTAACAAAGTTGTATGTAGCCTAAACTTTACCCTTACAGAGTTTTAAAAGGGTACATAGTTATGAAATAAAATATTCGTATAGTTACTTTAAGCTATATAAAAGATACATCGAGAACCTTTACAAGTGGATAATAGAGCCTTTATAAAATGGTTTTATAACTATGTTGTAAGAACATTCTCAGGGCGTTTCTATATCACCAAATTGTCGCAGGGAGCCAATTAGTTCACAATAGTACTTTAATAAAACATAAAAGAACATTTCTCCACCACTATAATATAATTATACAACAATTCAGCTGAATATTAGTGCAATAATTCCAGTTGGGCTTAGCACGTCTGACGTCAGCCCAACGTCTTCTTCGCCTCTTGCTGTCTCTTGTTGATAAGGTCAAGGAGGATTCTGGAGAATGCAATGCTGGGAAGTTGCTTTTGGTAACGAATTTCTTGGAAAAGTTTATATTATGTTAATTTTATTAAAGAAAATATTAGCATGTAACTTTTCTTCTTCAGGTACTTTTTTGCGAAAATAATTTATCACTATTTATTCCAGATGATATCATGTAAACTTATTTAATTATTTTATATCGTTGTGAATTAATTAATTTATTAGAATCCTTATCAACACCAATAGTATATACAGATTCCATAAAAACAGAAGTGCAATTGTTTTAAATTAATATGAACATATTTGTTGGCAGTCGATATCTTAAAATAGTAAAGTGTTTGGCAGTATACAATTTTTAAGTGTCGAAAAATATATTTATTATAGCAGGTCATTACTGTGTATTTCGGCTACATCCGGAATATTCTGAAAATATTCTGTTTACTTTATGTTAAATTTTTCAACACAAAACACGACGTGTAGTATTTATAGGCCCATTACGTGGAAATATACGTTCCTCTGTTCAAAGTGCAAATTAAAAATGCAATGAATCATAGTTCAATATTTTATGCTGAACGTCATAGTTACGTTAAATCTACCAACGTTCGATTTTAAAATAGTCGAGCAGTCTTTTTCGCATATAATCGCTGATTTAAATTCGGTGGGAGGCCCAGAAATTTTAAATCTTATACTCTAAATAAATGAACGAAGTGGAACCGGATGACGAAGATATACGCATCATTATCATTATCAATTTTTATTGACATCAAAAGGCTTTCTTGTGGAGGACACCTTCTGAAAAGAATTCCAGGTTAACCAATATGTGAGATGGGGTGCATTCTTTCACCACTGTTTTTCAGTGCATACTCACAAATAATTTTTGATAATACCCTCGAGGAAGGGCAGGGTAGAATCCTGTACCCTCACAGAAACCGTCACAAAGCCTTTTATTTAGGAGTGCTTGTACCTTGATTCTATCACAGCATGTTGATGATATCTTGGACGTATCACATCACCAATGAGGTTGTCTGCAGCATATGCTGAAAGGCGAGAGATTCTCACTCAAAACAGCAAAGGCGAGAAAGATGTCCTACTTCGGACACATAATGACGGATAAAAATACCAACTTCCACAATTTGTAGCGGAGGCCCGATGGAAAATTAGGTCCTAGGTTCTGGGCCGGTCCTATTGACCCCCCCCCCCAGATGAATTTTCTGGCTGCGCCACTGATTGTTAGAAAATATCACCACAGTTTGCTCTTCTCATAGTCCTCGCGATAAAACGCACTGCTTTTTTGCAATTTGAAAACATGGACGCGTTCTGTTAATGCTCCGTACCCAAAATTTTATAATGATATGATATTGTTATAAAACTTACCAAATTTAATTAGAAATGATAAAATGTTTTGAAACTACCTTAAAGTTAACTTTTGAAAAGTTTCCAATGACGCTATGTCAACAGACGAAATGAAATATTGGAAACAACGATAAAAATTGGTTATTTTTGATGCTAGATTGCGAAATAATCCAGTCAAAGAAAGAGTTGTAGAGAACATTTAGGACGGGAGAATTTTTCTCTTCAAGAATATTTTGGGGGTAGTTAGGAGGTAAACATACTAAAAGTTTTTCGAAAACTGTTGTATCTCACATTTCAAAAATTACTAAAAATGCAAAGAAAAAAATTTGACATTTACAATTAATTTATTTGACATGTGTTCCATCTAAAATTTCCTGTACATATTTGAATATCAAATATTCTTTGGCGCGTCAGATAGAAACGCAACAAACAAGCTTTTGTAAGCAGTCAACAATTCTATTAAGAAAACAATCGTTTTTTTAAATCTTGGAGTTGGTAGCAACTTATTTAATAACTTTATCATTGGAATTAAATAAAAACATAAACGCGCCTAGCCCCGCCGCTTCAGGGGGAAAGGGGGACGGAAAGTTCCTTTTTTTAATTCTTCGCTTATAACTCGAAAACGATGCGTCGTACGGAAAAAGGTAATCTATGCAAAATTAAATGTAATTAAATTTCCCACAAGAATGTTTATATCCATTTTCTTCCTATGTGTTATAGTTTATGAGATATTCGCCAGCGAAAATCGATAATTAATAAAAAAAAAAAAATCAATTATGTACCTTGAATATTTCTATCAAAGCGGTTTACCGTGGTCTGGTAATAAATCACTGTCACAAAACAATCTTTATTTTACAACACTGGACGTATTTACTAATGTAATATTTTGTCGAAATCTATACATTTCCTTAAATATACAGTGTAACTCATTTAAAATGAAGATACCCTCATAACTTTTTCATTTTGTTTCCGATTTGAATCAAATTTTACTCAAGTATAGAACAAATTAGGATCTACTTATGACCAGAAAATCATTCACCTGCAATAAAGGCAAAGCCACCTGCGGTACCAAAATATGAGGAAAAAGATTAAAAATCATATTGATGGGTCTTGAAGAATTTCACGGAGCCACCACAAATTACGGAAACCGATGATCCCCTTTGCCAAATGAGTTTATGTATGAGAAATACCCCATCAATAGCCAAATCAAATTTTGGCGTATGTACGACATGTACGTTTGGGCGCCGATCGGACGCATTTTTTAGAATTTCTAACATTCAAAACGTTTTATTTTTTTCAGCATATTTTGGTACCGCAGGTGGCTTTGCCTTTGTAGCAGCCGAATGTTTTTCTGGTCATATGTAGATTCTAATTTGTTCTATACTTGAGTAAAATTTGATTAAAATCGGAAACAAAATGAAAAAGTTACTAGGGTATCTTCATTTTAAGTGAGTCACACTGTATATTTAAGGAAACTTACAGATTTCGACAAAATATTACGTTAGTAAATATGTCAAGTGCTGTAAAATAAAGATTGTTTTGTGTCTGTGATTTATTAGCAGACTACGGTAAACCATTTTAATAGAAATATTCAAGGTACATAATTGATTATTTTTATTAATCATCGATTTTCGCTGGCGAGTAACACGAGCAAAAAAAATCATTCGAGAATGCAAAAGATTTTCGCAATCGGGTATCAAACAACATTTCAAAAATTACTAAAAATGTAAAGAAATAAATTTGACATTTACAATTAATTTACTTGACATGTGTGCCATCTTCAATTTGCTGTACACATTTGAATATCAATTATCAAATATTCTTTGGCGCGTCAGTAACGATAGAAACGTAACAAACAAGCTTTAGTAAGCAGTCAACAATTCTATCAAGAAAACACGCGTTTTTTTAAATCTTGGAGTTGGTGGCAACTTATTCAAAAATTTTATCATTGGAATTAAATAAAAACATAAAACATGTTATCAGAAAGTGATGAAGATGTACCATGTGAAGCAGCGAAAAGTGCAATTTCTGGACTTATTCCCAGCATATTGATCAGGCAATATTAATCTTCTTACAAAAACTTTATGGAATTGTATGATTCTAAGAAATTAAAAAATGTGTCTAAAAGTGTGATATTGGCATATTTTGAATATAAAAAACCGCTGCCCAAGGAATCACTACTTCCACATCCAGATTTGCTACCCAGGTCTCTCACAATGAAAAATTTTGTATGTGGAAATAATTGTTTATGGAACTTTAATAATATAATATTTGAAATCGTCTACCCCAAAAAACCATAAAACGATATCCCACATCGGTAGTGGGTAGTGGGGATGGATGAACTTGTACACACACCAAATCACAATTTCTTTTCACCCCCTTTTATAATGGGGTGGGAGTAGTAACGGGGGTGGCTAATGCCAAAAATTTTTTGAGATATTTGCTTCTCTTGTATATACTAAATATCAATTTTATGCACTCTTACCTGCTTGATTTACCTATTTACCCCCATTTACCCCAACCCTTCAACGGAATAAAATGAAAATCTCGACGTTTCTGGACATTCTAAGCCTATTTGAACAATATAAATTTAAAAAAATTTTTTGTAATTACTATACTTAGTAAGTAATTAAAATTAAGAGAGTGGGGCCGACGACGTTATGGTCTATATATTCAATGCTGAAGAGAACACTAAACGTCAAACAAACTATAGATATAGAGAAATATTCCAAGTTAGTACCGTATTTGAAAAATCAATGTGTGGGATATCGTCGAAAAAAGTCAAAAGTTTTAATAAAAGCGGATTTTGAGAAATTTTTACAAGAGGCACCAGATGAACGCTTCTTATTAATGAAGGACAGTCATATCGATTCATTAGTACATATTTTTATAGATTTGTTGATAAAGTACTTATATTGTTTCAGGTTATTTTGATATTTGGCAAATATGGGGCACGTAGAAGAAACGAACTATTGAATTTAACGATAGATAATATTGAGGATAAGAATTCGGTTATTATTGTAAAAATCCAATATTCAAAAACTCACACTCAAAGAACATTCATCATTTCAAATTTGACCTAAATATTAAATTATACCGAAAATATTATATTATACTTTGCGTCCAGAGTTCATTACCAACCGTAGATTTTTTATTGGATATGTGAATGGAAAATGTGTAAAGCAGGTTATTGGTATTAATAGAATTAGAAATACTCCAAAAGAAATTGCCATATTTAAAATTATCGAAAGCAGAGAGCTATACTGGTTATTGCTTCCGAAGATCATCTGCTATACTGCTAGCTGATTCTGGAGCTGATTTCGCCAGTCTTAGAAGACATTGGGGCTGGTGGTCTTCGACTGTTGTGTAGAGATATATTGAGGAATCAAGTGGAAAATTTCTGATAGTATCTTATCTGCTCCCAAATCTGGTGTTTCTTCAATAATTACCCAGTGATTTAATCAAGAAACTATTGCAGTGAACAACTTACCATCCTTGAGTTTAGTCAGTTTTCACAATTGTACAATTTATTTCAATTTAAACGGCAAAAGAAATAATTAACTATTAAATTGATTGTTAATTAAATTGATTATCAATAACTGATTGTTGTCCCTTGTCTATTAAATGTTAGGCAAGTAAAAGATCCCTACTCTTCTTAAGGGAAGAAGTTCGCCAAAATTTCCAGGTTGGGGGGTAGCTCGTCTCCTGGCGTCGTGATAAGTCCTGGTAGCGGAAATAGGCCGACGTTAAATAAATAGATAAAAAAAAATAACTGATTGTTAAAATTTATGTTTTTGTTGATAATAATAAATAAACTGGTTAACTGATTCCATCATCTATAATATCATTGATTTTTGTAGGTGGATATAAATGTTTTTATATCCTGGATGTAAAAGACTTTTACGTTCTGCAGGCAAAAAACTGTCGTTTTGATATTTAACAAATATCACGTAAAAGTCAACTTTTAGTGACAGTTTTCGAAAAAATTTCTTGTGTCGTCCGTCAACACAAAGGACCCCGCACAAACCTTATGGGTTTGAGTTCCCGGTGGATTCGTCTGAATTTTTGATATGTTGTACTTGACACCCTCCTGATCAAAAGTGTCCATAGGCCCAAAGTCCGTAAATGAACAGTTTTCGAGATATCAAGGACTCAAGGTCTAAAAAAATGGGATATTTCCATGAACCTCAAGATGAAAAAAAGTGCTCTGACCTGGAGGTCAGACATGTTCTCATTATGTTTTTAGGGTCGCTGAATCAAAATCCGGGGTCCGTTAAGCTCCATCACGTCAGGGTCAAGGGCATTTGAAGGACAAAATGAGGAAATACCGTCAAAAAATCTGAAAAAATTCATGTACGTATTTTTGAGGTCGCTGAATCCAAATCCGGGGTCCATTAAACCCCATCACGTCAGGGTCGAGGGCATTTGAAGGTCAAATTCAGAAGAGACCGTCAAAAATCTGAAAAAAATCATACACATATTTTTGGGGTCGCTGAATCCAAATCCGGGGTCCGTTAAACTCCATCATCTCCGGGTCGAGGGCATTTGAAGATCAAATTTCTGGGATATCTGAGTCCGAATCTGATATATTGTCTTAACTCCACAAATGTACAACCTCACATCGCAGACAGGTAGCCGACACCACAACCACATAAACTAACACAGAAAACCAGAGAGCCTATAACCACGAGACCCGGGGGACACAAAACAGCAGACAGTAGCTCCAATAACTACGGTGCATGGTAGCGAGATATGACCTGTGCAAAATTTGTATGGTTCAGAGGGGGTTAGCTGATGGTTACCTCAAACTTGACCTTGAGCTTGATGCTCAAGGTCATTTGAAGGTCAACTTTTGCGTTTTAAGAAGGAATAACAAGATCGTGGAGTAAATAGGAAATAAAAATCACATGTCATGATTTAGGAAGTGAATTAGACCCCACTCATGATACCACAACTAAACTTAGAATATCCTGTTCTTAACGAATCTGAAAAATGAGGGTGCCTTCTTAAAACACAAAAGTTGACCTTCAAATGACCTTGAGCATCAAGTTCAAGGTCAAGTTTGAGGTAACCATCAGCTAACCCCCTCTGAACCATACAACTTTTGCACAGGTCATATCTCGCTACCATGCACCGTAGTTATTGGAGCTACTGTCTGCTGTTTTGTGTCCCCCGGGTCTCGTGGTTATTGGCTCTCCGGTTTTCTGTGTTAGTTTATGTGGTTGTGGTGTCGGCTACCTGTCTGCGATGTGAGGTTGTACATTTGTGGAGTTAAGAGAATATATCAGATTCGGACTCAGATATCCCAGAAACTTGTATATGAATTTTTTCATATTTTTTATGGTCTCTTCTGAATTTGATCTTCAAATGCCCTCGACCCGGAGGTGATGGAGTTTAACGGACCCCGGATTTGGATTCAGCGACCCCAAAAATATGTGTATGATTTTTTTCAGATTTTTGACGGTCTCTTCTGAATTTGACCTTCAAATGCCCTCGACCCTGACGTGATGGGGTTTAATGGACCCCGGATTTGGATTCAGCGACCTCAAAAATATGTACATGAATTTTTTCAGATTTTTTGACGGTATTTCCTCATTTTGTCCTTCAAATGCCCTTGACCCTGACGTGATGGAGCTTAACGGACCCCGGATTTTGATTCAGCGACCCTAAAAACATAATGAGAACATGTCTGACCTCCAGGTCAGAGCACTTTTTTTCATCTTGAGGTTCATGCAAATATCCCATTTTTTTAGACCTTGCGTCCTTGATATCTCGAAAACTGTTCATTTACGGACTTTGGGCCTATGGACACTTTTGATCAGGAGGGTGTCAAGTACAACATATCAAAAATTCAGACGAATCCACCGGGAACTCAAACCCATAAGGTTTGTGCGGGGTCCTTTTGGGAAATGCGTCTGAATACGATTTGCTTTCGAAGTTGCGATAAAAACTAACTATAAAAAGTGTGTATTTCAACGTGATGAACACGAATCAGGTGTCCGTTTAGCTCCATTGGCCACCATTTTTTGTAAATCGTGAAAATAACCTGAAAATACCTCATAATTTAGGTTATTTTCGCGATTTACTAAAAATTGGTGGGTAATGGAGCTAATCGGATACCTGATTCGTATTCAGCATGCCCAATGGAGTCCCAGAAAGAGACCTTTTTTTGTGTGTGTGTGTGTCTGTGTAATATCTGAATATCACCGGATCCTCCGCCATTTTATAGAAAATCGCGTATGCAAATATTACACAGACACAAAAAAAAATGAAAAGTGATCTGTTTCTGGGACTCCATTGGGTAACCCCCATGTATTTTGACATGATGAATACAGCTATCCGTTTAGCTCCAACAATTTTTAGTAAATCGCGAAAATAATCTAATGATGAGTTTTTTTAGATTATTTTCACGATGTACAAAAAAATGGTGGCTAATGGAGCTAAACGGACACCTGATTCGTGCTCAGCACGTTGAAATACATATAAATTACCCAATGGAGTACTAGAGAAAGTGTGTATGTGTGCCTGTGTGCAGAAATAAAAAAAAACATTTTCAAAAAATGCATATATCACACAAAATCTCTTTAATCAGTGCATACGCATTTGCATCGAACTCTTGACCGACGCGCATTTAGTGAAAATTAATAGTAATCATATTATTGTAGTTATTATTAGTATAGATGACTTTTTCACGAGAAGTTAATACGATAAATACGTACATATCTATTTGCAGATTTTTATAGTAGTAGAGTAGAGCCAAGAAATTTTTTATTTGTGTTATTTACATCCTTTTTACTGTTGTGTATGTTCATTGTACAGTATAAAGTTCACATCTTATTTTCGCTGTGCAAATACGTATAATTATTTGATGAGCTAAAAACTGACTAGACCAATAATAGAATTAAAGATATTAAGCAAACGAAGACCCTACACAGATTGTATATGTAATATGAGTTCATATTTTTATACAGAATGAATCAACATAACGCCTCCAAAATAATACTACCCATAAAGAATTGGAAATATATTTTGTTGTTTTGTCGAAATCTGATTTTTGGGAATCATAATATGAAAGTACAATACCTAGAGGTAGAAAATATCTAAAATTTAGGAATAATCTTATAGAGTGACCCATTTAAAAGCGGAACACCTCTCTAAAATTTTTATTTATTGTTCGATTTGAATCAAATTTTACTCAGGTATAGATCAAATTAGGATCTAATTATGACCAGAAAAGCATTCGCCTCCTACAAATGCAAAGCCACCTGCGATGCCAAAATATGCGGGAAAAATAAAAAAATCATATTAGGTATTTCATTATCGGAAAATTTTGTTAATGAAACTTGTTCAGAATTATTCAAAAACCATAAGTCCAAAATTTAATCAACATAAAAAAATTGAAAAACTGAAATTTAATTTTTTTTAAAAATAATCATTTAAAAAACTTTTGACAACTACCTGACAGCTTGGGTTTAATTTCAAACAAAATTGTCATAGTACAGTTTTCTAAATAAGAAAATCCATTAAAATGATATTTTCGGATAATAAAATGCCTAATGATTATTTGATATTTTCCGCATATTTTGGTATCGCAGGTGGCTTTTCATTTGTAGGAGGAGAATGTTTTTCTGGTCATAATTAGACCCTAATTTGTTCTATACTTGAGTAAAATTTGATTCAAATCACACAATAAATAAAAAAAATTCCGCTTTTAAATGGGTTACTCTGTATGTAATGATACTTCTTTTATGCGTAATTGTTGTTGTAAAAGGTATCATCTTCAGTTTCTATATGGTACCGATACTTGCTTTTACCCCCAAGGGGTGAAAACGAGAGTGAAAACCACCCCTAAATGTAGACATTTGTATTTAAGAATTTTTTTTAATAACTGGACAATTACAGTAACAAAATTGCGATATTTCGTTTAAAAAAATGTGAAGACGCACATTGTCTCGGCCATCAGTTCTTTGTTTTTTATGATACAAAAACAAACAAATAATCATTTATGTGTTTAATTAATGTTTAATTAGAATTCTTAATGCAAATGTCATAGTGTCCAAGATATTCGATTTTCGATATTCGACATTTAAACTAAATACTTAATCCTATAAACGTTCGGATGCTGTGTTTAAACTTAAATTTCTCCGAAACTATTAATCCTTTATAAATAAAAAAAAAAACACCAAAACTCATTTTCGGTTTATAAGCTTTATTTTCGATTTAGAACAATTTTTTCGCTAAAACTATATTTATTGAGATATTTGCAAAGAATCCCTTATAATTTAAAATGCATTTTTCTTCTAAAGCGAATGCTGTAAATAGACGAAAAAAGAAGCATATTCATTCTGTCATAACTTCTTTGTTTTTTATGCTATAGAAATATATAAAATATCATTTGAAAGCTTAATTAACATTCTTTTATTTTGGTTGTTAGCATTTTTGACGTAACTAAGACCCATAGTTTCTGAGATTTGAGTTTTTGCGCCACCGGTTCGATGGCGCAGAGCTTAGGGCTTGCGACCACGGGGTTCCGGGTTCGAATCCTGGCTAGGGTATGGATGTGTAGTGGCGTTTTTCACGTGTTGCCGAGACGGTAGCAGTGGACTAGACTGCGGTTGTGTGAAAGACAACACGGTCTAGTCGCTCTCCTCTCCTGAGTTCGAGTCTCAGCTGCGGCAGATGGCAATGTCGCAGGGAATGGGTATTGTGATGTCTGTGTGTGTCCGTCCTGGTTGTGAGGTAGAATAGCCATCGGTTAAACTCCGCCAGGACAAAAATGTAACATTCTTCAGTTATTTCATGAAAATCGTTTTAAAATACCTTCTTTTTAAACTAGAATTGCAATTTTCAAGTCGTTATAAATTGTAGACCATCAATTTATAAGAAAAGTTGCATAGATTCTTTTCTTCTCAAAATTTGATGTTTCTTCAGCTCCCATATATTTTTATTAGGTGCCACCCCCTAAAAATGAGGTGACATCCGCCCCCTATAAATTATCTAGCCCCGCATAATATAGATTCTTTTCTGTCATGCATTATTATTAAATTGCCAAAAAATAAACGAAATCTTAATTCATATGACTTATTCCGAAGTTAAAATCTCCATTTACTGTACTATGATACTTTAAAAGCGTGTAGAGAAGATTTTTCAATTCAACGAAGCAACCACTCGATTGAAAAATGTCCAATTATCAGTTCTGCTGGTTTTTTTATATCACCTGCGTAATTAATCACTTTTATAGGTGAGGTCACTTGCGCACTTACTCAAATAATTTTGTTAGCGTAACTTTTTTCATTCTTATTTTAACAGGGCGTGATCAGGAGTGTACACTGTGTTGTGAACGTGTCAACAAGAACTTTACCTTTTCCGCTAGGAAGGTGTCGTTTTCAAACAAAATGCAATTAATGATGGTGTCATCTTGTTTAAATTATTTGAGGTCTTTCAGTTATACTCTCTACAAATACGAAAACGAAGAGTATATTTTTTTTAGTGTATAAAATTATCCATAAATAATGAAAAAAAAAAACGTTTTTATTTATGTAAAACTGAATATAAAAAGCTCAACTTTTATTAAATTTCTGGAAATAAAAATATCAACTCTTGATAAACATTATAAATGTTTCATATCCTGTTAAATAGCGATTAACCGGCTAACCGGTATTGCAAACCCCAGTGATATCGTTTTACGTAGTCAGCTTCGATTCCCGAATATCCAACAACCATTTTGGTATTGTTATATACATAAAAATTAAAGTTAAAAAATATTGTAAACTTGTTTCATCAAGGTACACGCGGGGTAACATAGGCGCTCACACTATTTAGGATGGAATACGTTATGGCAGTAGGTCAGTGACTTAGTCTTCATATGGGGTAAATTGTCTGCCGGTTGATAACACATATGTTGAGACCCGTTGAATTGCCTTGACTATGAGGGCTGCATAGATAGGTATATAGATATTTATTGGTGTTAAGACTTTTACAAGAAATGTATCCACAAGTCAAAATTAAATATAAATACTTACTTGATATAAGCAAATTATGTAAAAATCACATATACGAATGAAGATAATATATAAATAAAAAATAAAAGCATAAAATATTCAATACATTACGATGTCATAATAAAAAATAAAAACGTTTAGAAAACAAACAATATAAATTTGACACAAAGAGATTTCAGATACGTATGTTTTCACGTGAATAAGACATGTATTCCTCAACGCTATAGAAAACTTCTCGTATCAGAAATGCTGTTAGTTTTCTTCTGAATAAATTAAGAGTAGGTATTTATTGATTTTAACTCATCTGGAAGTATGTTGAAATAGTAATTCCACAATAACTCGTTGACTTTTCATAGAATGAATGGTAATGCTTTTCCGTGTAGCTAGAATATTTTTGGTTCGAAAAATTTGTCTACACGAGTCTAAATATTTCAAGTTAAAAATTATTCGAATTACTCGCTTTTGAATTAAAAATAGTCTATTTGCCAAAGGTGATGAGCCCCATACTATGATGTTGTAGGTTAAGTGCGAATAAAAAATTCCGTAGTAAACTGATACTAGACAAGACCCTCAAGGACAGAATGAGAAAGCAAAGTTGTTTAATTTATTTGTTATGTGCTCAATGTGGTCCGACCAAATCAAATTATTATCAACGATTGTTCCAAGAAATTTAGTATTTTTGAGAATAATCTATATTTCCATGAAGTATGATAATGCTCGTCCTCATTCGGTAAGAATTACTACGAATTTTTTAGAAGTTGATTAGTGAAGTAAATAAGTAAGATAACTAACACGTAATTTTAAATAAATAGAATAATAAAAAAAACTACAGCTCATCCCAAAATGGTGGATTAAGATGCAATAAACATTTTTTTCAGGTGTAGATCCTGGGAATAATTTGATCGATCCTTGCCTTCGTATCGAAACAGTTTGAGATGATAAATCGCAAACCGACACTAATCATTTGATTGATAGCATGCCTAACAGAGTGAATGAATGCATTCGAAATTGCAGTGGATCTACTCATTAATAAGTATAATAATAAAAAAAGTTTATTTAGGCGGTTTGTCCACTACATCCGATTCCGAAATCCGAACTCGGATGACGGACATTTACATGTGATGTCGAAAGTTCGTGACGGAAGCAGTGCTTGATTACCCCATACGCTAATTACGCACGTGCGTAAAGCGGCAGATTTTTAGAGGCGGCCAGGCAAAATCAGAATAATAAGAATTCGCTCGACTGCACATCTTGCACTTATAACTCTGTAACTTGTATAGTAAACCTCGAATTTAACAGACACTCAAAAATGTGGGCGCCTTTGACCCATCAAACACGCCACATCGCAAAGCAAAGATGCCGACATTTTTTGAGGTCCTGTTAAATCCGAGGTTTACTTTAACATATGAATGGATATAATTTATTATGCCGCTATCTTCTTCTTTTGTTAGATGCCTGCTTGTTTCCGGTTGCCCTGACACTATTTTTAGGATTTGAGAATAATAAATAATGAGTTTTAAGAAGTGTATCGTTCTCCTCAATCCTGGGTGATATTATATACATAGAAGGCGGAAATTTTAGGTTTGCAAAAAGCGGCAAATACTTTAATCCATCACTGCACGGAAGATCCACTACTGTTATTCTCGGACCACTAGTAACAGTGTTTTGGTCTTTGATGCGTCGAACCGTCAATAACTCGGAACCGATCAAGCGGTGTATCCGAGGTAGCAGAATATTCGGAGTCCGACATGACGTATCTCTGATGTGGGACGTCGCGCGTCGTGTGGAAAAATAGTCAATTTGATTACATAGGCAGCTACTTCGGACCGTCATTTCGGATCTCGGAATCGGATGTAGTAGACTAACCGCCTTATCTTATTAATGATAATAATTATGTTGCTTCATTTTGCATTTGTCAAAAACTAATATAAAGAGGCTGAATTTAATTTATCTATATATTTAAAACACAAGCTGCTTTCTTTTCCGGCTTCGCCAGCGGCTCCCACTGGACCGATTTTGATGAATCTTTTTTTAAAATAAACTCGGCAGATGTGTCATCACTAACTTTTATTTTCTTAAATTGTTATTTTCATACGTAAAAACGAAATACAAGTTCAAATAAATAAATGAATCACAGCGCCTGTACTACATCAAAATTCACATATTCAGGCCGTTCAAGGCAAAGTTTTAACAGTTGACTTGAAGCGGACAGTATGTCGTATCAGATATTCACTTCACTCGACTTTTTCACTTTTGTTTTATTAATTTCTAAGATCAAGTATTTTTTTGGAAAATATCTCTTTTCATCATGGAACGACATTTATTCCCATTGTAGGTGACGGCAATTGTTTATTTGTTAATTTTTTAGTATAATAATAATAATAATAACTTTATTAATAACATATGCTAAAAAATACCAATATATACAGAAAAAATATTACATAACAGAGCAGGTACACATTTATAATAAAACATTTTAGACAAAAATATTTCATAAATTACATTACTTTACATAATACATTGACATAAAATCTATGACAAATAAAATTTACAATAATTAAACTTTCACACTCAGTCTTAAATATTTTTTACAAGTCTTTTTAAATTTGCTGATGGTGTTACAATTTTTTACGTGCAGTGGTAGGTGATAGGTTATTATACTGCTTCCGCCCATTATGGTACAGATTGTTTTGACTATAATTTGTATTTGTATATTATGATGGTTTTGTTGTTTGTGGTCCATGTTATAATGATTTTATTAATTTAACTGATTATAAAAAGGGCATAGCCGAATAAGTAGGGTGAAACCGCCCCAGGCCCTATCTTCATTGAGAGAAGGAATATAGTTAGCAATAAGTGAAGGGAACAATTTTGCAAAATATTAACGCAAAAGGGTGGCGCGTTTCACGAGGTGACGAGGGGGATGAAATCCAAAAGGACCAATTTTTTGCGCCAAAACGCAACAACCGAAAATTTTGGAAAAAATATATGTTGGACAAGTATTAGAGAAGATTCTCAGAAAAAATTGTCCATTTGGGAAAGTATTAAGGGCGAGAAGACGAAATATTTTTAAGAGTAACTTCCCCTCGTTGCACCACATTCAAAATTTTTTTGTAGCGTCTACTTTCACCCCCATAAAACATATTTTTTTCGCAGCGTGGTCGGAACATTATGTCATATTGAAAAAAAAATCACGTTCGTGGTCTTTCGAGACTAGTAGTCTATGCGTAATGAAGGCAGAAAGAGTGTAAAGACGAGATTACCTTTCCCTCCAGTTTTCGAGGGTGCTGAACACGATGGAAGTGGTGGGAGAAGTTTTTGACCGCCGCACCCCCTGAAATGGCCAAAAACCACCTCTTCTATGGATCCTTTTATGTTTTCATGTATAAACGGGTCTGGGGAGTGATTTGTCGACGGGTTATACTTGAAATAAAATGGAATGGGGTTATAGAGTAAGTGGAATCCAGATAGCAGTCCGAGGGGGTTGATTAAACCCTCCCGAGGGGTGAAATCATTTTTTTTCAAATTATTCGGTTCAAACGCGTATCCCCCCGTTTTCAGGGTCGCCGATTACGAAAAAAATATTAATTTCATCCCTCAAATGGGCAGAAACTACCCCACACACACCAGAAAGCATGCTATACAGGATTTACATGTTTTTCGGCACATGATCGTTATTCCTCTGCATATTCCTTTATCTTTCATGGAAGAGAGAGTGGTAGCGACCTCGGGGGTTGCTTCAACCATTCCAAGAGGTGTAAAATTCATTAATTACACTTTGGATCGCCCTCCCCGTTTTCGCAGGCGCTGATCACGATAAAAATATAATTAATGAATTTTATATCCCTTGGAAGGTGTGAAGCAACCCCCGAGGTCGCTACCACCTTCTCTTTCGTGAAAAATGAAGAGATATGCACAGGAATAACGATCATGTGCCGAAAAAAAACCGTAAATCCTGGATAGCATGCTTTCTGGTGGTTTCTGCCCGCTTGAAGGATGACGAGTGGTGGAGCTAAAAATGAATATTTTTCCCATGATCAGCTACCCCGAAAACGGGGGGATACGCATTTAAACCGAATCATTTGAAAAAAAATGATTTTCTACCCCTCGCCTCGGGAAGGTTTAATCAACCCCCTAGGCCTGCTGTCTGGATTCCACTTACCCTATAACCCCTTTCCCCAGACCTGTTTATATATGAAAACATAAGGAGATCCATAAAAGGGCTGGTTTTTGGCCGTTTCAGGGGGTTGCGGCGGTCAAAAACTTCTCCCACTACTTCCATCGTGTTTAGCACCCTCGAAAACGGTAATCTCGTCTTTGCACGAAATATTTACACTCTTTCTGCCTTCATTACATAGACTACTAGCCTCGAAAGACCACGGAAGTGATTTTCTTTCACTTAGACGTAATGTTCCGACCACGCTGCGAAAAAAATATGTTATATGGGGGTGAAAGTAGACGCTACAAAAAAATTTTGAATGTGGTGCAACGAGGGGAAGTTACCCTTGAAAAGTATTCCGATGTCTTCTCGCCCTTAGTTCTTTCCCAAATTGACCGACAATTTTTTCTGAGAATCCTCTCCAATACTTGTCTAACATATATTTTTTCCAAAATTGTCGGTTGTTGCGTTTTGGCACAAAAAATTGGTCCTTTTGATTTCATCCCCCTCGTCTCCCCGTGAAACGCGCCACCCTTTTGCGTTAATATTTTGCAAAATTGTTCCCTTCACTTATTGCTAACTATATTCCTTCTCTCAATGAAGATAGGGCCGGTGGCATTGCATTAGGCAATAATTTCCTAATTATTTATTTAGGGTATATGGAGACGATAACAACGAAGAAAGTTCGGAAAATGTTATTTGTAACTAATTATAATCATGAAAGAAATCACTTTCCGAAATGTCTTCGTATCGTCATGTTTCAGATTATGCAGATACAAAAATTGAGGTTTTCCATTCCGTTAGTACTTAGTCTGTCCGTATGCTTGTCGTGTGTCTGTCTGTTGGCGTCAGTCAGATATAAAAACCTTCGATGGTAATCGAGTCAACGGAGCGCTAAAATGACCAAAATCTCTAATTTGAGTGCTAATGAATGGATTTTGATGAAATCTTGTGCAATGTGTTTGTAATGACGTTATTAAAAAAAGCCCGTTTTCGCGCGGTCCAACTTTGGTAATTTATTTAAGCGCTTAAACGTCCTAATAAAAACCTAAAGATCTGGAAATTGCCTTAAAACGTGTTCTACTTTCGAATTCTAAAATTTAAAAAAAATGCTGAACTGGGCCTATTGTTGAGCAATTTCTTGCATGCTTTTCAATTTCCTAATAATTTGCAACACCCGCTTTTTTATGTATTTCGTCTTAAGTTCGGTTTATATTAATCTCATGGTAGATAGTACCGCTTTTCATTGTGCAACTAGGCCACATGACGAGTCCGCGGTCCTGGACCACAGACTTTAACTCACCGTGGGTCATTCCACCACCTGTCTGGTGGTTCAAACGACCCGAGGATTATCAAGTGAACAGCCACACTTAGTTGGTTAGGTTAACAGCCCGGGATTGTCTCAGTTGATAGCTTACCGACTTAGATGAGATACTTGGTCACCTATCCAAATTCCCGATTCGATCAGCGCTGCTTACTCCACCGATCGAGTATCGAAATTTAAACCACTGACCATACCTCATCCTAACCTAATCCTAATGAAAATAAGTCAGGTAAATTTTCGCGATTTCAGTGTGTAAAATTCGTTCACATTTATCTTAAAAACCGCGAAAAAAGTAAGCCCATACGCCTTGAAAGAAGAGATAAGACTGTGACATTGAAAAATTTATTTATAAATTAGAGTTGCTTGAAAGTTAAGAAAGGAGGGCATCAGAAAAGAGCGACTCGCGTACACAAGTAAAACCTATACTGGTTGAAAACTTATATTAAGACAAAAAGAAAAATCTTATAAATCAACTTCATTCAAATTGGCAGTTCGGCAGTACAACGAGTTGAACCTGTACTATTATTGGCACCCGACTAAACCAATTTTACAGTATCTACCCAATCAGATTCAAGTGACAGAATAGAACTGCTCTAAGTCTCAAATGTCTTTTATAGCTTATTGTGACAAGTCATTGTTAGTGAGATAAGTCTTTCCGTTTTAGTTTTACAGGGTTTTAAACAACTCGAGTTTAACCTATCAACTTATGAGAATCTTAGTCTTTCCAATTGTCACCAGAGGCTTATAGAATATGTAGCTCTACTACCCTTGCAGTCTTGTTCTGAACTGTGTCAATTATCACTCCAATATACAAGACAGAAAGTTAAAAGAATATCGAAAATTTTAGACCAATTAGTCTTATTAATCACCTCACAAAGGTTTTTGAGAAATGTCTAAAAGAACATCTGAATGATTTCCTAGATATGAATAATATACTATCAACAAACCAGTATTTCTTGTAAAAGGCCTAAGCACCAAAGATGCGTTGTATACAGTGATTAAGGAAAGTACAAATTTTCTAAACAATAATAACAAATACATTGCAGTATTTTTGGATCTAGCAAATTTCTTTGATACTGTGCTACACGATACATTTCTGATAGTTCTCCAGTAGAATTAGGTTAAAAACTGAAAAAAAACCGATATATTTACCTTTTTCAAATTCCTAAAAGTTGAGGGAAGGGAAATGTAAAAGTTGAAAAAATTTTTAAAAAAACTCAGGTGAATGTATCATCAAAAGACAAGACTTTTTTTATTTGCAACTTTTCTGTAAAGTTTGTCAAATAGAGAGGGGAGATGTATTCGAATTACAATAGCAATAAATGGTTTACATATAATGTCCTGTAATTGGGTTTATCCTGTTGGGTAAGTAAATGTTATTTTAATTATTAAAAGGTAGGCCCAAGAACTGGATCATGCGGAACACCGTATATGACCGAGTTAGCTGAACTATAAGAATTATCTAATTTTTTGTATATATATTTTGCCCCATCAATTATATAAATTTTAATAAATAACTTTTTGTTGTTTGTTTCACCATGTCAAAAATTTCAATAAAATTGCTCATTTCCATTTTTTATTAAAAGAGTAGGTACACTTATTATATGTCGATGAACATAAGAAATATTCATTTTTATATCTTTTCTAGATTGTATGGAATTATTAAATATGTGGACCCATTACATAATTAGATAATCATAAAGTCATAAGGAAAAAGTAAAGGTAACACTAAAAAAAATAGAAGACAAATTTCAGTTGTAGACTTTTATTTCAATATGGAAAGTGATGTCTAGTTTTAACTTAATTATACAATTATACAATTATATAAAAAAAGCTATGAACATGACAAAAATCTAAATTATAACAGTCGTATATTTTTCAATTACTTCATAAACTTTCACATACAACAGATCTACAACATCTTTGGCAAACAGAAAATCTAGGTGGTTGAAGGCTTCGTATGGAATTAAATAGTTGAGACCAACATTTGACAACTGCCCAGATAATCTTGTAACGTCCTAAAAAAGAGCATAATATTCAGATCATAAAAAATCATCTAATATCTTTACATATTCAAATAGTTCTGTAGCGCACGATCTTATCATGTGGGCAGTTAACACTTTACGGAATGTATTCATGACTTATTGCAGATGAAGTAAGTAATATTTATAGATATAAATTTTAAATTCCTTGTGACTTGAAAATAGATTTTTTTCGTTTGCTTATAAATCTCATTATATTTCCGAGAGCTTCATATCTGAGTAATGTATTCTCTTAAAAAATTGGAACAAAACAAAATGATATCCGTTTATTTATAATACAATATTCAAGAAAAAACTACGTGCAAAATATATTTTTATTTTTTGAAGGTGCCAGGCATATCATATTGATTTATTACCAGGGGTCGGGAATTTTATCTCGACGCCAAAGATGGCTCTAATATACACATAATATTATATTATAAACACCTACTAAAACATTCAAAAAACGACGAAATGGTGAAGTATTCATCATTGCCAGCTGTAATGTATTTTTGGTAATAAATTTAACCTAAAAAAATGGTATTGGTTCTTACAAATGCATGTAATACACATCTAGCAAATAAAAAACAATTTTGAATCAAACACATATTTTTCTATTCTGTATAATGTGTGGCGTGTTTCTTATGTTTATTTTCATAATAATTAAATATAAAAACCCAATAAGGTGCTGGCAACATAAAACATTTCTTTCCCAATAAAATAAACCATTTTTATATAATACTAAATCATATTTAACAAACGAAGTTAAGGATTAATGGCATAAAACTAACATGTATCGTGTGCATCACAGATGTACACAACGTGATAAAGTGAATTTTACTTCATTTTAAAATGTTAATACGTAACCTACTTTTGTCAGAAATCTATTACATTTGTGAAACGTTCTGACAGTTACCTAAAGACATAGTTAATTCTGTTACAATTGCAGTGTTGAAGGTATTCGATTCTGACCGAGTGTCAACATTATATTCCATTGTACGGCCGTACTCTTGTTTCCTACAAATGCGGTTGATTACACAGTAGGGTGGACCGAATTTTAACAATTTCGGAATTTCGATTTGGAATAGTGAGGGAAAGTTGCGTTTTGGCAATACAAAGAAAATGTTTATTTTCGATTTTTTTGTCAATTTAGTTTTTTCACCCTCCGCCGTTAAAAAATTTGAACATTTTGAAAAACTGAAATTTGAAAATTTGACTTGGAATAGGGTGGAAAAGCTTCCTTTTGACAAAAGAAAGAAAATATTTACCTTAAATTTTTTCAACAACTTGCGTTTTCCGCCCTCTACAGGGGGTTAAAAAAATTAAAAACAACGATACAATTCAGATTTCCGAGTTTACCAAAGAATAGCGTGAATTATATTCCGTATTTTTATACATTTGGCTTTATTATCCGTTACCAACCCTTAAAAATGATGCTTGTGGAGCAGCTCTTCGCTTTTTTAACATGTATTAGACCAATAATAAATATTTAAAAACCCAAAACTCACCGCGGGGAGGTGGCTGCTTAGCGAGTTCCATCCCACCCTCCCTCTTTCTAAACTCAAGTTATTTATTGGTTAAAGTCTTGTTTAGTTTGAAACTGTGGCATTGATCTTCGTGAATCTATATTTGCTTTAATAAAACCATCCCTTTTATCTATGCCAACAACTGAACATGAAGCTTCCGTAACTAATTCTACATATCGTTCCACCGTTTGAGTGTGACATGGATATGAATCAAATTCTAAAATTTTCTCAGGATCATTTATGAAATGCTTGATATCTCATGCTTTGTAATATCGGAGGACAGGTAATCTCATTTTCCTGCCAGTTAATCAAATCGATGTAATCATCAGCGACAAAATTAAGTTTTGGTATTGTAAAAATCCGAATATTATGTTGATTATCTTCATTAGTTTTTTTTTCGCATTGATAATCCGTCTAAGAGCAAGTTCTCTAACAAACTGACGAGAATCGCATAACATACACAACAAAATGTTCTCTGGATGTGCAAAATATGAGTTGCGCTGGATCACAAGGTCAACAATACTTTTTAATTTTCGGCACAGAAAATCCCAATACAAATTTAAAGCAGTTGACTATTTTCATTTTAGAAGTATATGCTCCCATGTGGTTTCTAATAAAATTTAATCCATCATTTAAACATGGAGCAAAGCATGTTTAAAGTGAGCCGATATTAAAGCCAAAAATTAAAAAGTATTATTGACCCTGTGATCCAGCGCAACTCATATTTTGCACATCCAGAGAACCAATAAATAACTTGAGTTTAGGAAGAGGGAGGGTGGGATGGAACTCGCTAAGCAGCCACCTCCCCGCAGTGAGTTCTGGGTTTTTTAATATTTATTATTGGCCTAATACATGTTAAAAAAGCGAAGAGCTGCTCCACAAGCATCATTTTTAAGGGTTGGTAACGGATAATAAAGCCAAATGTATAAAAATACGGAATATAATTCACGCTATTCTTTGGTAAACTCGGAAATCTGAATTGTATCGTTGTTTTTAATTTTTTAACCCCCTGTAGAGGGTGGAAAACGCAAATTAATGAAAAAATTAAAGATAGATATTTTCTTTCTTTTGTCAAAAGGAAGCTTTTCCACCCTATTCCAAGTCAAATTTGCAAATTTCAGTTTTTCAAAATTTTCAAATTTTTTAACCCCCGGTAGAGGGTGAAAAAACTAAATTGGCAAAAAAATCGAAAATAAACATTTTCTTTGTATTGCCAAAACGCAACTTTCCCTCACTATTCCAAATCGAAATTCCGAAATTGTTAAAATTCGGCCCACAATAATCTACATATATTTCGACATTTCTACACGATTGTCCTTGACATCCAGAACAAATAACGGAACATATTAGTCCAGCTTCTCTACAAGTACATGCGGTTTTGCAGCCTTTTACACACTTGCAGCTTACTGTTTTCAATAGTTCTTGTGGATCAGCTTCGTTTTTGGTTGTAATAGGAAACAAACGATTTTTTTTTCATACAACCTCAATCTTGAGGACTGCTGAATTTGATAGTAGGTTCTAAAAGAATGTTGGCATGCAGCAGACTCAGTAGGAGGTAACGATACAAGGTTACATGTACTTTTGACTGACTGTACACTGATTTAATAAAGCATTTGTACTTGCTTATCGGGTTCTGCTCCGTAAAGGGCTAAGATAATTTTTTGGACTGCTAATCTATGACGGGGTGAGAATTGAGATCTTTAAAACATTCCACATTTTTTTGTAATCCTGCAGATTTTTGTAATAATTTAACGAATTTTGCTTTGCCTTGCCAAAAAAATTCATAAGTTTTGTCACACCCACTGAATGCGTGGAAGAATAATATGTTATCCACCACTTATTTTGGGTATTTAAAAGAGTTGTAGGAAAGTGTCGACATACAGTGGGGATGTAATGCGATACTTGACTTCCCTCGCCTATAACTCCAAGAATATTGATGCTACGTAAAAAGGTGTCTGAAGCTTTTCGATAGAGAATTTACTTATCTTTAAATTTTATAACCATCTTTTTTTAGGTAGCACCGTTCAGAACCGAGATATTGGCAAAAACATGATTTTTAAGCGATATTGCCCTGAGATTGGAGGCCGGGCGAGAGGGAAAAATTAATATGTCTAAAAAAAGGCCTACAATGAACTGGTTCTAACAGTAAAATCTTTTGCCCGATTTAAAACGGTATCTACGCATCCTGAACTCCCTGGCGACGGGCCTATTAACCGTTTTAATAAGCATATTGATTTTTAAATTTTATGTGATGATTGTATTCTAGAAGAGCTACTACAAGTTCGCTAAATGTATCCATTATTTGTTGAAAATCACTAATTTTGCAATATTTTATTTTTTAAAATAGTAGCAATCGGAGTGAACTCCAGTATTCATTTCGAATATTCTTAATTTTCTTTTATTCCTATAGGACTTATAGATATCGAGAATTAAAAAACCGATAGAAAAAAGACTAAAAAGTTTTATTGTTTAAATAATACTCCGACTTCTTCGACCTCGCAAAACTGAACTACAAACTTAGCTTGACACCCTGAATACTTTAAAATAAAAAAACTACCCAGACTAGACAATTCACATTAAAATCCTAATTTGACTACCAATTTGCACATTTCTTCATCTATTACTTATTTATTAAATTTAATTGAACTTGTGAGCACCTAAGAGGAAATCGATACTGCAAGACTTGATAAAGCTAGAGTAAAGCTCAATACCAGAAATGTCTTTTCATAATGAAGCGTTCCAGATATCCCTCAGTTACATATTTTTTCAAAAAAATAATTAAAACTGAACGAGGTGAAATTGTTTCATTATAATTTAAGGAAATATCTTTTTATTCATTTCAACGAATAAGCATCAGTTAGTTGTTGATAAGTTAGGAACGTGGTACAAACGTTCTCTCTCGTAAGTGGAAGCAAGCAAAAAGATATATTATATCGCGTCTTACTCTGTTTTATTGCCCACTTTGCCATACAAAAACGACTAGATGTTATGTGATATTATTATATTTGAAATACCTAATTTCTGCTTTGAACATAACTTTAAATACAGGATTTTCCACTTACAATGCTGAGCGCCAATTTCTCGAAAAAAAACAAAACGTGATATTTGAATTCTGTGAAAAGGGTGGAGCAACTAGAATTTTTTCAAAATAATAGAATTTCAACGCCTTTAACGAACTGGGCGTTGCGACGCTTTGAAAATATAAATCGACTGTAGCGACTTTTAAAATACATAAATTTGAAAGTACAATAATTGGTTTAATAACTTATTTTTCATATACCCCAACTCAATTTCTCTACTCTGTTTGAGTAATACTCTCAAAATGTTTGGACCTCCCCCCCCCCGATTAAATATCCTGGCTACGTCACTGTAATGGAGGTCAATAGTTACTCTAAATTAGTGTCATTTTGACATTAACTGTGGGCTGACTGTCGCACAATGAGGAATCCGATGCTAGAATTTTCAAAAGCGACATTGTCTCAAAATTGATTAAAATCGAGTGAACTAAGATACTTTTTTTTATCTTTTTATTTAACGTCGGCCTATCACCGACGCCAGAAGACGAGCTACCCCCAATCTATAAATTTTGCCGAACCTCTTCTCGTAAGAAGAGTAGTGATCTTTTACTTGCCTAACATTTAATGGAGAAGGGACCGCCTGCTTTACATCCCCTCCGAGGGATGGTATGTCCACTACGTAAACCTCATCTTGAAATTACGTAGCTTCCATGTATACGCCGCTACAAGGTGGAACGAAACCCATCCAAGTACTAACCGCGCTGAACGTTGCTTCACTAGATTATCGAAATACAATCACAGTCAAGACGCCTCTACGCTCGCCCCCAACTAAGATACTTAGAAATGTTATAAAGCTTTAAATTTTTAAGCAGGAACTCTCTTTTTATATTATGGGCGGAATTATGGGTTTCAACATTTTATTCGCATATACGTATTAAAAAAATATTTACACATTTTTCGATAACATGGACAATTTTCGAGGTACATATGGAAAAATGAGTTCATTCAGTTATTAAGATGGCATTCGTAACACAACTTTACTTTTCGGAGACTTCTACTATCTTTAATGCATTTTCATACATTTTTCAAACATAATTACTTTTACTTTATTGCTATAAAATAATCTTTATACGTGCTTCATGTAATATCTGATACATAGTATGGTGTCCAATTTTATATTTCCTGTTTGCCTTTCTTTATCATTGCGTCGATGTGACTGACCCCAACCGCCTCAATTAAAACTGACTTCAAGTTTGTGTTTTTAATGGATTTTAGAATCAACAAATGATTATGATTAGATTGTAATATAATATAAATATTACTCATGATAGTGATGATTATACCACGAGAAAATAATATAGTTACCGCCAAGTTTTCATAAATAAATGCTGCTGATATAAGTATATATGCAACCAGTTCATCAACAGTTTAATTTGGACAGTTGCATAAGTAGAGGGTAATAGTATAATTATTACCAGCAGTAATTATCGTATATATAAAATAATAATAACAAAAAGTCCTTATCGAAGGCCATATGGTCCCTTGAGGTAAACCAGAAAAAGGCAAGAAGCCTAAAAGTTCTGCGACCGCACCGCAAAATATCCCCTCCCCCCCGTTTTCGAGAGCGGGGAATACGATGGTGACAATATTTTAGGACCTACCCTCCAACCACTACCCCTAAACCGAAAAAACCACCACTTTTCCCAATTTTCCGGTGCTAGGCATTTAAATTAAAAAATATTTAAATTTTGTTTAAAATATTGTCCAAGTTCGAAAATATCATTTAAATGATTTTTTTTTTATTAAAAAATTCATGACAACTTTGTTTGAAATAAAACCCAAGCTGTCAGATAGTTGTCAAGTAATTAGTAGTCTTTTTTATATTTTTTAAATTTATCAATTTTTTTTATTTTTAAATTTTTTTATTTTGATGAAATATTGGATATTGGGTTTTTGGACAATTCTGAACAACTTTCATTAACAAAATTTTCCGATAAAAAAATGCCTAGCACCGAAAAATCGGAAAAGGGGTGATTTTTTCGGTTTAGGGGTAGTGGTTAGTGGGTAGGTCGGAAAATATTGTCACCATCGTATTCTCCGCCCTCGAAAACGAGGGGGAAAATATCTTACGGTGCGGTCGCAGAACTTTTGGGGTAAAAGCTTTACCTCAAGGGGCTAATAGGTGAAACTAAATAACTGAGTTGAAAAAACTTTTGAAATCTAAGCCAAGGCTATCCGAAAGTCAAACATGGGCATTGTCAGTGCTGGGTCTGGGACTCGAACCCAGTATGCGATAGACAATATGACCAGCATATTCGCCACACAATACGCCTTACACAACTGCGCTATCGTGCCGGTTGGATGGGACTTATTTTCTTATTTCCAGAGTTAACATCAGCACTAGCGTTGTTAGTTAACATTATGATGTTCTTGAAAGAAACTTTGGTCTGGATTTTATTAGTCCCTCCCCAGCTACAGCAAGGTTTTAGATTATTTTGTAACGTTCATCAATCATATTCTTATATATTATCCTAAAAAGAATTTACAGAATGCTAGAATAACATTGAACGTATTGGAGAAAATTAATTTGAGCATAGCTTTGGAATGCGAAAAAAATGTCTTTAGCATACAACGAGTATGCGACATTAGTTGTGGTGTGCTCACCTGATTTACGAATTTTGGAAAACCTATTGACAAAATCGAACAACACAAGCTTATGAAGATAAAAAAGTGTATAAGTTGTGATTTGCTTAATACTTAAATAATATTCTCCATTTATGAAGATCTTAGGAAATACAAAAATAGAAGCAAGAGAAAGGAAAACCATCAATATTTTATATTAACGGTTAAAAGGTTACTATCAAGAGCAATTGCAATCATAGACCAGAAGCCCACCAACCACTAATTATGTATAATACCAATACGCGAAGAACGCCTATAATGTTGTCAATTTGGAGTAATGGAGTACAGAAATGCATATGCCAGCTTTTTTTGGTGCCGGGATGTAGGGCAGATGTCTAACTGTGAAAAAAAATTGTAGCAAAATTCAAATTTTGTAAGATAACCGCCGTCAAAAAATTAATAGTTTACGCAGGAATCTCTTGATTTACCTCCAATCATCATGATTCCCGACTCCCATTGATTTCGGATGGCACAAGGAAGCGCTGTGCTCGCTGCATTTTGTAAGAAACGTAAGGGCATACTTACCAAATTCTTGAATGTCATAAACTTCGTCAGTCAATTCTTAATTTTCGTAATTAAAATAACTTGTCCTTAAATTTTCAAGAGTAAACTTATAATTTTCTTATCTGACGGTTTTTACAAAATATCACGAATGTAGCGCCTCCTTGTGCCATCCAAAACGAATAGGAGTCAGGATTCTTGATGTTTGGGGATAAATCAAGATATCCCTCCAATCACCATGCATAAACCTATAATTTATTTTCTTTTTTACGAAATTTGACCTATGCTACAAATTTTTCTTCACATTTGAGGTCTGCCTCACATCTCTGTACTAAAAAGGCTGGCATGGGTATTTCTGTACTCTACAACTCAGAATTAAAAACGTTAGAGTAATTTTTAGCGTAACCGTATTATGCACAATTAATGGTCTATGGACTCCTAATCTATCAAACATGGAAAGAATATACGCACATTTGCTATGGAAAAGTGGTTTGGGTAAAATAAGCTGAATTTCAAATATGTTGTTCTTCTTATAGTGCTCAATAAAAGCCTCAAGGATACGGCCCTCAAAAATGAACAGTTTTTGAGATACAGCTTGGCAAAATTAGACAGTTTCCATCATTTTAAACAATCAAGAATTGTATTCTCTTTAACTATTAACAAGAGTAAAACGTGATTTTTCTGTTATATCATAGTAAAATCAAAGTAATCATCATCAACAACAATAATAATAATATTTAGTTCCAAGTAGTTGACAGAGTTTCAGATCGAGCTGAAATCATTACACTCCTATATAGTAGAAAACCCTGGAAACAAGTTTAAAGGACACGAGAAAAACAGGAAAAAACGTAAAATCCAGCAGGAAATTGCGTAAAACTCTAAAATAGAGCTAGAAACTTAAGCACCATCAACGTCCTACAGTGTCAACCCTCAGAGAATGTGAAAACTACCCCTTCAAGATTCAACTTGAAAAAAGCTGCAGTGACCCTCTAAATAGCTCGAAACTCCGGAGGTTTGTAAAAGTGAGAAGAGTCGACAGTAGTTTTGGCTCAAATATTGATAACTACCAACAGCTCTGCCAAAAATCACTTCTCATCTTAAATGATACAGAAAAAACAAGAAACGACATAGATCTAAAAGTATTTCCATTTTTATGGATGCTATGATTGGTTAAAATTGCGTAGTACTCAGAGTTAGACTTAGAAATTCCACTCCCCTAGGGGATGAAAACTACCTTTCTGGGGGTGTTACTTAATAACATTGATAGGACATGAGTTTCAAACTCTAAGTGTATAACACGATTTTTGCCAATCATAGCATCCATAAAAATGTAAATTCGGTTAGTTTCTCTCTGTTTTGCCAGCATCCTACGATTATGTGCATCTCGCGTGGGGGTGGTTTTTAACTTCAGCGTCGAACATAGTCTCGTTTCTTCCCACTTCCATACAACGCAGGTGTTTCGAATTTTTATAGAAGTCACTGTAACTTTTTATAATATATAGGGGGTAATGTTCACACCCTCTGAGGGTGTTGTAGGACGTTGATGGTACATATGTTTCTAGTTCTATTTTAGAGTACTACGCAATTTCAACCAATCATAGCATCCATGAAAATAGAAACCTGTTGGATTTTACGCTTTTTCTTGTTTTTCTCGTGTCCTTTAAACTGAAGGGTAGTTGTTCTCAACCCTATAGGGGCAGTTTATGAAGATTACGTCGGACTTGATGCAGTTTCTTATTATAACTTTAACAAAACTTAGACATTTCGAGCTTTTCCAGCAGTCATTGCTGTTTTGGATCGATTTTTTTATATATGGGGGCTAGTTTTCATTCCTCCCTGGGGTTGTGTCTATTATGTACGCTGCTGTTTAACCTTAATTTGTATAATTCGATTGATTAAGATGTAACAACTATTCTCGTAGCTTAATCTTATGTTTACCTCATTCCAGGGGTGTTTTTTGGCTCTAGCTAGTGACTTTGGGGGTGTTCGATTTTTTTTGACCTCGAATTCGGATTCAGCGACCGAGAATACATAGGGATACATGGGTCCGGTTCACTGCTGTGTACATTTTTTTTTTTGTGGACGCAAATGGAACACTGACAGAGGCAGCAATGAAAATCTGGAAGCAAGCATGCTAATATTTTGATTACGACCTCACCAACGAGAATGTCTTACAATAAATGATCATAGAAAGCGAAGATTTAATTTTTTATTGAGCGTAACCTGATGACCATAATCATGTTTGATTTTAATTATCGTCCCACACAAAATGTTTCTAACTCTTTACTTACCTCAGTGGAGACGAGCCAATCATTACTCGCGTGAAATAAACACATTGGAGCAGTAATTAATGATAGATCATACAAAGGCGGCAGAGCCGTTCCATACTTAATCAAATTATTGAAGAGTCCATAGTCGTATTGTCTAAATTCTCCTGAAATAAAAAAAAAAAAAATATGTAAAACATCACATTTCTTAGACAATTCCCAAATCTACAAACAGTGACTGTGTAGAAAAGGATTACGCTTGAAAAAGGTGGACACACAACTAGTCCCTATTGACATTGCCATCTGTGGGATATTCTAGCCTATTGGCAGAATCATATATTTCATTTCGAAGCCAATGGCCAGGCTACCCGATTTCTTGTGTATCGCCCTCCCTAGTGCCGACAGTTTATGGTTATGTCCCCCTCGCCTATCAAAAGAATTATTGTTTTAAATTTCTAGTTTCGTATCTGCGATACAATTATCCTTCCCCCCATCATAAAAAAATGACACTGTTGGTAATATTGACAATTTCTTGTTACTATGAATGTATTACACCCTCAATAATTTCACTTCGGTCTGCTTCTGAATGCGTGATCTTACCAACTGAGCTAATGTGGCCATCGACATATATAGATTTCTTTCTTAAAAACAAATACTCTACCTGTTCTAATTGTTTGGCCATAATGATAAAACTGCTTTGTAGAAGCTCCAGCTGGCATAGTTTGAGCAATTAATGGAATCATCGACTGAAAATAAATGATAATATTGCATTTGAAAATAGAGTGTTGAAAATATTATACAGAGTGTAATTTTTTATTGTTCGCCGTTTCTTTACGTGACAGGTTTGAACGAACCTAGGTTCAAACATATTTTATATTCACATATATTTTAATGCAAATTGTAAAATTATAAGCACTTTTTTATTTTTTACAATTAATTATTTTTTATTTATTTGCTTTTATCATGATTAGAGAATATTATTTAGGTATTATGCAAATCACAACGTACACACTTTTTATTTATTATGAAAATACCTACTTTCTGTATATTGTTGCCCTAATCTGGGCACGCTAATATACTAGTTAGGTAAATACTTTAAAACACTTATTATTGGAGAACCAATCAAAACAACTACTCTCCTAGCTAATACTGACGAAGTATTGAATTACATGATAAGATTCTTAGCATTTTAAAGAAAAAAATATTGAAAATACTTAAATCATTTATTTACATTTAGTCATTCACACTTTTTTTATTTAATATGAAATTATCTACTTTCTGTATATTGGTACCTTAACTGGGTCACGCTAATATACTACTTAGGAAAACACTTTAAAACACTCATTATTGGAAAACCAATCAAAACAACTACTCTTCTAGCTAATACTGACGAAGTATTGAATTACATGATAGGATTCTAATCATGATAAAAGCAAATAAATAAAAAATAATTAATTGTAAAAAATAAATCAAGAATAGGCTTGTAAATAATGAATGAATGTTTCTATACTCTACTGATGAGAACTAACGAGTTCGAAAAAACTTGTACAACTTTTCTAGAGTTGAAATAGAATGTAAGGTTCAATAATAATTGTTGTGAATGACTGAATTTCAATAAATAATTTGAGTATTTTCAATATATTTTTTTTGCCTTAAAATCCCAGGAATCCTATCATGTAATTCAATACTTCGTCAGTATTAGCTAGAAGAGTAGTTGTTTTGATTGGTTTTCCAATAATGAGTGTTTTAAAGTGTTTTCCTAAGTAGTATATTAGCGTGACCCGGTTAAGGTACCAATATACAGAAAGTAGATAATTTCATATTAAATAAAAAAAGTGTGAATGACTAAATGTAAATAAATGATTTAAGTATTTTCAATATTTTTTCTTTAAAATGCTAAGAATCTTATCATGTAATTCAATACTTCGTCAGTATTAGCTAGGAGAGTAGTTGTTTTGATTGGTTCTCCAATAATAAGTGTTTTAAAGTATTTACCTAACTAGTATATTAGCGTGCCCAGATTAGGACAACAATATACAGAAAGTAGGTATTTTCATAATAAATAAAAAGTGTGTACGTTGTGATTTGCATAATACCTAAATAATATTCTCTAATTATAAGCACTTTGGTAACTGATATAGGAAAAAATTATAGCAAAAATACATAGGGCAGACATTTATGAGGTAAACTGTGCCTTTCATGAAAATTATATTAAAAATTTAGTAGTAATCAAATAAGACCCTTACTCTCTCCAGTTGCACCGAATCATATCCAGCGATCAGGAATATTATATTTGCACACATTTCTTGAAACACTACTTGCTCCCTACAGAGAGCTTGCCCTGCTAAGTTGAGGATTTCATTGTTTGGTAGGAACTGACCATATCCAATTATACTTGATATATACTGTAAAAGATAAAAGAGTAAGACAATTATACAGAAATATTTTATTATTTTTGAACAATTTGGAACAAGAACTAAACTTGGTGAAAGGTAAATTTCTTAGTTGACAATTTTCCACTTATATACTTTATGTTGATTCTTTTACGTTTGATAGGTACCTTACTTTATTATTGCACTTTTGGTTTCAGATTTGTAATTGTCAGGTAACTCCAAATTTCATTTAACTGATAAAAACTGGATATTTGGGAAAGAAAAGTTTTACACTAATAGCCCAGAAGTCCCCTACTTTCCCTCGTCGGCTTCCCTGTTTTTGCGGAGCAGCAAGGGCGTAAGTCGCAGACATTTTAGAGCTGGCTATAAAGTGCA
This sequence comes from Rutpela maculata, assembly GCA_936432065.2. NCBI lineage: Eukaryota > Metazoa > Arthropoda > Insecta > Coleoptera > Cerambycidae > Rutpela > Rutpela maculata. Next base: position 49,626,246 of record OW386285.2, read on the forward strand.
GCAGAAAGGTTGTTACTGATCCGATTTGGGTCGAAATGATCATAAAAGCTTAGGAGAAGCATATCCGTTCATATTTTAGATGTTCCATGCATATTTTGTCCATAATTTTCCATTCTACTGCTGTCAAAATTTCAAAAATTGAAAAAACTCTGAAATAGCGCCGTTGCGGATAAATTAAGACTCGGAGGGGAAAACGTTTCCGAATAAACATTTCTCTTCACACTTTGGGTTATCCATTGGTATGTCTACCTTCTCTGTAGCGTAACTCGTTACGGAGCTACGCCACTTCGAGCGTCTCCGCTCGGCGACACTCTGACAGTTAAGTGCGTTCATTGTTGCACCGATCACGTCTAGTCTAGCCAATCAAGCAGGCGCACGGCGAGCTATGCCTTCTTAGTTTAGTAGCTGTGACAGTCCTCGGAGTGCAGGAGCTCTGGTCTGAACTGCAGCATCATGTGCAGGAGCTATAGAGAATCTAGTAGCATAAACAGCCAGTCAATGTATGCATATGGATGATGATCCGAACGACCCTATTTCCCAGTAGATCAATAATGTCAGTTGTCTTGCCGAATAAAGTTATTTTTTGAGTCTGACAAGTTAAAGTTCATTCAGTAAATCTTATAAAACACCAATAATATATAAACAGGAATTCGCAACTAGTCTTATCGGCGCAGTCAGGGCAGTTCCACCGGGCGTATGACGAGCGCGGCCGCGGCGAGACTCGAAGTGGCGTAGCTCCATAACGGTGACGCTACAGAGAAGGTAGGCATACCAATGGAAAGCCCAAAGTATGAAGAGAAATGTTTATTCGGGTACGTCTTCATTTATACACAATGGCGCCATTTCGAAATTTTTTCAAGTTTTAGCAGCACTAGAGCAGAAAATTATGGACAAAATATGCATGGAACATCTGAAATACGAAAGGATATGCTTCTCCGAAGCTTTTATGATTATTTCGATCCAACTCGGACCAGTAACAACCTTTCTGCTTCACTTTATAGCCAGCACTAAAATTTCAGCGACTTAGGCAGTTGTTTCTCCGTAAAAACAGGAAAGCCGACGGAGGAGAGTAGGACACTTTTTGGTACGGGTTGTCCTCGACCAAAACTACAATCCTGCAAATTTTCATCTTTACAATAATTAATTCCCGGTCAAAAATTAAAATTGCTGGGATATAATACTATACCTGGGCTATAATGCTATAACAAAACAAAAATAGTACCTAGACACTTAATATTGACAAAAATACCATAAACATTTTGGTATAAGAATTCTAAAAGATACTGGAAGTTTGAGGATTCAAGAGATTTTACTTTAATAGCATTGTAATTCACCCATATATAATCAAAGTACATATTTTTGTTGCTTGGAATATACAGCTACTAACTTTGGATAAATAATATAAAATCTGTACTCAAAATATTTAGCTCCAAAACTTATTCAAGAAAAAATACCGTAGAATAAGTGCTTACATTGTTTGAAAAAGAAATGCATGATCTCGTCTTACGTCGTTGAATGTGCTCAAAAATCAAACCCAGAACATATACCGTTTCTATCTCTCATGGTTTTAGGCAAAATTCCAAATCCGGTCGAATTTGATCAATGCTATAAGAAAACCTCACCATTCCTATGATTCAGTTTCAGTGGAATTGCCTAAGTTGTTTATAAGTTATTGATTTTGACCTAAGCAAAACTCTTAATGAGCATGACCTCCAATAATGAACAGTTTGTTAGCTTTAGACAATTTACATGATTCTATTCATTCCAATATGTACTATTTGCGGTATGATTTCTAGTTTTAAACTTTAAAAAGAAAGGCGAAAGAGTCAGAAAATATTAATTTCAATCCAATAATGACATTGACATGTTTCTCTATTTTTTTTCAACTTTTGTTTTGAAACTTGAGACTGATAAAAAATCCGAAATAATTTCCTAAGCTTTACTACACAATTCCTATACGAATATCCCACATCTCCCTTTCCTTTTTTTATATTTTTCTTGCAAAATGCCAATCATTTCAAAATCAAGTTGAAGAATTAAGACTAGAATAATATACACAGGGTGAGCCACGGTGGGTGGAGTATTAAAAGTATATGAAGAACGGATCAACCGATTGCTTTGAAATTTTGGATACCAAGATAATCGAGTATGATCTCTCCAACTAAAATATTTTCGAAAGTGCAGTGTTGCCATTTATACGTAAAACTGGCAATATCTTCGTTATTTTAAATACAATACCCTGTATATTTTTACATTTATTGGATCGTTGTCTCTTTCTGAGTAACTTTTGTTAATATTTCTCTATACCTATCTCAAGCCGTTTTCGAGATAATAATTCTTTTCTGAATTTATTGCCAAAAATTTGAGTTTCAGTAAATCGTGTTTTCTCCTACCTACGCAACAATTAAAAGATAATTTTTTAGTTGCAGCTAGACAAGGCCTGGGGGCATCTCCTCCATTAATCAAATGTTTCGAATATCATACAGGGTGAGTTAGAGAACGCTTTCTATAAGTGACTTAGAAAAATGAACGAAAGTCAATTTTTTTAAATAGAATGCCCTGTATATTATTACTGATTCGGAAAGGTGATAAATTTACCTATTTAAAAAGGTATATACCCTATACCCAATGCGCACCGTTTTAGATTTATGGGCACTTTTCTGTAACCTTACTAGGAATATTAGTCTTTTGGTATACATATCATAACGGGTGGGCCATGAAATTTTTATTTTGTCATTTTGCAATGACAACAGACATGCTATTTTTCTAAATAAAGCCTTGCCTTGCCTAGCCGCAATTAGAAAAATATCTTTTAATTGTTGCGTAGTTAGGAGAAAACACGATTTACCGATAGTCAAATTTTTGTCAAAAAATTCAGAAAAGAATTATTATCTCGAAAACGGCTTGAGATAAGTATAGAGAAATATTAACAAAAGTTACTCAGAAAGAGACGACGATCCAAAAAATGTAAACATATATAGGGTATTCTATTTAAAATAACGAAAGTGTTGCCAGTTTTACGTATAAGTGGCAACACCGCACTTTCGAAAATATTTTAGTTGGAGAGATCATATTCGATTATCTTGGTAACCAAAATTTCAAAGCAATCGGTTGATCCGTTCTCCATATACTTTTAATACTCCACCCACCGTGGCTCACCCTGTATATATACTTATAATTTGTAAATATTGACACTTTCATACCTCATTAAACAAAAGAAATATAAGTGGGAAATATATCGTATTGTTTTTTGTGTACCCACTCAAATAAGCGGAAATTGAAACATTACCTGAGTTCTTTCAACCATAAAATAGTCTATTCACTTTACCTATTCAAGTATAAACTTACACTGACTCCTCTAGAAAACAGTGACATAAACCTGGCGGCTGGGTGAGGGGTATTCGACATAAATGCTACTGGCGCCATGGCAATCATCACCTTTATATGAGCATTGTAACTAGGTTTTTCCGAAGCCATTACCATAAAACAAGTAGTACCTTGTGAATGTCCAATATAGGTCATCTCCCTTTGTGTTGTTTTTTCCACTATATAGTTTATTTTAGCAGGTAGATCGTATATACCAATTTCATGCCAACTGAAGCAAAAAATGTGGTATTAAAATATGAAGTTTTTTATTGACGTCAATGATGGCCAATTAATAGATAACTTTAAACTCGTATACTATTTATTTTAAATACCTACAATTTAATTTAAGAATAAATGATGAAATAGTATCAATAATAGTTTTAACATGAGAAATGCTATGATTTTATTAGCGGTCAAAGTCGAATGAACTGTTCAACATCGATGAAGTTTTAAAGTTTCAGATATTGATAAAATTTTTAAAGTAATAGGTGGGTTATGTTCATGTCCAAAATTTTGGAAAAATCGATTATTCCCTAATAAGTATGTATTTAATATTCAATTCGAAAAACTTGTGATCATCATATTTCAAAGTAATTTTGTGGAGTAACTGTGGAAATATTCTAAAAGAAGACATCACTCGATTAGCAACGAAAACACAAGCGAAACGTGTAGAAATGTGAAACAACCTTGAATAACTTAACCTTTAAAACCTTTAAAATCATCTTCGTTTTGTATTTTGGTGTCTGTAATTTACAGTATGGAGTTGTACTTCATTTGTATCTCACTTAGTTTGTACAATATAAAACAAAGACGTAATATTCGCGTGAAGTGTGATGCGCCAATGCTGACCAATGATAGTTCAAGATATATCAGACAAGCCCTATTTTATATCCAGGCCACGGCATTTTCCTTTCGATTAAATGCATTTGCAGTTATTATGCCATTTAGTTTGAAATAGTATCAGGAGAGCAGGATATTGTAGTGGTACGGATATTCTTGAAATCATGAGGGAAAGTTGCAAAAACCTGCCCAAAGAAATTCGTCATAAAATAAAACTGGATTTTATATGTATAGTTAATTTGTAGTTTTGAGTTTACCTTGTAATTCATGTTTTCCTGATACAGGAATCCTCAAAGGGGATTTAAATTGGAATTTGCGGAATGCTGGTTGGGGTGGTATGTTGTGTGTGTGTGGTGATTCGTTATTGTCTTCGTTTGTGATGGATGTCTAGTTTTTCGTGGAGGAGGCTGTGCGTGATGTGAAGACCAAAGCAGAGCCTCTTATCAAGAGAGACCCCCAAGTATTTTATCGTATTTCGTTCTTGCACGTCTTGTCCGTCGATGTTTAGTTTCGTGATTGTCCTTATGTTTGTAAATTTTTGGTTAAAAGTAATTGATTCTGTTTTCTGGGGGTTAATTTTGATTTTTTAGGTTGAGTAATAGTCAGTCAGATGGTAACGAATTTTTTATGTGGCACCTTGAATAACAGCCCAAACTTTATCTGAAATACAGCACAGGAAACATCTAAAGGCTCAAGATGCCAAGACTACTTTGGAATCGGAAGAGAATAACAGACTTACTGGGAGATTTCAGACTCTTTATCGAAAAGATATTCTTATGGTCTACTATCAACTGGAGTCCCATGCTAATTACAATAATAGCAAGAAACTTTTTCGACCAGTAAGACTAGTAAAAGAGTGATTGATAACAAATAAATTGATCAATTAAGCACTAACAGGCATCAGATTATTGAGATTTGGCGCCAATGCTGCGAAAAGCTTCTCGAAAATGCCTATTCTCCGGTATAAGATGACTGGCAATAGAACGCAAACCTTCAATACTATAATACCAATATCTTCATAAAGAAACCTAGATTACGAATTGGCTTGGTGTTAGCTGTAACTTGTGTGGGAAAAATTTATGGCCCAGAAACAAAATGGCGTTAAGGAATTAGAGCACCTGGTGGTAAATTTGAGTTCTTAGGGCATCAACAACATTTTTGATACATACTAATATACTTATTACATTTCTAAGACTCCTTACGTGGAACATCCAGATAGGTGGGGGGCGCACAGTGGGCCAGAATCCGAAAAATCTGGCCAAAAATCGAAAAATCGAATTTCGAATTTAGGGCTTTTTTGTCCCAGAACGTTCAATAGGTGACCTCAGGTATAATATAAACCGGTCCCAAGGAGCCGGCATCACCCAAGCTCTTGACGAATATGACCGTCATAAGTGCACCGAGCAGTTTGTTTCAGGCATGTTGTTGTAGTCAACAGAAAGTGCTGTAAAAATTTAGAAAATAGTGACATTACAATACATTAAAATGTATTCTCCACAAGATATATGTAATTAAACAGCGAAGGTGAAATTCCGTAGTTATAAGTTTGTAAAAATTTATTAACATTCAATAGGAGGTGGTTTTTTCATAGAATATTGAAAACATTTTTTCTTTATCAAGAAAAAAGTCTATGACTCGTTCACATTCGTTCAATGGTTTTTTTTTTCAGTTGTTCGTTGAACATTCTTGGAAAAAAATATGTAAAAATTGGCTGCCCCTAGGTACCACTCTTGTTTTTGTGATCGTTTTTCCAACACGGTGCAAAATACAGTGACGCGTTAACTTTGGTTTATAGTGATGTTTTAGCATATATGTATTTAAAAATTCCATTTAAACGTAACAATTCATAATATTTATGTGTTATAAACAATTTTCGAAAAAAATAATGCATTTTGTTGTCCAATTGAAATGATTAACTTTTCGCAAATGTTTGTCGCCATATTGGAGCCGCCATTTTGTTTTTAGAAAAACTATTACCAAATTCGTAATAAGCGGCCTCGAAAACCCTTGAGTACCGATTTTTAATTGAAATGGTTAACTTTCTTCAAATTTTTGTCACCATATTGGTACCGCCATTTTGTTTCTGGAGAAACTATTATCAAGTTCCTAATTAGCGATCTCGAAAATCCCCAAGTACCAATTTTCAATTGAAACGACTAACTTTTCTCAAATGTTTGTCGCCATATTGGAGCTGCCATATTGTTCTTGAAAAAACTATTACCAAATTCGTAATCAGCGACCTCGAAAAGCCCCAAGTGAAAATTTTCAAAACCATTACTCCATTTTTGAATTATGGCTAGCTTTTTCGGATTCTGGCCCACTGTGGGGTGGTGTGGATCCCCCTGAAAAATTTTTTTCCCAACAAAATTTGAAAATTTAAGTATCATGTATTTTAGTCTTAATATGTAAGCAAATGTGCTAAAAACTGGTCCTGTGGGATTTTTAATGGGTATAGGACTAGTATCAATATCTTTGTAGAGAAAACTAGATTACGAAATGACATGATTATAAGCTGTAAGCTCGTGTGGGAAAGAAAATATGTGGCGTCGACGAATTAGAGCACAAAGGAATGAGAGGCTGAAACAAGATCCTGAACTTAGAAATAGACTTACACAAAAAGAAAATATTTAAAGAAAAAAAAACGAAGAAAATTATAACCCCATTGGTCAACTGGCTGTCAGGGACAAACGTGCTCAGAAAAAAGTATGGCAAAAACCTTCAAGAAACTACAGAAGCAATGTAATTTGGACATCAGATTCGCTTTTGGTTGTTATCTTGTTTTGGATACTTAAACTGTTTATTCAGTTGTCTTTTCATAAGAAACATTGTATTTTTTTAAATATAAAATATAATTATATAAAACCCATTCATTCTTCTGCCTTATCATTCCTCTAGTACGGTTTTTTTCAAAAACTTTTCTAAAACCTAAATAAACAAGAATTAAGTCCGATTCTTACATGATTTCTGTAATTCAACATTAATTGTTTGAAACTATTCGACAATTATCACATGCCAGAATTTTAATATTTTCATATCTCAAATAAAATAGTTTGGAAATTTTCACCCATATACCTTTGGTTCATAAATCGTAACGCTACTGACTGTGAAATAGGACAAACTGTAGGCTATAATAGCCTATGTATGAAGGCAAAAATAGTGTAAATATTTCGTGCAAAGACGAGATTACCTTCCACCCCATTTTCGAGGGTGCTGAACACGATGGAAGTAGTGGGACGAGTTTTTGACTGCCGCAACCCCCAGAAACGGCCAAAAACCACCCCTTTATGTTTTCTTATATAAACGGGTCTGGGGAGTAATTTATCGCCGGGCCATACTTGAAATAACATCGAAGGGGGTTATAGAGTAAGTGGAATCCAGACAGCAGGGGGATTAAACCCTCCCGAGGGGTGTAAAATCATTTTTTTTTTCAAATTATTCGGTTCAAAAGCGTATTCCCCCGTTTTCGGTATCGCTGATCATGGGAAAAATATTAATTTTTAGCTTCAACCACTTCAAACGGGCAAAAATCACTCCCAACTAACCAGAAAGCATGCTATCCAGGATTTACAGGATCTTTGACACATGATCGTTATTTTTGTGCACATCCCTTCATTTTTCACAGAAGAGGGGGTGTTAGCGACCTCGGGGGTTGCTTCAACCCTTCCAAGGGGTGTAAAATTCATTGATTACACTTTGGATCGTCAATACGCCCTCCCCCGTTTTCGCAGGCGCTGAACACGATAAAAATATTCACCTTCATCTCCGACTCTCTTCAGGATGGACGGAAACTTGATTTAAATTGATTTAATACCAATTTAATAACACTTTTCCGCGAAATAATGTGCAAATCTTTAAATTTGTGATAAACGAATGAATCTCCAAAGAAATCTGTAAATTTAATATTTATTTATTTTAATTATTTTTCATTTTTGTTTTACTTTTTTAAATATTTTATTTTATATTAAGTAGTTATTTTATATTAGTCCAAGAAACATGTATAGACGTGAAATATAGGTAGTATAATATTCGAGCAAGAGATTAAAAAAGTTAAAATATTTTTCTCGTGTTCAACGACACTGAAAACGGGGATACGCGTTTGAACCAAATCATTTGAAAAAAAATTATTTTCCACCCCTCGGGTGGGTTTAATCAACCCCCTAGGCCTGCTGTCTGGATTCCACTTACTCTATAACCCTCTTCTATGTTATTTCAAGTGTAACCCGTTGATAAATCACTCCCCAGACCCGTTTATATATGAGGGAAATATAACGGATCCATAAAGGGGGTGGTTTTTGGCCGTTTCGGGGGGTCGCGGCGGTCAAAAGCTTCTCCCACCACTTCCATCGTGTTCAGCACCCTCGAAAACGGGAGGGGGAGGGGATGTAATCTCGCCTTTGCACGAAATATTTACAAAAAAGTAGTCTTCTAATGCTTCATCACATTGATTGTATTGGAGATGTGGACAGCCAAACATATGTATGAAGAAAACTCTGCTTTGATGAAAGTAGACAACCATAACTCTGAAAAATGTAATAAAATTGACAAAGGCATCAAACAGAGTTGTGTTCTGTCATCAATCCATTTCAACATCTATAGTGAATACGTGATTTGACAGTGCTGGAAGACAGGGTGGAGGAGCTATAGATGGACCCAAAGTTTGTAACTTGACATTTGCACATGATACCACCTTAGTTGAGGCAAATGAGGATGAGGATGAACTTAACAGGTTTCAAACAATAAGGCGGAAAAGTAGAATAATAAGAATTAAAGAAAATTAAAATTTCAAACTACTTAATGAAACGTGGATCTGAGATGCAAATAATGTAATAGAAAATTATTATTATGTTGAAAATTTCTTTAAATATTGTGAATGTAAACAAACCTGAACTGCCAGAATTCTCTGCGATGGTGACTAAGTAAAACGTGTTTTCTGGAATGAATTGATCCTCTTGCATTTCCCATCCAAACATCATATCCTCTATCAGCTAGTAAAAATGCCAACCCCCTCTCAGGACCATTTATAATCCAGTTTTCTGCAGATCCTAGTAGACCATGCATTAAGAATATAACTGGTCTCGGTCCTACAAATTCTTCATTTAGTTTTCCGTAAGGTATCCTAAACATGTCCAATAGATAGCCGTCTTCAGTTTCTATATCTTCATGATGTTCTATTGGATACCCAAGATTTGATACGAATTCCATCTGAAATATTAAGTAGTTAATTAATAAATTTAGAAATTGCAAAGTTATTAAATTGTTCAAAGTTTTATCCCAAATAATATATGTATGAATTTATCTCATAAAAAACGACAAATATTTGAAAATGTGAAAATTTTATTTTTAATTTTTTTTTGTTATGGTAATTTCATATGTAATAATAATAATTTTATAGTTATTGTCCATCCAATGCATTCTGCTTTATTTACTTCTGTAGTCCAAAAAATATTTCAAACTACACAAAAATTGTATGTGGAATCCAAGATTTGAGAGACCTATCGCCGTTAAAAGTTATGAACCAAAAAGTACGTATTCTGCCTAATTATTACCTCGGAGCTACAAATGGTGTCAATTGACGCAGAATTTTATGCTGTATCTAAAGCTGCAATTATATTTGAGTGGCTTATTCGTAGATTTTTTTAATGAATTTTACCTCGTTTTTCATGACATTCTTTTGAAAAGTATTGAATGTTTTGGTAACAAAATCCTTGAGTCATACTTAAACAACAGAAAGCAGTTTGTAGATTATTTTGTTGCTGTAACTGCTGCCTGTCGATATTGGTGTTGGTGGTTTTCCACCCTTAAATAAAAAAAAGTAATATATGGAAAAGTACTGATTATTAATTTTTGAAATGCAGTATATTTATGTTTATGGGACCGCTGATTACTAATCTGAAGTCAAAATAAAAAAATCAAAATGGCGGCTTCAATACGGCTGACGGAAATGAGACAAAATGTAAAAAATTGCTTGATTTCGCATTCTGATTTATGCTTATAAGTCAAGATAAAAAAAAATGAAAATGGTGGCTCCAATATGGCGGAGGGAAACGGGGCAAATGTAATAAATTGCTTGATTTCGCGTTTTAATTTATGATATAAGTATTTGGGGTCGCTAATTACGAATAAGAAGTCAATATTAAAAAATTGAAAATAGTGTGGCTCCTATATGGCGAGGCTAAACAGGGCAAATGTAACAAATTGCTTCATTTCGCGTTTAATTTATGCATATAAGTTTTGGGTAGAAAACTGAAAAGATTTTCAGCAGCTGCGCTTGATGTTGGAGATATTGATGCCAGATTTAAAAAAAAATTAAAAGTTTTTTCGAAATTACCTTTACAATTTAAAATGCATTTTTATCTAAAGCAAGTGCTTTACATGAGCAAAAAAATTGAGCATCTAGGTAATGTTACATTTTAACGAAAGACTGTATATGAGATAATTTTTTTAAATTACTGGCTAATTAGAGCAACAAAATGGCGACCTTTTTATATAGAAAAATATAAACACGCACATTTTTCCGTCATAACTTCTTTATTTCTTATGCTACAGAACAAGTAAAAAATAACTTGAACGCGCAATTAATTGTCTTTAATTTCATCTCTCAGCATGCTTGACGTAGGTGTCACAATTTCTGAGATATTTAACATTTAAACTAAATTTTTCGTCTTATAAACGTTCGGATGCCATTTGTAAACTTTCATATCTCCGAAACTATTGAATCTATGTAAATAATTAAAAAAGCGAAAATCATTATCAGTTTATCAGCTTTATTTTTGGTCTCCATCCATTTTCCACTAAAACTAATATTTATTGAAATATTTAGAAACGGAAAAAAAAATTACGTTTTATCGAAAATACCTTTATAGTTTAAACTTTAATTTCTTCTAAAGCAAGTGCTCTACATAAACGAAAAAATTTGAGCATCTACGTCATGTTATATACTATTAAGAAATAGTGCTTGAAATTCCTTTTTTTTAATTACTGGCTAATTACAGTAACAAAAGAGCGACGTTGTTATTAAAAAAATGTGAAGACGCACATTGCTTCGGTCATAACTTCTTTGTTTTTTATGTTACAGAAACAAATAACAAAATAGTTGAAAGCTTAATAATAGCCTATTATTCTACCTATTAGCATTTTTGGGGTAGGTGTCACAGTTTCTGAGATATTTAACTCTCACTCTAAATAATTAGCTTATGAACACTTGGATCCCAAATATAAACTTAAATATACACAAATATAAAACAAAAAATATAATTAATTCCCAGTTTGTACTTTCTGTAATTGGTCTGTAACATTTCTTCGATAAAGTAATCCTTTTCGAGATACTTGACGAAAGCCATTTGGAAATACCTTTTTTTTTAAGCTAAAATCGCAATTTTTAATTCGTTATAACTTAAAAACTATCAATTCATGTGCAAAATTGCATAGAACCTTGTCTTCTTAAAATTTGATTCTTTTTCATCTCCAATAAATATATATTTTTTTAAGTGCCACCCCATGAGAAGGGGTGGCATCCACTCCCTACAAATTAGCAAGCCCCCGCACACTATAGAAACTTTTCTGTGATGCATTTACTATTATACTGCCAAAAATAAACGAAATCCGTTCAATATGACATTATTCCGAAGTTAAAACTTCTAGTTACTGTACTATAAGCTAATAAGTGATTCTAGACTCAAAAATTAAACTCAGAACGACTCATGTTGTCTCAATACCTCGGAAACAAAAAACCGGGATAAAACTTTATTAAGCGATTTTATTCTGTTGGGAAAAATCCAGTGTACTAATTAAGCAAAATAAAAAATCTATTCAATAAGTCACATACAATTTTAGGAATTAATATCCCTCTATTGGAAGACACATATTAGGTTTATATGCAATATTATGCAAGTAATTATTTTGCACTAAAAAGGCTTTGTGATATTACCAGTAAGAGTAGCATTTTTGTAAATTCGAATCTCTAATTCGATACGGAATTATTTTTTGCGGATATTTAGCATCTGCGAGCAGAGTGTTTCTGCTGCAAAAAAAGAGCTATACGTTAAATGTTTGGAATAACTATTAGAGAATCTTGTAGAACATGAGGGTCTCGCCGGTTAAGTATATGGAATTGGGCCCAGCGGTTTATTGGGCTATTCATTCACATGAATGTTGCTTATGAGTAGAAATGCTCAATAAAATATATAATAAACCTCTATCTATATTAGCAGAGTTATGGGGGTAACAACTCTCAACTTTAAAATTAATTTTTTTCAAAACTAATTGAATTGAAATTAATAGGAGACGTTGATATAAAATAGCTTTATTTTTACATTTTTTTTACATTCCTATTACGTCATTTAGTATATAAAAAAAATAATTTATTTTTTAAGTGACACCCACCAAAAAAATCTATAATTTTTAACACTAACATAATTATCGTATGTAAAAATTTGGGGGAAGATGATTAAAAATATAAATCTAGGTAATGAACACAGGCACACAAAAAAAAATTAAGTGCGAAGCCTCTTAATTCCTACTCATTTGGAAGCCAATAATCAAAAAAATATACTACTACTTTTAGCTTGGCTCTCAATTATTTTTTTTGCTTCAGAAATATTGATTTTATTAGACAATATGGTTAGGCCATTTTAATTAATCCACAGAAATATCTCCTCAGGAAAGGAGATTAGCGAAAAATGTTTCAGACAAAAGTTGTTCCATTCAGAGGGGGACATCTTTTGGGCAGAACAATTTTCCATCCCCCACCCATGATCAGCGTGGGGTGGGTGTAACTTTTGAATTTTTTATGGCACTCTCCATTTTTTGATCGCGTATTCTGATTCTACGAAAAAAATTGCATAACTTTTGTAGCAAACATTTTTTCTCCCCCCACTCTGATCAGCGGGGATGGCGGTGTACCTTTCGATTTTTCAAAATTCTGCGGACGAACATCTCTGAACTAGGGCATTTTTAGGAAAAATGTTTCAAACAAAAGGTGACCCTCTCTGAACTAAACAACTTTTGTTTGAAACATTTTACCTAAAAATGCCCTAGTTCAGAGATGTTCCTCTGCAGGTTTTTGAAAATTCGAAAGTTACACCTCCGTCCTCGCTCATCAGGGTAGGGGGTAGAAAAAAATGTTTGGTACAAAAGTTATGTAATTTTTTTGGTAGAATCAGAATACGCGATCAAAAGTGGAGAGTGCCATTAAAAATTCAAAAGTTACCCCCACCCCAAGTTCATCAAGGGTGGGAGGTGGAAAATTATTCTACCCAAAAGATGCCCCCCTCTGAACGGAACAACTTTTGTCTGAAACATTTTTCGCTAATGTCCCTTCCTGACGAGATATTACTGTGGATTAATTAAAATGGCCTAACCATATTGTCTAATAAAATCAATAATTCTGAAGCAAAAAGAAATAATTGAGAGCCAAGCTAAAAGTAGTAGTATATTTTTTTTGATTATTACCCTCCAAATGAGTAGGAATTAAGTGGTCTAGGTCTTCGCACTTAATTTTTTTTTGTGTGCCTCTGTTCATTATCTAGATTTATATTTTTAAGCATCTTCCCCCAGTTTGACCTTGAAGTAATTTTTACACACGATAATAATATTAGTGTTAAATAATATAGATTTTTTGGTAGGTGTCACTCGAGGGGTTGATATAAAAACAGCACCCTCAAAAATTAAATTATTTTTTTTATATACTAAATGACGTAATAGGAATGTAAAAAAAATGTAAAATATAAAGCTATTTTATATCAACGTCTTCTATTAATTTCAATTAATGATCTTCAACAGTTTTGAAAAAAAATAATTTTAAAGTTGAGTTATTACCCCCATAACTCTGATAATGTAGGGGATAGAAGTTTATTATATATTTTATTGAGCATTCCTAGTCATAAGCAACATTCATGTGAATGAATAGCCCAATAAGCCGCTGGGCCCAATTCCATATACTTAACAGGCGAGACCCTTTGCCTAAAATAAATAAAATTTTTTCCCTGCATATTGTATACACAAAATATAATTTCGCAGTTATTCCACACGTAATGTCTCTGACTTGCAGTACGATACGCATAAATTAAAGTTATGAAAACAAATCTATACAATATGGATTCAGTATAATCAGTATAATCTTTGTATATCATCAAATGAATTTTGTACCTAGATATATTTATTATAGAGCTATTTCAACAATCAGTAAACATTTAGAATGCTGATGTTATATTATAATCAGCCTTTTCATCGCATAAGTATGTAAACCTCAATTTTCTATCGTTTTCTGAAGACTACCAGAGTTTCCCGCTAACATGAAGACTTAAACATAATTTTTTGCATTTAGATACGCTTTTTTCTCTAAAGAAAATATTATCTATACTCAGTGTGTCCCATTTTGCTTGGAACCACCCTTACCAAAATTTTATTTCAGATCCGATTTGGATCACGTTTTGCTTATAATATATATCTTTAAAATGTGCATTCATGTGGAACAGTAAATTTGATAAAACATAAATAAAAGGTTGACCCAACGCTTTTGTTTTTGGGTAGTGGAAAGTGATGAAATCTTATTAGCGATTTTTTAATTTCAAATCTGAGTACACTACTGAATTCGCCAATCCTTCAAATGGGTTTGTACCAAATTTCATGAGAAAATATCTGTTTTTGGATTTTTCCCGAAAGAAACAAAAATTATGAAATTGTCAATGAAAACCCACTGTATTTAGTATTTAAAAGAGTGCCTTGACTCAAACAACTGACAAATGAACGTTTAATTGCCAATCTGTGTAGGTTTTTTAAATACACAATCCCGTGCAACAGTGAATTTTCACGAGCAATTTCAGAATTTGTATTTCTCTCATCTTCTTTCTGATAGTCAGCTCTATGAAGGTGATTAATGTTTCTGCAGAACTCTTTCAGCTTCAACGTTCAAATTTGGCATAAATATCTATCGTTTGATTTAAACATCCACTTAAAAAGAGATTTTTTTTCGAAACTCAACTCCATAGAGAATTAAAATATGAAAAATAATGGCACTCCCAATCTTTCAAGTTAGAACCTTAATATGTTGCTTATGCATTAAAACTAACCTTTTAACCATGCATTTTTCGACGTTAAAGTCTAAGGGGGGTTAAAGTTTAAAAAATGGATCTGCTGCCTGCCTACCTTGCCTACTTTGAAATCTGAAGGAGATGTTCCTTGTGTTAAAACAGCCAGTTAAAAGAAAATGTTTAAAAACATTCTACTCACCTACAAAATTATTAATTTCTTTTTCAAAGGAAAATCATATTAAAAATTTCGAGTTCCAGATTTCAACTTAAATAAAAAAGGAAAGACCTCTTCGAACATATTTAGTGGGAGAAGACGACAGAGATAAGTATTGAATGCTTTGGTACCGCAACTGCAAAAGATGCTTTACAAAATCAGTAAATATGTCAGATACTTTAAATCTACGATAGAAAGTACCCCAAATAATAAATAAAGAATTAGAGCAATTGGTAGTTATCCCATTAATATTTACCGTAGGATCAGGGCATTAGCGCACTCAGATTTCTATGACATACGTGCACCATTATGTTCGTTCTGATTTATTTATTATCGCCATAAGTGGTGGCTTTCAGTTTTCACCTAGAAGATGAAAGAAAAAAAAAAGATAATCTATTAATCAATAGTCAAATATTTGGGAAGTGTGCGTTGTAACATGTATTCAGAAGAATGCCAGAAATATGAACTTCCACATATTCATATCTTACTGTGGTTGAAAAATGAAAGGACAATGTCCATAGCTGATTTTTGGCCCCCACCGCGGAACCCATAAGACCCAAAGAAAATTTTCGAAAAAAGCTAAAAATTAATAAAAATGCGTCTTCGTGGTATCAGAAGGCTGGGGAAAATTCTATTTCACCCCAAAAACGTGAAAACAACCCCTAAAATTGCTTTGAATAATAGCTTATACTGAATAATAATAATAATAATAATAATAATAATAATGTTTATTTACGAAAAACAAATTTAAATACAATTATACAATTATATTAACTTCGTTTATAAATGTAAACAAACATGCAACATCGCTGAAGTATAGTTAATTATACTTGTACGCGATTTCTTAACACTAAATATAACCTATAGTAAAACATAATATTTGTTGATTAACTTTACAATATATTTATTGACTAAATATAATCTATAGTTAAATATAATATTTTTGACATAGTCGGGAGATGATGTTATAATGGGGGTTAGTTCACGTTCGGGTAATGAAGTCATTATAGGTATTATTCATTTGAATATAGTCACGTTAAGGGTTAAATCACAGTAATGAATAGGTGTCTTTACGTTATTATATTTTTCCTTTGTATTTTATATAGAAAGGATTTATAGCTTTTATCATTTTACACAGTTTCCAAATATTATTTATAAGAAAATATTATTACAAATGATATCTTTTAATCTATTTCTAGGAATGGTGGTTATCCATATTTTAATTTTTTCTTGAACAATTTGACGTTTTTAATACTTTTTATATCTACCGGTAGTATATTATATAGTTTTGGATATAAGTAAACATAACTTTTTTGGCCTATTCTTTTCTTGCTTTTTGGTTGCTGACACTTTCCTTCTTTATATCTCGTTTCGTATTGATGATCTATTGGCTTGATATCATTTTTATTTTTAAAATTAAAAAGAAGTACAGCTAGACCAAACAGCTGCCTTATGTCAAACATTTTGCTATCTTTATAGAGATTTTCAGAAGGGTAAGTAATTTTTTTGGCATAAATAATCTTGAGAAACCACTTTTGTAAAGTCTCTAAACTTTTGAGGTAATGGTCACAGACTCCAACCCAACCAATTATACCATAAGATAGGTGTGGTTGTATTAAAGCATAGTATAATATACGTAGATTATGTCTAAATATGATTTTAAATGTTTAAATTTTGACAGCAAGCTTCTTAGTTTTTTTATTACATTTTGTATTTGTAGATTCCACCGAAAGTGTCTGTCTATAATTACGCCTAGTTATTTAACATATTCTGATTCCAAAATTTTTAAATCCCCATTAATTATTAATTAATTATCAGGTAGGTGTATATTATATGATGTAAACACCATATAGGTCGTTTTTTTTTAAATTTACCGTTAATTTATTATAGTCAAACCAATCTTTTATTTTTTTAAATTCATTTTCCGCGGTATCTTTTACTTCAGCCCAACTATTAGCTTTATATAGAACTGCTGTATCATCAGCAAAACTGATGATTTTTCCAGAACTAACAGTATTGGCAGACTGTTTATATACAGGGAAAAAAGAATTGGTCCTAAAACTGTTCCTTGTGGGACACCATATGTCACCGTTTGGGGATCACTAGTCACATCGTCTATTTTAACAAGTTGTGTTCTGTCAGTTAAGTAACTTTTAAGTAAAGTAAATATATTGCCTCTTAGACCATAGTTATGTAGCTTGTCAAGTAATCGTCTGTGACATACGATGTCAAATGCTTTAGCGAGGTTTACAAATATGCAAAGACACGGTGTTTTCTTATCTAAGGCAGAATATATAGATTTGGTTAAAGCAGCTATTGCGTCTTCTGTGCTTTTGTGTTCCTGAAATCCAAATTGGCTATCAGAGATTATTTTAATTTTTTTTAAGAACTGCACTATACGATATTTTGTGATTTTTTCAAATATTTTAGCTATATTTGTAATCACCGAGATTGGTCTATAATTAACAAGTTCAATGTTGCTGTCTCCTTTATACATTGGCTTTATCAATCCTATTTTCAGTGATTTTGGAAAGTAGGCTAATTCGAAAGATTTGTTTATAATGTATACTAAGGGATCGGCAATTTCATTTTGTATTTGTTCTAATACTTCAGCCCGTATATTGTCAATTCCCGGTGCCTTATTTGGTTTTAATGACACAATTACTTGCTTAATTTCTTCTACATCGGTGGGATATAATTGCATTGAATTTTGTAGCGTTGGTGTAATTTCCTCATAATTCTCTGGACTATTTATTTTATTTGCATATTTTTCACCTAATTGTGTGTAGTATTTTACAAACGAATTTGCAATATCTTTTTTATTTTCCAGTACTACACCATCCTCACTTTTTATACTATTAATATTTTTGTTTGATATTTTCTTATTACAAATATCATTTACCGTTTTACATAGCTGTTTTGTTGTTTTATTATTTTTATTTATTTGATTTCTAAAATACATCTTTTTTGCTTTAGTTATAAGGTTGTTTAATTTATTTTTATATTTTTTATATTTCGAGAGTAATTCTGTGTTTTTTGGTGAATTTAGTGATTTTATGTACAATTCTTCCTTTACTTTAATCGATTTTAATAGGCCTGCTGTTATCCATGGTTTTCTTTTACTAGCCTTCTTTTTAATTTTAATTTCTTTTGTGTTCTTTGCTATTGCCTGATTAAGTTTGGACAGAAAAATATCAGTTATTACATCAATGTGAAAATTATATTTATTTTATGATAACTATTTGGTATCGATTCGATAGAGATATTAAAAGGGTAAAAACTACCCTTATTCACCCCTATTCAGGGGGTGGAACGCTAGACACAGCACCTAATATTAAAAAAATGTTCCAAGGTGATTAAAATGTACAAAATCATTTTTCAATACTAGTTGAGCCAGACCTTCAACTGATCCTGACCTCAGCATCCGCATTTTCAAAATCAACCCCAATAAGGGTATGAAATAATATTCGCAGGAAGTATTATTACAAAAAAGCACTTTAGTTAGCGACTCTGGAAACCACCAAACTACCCTACTCGGGGGTGCAATTCTATTCACAGTCTCGAATACTAAAAAAAAAAATGCCGCGGCACTTAGTAACGAACCAAATTATTTTCTACTAGTAAAAGGGACAGACATCCATTTTGTCTTGACGTGAGTATCCGTACTACAAAAACTATGTGAATATGAAAAATATTTACAGCACGTATTGTTGCAATAGATCTGTATGGTTTTAGTCGACACGTTTTTTTAATAAAGAACAAGTAGCGAATTTAGATTAATATTAATCAAAATCTACTCCAATTTAGGGATGACAGGCACTTTAGAGAACGTATTAGAAAAAAAAGATTTTCATTTTATGAAACATATAGAATCATAATAAAATATTATATCATTTTCATTCAGTATAAGCTATTAGTCAAAGCATATTTAGGAGTTGTTTTTATGTTTTTAGGCGTGAAATAGAATTTTCCCCAGCCTTTTGATACTACGAAGACATGTTTTTATTAATTTTGAGCCTTTTTCAACCATTTTCTATGCGTTCAGTGATGGGAGGCAAAAATCAGCTATTTTTAACATTGTCCTTTGTACAGACAATAAGCTAGATGATATAATCTGTTCAAAAATTCCAAATTCTAAAGAGACGCCGAGGTAATATGAATCGAAACCCTCTTTGCATGTTAAAAGGTAACTTCTCTAAGAGGTAACCTCGATCATAAGTCATCAGAAAGAGATGGACTTTGACATTTTAAAAAGCCATCACGATGGCAACATTTTCTTTCTATTTGCAATGAAATTACGGCTAAAACTTTTCTTATAAATTTACTTCTTTGGAGGGGCGAGCGTAGAAGCGTCTTAATTATGCATGTATTTTGATCCATCGAGTTAAGCAAGATTCATCGTGGTTACTACCTAGATGGATGACCGTCCAAGGAAACACAATGATCAATCAGCGTATATGCAGAAGTTATGAAAAAGGCGAGAATTGCATAGTGAATATAACATCCCACGGAGGAGATGTAAAGCAGTTGATCCCTTTGTCTATTAAGGGCCGTTACTTTCGGTCCCGATTAAACCCGATTAAACGTTAACGGTGGGTCAAACCAATTCAGTTACCATGGAAACAATTGTACTTTCAATGATTTAGCCGACGGTTAAAGTTTAACCACGTATAATGTTGGCAGAAAGTAACGGCCCTAAATGTTAGGCTATTCTTCGCAGTGAAGCGGTTTGGCAAAATTTTCAGGTTGATCTTAGTAGCGGAAATAGGCTGATATTAAATAAATATATTATAAAAAAAACTCCTTTGGAATTTCAAAACTAAGGAATTCAAGAGAAAGCAAAATTGCTGACGCTGTAACTTTTTTTGGGGAATTGGGCAACACTGTTGGAAGGTGGTAAATCTGTTGATCTGCGTTTAAGTTGTTTCTGAATTTCAATTTGCCTGAGAATACTATAATTCTGTTATGACCGTCGTTATTGCGTTTTATAAAAATAAATTTTATATCCATTTGTACATGTGTTTCCGAACTTCAAGTATCATTTAGATGTTTTTAGGAGAATCCATCAGCTGGCGTCGCTTTCAAAAATACTTGCCTAGCGTATATAGAATCAAGAAAGTAGGTATCTATTCTTCATGGTTAATTATGATACAATAACATCGATAATTAAAATTGTAATGGTATGCAATCAACCTAAAACAAACTATCACATACTTTAATCATCATGAATAGATGGATAATGTACATCCTCTTTTCCAGAAAATTTTATAAAATTATGGGATTTACTACCTTGCCTTGGTAACATTTTGATACATTTACGTGTATATATGCACACATACAAGCAAGCGTTGCTAATTTTCCGATTTGGATTGCTACTGAAGCTTCACAATTCTTGAAACTAGAGTGTGAAATACCAAGTATATAATTACAATTTGGTTAACAATGCATTTATTTGCAAGCGGTTCTTTTTATTTTAATCGATTACGCAGAAATGGAATATATGTGTAAAAAATCGATTTTCTTTATGTATATGGATCGATCAACAAGGCCATTTCTTTGTAACTAAGTTTCAGTGAGAGTGAATCACTAAAACTAGTGTTATACAATCAGCCCTCTTTACCAATTATTTGGTTATAACTGTTTGCAAATGATAATTAATCACACAAGGTTATGGGTATTCCAATTGATGTGACAAATAAAAAAAATGTAGATGTTAGTTTTCAAGCTGTTTAAATATGTCACGGTGTCTATGATAAATAAATGTCTAATCGTTTAGTAACGTCAGTGAATCTAATTATCGTCAAAAACAGGTGTCTGGTAGTAAAACAATACAATTTTTTCCAATAGTTTTTACCAGCAGGTATTTAATATAAAAAAATATTCTTGTGTAGGTTCTTACATTTGAGTACCCTTATTATAATATAATAAGGGCACATGAAATAACTATCACTGGTAGAATTTTAAGAGCACATTTAAATAATGATACATGCTTGCAAAATACATTGAACAATGCGCGTTATTTCAAAATGCACAAAACAATTTGATTGCAATTAATAAGCCCCTGCAGAAATATTCATCCTGTGTAACGAATACTATACCTGCAGCTTTATCAGACAAATGGATTGGACGGAATAGATTTTCTTGTTTTTTCCTTATTTAGTGACATCAAATTAACATCAGATACTAAATGAGGAAGAAAAGAGGAAATCTATTCCGTCTAATCCATTTGTTTGAAAAATTTTCATTCAATTTTCATTTTCATTAATTTTCAAAATTTTATTTACGTAAGGTAAAAGACCCAATTATCGTCACTAACCCAATTATTGTCAGTTCTTACATGTTTTTGTGGAAAATAAGAAATTAGGAATTCGTTCATGTACAACGGAAATTAAAGATATTTTTTTATACCTACATTTGGAAATGTTTTTGAACAACTCTTTTAACCCTTCGCATCTTAGATTTTTTATTAGAAACAGTGTTTCAGTGGGGTGTTAGACTCTTTACCGATAGCCCCCTTTAAATTCTAAGGTAAGAGGAGCGTACAGGCTACCTATATTTTTTATTGTTGAGCTTATTTTTCAATTCTTAGTTTTTGGGAATATATTTTCTAATTCATAAAAGATGTTATTTTTGTTATTTAACCATATTTAACGATATGATATTATTTTATCATTTTTCACAAGAGAGATTACCCAATTATCGTCATAAGTGACGATAAAAGGGTTTTTACACGAAATTTTCAGTTCAATAAAAAACATATTGATATTGTCATTATGAAGCTGTGTTTTTAACAGCTATTCAAAGGTATAAAATTTTCGCTACCTAATTATCGTCATCCACTTTTCTGAATAGTTTGGCTACAAAAAAAATATTTCCAAGGGTGACAATATTATGGGCTATCTATGACGATGATATGATAGATGGAAAAACACTACTTAATGAAAATATTGAACGAAAAATTAAGCAAGTTTCTTGTCATTTTACTTAAAAATGAGAAAAATAGGATCAAAAACAAGTGAAGAAGATAAATTAAAAATAAATAATAAAGTTAATATTAATAATTACAATATAAATAACAATCCTCTTTACCAGTGAAGGCCTAAAGTGACCTTGTGCGAGAGGGGGCACACTTCGAGACAAGAGACAGCCACTGAGTATCCTAGTATACTAGGACAAATTTATTTTCCATAAAAAATCTCAGTACCGCGATTGAAATTCGAACCCGGGACCTCGGAATTTAGGGTGAGAGTTAAGCATGCAGTCATACTGTCATATTAACATTGGGCATTCTGCTGTCAAATATGAAAATACTGAGTGCTTGGACTGTTAATAAATTTAATATGTAGAGACTACAGTGTTAAGAAAATTACATAAAGTGGAATGGATTGACAATGTCCTATATAGGAAATTATTGAAGAATATGAAGAAAGTGATACTGGAAAGAAAGTTATTAATAGGAAATAATATGTGTACGAAGTGCTCGATATACCAATGAAAGAGAATATGTATTTCTGTTTAAAACATTTTTTACGTACACATTCCATTCGTTTATACTTAGGTATAATTTGATTTATTTCTTTTTCATTTTATAACTATTCTAATTTGTTATAAATTTTAAATGCTTTAGTTTTAAAATAATTTAAAATATATTTTAAATAAAATTTCTGATATCAACTAAGACTGTGGGATATGTATATGATGATATATAGAGCGTCAAGTGACGATTATTGGGACAATCGGTTTTTATTCCCTATTGCACTAAAAATATAAAATAACGTTCTTTTCCTGTTAAAAATATCTTATTACTCTCATTTAAAAATAACTCAAGTATCAGAAGATTAAATGGCTATATTAATTTTGAGTTTTCATTACAGAATTATTAAAGTCACAAGTTAAACTTTTGCTTAACATGACAATAATTGGTACATTTACCTCACAGCAACCGAATAATGTATACAAGCACTATTTATTTAAAGAATAACTTTTGTTTTTTCTTCCTCATTTAGTATTTGATGGTCTTAAGTCGAATGACTTTACCTTTTTAGTAAACCTAACCGACTTTTATACAGTCGAAATTGAGCTATTGAATGACAAACACCCTATATGAGGTATCGGGTAAAATTTCGTATAGAACAGGTCTCGAACATTGCAAACCTCAGCCCTATGGACTTCGGTTTGCACTGTGTTCTCGACCTGTAAAATACACTTACAAGCCTTGGTAAATAAATAACTATTTTACCTCTAGGTAGGTACTGTAATAACTTTGAGCATAAACTTTGATTTCCGATAGGTATCAGCTTTTACTCTTAAAACCCCCATATAACTAATTTCTATGCGGCTTTACGTGCCTCGAGCACTGCACTAGATAAATCATTGTTAGAAACAGTTTGTTGTTATAATTTATTTAGAAGTATTTGTTAAGAAAATATTAAATTCGTATTTTTATTTTTATTTGAAAATTATGACTTATGTCACTGGGTTTATTATAGTTTATTATATAATTATTGTATAGTCCAGAAACTACATGTTTTGGTCATATTTTCAGAACACTATTCTATCTTCGCAATATCGTTTATTTGTTTTAGCTAAAAGATATGCATACATGTATTTTGGTTTTAATACGAAACCTAGAGCATGCAAGTTTTTCAAATTTGAGCTTGAAACTTTAACTTCTTCATTTACCCTGTTAACATTATATTTAGGCTTCTTCCTTAGAGGAAAGCAAACATTAAGTACAAAAAAATATCATAAAAGTGATTAAATGCTTAATTAGTAACCTATGTAAAATATAGACTTTACCAATCTTCTTTTTGAAGTATTGACTCAAAATAGCGAACAACATTTCATTAAAATATCCCTCCTAAAGGGCTATGCCCATATTGTTCAAGTGTTTCCAGATTTAATTTTAGAAGCACCGTTCTTTCATATTATTATTATGCACAACATAAGATCTGTCATATGACTTGAAAAGACCCCCACAAACCTTATGGAAATTGGTTCTCAGTCGAATTTTCTGCAATTTGGATATGTTGTTGGTTTTACTTTTCTGAGCAAAAGTTCTCATGGGCACAAGTCTCGGCTATGGCTGCTTTTCAAGTTATGAGGGTTTGAACGTCACAATAAGCTTAAAAATTTGGCGGAGTAATGATAGCAATCTTTTTAGCAACCCTCCATATTTTTCTTTCTTTTACGTCGTATAAATTATTTTCAGTGGAAAAATAGCTTTATACATATATATCAAGAAAACACAACAAAATCCGATGTAGGTGGAGCTGACGGTAGCAATCCACACAAAGTAAAAGATTCTTTTTAGAACTTTTTTAATATAATTTGTGCATTAACCATTTTCGGTGGAATAATAGCTAGATACATATATTTTAATAGTACGTCGGATGGCTGGCTCTAGCGTTCACTAACCCAATACCGAGGTATAACCAAATAAAACCTATTTCATTTTATTCAGCAGGTTTTTTTACATAGGAAATCACGTTTGACGACACTCTCCGTTGGTCGAGACTGAAGTTACAAGAAAAACACAAAAAAAATGAAAATAACAAAATTCAAATTCAACCACGAATAACTTTCAAACGAAAAAAGATAAAATTATATATTTTTTTAAATTTTATAGTACAAACGATTATCTTTAATTTGATGTATAATTTATTACAAAAATAGTAACTTTAACATTAGAAAATTGACGTTAATTTAGATGGTACACAAATTGTCAATTTTTTTGAAAGCTCTAACTCGTCGTAACTCGCTTATGTATTAAGCTATTCGAATGTTTTTTTTTCACCAAAAACTGCCAAATTTCATAGACTTCATTTTGTCTCTATTAATGCTGGGTCTAGCTCTGTAAATAAAAGCGGTACAGCCTTTTAAACGCAACGAAGCGCACTACGGCGGCGGAGTCGTGAGGCTTCCCCTCTCGTTCCTCCTTCCATCAGTGGCCGTAACAAAAACTTTAGAATAATTTTCCGTTATTGTAAGATGATAAAATTAACAAATCAAATTGAATAATATGATATTAGTTGTAATAATCCATTATATATGGTGTCGTACAACGCGGGTGGTGCGTTAATAAATGGAAAATAATAGGTATCAGACAGAGATTAACTGATTTTCAGATACCTACGTCATTGTTAAACTTATGCCAGCTAGTAAAGTTTTTACTTTGTCTCGTATATTTTAATATTTTCCATTAAGTGTCAGAGGTAACCATATAATCAAAACAATTATTTACCATGCTTTCACTAACTCGTAGAGGCTCTGAACGATTAATTGGATTTTTGTGCATAACTATTATTTATTTATATTTTTGTTTTCATGTAAACTGGAAGGGTTAAAATCTGTTAAAATTGGATAGACGATCTAAATATGCTTGTGTAAAATAGGCTGTTCTCTTTTTTAAATAATACTATTCCAAGTGGGATTTTTTCCATCTAGCATGTCTTCGTTTTGATCAAAATTATCGATGCTATGAATGTAATTGTTTTCTTCAGAACTTACTGGAGGAACTCCAGGTGGTATAAAAATATCGTCACTAGTTTTTACTAATACGTGACTAGCTAAAGACGTTAAAAATGTCCGTATTTCATCGTAGGAATAACCATAGACAAAAGAATAAAGTATATCATCAAGTTTTTTTTCTTCTTACGGCACAATACATATATCGTAATATGTATAGGATTAAAAAAATGGCCTAAGCTGATTGTTTTTTTTTTTTCATACCAATTATTAATATAAATTGCATTACTATAGGAATAACGTTTAAATCAAATTTGTCTGTCCTGACATATTTAGTATCCACGACATAAATGTATATAACAAATCTGAAACTTCTTATTTACATTTATGTTCATCGAGATTAGTAGTCGCGTTTTTTTTAACCCCGACCTCAAAAGAGAGGTGTTATAAGTTTGACGCATATGTTTGTATGTTTGTTTGTCTGTCTGTCTGTCTGTCTGTGGCTTCATATCTCCTCAACGGGTGATTCGATTTTGATGTAGTTTTTTTTATTTGAAAGAATATTTTGTCGAGATAGTTATAGGTCATATTAGATTTTGATGTTTGGTCGCCATCTTCGCCATGTTGAACTTCTCTAGAAATTGTCCGATTGAAGTAAAATTGAAAATGTGCAGACAACTATGGTAGCCGAACATGATTTAGGCTTCATTTTGATTCGATCATATGAAACTGGTACGATTAGATACATTGCACATTGATCGGGGGTTTTTAAAAATTTTCAATTTTACTTGTTATAGGTTTAAAATATCCAGCTGCAGCTTCACTTAAGATACCGGCAGTTTTATCAAGAATTGTCAATTCATTCTCATGAACCAAGTTTTCTTCGCCTGATTCAGCTGTGACTGACAACAAAAATCCTTTTAGCTTTATTATCACTTGAATGAACTGTTGTTGTATTTTCTTTGTGTTCTCAAAACACTTTGTTTGCTTAGATGTTTTTCTAATCTCATTCTTATATTTCCGCTGCTATAATAATCTAATTTTTCTTCCGTAATTTCTTCAAATATATCATTAAGGCGTGTTTTTAGAAATGTTAAAGTTAAGAATTTTTTTTTTGCAAAACAGCAAGATAAACCTCCCTAAATAAGATGTTTAACACTACTTTAAATTCATTTTTTCTTTCCGTTGTTTAGTTTGTATACATTTAATTTTTTTTTATTAATATATTTTGCATAACAAATTTTATAATAATTTCCATCAGCCCAAATAAATCTGAATAAATGTGTAACCTGCCTTGAATTTCTGTATCACAATGCGACACTGCAGCTTTCTTGTTTCCGCACCCGTTCCTGTACAAATTGCTACTTAAAAATGTTCTTAATTTTTCTAGATTTTCCACAAATCAGACAATGACATTTTATTTTAAACTATTTTTTTTCTTCTTTATTATAAATAACTACATGAAAGCTCACTTGCATTTTTTATCGCGTTACAAATATCACAGACAATATATATTGCCTCTGCTAATATTATTATTATTACAAAAAGATGTCCTACAAGAATAATGAAATTGGTATCGAAGGGTGTGCAAATAAAAATAAATAAAAAAATGTTTTTAATGAAATAGCATATTTTCTTTCATTTGCACAATTTATAATAGATTTTATGCCAGTAACAGTTGGTTTTTTATTATTAGATTTTTTTTCGCTGTTTTCAGCAGTTTCGCAAAACAAACATGTAGTTTTTCTCCACTGATAAAAATGAATCTACCCTATACATAAACTGTAATAGCCTAAATGTAAATAAAATAATATATACACTTATTAATACTTATCCAGACAATAATGAGGAGAGCAGCCGATACGTTTCTTGATGGGCCGAGAGAGTAGCGGGGGCGAGGGAGGAAGCCTCCCGTCTTCGTCGCCGTAGTGTGCTTCGTTGTGTTTAAAGGGCTGTAGCGCTTTTAGTTAAAAAATTAGATCCAGCATTAATCGCGACAAAATGAAGCTTATTAAATTTGGCAGTTTTTGGTGAAAGAAAAAATTGAATAGCTCATTATATAAGCGAGTTATGATGAGTTAAGAATTAGAAAAATGCTGCTGATTTGCTGCTTTTTTATCCTTTTGAATTTTGCCAGTTTTTTTATGTTCATTTTTTTATTATTGCAATAAATTATACTTGAAATTAAAAAGCAAGGTTTACTTGTCAAAACCAAACAACAATTTTATTTTTATCTGCTTTAGTTTTAAAGTTATATTTGATTGAAAATTAAATTTCTAAATTTCTTTTTTTTTTAGTTTTTTTCTTATATCTTCGGTCTCGACCAATGGAGAGTGTCGTCAATTTTGATTTCCTATGTAAAATAACATGCTTTAATAAGTAGTGAAGGTCCCATCTGGTTATACTTCAGTATTGGGTGGGTCAAGAAAGAGAAGGCTTTTCGCGCTCTGCCCGACGGGCTATAAGAAAGCACAACAAAACCCGATATAGGTAGGGGCTGACGGGGCAGCAATCCACAAAAACTAAAATATTCTTTTTGTAACTTTTTTAATATTGTTTGTGCATTAACCGTTTTCGGTGGAATAATAGCTATATAGATTTATTTCAAGAAAACAAAACAAAATAAGATATATAGGGGCTGACTGGGTAGCAATCCACAAAAAGTTAAATATAATTTTGTAACTTTTCTAATATCGTTTGTGTATTAACCATTTTTGGTGGAAAATTAATCATGTACCTATACCTTTAGAAAACACAACAAAATTCGATATAGATAGAGGATGGCGGGGTAGCAATTCACAGAAACTAAAATATCCTTTTTGTAACTTTTTAATATCGGTTTACATTAACCATTTTCGGTGGAAAAAATGTTGCAAAAAGAATATTTTACTTTTTGTAGATTGCTAGCCCGTCAGCCCCTACCTAAATAGGATTTTGTTCTGTTTTCTTGAAATATATCTATAGAGCTACTAGCTGACCCGGCAAACGTTGTTTTGCCATATAAATTATAAATTTTTGTCCCAAAAATAAAAAGAAAATTTCTGGATAGGGCCACCCTTATCACCTAAAAAATAGCCTACGACCTATTCTCAGAGCTACCAAATATACACCAAAAATTTCATAAAAATCGGTCAAGCTGTTTCGGAGGAGTTCGATAACAAACACTGTGACACGAGATTTTTATATGTTAGATGATTCTCCACCGAAAATGGTTAATGCATAAACGATATTAAAAAAGTACAAAAAGAGTATTTTAATTTTTGTGGATTGCTGCCCCGTTAGCCCCTACTTATTTCGGATTTTGTTGTGTTTTCTTGGAATATGTGTATGTAGCTATTATTACGCCTAAAATGGTTATGCACAAACGATATTAAAAAGAATATTTTACTTTTTGTGGATTGCTCCCCTGTCAGTCCCTATCTATAACGGGTTTTGTTCTGTTTTCTTGAAATATATGTATAAAGCTTTTTTCACTGGAAATAATTTATACGACGTAAAAGAAAGAAAAACGTGGAGGATTGCTAAAAAGATTGCTATCTTTACTCCGCCAAATTTTTATGCTTATTGTGACGTTCAAACCCTCATAACTTGAAAAGCAGCCATAGCCGAGACTTGTGCCCATAACAATTTTTCCTCGGAAAAGCAAAAACATTGTAGCATTTTAGTACTTTTAGATCACAGAGAGAATTTGTTTTTTCAAAATTTAAACCCTTTTTATTGCAGTTGTATATAATTTTTGAAAATGTAGTTATAAACAAATTCAAATAGCTCTCTGTTTTTTTTATGGAATAAAAGACGGTAAAGGAGTAATGAAAGTAGACTAATGAAGCCAACTTAAAAAAATAATGCTCTACTTGCATTTGGAGCTGAGATACGTTAGTTTTTACGTTTAGGTCACTTATAAATAAACAAATTGATATATCTTATTGAAATTTGGACTAGTAATTTTCCAATGTCTATTATTTTGACTCTTGCTGTTTCAAATAATCCAAAGCTACAATTGTTAAAAGATACTGTATAGAGGTCCGAAAGTGGGGTCTTTAGCGATTTTATTATAGATCCGA
This sequence comes from Rutpela maculata, assembly GCA_936432065.2. NCBI lineage: Eukaryota > Metazoa > Arthropoda > Insecta > Coleoptera > Cerambycidae > Rutpela > Rutpela maculata. The sequence continues at coordinate 49,656,227 of OW386285.2, forward strand.
AAATCACCAAATATGTCTAAATGTTTTTATAAGCCGGACTTTCGTCGTTAAATAGCCCAGTGGGTAAGACGGTTAGCACTTTTTATTCAGGATGCGGACGGACGCGGACGTCTCGGGTTCAAATCCTGCTCGCGAAATATATATTTTTTTATTGTATCAGTAATATTTAAAGTTTTACAAAGCCGTATACATAAACATAATGGTAGTTGTTCAAGTTAAGTTGGTTTGCCATTTTCGTGACAAAAATTAAAAAAGTTATACAAAAACTGAAAATGTGCATTGTGTTCTCCAAGCCGCTTTATTCAATGATATTTTAACAATTGTATCTTTGGATTATCTTCAAATATCAGAAATAAAATCATAATAATAATGGAGAATAACCAGCCCAAATTTTATGGAGAAATATCGATTATTTATAAGGGACCTAAACGTAAAAACTAACGTATCTCAGCTCCAAATGCAAGTAGAGCATTAATTTTTCTTTCAATAATCGGCTTTTTAAATCTACTTTCATTACTCGTTTACCATTTTTGATTTCTTAACAAAACCGGAGAGTTACTTGAATTTGTTTATAACTAAAATTTCGAAAACTATAAAGAACTGCAATAAAACGGGTTTAAATTTGGAAAAAAAAATTGTTTTTCTCGATGATCTTAAAGTATTTATAAAATGTTACAATTTGAGCCATCGTACACATTTCTTGGTCTTGATAGCAAGATTTCACAAGGGTGTAAAATTTTAACAACAATTGTATATTTGAGCCGTTTTAATAATCATTTTGATTCGAAATTTTAATTGGTAATTGTACTTTATAAGAGCTATATTTTTCCAAGATTTTATTGAATATTATTCATTATTTTTGAAAGAACAGTGATTTGTTTAAAAACGTATAATTTTGCAATGTTCATTTTTTTTTAATAATAATAACAATTGAAATGAGTTATAGTTAATGTACTTTAATAGTTAGTGTACTTTTTTAACGAGATCTAGAACTAGATTATATTTTCATCTTGTTCCGTCGAAGGGTTGGGGGGTAAATTGGGGTAAATTTGGGGTAAATGGGTAAATTAAGCAGGTAAGAGTCCATGAAATTGGTATTTAGTATATATAAGAGAAGCTAAGCTATAGTTAATGTACTTTTATTGTACAGCTCAAAACGAACATTTTTCTTCCGTTTGTTGTTTTCCATAGGACTTATAGATTTCGAGATATTCAAAGAAAATCGATGGAAAACACGGCCTAAAAAATTAAATTGTTTTAACAAACAATACACCGACCACGCAGAAACTGCAAAACTGAGTTGTGAACTTAAGTTGACACCCCGAACACGTTAAAATAAAAAAAAACTACCCTGACCAGACAATTCACATTAAAATCCTAATTTGACTCCACTATAATGAATTGTGTATTAAATAAGTATAGAAGTTAAGTTCCAGATTTGCATTTTTTTTTTTTTGGTCACAGATCTATTTAATATAAATTGAAGTTATATTAAATATTCGTTTCCGATTTCTCAATTATAGTAATATTGTATGTAGGTTAATACTTACAATGATTTCATAATCTGCATTTTTAATTATATGTGGTATTTTGGCTCAATAGTTTCTTAAAATACTAAGTATTCTCTACATATAAAACTGAAGTTACACATATACATATGTAATATTTACAATACTAATCAAATAAGCTCATTTGTTGAATATTCCTTAATTAGAAGTAACAATAACACGTGTAGTAACTTGTAATAAAAATGATGTAAACGATGTATCAAGTAAATATTGAAAAAAATAAATTTAAATACTTACAATGGAGAACCCATTTGGTCCCATTTCAACTGTCCTTTGCACTATAACTTTACTGCCGAAAACATTATTAAAGGTAATAAATAGTAATATCGGGATGGTAACAATATACATGTTGGTCTCGATTGCAGTATTAAGTCTGTTACCAATCAGTAACTAATTATTTTTATAATGATCTGAGCTTATTTATGTACGACCTGTGAATTGAAACACAATGCACGAATTTGTGCACAAATTCAAAAGTTTATAGACAGGCTAGTTGAGTTCAATGTCAAAACGTTATAGTAACTACTCTACTGAATGAATACCTATTATCCTTCCATGTGAATTATAATATGATAATTATATTAATAAAAGGTGAATGAAAATAATGGAAATTCTGTGATATTAACGGCTAAACCAAATTATCTTACACAACAGCTATCTGAAAAACTTCCACATATAATTTACAACTAGAAAAATGCCCGTGCTTTGCTACGGGGTTTCTCAAAATCATAAATCCTCTCAAGTTTAGGCCGTCATATCGCAACCACCAATTTGAATTTTCCAGTTTCTTTAATTTTTATTCATTTTCTTAATTTACTTAGTTTTTTAATTTTGTTGATTTTCTTAATTTTCATTTTTAAAATTTTCTTAATTTAATTAATTTTCTTAAATTTGTTAAGAGGTTGGGATTAGTTTCTGTGTACGTGTAGAATTTCAAGTTCGCAACATATCTGGAAGTGTCAAAACAATTGATGCGAACCCACAGATATAACTCGTTATATTGCAATTTATGGTACAGCAGGCCCGATCCTATCAAATCATGGGCCCCGGTAACAAATTATCGAAAACTATTACAGCACTTAATTTAAATTTAAAGGTAGCGTGCCTCTGCTTCGATATGTCAAGAGCTTTCGATACCAGTAATTATGCAATTTTGTTAAACAAGTTAGACTGTTATAGTATACGGGGCACATGTAACAAACTACTTCAGTCATATCTTATGGATTTCAAGTCTCTGCTGTAACCACTTTTAAGAATGGAACACTTCAAACATATTTTTTAGATAAAGTTCATTTACTATAAGGAGTGCCTCAAGGATCTATACTTGGGCCTCTATTGTTTATTCTGTATACAAATGACTTAAAAGATCATATCAACATAGATACCTTATATCAATATGCTGGTGATAATTCATGTATGGCAGCTGTCGAATCCGTACTAGCTTGTGCAAATAAACTTACTATCTAATCTTCAAGTATGACTAAGTATTGTGACTCGAATGGCTTCAACCTAAATGGACGTAAAATTACCCTGTTTTCTCCAAGTACAGACCTTGATTATTCGTTGTACGTCAAATTAAATGTTCTTTCCATTTAAACGGGCAATGTAAAATTTCTTGCCATAACGCTAGATCAGGCCTCGCGTATGGGCGTCTATTGGGTACTGAGTTTACTGACCCGGGCTTCCGAGGGGCCCGTAGCGGGGGCCCGCCAGAGATTTTGGAAATATATATTTTTTTCAAATTTCTCCCCCACCGCTCATCAATTAATTATTAAGCGCGGGGGCCCGTAGTGGGGGCCTGCCAGAGATTTTGTCAAAAAATTTTTTTTTCAAATTTCTACCCCCGTCTCGGGGGTAGAAATAGTGAGATTTTGACAAAAAAAATTTTTCCCTCTCATCGATTACTAGGCGCGGGGGCCCGCCAGTGAATTTGGTACCGGGGCCCATGATTTGATGCGGGGGTCCTACGCTAGATAGTAGGTTAAACTGGGAACCTTATACCAATACATTAATATCAAGATTAAATTCGTCCTGTTATCTAATACGATTTATGAGAAACCAGCTTTCAATAGACAGCCTAAAAATATTTTATTTTTCATGTGTGCAAAGTATTTTAGAATATGCAATAACATGGCGTTCTTCCCTATATTGGCAGAAAGTGTTTATTAACCGAAAACGCATAATTAAGATGTATGATCAATGCTTTTTACAGAGATACTTGTAAACCTTTATTTAAAGAATTGAAAATACTTGCCATCCCTTTCCTGTATAATATATACAAATTAGTCTTGTTCGTTAAACAAAGTCCAATTGAGTTTAGAAAAAATAACGATATATATCAAGTAATGACAACAAGGCATGAGCTTGATCTCAGAATACCAATTCACCACCACAGTTTTTATGAAAAAGGTCCATATTATAACGCTATTAAGGCTTACAATGCCCTGCCAAGCGAATTAAAATCGATAATATTAATTTATTTAAAAAACAACTTAAATTGTATTTATTTGAAAATGCATTTTATTCTTTTAGTGATTTTTTAAATCCATAAAAAAAATTGTATTATTTGTTAATTATATTATAGACAATAGTTTAACGTATCTACACTTTTACATTTTTAGTTTTAGTCAAATTTTAGTTGTATGTTGTTTTTTCTTTTGCTGCTCTCCTTTTTTATATATTTCACATATTTTAATGTTTCATACATGTTATTTTATTGTAAATTTTAAATATTTGATTATTTTCACAATGCTAATGTTTTTCTTTTTGCAAGATCTACAGCAATAAAGTTTATTCTATTTTATTCCATTCAAATTCACTGGCGGGCCCCCGCGTTTAATTATTGATTACAATGGAGGGGCGGTAGAAATGTAAAGGAATTTTTTTTTTCCTTACATTCACCACAGCACCACGTGCCGTGGTTGTTTGGTTGGCTCCGGGCCAGGATCCGGCAAGGCACATAGTTGTACTAAACTTAAGAATAAAATATTTTTTGTTTTTTTTTTTTAATGTCCTACAAGTCACGAGGTCGGCAGTTCGACCCCGCTCAGCCCGTTTTTTTTTTGTTATAATAATTGCGAAAAAAATTTTGTTTTTTTAAGGGTAATAATTGCTTATAAAACCGATATACGAATATATTTTTTCCAATTTTAGGTCTGTTTAGACCATTAAATATTGTAGATGACGATATTATATCTTTACCGTTTTTTCTCCAACACGTTTCCTAGGTTTGTATAAGAACCTCTTAAAACAGTTGACTTCTGACTTCCCCTCATCGCATCGCTCATCAAATTTGAGATCAGAAAAAATGTTGTTTCGGATTTCAACTATAATTATAGTCTTTAAGTAGGTACTAGCATGTGTAACTTCAGTGGCCGAGTGAGTTAAACCGTTGACTTCCAAATCAGAAGGTTGGACGCGCAGCGGTTCGACCTCTGCCGATGGCAATTGGTAAAGGTAAGTAAAATAAAATGAATTTAATAATTTAATACAATATAATTTGCAGGTAACCCTTGTGAGAAAAAAATTGGAGTGATGGTAAACAATATTAGATAATTAATTAGATATGTTAATGTAAATAAAATATACGGATGGCTAACAAACAAATTCATAGGACAATACTTATTTATGCATTAATTACTTCATTTTTATCAAGTAGACTACTAACTAGTCACGTCATTTTCACGTGCCTTTGCTACCTGGGAAAACATACCTGAAATGTTCTAGGAACATTTAAAAGACTCCACTTTGTAATGTGCATGGCACATTCTATGGTAATGATTTTCATGTTGTGAGAATATTCTCAGAATATTGAAACGTTCCGAGCAAACATTCTGTGCACCTTCTTAGAATATTTCTGTGTGGGTAGGTACCTACCTCTTACTTATATAAAAACTAATAGGAAAAAGTGATTGGACAATTTTTAGTTTCCTACCTAATTGCGTAAATATTTTGAAGTGGATCCGATTGAACGAATCCTGCTGAATGGGTCCACAAGCGGAATGTTTCAAAACGGACCCGAATCCTCTAAAGAAACTGGACCGCCTATGTCTACAATAGATGCACAGATTGGTATAATAACTCCAAATTATTTTTGAACATCTCCAAAACTATATTTATCACTTTCACATCCATATTCATCTCTTTCAATAATAGTTATTTGATAAAAGTAGATAATAAGTCAATTGAGCAAACTAAATTTCTAGAACACATTCATTGTTTGCTAAGTTGGAATGAACTTATAACTTGTTATCAAAAAAGCTGTCATCAATCTGTTTTGCATTGCATAGGTTAAAAATTATTTCCAATATGTCAACTGTAATGTCTTTTTATCATACTAACTTTGTGTCTAAAGCTTAGTATGGCATAATGGGGAATCTCATAATTTTGAAAGAATTTTTAAATTACAGAAAGGTGCTATTAGGAATATGGAAGGAGCGACAAGAAATACGTCATGTCGAAAGTTATTTAAAGTACTAAAAATTTTAGCGTTAGCATGCATATACATACTAGAAATAGTATGTTATGTTAAATCCAATCAAGATTCTTTTAAAATTAATGATTTTCATCATAATTGCTATACTAAAAATGATCAAAACTTGTGTATCCCATTACATCATCTAACAAAATATGAGGAGTGCCCCAGGTATATAGGAATAAAATTGTTCAATCAGCTTCCAACTGAACTTAAATATGTTGTTAAATTTAAAGTTATTTAAAAAGCTAGTTAGTCAATTTCGTTTACAGAAGTGTTTTTATAGTGTGACTGAATTTTTAACTGACCAACATATTTGAGAAATTTTATGAATGTGTTGTTTTATAGTAGCTTAGGTTTTCAATTTTTAAATGTCTGTGATGAGATAGTCTCTCAAAAAATTGTTTTAATAGTCCTATATCATTTTTTTGTGATCATTTATTTCTTATGGACAATAAAGATTATTATTATTATTACTACATTTTTTATAATGGCGACCTGTGAAGACTAATGTCAAACTCAAATATTTTATATACTTGCCCTGGATATTGTCATCCAAAAATTTAAATTTTTGCATTTTACGCATTTTATTAAATAAAATATTAGCATAACTTTTTTTGTTTCGTGTTGGCTGCCATAGTAAAACGTTTTATATGCTTCAGTCGTGAAGTAGTGAAATCAAAATTAAAAATCAGTCTAATTATACATTTTTGACTGACAAAATCCTGTTGTAAATTCACCGTATTATATTGTAATAGTTTATTTGCGTACAAGGTATATTACAAGAGAGATTAACATCTTGATGCAAATAAACATGAACGTGAGGTAAGCATGACTATTAATTATACACAGGAAATTTGACAATACTCCATAACGCTGCAGCTTCCAATCAATAATATTTTTTTAATTCATCGCGCCACCTAGATGAAAGGTGTTTTGATTTTATTTATATATTTGTTTCTTTTTTAAATTGATCCTACCTCTCTCCATGTTGCTTTTAAATTGCCACGGCTCTTCGCCACGTGGTCGTATGTCACGGACATGGGTGCCGGGAATGCATCACAGTACAGATTCTCTACTGTGAATGCATGGTAGAGAATTTTGCTTTATTTATTCAGTTGGCTGATATTTAATAGACAAGGAATCGTCTGCTTTACATGTCTCCCAAAGGATGTATAGCTCCTACGCAATCCTCGCCTATATTTTCGTAGCTTCTGCGTATACGTTAATACACAAGCCGCCAGAGGGTGGGACGAGTTCGCTGTATTTCTCTGTTGGTCACCCTTCTAAGTACCAACTGCTCAATTGCGTAACTTTTCGTATCGTATCGAGATATGAGAATAATATGAGTATATTATAAAACGTTCGCTCAATAAATAGACGATGTATTTGTATTGAACTTAATGGCATCTAATGAACTCTGCAGTTTTATTGAGTTTATTTTGCAAATTTAGTCCATTTGAATACCTCAGCTTAGTTCTGGGTCTTGTGGAATACACAAAAATTGACACAGGATCAAGGATATGAATCATAAATCAACAGTGCTTGTCCTATATTCAAGAGCAACTAAAAATATATAATGTACAAATGCTCCAGGTGGGACGTACTTATGATGATGACCACAAAACATTATCATCGTCAAATTAAGAAAGTTGAATGCAAAATTTTTTGTTGTAAGTTGCTGAGTAGAAATGATCATATGAAAATGTTTCCTGGATCAAGTGTTACCGACGAAAATGAAGCGAAGTATGTTTTTACTCCCTACCAACTTGAAATGCAGGAAAATTCATCTTCATCAAATCGAAAAACGTTGAATATAAAACCTGTTTGTATAAGTATCCAAACATTCGCTTATAATTTGGCCAACCGATACAAAGGAAATTGATGGAAAATGTATTTTTATTCCCCATCGATAGGAAGTACATCAAAAGTCATCTTCGTTGATTAAAAAAACTATACAAAAGTTTCTTGTTATTTTATTTTAATTATCTTTATTTTATTTCGTTATACAAGTATTCAACAGATGTTAACCCAGTTACAAAAAGAAAGTAAAAAGAAGAATATGATGGACATTTACTAGTGAAATATCAGCCTCTGGATGGAGCCTGCCTTTTTTTTTTGTTGCATGTCGTGGCTTTATAAACATCGTTATGTACCAAGTGTAAACAAGTGCCTCGTTCTAGCCATCTCAGATCTACCTTGCACTGACGAGAGCCAATAGCTCGAAGCTGCAGTCTGCAAGTGGTGTGGAGTGGCTGGCACGAGACCTCCTTTGATTAGGAATAAGTCTTTCGGCTGGTGTCTGATGCAATCGAAATTTTAGCGTTTTGTGTCAATACACAGTTATTGCACTTAACGCGGCCAGGCTTGTAATTTGTAATTCAACGCTCGGCGGGGCATTAGTCCGAAGAATAGCTGTTGGTTGCAGTCTGGTTTTTTATTCCTTATATATTTATACTGGAGCGGATCTGGCGAGAAAAAGAGGAGTTTTGAAACCAACTTTTTTTAAAAAAATTTTTGTGACAATTCGGTTACACGCGTTCTCTTTTATCATGTTATCAACTTAGTTCAGCTTAACCACACGGGGTGGCGGAGGAATTCGCATTTAAAATTCGCAACACGATAACTTTGTTATTATTGACCTAACAAAAAAAAGTAAAATTAAAAACTGAGGATCTCGCGGAAGCGCATAATCTGGTATAATTTTTTTCAAATTGGACGGTAACTTTTCGTGAAAATTTTTTTTGAAAATACTCGTTTTTTTGCCCTAACACTAATACACAAAAGTTATTCCTTATTTTTTTTACGAAAAAAAGAAGTTAGGGGATGAGATTTTTTTGAGGTAGTTGAAATAGATAAGAATTGATGGAGCCGGAGGATTGGGGTGGTGGGTCAATTAGGGGGGGGGGGAGGTAGGGAAAGGAAAATTATTCAACCCCCTCGAACTTTTTTCCCTGCCGTGCGATTTTCAAAAACCAAAATGGAATTTGTTCGTTATTACGTCTAATATTTGACTGAATATATTTTTTTATTTTTTTTAAAATAAACAAACTTGTGGGAGGGGAAAAACCTTTTGCATTTTTTTTTAAATGCGTTTTTGAGTACGAAGGAAAGGGCTCAGAAGAAATTTTTTTTACAGGCAAGCGAAATTTTTTTTTTATCTTCAATTTAAAAAAAAAATTATCGCAGTCCAAGCAATAGGAAGGGAGGGAGGGGGCATAATGCGTTTGCGGGAATAAAGAGTTAGTGACTTCGGAGCTTAATATTCGGATATATAAATCTTTTTTCCATTTTAATATTTTGTCAGTCTACCCTCCATCAAATATTAAACTTATTACAAATAATTATTTAACACCGTCACGAGTTTTCGCGGCGCATTTCTCTAGTTTTAGGTGTATTGGATATATAAAACAATAATTTTTCCGCTTAACTCGCTCTAACTCAAAAACGGCACAACGGATAACTCTCAAATTTTTATCGTGTTATCACTATATATTTGTTAACATAATGTGTTAATATGTAGGTCAAATTTTAATAAGTGTAGAAAGCATTATTTTGTTTCTAAGGCTATATCAAAAATTTGCATTTTCAAATGTAACATGCGGGAAACTTTTTTATCTTTCGAAATAGATACCAAATGTATCGAGAAGTAACGAAGATAAAAGATGGACGTAACTTTTTTATTTGAAACTTCTTTTTCTAGAATTAGCAGTTTTCGAGAAAATTGCAAATGAGTGATTGTTGGCCAGGTACTGTAAACATGTGGAAATCTAATAGCAATTAATTGCAGTACCTGGCCAACAATCACTCATTTGCAGTTTTCTCGAAAACTGCTAATTCTAGAAAAAAAAAGTTTCAAATAAAAAAGTTACGCCAATCTTTTATCTTCATACGCCCTCGATATACTTGGTATCTATTTCGAAAGATAAAAAAGTTTCCCGCATGTTACAATTGAGAATGCAAATTTTCGACATAGCCTTAGAAAAAAAAAATGCTTTCTACACTTATTAAAATTTGACCTACATATTAACACATTATGTTAACAAATATATAGTGATAACACGATAAAAATTTGAGAGTGATCCATTGTGCCGTTCTTGAGTTAGAGCGAGTTAAACGGAAAAATTATTGTTATATATATCCAATACACACCTAAAACTAGAGAAATGCGCCGCGAAAACTCGTGCCGGTGTTAAATAATTATTATACTCTTCGCAAAAACGAAGAGTATATTGTATTTGATCGGCACATTTCTAAAATCGTAAATATCGCTCGTAGAGAAAATTTTTTTATATCATTGTGTTAGTGAACGAATTCTGAACGACTTTCAAAACGTCCGTCTGTCCGTCCGTCCGCCCGTCACGTTTCTTGTAAGCACGATAACTTAAGAAAGAAAAATCAGATTGTACTGAAATTTGGACACTAAGTTAGTGCTAGCTAGGAGAAGAACCCTATTGTTTTTTAACAAAATCGATCAGTAAATAAAAATGTTATTAATGATTTAAATTTGAGAATTTTTTTTTTATTTTTATGTTTTTGTAAAAATTTACATTTTTTACATTTTTTTACGTGTTAGGTCGTTCTTTCGCTTTTGACTCGGAATTCAAGGGTCCCAGGTTCGAAACCCACATGGGGTATGGTATGTTTTTTTTTAATTTTTACTTTATTTTACACCAACTAAGTTCGTACTATAAAATTAAAAATGTTCAAAACTAACATTATTTACAAAAAACTGCGAAGTGTATCTTATAGAATGTGTAAAAATTATATAAAAAGTTTAGTAAACCGGCGAAGAGTACGTTTTAAGCTTGTTTATAATAAGTTTAATATTTGATGGAGGGTAGACTGATAAAATATTAAGATGGAAAAAAGATTTATATATCCGAATATTAAGCTCCGAAGTCTCTATCCCTTTTCCTTAACCCTTTATTCTCGCAAACGCATTATGCCCCCTTCTTCCCTTCCTATTGCTTGGATTGCGATATTTTTTTTTTTTAAATTAAAGATAAAAAGAATCTCACTTACCTGTAAGAAAATTTCTCTCCTGAGTCCTTTCCTTCGTACTCAAAAACGCATTAAAAAAAAATGCAAAAGGTTTTTCCCCTCCCACAAGTTTGCTTGTTTGAAAAAAAATTTAAAAATTATTCAGTCAAATATTAGATGTAATAATGAACAAATTCCATTTTGGTTTTTGAATATCGCACGACAGGGAAAAAAGTTCGAGGGGGTTGAATAATTTTCCTTTCCCTACCTCCCTCCCCTCCCCTAATTGGCCCACCTCCTCAATCCTCCGGCTCCATCAATTCTTATCTATTTCACCTACCTCAAAAAATCTCATCCCCTAACTTCTTTCTTTCGTAAAAAAATTAAGGAATTACTTTTTTGTGTATTAGTGTTAGGGCAAAAAAACTAGTATTTTCAAAAAAATTTTTCATGAAAAGTTACCGTCCGATTTGAAAGAAATTAGAAGATCATGCGCTTCCGAGAGATCTTCAATTTTTAATTTTACTTTTTTTTCGTCAGGTCAATAATAACAAATTTATCGTGCAAAAACGTGTTTTTGCGAATTTTAAATGCGAATTCCTCCCGTGTGATTAAGCTGAACTAAGTTGATAACATGATAGAAGAGAACGCGTGTAACCGAATTGTCAAAAAAAAAAAAAATTAAAAAATGTTGGTTTCATTTCAAAATCAGATCCGCTCCGCTATTAAGGAATCGTATAGACGAGTTCGACAAAAAATATTTCTGTCCTCTAAAAGCATACCTACTAATATAATATAATGGGCATACACATAACAACCAAAAATAAAAAAAATAATGGACATACATGAACACAAAATTATAATTTTTCATGAGGGCAACACTGCAATATGTTAATTCGAACTCAAATGACACCGCACGTTTTATAGGTAAATTGGTGACCTGTCGAATTTGATGAATTTTTGATATGCTGTAGTTCAACTGATTCTGAACAATAAGTTCCTTTGGCAAAACTTCAAATTATGGACAGTTTCTCCGATAGATGGCTTCAAAGTCTGGACCTACACCTCGATAATGTATCAACTATTTCTCAAAACGTACTGTGGGTATTGAAATGATAACTACTGGAAATAAATAACCAGAATATTGACCATTATTTGATCTTAGATTGATGTGGCTGAACTTCCCGTTTTGCCGGAAGTGGCGTCATATCACGGTTTTCGAATGCACAACACCCGTTTATTTTAATTTAATACGTCACATATTACAAAAGTAGCTTTGTTAAAATGCGCTACCTTGGTAAATAGGTAAGTACATGCATTGATTGATAGAACATTGATGCTTGCTTGATACCGGGCACATCATAATTTTGGTACAAACCAAAGTTGATTTTATTTTTCAAGATATAAAATTGCAGTTGTGTCTAGTCAATGAAAACTAATTATTTGTGAGACCTTTAAGTAGAATAGGCAGTTTTTGTTTATTTATAATACACTAAACTTTATTATTTTCAGCAAAAATTGCATAGCTGATTATTTTTATTTTTTTAAATATTTACTTATTTTAATGGTTCATTAAATTCCAAGAGAGGTAAATTCAAATCATTTCTGCGCAGCGATATTCCATTTTTCTTCGTTTGATTGAGACGTACTGTTTGTTGTGGTTATCCGGCAAATTCACAAATAAAGCATTATTCTATTTCTAAATGCCTTCACTGAATATAACAATTAATCAGTTACATTCAGCCAACAAGCAAATCAATAATAAGAAAAAATGGTGGCAAAATTAAAACAAATGTCAAATAGTACAGGAATTACATATACAGATAACGGCGCAGCTTGAATGCGCAATGATACAAAGGAATTTAAATGGTGATGGCTCGATCGAGACGGGTATCGCATGCTAAAACCTGGCCCGCTGTACATATTTGCCTGCTGCTATCTCTATATGCGTTCCGATAGCTAAGTTTCAAAGTTACGTAATTCTTATTATAAAACCTAACATGCCGTATGTAGGATTTATTTTCTGCATGAATAAGGTTTAATTATTTTAATTAATTTGAAATAAAGTTTTTTTGGTTTGATTTCTATTACTTAATGAATGATTCAAATAAGTAAATATTTAAAGAAATAAAACTAATCAGCTATGTAATTTTTGTTAAAAATAATAAAGTTTAATGTATTATAAATAAACAAAACTGCCTATTCTTCTTAAAGGCCTCACAAATAATTAGTTTTCATTAACTAGATACAACTTCGATTTTATATTTAAGAAAATAAAATCAACTTTATTTTGTACCAAAATTATGATGTACCCGGTATCAAGCTAGCATCAATGTTCTATTAAACAATGCACGTACTTACTTATTTACTAAGATGGTGAATTTTAGCAAAGCTATTATATGATGTACTAAATTGAAGTAAATGGGTGTATGGTAAAGAGACTGTTTATTCATTTTCAGCAGTTATCATTTCAATACCGGCAGTACGTTTTGAGAAATCGTTGGAGCCATCTATCGGAGAAACTGTCCATAAGTTGAAGTTTTGCCATAGGAACTTATTGTTCAGAATCAGTTGAACTACAAAAATCAATATCAAAATATCAGAATATCAAAAATTCATCAAACTCGACAGACCACCGATTTACCTATAGAACGTGCGGTGTCCTTTTATACTTGTCGCATAGTTGATTAATAGGAGAACATTTTTTAATATTTGTTTTCGAAGTCGGCGTATAGAAAGTTGTCTAGAAGAGAGCCAATAAAGGGATATACACCTTCTTCTCTACAGCAAGTATACTTTCCAAATCTTTATAGACTTTCTACACTATTCACATAAAGATCATAGTAAGGACATTATATTATTGAGGCATATTCAACAGGAAATCTTGCAAAAGAGATGTGTAGCAATTTTAATGTACTAGTATTAGCGAAGTCTTTACAAGCCCTAATGGTGAATCCTAGCGTTTTATAAAATTCTGATATCAGATTATTAATGTAATTATCAAACGTGACTTCTTAGTCAAAAATGGTGTCAGACTTAAACAATGTTGATTGATTTACAGAGTAGTTATAATAATAGCTCAAAAAATCGTCCGAAGGGCATAATACTATTAATAGTGACTGAATGGGCTTAACCCCAAGCGAAATAATTGTAAAAAAAAGCTACATACTACCTATGACTACGTAGTCGATAGTCAAGAAGATTTGACTATCTTCTATCTCTGTTATACTCGGATACTCTGTGTATGTGTCCCTTATCTCGAAATGTTTATCCTCCTCCCCCACATTGTTACATCTTATCTTCAAGGTTAAAGGAAGTCCTGTTGGCGTTATTATTACTTTTACTCAAATCGTGAACTTTACCGAGTTTAGGGAATATGCAGCTGAAATTAGCAAAATCTGCACTTCTAAAGTATTTCTGAAATAAAATATTTCGATACAACACTAATGTAAAAATATTTCAGTTGGCAATACGTTACAGAAAATGTTATACTTTCTAATTTTTCTTTTTTAATATTTTTGTCATTTTTCGAGATAAAGCCAAAGAACGACAAAATTTGATTTTAACCACATTAGGGGGCAGTTTAGTGGGAACGGGCATCATGATGAAACACTGATGGGGTTTATAGATACTCTTAGCTCTCCAAAACAAAGCAGAATACCAAAAATTGTTCCTAATTTCTGTAATTAGTAAGATTTTTTGTTTCCTCAGATTATTTCGAGATAGTTTCAAATGCAGACACCTTGAAGTTAAAATAAGTGTATATTGTACTCAACTTTTGGGTGGGTCACCTTTCTGGGAGTGCTTTGTAGAATCAATATTTCCAATGTATTAATCTATTATGGAAACTAAATATCATTGCCCACTTTAATAAAATAACAATTAAGAAATTTGTTTGATGTAGGAAGTAAACATCCAATATTTAACCTCAGTTAATAAAAAATATTTACAATATTTAGATCAGCCTCGGGATAATAGACGAATTTAACAAAGAGGGATCTTCCACTAAAATAACTAGAAATAATTCGACACATATGACATGACCAGATGTAAAAACAATAGTTAGGTTATTATATTTTTCGCCGTTTTTGTCAACAAAATAGTTCGCTAAAAAAAAACAAAAATACACGATTATTAGTACAGTACCTAGAGGTAAAAAATATGCAAAACTTCGGAATAATGTCATATTGAACGGATTTCGTTCATTTTTGGCAGTATAATAGTAAATGCTTCACAGAAAAGTTTCTATATTGTGCGGGGGCTTGTTAATTTATAGGAGGTGGATGCCACCCCCTCTCAGGGGGTGGCACTTAAAAAAATATATATATATTTATTGGACCTGAAGTAGAATCAAATTTTAAGAAGAAAAGATTCTATGCAATTTTTCACATAAATTGATAGTTTTTAAGTTATAACGACTTCCAAATTGCGATTTTAGCTTAAAAAAAAGGTATTTCCAAACGGCTTTCGTCAAATATCTCGAAAAGTTTTACTTTCTCGAAAAAATGTTACAGACCAATTACAGAAAGTACAAACTGGGAATTAATTATATTTTTTGTTTATTAGGATTAATAATTTCGAAGATATTTAAGTTTACATTTGCCATCCAAGTGTTCATAAGATAATTATTTAGAGTGAGAGTTAAATATCTCAGAAACTGTGACACCTACGTCAAGGATGCTAATAAGTAAAATAACAGGTTATTAATTAAGCTTTCAACTGTTTTTGTATTTGTTTCTGTAGCATAAAAAACAAAGAAGTTATGACCGAAGCAATGTGCGTCTACACATTTTTTTAATAACAACTTCGCTATTTTGTTACTGTAATTAGCCAGTAATTAAAAAAAAATTAATTTCAAACACTGTTTCTCATTAATATATAGCATAACGTAGATGCTCAAATTTTTTGGTTTGTATACAGCACTTGCTTTAGAAAAAAATGCAGTTTATACTATAAAGGTATTTTCGATAAAACGTAATTTTTTTTTTCATTTTCCAAATATCTCAATAAATATTAGTTTTATTGAAAAATGGGTAGAGACCAAAAATAAAGCTCATAAACTCATAATGAACTTCTCTTGTTTATTTATTTACATAGATTTAATAGTTTCGGAGATATGAAAGTTTACAAATGGCGTCCGAACGTTTATAAGACGAAAAATGCAGTTTAAATGTTAAATATCTCAGAAATTGGTACACCTACGTCACGCATGCTAAGAAATTAAATTAAAGACAATTAATTGCGCTTTCAAATTATTTTTTACTCTTTCCTGTAGCGTAAGAAATAAATAAGTTATGACGGAAAAATATGCGTATTTATATTTTTTTTATAAAAAGGTCGCCATTTTGTTACTCTAATTAGCCAGTAATTTAAAAAATTATCTCAAATACAGTTTTTCGTTAAGATGTAGTATTACCTAGATCCTCAAATTTTGTTGCTCATTTGAAGCACTTGCTTTAGAAAAAAATGCATTTTAAACTTTAAAGGTAATTTCGAAACACTTGGATACCAAATATAAACTTAAATATCTCCGAAATTATTAATCCTACATCAATAAACAAAAAATATAATTAATTCCCAGTTTGTACTTTCTGTAATTGGTCTGTAACATTTTTTCGATAAAGTAATACTTTTCGAGATACTTGACGAAAGCCGTTTGGAAATACCTCTTTTTTAAAGCTAAAATCGCAATTTTGAAGTCGTTATAACTTAAAAACTATTTATGTGAAAAATTGCATAGAACCTTTTCTTCTTAAAATTTGATTCTACTTCAGCTCCAATCAAAATTTATATTTTTTAAGTGCCACCTCCTGAGAGGGGGTGGCACCCACCCCCCTATAAATTAACAAGCCTCCGCACAATATAGAAACTTTTCTGTGAAGCATTTACTATTATACTGCCAAATATGAACGAAATCCGTTCAATATAATATTATTCTGAAGTTAAAACCTCTAGCTACTGTACTATATTACCATACTTTACTACTTCTTGAAGTTTACTTCAAGTGGAATAAATATGGATTTTGGTTTTATTCACAATACGTTTTAACCCAAAAGTGTGGATTAAAACGTATGTACAGAAAATCTACTTATATTGTACTGAATTAATACATGTAAATTATAAATACCTCATTTTTTTTTAGTGTTCGTGCTAGTAGCTGGTATACTGAGTACATAAAAATATGTCGATATATTTTAGAAGTACCAAGTCAACAAAACTTTGTTTTACTTAGAAGTTCACCTTCATTTAAACCTCTCTACCAATAAAAATGGTGAGGTTTTTGATATATTAGTCTAAAATCTAAAATTGAGGTTCTGAGGTCCCAGGAACGCAAATAAGTGGTTTTTTAAAAATGACCGTGTCTATGTAAGTATATGACTCGATAGCGCCAATTTTGATGAAATTTGATATACCAATGGTAGCGTACATGAACTAAGAAAATTTTGGTGAAGATCGAATGACATTTAGTCCATTCTTTATTGTACTATTGGGAAATAGTTCTTATTCTAATTCCAAAGATATAGTACACTCCACTCTTTTCCATTCATTTTCCTGTCAAAGAAGGTAAAATCAATCCCACCGACGAGGAGGTTCTAACCGCTTCCAATAGCTGTCCATCTTTTAAAATGTAAGGGTGGCCCTATCCAGAAATTTTCTTTTTATTTTTTGGACAAAAATTTATAATTTATATGGCAAAACAACGTTTGCTGGGTCAGCTAGTAATATATAGAAGAAGCCGCTGTCCAAGGAATTAGAGATGGGCGCGTGAGTCGATTTTGACTCACGCTCACGCACGCTCACGACTTTAAATCTTTAGCTCACGCACACTCACGCACGACTGATATATGTTAAGGCAAACTCACGCACGCTCACGCACGGGATCTTTTGACTCACGCACACCCACGAAATCTTCCGTGATTTGGTACCTTAAATGTACACGCTCACGCCGTGACACGGCGTGACACGGTGAAATTCACGTCACGTGCCTATCTCTGGACCAGAGTGACCAGACCAGGCCAGGAGGGCTAGGCGACTGGCGAATGCAGTAGATAGTGATTGCAATTACGCAGTTTGATTTGAATGTTGCGTCATTCATCCTGTCTTCTGTCCTTTTCCCTCCCTTCTCGCGCTCGTGTTCCGTCTTCTGTCTATCGCTTCGCTTCTTATTCTTGTCACGACACGACAGGTTGAAGTTTTAAAGCAGAGATGGGGCGTCGTGTCACGGCGTGAATATTATCTCACGCACGCTCACGCACGGGATCTTTTGACTCACGCACACTCACGAAATCTTCCGTGATTTGGTAACTTACATGTACACGCATGTCATGGTGAAATTCACGTCACGTGCCCATCTCTACAAGGAATCACTACTTCCACATTCAGATTTTCTATCCAAGTCTCTCACAATGAAAAATATTTTGATACTATATTTGCACTCCGCTATGTGGAAATAATTATTTATGGAACTTTAGTAATATGATGTTTGAAATTATCGACGCCAAAAACCCATAAAATGATATGCCATATCTGTAGTGGGGGTGGGGGTGTTGGTAGTGCTGGTGGATGAAGTAAAAACAAGCTGTTGATGCCTTTGGTCCTCGTATAAACACTAAATCACAATTATATTTTTCTCACCCTTTTTAACAATGGGGTGGGGGTAATAATGCAGGTGGCTAAAACAAAACTTTTGAGACCTTAGCTTCTCTTATATATGATTCCCGGACATATTTCCGAATCCATTTTTCTGCATGCACTATAGTAAATGCCATAAAATTGGCATTTACTTTATATAAGATATATAGTAAATGTCAATTTTATGGCTTCTTGCTTGATTTACCTATTTACCTCCATTTATCCCAATTTACCCCCAACCCTCCAACGGAATAAGATAAAAATATAATCCAGTTATGCCAAGGTTTTTTATAGATTTAGAAGAAGAAATAGGAACAATATTTACCCTCATTTTCATCGACCTTGCCTAACAGCTTTTTGCTTCCGATGTTTATAGAACAAATTTTCTTAACATTTAGTACCAGTCCATGATTTGCAAATGTGATAATGTGAATCACCACCGCTCATCTAAGGACGTGACTGAATTTATTTTTACTGAGGGCGCCAAGTCGCTCCTTCTTTAACAGGAATGCTATATCTACTCTCAGTGGGGTTCAGTTAATTTTATATGAGACACTAAAGACCGGAATCCTGTAATAGACGAGAAAGTTCGTACCTACCGTCGATTGCTTACTGCACCCTCTAACTTCTCCGACTTCTTACGATGCACTTGGATTATCTCTACACACTGCTTATTACTCGTAATTATCTGTATAAAATTACTCTCTGCACGATGTTCTGAATAACAGATGTGAGGATTTTATGAGAATCATTTACATTCATTCAACCTATTACACGAAAACGCCTGAGAGGTTAAAAGTAATCATTCAATCAAGCAAATTAAAGAGTTTAATAATACCATTTACTGTAAATAAAAATCAAAATGTACACAAATAAACGTGGTAAAGACGTATATCTAGATAATAATTTGTTTTATGAGAATATGCCTACCAAATATGGCAAGGGTAGACGCCTTCCTCAAGGTTATCAGTCGAGTGACACGAAATAATTCACAATTTTTTAGAAGCTTATGTTTCGACTATTTGACCCAGGACTGACGGCAACAATATATTCACCTACATTTTATTTTCTATTAGTGATTTTACCATTCACAAGAACTAGGCATTTGTTAATTGCTTTTTACAGCTTTATATCAGTTGTATGAGATTTTCCTGCCCCTTGCGAAAACACTATATAATCATAAAACTCAATAAGAGTAGAGTACCAAGAGTTTGCTTTCGAGCTATCACTACGTAAATATCCGTATATGTTCTCCAAACTTCACAGTGCTTCTATCTAATGGCCATCTGGTGCTCCTGTCCCATTGTCAAGCCGCCGTGCAGGATGGACTTGATTTATTTTTGGCTTTGGCATTTTTGGTCTTCTTTGTCTGAAAATTCATTTTGGTGGTTCCGCGCCTTTTGCATTTTCCTCTATTTTGTAGTTTGTATTTTGCGTACCGGTTTTATAACTCATATCGTATTTTCCGGAATCTTCTATCATTTTGGCCATATCAACAGACGGACGTCCTCTAAAACGTTGGACATCACCAATGAACTGAAGGGAAAGAGCTTTAGTGAGGCAGTGCGCCCAACAGACAACCGCAACAGGTAGCGTGATGCCGTCATACATGCTATACAGCAAGTGGAGGCCAACTAGAACTTTAGTAATTCATTGATCACAAAACGTCTGGCAAGATTCGAAAGCCAGCATAGGGTCTTTTGGTAATAAACGATCCTCTCTATTCGTATTTTTTTTGTTTATACACTCTGTTCATAATTCCCATCTATTATAATTATATTTTTCTAATTTTGACGTATAAAATGACACTTTTAAAAACTGACGTAAGTGTCAAAACGTCCAACTTTCCATGACCAGTTAGGAAAAGATAAATTTTTACCTAACTGGTGAGGAAAAATTTGTTATATCATCAATTAAGAGAAATAAACAACTCTTAAAAAGAAAAAGAAACAATGTCTATTTATTCAAAACAAAATTGAATACGGAGTCCATAAAGCTTTTAAATTCTTCTTTCCTTAAAAAAATGCTAACAAAACTTTTTCATTAACACGATTTAACTTATGCTATCAAATTAGGATTTCAAATAATATTATAACTTGGCTAATAGTGGAGTCAAAATAAAATTTGAATGGAATTCTCTAGCTACAGCAATTTTATTGTTTTAACTTGTTGTAAGTATAATAACAAATGTTCTGAGCAATTTTTTCCAAAATCCGTCTATTGCTTCTTGTAGAATTTTAACAATTTATTTTCAACACAGAAATTTTCCGCTATTTTCCCTATTATCTCAGGTCATAGTAATCCGATCGCAAAAATAAAAATACCAAACTGTTCGCTATTAAATTATGAATAAGACTAGGCATGAAGAAACTTCTTGATAATTTGTAAATTTGTAAAAAAATAAAAACCACCAAAAATTGCCTTTTTCTAACAGTTTAAGAAATATGATGTATAATCCATTAATTTTAACGAAAGTTGGTGGAACCATGCCGTTTATTGAACTAAACCTCCGTGCCAAATTTTAGCGCTAAATATTTATTCAAACGGCTAAAAATCAACAATTATTTTGAAATTTCCATCGCATTTTGTTTAAGTGCATCGACGTAGCAGGACATTTTTTCTTTTAAAGTGTGAGTTTTTACATGTACTTCACGGAGTTTGGAAAGAAAAAAAAATTTAAACTTAAACCAATTTTTTGGAATTTAAGTGTAATTATGGATATTGCACGTGTAAACAATTTCAAATAACTACGTGATTTTTATGTGAAACCAAAAACGATAAACGAACTATGAGAGTATATGAAATAACCAACGTTTAAAAAAAAAGAATGATGTTCTACTTGCATTTGAATCCGTGATACGTTAGTTTTTGCGTTTTAGTTGATTATAAGTAAACATGTTGATATTTTTTCTTGAAATTTGCGCATATTGTTCCAAAATGATTATACTTCTCCCTCCGCTAGTTGAAAATTATCCACAACTAAAAATTTTTAAATTACATCGCATAAAGCACCATTGAGGACATAACGTACGTTCGAAAAAAAATTATCTCCCCACTCCTTGAATATTGTAACTAGGCAACTAACTTAATTAATGGTATACATCACTCCATTTTCATCATTTGAGTTTTTATTAACATTCTTAGTCTATTTTCATATATTCTGATTCTATTATTTAACAAAATATGATTTGTTAAGTTTTTATTCATCAAAAATTCAACATTCTTTATTTTTTATAATGTTTTCGGCTTTTGTCATATCTGATTTTCTGTTTCTTTTTTAAATATTTGTGTTTCGTGTTCATTTTCAATTTTTAATGTATTGTAACGTAAAATAATTTGTTTGGCAGTTATTTAATTAAAATGCATTGGAAATTTTAATCTAGGTAGATTGTTTCTATGTTAAAATAATTCAAGACAATATTGATTAGCCACTTTTGCTTCGTTGCTTCAGACTAATATGAAGAAATGTTGTTTTCGCTAGTGTGATATGAAATGTTGTGAATTTCTAAGTGTAGTTCCACGTGACTCGTAGAGGAGCTTTACTGAAGAATCTTTTGCCACTTTCAGATTTTTCGAACAGAAATGACGTTCTCCTTGTGTTCTCTGGTCAACAATACGAAGCATTAGCTGATTTAAATTATTTTTTTTACATATTTATAAAGTACCTAGCTTAGTATAATTCTGAAATATCCATGCTTACAAAAAGATGTGCAAGTTTTTTACGATCGACAAGCTACAAAGGCAAGGATATTTGCTGCTGGCATAAGTTGTATCGTAGCACTATATGGTTCAGATCCAATGAAAAACACATGTTTGTACGTTCTGAGTTTTGAACGTTTTAAAAAATGCACTTCAAAAACATCATGAAAATTATCTGTTCTCCCACCAACCGAAGAAGCTGCAAACGAGCATTCATTGAGGGTGTATTTTCAAATACATAAATGGTTAGGATTGAAGAGTATGGTTGAAAAGATACCATAAATGGACTAATGCCACTGACAACAACAAAAAATCCTTTGCTAGATAATTTATTGAAGACTATTTGCTGTATGTTTAGATCGGGTTGCGAAACAAAACTTTGTCCATGTAAAATGATAGAGATTAAATGCACAAATTTGTGTCATTTTTGTAATGGATTAAATTGCAACAACTGTTCTGAAATAACATTGAAACAAACTGAGGACGAACTTGACGATAATGAAGACGATGTTTTATCGATTTCTGAAATGGAAACAGATGAAGCAGACTTTAAAAATTAATTTCTTACATCGGAAGATATTGACAACAACGAAGTAAGCAATGTTTCGGAAAATGAGGATGACTTTCAAATTGACAGTGGAGAAAGCTCCATCAATGAAGATGAATCAGATGATTCAGATTTTGTTTGTAAGAAAAAGAAACTACAAAAAAATTTTGTGTATAATTAAAGAATATTTCTATTCTTCTTCTGTACCACTGCATTATATCTCTATCAACGTTCCCTTACACATGAAATAAATGGTACGGCCAGGCCGAAGTTACTTTCTCGACTCACCTACAAATAATTTGTTTATCAGTAAATAACCTTTATGTCTGGTCCCACAAAATAAATATTTTGAAACTAAAATTTCCAATGCATTTTAATTAAATAACGGCTAGACAAAATATTTTACGTTATAATACATTAAAAATTGAAAATGAACACAAAACACAAACATTTTAAAAATAAACAGAAAATCAGATATGACAAAAGCCGAAAACATAAAAAATAAAGATTGTTGAATTTTTTATGAATAAAAACTTAACAAAGCATATTTTGTTAAATAAAAGAATCAGAATATACGAAAATAGCCTAAAAATTAAAAAAAAAAACTCGATGTGATAAAAATGGATTGATGTGTACCATTAATTAAGTTAATGTCCTACAAGTCTGTTATTTTACAACAACCACCCTATTTTGAGATACATTAATTGAAAAATAACGCCCTAGGGCGTTATGAATATCTATAACGCCCTAGGGCATTATAAAATTATAATACAACCCAAAACAAGCAAATTATGATAGCGTTATTGACAAACAAAATGCGTTGGTATGCAACGACGGCGTTTACAAACAATTTTGATTTTTACTCCCTTTTAAATCAAATCGTTCTGAACATAATAGATGTCAAATTAATAAATCGTAAATGTCAAAAAAAAAATTCGAATTAAATAACAGACTTGCAGGATATTAAACGTTGAAGGCACCACGGGTGTTATAGGATAATGACGCCCTTGGTCGACGTACACTCCCTCGGGCCGGAGGCCCTCGGGATTGTACACTGCCGACCTCGGTGCGTTATTATCCTTATAACACCCTTAGTACCTTAATAACTATAGTTGCCTAGTTACAACATTCAGGGAGTGAGGAGATAATTTTTTTTTCGAACGTGCGTTATGTCCTCAATGGTGCTTTATGCGATGTAATTGAAACAATTTTAGTTGTGGATAGTTTTCAACTAGCAAAGAGAGAAATATAATCATTTTGGAACAATATGCGCAAATTTCAAGAAAAAATATAAATATGTTTACTTATAATCGACTAAAACGCAAAAACTAACGTATCATGGATTCAAACGCAAGTAGAACATAATTCTTTTTTTTTAAACGTTGGTTATTTCATATACTTTCATAATTCGCTTATCGTTTTTGGTTTCACAAAAAAATCACGTAGTTATTTGAAATTGTTTATACGTGCAATATCCATAATTACAATTAAATTCCAAAAAATTGGTTTAAGTTTAAATTTTTTTTCTTTCTAAACACTACTGCAAAGTACATGTAAAAACCTACACTTTAAAAGAAAAAATGTCCTACTACGAGTCGAGTCGATGCATTTAAACAAAATGCGATGGAATTTTCGAAATTATTATTGATTTTTAGCCGTTTGAATAAATATTTTGCGCTAAAATTTGGCACGAAGGTTTAGTTCAGTAAAGGGCATGGTTCCACCAACTGTCGTTAAAATTGATGGATTATTACATAATATTTCTTAAACTGTTAAAAAAAGGCAATTTTTGGTGGTTCTAATTTTTTTACAAATTTACAAATTATCAAGAAGTTTTTTCAGATACCTAGTCTTATTCATAACTTTATAGCGAATAGTTTGGTATTTTTATTTTTGCGATCGGATTACTATGACCTGAGATAATAGGGAAAATAGCGGAAAATTTCTGTGTTGAAAAATAAATTGTTAAAATTCTACAAGAAGCAATGGACTGCTTTTGGAAAAAATTGCTCACAGCACTTGTTATTATACCTACAATAAATTAAAACAATAAAATTGGCGTAGCTAGAGAATTCCTATTTCGATCCTTAATTTAACTCCACTATAAATAACGTTTGTCAATGTTCACATTAAAATTATAACGTGTAATAATAGCAGCAAAGGTAATCGTGAAAAGGACTACTTAATTTTTAAAATCTTTAAATACACCTATATCATTTATGTTTAAAGGGTTTTTAGACGTTTAAAATTAGAAAAAATCTTGTATGTAACATCTTGTATGTAACATGCGTGATCCCGAAAAACAATTTTGTATTTTCGGGATCACGCATCGCTCATCCCACAAACATCCACTCGTTACACAAAATAAAGTCTTTCGTAAATGGTTAAATAAATAGTTATTATTTGATGTTCTACGGGCGATAGCTGGTATCATTTTTCCTTTACTAGACAAACATTTCTTTTCTTCTTTAAATGAACACACTCAAAGGCATTATTGTCATAACTTTTTCATCCTGATCTAAAACAGTTTGGTTGTTGTTGGTATTTCATAGATAAGACAAATTTATTTATATACATTTATATTACTGCAGGTTTTCTACTGTCATTTAAAACAAACCTAAAAAAAAGTATTATATCTGGTGAATGCGCCGGTCATTTGTCTGTTCATCACCGCGGCCCCGTATATAATGTAATGTATAATGTTTAATAATAAGTTAAATTCGAAGTGTTAACAGAAGTAAACTAATCTGCTTCTTAATGATTGTTAATGTTTTTGGATGTTCTGTGTAAAAAATGGAGAAATGAAACACTATTTTACAGAAGAGGAAACAACACATGTTTTAAAGGCCAATTATGTCTTTTTATTTGCCAATTCAAGAATAAAAAGTTTGTACTGAATACCAATAGACAAAGACATTGGTAGGATAATATTGTGGGATAATGATATCTAATGATATTTAATATATAATCTATCAAGATGGTCACGTTTTGTTTATGTTTAATGTCCCTGTTAGTCAGAAACTGAATGTATGCTTCCAAACATACAGCGAAGTTGGGTACGTAGTATAACAATGTAAACCAGAATTTTATTACTCTCATGTAAAAATAAACTGTTTTGAACAATTTTATTTTTTTAAGGATGACTGTTTACTGATGTTTAGCAAAATATTTTCATATGATAGCAAAGTAAATATGTTTAAAGCGAGAATCAGAAACATTCACTTAACAATTCGGCATGTCAATATAACGGTAGGTAGAAAAAATTAGTAACAAGCTGATCTCAACGGGAATATTTAGACAATACGTCCTTTTTAACCTGCTAAAAATCCTATTTACTCCCAGTGGGGGAAATTCGAAAAAGTGGTCGCCATCTCTGTCTGTATTTTTGCGATAATTTAACTATTTAACTATGGATTTTATGAAAAAAATTCAAGAGAACTTTTTTGTGGAGTATTGAATAACAAATGTTATTTACCTGAATAAATTTTTTTAAATAAAAAATAAAAAAATATAGTAAGAGAAATATGGCCGAAATCTCAATTTTTTTTGGTTCTTTTCAAATACTTCGTTAAATACTATTTTTACGAAAAAAAAATCAAATATAGCTTTATTATACAAAACCATGTTCTGGTGCAAAATAAATGTCTCTACCTTTAAAATTAAAGGAGATATAAATGGTTATATATTTGCTTCATTGCTTAACATTTAATAAATATCTTTTTATATAAATACTTATTAACATTCTGTTAAGGAGCGTGTAATAAGGCCTTTCTAATAATTTTTAGTCTTATTAAGAAGGAATATATTATTTAAAAATATATAAATGTGTGCTATTCAAATATTTTCTGAATGATAAATAGTTTGTGCTAAAACTTTTTTCGTTACCTTCATTTTCTTCCACGGAAGAAGAACTGATACCATGTTATTGGTCACGTTTCGGAAAACCTCAGCCAGATTTTCCTGCCTGAACAATTCTTGACACAATGGCTGTTTGCAATTCCAAAAATTAATTTTAATAGATCTGAAGGCGGCGCTCTTTGAGTATATTGAATAGTAACAAAATGACCATGTCATCTTTTTCTACCACACTTTAAGGTAATATCAAAGTGGGAAAGTCACCTGTCTTCTACGATCATACCTGAAAATATACTTTGAGAATATGTTGCTCCACAGAGACTTCAATAGACAAGAACGTGGCCAAATTGAATTCCGATTTTAGTCCTTGTCTTCACGCGGTTTTGTTGTACAAAACATATTGCTGATGGTGTGTTTAATATTTCCTGGGGCCGATATAACTTTAAAAGACAACTGAGTCCTGACATCACCATTTCAGATTTCTCAGCAATTTTAAAACACCTCACTTTCTTGACAGAATTCTTTGTCTTTTTTCAGTAGAGATAAGGAATATTTTGTTGATTTATTGAACACAAAAGGATGTGGTAATTCACCCTGATATGGCACGCAAAAACAAGATATGATCCTTTAGATGTTCCAGTTTGTCCTGTACGTCAAATATTTTGGTTACTTTGTCACATCTTACCGCCTTGCCCGGACAAAGCATGTAAATATTCTTTAAAATGGTGCCTATATAAATATAATAATAGTAATAATAATATATATTTATTTATGTTACGTTTCAATACAATACAATACATTAGGTACACTTACATTAGAACATTGAAAATATAATAATACAGATACACACACAAATAAATCAATAGTGTAAATAAATATAGATACTGAAAAAGTGACTTAACACTTGTTTCGAGTTATGACTAATACATAATACAATTTATCACAACCATAAAACACAATGATAGATCACAATAATATATCACAATAATAAATCACAACAATAAATCTAAACAGTATATATAATGTATAATAATAATTTATAAAGCAGGTATATAACATACACATATAGATTAAATACGAGTTTATTGCATCACACATTCCTAATTACACTTAC
The DNA here is from genome assembly GCA_936432065.2 of Rutpela maculata. Lineage (NCBI taxonomy): Eukaryota > Metazoa > Arthropoda > Insecta > Coleoptera > Cerambycidae > Rutpela > Rutpela maculata. Next base: position 49,684,099 of record OW386285.2, read on the forward strand.
ACAATTCCGATATAATAATATAGAGCAACATAAAGCAACAGGTAAGTATCAGAAATTTTTTTTTTTGCTTTTACTATTTTTATATTTTTAGTTAATAATATTTTTTATGTCAATAATGTCATTTATTAATTTCCTTGGGTTTTCTATTATATGCTTCTTTAATAGTTTTTTAAATGAATTTATTTTGGTTATACCTTTTGTAACTCGTTTGGTAATGTGTTGTAGGCTGTTGGAGCTGAAAAAACCTAGGACCTTTGTCCAACTGTTTTCATCATAAATGGTACAGTATGTTTATTTTTTTTTGTCTAGTATTGTATAGACGAGAGGGTAGAGTTTCTATATTTTGAATAAGTTGGTATTTTACGCTTATGTTATAATCATGGGCGCAGCCAGGAAGGGAGCCATGCACCCCCCCAAGCCGTCTTCCACGAGCCAAAAAATAAAGAAACATAATCTCTATCAGTACAAGGCAGTATCCAAATTATCCCTTAAAATAAATATTTTGTAATTAATGCCAATATTATCTGGTAGAGGAATCTACTACTCATCCTCTGGGGACGCCGGTTCTATTGGCCCCCCCAGATGAATTTCCTGGCTGCGCCACTGGTTATAATAATACAATATCGAGCAATTTTGCTTCTGTGTACAATAAATCTGATGAATATATTGAACTCGTGCCCAGCATTATATTTAGACATCTTTTTTGTAGGGTTTCAAGAGGAGTCAAATGAGTTTTAGCAACCACATCCCAACCAAGTATACAATAACGTAGATGACTTTCCACAAGTGAATGATATAGCATTTTTAATTGATCGAAATCCAGAATATTTTTTAGGTACCTAAATTTGTAAATGATAGTTTGTAATTTCTTTATTATGTAGTTTACATGGACGTCCCATCTTAAATGGGAGTCTATGAAAACACCTAAATATTTTATATTATTTTCAGGTAATATAGTACATAGCGTTCCTCTAACATTTATTTCGAGACATTCAAATGTTGGTTGACCAGATGTATTGCAACTAAGCGGTAAGTAGTGCGTTTTATCAAACTTTATTGTTAATAACCTATTATCAAAGCAATTCTTTATTAGACTTAGATCATCCTCAGCTAGTATCCTAACGTCTGTCCAAGAATTTGCCTTATAAAAAATGGCAGTATCATCAGCAAAACCCACAATTTCCCCCGCGCTCCGTAATGAAAACAACCCATCTATGTAAATCGAAAACAAAATGGGGCCCAAAACTGTACCTTGCGGCACTCCGTACTTTATTATCATTGACTCACTTAATTCATTATTTATTACACGCTGGGGTCTATTGGAAATATAACTTTTAAATAACTTTAGTGTAACTTCTCTAAGTCCAATGTCTTTCAGTATTTGTAACAGTAGTTCATGGCTATCTGTATCAAATGCCTTCGGTAAATCTAGAAATACATACAAGCAGGGCTTACTTCCATCCAGAGTAGAGTAAATCTTGCTAATCAGTGCTAATAATGCGTCTTGTGTGGATACGTTCTTTTTAAATCCGAATTGATTTTCCGAAAGTGGTTTATACTTATTAATCTTTTTTTATGACTTTTTCAAATAATTTTGATAGATGGGTTATAAGTGATATTGGTCTATAATTTGATAATATTTCTTTGTTTCCCTTCTTATATATAGGAATTATTACAGATTCTTTAAATAGCGAAGGCCATATACCAAGTGTCATGCATGTATTGAAGATATATTCTAGTGGTTTTAGGATATATTCTGAAGCCGATTTTAGTACTTCGGCTTTTATGTTGACTAAACCAGGGGATTTTTAATTTTTTAATTCATGTAATAGTTGTTTTAGTTCAAATGTATCTGTAGGTAAAAGTACCATAGAGTTTTGTACTGAATTTTTTGTAATTTTGAAGTTAGGATCTTTGTTTATTTTATTTGCTAGATTTTCTCCCATTTTCGTAAAAGTTTTATTAAATTCATTTGCCATTTCTTTTGAATTTGTGATTCATTCACCATGTTCATTCTTTATTGAACTAAAGGTGTTATTTTTTGAATTTGTTTTACTAATTTCCCGGACCGTTTTCCAAAGACTCTTTGAGCTTATCTTGTTTTTGTTTATTTTGTTTTTGTAATATTCGTATTTAGTTTTGTTAATTAGATTTGTAAGTCTATTTTTGTAGGTTCTGTATTCTGACTTTAAATAGTCATTTTTTTGTACTGTTCTATACATTTCGTTTTTTTTTATGTATGGATTTTACTAGCCCACTTGTGACCCAAGGTGTTAATTTTGTATTTTTCCTTTTAATTTTTTTAAGATTAGTTGAATCCTTTAGTGCTTTTGTAACAATATTAACAAAATTTTTTGTTGCAGTATCAGCATCATGCTCCACATACACAGATTCCCAAGACTCACTACTTAGAATTTTCTGAAACTTACCATAATCTACATTCCTTATAAATCCTAAATAGAACCATTATATAAGTATACTGTTTGTAAACACGCTATATCGTGGATCTGCAAATTATAACACTGAACACTAAACACTAATTTATTAACTTACATTACAACAATTAATTACTTTACTAATATTACACTAAGTTCTATACTTCAATTATTCAGTCACTTAATCATTTAGTCTACCGAACTAAATACTCTGCTCACTTGAACTGTACTAAACTGTCTCTCGGCTTCTCCATGCCTGTATATACCCAAAGATGACAGCTCCAGAATGTTCTCTCCTCCTTCTGTAATCTTCTAGAAAGCTCTTTGCAATTTCCAGATTCTAACACCTCGCGCCATCTCTGGGCCGATTGCTAAACTAACTAACTAGCTTAGATTCTGTTACTTATAGAACTTGTAGGAAACTCACATAGATGTCTCTGGCAGTAGAACATGTTACAATACAGTTAAACCTACGTTGTGGAAATGAACTCGAAGGAGAATTTTTATTGTGACCGTTTCTTTAAAAAATATCTTGCAGCGTAATGACTGTAGCCCGTAAATATAAAGAAATTGCCACGCTTTCTATATGAAGAGAAACAGTCATAATAAAAATAAACAAACTTTTCTTCGAACTTATCACCACGACACGGGCGTAACTGTATACTATATATACCAGGACTTAAAATTATATCGATCCCCAGAAATTTCAAACACATCAACCAAGATGTGTTTTGTAGACTAAAACTACATGAAGACAATGACTAAAACAGGCATCCAATTTATTTAGTTACGTTGCCTTCCACTAGATTTCCCCACAATATATTATATATTTATAGTATGTTTTATATACCACTAAAAAGATTCTTTTAGGGCCTTTTAGATGTGGTAGAAATATATGCGGTGTTCCATTAGAAAAAATCCAAGGAAGTTCATATTGTAGAAAAACTGAATGTTCTGCGTCTGAGTGACGCGACACCAAAGACGCCAGTTCCGTTTTCCCCTTGTTCTTCCACACCCAGACGGGTTCAAGATAATACACAACTCGATAGAACAAGTAATAGGCCAAGGCCTTACCTACCTTAGACTATTAACGACGCTCTCTCTTTCGATAATAATCGATTTTTCTTTCTCACGTGATTTTACTTATTTACCTAATAATAATGAATTTTATGCCTAAAGATTTCTGATTTGTTTTCATAAAGAAATCCCTGTCAAGCTTCCGTAAGGTAACCGTAATATTGAGCTTCAAACTTGTGGAGTCATGAGACGTCCAATTAACTGAATTTTCGGTCTTCCGAACGAAAACCCTCAAGGGAAGACTGACAACAAGTCATATTATCAATAAAATGCAAAAAGTTCGAAGAATACCATTTATTTACTAGGTTTAAAATAAGTGCAATGAAATTTTGCAAAATCCTATCTGTAATAAAGTATATAATTTGAAATGAATCGCCTCCCCAATTAAGGCAAGGTAAATTTTACCATACAAATGAGAGCGTGCGCTAACAATAGATTTGATAGAAAAGATTCATGCAATTTCTCCAGAATTAAGTGAAAGCATTTAGGTTTTTATCATGGCTGACTGAAAATAATATAAAAATATTTTACTTAAAAAATGTTGGTTCGCTTGTGATTGGCTTTAAAGTTTTCATTTGTGATTATATCATTCACAAGAACGGAGTTCAAAAGTGCGTTCAACTAATACATGAGCTAGATAACTTTCGGTCAGCCTCACGACGTACTAGTCCCCATGCAGATTCAGTAAAGGGAATTTGAAATGGCTTCGCTTCGCCTCTTTTTGGCAATATAGTTTTTTGTCATATTTATGCACAAGGCGGTTTTCTCTATAACTTTCTCATTTGGAAAGCCCTACACTTGGCTTTCCTACTATCATTTTCTACTGATTATCCAACGCACTCTTCCAAATTGCGAGCCGCTGGATGAATTCAAATTTGTTTTATGTGAGAAACAGGCCTTGTCCATTTTTACTATTTTCTGCTAGAGATGAGTTGCTATTTAACAACCTGTTATTTTATAACTGTTATTTGTAAACAGCATTAACAGACTGTTATTTCCGTTCGAAAATAACAGGTGAGAAAATAACAGATAAGCAGCAGCGGCAGCAGCATGATGTATAAAATTACGTCTCTGAAATAACATTTGCAAACTGCGCGCTGCGGTATGCGCATGCCAGTACTTCTCAGCGAACTGTTATTTTTAAACTGTTATTTTAAACTGTTATTACAAAATAGCAGTAGCAGTTTAAACAGTTATTAAAAAATAACTGCTTTTACCCATCACTATTTTCTGCTAATAATTGTTTATAGACGCTACGCGCCTTTGTCGGTTTTGCCCTTTTTGGTATGTCGTATCGTTAAAATTTTATATTTATTCTTTTGAATGGTACCCATGATGACTATATCTTCATTTCCATTGTCCTTTGTGAAGAGATTAAAAAGTTGAAAAACATTTTCAAAGTGAAAGTATATTGTTTCTTTTACCAAAAATTATACTTTTATTATTGGTACATTTTTCCATGACCACAATATACTTTCACTTCCTAATCGAAAATTCGGTGTTTCTTCGGATTTCCACCTAGTTATGCCTTACATTTTAACGAACTCATATCAGTCCTCTTGTGCTAGTTTTCAGCTCTGAAGCCTTCCAAACTTGTATGTTATGCTTTTACATAAAAAGATATTTATCTAATGCTGTGTTTATTGAAATAAATAGACGGTATCTAGCAGTGGCGCAGCCAGAAAATTCATCTGGGGGGGGGGCAATAGAACCTGCCTCCCCAGAAGATGAGGAACACTTTTCAGAAAATGGCTCTACTAGATAATATTGGCATTAATTCCAAATATTTATTTCAAGGGATAATTTGAATACTGCTGTATACTGATAGAGATCATGCTTCTTTATTTTTTGTATCATGGAAGACGGCTTGGGGGGTGCCCGGGCCCCATGGCTCCCCCCCTGGCTGCGCGCCTGGTACCTAGTACACAGTAATACTTAATTATTATTTTTTTTATGCAATTTTAAAGGATGCAAATCTAATGTTTTAATCATAATTAGACACATTTTAAAAAGAAATATTTACTTTATTTATAATCAAATTTTTTCATTACTTGTACAACTTTTCTATTTAACAAAGTATCGATGTGCTTTGCCCATATAAAATCGGTATGCGTCCATTTATCATATGGTACTTTATACAATTCAACAACATTCGGTAAAATATTTGCCATAATTGCGACATCCTGAAAACATAAAGAAATGTAATAAGCATTTTTATAAATATTGATGTATCTGGTGAAACTTTACTAAAAGGAGTGGAAGGGTGGACATTACCATTACCTCTTTTGCTACAAGAATATCGTTTTCTCCATAAAATATAGCAACGGGTGCCAACACATTCTTTAACTTATACTGTGGTGGTGTTTCAGACTTATATCTCCTCATATTTTCCTTTCTTCCCCAATCATATTTTGTAAATTTACCTAAAAAAAATTATGCTTTGTTAATGCTTTGAATATAGAATTTTTTTAAGGAAAAATAGTAATTTTGTACTCAAGAATCGTTAATAATGAATTTGACTAGACTAATGCTTAGTAATACAGTAACTAGAGGTTTTAACTTCGAAATAATGTCATATTGAACGGATTTAGTTCATTTTTGGCAGTATAATAGTAAATGCTTCACAGAAAAGTTTCTATATTGTGCGGAGGCTTGCTAATTTATAGTAGGGGGTGGATAGTCATTAAGTTATAACGACTTCAAAATTGATTTTAGCTCAAAAAAAAAGGTATTTCCAAATGGCTTTCGTCAGGTATCCAAGGGCAGATCTGGGCCTTGAGCGGGGGGGGGGGGGGGGGGGGGGGGGTAACATAGCCGCGTGCTGAAAATAACAAAAATGTTTTTCCTCGAAAATTAAAATTGATGGAGGGGGGGAAATCTCAAAAAAAAAATTTATAAACATAACTAAATAAAACTATAAAATGTAATAATAAAAATTATGAAATTTTAAAATGAAAGTTGATGGTTTACGGAATCTTGGGGGGGGGGATAATTACCCCCCCCCCCATAAGCAAGTATCTCGACAAGTATTACTTTATCAAAAAAATGTTACAGACCAATTACAGAAAGTACAATATTAATTATATTTTATGTATATTGATGTAGGATTAATAATTTCGGAGATATTTAAGTTTATATTTGGAATCCACATGTTCATAAGATAATTATTTAGAGTTAGAGTTAAATATCTCAGAAACTGTGACATCTACGTGAAAAATGCTAATAGGTAGAATAATATATTATTAATTAAGCTTTCAACTATTTTTTTATTTGTTTCTGTAGCATAAAAAACAAAGAAGTTATGACCGAAGCAATGTACGTCTTCACATTTCTTTAATAACAACGTCGCCATTTTGTTACTGTAATTAGCCAGTAATTAAAAAAAAAATTCAAACACCATTTCTCAATAATATATAGCATGACGCAGATGCTCAAATTTTTTTGTTTGTTTAGAAAAAATTAAAGTTTAAACTATAAAGGTATTTTCGATAAAACGTAATTTTTTTTTCCTTTTCCAAATATCTTAATAAATATTAGTTTTAGTGAAAAATGGATGGAGGCAAAAAATAAAACTGATAAACTGATAATGAATTTCTCTTTTTTAATTATTTACATAGATTTAATAGTTTCGGAGATATGAAAGTTTACAAATGGCATCCGAACGTTTATAAGACGAAAAATTTAGTTTAAATGTTAAATATCTCAGAAATTGTGACACTTACGTCAAGCATGCTAAGAAATAAAATTAAAGACAATTAATTGCACTTTCAAATTATTTTTTACTCGTTTCTGTAGCATAAGAGATAAAGACGTTATGACGGAAAAATGTGCGTATTTATATTTTTTTATATAAAAAGATCGCCATTTTGTTACTCTAATTAGCCAGTAATTTAAAAAAATTATCCCAAATACAGTTTTTTGTTAAAATGTAGCATTACCTAGATGCTCAATTTTTTTTGCTCAATTGAAGCACTTGCTTTAGAAAAAAATGAATTTTAAACTGTAAAGGTAATTTCGAAGAAACTTAAAATTTTTATTTTTTGAAAATATCTCAATAAATATTAGTTTTAGCGAAAAAAATATAGAGACCAAAAATAAAGCTTATAAACTGGGAATAACGCTTGGAATTATCAATGTCTCATAAATATATTTCAGATGTATAATATTATTAGAATTGTAGATTCTGGAACAACCTGTATATTACATCTTTACGTTGCAGCGAAAACTGATAAAAAAAACTTGGATGAATTGTTGTTGTTGTTGTTAAATCTGTGTCGAAACAGAAGCCTGCAAATCTGGCATCAATACCTCCAACATCAAGTGCAGCTGCTGAACATCTTTTCCACGTTTACCATCAGGTACAACAATGGAAAGGTAATGATATTAATAAACAAAATTCAACAAAATGTCGGAGAGAATAAGATAAAAAAAAATATAAAACTTAAAGAAAGGGAAAATAAAAAATCCAACTATACAAATCTTTGTTAAGTTACATTTACTTCTCAAATTATCACAAAAATCTATATACATAAATTAAAACGTGAAATTAAGCAACTTGTTACATTTGTCCCATTTCCCTCCGCCATATTGGATCCGCTATTTTCAGTTTTTAAATTTTGACTTCAGACTCATATTAGCGACCCTAAAAACCTATATACATAAATTAAAACGCGAAATCAAGCAATTTATTACATTTGCCCCATTTCCCTACACCATATTGGCACCACCATTTTCAATATTTTAATCTTGACTTCATATTCGTAATTAGCGACCCCAAAAACTTATAAGCATAAATTAGAATGCGAAATCAAGCAATTTTTTACATTTTGCCTCATTTCCGTCCGCCATATTGAAGCCACCATTTTGAATTTTTTTTATTTTGACTTCAGATTCGTAATCAGCGAAAACATAAATATACTGCGTTTCAAAAATTAATAATCAATACTCTTCCATATATTAATATATTATAAAATCGGGGGTAAGAGCAAGCGCCGGGACCATATAAAAACTGAAGATGATACCTTTTACTATAAGAATCACCCATAAAAAAAAATTATCATTCAATATGAAATTATTCCGAAGTTTTGCATATTTTTTACCTCTAGGTATTGTACTATAGTTTTTATGATCCAGATTTTCGAACTGCAGATTTAAAAAATCCGCGGCTAGAAAATCTTGGCTTATTACGGATCCGCAATAGGTTTAAATATGTTCCACTTTTGTGCGGATTTAATAATTCTGTCCTTGTCTAAAGTGTTTCTTTTTCTCTCACATAAATTCGCACAAGAAAGGCATGTAATAGTTTAAAATTTTGTATACTTTAATTTGCGTACACAAAATATAATTTGCCATTGAATTTTTCGGTACACTCTGGTGTTTTAATAATATTTCGAAATAAATTCACCGAATTCATCTAAATTCCCCCACCTCCAGATATACATGCTGTTTAATAAGCTTTGCAATGTTTAATTTCAATAGAAGAACAGGATATTTCTACAACCTTTCAAATAGTCTTCAACTTATAAATTAAATTACTTAATTACTTACCTGAAGTAACAATTTGAGCATAATGAAGTGCTTGCTTGGTAGATGATCCGGCAGGTGAGTTAGATACGATTAGCGGAAGAGTTTCCTGAAAATTATAAATACAATACGAATTTAGTGTTATTTAGTGGTTGCCACTGTAAAATATAGAAAATTGAGGTAATGTAAAAACTTGCAGTGGCGTTATCAGATATACATTTTTAAGAACTAATGAAGAAATATAGAATACACATTTTTTTTCATCCGTATCCTTCGTCGGGCAAAAAATTCATATGATCTTTTTCAACTTGCCTCTTTGAATTTCGTCTTGCCTTAAAAGTTTGGTAAATTGAGCGTACCATAGATGGAGCACTAGACTGTTATGATTTTTTCAGTTTGGTTACACTCTACACTTTTCAGGGCATCGAACCATAGAACTAAAAGTCTTAGGGGAGGTGGTTGAAGCCCATTGCATAGCCATTCATTTCTCAACAGTGGCAGACGCGTTTCGCCTTCCCAGACTCATCAGTGTCACACAGTAGAGAAAGAATGATAATACAAACGCTTCAACCAATACCCTATAAATTTCTCGTGGAGTGTGACCACTAGGCATTAACGGTGCCATCCATGCAAGATGGAAAAGATTGGTCAGAAGTAAAAGTTTTACAAAGTTCGACTATTTAAAGTCACCACAGAAACTGAGAATGCAGACCACCCTAATTTATTAGGGAAATGAAATAATAATTTACCAAGCTCATCAATTTTAGTTATATCAGTACTTTTTTCTTAAAATCAGTACCTTTTTAGTTTCGATACCTGTACGTTAATTTTTGATCCACTAGTAACGCTGCAGCTCTCTTAAAACTTTTAAAAATTTGGAATAAAAAATTAAATTATGTTTTCTTAAATATTACTGTAAATTTTAAAGTGATTTTCTTTTCTGTGACATAATAACTTAATATTCAAGCCTGAACAGAGAAACGAACGCTATGTTACCATGTTGGTACAAAGAATTATATTTAAATTTCGATATTATTAAAATTAGACTATAAATGTTAATTAAATATAAAAAATATTTATATTATCAGTATTTGAAAGGTGGTTACGAAGGACACCGCACGTTTTATAGGTAAATTGGTGGCCTGTTAAATTTGATCAATTTTTGATATGTTGTAGTTCAACTAATTCTAAACAAGTTCCTTTGGCAAAATTTCAAATTATGAACAGTTTCTTTGATAGATTGCTCTAAAGACTGGACTTACCCTCGATACTCTATCAAGGATTTCTCAAAACGTACTGCAGGTATTGAAATAATTACTGCTAGAAATGAATAACCAGACTATTTACCATTATTTGAGCTTAGATTGACGTGTCTGAACTTCCGGTTTTGCCGGAAGTGACGTCAGATCACGTTTTTCGAATGCACAACACCCGTTTACTTAAATTTAATACATCATATTGTAACGTGTTTCCACCCTTAGGAAACTACCCCTTGCAAAATCCGTGGGTTCCAAAAATTATAACAAGAGATTGTCCACTAACACACTTTATTAAATATTTACTGGATACTTCACAATACTATTATTAATTTAAATACACTTTACTGACTAAAATCACAATGTTTATCCTTGAAGTCTTAACCTCACTTTCTATACTTTTGAACTTTCTGAACTCTCTGAACTTTCTGAACTACTCGCCGAGAATGCGGTTGGTCTTTTATACCTAAAAATGACAGATCTCGATTGTTCTGTGATGACGCCACCATTCTCTAGAGAATTCCAGATGTCACTTTGGAATCTTCTGGTAGGTTCTTTTTCGAGTAGGTGCAAATACACTACATTCATTCAGACATTCGATCTGTTGAAGTCTGCCTACTTTTTAGTAACATAACCTTAAATTTTAAGGGGTGCAACATATTACACTGCCCCCTCCTTAAGCCTGAACGTCCCGGTCAGGCAATTCAGCCTCTTTCACATACTTCGCCAGTCTATCCAAGTGTACGATCTTCATCTTGGACTTTTTGTTTCGTTGAATACGATAGACGACATCATTAATTCGGGTAATAACAGTATACGGTCCATCCCAAGGAGGTTGAAGTTTCGGGGATCTCCATTCCTTCCGCTGTGGGTTGTACAGCCAAACCAGATCCCCCACCTTGAATCCCCCTGTACTGGCATTCTGATCATAACGAGTCATCTGCTCTCGATCATTCTTTGGCTGTTCTCGACTTCCATTTCTGTAGTTGCTCATGGAAAATGGTTCCCCACGGGCAGCACAATTCTTACACTTGCGACACCAGGCCTCCACATCCTGGCGACTATTAACCCAATAGAATTGTTCCCGTGCTCTACTCAATGTCTTGTTTATGCCGAAGTGTCTGCTGGATGTTTCATTATGTGCTTCCTGGAGTACTTCTGGTACACGACACCTGGGAATCACTAGACGCATGGCAACCTGCTTCCCATCTGGGCTTTCCCATGCTCTCCTCAAAAGCCCATCTACGACCATAAGTGAATCCCATTGTGACCATAAAGCCTTCAGCCCCACTTCTTTGTTGGAAACATCCTTCCATGCTGGACGCGTTCCGCCTTCTTTTGCTCTCAACATGGGTCCGATTTCTACATCGCGCAATTGCTCTTGCCTCAGAGTTTCCTTTGGCCAACTGTCTGGAAGATCGACCTTGACAGTGTTGACTTCAACCATGTTCGGCAATTTTCTCACCTGAGGGTAGCGCTTGCAATCTTCCTTGTCTGGTTTTCTGGATAATGCAGGAGTTTTGACTGCCTGCGTTGTCAACAGCCTGGTTTTCTCACATTGGTCGTTCACTTTTGACAAAATAAATTGTTCGTTCCCAATCCTTAACATTCGCTTTCCTACGTCAACAATAAATCCATACTGTTCCATAATGTCCAGTCCCAAAATGAAGTCATCCGTAATGTCAGCCACAATGACCTTGTAATTGAACCTCAACCGTCCAACCTGCAGTTCCAAGTTGACCTCTCCATGGACCGCAGCCCTGTCCCCCGTGGCTGTCCGAATGATTACTCCATTTTGCTTCTTGTTAATCTGCAAGCCTGATATAAACCCTGGCCGCACTATTGATGACGTAGCACCGGTGTCAATCGTAAACACGCATTTTCTTCCATTCACATATCCTTGCAACAACAGACTACTTGGAATTCTTTGGAGTTGGGAAATCTTTATTTCTCTGGGGGCACCGCATTCCCTAGCCAGCACAGCCCCCTTAATGCTGGCTATCCTTAGTTTTCCTGCTTCTCTTCAACATTCACAGCATTTACTCGACTCTCCGAGTTCTGCTGTCGACAGTCTCGTTTCATATGTCCCACCTTGCCGCAGTTGAAACATTTAATACCTCCGCTCGGCTTCCCTTTATTTTGTTGTTTTTCCTGCTTTCCGAGGCCATCCAATTTATCGCATAATTTGGTGAATATTTTCTGCATCTCAGTCAGCAAGGGGTTCTGGTTCATTTCTGGTTGCAATTCTTCGAGAGTCACAGCTCGCACTCTCGACCTTGGAGTATCTCTGTAGGCGGCTTCTACTTCAAGTGCACGTACCAAAGCTTCGCTACTACTTTGGTGTCTTGTTAGCCTCAGAACTCGCCTGACCTCTTCGTCCCTTATGCCATCTAAAAAGGCCCCTACGGCTAATTGTTCCTGAAATTCTCTAGGTGCACTCGGATACGCCAGGTGTGCCAGTCTCTCTATCGCAGCTTCGAATTCCTGTAAACTCTCTCCAGCCTTTTGTGTTCGTGATTTTAGCTGGGCTTGGTATACTTGGGCGAGATGTTGGTCGCCATATCTCAAGTCCAATGCAGCTTCCAAGACTTTGAAGTCCCTTTGTTTATCCACTGGGATAGTCTGAAGCAACTCTGAGGCCTGGCCCCTTAACGCCAGAACTAATGCCATGGCCTTTTCCTCGTTATCCCAGTTGTTCGCACATGCTGCTGCCTCAAAATGTCTCTTGTACGTCGTCCAGGAACTTTGGCCGTCAAAAGAAGGAGGTTTTAGTCGCTGACCTGATGATACCACCTGCTGGCTTCCTCTATCTCTCAACTGTCGTTTAAGCCGGTCTATTTCTCCCTTGACTTCTTCTTCGAACTCACTCATCTTTTCTTCAAACTGATTTACTTTTCCTTTTACTTGACCGACTTCGGTCTTGACTTCACCTACTTTATCTTCGACCTTATCTACTTTTTCTTCTACCTTGCTTATCTCTTCTTTGACTTCCTGCCGTTGCTGCGCCATCATTTCTTGGAATTGTTCGAATAAGTCCTGTATTTGTTTATCGGATGCCATACTTCTTGTTGTTACGGGCATACGATGAAATTAAAATAGAATAAATTTAACTGTCACGTCAATATCGGTAATGGAACTTTCTAGACAAATCTCGAAATAGCACGAAAAAGTCTTATCCAGAGTCTTTTGTCACTATCCAGTTCAGAGAATTTAATAATCTCCACTAATGTCCAAATAGAAAAGTTCTAGAAATTTTCACGCACTAAATGAGTCTTTTTCAGTGTCTCTATCACTTCTCAGTTCAAAGGATTTAATTATCACACTAATGTCCTAATAAAATGTTCTACAATGTCTCAAAAATGCACTTAAACACTATTTTCCTGTTCGAAAACAACCCTCGAACAATGTCCAGTAAATTAGTCCTGTGTTAGCACTAACCCTCGAGAATCCTTCTCGAACACTCCAGCACAACTTCAGAGCTCCTCTTGTCATAAAATCCCGCTTCTGACACCAATTGTAACGTGTTTCCACCCTTAGGAAACCACCCTCGCAAATTCCGTGGGTTCCAAAAAATTATAACAAGAGATTGTCCACTAACACACTTTATTAAATATTTACTGGATACTTCACAATACTATTATTAATTTAAATACACTTTACTGACTAAAATCACAATGTTTATCCTTGAAGTCTTAACCTCACTTTCTATACTTTTGAACTTTCTGAACTCTCTGAACTTTCTGAACTACTCGCCGAGAATGCGGTTGGTCTTTTATACCTAAAAATGACAGATCTCGATTGTTCTGTGATGACGCCACCATTCTCTAGAGAATTCCAGATGTCACTTTGGAATCTTCTGGTAGGTTCTTTTTCGAGTAGGTGCAAATACACTACATTCATTCAGACATTCGATCTGTTGAAGTCTGCCTACTTTTTAGTAACATAACCTTAAATTTTAAGGGGTGCAACATATTACAATATATATTATAAGTAGTTTATTACAATTCACTATATGCAGTATGTTTTGAGAAATCGTTGTTACAGTATCGAGAGGATCCAGTCGTTGGAGCCATCTATCGGAGAAGATGTCCATAATTTGAAGTTTTGCCAGAGGAACTTATTGTTCAGAATCAGTTGAACTAGAATATGTCAAAAATTCATCAAATTTGACAGGCCACCAATTTACCTATAAAACGTGCGGTGTCCTTTTGAAAATCATTTCAGACGAATTACTTCCATTTTAGAAATATGGCAACGGTACAACGAGTAGTTAATACTAAATATACCTAGGTCCGGATCACAACGATAAATTTCAGAGACGGCTTTTACGTAGGTATAATAGTATATTGTAAACTAATGAAACATTATCAAGCAATACAGAAGCAACGAAATGACGAAATATTTGTAAGATTTCATTACATTCTATCATTTTGTTCTTGGCTTGTAAATAGGCCAATCGCAACACGCTATCAGATCAGTGTCAGATACAACGGTCACTGGGGTGTCATTTTTCATATTTGGATAAGAAATAAACAGTATTGTATAGCTAAAGCATCTAATTTATTTGGCAGAATTGGAAAGTAAATATAATAGTACGGCAATCCATTACTAAAAACCCATATCAAAACAGCGAGCTTTATCGCTTTAGATTATGAAATTCTAAGACACTTTTTCGTACGACAAAAGTTCGAAAAACGATACGGGCGGCTAGCAAACGACTTTTCGTATGTTGAAAAAAATGTCGTAATTTTTATACAGCGGCGAGGCAGTTCTCGGTTCATTCTCGTTAAAAATGTTGAACAAGACATGAATTAATCGAGAACTGCCATTTTTCATTGGCCTAAGTTCCAATAATATCAATTAAAGTTGTATCAAATTGGAAGCTAAAATTATCAAAGTAGCGAGGCTAAAATTTTTTCTATTTATAGAGTGAGGGGCATAGAACGATAAAAAATGTGAACTTCAGTTTTCCGTTGGCCGAAATCGAATGGAGTCGCATATATGTTCGGCGTGCTGGCGCGGCAGCACGCGGAAGACATAGAGATGCTGGATGACTTGTCTGTAGAAACGACATGGAATGTATCCGAAGCAATGTTGCATCTCCAGCAGAAGGTATTGAACCCGTGTATACGTAAATTAAAGATGGCAGCTGCTGGAACCGAAAATGCTGCGGTGCCGTTATACAGAGATGGTATACTCCGTATAGTGCCAACGCAGCATCCTGGGTCTGGACAGTTCGTATCGGAGTCTCCTGGTATGTATATATGCTCCGGAATGGCGATGAATTAAATAATGAAACTGTAATAATAAACCTGACAATTTTCCATCCTATATCATTACTGTATGTCCGGAGCCTTGAAATTCAATTAGAATTCCATTTAAACAAATTCTCTGAGAGCTTGTGCTTACAAACAGCCTTAATTTGTTTTTTTTTTGTCGCGACGGAAATTATTTTTCTCAAATGTCAACTGGGAAAAAGTTCAGTTCATATTTTTCTCGTCTTCTTAATGATATTTGGAATAACCTGAAGTGGATAACTGCCTCACCGCGATCACTTGCCCTCAAAATTAAGCAACATGCGAATGTAATCACTCCTAATTGAACTAGTAAAAAGTTCAGTTCGAACTTTCCTGTGGTCAATAGACATCGAAACTACTCGATAATGAGCCTGCCTCGCCGCGGTGACCAGAACTTTTACCGGTGGCTATTTGTCATTATTTTGGTCTTTGCAACTCGGCGTATCATCAGAAGTTGATAAGGTGTCTCGTAAGGGAGACTTCTTGTCGAGATACTAACATCATAAGACTTTAATTAATAATATATGGAAAGAACGAATGATTTCTTTGAAAAATATATGCGGAATACCAAAAACAATGCAATACGATTCTCTTCCCCATTTACATATTTTTGAGTAAATGTTCTGCGATTTTAAATAAATATAACATATGTTGATGTTTTATTAAAATTCAACTTTCTGTAATATTACCAATTTATTCTAATATTTTACTTAAAAATATCACAAATGCGTATACCTAACTGGGTTATCTTCTTAGTACATATAATTAATAGCAACTCACTCTATCTAACTCTTCTGGTTCATATCCAGCTACAGTAAAGATAGCTCTACTACACAGAAAATAAGGGCTGTTTTTAGATCCACATAAACTTTTTTGTATCCTGCGTACCTCTTTGTTTGTGTTAAATGGAAACAACTCATTTACATTAAAAACATCGGCCAATCGCTAAAATGATTATAGAAAGACGCATTAAGTTAATTAAATTAATTAATTACACATGTAATTTTAGTGTACGTATGTACAGGGTTATTCATTATATTTAGGCCACCCTTTATGACCGTTATTATTGGAGATAGAAAAAAAGTTTCGGACGAAAGTTGTAGGGCTGTAACTGAACTTCCTTAATAAGTTAATGGAAGCACAGTGGCGTGCAGTAATTGAGGGCAAAAGAAGCAATAATATTTTTTTTAATGAAACGGCCCTGTGTATTGTTGAATTTTTGAATTATTCTTTTTTTTTCTGATTTCAAAAATATGACATATGATAGTCCTATCTTTAACCGTTTTCGAGTTATGAAACATTGAAAATCGTATTTAAGCTATTTATTATACGAACGGAAATTACAATTATTAAAGTAGTCTATGAAAATGATAAGTGTTCTGTTAGTAAATCTGTCAGCGTTTCATATAATAACAGAATACTCGCCATTTTCATAGACTACTTTAATAATTTCCGATCGTATAATAAATAACTTAAATACGATTTGCAGTGTTTCATAACTCGAAAACGGTTAAAGATAGGACTATCATATGTCATACTTTTGAAATCAGAAAAAAAAGAATAATTCAAAAATTCAACAATACACAGGGCGTTCCATTAAAAAATATATTATTGCTTCTTGTACCTCTCAATTTCTGCACGCCACTATGCTTCCATTAACTTATTAAAGGGGTTCAGTTACAGCCCTACAACTTTCGTCCGAAACTTTTTTTCTATCTCCAATAATAACGATCATAAAGATGGCTATTGCCTAAATATAATGAATAACCCTGTACATAGAATATCCAGTGTTTCGAAACCCAAGCAAACCTTTGCACACTATTTCGTTCGTCAACTATTTTATATTTAATATTGAATTGTTAGAAAATTTTCAGTGTGGTTTTATTGAAAATATGAGCACTAAGGATACAATGTATAGGTAAGTCAAACATACAATTCGCAAAATAAAAACAAAAAACAAATTGCTCCATTTCTTAATTTAGCCAAGGCATTCGATACAGTGTGTCACAAATAATTGATCGAAAAGCTAACAATATACGATATTCAAGCACCAGAAAATAATTTATTTTGTAACAATTTGGATTCCAGAAAACAATTAAAATATGATTTTATTGGCGACTAAAAACATCCAATTACAATATGGCATCCCACAAGGCACTGACTATAGGAAAAACATTGTTTTATGTTTATTTATGTTACTGAATTTCGATTCCTTGAAACAGTTCAAATATTTATCTACGCTGAGGACACTGTTTTACTAGTGGAACTACAATATAGAATTTCAATCTGATGGAACATATCTTTCAAATTTAAAAATGCTTAAAGTTACACAAAAATATTTAATAAAAATTACACCCTTCAAATCAACTATTTAAATAATTAGTTTTAGCCTAGACGTCGTCTAGGCAAAATCAGTATTTATATTTACATATAAACATAATTGTTTCAAGACAACCCTACAGAACATAATTACAATGCACGATGCAAAGGAAACAACCAGTTAAAGAATTCTTTCATACTACGGCCCAAAGTTGTATATTTTACCAATTAACATAAAAATGAGTAATAATATTAAATTATTTAAGAGAAAATTAAATAATTATTTAATATCCGATTTTTCAGTATTTCTAAATATAGTGAATAAAATAATAACTGCTGTTATCGAGCTTTAGATATTCACTATAATAAATGTGTCGAAAATAAATAAATAATTATTAGCGAAACTGTGCGCTGGCCCGTTGATCGAGAATAGAGCACAATCCAACGAGGTGTACAATATTTAAAAAAATAAATTATATTAACTTTGTTATAATTTAATGTATTTATCTAAAAATGAATCATCATACACACAAAAATTCTAAAAAGTTATAAACTTGGAATATTGTAAATAAGCATGATGTCAATCAAATCAAATTTTATTAATTTACTACTCATGCCATAAAAATCAGTAGATTTAGATTTACTTAAATTCACTGTAGCATTAGTAATTTTTTCAATAGTAACTGAGCTTGGAAAAAAAGCGGAAAGTACTCAGAATGCTATTCAACATAATGTCAAAACTATTACCCACTGTGGGATGTGATCTAATAGTGGAGAAAAATGATTAAAAATATCATGAGTAATATCTGATTCCAATTGTTGACAGTTCGTGTGACCAACCCCTCCCCAAGATTTTTTCTGCGAAAAGAAATACGTAAAAGTGATTGCTACTTACCTCAAGTAAAGGATATAGTGGTGCTATTACTTTTAGAATGGGATGTTTGAAATGTTTTAAAATAGCAGATGGGGCCAGGGCTATCATAATATTAATTTTGTTATTATATTCTGGACGTTCTGAGCACATTACGAAGAAACTGGTAGTACCCTGAGAATAGCCTACATAATGTATTTTTTCTGTATTTGTAACATTCAGAACATAGTCTATTGTTGCAGGAATATCATATAATCCAATTTCATGCCAGCTGAAAATTTTAAAACAGTTCTTAGTGTTCTTAAGTGTTCTTAAGTATTCTTAAAATAAACCATAAACCTAAAAAAACCATACTAAGTGAACTGCTGTATTTAATATTACCTTCATAAACATTGTACAGATACATTATTTATTCAGCAGGAATTTCTAATAATACAAAAAAAATACATTAAAAACAGAATAGTAACAAATGCAATAAGTTAAAATTAACATCGGTAGGGGGTGGTAGTGGAGGTGGATGAAGTAAAAAAAAATTGAGGCCTTTGCTTCTTGTACACACCCTAAATCACAATTTTATTTTTTTCACTCCCTTAGACCTTAGCTCTTGAAGAAAATGCCTAACAATTCCTACAATCCCTACAAATACCCTTTCATTGCGGGGTCTGAAGGTTTACCTTTCATTGCATATTGTGTTTAATCCCTTTTAAGAGGCTGATAATTTGCCATTTGAGCCAGATATTTCGGTTCTTGACCCTCTGTGCGCCGTTAGGATAGCATTGTCTTACTTCGCAAAGTTTTCTTATTCAGAACGTCCTTGAAAACATTTAGTGATACATGCATTATTCTAGTTAGCTTTCCTTTTCTGTATGGTACCCTATGAACAACTTTTGTTTTTTAAAGCTTTTCGAAATATCGGCATCACCAAATTATAAAACCTTTGGTAATATAAATTGTTGATGACAACGTTTCAATGACCTCTATTTACCTCTTAAAGAGTTTAAATTGCGCGGTTACAAACTTGAAAATTAACATAACATACACGCATGGATTAAAGTTTCATTGTAGCGTTTTATAATATAATCCCCAGATTTTATAAAGGTAACTGCTATTACAATGGGGGGCAGTAAGTTTTACTTCCACGTCCAGTGGAAGTATAGTAACGACAAAAAAAATTTTAAAAATTTTTATTGTCCAAATAGGCTTAAAATGTTATGAAACGTCGAGATTTTAAGTTTGAGCGAAAAAAAAATTTTCTGTCTGTCTGTCGGTCTGTCTGTAACTTTTTTTTTTGTGCGCACGTTTGCTCTGGAACCGTTTAAGATATTGACTTGAAATTTGGTACACATATGTACTTTAACGAGATCTAGAACTGAATTATATTTTCATCTTGTTCCGTCGAAGGGTTGGGGGGTAAATTGGGGTAAATTCGGGGTAAATGGGTAAATCGAGCAGATAAGAGTCCATGAAATTGGCATTTAGTATATACAAGAGAAGCTGAGGTCTCAAAAAAATTTTTGGCATTAGCCACTCCCATTACCACCCCCATCTCCTTATTAAAGGGGATGAAAAAAAATGTTATTTAGTGCATGTACAGGAACCAGAAACCTCAAAATATTTTTTTACTTCATCCACCCAACCCCACTGCAACCCCTCTATCACCACCCCCATCCCACTACCGATGTGGGGTATCGTTTTATGGGTTTTTGGGGTAGAGGATTTCAAATATTATATTATTAAAGTTCCATAAACAATTATTTTCACATATAAAGTTTTTTCGTTGTGAGTGACTTGGATAGAGAATCTGGATGTGGAAGTAGTGATTCCTTGGGCAGCGGTTTTTATATTTATCACATCAAACATCTATATTGAGCACTATTGTTTTTATAAATTGACAGCTTCAACTATTATAAAAACTCATTATATAACATATAGTAACCGTTACTATAAGTGATATAAGTTGGTGATGGAAACCTTTCTGTAACCACTTTATAAAACCTAAAGCTCTTCGGCCTTTTAGTAATTCTACATTCCCACTATAAAATCTTGCAACCAATTAGTAACCATATAAACCTCCAATATAAACTCGCAAAATTAATAAAACCCTTATAAAAAAATAGCAGTTACTTGGTGGTGAAAATTGTTCATTGGGGCGCTATCTTTCGCGGTTGTATGTTAGACGTATGGCCTCATCAAAATTTTTTTCCATTAACTCCTTAGTGATATCATTTTTAAGTGCGTCTGTTGCCATCTGGTTTTCCCTGATATCCGTTCTATATTGCCGTCTCTCCTGTTGAAGAGGCCCAGAAGGATTCGGGAGAATATGATACTGAAGAGTCCCTTTGTGGGATATATTGCTAGAAGAATTGAGCTATTCGTGCGATGGGCTACATAGGGAATTCGTAAAAAAACATCCCCAGACACACATATCAATATGCCGTCTGTGTGTTCCCTAACTGTCCATGCCTCAGAGGCATAAAGAGATTATAGAGAAAATCGGGTATTCGGAAGTCTAATCTGTATGTGTTTCGTGATATTTCAGTCACGTCAAATTTTGCTCAACTGGTAAGTTGCCGATTTTGTCACCTATATTCTTCGTCAAATCTCATATTTGCATATTAACCCAGTAAAAACAGGGTCTGAACTACATAAATATTAGTCCGTTCATAAAAATTTGGTTATAACTCCTATTCGACATGTAGTTTAAGAATCAAGAGAGTCCTCAAAAATCGGAGTGGTGGAAATGAGGTTTTTGGTGGGAGGGAGAGGTGAGAAATTTTTGAAAATGTACTTTTTGAAAGTAGATGTGCAGGGTGTCGTTTTCTATGTTATTTTGCATGCTGAATTGAATTATAGGATCAACCCTTAATGTATAAAAAGGACAAAAAGATGTACAGTATTAATATACTACTTACAAATGTTTTATATGAAGCATGTAGTACCTACTTGGTAAGTTGTACTCTTCGCTAGTGACGTCATCAAAGTCTGAATCCTCATCAAAGGCCTCTGTTGATATGGGTAACACGTCTAACGAAACTGCAATTTCCATGCAACTGTTCATGCAGGCCACTCCCTCACAAATTTTGCACAAAGTTGAGCATTCCACACCGCTTTTTACACAGGAGCACTGAGAAGTGGAGCAATTTCCCTTGCAGGTACAGGAAATCAACTTAAGGATGGCCTCTGGAGCAGTGTCAAGTGTTGTCCTGATTGGGTGCAAATCATTGCCACGACGAACCCAACTCCTGTACTGTACTTGATAGAAGGTACGATATGAATGTTGTGCGGCACTTTCTGATGTAGGAGGAAGTGATTCCAGCTTACTACATTTTTAGTGAGTGATCTCTGGAACATTACGTACCGTACTTCATCTAACATATGTTTCCCATCTTTGGAGCCATAAATATACAAAAAAAGAGTCTCTCTGGCTTTTTCTACTTCATTGTGAGTTGGTGTAGCTGTTTAGAATGCGTGTATGGTGCGGCGCAATCCAAGTTCTGTCGCAAGCAGCTTGATGATGTGTTCTTTTTCCCTTTTCCATAAATTGCACTTGTGGTGTCGCAACCACTAAAAGAGTGAGCGAGTAGGAGTACGTGTTGATGTGCATATGTTGGTTCTGAAGGCTTACTGATGAAAAAAGTACGTCAGCATCTCCACTGGACTGTCTTACCTCAATGTTGCTGTCCTCAATTTATTTTTTAAGCAGCTCTATCAATTGCTTTTTATTTTCCACATTGGAAAGAAAGAAATTTTTCTTGGTTGGAATAGATTGGGGTTTCTCTGATATGTGGAATTGAGAAGTACAATGTTTGTACATGCGTAGATGTTTGGATCTCTTCATACTGTCATGATCATCTTATCCATTGAAAACAACAATAGCGGATTCATAATGGTGTTTCATGTAAGTGAAATATGTTTCACAGACATCTGAATATGTTTGATTTTTTTCTTCATATCCCACTTAACTCATTCCCATACCACTGCTGAACCTGGTGATAGGTTCGGAACGAATGTTGTCGTGCTGCTGCTTTTGTTGGTGGTAGCGATGTAATATTAAATTTATTTTTATATGCTGATTTTTGCAGCATGAAGCAAGCATATCTATAGTTGTTTAACGACATACTTTTCATACTTTCTATACTTTTCACACCACTGTAACCGTACAATGCAACAAGGAAGAGTTCTTCAGCTTTAGCAATGATCTCTGGATCAGCATTTGGGTTTTTGAATACCTGGATAACCTTGTGTAAATCTGGATTTTTTCGGAGTAAATCAATACATTTTATTTTTCCCTAATTATAGAGTGCTGATGTTGTATCACAGCGACTGAAGGTGTGCAAGAATAATATATGATCTGCGGCTGTTCTATCTATGATACTTTTTGTTGAATATATTTGCTGCGAAATTTTTCCTTTTCCTGGTTTGGGAATATATATGTTTGAACGTGTAGATAGAGCAGTCAAAAGAATAAGAAGATCTACATCTTCGCCGACAACTATTACGGAATCGAATGTCGATGAAACGCTGATTGCGGTATTGATTATTAGAATATCCGCATCTTCCGTGGCTTGTTTGACCATGAAGTTCGCAGCTTCAAATTTTGTCTTCAACATTCCAATGAGGCGTTTTTTGTTTACATCGTTGCCCAGGAATTTATCTTGTGACGCAGTTGGGATCAATGTCTCGTCAAAAAGTATGTGTACGGAAGCAGTTTTTCGTGATCCTCGGGATCGCTCCGCATATTTGGTACTACAGTTTGCTACTTCTTCCAGATATCCATCAAATACAACAATGGCATTGGATGTATAGTTCGATCGAATGAATGTAACGTAGTTATTGCAAATGGATGAAAACGATTCACCGCGATGCCAAATCACTCGGTGTAGTAAGTGTCCTCCGTCGATGACATACATCGTGTCTCCAAAATTTATATCTCCAGAATGTTGCTGAAATGCCTTATACATAAAAGATTTATTATATATGCGCATGCCTTCGTCATTGAAAAGGGATAACGGAAACGGAGCAAGTTCGTACGTAAGGAAGTTTTCAAGTTCCTTTTCAGATTCTTTTGCAATGCACATTCTTTGGAAAATTAATAAAAGATTAATCGGGACAATGTCGTCCTCATGTTGTTCTCCCTGTTTACCGCGGCCTCGCCCAGTTTTTACAAGAAAATTAAAAACTCCTTGCTAGGCCCTTATGCAAGCAACGTGTGCCCCTATCAACTTTCCTTTAATTGTCAAGTATAGGGATATAATGGATGAATTTAAATATACTTTTCACTATTTGTTGAAATCTATTTACTTTCACCCCAGTGTATATGGTCTATAGGTTCATAGATTTAGCAAACATTCTAAATCTTTATTTCAGTACCTATTGGTCTTATCATCGATATTTCGTTTCTGGCTGATTGAACTAGTTTCACAATTCCACAAAAGAAAATTACTGATCTAATCATTTTAACCTCCCCACAATAAAATTGTGGGAGGTTACTACAATTAGTCCAAAATCGAAAATTGAGATAACATCAAATCTTTACGTTTTGAGGTCCCAGGAACCCAAAAAAATTGTTTTTGAAAAATGTCTGTGTGTGTGTATGTGTGTGTGTGTGTGTGTGTGCGTAGGTCTCGCAATAATTGTGTGGACACACACCTCTCTATAACCATACTTGTGTGGCCTTTGCTAATTGTGTGGCCATACACATGGCCACACAATTTAAAACCTATTTCTGCAGCATCTATGTGGCCTCCCCACCCTATATCTGTCGATTTCTGGAAATGGCCACACAAGTATAGTAAAAATTTGGTGTGTATAATCTCAGAAATTTCACCAAATTGTGTGGCCTTGTACAGTGCTGCCCCCAGCGGAAATATATATTATACTGCTATTATTTCCATTTCTTCGTGTGTATTCAAGATGTGTGTTAAATATGTCTTTTATGTGGCCCTAACAGTTTTATTGAATTGGTGGGTGAGTATTTAGTAGGTCGTACTACTATTAATAGAACATTATTATAAATGAAATAAGATCATGTTTTATTTGTATAAACGGACTTTTTTTAATCAAATATTATTGATATTATTTATTTATTCTTTTATTAACTGCATTTCATCTAGGTAAGCTTTTTCTTTTTTTATAATAATTTGAAGAAAAAAAAAAGGAATATATCAATATAAATGTGAATACACAGTATGTTACACAATAACGGAGAGGGAAAATTGTCATATTACGTTTTAGAAATTAACTTTATTAGCTAGAGGATTAGAAATTTGCTTATGGAAAAAATAATATTCACATAATAAAAAGCGAAATTTACACTAAATGATTCCAAAAAGATAAGAAATGTTAAATAAAAAAAAATAAATTTTGTAGATAAGTCAAATACCAAGTTTTGGAAAGATGATCAAAATTTTAAAAAGTCGAAATTTTTATTTAAATATATTTTAAAACAATAAAAGTCTTGGCAAAAAAATGAAAGGATTCGGGAGAATACGATGCTGGAATGTCGCTTTTGAGAACGTATATCTTAGAGAATCGAGCTCTCTAGACCCACATCCCGAAAGCATCAGTACGCCATATGTCTACATCCATGACGGTCCATCTCTTAGAAGCGTGAAAAAAGATGGAGAAAATTAGGGCGTTAAGGTAACCTGATCTTAGTATGTTAGATTTTTTGACAAAAATTTGATGGGCTTCTTATATACATATTTTCTTTTTCAATTAGCCTATCCTGGACACCACTTATAAAATGGTGCATCAAAATCCCGTATTTTTCTACCAATAAAAATCAGTAGTGCTCTTTTGTCAATTTTGCTGCAGTGGTAAAAAATGGTGTGTATATTTCGAACGGAAAGTACGCATGCTAACTTTTCATGATTGCAATATGCAGCAATATTCATGCCTAAGCTGCAATAGACCACTTTCCGCTCTTAATATGCAAATAGTCATTATTTGAATAATTAGAGTAATAAAATTTAGAATACAGTTCTTATAAAGCTTCTAAACTAGTCATATTGTAAAGAAATTGTGATAATCAAATACTTGTTTCTATACATTTCTTTCGCTTGGGAATCAGCCGTTATACAGGGTGAGGAACAGTGCTTCGGACTTCGATATTTCGGGTTCTGCGATAGCTAGAAATTAAAAAAAATGCAAGTAAACTAGATAAAAAAAGTCTAAAACCAGAAATTATTTTCGAATATACAGGGCGAGCCAAGACAAAATTACAGGATCGAGTGCCTTTTTTTAAATGGAATGCTATGTACCTATATCAGTATATTTTTTGAAGCCTCGTTCTATACTCTGTTCATTCCTATATTATTATTGGCTATCTGCCAACCACTTGAATGTAATGAACTTTTGTGTTGAAATAATGCCATCTGCAGATGCATATTGAAAAAATCACCAGTTACAAATATGGGTTTTAAGAGAAACTTATGTGAATGCTAGTTATGAGACATCTGATTAGTGTTTTTGAATCATTGTTACTTCGTAAAAATGTACAGGGTGGCCAAAAATTATTTTTCAATTAAGAACTTTTTAAATTGAATTTTATCAATTTTTCGACGATGTGATGAAGAAATAAAAAATGAACATTTTTTGTGAATACTTCCCTATGGCTAATTGCAACCATTTTTGTTTTATTGAGCAATAAGTATAAAATCCGAGAAAAACTTTAAGAATAGAGTTTTCTTCAAATAATTCATTAGAAAAAATTATAAAAAGTGCTCAGTTTGCTCATTTTGATCGACACTCTATGCGCTTTTGAAATGAGGTTTCTACTGCTCCTAAAATTGCCGGTGTGATAGATCTAAAAGGAGTTATTATCGTTTTCTTCATATTTTGTACTGTTGTTGGTGTGTCTTTATAAACAATTTCCTTCACATATCCCCATAAAAAGAAATCCATTTTTGTAAGATCTGAGGATCCAGCAGGCCATTTAGCGGGTTCATTTTTTCCAATCCATTGAAATGGGTAGGTAGTATTTAAGTGATCTCTAACTGAATTTTAATAATGTGGTGGAGCACCATCTTGCTGAGACCACATCCCATTTCAAATCCTTTCAGGAAGATTTACCAATAATTGAAGACCTAAGTGGATAAAGGTGTTATGTCGCATTTTTAAAAAAATTACTTTATGCAATTTTTGAACACTCCTGATACAGATTTAACACCCAATAAACGGTAAATTCTAAATTTGTAATATTTTATAGAAACTTTTTAATTATAAAGGCGCCATGTCATACATACAACCAGTAATTTTAGTGGATGTACACAGTTTTGGACAGAAAAATCTAGTTTCATAACAGCTTGATATTTTTCTTTAATATTAGTGTAAACAAAAGAACATAACCCAAAATTATCTATTTTATCAGGTATTATTTATTTGAATCGAAGACAAAATAAATAAGTTCCAACTCATAACCGTTTTGTTTAATTTACTCAAAACTTTAAAAGTGTGACATAACACCTTTATCCACTCAGGTCTTCAATTGTGGCAGATAGTTTTCAAGAAGATGAAGATAAATAGCTCCAGTCAATGTTCCATCAAAAAAATGTAGCCCTATTACATGTTCTCTAATAATTCCTCTCCAAACGTTTATAGACCATTTGTGCTGGTTATCAACTTGCCTAAAAAAGTGAGGATTTTCCGAAGCATAATAATGGAAATTGTGCCTATTAACAAATCCATTTTTATGAAAAGTTGCCTCATCAGTGAATAAAACATTATGAAAGAAGGTGACATCTTGCATTTTTTTCTCTGGCCCCACTACAAAACTGTAGACGCCTTTGAAAATCGTCATCAGATAATTCCTGGTGCATTTGAATATGATATTCCTACTAACGAGCACACTTCTCTCTGACTAATATGAGAATTCTCAACCGTTGCCAGTACCACAGAAAACGCATTTTCCTCATTCACAACACGTTTTATTCTTTCACTTTTTTTATATTCGACATTTTCAGTTTCCAGAAATCTATCGAGAAGGTTTTGGAAGCTGCTAACATCCGGAATCCTTCTTCAGAATACATGTGCTTATAAATTCTACTAACAAGCAAACAATTTCTGTCCGACTACCCCAAAACAAAAGTCATGTCTACCAGTTCCGCTTTATTAAAATTCATTTTGTGAAACTCGAAATATTTTAAATTTAATACAAATGATAACTGACGACTGATAAGTACGATAAATGTCCAATTGTACAAGACAATTCATACCAAACTGAGCAAAAAAAATTACAAAAAACTATTACAGTAAGGGACAAGTGAAATACTATTTACCCACTTCAATGGATTAGAAGAAATGGTCCCACTAAATGGTCTTATTTCAAAATTGCATAAAGACGTGTGTCAATCAAAATGGACAACATATAGCAAAATATGTGTTCTATTTGAAAAAATTGAGAAAATTCAATTTAAAAAGTTCTTAATTGAAAAATAATTTTTGGCCACCCTGTAATTAGATGTCTCGTAACTGGCATTCACATAAGTTTCTCTTAAACCCCACAATTGTGACTTTGGTGATTTTTTCAATATATACTTCCAGATGGCATTATTTCAACAAAAAAATTCATTACATCCAAGTGGTTGGGAGATAGTCAATAATAATATAGGAATGAATAGTCTAGAAAGTGGCTTAAAAATTTTTACTGATATACACAGCATTCCATTAAAAAAAAGGCACTTGATCCTGTAATTTCGTCTTGGCTCGCCCTGTATGTTCTAAAATAATTTCCGGTTTTAGACTTTTTTATCTAGTTTACTTGTATTTTCTTTTTAATTTCTAACTATCGTAGAACCCGAGATATCGAAGTCCGACGCACTCTTGCCCCACCCTGTATAACAAAAGCCTTATAGCAATGGGAATAAATCTTTAAACGTAATTTGCCTGAATACTGTAAAATTGAAAGAAATATCGAACATTAGTGTGACAATTGTTTTAAAGAGTATGAATTGTCAAAAACCACAGCATTTAAAATTTTTTTTTATAAACAATCTATCAATACCCGAAGTATTACAATTTAAATACAGGCATCCTACTACACACTAATCATAGAATAATGCAATACCTAATATGATATATAATCTATATGACATTTATTTTAAAATAAAAAAATTTCCCTTCTAGCATAACGTAAGTAGTGTAATCCTAAAGTAGCAAAGGGCAGGCGACGGAAAGTGCATAAATAAACATTTACAGATTTTTTAATATGAAAAATATGTACATGAATTACAGGGTGTGTATTATTGTCCACACAATATACACAGAATTGTGGGGCTTGGCCACACAATTATATTTTTGCAAAAAGTAACATTAATTTTAAGTGTAAGAAAATTTTGAAAATAGAGTTAGAAAGCTCTCGAAGTGGTGAGTATTGATTACGTAATAACTTGAAAGACCCCATTATTTGGCGAAATGTCCAGTGTCCACACAATTATTGCCGCACCTGTATGTGTGTGTGTGTGTGTGTGTGTATGTATGTTAGCACGATAGCGGCGAAGCTACTAAACGGATTTGGATGAAACTTTGCGTGAGGGTTTCTTTAGTGCTCCAGAAGATCTGAAAAGGTTTTGGTTGAGATCGGATTACGTTTAGTGCCGTTTTGGCACAACAAGTTGTTTATTTTATGATTACTTACAATTTGTAA
The DNA here is from genome assembly GCA_936432065.2 of Rutpela maculata. Taxonomy (NCBI): domain Eukaryota; kingdom Metazoa; phylum Arthropoda; class Insecta; order Coleoptera; family Cerambycidae; genus Rutpela; species Rutpela maculata. Next base: position 49,713,522 of record OW386285.2, read on the forward strand.
TTGAACCATTGAAAAGCAGTAAAAATTCCGATATCAACGATATATCACACTTGCACTTTTTCGAATTGGTTTCCGTGAAAAAAATTAAAAAACAAAAATTTAACTTGTTTTGTCCTCAAAGCAGTGCAATGTACAGGGTGATATTCTAATAATGACAGAGGTGTTCAGTGATTTCGGCTGATAACTCGGGAACGGTTGAAGATATCGAACTGAAATTTGAAACGTAGGTATAAATATTGTAGACGGACGGATTACGAGTGAATTAATAATACACCTACGTCACATGACGTCACAAATAAGAAAAATTCTTAGAAACTGGTGCAGATATCGACTTAACTGGAAACATCCAATTAAAGTTTGAAACGTAGGTGGAAATATTGTAGATGGATGGAATACGAGTGAATTAAAAATACACCTACGTTCTGATGACGTCGTAAAAGCATAAAATTCTTATAACAGGCGAACTGATGATGATATCAAAAAAATATTTCTACAAGACGAGTCACGAAATTTTTTTTTTTTAATTTCCAAGAAATGTAAAATTTTCGGAGAAATGTCACTTTTCAGAAAAATGTCAGATTTTTAAGAAAATGTCAAATTTTCAGGAAAACGTCAAATTTTCGAAGAAATGTCACCTTTCAGAAAAATGTCACTTTTCAGAAATATGTCAAATTTTCAGAAAAATGTCACTTTTCAGAAAAATGTCAAATTTTCGAAAAAACGTCAAATTTTCGAAGAAATGTCACCTTTCAGAAAAATGCCAAATGTTTGAAAATTGTCAAATTTTCGGAGTAATGTCACTTCAGAAAAATGTCAAATTTTCGAAAAAATGTCAAATTTTCAGAGAAATGTCACTTTTCAGAAAAATGTCAAAAATTCAGGAAAATGTCAAATTTTCGAAAAAACGTCAAATTTTTGAAATGTCACCTTTCAGAAAAATGTCAAATTTTCGAAAAAATGTTAAATTTTCAGGGAAATGTCACTTTTCAGAAATATGTCAAATTTTCAAAAAAATGTCACTTTTCAGAAAAATTTCAAATTTTCGAAAAAACGTCTAATTTTCGAAGAAATGTCACCTTTCAGAAAAATGCCAAATGTTTGAAAATTGTCAAATTTTCGGAGTAACGTCACTTCAGAAAAATGTCAAATTTTCGAAAAAATGTCAAATTTTCCGAGAAATGTCACTTTTCAGAAAAATGTCAAAAATTCAGGAAAATGTCAAATTTTCGGGAAAATGTCAAATTTTTGGAAAAATGTCACTTTTCAGATAAATGTCAAATTTTCGAAAAAACGTCAAATTTTCGAAGAAATGTCACCTTTCAGAAAAATGTCAAATGTTTGAAAATTGTCAAATTTTCGGAGTAATGTCACTTCAGAAAAATGTCAAATTTTCGGAAAAATATCACTTTTCAGAAAAATGTCAAATTTTCAGAAAAATGTCAAATTTTATTAAATGGACTCAAAGGAAAATTCCCAAAAAATACTACGGGTCCATTTGTGGTATTAAGTTCTCTGCTAGTGTGTTAAAGCGTGCAGACTGTATGCTGAGTATTTTTGACGTGTCAAGTGCATCGAGAGATTACAAGTTTTTTCGACGTTTATAAAGCCCACGGATGGTGTGAGAGGCCATCCTGAACCGCTTACAAGCCCTACAAGTGTAAGCAACCCCACCGGAACGCTTTCGGTGAGTTTTTTCCAATAAAACTATAAAAGTGACAGTGACATTATATTTTAAAAACTATTTCCGCTACTTTCGGCATCCCGCCGAAAATTCTTCCGGCAACATAACCTAAAAATAGTACTACATAACCTAAAAACAATTTAAGACATTGATACCAACCTAAACATTTTTCAAAAACCAAATTCGCCAGAGAAACATTGGAACCAAAAATTTGACAGCTATCACTTCCCCGGCCGATTTAGTGAAAAATAGATCGAGGCCGAAAGATAAAACAAAATATACCAACTCAAACTTAAACGAGCCACCATAAACACTACCCTGGCTACATCTGGCAGGGAAGCTGTCCACCAAGAGTTATATGTTTTTTTCCAAAGATGGCCATCCCTGCCATCCATCCCATTACCAATGAACAGGTTTTTTCGTTTAGTTGTTTCCGAGGTTGTTTCCCGTATCAATAATCAAAATTATTAAGTGCTCTTGCCTACGAACGTTTTTATAGAATTGTGTTTATTTTTATATTAATTTTAGGTCCATGTGGACACATTATAATTTTAACCTAGTCTTTAAGCCTGCCTACAGAAGACAGGAGCTACTTTTTTATTTTTCTCCAAGCCAAACCGGACCTACCCCGTCCAGCCTCACACTTGCCACGGCGGTGTTCACCGTGGTTGTCTGGCTGGCCCTGGGTTAGGATCCGATGAAGCATATATTTGTATTAAAAACATTGAATAAAATATTAATGTTTTGCAAACTATAAATTTAACACTCAAGTTCTTAGGTCCAAATCCCACTGAACGCAAGACTTTTTTCTGATTTAATACGAAAAAAATATTTCAACTTAATAAATATAATTAAATGAGATCGTTCATATTGTTTAGTGCTCTTTTCGGCTTCAAAGATTCACCGGGTGGGGAGGTTCCAGCCGCTTCCAGTAGCTGCCGATTTTTTAAATAGAGGTTATCTTAATAAATTATTTATGTTTATGTTTGTTATATTTTAAACTCAATTTGTTTTATTTGTACATGGATACATTTTTGCTATGGGACCTATATTCTTCAAGAAATTCTATCAAATGATGAGAAACAAATTGCTGCGATTTATCTTATACTTGACTATTTCCCTGATTTTCTTTAATGTTTAGTTTAATTATATAAGTCGAACTCAGAATGAACGCTTCTCTATCCACATACATACAAAACCTACCTATATGGTTTACATTTTACATAAATGAGTAACCACCTATGATATAGTAATTTCTATCATTGTGTTGATGATAGCTAGTGCTACCATTTAAAGAGGTGGGTTTTTGAGATCGAAGTAAAAATGTCCACTTTTCACATTTTTGAGTTTTGCTTGAAAACTATGCATTTTTCCTCTAAACACGTCAATAGAAAAGTTGTAGATAATTAAATTTCCAATCGAAATGGCAATCTACTATATCAGAATCAAACAATTTTTTTTACAAAAATACGTCCAAAAAACAAAACAAAAAAAAACGAAAAAATGAAATTTTTTATTTTTTTTTATTTTAATCTGTAACTTTTTTTCGGGTACAAAAAGCTGGCGTTTTACTCGTTAAAAGTGAGTTTTTGTAAAAATTCTTACGATTAATAGTGACCGAGATATAGCGTTTCAAAGTTTGCAATTTTTAACTTTTTTTGCTAATTTTCAAAATTTCGTCCTGTAACTTTTTTCTGAGTGAATTTAGGTATAGACGTTATTATATTAAAGTGAAAGTTGACTTTACGCCCGTTGAAATGGTGGCTGGTAAAAGTGTCTACGACAAATAGAAACCTACATACAGCGTTTCGAAAATTGTTACTTTTATTAACTTTTTTCTAATTTTTTACTCCACATCCAGTGGAAGTAGAGTAACGACAAAAAATTTTTTAAAAGTTTTTGTTGTTCAAATAGGCTTAGAACGTCATGAAACGAAAAATTTCTCGGTCTGTCGGTCTGTCTGTAACTTTTTTTGTGCGCACGTTTACTCGGGAACCATTTAAGATATTGACTTGAAATTTGGTACACATATGTACTTTAACGAGATCTAGAACTAGATTATATTTTCATCTTGTTCCGTCGAAGGGTTGGGGGGTAAATTGGGGTAAATTTGGGGTAATTACGTAAATCAAGCAGGTAAGAGTCCATAAAATTGGTATTTAGTATACCGGGTGCCACAGAGTAGTGGCTCCCCCATATATTTCCTTTATTTTTTAACTTATCCATTTGAAATTTGGTGTGCATAAACTACCTGTAAAAATGGATTTTTGGAAATAAAAAACGGTATGAGACCATTTCCGGTTTACCCGGAAATTACCTCAACTTTCGATTTTTAAATGGAACACCCTGTATATTTTTACATATTTGGATTCAAGACAACATTCTGAGTATACCCTGAGATTTTCGCGAGTTTTTGAGTCGATGTTCAGTTTTCTTAAGCATTTTAAGACATTCGTCTAGAGTGCTTTGGAATACCAAAATTTGTTCTAAGGCAGGTAAAGTCCAAGGGAAAAATATAATTTTTCGTTTAGTTTCATTAATAACTCTTTACGAATCCTCCAAAATTGAACAAATCACTTTTTTATCGAAAACTTTTTTATTACGTGATATAAAGTTCAGAAGTGGAAAAATGTATTACTTCCACATCCAGTGGAAGTATAGTAACGACAAAAAATTTTTTAAAAATTTTTATTGTTCAAATAGGCTTAATAGAATGTCATGAAACGTCAAGATTTTAAGTTTGAGCGAAAAAAAAATTTTTGTCTGTCTGTCGGTCTGTCTGTAACTTTTTTTTGTGCGCACGTTTACTCTGGAACCGTTTGACTTGACTTGAAATTTGGTACACATATGTACTTTAACGAGATCTAGAACTAGATTATATTTTGATCTTGTTCCGTCGAAGGGTTGGAGGGTAAATTGGGGTAAATTTGGGGTAAATAGGTAAATCAAGCAGTAAAGAGTCCATAAAATTGGTATTTTGCATATACAAGAGAAACTAAGGTCTCAAAAAAAATTGGCATTAGCCACCCCCATTACTACCCCCATTATTAAAGGGGATGAAAAAAAATGTGATTTAATATAATGATGTCTATACCTAAATTCACTCACACAAAAGTTACAGGACAAACTTTGAAAAAGAAGTAGTAAAAATTAGCAAAAAAGTTAAAAGTTGCAAACTTTGAAATGCTATATCTCGGTTACTATTAATCGTAATTTTTTTTACAAAATCTCATTTTAACGGGTAAAATGCCAGCTTTTTTTATGCAGCAATGTCTATGCCTAAATGTACCCGAAAAAAAATTAAAAAAAATTAAAAATTGCATTTTTTTTGTTTGTTTTGTTTTTTGGACGTATTTTTGTAAAAAAAAAAAAATTTTGACTTATGAAGGTGCCATTTCGATTGGAAATTTAATTCTCTACAACTTTTCTATTGACGTGTTTAGATTACATTTAAAAAATATGGAGTAGTTAACTATTTTTTTTCACAAATTAGGCAATACCAAGTACTATCTCATTAAATGTAAAACATTAATTATCAATAAGTTGCACGAATTATATTTATCATAATAAAAGTTTATATTAGTGGTTGTTATCACAATATAATGCTGTTTAGATTATAATTCCATTATCCTAGTTTACAAAGAAATTACATTTATTGAATACAACTAAATAGATTTGGAGGATCTAAATTATATATTATTTAGCGGTTTGCAGAATTGATTAACATGTTCATTCCAACGTTTATATTCCTAAAAATTTGGTAAACAGATCTTCAAAAGCATTAAGCCAAAGTCTTGTTTCTAAAACAACTGATTTGGTTTTAATCTTATTTAATACCGTGCGTGTAATTTCCCATTAGGCATGTACATCCACGTAGCGCGATAGATATGACAACATAGCTGCCGTAAATTCCTCCGTCGAGCGGAGCATTCCAGCCTGTTATTTCATTTTAGCCAGCTGGCACGCGCGATGTTCTAATTTTACTCCCTATGCCTAGCGTTCGGCTACACGCACGGTATAAGCTGGTTTGTAACAAATTAGCTCGATCCATTGTATATCCAAGGACTGTGAGTAGATTCTGTTCTTTTTAACGCTCACTAAATGTCGAATAGTCAGCACAGGTAACTACATTTTTGTAAAAAAATATTTGGTAGATCATTTCTATAATCCCTTGAGGTAAAGTTTTTACCCCAAAAGTTCTGCGACCGGAACCTAAGACATGTATTCTTTCGTTTTCGAGGACGGGGAACACGATGGTGACAATATTTTCCGACCAAGCGTCCGATTTTCCAGTGCTACGCTGGCGAGGGCTTGTCGGATCTGTTTTTTTTTTTGGTCAATTTGAATAAAACAAGTAAATATTGGCCACAAGTGACCTAACCCACCCCCGAGGGGGGGGGGAGGTGAAACTACCCCCAATAACGAATTGCCACGAAAACAACGACAATCAGCTGAAAAGCGGTATACAAAAAATTCAAAAATTCTTCTCGAAGACAAACATTTGGATAAGAAACGTCACAATTTTAGACTTAAGTGCTAAAACAAAACAAACAAACAAACAAAAATAGAGGCGCTATATACATGTACATATATATGTCACAAATACATTACATCAAATAAAATGCTGGTGAGGTGTTCAATCATTTAAAATACTCTGCAGTATTGTATAGGCATTTATCAAGCAAAAATGTCTTAAGTTTTTTTTTAAATATATTTTCCTTTTCTATAGATTTTATAGTATTTGGAAGCCAGTTAAATATTTTTGCACATATACGGCTAGGAGCTTTAAAGGTGATATTTACTCTAGAGTATGATATATGTAAATCATTTTTTTGGTGAGTATTTACCTGATGATGAGTACTATTAGTCAAAAACTTATTTTTATTGTTGAAGACAAATAAACAAATTTCGAAAATATATAAACCATATAATGTTAGTATTTTATAGTTTTTAAAAATATCTTTGCATGTGTGAGTGCTCGATACGCCAGCAATACACCGCAATATTCGTTTTTGAGCCACAAATACGTCATGTGAGAAGGTTGAGTCCCCCCAAAAGCAGATACCATATATCAGGCGACTTTCTACCTGAGCGTAATATAATTTAATTAGTTGGTGTTCTGTGAAAACAGATTTTAAATTTGTAAATAAAAAATAAATAGAGGATAATTTTGAAGATAGAAACTTACATTGTGCCTTCCAATTTAGGCATGGTTCAATGTGCAGCCCTAGAAATTTAAGGTTATTGTTTTCGTTCGCTTGAATATAAAATGTGTCTGTATTATTGACAGATAAACTGATGTTAGATGTCTTATTTTGGTATGAATGAAACCTGCTTAACTGGGTTTTGTCCTTATTGAAATATAATGAAATGCTGTTGAACCAATTTATTAAATGCTCAAGAGTATCTTCGCATTTATTCTTTAAAATAATATCACATTTGTCCGAGATTAAAATGGAGGTATCGTCAGCATATAAGGTAAAATGGACATCGTTAGAAAGTGTAATAATTTCGTTAATATATAAAATAAACAGAATTAGACCCATTACAGACCCCTGGACTATGCCCATGTTTATTTGTCTTGACTCAGAAGTGTAAGTACGTATTTCATTCTGACTTACATGATTTATAGCAACATACTGTTTTCGTGAATTTAGGAATGATGAAACCCAGTTCTGTGCAGTTCCTCTTTTTCCATATACGTTTAATTTATTTCATAGAATTTCGTGGTCGACGCAGTCGAACGCCCTGCTAAGATCACAGAAGATACCAACAGGACACTCCCCTGCGTCGATATATTTTATAAGTGTCTCATAAAAGCTATGAATGGCTGTAGCAGTTGATTTTCCGCGACGGAATCCGTGTTGGTTTTCCGTGAGGATATTAAATTTATTAATAAAAGAGAGTAGTCTGTCTAGAAAGGAGTATTCTAAAATTTTCGAGAAACCGCTAGGTACTGTAATCGGTCTATAATTATCTAACAAATGTGGATCTTTGTTTTTAAATATCGGAGTAACTTTTCCCGTTTTTAGGCAAGATGGGAAAGTGCCCGATGAAAAAGAAAGATTTACCAAATATGTTAACGGATTGAGTAGTAGTTGTAAATTATTTTTAATAATAAACATGGGGATGTCATCAGGCCCGGAAGATTTTTTATTTTTTAATTTAGCTGTTAAAAGATTATACAATTCAGTAGAAGTAAATGGATTTAGAAATAAGGTATTTTCATTGTATTTATGGTTTACATTAATGGGACATTTCTGGAGTGGAATTTCATTTTTTATTTCTAAGGGAGTATTTATAAAAAAAGTCATTGAAAATGGATGCAAGTTCATCCGGTTTTACAGTTTCTTCATCATTGTGTATAATCGTTATATTATTTCTAAAATTTTTGTTTGACTTTGTGTTTGTTAATTCTGATAGAATATTCCACGAAGTTTTGGTCGGATTATCTGATTTGGTAATTTTGTTTTGGTAATATTTTTTCTTTTTATTTTTTAGCAATAAGAAATGATTCTCTTTCGCAGCTTTATATAAATCTCCCAGTTCTGGATATGAATTTTTTAAAACGTATAAATCTTTTAGGTTTCTACTAGATAATGTTACCTCAGTGTCTACCCAATTTTTGAGATTATTTTTTATGTTATAGCGTCGCAGCGGAAAACAAACGTTAAAGTGAAATAAAAATTGTGTAATAAAGTATCCATAAGCATCGTCAATATTTTCCAATAAAAATAGATCCTCCCAAGTTTCTTCTCGGAGGGCCGATGCAAAATTATCGGTAGAGTTTTTATCATAACTTCGTTTAAGAGAATATAAATTATTTTGTTCCTCAGTTTTTGATAGATGAAGTTCAAAAAGAATTTACCTGTGGTCAGAGATAACATTATCAAAAACACCAACTTGTCCATCATTGTCGAAATTGATAAAAATATTGTCGACAGTTGATAAGGAAAGCCCTTGCGTTCGGGTGGGCCACCCTACCACATGACGCATATTAAAACACGAAAACCGCCTTTTCTTAAACTAGACCTACAATAATAACTACCAAGTTTGTAGCCGTGTATGGGTACATAATTTATAGAATTTGGTTTTTTGTTAATTTCCGTAAAACATAAAAAGTATAAATTCTGGTAATCCTTTATGTTAATTTGGAGCTCGTTACTTTTTTCACAATAAATGCTGTCAATGTTAAGTAACAAAATATTTGGATTGATTAACTCGTTAATGTTTCCCTCCGGGTTATTTCTAAAAAACGTTAGATACATGCACCGTATGGCCAAAGCTTAGGATTCATGGCCTTCTTAAAATTACTTTCGATTATTTTTACCTTAAATGACGAATATAAGTTTGGATGTTTCGAAGAGATCGCTTCACAGCACACTTCGGGAAAGCTAGGTTTCAGTAATTCCTGGAGGTCATTTTCAGTAGTGTCTGGATTCACCCTGTAAACGTGTAATGTAACCATTTTGGGTACGCCTTTGACTTTCAGTGAATTTTCATTATTTCCGGTAATAATGGGGCGCCTGGGTTTTCGCCTGGTGGGGACCTCTTTCCAGTCATCCTCATTAAGTTTTTTAACCGGTGGAGCCCGTATTATCTCAATAGATGTAGACGGTTCTCGTCTGTCTGGGACATCGTCGTTACTTAAATGAATATATTTAAAAAGTTTTAATTGACTCTCCACATTTAAAAGATCATTTGACAATTGTTTTTGTGTGATATGTTTAATTCCTAATTGTTTGTTTACACTGAAATTAGGATTCTCCACTTGTTTATTTATTGGCCACTTTTTGTTGGATGTCTTGTCTAGTACATTTTTTGCATTAGCACTCGATTTTATCACTTTAGGTTTTTGTTCACATTCTTTTACACTTACTTGTGATGAATTAAATGTATTTAAAAGGATTATATGATCATTCAATATTTTAATTTGCTCACGTAATTCTGCTATTAAATTATCTTTCTGTTTAATCACATAATTAAAGATACCTAGATCTACTTTGTTGTCAAATGAAGTATTTTCTAATGCATCGAAGAATGCTTCGTCATTATCACTACACTCATTTTCACAACAAATTATTACGGACTCACTGATAATTTTTACATTTTTCAAAATTTTTGCACAGCCTGGGTGATATACATTTGAACATTTTTCACACTTTAAATAATTTTTTACTGCGTTTTTACTGCATCTTTTACACACTATTGTTAAGCACGAATTTTTCATGGCTTCTTTCTCCGCCATCTTTTCGCCTTCCCGACAGCCGTTCTTGAGGTCGAGGAATACGATGGTGACAATATTTCCCGACCTACCCTTCACCCACTACTCCTAAACCTGAAAACCATCCCCTTTTCCGATTTTCCGGTGCTAGGCTTGCGAGGGCCTATCGTATCGGTTTCTTTGGTCAGTTAGAATAAAATAGGTAAATATTTACCTCAGGTGACTTAACCCGCCTCCGGGGGTTGAAATTATCCCCACCTCCAATAACTAAATGCTACGAAAACAACGAAAAACATCTGGAAATCATCCGTTTTCGAGGCCGAGGAATAGGATGGTGGCAATATTTCCCGACCTACCCTTCACCCACTACTCCTAAACCGAAAATTAAATTTGGATTATTGATGGTAAATAGGTAAATCAAGCTAGCCCATAAAATTGGTATTGGTATTTAGTATACATAAGAGAAACTAATGTCTCCATAAATGGTATTAGCCACCCCCACCTCAATCTTAAAGGGGGTGAGAAAAAAATAGAAGTGATTTAGTGTGTGTACAAGAACCAAAAACCTCAACAATTTTTTTTAATTGTCATCCCCGCTACCATCCCATACCCCAACCCCCCACTACCGATGTGACATATCATTTATGGGTTGTTGGGGTCAACGATGTCAAATATTAGATTATTAAAGAACCATAAACAATTATTTCCACATAGTGGAGTGCAAATATAGTACCAAAATTTTTTTCGTTGTGAGAAACTTGGATAAAAAATCTAGATATGGAGGTAGTGATTCCTTGAGCAGCGGTTTTTAATAAAATAGCTTATTATCGTTGTTGCCGTGGTATTTAATTATTAAGGGTGGAGGTAGTTTCAACCTGTTGTCAATCTTTAGTACTTACTTTATTCAAATTGATAAAAAAAGCGATCCGACAAGCCCTCGCAAGTCTAGCACCGGAAAATCGGAAAAGTAAGTGAGGTTTTTTGGGTTTAGGAGTAGTGGGTGAAGGGTAGGTCGGAAAATATTGTCACCACTGTATTCTCCGCCCTTGAAAACGAACGGGGTATACCGCTTTCCAGCTGATTTTCGTTGTTTTCGTGGCACTGGCGGTGGGGGTAGGTTCAACCCCCGGGGGTGGGTTAGGTCACCTGTGGTCAATATTTACTGACAAAAAAAAACCGATCCGACAAGCCCTCGCAAGCGTAGCACCGGAAAATCGGATAAGAACTTTTGGGCTTTTTGCCTTTTTCTGGTTTACTTAAGGGACTATTATGAACATTGTTCAATACCGAACCTTTTTGGAAAACTCCCCTTTTGGGGAGTAGTAGTTATATAATAGTTATATAATAAATTAATGAGTAATTTTTTAAAGTTATATCAGGAATCGTTCGTTGAGCATAAAATTAGGTGCCTACAAATAAGATGAAAATTCTCAATTTGGAGAGAGAAAGCTAACATATTTTCTTTGCAGCTAAGAAATGAATGCGTGAATTACTAATTTTGCCGAAAAAAAAAACGAAGCTCTACACATGATTCTAAGCAATTCTATTACTCATCATGAGGAACTCTATAACTTAATTTGTAACCAAAAACACATACAATATATTGATTCACATTCACCATTTGGTGCCCTTATATTAACGTATAAATATTATTTATTATTTTAAAAACCCAAACATTCCAATTTAATCGAAAATTATAAAAGAGGTCGAGGAATAGGGGGTTATCTTTATTAACCAATACAATATGTAGATTTCTTTATTTGTATGATCTCTATCTTATTTATAGTTAAAAAAAAACTACTATTTCATATCTATATATTCTTACCTAAATTGCCAAAATTGTCTGTCCCTGTCCGGATCCAACGTTTTGTGTTTTCTAGAATGCCAGCTTCCTCTTGCATTGAAAAGCCAAACGTCATATCCATTATCCGCTAACATGTAAGCTAACGATTTATTTGGACCTCTAAGAATAAAATTCTCTGCAGATCCTATTAATCCATGGGTTATAACGACGGGATATTTATTTGTTTCTTTAGTACTACTCATGTACCCATGTGAAAGTCGATACACATCTAATAGATAATCATCTTCAGTTGCAATTTCATGTGTTTCTACAGGGTATCCGTATTTTGTTATTATTTCAGTCTAAAAAAAAACAATTCACATTTTATGAAACAAAATTATGACTCGTACAGCAAGTACATTTTGAAAATTGACGCCATGCCATGGCTTTTAGAGTTGAAGTTTGGTTCCGTATAAATTATCAATGGACTCAGTATTGACGTCCTGTTACGTCGGCACTCTTTTATCAGATTCATCCACATAACTGGAACCTTTTTTAAATAAAACCACGTTGGCCAGGCATACATACTATAATAGACCTAGATCACAAGGTCGCTATAGATGGAAGTTACGTGCCACTTTTTTATGTAACTTGCTTATGATGTAAATAAACATACAATATCATTGGGGTTAAAAATCGAACTATTAAGACTTAGTTGAGTGATAGTAGCACGCGTGAAACGAAATCAATTTCATTATAGTATTTATGACAAATTATATAAAATAATTTCATTTCATCAAACCTGAATGTTGGTTACAATATGTTTAAATGTCAGGGGATCACTTTTGGAAACTGCAAAAGAGAAAATGTGTTTGATTTTTGACAACAAAATACACATATATTTTTTACTTTTTTTATTTATAAACAAATTATTCGTTAATAATTAGGAGATTTTAATGCACATATAGGAAAAGACGACCAGGCGGCGGAGATAAGAGATCATTGGAAAAGCTTTACTCCACACATGGTGGAACATGTAGAGCAAAAGTCAAACCTGTCTTGATACCTGAAATAATGGAAGTTCAATCTCACAAATACATCATATCCTGGTATGTAGCAACACAAGAGAAGGGATCAGGAACATTAAAGCAAAAAGGACGACAGAAGTCAATACAGATCACAAAATACTACATGGGAAACTGGAAATAAGAGAAGGATAAAGGAGTAAAGGAAATAACAAAACACAGTACGGTATCTCCCTACTATAGCACGAAGACTTCCAGAAGAAACACTGCGAAAAAAATAGAAAAATAAAAGGAGAAGAATTAAAGTGGAGACATCAATGGGTCTAAAAAAAAATTGCGGCAAGAAAAACGTTAAAAAGGGAGAGGTCACCGGTCACCTATCAGTCAGATAAGAAAAAAAAATAACAAATATGAACAATTAAACAAGGTGAAGGTTACAGATAAACAGCACCGGACGTGGAACAAAAACGAAAACTAAAAGAAGCATTGAAAGGAAAAAGAGAGGCAGAGAGAAACCATGACGAGGAAAACTGTAGAGCATAACGCGAAGGAAGCGACCATACTACACATGGAGAACAACAATCGAGAGGATTATGAACGAATTAGGAAAGTGCCAAGCATACTGAGATAGAAAAGCGAGGAGAGAAATTAATGTCACATACAAATCGCAAATATACATAGTTTCATGTCATTAAAAAACTGGTAATGGGGACCGAAATGTTAAGATAGGAGACATTTGAGAACCACTGCTTTTCTGGGTCAATGAACTGAATCATATAAGTTTCTTACTTACTTTTAAAAAGTTTTAAAAAAGTGTAAACATTACCGAGTTGTGTCCTCGCCGCCACGCGGTCTCAAACAAAGGAGCGCGGCACTTTGATGGAACCGCATTAGCGTGTTTGATGGTCAAAGCAATGATAATAAAATATTTCAGCAGTTCTCAAACAATATTGCTAAAAATTTTCGAGCTTTTCGTTTATTTTTTTCTCCAAAACTTGGGTTTTAGATCCCATGTTATATAAGGTTTTTTTGTTTGTCTAGTCGTTCCCCACCACCAGTTTTTTTAATGGCATGAAGATAATTACAGTCTGTATATGCTTTGCCATAATCAGAAGCGTAGGAACAAGAAAGCTCAGAAGAAGAAGAATTTTAAAAACAGAAAGCATAAACACAAATATGGAAATTGTAGCTTTATGATGCTTTCTTGTTTTAAACAATACAAGCAAAGGATGGACGGGAAAAATAGACTTACATATATTATCACGCCCGAACTCAATCGTCGCAATGAAAAATATAGAAAAAAATGTTTCTTCATTGAGAACTGTTAAAAAGTATGTACACTTCATGATTATTATGGTTTATTAAGTTGTAACGAGGATTAAAAAAAAGGTACATCCCAAATCATTTTAATTTCCTTGCTTGATGATTTTTTTTGATAAATATATATATTGAAAGCTGTAACTTGTCGAGAAATTGACCCATTGGAAGAAATAAAATATCACTACTTCGTAAAAAATGTATACTTTTCGAAAGTTACTTCACTATTTTTTTCCAGGAACACCGTGGCTTTATCGATAAATTTTATTACGATATTTTTTATTCAGAAACACGTGGTCTATCCACTTGTATTTTTTATTTTTTCCTACCCTGAGTTAATTTCAAAATTAAAAAAAATCGGTAAAAATTTTTTTTTCCCTTTTTTTTAATGTTCTGCATCCGAGCGAAATGTAAACGTTTCAGGATATTATTCCATACACTTTCACGACCTCATTAAAAAAAAATATTCAGTTTGCAAATTTTTGTGGGATTCACTATAAAATGTTCTCTGTCGTCTGAGCTAATTCATTGATGTCATAATTTAGTTTATATTATAACATAAACAAGTAAAAAGCGGTGTGGTGTGGTGGTGAGGCTGATAATAATTAAATGTGAATTTATATTTGAACCTAGGTCCACTCTCCAAGGACAACAACTAAGAGGAAAATATATTATCGAGTTTTACATGGTCAATACAAATCGACCTTTATTTTATAAATAATTAATTTTTATCTAAATTTTAGTATGCAAATAAGAGAAGCACCGAATTCTAACTAGATGTCCTATAATAATAAATATCTAACCTAATATATAAAAATCTCGTGCCACAGTCTTTGTTATCGAACTCCTCCGAAACGGCTTGACCGATTTTTATGAAATTTTTGGTGTATATTTGGTAGGTCTGAGAATAGGTCGTAGGCTATTTTTTATACCCCTAGGTGATAAGGGTGGCCCTATCCATAAATTTTCTTTTTATTTTTTGGACAAAAATTTATAATTTATATGGCAAAACAACGTTTGCTGGGTCAGCTAGTTCGTAATATAAAAAATATTTTAAATAAAGTATTTAATATCACTATTATACGCTATTATGAGCATAGGAGTAAAGTAAGTATGGCGAAAAAAAATATCAGAAAGGAAAATTTTAGATGTTCGTTCGTTCGTCAGTTCGTGTGCATGTGCAAAAGTCTGACTGACACAATGTTAAACAAATCGAAACCAAATCTTAAACTAAGGATTTCATGGGATTTTGTTCATATCTTGTAAATTTTCATTAATGAGTCTACATTATACCTTCACAATTTGTCTCTGAAAAATCCAGAAGGAGTAATTCATGAAGGAAAATCATCGATTTTCCTTAATGAATTTCTGCCCAAATATCTGTATAACTCGTATTATTATGTTTGGATAGTCACTTCCTATGACGTTCTGTCGAGTGCAGCACACGGCGCTACTAGTTAGTAACTAGTTGGTAATCGATTTGTGATCAGTTTTAAGAAACCCTGCATGCAGTCACTTCTGTGTCTAGTTTCCTAGTTTCGGGAAGTAATTACAGAGTTTTTTGTGTGTTCACAATGTCTTTTGGATGATTTCAAGATGAACGAGCAATTGAATGTAAATTTTGTGGCAGAGACAGTAGCTTCATGTGCGGAGCCCAGTTACTAACTAGTTAGCGATCAGTTTATATTTTCGTCACAAACCAGTTACCGTTTCTAATGAGTAGCTCCGTGTGCGGAGGGC
The DNA here is from genome assembly GCA_936432065.2 of Rutpela maculata. Taxonomy (NCBI): domain Eukaryota; kingdom Metazoa; phylum Arthropoda; class Insecta; order Coleoptera; family Cerambycidae; genus Rutpela; species Rutpela maculata. The sequence goes on from OW386285.2 coordinate 49,729,292, forward strand.
CTACTCTTCGCCAAACATAATGATACCAGTTATACAGATACCAGTTATACACTTGAGCAGTGAAGTGAGTGTGTTGGACCTGTCTCATTTATTTATAAAGTGGTAGTTTTTAGGATAAAGTAGTATAATCTGAAAAATGAATTTAGAACTTAATTGTGGCTCCTCTAAAAATTCTATTTTGGGTTTTTGGGGAATTTATACATTTTCCAGTCCCTTAAACTCAATAATAAATAATCAATAAACTGGTTTTTTAATGTGTCTGTCATATGTCTTCTATGGTCATATCTAATCACTGAAATCACGCATGAAACAGAGTTTACTTCATATCTTGACGATAAATAGAAATCGACATCGCCGATTCAAAATAAATCAAAAAGAATAATAATAAAACAATCTAAAAAACACACCATTTTATGTATTCAACGATAACTTCATTTGAACATGTCGAATGACATGTGTACTGAAACGGATTAAACTAGACTATATAGCAAGGAATAACGGTATATGCGTAATTTATTACAATTAATAGTTTTAAAGACAGACTGTGTCAAATTAGAGTCAATAATGCCCAAAATGAGACATATTATATCTAGCAGAAATTATTCCAGACTGTTTGACAAACAAAATGAGTAGTGGTAGAACTTTCTATAACTCATACTTTTGAAAATATGGAACTCCAAAATAGTCATTTAATAAATAACTAAATTGTAATTTTTAGTAACTGTTTATTTTTTCGTCATAATTTCTGTTTGCATTTTTGCTTCCCATGCATTGAATAATAGAGAAAAAGGAACCAAAAATATAACTGAACTCTTTGAAAAAATTTCGTATTTCATAAAGTGAGTACTTATTACTTTACATTAAACGATACTTGTAAATAGATCGGCGTTGATATATACATGATATTCACAAAGATGGGGTCGATATTTAATAGTAGATAGAAAATTAAAAAATAAAAGATAGGTATTTTTCTTTTCGATTTTTGCCAATTGTTGTCGGATTGAGAGGGGGTCCTTATTTCCTGAACAGGGCCGACCTTTGGGGAAGGCGCGATCGTGCCCAGCACGAGAGCGCCCCAGGGGACGCCATGAGATTAATATACTTTTTTTTTTTCGAGTAAAATTTATGAGGACGAAAAAAATTTATTTTGGATTTTACAGCTCATCAGCTTGTTGCTAGCCAGACAGTCTAAAAAATTTCTTAGACAAAAAATTTTTGACGTGTTTACCCATGAAGGGTCAGGTAATGAATTAAAAACAGGGCAATAAATACCTTTCTTCCAGCAAATATATAAACAAAACTCGAGCTAACCAGTGGCGTACTATTTACGCAAAGGCCTATGCGGAGAATTGGAAGTAAAAGAAGAGCATGAAGACTTCCAGAAGAAATACTGCGAAGAAATAGAAAAACAACTGACAGGAGAGGAATTAGACTAGACATCAATGGGTTCAAACATAAAAATTGCGGCAAGGGAAACACTAAAAAGGGACAGATTACCTCTGAGTAAGTTAGTATTAGCTAGAGGAAGAACCCTATTGTTTTTGAGCAAAAATCGATTAGTAAATATAAGAATTATGAAACATCTGTCGAAAAAGAATGTAGTTGATAACATTCTACAAACATAAAAATACTCAATCAAGATAGCATCATCGGGTGATGATTAAAGTTATGAGTAAAGAATTAACTTATTTTCAAAAATTATGAAGAGTACTATAGATTGTTCAACAATTATACAGTAAATGCAATAATCCAACGTTTATTGTAAGAAAAATTTAATCGAGCAAAAATAATAAATCGGACCTAATTATAAGCGAAAAGCTGACTGTTAATAACCCCTGAATGTCCCGTGAGATTATATTAGCTTACCCTCAAAACTATACATTCTATGAACAAGAATGCTGTAAATCATTTGTTTATTACTAAATTAACTGAGGAACGACCTTTATGAATAGATAACCTTGAGCTGGGGTGATATTTATTAAAATAATTAATCATAAACTTACTATAGTTAAATCTGAGTCTGCAGTTTCTTGCAATATTGCGAGAGATCTAACTCGTGAAGCACAGAGAACATAAAAATAAATCCATATCTTCATCATTTTAATATTAATTAATGTCACTTTGTCGCACTGAACCTGAAATTTGAATTATAAATAAAAACTGTTTATTCATTTGAAAAATTAAAAAGTTCAAAATATTAAGTTGTACAAATTACTAGTTGTCCAACTACGGTCAATTTTCAAAACGGATAAAAAAAATGTGGTAGATAAAGTGGTTACTATTCAAATTTTAATTTTTTCTTGAAATTTTTATTTAAAATTATTAATTTAATAAAAATATATAAATGTTATTTAATAAATATTTACTTACATAAAACATTAAATTAGTAAATATCAAAAATAATATGTCACATTATAAATTAAATATAACAAGTGCGGAAGTGACGAACACCGTTATACGACTGAAAACATTAATAGTACCTTGTTTACAAACAAAGATATGTTTTTTGAACTGCATATATTAAATATTATTGTAGATTATATCGTGCTTTTCAATAATATAGGTAGGTATATTATTTCAGTACATACAACAAAATATTCTTGGAATAGTTGTAAATTAGTATAACTTTCAGTTTTACTGCGCTGGCTGAAACTTTTTAACCGACTTAAATTTGAAAAAGGAAGAGGTTCTCAATTCTGTAAGATAAGGCACACGACAGTGTTCCCGTCATAATTTCTTCAAGTTACGTCTAGTGTATGAGGAGTAAAAAATTGGAAACAAGTTTTTTATATTACCGGCATAGTCTCAAATTTGGCGTATGCGCCAGTGATTTCAATTAAAACTTTGTTGTAATCGTAATAATGATAACTTTTGCCAAACAATAGGGTATTATAGGACGACGATGATTCTTTTTCATCATGCTACGTCCAGAGCACAGTGCAAATTCTCAAAAACTGGACACAATTTATATTTCATCGGAATTATATTAAAATTTGAGGTTAGATATGCTCGGTGTGATTAATATCAATTTCGAGAAGAGGCAAAGGTGCAGTTGCGGAACCAGTTTTTCTATCAAGAAGAGTAGAGATCAGATTAATAATTTTGTAATTTTGTCCACAGAAAGAGTGACAAGATGTTAGCTGGAATTTTTGACACCAGTGGCAGGAGGCGTTCAATTTTTAGATCGGAATCACGTCCTCTGTCTGTAAGAGTCCCCCAAGGGAGTGTTCTAGGGCCCTTCTTCTTTATTAGTTTTAGAAATAAATCTTTTTGTATCACCCCAATGCATTTGTTTCATTCTTCGGCGAAGATGTTTTAGTAGCAGTCACGTCAGATAATCTATGTGGCGTTAGTTTGAAGACAAACAATATTATTTATTGTATGAAAGATTATTCTGTAGACAATAGTTTTGTATTAAATGATTTAAAAACTGACTTTATAATGTTCTCACTTAAAGAACTAAACGAAAGTCTGTTAGTGAAGGCTGACAGTAATAATATCCAACCAAGCACATTTTTAAAATTCATTGATGCACACTTATCATGAGACAATTAAGTTGACATCATTATTGAAAAATTGTCAACCACCTGCGCTTTGTTATTTGGCAGCTTAGACTAGAAAGCTAAACAATTCGTGTTGGGGCAACTATGCAAGAGTTGGTGAGATTTTAATACTTCAGAAAATAATTATAAGGACTATGGTATATAAAAATTGTAGCATTTTAAAGTGCCACGACTCTAATTTTTATGAATTTGTATTTAAAATCAATTCAGTGCCGCCTAAAGTCCACTATTTGTCTTCATAAGTAGGTAGGCAACCAATTTGCATCTTGACGGTACGGCGTATTGCATGCTACAAACTGTTTGGTTTGGTAATTTATTTTAAATGTGTATAACTGAATTGGGTTTATTTATTCATTCAATAGGGTTTAATAGTTTTTGTCTATGGAATTCACTCCTCTTATGTTCCTAAAATTGGTCAAGGGAGTAGAGGAATTTTTTCGTAACTAGTTTAATGTTGGTAATGCTGGGGAAATGGCCCGAAGTTTTCTTCTTGTGAAAACCGCGGAGCTCTGCGGACACGCTGCTCTTTGTGGAGGAATTTTAGTGGCATCGCAGCCAAAGTGAGATTTTTTGGACCTATGTCCACATGACGATGATGTCCTAGCGTGTCCTTTTGTACTACTCTTGCCGCAAATATTCAGAGTGTTTAGAAAGTTGTGTTTAACTGAATGTTCAGTTGGCGGGTTTTTTTTGTTGAGTAATACTCTCTATGGAGGTAAACTTTTTATTTAGAATTTGTAGGATGGAATTCTTATTTGAGTTGTGCATTACAGAGTGTTTGGATCCAGTGACTTATTCTGGTAATATTCTGAAAGAAAACACATGGTTTCATTATTGGTTATGTTGATCTTCTTGGAAACACCTCGTGCTGGCTTGTTTAATTGGTCTTGGTCCGCGCCATCCTGTCACTCACTGTGATGAAATTTATTCATGTTAATCCGGGGACACTTATGCTGAAGTAGCAGCTGTTCTCTGGAATGGTGTGGGGAGAAGTCGCACGAAGACACTGAAGCGCTGGGAGATGTGCTCTAGGTATCAAGGAGGACGACTCAGAATCTCGCCGGACTGCCGGAATTTATAAGGTTTTTTCTTTCTTAATTTTTAATGGCGTTGTGCTACCAATTTAGTAAACTTTTTTGTGATAATAATTAAATTATATTGTTTTACGATACTAGATCATTAATCGAGTCATAAGTTGTGAACCTTCAGTTCGATTTTAAGTGTATTTAAATGAATTTTTGTGAGCATGCCACTGCAAAAGTTAAACATGGTACCATGGTGCTTAGGCATTGCGCTATAATATAGTAGGACAGGATAGTTTATTTCTGTTATCAACTTTTAACCTCACATAGGTAGCTCTTTTAGTTTTTTTTTAACAGTAAATTTATTAGCGAGAAGTGCACGTTGCCCTGTCATATACTTAAGTTCACATGCGAGCAGTATAATTTAGAATTCTTCAAATTGAAATTTTAATTCAAATCACTAATGCAATTATCTTAAGTATCATTTTTTTGTACATACAATCTGCGGTATTTTTAATAAATGTTATTCATGTCTAAGAACTCTCATTTCAATTAAACAAGCAAGCACGGGGTGTTTCCAAGAAGATCAACATAACCAATAATGAAACCGCGTGTTTTCTTTCAGAACATTACCAGAATAAGTCAATGGATCCAAACACTCTTAATGCACAACTCAAATAAGAATTCCATCATACAAATTCTAAATATATAAAGCTTACCTCCATAGAGAGTATTACTCAACAAAAAAACCCGCCAACTGAACATTCAGTTAAACACAACTTTCTAAACACTCTGAATATTTGCGGCAAAAGTAGTATAAGAGGACACGCTAGGACATCATCGTCCTGTGGACATAGGTCCAAGAAATCTCACTTTGGCTGCGATGCCACTAAAATTCCTTCACAAAGAGCAGAGCTCCGCGGTTTTAGCAAGAAGAAAACTTCAGGCCATTTCCCCAGCGTTACCAACATAAAACTAGTTACGAAAAAATTCCTCTACTCCCTTAACCAATTTTAGGAACATAAGAGGAGTGAATTCCATAGGCAGAAACTATTAAACCCTAATGAATAATTAAATAAACCCAATTCAGTTATACACCTTTAAAATAAATTACCAAACCAAACAGTTTGTAGCATGCAACACGCCATACCGTCAAGATGCAAATTGGTTGCCTGCCTACTTATGAAGACAAATAGTGGACTTTAGGCGGCACTGAATAAATTTTAAATATAAATTCATAGCAATTAGAGTAGTGGCACTTTAAAATGCTACAAAATTTCAGATCATTTTGAGGAGCTTATTTAAAGCACTGTGTATTTTAACTATTACCAACATATATATTTTTTAAATTGTGTGTGTTATGTCAAATTGTACCCTGACAAATTTTTCCTAACTAGAGGCAAAGACTCAACATATAATCTTAGATGCAACTACTACAATCTACTTGTGTCTCAGCATAGTATGGCAGTGTCTGCAAAAGGTCCACTGACTATGGCAATTAGATTATTCACTAACGTACCTTAAAGGCTATACAAAATTATAACGTGTTTAAATTTCGTGTACGTAACATGTTGCATAATCACAGTTTTCATACACTCACTGAATTTTTAAATTTTAATGAATTTAACTAAAATGTTAATATTATATTATTGAACGAGCGTATAATGATGGCTGTTACTCGCGAAGGCGGCTGTCGTAAATCATCCGAGCGTGCAATAGCCATTATACGCAAGCAGAATACTACGCTTTATCAACGAGTATTTTAACTGTTTTAATCATTTACGGAACCCATGAGGAATGGATTTAAATGATTTTTTTTTAGATTTCTAATGCCATAAACTAAAAAGTTTATCCATTGAAAATTACCGCAATTTCGAAAATTCATAAATTAAAAAAAAAATTAGAAATTCTCAACAAATAAAAAATATCGGAATTTTTAAATATTTCTTTTAATAAAATAATGATTGTTATAGTTTTCGAGGTTGTTTATAAAGAAGAAGAAAATGACTTCGAAGATGGCAGAGGCTGCAAAAAGGAAAATAAATGAAACAAACGTTAAATAATACAAACACATAATTTTTTTATAGAAAATAATGTATTTTCTAAAGTCTTTCTCTCTTTCTATATGAGCTAGAATGAACATCACTTGATACACTAAATTGTCTTTTTCCATAAACGCCGCTAAATATTCTTCCCTACCATTAGATAGACCAAAATTTCTAATAACATTATTAAGTTTAGCATTTCACCAAATATTAGGAGTTTTAGTTCTTATCGAACACTCACATTCACTATCCTCATATTCACCGTCATCTTCTTGACTTTCAGTACAATCAGTTTCCATTAACTCTTTTTTAGCATTAATTCCCGAAACATTTGTATTGCTAAAAAATAACACTCTTCACGGACTCCAGGTTCATTCCATATCGTTGGATTTTTATATTTTACTTTTTAACGTTCTTTCCATTTTTCCAACATCTTATAACGTATGATGCAAGGTACCATGGAAAACCTTTATCCACTATTTCCATACTATAACATTTTAGATAAATATTTTTATTTTATCGTTGATTTTTTTTCGATATTTCGGAACATCGAATTTATTAAAAACAAGGCAAAAATTTTACACAAAGAACTTTAAACCAAAAACTCTCATTCTAAAACTTAGACAAGAACTTTGCACCAAGAACTCTACATTTAACATATTCTAAGACAGGAACTTGACACAAAGAACTCTAAACCAAGAACTCTAAACCTTAATAGTTCTTGCCTTAGGAATAGGGTTTGGGAAGTCTCGACATTCTCAAAGTCCCGGGACACGAGACATCGCAGGATCAAAGTCCCGGGACGTCCCGGGACTTCGAGGCTTTTCAAAATAAAATTAGAATCGAGTTCATTTTAGGCAAGACCTATTAATAAAATCGCCATTTTAGTAAAAATCAACATTTATTGAATATAGAATCAAATTCTAACATTTCTAACGTAAAACGCGAGCAGATCCGAAGATCCGCACTACTCAGGACTATCGGCCCATTAGATAATTACATTTAGGATTCCCTGGAAAAGACCACTGCTCTCCACGAAGGAGATCAGCCCTTACCAGGGTAGATCCCGTAATTCCTCCGGCTGTACAAACTACCTTCCGAAATACATATATCTTGAACTCCTATTGGTGCACAATGGCACATAATATGAATGATGGTTTCATCCTCCACTCCACACATCCTACAAATAGGATCATCTTTCAACTGCATTTGTATGCAGGTGCTTGTTCAGAGGACAGTGTCCTGTTATTATGCCTCCCATCCGTCTCAATCGTTCTCTATCGAGCTCAATCAGCCACTTTATGGTGGAGTCAGTCGAGGGCCCCTTTATAAGGAGCCTCGACTGTGTCAGGCCTGAGCCTAATAGTTGTGAAACTGTGCCGTAGCCCAGTCTTGCAGCTCTGATTGAATCTAACGTATATTTCTAACGTTAATTAAAGTCTAAACAATTCGTGTGTTTAATTCTCATACACAGATTCATTTTTGGTAATAAAATCTTATAATTACTAAACAAAACTAATTTAATAAAATAGGCTTTTAAAAAAATTAGAGCATTAACAGCTTTGTCCGACAACCTGTTTCTGATTTTTGTAATAATGCCTCCGGGCAAAAAGAACACTCTCTCGTTTTCAACATATGTCAGTGTCTCGAATCTTGACCCGAAAGTCCCGGAACACGAGACAATTAAATTTGGGAAAAGTCCGAGTTTTTCGAGACACGAGAAGTCCCGGAATCCAAACCCTACATTGGAACCTAACAGTTCTTGTCTTAATTTATAGTAGGTTTAAGTTTTTGGTTTAAAGTTCTTGTCTCATGTTATGTTGGGTTAAGAATTCTTAGTTTCTTCATATTCAGTTTCAGCGCCCCAAATTACGTATAAATAGTGACCAGTTCATTTAAGCTTTTTATTTACTTGTTTGCGATTTTTCGGGCATTTTTAATGTGTTTTGTAAGGTTAGCAAAAGTTAGCAAAAAGTACAAAATAACTTTAAGGACATTGACAAATAAAGATTGTATAAACGTACAAATATTATTTTATATCAGTTCTAATGTTGCCAATGCTGATAAAATAGTGCATTATTTAACAAGCGTGTAATGATGAGTAATAGCTATGATATGCTAACAGAATACTATACTTTTCCTACGATTACTCAAACGGATCTTCATCATCACTTGAAATCATTTTTTCACAGCAAACTTGTGCAAATTAGTAAGAAAACTTGACAGCAATTTTAAAATTTTTAAAAATCAACATATTATGCATGACGGATTGACATTTGCATGATATGAATTGAGTTATGGGATACGTGATGTTTTTAAACTTTAAATCGTCTTTTGTGATTGCTTCACAAAAACTGTTGAGTGAATATGAACCCTTGTGATTGGCTCATGGATAATGAATTATTACGGCCGTGGGCAATGAGCCACGAGTGCTATACCCAGACTACTCGGTCAAGATGGTCGTCCTGATAATCGGTGTACTTGGTGGAATGAGGCCTATGCTGCTCTCGGAATTAAAGGCCATACCAGCCTGCCAAAAGTCAGCCGAGTGGTTGGCAGGCCAAATGCAGAAGGCAGTTATCCTGGGGTCCCTTCGTCTTCTTAGGGCACACGAATCTGGCATCTACAGTAACTAACCCTGCGGGATGCGGGGAGTGGCTGTGGATAATCCGCTGGTGCTTCTCCCGTGAGAATGTTGGAGACACGGGAGAACTGTCCAGCATCGCGCACGCGAAAAAAAAAAATAATAAATGTCTTTATTGTAAACATACAAGTTGTAAAATTTACAAATGGCGAAGTTCAGAAATAGTTACAAGTAACCTTTTGCTTTTCCACTTAACCAGAAAGAGAGCCATTAGTCCACTATGTAGTTTCTCTAAAATTTTAGAACTTCATCTCAAGGAGTAATTATCAGATTTTTTACATTAGAATATGTTACTGTCTCCTGCTCAACATGATTTCACTACAAACAAAAGCACTGCAAACAAAAGTCTGCGTTGTGTGATTTTCATTACAAAATCATTAAAGCTTTAGGCAACAATAAATCAGTTGTGGCTCTTTTCGTAGCGATATTTTGATTTGGTAGACCATCAGCTACTTAAGGCCAAACTAGTACGATACAGTATTCAAGGAACTGCTTTACAAATATTTTCCTCCAGAAGAAACCACTGAAAGAGTTTATCAAGAAATCATACATTCATCTCAAAATAATAATCTAATACTAAATAAAACAAAGACAGTTTCAATACAATTTTCATTGAATAGTTATTCCGAGAGCCTAACACTTTTTAATGGTACTGACTAAATAAAAACTTGTGTTGATAGTATACTCTTAGATGTTACTTTTGATAAACATTTACAATGGACTCAACATATTGAAAAATTGTGTGTAAAATTAAAAACAAGTTGTTATGCTCTAAAATTTATGTCTAAACATTGTTGCCAGAAAATTCTTAAAGTACTCTATTACGATAATTTTCATTCGCATCTTAAACTGGGGCAATAGTTGTAATGTGACTAGGGTATTTTTATTATAGAAATATGCTATTCGTATTTTATCAAATTTAAATTTTAAATAGAGTTGCCGTGATGCCTTTAAAAATTAAAAAATTTTGACAGTTGCTGGTCTATACATTCTTGAGCTGTGCTCGTATGTGCATAAATCAATCTTTTGAAGAAATCGCGTCATTTACATGACACTAGAGCAAAGAATTTTCTACTACCTGATTCTCATAGAACTGCTATGTACCAGAAGAGTTTTCTTTACCATGGGTGTAAGCTTTATAATTCATTAGATAAAGATGTTAGATCTTCGGGTAGAGCAGATATTTTCAACACAAATTAAAAAAATGTTACTAGACAAAAATTGCTACACGATAAATGAATTTTTATGATTTAATATATTTGTTTTATATGTCCAACTACAAGATGTCTTGTATGTTTATCTGTTTTATATGTTTTATTTTATTGTTTCTTTTCTGTTAACTGTTTGTTAATTTTTCTTGTGACGTTTTCTATATTGATTTTATTGTATACTTTTATTTGTATGTAAAAAATTTTTGCAAAGGAGAAATAAAGACTACTACTATTATTATTATTATTATTATTCAATAGTCGTAGAAAAACCTGATTCCTTTGCAATAATTACAACCCTAATTTCATTTTCTGTTTCTTATATCATAGTGTCCTAATGAATTGCAAGTGCTGAGCAAAGCAATCGGAAGAACGTTAAAATTGAATAATCGTATCCGCATTATTTTACCAAACGACTGTTTTTGTAAGCTGTGCTGGTAGAAGTTAAATAACGAAGTTGTGCCGATGTTCCATGATAACCGAGATCTACGTGAAAAAATTCAGTGAACGCCAATCTATCGAAAATTAACTTCTAAGGAATGCTGGATATCAACGTAATTCTTTTCCAATGAAACTGGCACGAGAAAACAAAGGTTAGTTTTATATTTGTTCATAAATTGATATATTTTTTGCACTTTTTTTCTGAAGAAGGCTGGAACCTTTTTTGTTACGAAACCTGAACTGAGAGGCTACATGCTATTCTACAAGTAAAGAAGAACCCAAGAGTATATTTTAAATGCCGAAATATCTATAACTAACTTCACGTCTCGAAAGTATTAATATGATGCCATCTTTAATGATGATTTATGTGTTAGACGCAAAGAAATTTGGTGGAAGCTAAGGCGTTGGTAAGCCCGATCTTTATTTCGTGTTGTTACAATCACACCAAATTTTTGTCAACTGGTGAGTTGCCAATCTTACTATCGGTATTTTCAATCGATTCTCAGGTTCATAGTTGCTGGTATTGCCAACAAGAGCTCAATTAAGTACCACCATTCTATCTATTTTCTACCTCACACTTACTTACTAATGTATTTAGATGGTTATCATAAGTTTCAATTTGTTACAATTTATACTTGAATTGTATTGAAAGCTTAATAGTTGAAGATTAAGTGTATGATACGTAACAATAAGTACAAATCAGTTGTATTTTTGTTCAGTCTTAGCGGAACTCAACATCATTCAACTAACTCAATCGTAATTCTACTTGAAATATTTTGCTGAAATTACAAAATTATTCATTATTAATCTAGCATATGACTGTATTTTTCCATTGTTGAACTTACTTAAATAAGAAATAATAAATTACATAAACGATTTTATTAGATTTGAGGTAGAATCACCAGAGGCATGCACAAAGAGACTGTCTGCGTCACTAACACAGGAGAGCGCCACGCAGAACTGGCCGAAGAAAAACAACTGACAGTGGAGTCCGCACCTGAAATGCGCAGCGTCTGGCCCTGTGCTTTGTTATTGGTCATATTTTCCGAAATATTACAGAACATTTTTGAATATTTCAGAAGGCTCACAAATTTTCTGGAATATTCCAGAATGCTCTCGAATTTTTTGGAATATTACAGAGTATTTTGAAATATTTTAGAAGATTCTCGAATTTTCTTCAATGTTCCAGAATGCTCTCGAATTTTCTGGAATATTACAGAAGTTTTATCATTAAAGTGTATGCCGTGCAAATATGTTTACGTAGAGATCAAGCTGTATCTCCCGTTCTACTAAAACAATTTTCATAAAACTTGGCTTAGAGTCTTCCATTTAATCTCAATTTGAATGATGGTATTTACTGGAATTGATGATAGTTTTTTTTCATTCGCTAAGGAAAGTTCTTCGGTCATTCCAAGGGAGAGTAAAAAATAATTTGTACTCAGTAACCATTAGGGTGGCGTGGATAACAGAACAATTCAATAAAGAAAACAGCATTTTTTAGAAAGTTTATTGTTTTAAATAACCTTGATTTTGTTAAAAATCATTCTTTATTAAAATTCCTCATTACATCTAGAACTTTTTTGTGCAGTAAAGTAGCGATATCCTTGGCCCAAATAAAATCTACATGTGTCCAGTTTTTGTAAGGAACTTTATATAATTCAACAACGTTTGGTAAAGCTGCCGCTAGGTGTAGAGTGTCCTAAAAGTTACATAATTATCCTCAATCATTTGGAATATTTGGTTTAGATCTTACTTATACAGTACATATTATTCTTTTCGCAAATACGAAAACGAAGAGTATATATGCAATATACTCTTGATCGGCACATTTCTAAAACCGTAAATATCGCTCGCAGACAAAAAATTTTCATACCATTGTGTTAGTGAACGAATTCTGAACAACTTTCAAAATGTCCGTCCGTCCGTCCGTCCGTCCGTCCGTCCGTCCGTCCGTCACGTTTCTTGTAAGCACGATAACTCAAGAAAGAAAAATCCGATTGTACTGAAATTTGGACAGTAAATTAGTGTTAGATAGAGGAAGAACCCTGTTGTTTTTGAACAACATCAATTAATAAATAAAAATGTTATTAATGATTTAAATTTGAAAAAAATTTTTTTTTGATTTTTATGTTTTTGTAATTGAATAGAAATCTGATGAAATGATATTTCATTTTAATATTTAAATATTTATATATTTTACAAATATACATTTCATAAGTAATATACAACCGTGGAAATATGATTTTAGTTCGTCTCTTATAACGTAAAAATTTGCATTTTTTTAAGTATTAGGTGGTGGTATAGTTCTTACGCTTTTGACTCGGGATCCAAGGGTCCCGGGTTCGAAACCCAAATGGGGTATGGTATAGTTTTTTTTCATTTTTACTTTATTTTTCACTGAGTCTTTTACCAACTAGGTTCGTACGAAAAAATTAAAAATGTCTAAAACTAACATTATTTACAAAAAATTGCGAAGAGTTTTCTATAGAATGTGTAACAATTATATAAAAAAATCAGTGAACAGGCGAAGAGTACGTTTTTAGCTTGTTTTTTTAATGTAAAAGTTGATTGAAAACAAATTAAGAATTTAGACTCAATTTTCTTTCATTGGAAATATACGCATTCCTCTAAATAATAAAACAAAAATAATGCTATTTATAATGCATTCTAATTTTTATGCTGCTTCGCATTTACATCACATGCAGTTTGATGATGGTATTAGTGTGAGGGATTCTAAAATGACTGATCGGAGACAAAAATGGTATAAAGGTGATTTTTGGTGTAGATATTTCTAATGAGCCCAGGAATAATAATCCGTCGAATCCCCACGAATCCGCTGTAAGTTTTCGCCGCCATCTTAAAAAAATTGCTGAAAATTGAGGATTTTTACACTTAATGAGACAAGTTAATATTGGAGTTATCAAAATTTTACAACAAAACTTTTTGTTAATTATTATGCATTTTTTTCATTTCTAAGGCGATTAAGTGCGTGTAACAAAAGAGAAGAACGTTTTTCAGCCAATTTTCTATCCAGAATGCTGTTCACACTCACCGCCACAACACCGCGCCCCAATGTGAGTTCCGGCTATGCCATCTTAAGGTGAGAGATAGCTCCTGAAAATGCATTTTAGTAAATACTAGCCCGCCATGATAACGTTACAGAATGCTTCCAACAGACGCTGAGAATCTGGAATCCTTCAAATATGTTTTTTATTCTTCGTTTCTATGATTTGGAATATATTATATGGGGTGAGTTTATGACCAAAGACGAGCCTACGACATCAAACTCGATAATGGTTGAAGGCGCTGGTGTCTACAATAATCAAAATAAACAAATATATCGTTCTAGGTACATTAATTTACTGGATAATATGGGCAGAATAAAAGAACCGAGCTGACCTGCTATTTTGCCGATACGTTACTACACAGTGGCTTCTGGTTCGGAGCAGTCTTTTACTTGCAAATGTCCCCTTCCTTAGATGAGAAGATTTGCTGGAGTAATTTAATACTGCAAGGGATGCGTTCTGGATTAAAAGACATCTGCTACGTTCATTAAATGACGATTGAGATGTAGAAATAGCAATTGGTTGGGAGCAAGACATTAAGCAAGCCATGAGTGGGATAGTGCAGAAAACCTTGTCAATGATACTGACAATGCACCCGTATACGCGATTAAACTGTTCTAGATCCCCCTTTACAAGACGCAGATATGTGTGTTGAAGTAGCTCTACTAAGAGACCAAGAGTCTAAGGCTGTCGACGAGTGTAATGACAACTACTTCGAAAGAACTGCGAAAGTTATGAATCTAAAACAAAAACAGCTTTTTACTAAGGTATCTGATAATCCTGTACACAATATTGCTGAGTCACCATTTTTATTCATTAGAGCTGGAGGATGTTTAGCTTTAAAGCTCTAGTAGAACAAATTCGCAGAATAACAGCTAGCAAAACTGAAAGGGAAGCTAGAAGGCCTACAAAGAGAATGTTTAAGGTGGAAGACGATTGAATGTTAATAATAGAACAAAACTCTATATGGTGCCCTACCTAATAATTAGAAATATTCGTCTCTAACAGTTTAAATATAAAGACAACTGACATTTGGTGAAATCAGCATCCCATATTTCTGTTACCTGATGTAGCTGTCCCCCGTATCAGCTTCAATTGGAAGTGCATATTGCTATTAGTACAGTCAAATTGATTTAGTTTAATTTTTTTCGCGACAACATTCCACCTGAAATTTTATTGTTGATTTTTATGTATTATGGCCTCCTGATTACGAAAAAAATATTTGCGCCCAAATATTCCTTATGCGTCAAAAGTTATATGTAGTTTTTGACGCGCTTTCACGGATTTTCAACTTATCGGCTTAATATATCTTGTACTAGTAATCGAATGGGAATTTTAAAAATAGTGGCTTAATTGAAATAAAATTCTTAAAAAATATAGACCTGTCCGAGATGTATATGTCAATCCGTCAATCCAATCTTGGAAAAAAATAGAAAATATCAAAAATAGCCGAAAAAACCAAAATTGAATATCTTTTCTATAATAACGGTGTCCGGTATTGGTACATTATATTTGATCATAAATGAGTTTTATTTTTGCTTTTGGCGAAATTACTCCTTCTTATAGACAAGATATTCCATTTTGATTTTTTCGGATATTTTTGGTCTTTTATATTTTTTCCAAGATGGCAGATTGACCAATACACATCGGACAGATTTATATTTTTTAAGAATTTTATTTCCAATACGTCACTATTTTTAAATTTCCCATCCGTTTACTAGAACAAGATATATTAAGCAAATATTTTTTTGGTAATCAGGAGGTCATAATACAAGAGTTAACAATAAAATTTCAGGTGGAATGTTGTCGCCGAAAAAACTCAATTCGACTGCACTACATAGGCAGCCAGCAATTAGAAGTGTCGAACAACAGAAGAATGCCTCTGAGCGACGGATTCTACTATGGAGAAGAGGCTAAGAGTCATCAGACAACCAATCAAGTTGAAGAATATAATAAAAAAAATTAGAAGCAAATTATCCGTAACCAGTAAAATACATAAAATGTACGTAGTTGACACATCAATCAAAATGATATTTCGTTATGTTCGTCCACGAAAGAATTCAAATAAATGTGGTTGAATCCTGTCAACTATCTACATAGGAGCTGGCTCCATAGTCATCTTACGTCGCTATATCAACATCAGCAACGGGCTCGTCAACGAAGCCATGCATGGTGTTTAGAGTGGGAAGCGTTTCAACGAGGCTAACTAGATGAAGGCGAACTACCAGATGCTATACATGGTGAATTTTATGGCAAATCCATATCCGGCACTGAACCGATTGCTAATTTACACATTAACTATACAATACCCATAATACCCAAAAAACAGAAAAGTGTTACACAAGTCATCTGCTTTATATGCTAAGTCATCCGACAGTAAGCATATACTTTCTTTAAACTATCTGCCTTGAATACTTGTTCTTCACAAGGAAGATTACTTATAGTGCAAGTGTAGTCGCATGGCAAATTGTATGCCTTGAACGTGCGGGAGACGTGCGACGACGCATGCACTCTAAGCCATCTTCCTAGTGAAGGACAAGTATCGAAAACAAGTGAAAGAAAACGTCTGCTTACACTTGGAAGACCTAGACTGTAAAGCGGATGGTTTGTTTAACACTTTTTCAGTTGCTTGGATTGGTTCTCAGCTCAGTAAGGTTTTAGTTTCTTAAACTTTCTTTTATTATGTTATAACATGATTTCATTGACAAATTAAACTTTGACAACTCTATTTACCTTTACAGACACTAAATCATTGTCTGAATAAAATAATGCAACAGGAGCGGTAACGTTTTTTAAATTATATTCTGGTGGTGTTTCAGATCCATATCTCTTCAGATTTCCTTGTCTGCCAAAGTCATACTTTTGAAACAATCCTGGAAAATTTATCATGAATTAAAATAATATCCTATATTGTCAGAAGTGTATACTAGTGTAGAGTATTCAGACATATACAAAATATATCATGCATTTGAAAGATGCCCTAATGTTTGTTATTCGGTCATATTTTATAGTGCACCTGCGAATTTAAGACCAAAATATCGTTATTAAAGCTGTCATATTTATAGATGTTAAATTTATTATTTGCATTCTTAGTAAAATGAAAAACTGCTGAGAAAAGCTAGAAAAAGTTAAGAGAAAAAATTTTAAAGCTGAAATAAATGCAACAATATACTTTAAAAACTGGTACCTTGTTTAAGACTCTTAATGGCTACGGATTTTACATTTAAAAAGTGAGATTGTCGAATCATTCTATTTTCAGACCATAGTCGTCTTGATATTCAGTACATCCTCCCTAAGTATGGACGAGAATATTATCTTCTTCTAGTGAAAGTTAATCCTATTAAAGTTAAAATAACAGTAATTTAGAGATTTTGATAAATAACCATACATAGTATATAGTCTAGATGCCCGCCTGTATAAATTGAAATTTATACATATTCTCTTCTAACTTCTTGTACGGCTTAATTGCGTCTAATCTACCACCTTTTTCCTGTGTGAAAATGTTTGTAAACGCGGCTTTCCACCTCCAATTTTTCCGAAAGACGTGCATTTCCCGTTGTATGAAAAATTTATAGATGCTGTACTTTTAGAAAATATAGTGGCAAGACAAAATGATGAAACGCGCGAGAAAAAAATTGTCCGACACAAATTTTGGAACGTTAACAGTGTCTACCACCCTAAACATGCCGAAATAACGACTTTAAAAAATTTTTTGATAACCAGCTGATTTTTTCAAGATTGCTTAATAAAAATATGTATAATCCAATTTTTTGTCCGACAAAATATATTTTCGATTGTCCAGTCCGACGCATGGAAATCGGCGGTTTCATGACGACCAAAAATTTATTAATAACTGTCGGACAAAAAAAAAATATGTGTCTAAAGGCGGCTACAGACGTAACTGCATACTTGAACGGTATGCATAAGCAAGTTTATTGTATAAGTATACTGAAATTTGCGTCGCCGCCACACGCAAAAGTATACTTGAACAGTTGTGCAGTGACAGTTAAGCGCGAATAAAGAATAAAAATGTCATCAACGGATGAAGACGACACGCTTGCTTTAACTGCGTTTGTTTTAATTCTCAAAAAACAATGAAAAAAACGTAGTATGTGGTGTAAGGAGTGGTTAAAAAAAGGAAGGAGTATTCTCATATTAATCTCTTGGTCATTTTCTAGAACACCGCCTTTTGGAATTTTTCGAAATTTTTTGCATAGATGTGTTAAGAAACATTATAGTAATCATTTATGATAGTTGAAATGTTGTGCTTATTTTGGATAACTACCCCCTACAATAGGGGTAGTTTTGAAAAAAAAATTATTGTCCTTGCCCTAAATAAAATTATTTAGGGCAAGGACAATATGCTATTTCCGGCATTTCACATTATTTTTCAAAACTACCCCTATTGTAGGGGGTAGTTTTCTAAAATAAGCTCAACATTTCAACTATCAGAAACGATTACTATAATGTTTCTTAACACATATATACAAAAAATTTCGAAAAATTCCAAAAGGCGTTCCAAAAAATTACCAATCTCCTAAATGAAGTGAGATTTTATCTTCGTGATTGGCACAATTACTTACGAATGGATGAAGACATTTACTTGAATCTTCTATCACTTGTCACCCCGTTGATTCAAAGAAGAGATACAATAATGAGACCAGCAATACGGCACATGTTCACACAAGTCTGCCGACCTGCCGTACACACGCTCGAGTTTACTTGCACAAACCCAACATGTACAAGTATACAATATAGAATTTCATCAAGTCTCATGTCACTTGTACAATCACAATACTTGTGCAAGTGTTATAAAACACACGTTCCAGTATACTTGTACAATAAACTTGCGCATGCATACTGTTCAAGTATGCAGTTACGTCTGTAGCCGCCTTAAGACCAGTATCTAATGTGTGGTACAAATGACAGACAAATATATCACGGCGAATCTACAGTCGGACAAAAAAAACAGCAATTCTTCACAATATTTATATACCGGGCGCCACAGGCCAGTGGTTCCCCCCTATATTTCTTTTATTTTTTAACTCATCCATTTCAAATTTGGGGTGCATAAACTACCTGGAAAAAAAGTTTTTTGGACATAAAAACTGTATGAGACCATTTCCTGTTTACCCGGAAATGACCGCCACTTTCGATTTTTCAACGAAATACCCTGTATAATTTTACATATTTGGATTCAAGACAATATTCTGAGTATATCATGAGATTTTCGCGAATTTTTGAGTCGATGTTCAGTTTTTTTAAGCATTTTAATACATTCGTCTAGAGTGCTTTGGAATACCAAAATTTGTTCTACGGCAGGTAAAGTCCAAGGGAAAAATATAATTTTTCGTTTAATAACTATTTACGAAGCTTCAAAAGTTGAACAAGTAAATTTTTTTGTCGAAAACTTTTTTTTTCAAATGGGAAGGTGGTGGCTCCTCTGTTCAATAAATTATAGATTTTTTTCTGAATTCATTGATATCCATTATTTGTTTTTCTATTTTATTAAATTTATTTAAAAATAAAAAATCACTTTCAAAATAATTTTTATTGATCCCTATAGTTTGCACTAGTACTTATATATACAGTGTGTCCACGGATGGACTTATTTTTCATAATTTCTTTTGCTTGTTATATAAATACGATTCACGTTGAGAAAGTTTAATTTTGTTATACAGGGCGCGCAAAAATTATAAAAATTTGGATTTTCAAAATAAAAAATTTTAAAATCAAACTTTTTGAGGCATTGGAATTAAGGAGCGTAAAAGCAGTAATCGCAAAGCTAAATAATTGTTTTTTCATGGGAGTTATTGTTATTAAGTTATTTGATATTAAAAATAGACAGAACAATTTTTTTTTAATTAAACGTGAGAAAGTATTTATTTAACTTAAGTATTTATACAGTAACGTCTTTACTCAACATAAAACCCTCCTACGTCAACGCATTTCTCCATCCTTTTTCGAAATTCGTTATAAACATTGTGAAGAATATCTGGTGTCACTGTAGCAATGGCATCAGTGATTCTGTTTTTTAAAATCTCAATATTATCTTACATGCCAGTTGCATACACTTTGGGCTTAAGATACCCCCACAGAAAATAATTCATTGCGGTGAGGTCCGGAGACCGCGCTGGCCAGTTTATCTGTCCATGGTGCCCAATCTCATTTTTCGGAGAAATATTCATTTAGCCAATCGGTGACAATCATTGCACTATGCGCTGGGCAGCCGTCCTGTTGGAATATCATATTTCTTCTAAATTCCAAACTTACTTCATCCATTTGTGGCAAAAAGTATTCACTAAGAATTTCTAAATAATAATTTGCATTAAGCCTTCCTTCCAAGAAAAATAGACCAAATACTTTATTGAACGTTAACGCACACCATACGTTGACTTTCTTAAATTTTTGGCTGTTTGTATGACTCCTGAAGTATGGATTTTCTTTTTCCCAAAAGCGACAATTTTGACTGGAGATTATCCCATTTATTGTAAATGTAGATTCGTCACTGAATATTATATGATGGTGAAAATTACGGCTTTCCATTAGGCGTTCACCCATTAGTAAAGAGAATTCAAGTCGATATGAATCATCACCTTCTTAAAGTTTATGGATAAAGGTTGGTTTGAATGCGTGAAATTTATTTGCGGACAGAATATTGTGTACCACCCACCTGACTCGCTCTTGCTCTCAAAGAAAGTCGGGGATTATTGCGAACTGATTCTAACACTAAAATTGTTGTACCATCATTTTCATCATGTCTTTTTTTTTGGTTTTTTTTTCACATTTTTAACGTCACCATAAACATCGAATTTACGAACCATATTTCTTAAAGCATTTACAGAAACATGTACACCTGGAAACTTTCTGTGGAAAACTTCTATCGCGCATTTATAGGACACTTCTCCAATACCATAACACTTGATCAAGTAAATGCGCTGCTCTAGGGTCAACATTTTTCTAAAGATATTAATGGACAAATGTTAACAAATAACAATGTCACCTAAGCATTATTTCACAGCGGCAATCTTGATCACTAAAAGTTAAATCAAATAAGTAGGACCTGAGTTGAAAAACTATGAAACAACATTTACACCCAAACTTATTAATAATAGTTACAAACAACGTTTTTTACAAGTAATACATAGTCTTTAAAACACATTAATCGATAACAAGATGTGGGGAAAAATCGATTTAATTTTTAATATCAAATAACTTAGTAACAATAACTCCCATGAAAAAAATTTATTTGGCTTTGCGATTACTGCTTTTAAGCTCCTTTATCTCATTGCCTCAAAACGATTGATTTTAAAAATTTTTATTTTCAAACTTCAAATTTTTATGATTTTTGCGCGCCCTGTATAACAAAATCAAATTTTCTCAACGTGAATCGTATTTATATAACGAGCAAAAGAAATTATGAAGAATAAGTTTTTTTCGAAAAATTGAAAATAACCATTTTTATAAGTATAGTTAAGTCCATCCGTGGACACACTGTATATTAAGAAGCAAAAGAGAGAACCAAAAGGCTATTATTTACAAAAAGGTAGTTATGCACATTTCATTATTAGACATATGATTTTTGCAAAGGCAACTACGTTGAAGTTCAAGAAAAATTATATTGAAAGCGATTTTTTATTTTTAAATAAATTCAATAAAATAGAAAAACAAATAGCATAGATTTGAAATGGATATCAGTGAATTCAGAAAAAATCTATAATTTATTGAACAGTGGGAGCCACCACCTTCGAAAAAAAAAGTTTTCGATAAAAAAGTAATTTGTTCAATTTTGGAAGCTTCGTAAATAATTATTAATGAAATTAAACGAAAAATTATATTTTTCCCTTGGACTTTACCTGCCAAAAATTCGAAAATCTCACGGTATACTCAGAATGTTGTCTTGAACTCAAATATGTAAAAATATACAGGGTGTTCCGTTTAAAAATAGAAAGTTGCGGTCATTTCCGGATAAACCGGAAATGATCTATACCGTTTTTTATGTCCAAAAATACATTTTTACAGGTAGTTTATGCGCCCCAAATTTCAAATGGATAAGTTAAAAAATAAAGGAAATATAGGGGAGGGGCACTTGCCAATGGCACCCAGTAGAACCCGGTAGTTTCGGCGCCCCCGCTAGGAAAAATATTCTGATTCCGTTCTTTTTGTATAATCTTACTTCAAATAGTTCCCTTATAAAAAATCTGCATATTGTCGTTCACAGTCATAAATTGTTTAAACAATTTTTATTAAATTTTTTATTTTAGTCCTGAACAACTCTTTTTTAGGTTTTTTGGACCATTTTAAACAAAAAAGGGTAAATAATATTAATTCATTTTTATTAAAAAAATTAAAAATTCATTCAAAAGCAAAAAAATTAAAAAAGAAAATGCTAATAATTAATTTGTGGTCAGGAAGCCGACGATTTTCACGTGTCGAACTGAAAAATCGGAAAATATGTTTTGTCGGACAATTAAAAAATTGGGTTCTACATATTTTAACCCCCCCACAATAAAATTGTGGGAGGTTACTACATTTAGTCCAAAATTGAAATTTGAGATAACATCAAATCTTTACGTTTTGAGGTCCCAGAAACCCAAAAAAGTGGTTTTTGAAAAATGTCTGTGTGTCTGTGTGTATGTGTGTGTGTGTGTGTGTATGTTAGCATGTTAACACGATAGCGGCGAAGCTACTAAACGGATTTGGATGAAACTTTGCGGTTGGGTTTCTTTAGCACTCCAGAAGATCTGAAAAGGTTTTAGTTGAGATAGGAATACGTTTAGTGCCGTTTTGCCACAACAAGTTGTTTATTTTATGATTACTTACAATTTGTAATCGAACCATTGAAAAGCAGTAAAATTCCAATTTCAACAATACATCACACTTGCACCTTTCGATTTGGTTTCCGTTAAAAAATTAAAAAGATTTCGTTGTATGTGCACACATGACAGAATCCAAAAAATATTTTTGGTGCTATTGTTGGGAAAAATGTATTTTGCCATCTGTCAAAAATATTTGGGTTGGTAACCTTGTGAATGTTGATTTATAGGTTATGGTACGTGATGTCACAGCTAACCTCAAAAATATATATTTCTTTAGATTTAAGAATATTACGTAGCTATTATTAAAATTTCTGCCTGGTTCCCGTACTTTCAACTAAAATCTAGTACAGTGTAATGTTTATGAAGTTCTAAATACTTTGTCCTAATAAAATAGGACTATTTTTGTAGGTTGGAAATCTAAACTGTAATTAGCAGTCTATTTTGATTAATCAACAATATAGAAAAATTATTTGCGTGAATTTTTAAATATTTGCTTGGAGCCACTTTAGCTCCAAGCTAAAAATGCATATACAAACATTAAAAATGAGAATAAACTTGAAAAACTTAAAAATGACGCAGATGCCCTATTATATTATAACCTAAAAATTCATAACCTAAAAATCAACATTCGTAAAGGTTACCAACCCAAATATTTTTGACAATGTCAAAACTTATTTTAATTGTTTATAGCCATGTTCGGATATTACGTTTGATTGATAGGACGCGTCACAATCGTTCATTTAATGCAAATCGAGCTAACTGAGCTAAATCTGAAACGTTCGAATATTACAAAATAAAGGCCTAGGACGAAGCTCGACTTGCTCGGACCTTTTTGATCTAGCAGGGAGATTTTAATTTGACGCATACGTAGTCTGCTTGAACTGTCCATAATGTTATTGGCTTGTTGAGTTTAGAGTGTCATTTGGGCTAAATTCTGTGTTAGTATTTTTTTTCGCTATCCATGTTCTACAAAATCTTCGAAACGTTATCTGTTAATACCCTTATAATATCCGAAAATTGATTAACATGCAACATAAACAAACATGAGAGGTTATTTTTTTTAACTACTTATTTAACGTCGACCTATTTCCGCTACCAGGGCCTATCACCGACGCCAGGAGACGAGCTACCCCCAACCTGGAAATTTTCCGAACCTCTTCCCTTAAGAAGAGTAGGGATCTTTTACTTGCCTCATCATGTTTTAACAGATTGCTTAAAGTCCACTTCAGTTCGTTCGATATTTGTTCATGAAATAAATGGCTCCAAGTGTAATTTATCTGTTTGCTCAGTGCTCTGATTTCCGATGTACTATCCAAACACAGCTGATAAAGATCCACTGTGTTGGGAGATTCCAGCCGCTTCCAGTAGCTGCTGATTTTTTATTCAGTAATTTTGAAAAAATCAGCTGGTTATTTAAAAGTGGGATGTACATACATTTACAAATGCACACACTTCAAACATTCTTAGATAACTAAATTCAAACAAAATTATTTTTATTTTTCAAGTAAGAGGCAATATTTTACTGTCGACCAACTTATTTATTGTGTTCTATACTTCGTTTAAAAACAAAAAATTAAAAAAGAAAATGTTATTAATAAATTTTTGGTCGTCATGAAACTGACGATTTCCACGCGTCAAGGTGGACAATCGGAAAATATATTTTGCCGGACAATTCGAAAATTGGATTATACATATTTTTATTCAGCAGTTTTGAAAAAATCAACTGGTTATTTAAAAGTGGGATGTACACACATTTACAAACGCACACACTCCAAGCATTCCTAGATAACTAAATGCAAAAAAAATATTTTTATTTTTCATATAAAAGGCAATATTTTACCGTCGCGTCGGCCAACTTATTTATTGTATTCTTTACTTCATTTAAAAACAAAAAAATTAAAAAAGAAAATGTTACTAATCAATTTTTGGCGTCGAGAAACCGACGATTTCCAGGCGTCGGACTGGACAATCGGAACATATATTTTGTCGGACAATTCGAAAACTGGATTATATATATTTTTATTAAGCAATCTTGAAAAAATCAGCTGGTTCTCCAAAAATTTTTTTAAATCGTTACTTCGGTATGTTTAGGGTTTAACATTTCAAAATTTTTGTCGGATAATTTTTTTCTCGCGCGTTTCATCAGTTTCTCTTGCGACTACATTTTGTAAAAGTACCGTATCTATAAACGGGAAATGCACGTCTTTCGGAAAAATTGGAGGTGCAAAGCCGCATTTATGAAAATTTTCGCAGAGGAAAAAGGTGGTAGACCAGACGCAATTAAGCCATACAAGAAGTTAGAAGAGGATAGTTATAAATTGCAATTTATATAGGCGGGCACCTACACTAATAGTATAGTATAGAAAACAAAAAAATGAAAGTAGTCTAAAACGTGATGGAAACTGAAAATTTCTCTTTGTAGCATGAAGAATAGAAAAGAACCGTTAATTTTATCACTATGAAAATCTTGTTAAAATAGACATTTTGATTTGTTATTTCTTCTCCTATTTTAGACCGTTTTAAAACAGTTTAAAACTGGAGATTATCACAAACTCTCACGTATTTTTAAAAATTTTCAGATGTTATGTCGAATTTTAAAAGATATTCCATAAAAACGAACATTATCATAATAGGGTTTTCCCAGAAAAACAAATTATTGCCGAAATACTTAATTGACGTAAAAAATGATTTATGGCATATTTATTTATTATCAAGAAATGCAAATAGATTTTGGTTTTAAAAATTGAAAGGGCAAAATTTAGAAGTTTTCTTAAAACTGAATTTGGATTTGGTTTTTAGAGTGATGCACCTAATATACACATAGAAATTTATTAAGTTGAAATTTCGACTTATTAACTAGAAAATTCAACATATTGTATTGAAATTTCAACATAATTTGAAATTTCCACTTATTTTTTTTTCCCGCTGTGGCCTCAATACGCTTCCTTACATATCTGAAATTGAAACTAATATTCATATAAGATAAATATAGAATGAAATTATTCAAATAAAAAAATGTAATTATTGTTACCTGACAGAACTATTTGTGAAAAATGAAAGAGTTGGTAGACAGAAGATCCTGCTGGTAGAGTAGCAAGAATTAGTGGAATCGTCTTCTAAAGAAAACAGAAAACGAATCGATTAAAATTGTAACAATGCACTTTTTAAAAATTACGTTTTATTAAATGAAACTTTTAAAGTCCTATCCAACGGGGCGTTTTAAATGTAATAAGTTACATAGTCCTTAGGTACTACGTAATAATAATAACAATACTTCCTAAACAAGAAGGGTTTGGGTTTATTTGTAATACGTTTTAATAAATTGAATACAAACCAGATCTAACTGTTCATCATTGAAGCCACCAAAAATGGAAATTATATTTTTGCAAAGATCAAGTAAAGTACTATTCGGTCCACAAAGACCTAGTTGTATTCGATGTCCTATATCAGATAGAATAGTTGGTACAACCTCGAAAACTTTGAGAGAATTAGCTAGGTTCTAAAATTTAAAAAAACGCATGTCATATAAAGTATATGAAGTATTGCTGTACACTCAAAGAAAATGATAGGTAAATTCAACCAAAAAGAGCATATGAAATCGCGCCTATCTAGTTTCATAGTTAAATCAATCAGAAAAGAATAGTCATACAACTTTATTTGTTTTCGTAAACAAATAATAGTTTAATAATCATATCTTCTTGTAACAAATTAAATAGTACAATGACATTTTTTTTATGTTCACTAACTATTTTCAATTTGGTCTACAATTAAATAGTACAACGACTTTGTTTTTTGTTCACCAACTAATTTTTAGGTTGATCTACACTTTATTGTATGATGAAGTTTATTTTGGTTAGCCAAAATCTCAGTATTGAGACATCACACCACCCAAACCAAAGATTAGAGATCGTTTATAAGATCCATCCAAATATATCGATGATCCCTGAGAGAATTTGAACATTGCAATCATGTTATTAATTTTCTATAGATTCATAAGAGTATAAGATAATGCATGATTGATTATTGTCAGTGATTTGTATGTGGCGTCATCTGGGAATTATTTCTGTAATAGACTACGTGGTAAGCAAGCAAATTTTATGGTAATTCTTTTAGAACTTCTCGAAGACGAAAATAATATTGGTTTGTCTACCAAGTACAATAATACAGCGAACTAATACTGGGTTAGAATTACAACTCAATAATAGTTAAAAATAAAATATACTATTATCTAGTTTAATTTGACAGAATTCAACAAAATAATAGTCAGACGAAATAAATAATAGTCTTATTCATCTATTTTTTAAGTTAATGTTTGTTTTGTTGTACAACTTTTTATTAATTAAAATAACAATCACCTCTTGTTTAAAAATACCATCAATATAGTTTAGTTTAACAAAATTAACGATATTGTTAGTTAACCATTTTTTTTTGTTGAATTTACCCGTACTATTTCTTTGAGTGTATGAATATGTGCATACGTATGTGTGTGCAACATTTAAAACACAGTTAAAGTTTATTATAGATATATGGAATGTGATAAAATCTTAACATAAGATCTGTCTAATTTGTTAATTCGCATATGCCTTCATATATGTCATATATTTTTGGTAGTTTTGCAATAACTTGGTACGCAACACATTTGAAATCGTACGCGAATTAACAACTCATACAGATAAATCTCTTCATATATGTATATGTATGTATTTTCACAGGTCTGTAGGTACCAAATGAAATAAATATACAAAAATTTATCTGTCATAAATAGCAGTAATATCAACAGAATTAAGTAAAAAAACATATATACTGTTATTGTTTCAACCCTCCAGAGACATCCAGAAAAATCTAGATTACAGACATCCTCTGGAACATTGTAGAATGTGCTGGAATGTAGTGGAAAGATCCAGAACACATAACCTAGGGTATATAAAGGAATGAACAGTTCAGTTTAGTAGGTAGACAGTTGAGTTTGTACAGTTCTAATGGTCAGTTGAATGAGCAGTTCAGTACAGACAGTGATTGGAGAAACATTAAATAGTAAAGCAAATAGCAAAGTGATCAAAAGTGATTGAATTATTGAGTTATATAGTACTTAGTGTATTAGTAAAATAATTAATTGTTGTTAATGTAGTAATTATTTTAATTGATACATACGTAAGTTAATAAATTAGTGTTTAGTGTTACTCTGGTGTTATAATTTCCTAACCCACGATACAGGGTGTTTGCAAAAAGGGTGTAAACACGTAACAATTGGTGTCAGAAGCGGGATTATAACAGAAGATTTCTGGATTGTTCGAGAAGGTTTCTACAGTGTTCTTCTCGGGGATTAGTGGTGACATGGAGAACTGACTTACGGGACATTGTTTAAGGATTATTTTTGAACTGGAAACTGCGAAAAGTGAGTTTTCGGGAAAGTTTTATTAGGAAACTATCGGAGATAGTTAAATTCTTTCAACTGAAAAGTGACAGAAACACTGAAAAAGATTCATTTGTGTTAGTTCGCGAAAATTTCTAGAACATTTTATTCGAAAACTAGTGTAGTTAATCGAATTCTTTCAACTGGAAAGTGATATAGACACTAAATAAGACTTATTCGTGTTTGTTCGAGAAAATTTCTAGAATATTCTGTCTGGAAATTACTGTAGGCAGTGAAATTCTTTCAACTGGATAGTGACTTAGTGATTTAGACCCTAAATAAGACTCTTTCTAAAAAGTTCCATCGCAAATACCGACAAGATATTTGGATTTTCGTAACTTTCTTGTGCAATAAATTTGGTTAACTTCATCGTATGTCCATAGCAACAAGAAGAATGGCAGGGGAGAAACAAATGAAAGACCTACTTGCGGAATTTACGAGGATGATGGCGCAGCAACGCCAGGAAGATAAAGAAGAACAAGAGAAGCGGCGTCAAGAAGAAAAAGGAGAATTGAGAAAAATTATGGAAGACCAAGAAAGAAGAAAGAAGATGAATTGAAGAAAATAATGGAAGGCCTGAAAATAAGACGACAAGCAGAAAAGGAAGGACAAGAAAAACAGTGTCAAGTAGAAAAGGAAGAGCAAGAAAGACAACGCCAAGAAGAGAAAGAGGAACAAGAAAGAAGACGTCAACAAGAAATAGACGAATTGAAGAAAATTATGGAAGATCTGAAAATAAGACGCCAAGAGGAAAAAGAAGAACAAGAAAGGCAACGTCACGAAGAGAAAGAGGAACAAGAATGACGCCAGGAAGAATTAAGGAAAATTCTGAGCGATCAAATGAAAATACGACACGACGCAATCATTTCCGTCAAGGAAGAACTAAAGAGTGAAGTCAAAGAAGAAATAAACAAGGTCGAAGGAAAACTAGGTGAAGTCAAGACTGAAGTCAGCCAAGTAAAAGGAAAGGTAAATCAGTTTGAAGAAAAGATGAGCGAGTTTAAAGGAGAAGTAGAAAGACTTAAACGACAATTGAGAGAGAAAGGAGGCCAGCTAGTAGCATCGTCAGGTCCTCGGTTAAAACCTCCTTCCTTTGACGGTCAATGCTCATGGACAACCTATAAGAGACAATTTGAAGCAGCTGCATCTGCGAATAGCTGGGATAACGATGATGATAATTTCTGAGTTTACCTTGCCTAACATCGGCAGGCCGAAACGCCTCACGTTTCTGTGACGTTTTGACTCAATATGAATGTCAACCGAAATAAATAAAATAAATTCAAATACATATAATACCTTGACATGTAAAATATGAATATTTAATAAAAGCCGTTTAATGGTAATGGTAAAAAGTACGATTATTATTAGCCCAAACACCGAAAGGATGTTTTGGAGACCGTTAGAATTAAATGTTAGTTTTATTTTTATTCCACGTAAAATTTTAACAACTTTATTTTATTTTAGAGCTATTTTTAATACCGGGCTCAATTAAACCATTTCAGGATTTTGTGACTTTTTGCGCCTTCAAAAGAAAATTATAGGTCCGCCCAGGTTAGAATTCAAAAACTCAGAGTTGAAGCAAGAGAATCTATATGTTGAGGACCTGGTCGACCTGGTGACATGTCATTTTAAATCATTCACAGCGAGTCCTAGGAAAGTTTCTTTTACTTACCTCTAAAATGGGATAAAATGGGGCTAATAATTTAAAAATCGATGGGTTCATGTATCTCATGAAAACTGGAGCTGAAAGACTTATGGCAACCTTTATTTTCTTATTATATTCAGGTCTTTCAGAACCCATTACGAAAAACGTAAGTGCTCCTTGGGAATGCCCCACATAATGCAGTTTCTTCTTATTTGTCATAATTAATACATAATCTATTATAGCAGGTATATCATATACACCAATCTCGTGCCAACTAAAAACAATAATTTTGTAGTTATTTACCAATATATAAAAAACGTAAGTTTATTTGTCTCAGAAATTACTGTCTCAAGTAGCTTTCACACAATAATGAGTGTTTGAAAGTGTTTACCTAAGTAGTATATTAGCATGGCCAAATTAAGGTACCATTATGAAGAAAGTAGATAATTTCATAGTAAAAAAAAAGTATGAATGATTGAATTTAAATTAATGATTTAAGTGTTTTCAATATATTTTTACAACTTCTGTCTTCTTTAAGAGAGTCGATTTCAAGTTTCTCCCTTTTCTTTGGTTTAGACGGAGGTGTTTTAAAAAAGGGGAGTTTATTTTTTTTTATTGCAACATCCATATTCACAGACCGTGATATGATTCTTTCCTCCCAAAACGACTTGCACTGACTTCTGCCAATGTTCTCTAAATTACGAATGGACTCCATAACACTGGGATTGACAATCTCCCTCGTATGAATGGATTTCCCATTTCCCTTATGGTGGTTACGAGTTTGTCCAAATTAGTCATGTCAATTTACTTTATGTGAAAATCCTACATTAATACGACGGGAACTGCCAGAGACATAGTTTTTTTGCATTTTCGGCGGCCATTTTGAAAAATCGCCGCCAGGGCCGCCATTTTGGATTTTCAAGTGGGCTTTAATCTTAAAATTGAAGTATACTATTGCCCACAAATGTACCAAGTTTCATGATTTTTGCTTCAAGTACACGATTACCTCTGATTTTACAATATGCGGCCGGGCTATCGATCCTATGACTGTTTCCAAGATACAGCTCAAGAAATGTACAAGAATGACCTGTTTTACAATAAAAAGAAATTCGAATTCATGATTTTTTCCATACATTTTATATTGTGATACCTTTATAATATTTTGCACTAAAAACATTTGTTGTTTTAATAAAAATAGCGTAGAAGAAAAAGTTTGAAAAGTGTTGGCGAAGGCGCCGAGAAATATATATAAAAATAACAAGTTAAAAACTATATTTTGATATGCTTTTTATCCCTGTTAGGCTGATTCAGTACCTTTTTTTTTTCTTTTTGCTTTGACTAAAGTAAAGCCTAACTACATTTTGAAATACAGAAAGGGCATCGGTTATATTGTGGTCATGCATCTTTGTAAATATTTATTATTTTTAATTTTTCGAAAAACGTCCAAAAAGGTCCGTGCCTTATATCGGTTATAGAGATTGTTCGACGGAATACTTAATTTTCGATTTTTATTAGGAAACTGTCGGGTATTTGTAGAATCTATCAAAAAAATTAAATTTTCCAGAATTTGTAGATTCGCTTTTGTTTTTTCAAATTCCCACAAACGTCACCTAATACACTTAATCGAACCCTACAATCGCCATTTTTGAAAATCAAAATCGGACCTTCGGTTCGGGAGTTATCAATATCTATGAAAAATCGTACTCGGCCTTGGAAAAAATACTTGCGGTCAACGGATTCGGGCCGCCAGCAATAGGCTTCATTTGTGGCCGTGTACCTTCGATCCCACCAAGTCTCATCGAAGTGGATCAATATCCTGGACAGTTATCGTGCTTCATAGCCCGATTTCGAGAAAACCAGTTTTTTGCAAAAAAATTCAATTTCCATTTGTTTTTCGACATAGTCTCTTGTATACTTATCTGTAGATCGTTGCTAGCGGCACCATCTCTTTTTTGAAATATCTCGATCCGACTGCTCGTTACCGAGTTATTCAATTTTTCCCGAAAAACTTGAAACGTCTCTATCGGGTACTTCCGGTTTCCGAACGGAGCCGAGCTTCCAGCGTTAAGGTTTTTTAAAGGCCTCCTACTAACCACCCGTTTCATCGAAATCCGAAAACGGATTAGGGGGGCTGAGCGTGACAGACAGACAGACCGACTGACCGACGGACGGAATTTTCTAAATTCGCTCTCGAGTCGATAGATATGACTTTCATTTCGATCCGACGTTTTTTTCGGATTTCGATGGTCCACCGGAAAAATGCAAAACCTATACTACATTTTTTTTCAAAATGTAGTAACAAGTGAAAAAAATATTCGGTCAAGTTGGCTAAAACATGCTTTACATAAAGTATGCGTCTTCCTGATCAAAAAACTTTAATTGAAAAACTTTCGGAAATTGCTCCATTGACCTCTAATACCCCATCAATAAATTAAACGTTCGAGATATAGAATTTTACAAAAATTTATAGTTGTATCTCTTAAACTAGACATAACATCGAGATAGGCCCATGAGAGCTTTTAATCAGAAAGTCAAAATCTACAACATATTAAAAATTCAGCCAATTTTACCGGGGGGCACTTCCCATAAGATCTGAGCGGGGTCCTTTCATTGAAATTGGTTGACTAATAACTGAGCTACTAAGGTGAGACCGTGATAAGTGGAACACGCTGTATAATACTATTATTTTCATTAATAACGTAAATAAAAACTTTTCTGTTAATTCTGAACTAATTAAGTAGTATATAGGATTATAGGGTTAACCATTTAAATACAGTGAGGGTGTAGCAAACTCAAATGGTAGCGCTACAGATCAATCACTTGTTGCGTTTTACTATGAAAATGATTAAACTTATTAAAAAAAGTATAATGAATGTTTTGTAGAAAATTTTGTTCCTGTTAATTTTTTAATTGCAGAGATTTTTATATAACATTGGGTATCAAGATAATTGCAAAAAACTATATTTGGAAGCAAATTTTTCGATATGGCCACCAATAGAAATCTGGTGGTGGCACTCTGTCTCACTTCATTCACTATAAAAATCTCTACTATGATACTGAATATTATGTTAGTGTGACAAAGTAAACGACTCCATAAGAGCAATGTATATCCTCTTTAAGTTTAGTTGATAAAATAATTAGGAAAGTAGATTTAAGGAAATTTTAAGAAAATTCTTCGGAACTCCTCGACTTTTAAAATTAAACGGGATAATTTAAAATTGGTATCAATTTCATATAAACTTCGACATGGTCTAAGTAAATATATTGAAAAGTTAGGTATGACATTTGTGGAAAATAAATTAAAACACACAAATATTATTTTCCCTAATAGGTGGTATAAAATGACAAAAACTTTTAAAATTATTACCTAAACTGCCAAAACAACGTATCCTTATCAGGATCCAGGCTTTTGTGCTTTCTGGAGTGATGATTTCCCCTCGCATTGCAAAGCCAGACATCATAACCATTATCCGCTAATGTATATCCCAAAGCTTTATCAGGACCAGTAATAAGAAAGCTCTCCGCATTTGTCATCAATCCATGCATAACAATAACTGGATACTTATTAGTTTGGTTAGTTGTACTTCTGCGACCATATGGTATTCGATAAGTGCCTAAAATATATCCATCTTCTGTCTCAATTTCATACATCTGTATCGGATACCCGTTTTTGGAAACGATTTCAGTCTGTAATGAAAATTATGTTTTTGTTTTTTAAGTTTTTCATGAAATATGTAAAGTTAGCATTTGTTAAATATTTTAGTTTTAATAATAACTATCATATTATTGGAGTCAATAGAGGTTCTCACTTCGGAAAAATTCCGGGAAGCGGTAACTTTTGAGATACTTTTGATATCTCTGAACATGTCAGGAACAACATACCAAAAATTTAATTTTGAAGATGTACACTTCCAAAATTTCAAAATTTTGAGAAAGTGATAATATTTGATATATATAACTAACTTTAACCACCATTATTCTGGTTTAAGTCGCGTTATTAGATCTCTATAGAAGAGATTTTTAAAGCTTGAAATGTGTACTTCAAGATGCTTTAAGGGGATTTACCTTAAAAATTAAATTAACCCTCTTTGTTTTACGAAAAAAATAAATAAATTTTTTTGCTTGAAAATTCGTGAAATTATGGGTAAAATAAAAGTTAGTTTTATAAAAAAAATCTATCCAGCATACGTTTTAATGTTGACTGTTTCTGAAATTTTTATCCTGTTGAAAATATCGAAAACATATTAAAAATGTTCACGTGGTACAGGGCCATGACTCAAATTACTACTACTACTACGATGGCGCTACAGCCCATATCGAGCCTTGGCCTCCTCAATCCTCTTTCTCCAACCATCCCGATCCACCGCTGCATGTCTCCAATTTCTTATACCCAGTATTTCTTCAGCGTCCTTCCGTACCCCATCTTCCCAGCGCAGCTTCGGTTTTCCTACCGGTCTCTTTCCTTCAGGTCTTCCTGTGAGCACCTTTTTTTTGGAATCCTGTCGTCCGGCATTCTCTGGGCTGCCCATCTTAATCACATCAGTTTTATATGCATTGAGACTCTGGGTTCTTCGTATAGTTGGTATATTTCGTGATTCATACGTGCCCTCCAATGAGTTCACTGGGCCCAGAATCCTTCTTAAAATTTTCCATTTATTCCATAGGAACGAGTTTTTAGCTGAGAGAGTCCACGTTCCAGCTCCTATGTCAAAACTGTACGGATCATTGTTTTGTAGACTCTAATTTTGGTCTTCCTGTGTACGTCCCTCGATTTTAGGATGAGTAATATTGAGTAGTAGGTTCTATTTGCTGCGTTAATTTTTCTGATTTCTTTAGTTTCGTCGTTGTTA
Source organism: Rutpela maculata (assembly GCA_936432065.2). Taxonomy (NCBI): domain Eukaryota; kingdom Metazoa; phylum Arthropoda; class Insecta; order Coleoptera; family Cerambycidae; genus Rutpela; species Rutpela maculata. The sequence continues at coordinate 49,764,007 of OW386285.2, forward strand.
TGTGACATGTTTGTGCCGAGGTAGGTGAAGTCTTTCACTATTTAAAATTGTAGTCGCCAAAGGTAATGTTTTGGCCCAGTTGATTGCGCTGTTGTTTGCTTTGCAGTAGTAATTTGGTTTTTTGTTCATTTATCACTAGACCTATTTACTTTGCTGCATTTTATATTTCTGTAAACGGTTCCTTTATGGACAGTATTGTTCTTGCCATTATATTCAGATCATCTGCAAATCCGATAATTTGATTGGATATGTTTATTACTGTTGAGGTTATATTTACGCTAGTTTTTTTATGATGCTTTTCAGCGCCAAATTGAAGAGTGTTGAGGCCAGCTCGTCTTCCTGTTTCAGTCCCTGTGATACCCTAGAGGTTTTACCTATTTCACCGTCCACCTTTACCTGGCAATGGGCGTTACTCATAGTCAATCTTATCAGCCCAGTTTCGGTGGTATATTAAAGTCTAGTAATAGTGAGTATAGCTTTTCTCTTTTTATACTATCATAAGCTTGTTTGAAGTCGATGTAGAGTTGATACAGGTTGACATCGTATTCCCAGAATTTTTCATTGATTTGTCTCACTGTGGAGATTTGATCTATCGTAGATCTACCTGGTCTGAAACCAGCTTGGTATTCGTTCAAAATGTTGGGGGTTCTAATTTGTTTTTGATAATAGTTGTGAAGACTTTGTAGGCTGTGTTCAGCAGCGAGGTGCCTCTATAGTTCTCGCACACCAGCTTGTCTCCCTTTTTGTGGATGGGGCAGATAATGCTAGTTTGCCATTCTTGGGGGAGTTCATTGTCCCATATTTTCAATATAAGGCTATGCATTAGCTTTGTTAGTTCTTCTCCACCATACTTAAGAAGCTCTGCCGGGATATTGTCACATCGTTCAATATAATTTGAATATTTATTATGTTCAATAAAAATCTTTTATTTTGCGTAAACCATTTTCATTTTTTATATGGCGATATATTATTTTTTTGAGATTTCACCAATACCATATTAAATATTTTAATCCGAGCGGAATTTGTTGAAATTTATCGAGTTACGTCATATTTAATGAAATTTTTACCAAAAAGTCGGCCATATTGGATCAGCCATTTTGTATTATTACTTTTTAACATCATAATCTATTTAAGCGACCCAAGAAACCCCCCAAGTTAAATTTGTTTGAAATTTATCGAGTTACGTCATTTTTAATGGAATTTTTATCGAAAAGTCAGCCATATTGAATCACCCATTTTGAATCACCTTCCTTTGACATCATAATCTGTTTCAGCGACCTCGAGAACCCCTTATATGTCAATTTGAATTAAATTGCTTCAAAACTTCTCAACAACTTATAATAATTTTGTTAAAAGTACATTTTTTTTGTTTAAATAATGAATAAACAATATCCTCATGAATATATGTTTATAACTTTTTAAGCTATGTAAAAGTGGTATCAAAAGGTTTTAAGAAAGTCGAAGCTTCAAATAATTATTCCGAAATAATGCATATTTTCAGCCTCTATGGACTCCACTATATACTTTATCATAATGAAGTTGTAAAATATTAATTTTATAATGATTGGAACAATTTTTTTTTTAATACAGAAAATTTGTAAACACACATTTATTTGTTAGCCGCAATCATATCTCGGAAATAAATAAAGGAAACATGTAGGTATAGTGGACGTATATTTTACGTTAGCTAGCGAAGCGTCTATCTAGTAGCTGACGTCACAAGGCATAGCCTCGCGCACAAATACGTTTTGTAGCCTCGCATCGGTGGCAATTGATGCGAGGCTACAAGGTTTTCAAGTCATTCATATGCGTTTATAGAATAAGTATCCTAGTGCAGTATAATATTAAAATAATAGTAGGTATAATAGAAGTATATACAGAGAACGTAATGGTTGTTCGATCACAGGAACTACCAGGCGAGTTTAAAATTAACAACGGATGGATCGGTCGAGACCACTCAATTGCCGTCCCATTAAATGATTTCACCTGGTTCAACTGCTGACTGAACGCAACTATAGTATTGTCTATCAAAGGTGATTTTGATGTACTAAAACTACGGAATGCAAAGCATCATGTGTTAAGAAAATTTTGGATTCTCAGATTCTGCAGCAACTGAGATCAGCGTATCACACTTGAGTAAGGTATTTAAATTTTTAGTTTGGAGGTGTGCCTACACTTCACTTCAAAACTTACCTTGAATGTTATGGAAACTTGAAAGAATTGTGGAGGTATTTCCAGGAACAGACGGCCTTATAACACCCTGTGAAATGATTACACAAAATAAAGTAAATGTTCGTATTCAACTTCTATTCCCACTAGAAGTTAGTTCTTCGGCGGGGGAGGATGTAGAAAATTCCAGCAAGGACATACGCATACGCAATGTGATTTTTGAATCTGGAAACCTTTATTCAGTACTTTATCACAAATATAAGCGAAAGGAAACAACGTGTACAACATGAAGCTCTCTTTCATTTTACGACCATTCTTCGCTTCGAACCCAGCAAGGACCACGTGGAGGTGATAGTCGATACCTTGCCTGGACAGGAATTGAGGTTGGTCAAGTTGCTCCCACATTTGATTTCTTTACAAGATTCTTCCTGTCAAAAAAAAAATGCCCTGTTTTGGGACTTCTTGAGTCTTAATAATAGATAGCATATTCGTCGCAACAAGTTATTAACTATTATTAGTTGAGGCAGCTTAACGCTTTTGAGTCACTATAAAAATAAAAATCCAAGAACGATTAACAAAATTGCACTTCTAAAACTTTGATTTTTTCTTATGTTGATATCAGATGCTGCCACACGACGAGTCTACAAGAGATACGCAGGACTCGTTAAATTTCCGTGTATCCCATTTAAGCACAGCTGGCCTAAAGAAGCCGAATATCAATCCTCTGGATAAGCCCATCTAGATTTCTATGGCACACACCGTGCATGATGCAGAAGATTACACAGGCACACACAAAAATAATGTCGAATGCTAGAAGGCAGACCCATGTATTCCCATGCATTTTGACCCACTGAACACGAATCTGATGTCCGTTTTACCCGATTGGCTCTTGCATTTTTTCTAACCTCAAAATACTCCTTAAAAGGGCCTGAAAAATCCCGAACAAGTACCTAAATAAAAAGCTTAAATGAGCTGATTACTATATCTATACGTAATTTGGGTCGCTGAAATTGAATATGAATTAGCCGATCAGTTAGGAATTTTGACATAACCTCAAAAAACACCTAAAAAATGACCGAAAAATCCCAAACAAGTAAATAAAAAGCTTACATGAACTGATCACTATATCTATACGTAATTTGGGGCACTAAAACCGAATCCAAGTTCAAAATTTATGCGCGATGATCGAATATCTTGTAAAATCCATATTTAGGACGAATACTTACCCAAAAATGACTGAATCATAGCCAGAAATTGACTTTGCTCTACATAATTTCCGACGAATTTTCACGAGCTGAACACAAGCGCATTACAGCGCAATCTGCAAACTTTATAGAGAAATATCATTTCAGTATATATTCTCATTAACCCTAGTAAGCGGAGATGGGTAACTTTTAAATTTTCAAGTATCTAAAGGAAAATATTACTGAACAGTGACATTTTTAGGAAAAATTTTTCGGACAAAGTTTGCTCTGTTGAGACAGGAATATCATTTGGACTTAACATTAACCTACATGATTGATGATTTTTTACTTTTTTTTCTTAGAGCTGATTAGAATTGTATATTTTCTTTATTCTGCTTGATTGCCATATGCCATTTAATTTACTACAAACAAAACAGAAGGAATTCGCATTATTTACACAGTTGTGCACATTTCTTGTAGCCCTATACTCATAGGAAGCCAAATTTCACACCTCACTAGAGCTGCAGTTGCATGATGACGGCTCCCGCAGTCCCGCTTTCCCACCTGATCGGCTGCCGATACTGCGGTTTCCCTCCCTTGCATTGCAAACTCTTTCTCTACTTTTGCCATGACGGCATTTTTTTTTACCTAGAAACTTAGCCGAAATAAATCGTTGCCCGGAGATGTCCTAGTCGCAAAAATAGAAAAAGAAACAAATGGCATATGACAATCAAACAGAATAAAGAAAACTATACAATTCTAAACAGCTCTAAGAACAAAAATTAAAAAATCATCAAGGGAGGGTATATGTAAATATTAAGTCCAAACGATATTCCTCTCTCAACAGAGCAAACTTTGTCCGAAAAAATTTTCCTAAAAATGTCACTATCAGTAATATTTTCCTTAGATACTTAAAAATTTAAAAGTTACCCATCTCCGCTTACTAGAGTTGATGAGAATATATGCTGAAATGATATTTCTCTATGAAGTTTGCAGATTACGCTTTAATTCTGACTCTACGGTATTGTGCTCAGCTCGTGAAAATACGTCGGAAATTATATGTTCAGATATTATGTAAAGCAAAGTCAATTTCGGGCTATGATTCAGTCATTTTTAGGTAGGTCTTCATCCTAAATATGGATTTTACAAGATACTCGATCGTCGCGCATAAATTCTGACCTCGGATTCGGTTTCAGTGCCCCAAATTACGTATAGATATAGTGATTAGTTCATGAAAGCTTTTCATTTACTTGTTTGGGATTTTTCTGGCATTTTTTATGAGTTTTTTGAGGTTATGTCAAAATTCCCAACTGATCGGCTAATTCTGACCTAATATTCAGTTTCAGCGTCCCAAATTACGTATAGATATAGTGATCAGCTCATTTCATCTTTTTATTTACTTGTTTGGGATTTTTCGGGCACTTTTAAGGTGTTTTTTGAGGTTAGCAAAAATCCAAGAGCGAATCGGACAAAACGGACATCAGACTCATGATCAGTGGGTCCAAATGCATGGGAGGACATAGGTCTGCCTGCTAGCAGTCGACTTTTTTGTGCGTGCCGGTATTTATGACGCGCTACCTGAAGACTGTTGTGACTGATGTTCATTAATTACTCATTTCTCTGCACCAACTTCAACAGTTCCACGGACTTTGGCTATGCAGAAGTGGATCCAAGTTTTTGAATTTGTTGTATGTCATATTTGCCATTAACATGTCATGAAATACAGTAGTTCAAAGGCTCCAATTACTATACTTCAGAAGTTTGGAGTAAGTACTTTTAACTCTATTATGTTCTGGCAAACTTCGGGATTAAAGCTGCTTGGCGAAACATCCATTATATCTTTGCATTTGCGAGCCACTTAACCTCCTTGCTGAAAATCCCAGAAGATGAGGAGTGGAAACATGTTACACAAGGCACAAAAAAGTGACGTCCTAGAGTCCTAAAATTCACGGAACATTACGCTTTTGAAGAATTCGGAATAATCGGTTGTTTCAAGGGCTAGGCATATTTAAAAGTATTGGGATTGAATGACTTAAATCGCAATTAAGATGGATGCCGCCGACACAATCAGAAAAACACTGCTTGATAGATGAATAAGGCATTCTCTGCCTTATTTTTATTACGAGAAAGACCAATAATGCGTTTAATAGATAACGTGGAAGTTGACATAGTAATAATGGTGGGTGTGTGAGGATGACGGAAAAAAGTAGTGAACAGATATTGCTAGAAGTAGATTTCAGAGAAGCCTATTCAAGACCATAACGCCAGATATGATAATGATGAATAATGTTTAGTCATCCTGTACGACAATACTTGCCAGATAGTAATGTAAGATGAATTTATTAATAACTGACACTGCTATGTCATGTTTTGGTATCTTCGAGTTAGTCTATATCGGGTCTTGTAACATTTGATAAAATATGGTGTTGTATTCAAGACGTTGGTGTACAATTACTTGTTCCAAGTCAATCAGGCGGGAGTGTGGTTGACACTTCTTCCTGCTGACGGGGTGCTCTTATGTATCTCTTTTATATATAAAAAAGTCGAAGATTAAAATGCTTCTCAGTTTCTATTGCTATAGTGACAAAAAATGTATAAGCTGCCTCTCCGTAGAATATCAGTTAATAACTTTGTCCTAATCCGAAATGTAACTTTTCTGATTTAATGAGCAGAATTTCTTGACAGAAACGCGTCTTAAGAAAAAATGATAATGGTGCAACTCAACCCACTCAAGGAATTAGGCATAAGTAGTTAGGCACAATAAAATAAAATCAAAGTCAACTTTAAACAATGTTTATATTTTATGTGCGATTATTTATTGTACCTCTATATTAGTAGGTCAAGAATGTTAGTGAGAGCTTAAGTACTAGCCCAATCGTTTGTCGAAAACTATTTTTTGAGCTCTTTTTTCCCGTCATGTTATTGCAACAATGACAGTCTAGTAGGTACCAATAACTTCATTTCTTCAGAAGTTTATTAATGTCATCGTTCTTCTAGGGGCTACGCTAAGTGTGAAAATATTAAGAGAAATAAAGCAAAATATTTTTAACAATATTAAAAGTAATAAAGGCATACATTGTACATACTATGATTTTATTCTCTTTTACGGAAAAATCAAGAGTGCACAGATAAGAATAATGATTTGAAACTAGAATTCTGTTTCATGTCCCAGAATTACGAGGGTTACGATTTCAGGCTTTAGCTATACAGGGTGTCATTTGAAAAAAGTTGGGGGTGGTTTCTGAGGGCTTGCAAAAGGCAACGCAGTTCCAGTGATGTTATCAAATGGAGTCTTTCATGCCTTTTGCAGGTCTTTTTATTTACATTTTTATCTTTTCAAATAACAGAGATATCGTCTGTTAACATAATTCTGTGACACTCGGTATATGCAAATAAATTAATTCTCCATATAAAACAAATTCATATAAAGTCAATAAAGTTTTGCTATTCTTGATTTAAAACATTCATTTAATCTGAGTATGACTAGATATAACAACTTGGAGTTTGAAAACTGATGAAATTTTTCAGTTGATTAATTTTTAAACAACTGATCGCGGAAAAAAATTATTCAAACAAAAGTTATAGGAAATTTTATAACTAATTACTACGTAGGGGTAGTCAGAGAAGAGCAAATGTTCACCTTTTTGGGCGAGTGTGACTCGTAAATTTTTAGCAATAGAAAAAAATTGTTGTGTTGATAGATCAATGAGAACTCTAAAAATTTGAATTTTAAACAAACAACTACTCCGAAATTCGAGAATATTTTTAAACTTTTAAGTACCGTAACTATTAAACAATTAACCCTGGAAGTTTGTTAAAACAAAAGTTTTATTGAATTTTATAATATAATATATTAATAACTAATTACTGCGTAGGAGCAACGGGGACAGAGACAATTGCCAAAATCTGCATCAAAGCACAAATTTTCATATTTGTTAATCGTAAAGTAATAACAATAGAGAAAAATTGTTTGAACAAAAGTAGATTTTTCAATTTTCTAAATTATTGGCACTTTAGGATAAAACTGACAGGAAAGGAGATAAACCTAATTTGACCGCCTTTTTTCCAACATTTCGCTATAAAACATGTAACTTAAAAGTCTCTATAAGTACATAAACGAATATATTTAGTTCGGCTTAACCCCTACTAAATCACAAATTACGTACCGCATATTGTATATGTATGGTGGACTTATACACTATATATACTATGTATAGTGTACACTGTAAAATATACTTACTATGTATATGGTACCACGCCAAAGTATACACTTAAAACAAAACATAAATCTTTACAAATGCAACTCAAGAATATTTTATTGCTTAGCAATCCCCAATAACAAAAAAAAACAAATGAATTAGAACAAAATATCCCGTGCAGCAAAGGCTATTTCTGTGCATGATTTTCTGTGCCTGAAAGAGTTAAAAGTTTTAACTTCCAGACAGCTAAACATTACTAATTTTAATATTGTTAGAAAATATTCGCTTTTGTCTTCAATTTATTTCTACGACTTGCTAGATCCTAAAAGAAATCAGCGGTGTATTGTACACCGCATTACAGAATATCGTTGCAAGTTAGAAAGGTCTGGTGGACAAAGAACATACATATTTCTGTATCATTCATAACAAAAATCAACACACTATAAAACTATAATCTACTTACTACATTTGGTATGTTTATGTCCGGATCTGTAGGTTTAATAGCTGAGACATAATTTAATAAAACTACCATTATAAGAGCACAAAAAACCTTCATTTTACACGCGCAAAACATAACTGAAAACAGAATCCCTTTGTTTTTTGTTTTATGTTTATAAGGTGAGTAATGAGAATGAATGGACTTATTTTTAGTGTATACGAATAAGAATGTATTTATATCTGCGTATTTCACAGCATAAGTTAAAAAAAATTGTTTAAGTGTGACAGTGGCGTGGTATTCTGGATGTTCTAATTACCAGAAATAGATAATTTCTGTGGTTTGATCCACTTTCTAAATACTTTCAATAAATTCATTTATATACATAAATGGGACAATCTGCTTATATGTAAACATATATCGTGTGGGATGGAGCGCGCCTGTCGACGAAGGAGTCTATATATTCCAAAAATAACGTTGTATCTTTTAAATGCTGAATATTTAACTTAACTTCACGTTTGAAAAAAAATTTCTCCGCTGGCGATTCAGGTCTACAGCCAAATTAGTCTCGTCGTTATGTTTATTTGCAATTTTTGATAGCCTAGACTAGTTTTCTATATTTCTACTAGGAACATTTACTGGTTTTTAAAGACTAATCATTTTATCAAGCATTAGATACTGTGTAAAATATATACTGTTTATGAAAATAACACTTCTATAACGTTTAAATATGCATCTGGCATTTGGCTAAACCTTCAGAAAATGTAAAAAAATAGTAGTCACATTTTTCTTAATAATGTTTGTTTTATTGTGAGTTATTACCACTTTATTACCAATTATTTATAAGTTATTTATCACGCTTAAAATCGTTAAAAAATGTAAAAAATACGGGTGGATGAGAGAAGTATAGAGAATAGCTGAAAGCAAGTTTCTTTTCTGAAAATTTGCCTTTCGACTGTTCGAAATGCCTGAATCATTATCTGTTGACATTCGCGGGAGAAAGTACAAACACATCAGTTATAGAAATGCGCGAGGTATTGGATGATGACTAATGATAGTTAAAGTCGTCTGAGAAAGACTAACCCTTATTATGCCACAAATGGATCCATTTTCCCCATTTCCTTTTGTATGCGTAAGTGACTCCGTATGCGCGTGTTTGTGTCATTATACATGTGCCGGAACTATCAGAAACTTTAGTCCCTCATTAACTTAGAAAAGTATCATGGCCAGACTATTCCTGGCGTTACTGCCTCTCTAGTCCAGTAAAGAAACTACCATAGGGACTTCTCTAGGTATAGAGGGTGCTTTTGAATACCACATTTGACTTACTCGGTGCCATACCGAGATATTTCAACAAATAGAAGAAAAATCGACTTCTAAACATGCAGTCATATAAAATTAACACAAGCCACAACTTCACAAAACCTTTCAGGATATACATACCTGACAGAAATGAGAAAACGGCAACTACGACGACATTCAAATGATACCATATGGGATACTGATGGATCAAAAACGTCAAGTAGTACTGGAGCAGGAGTTATGGGCAATGGAGGTAATGAAAATGCAGACAGGCTGGCCAGAGAGCGCACAAAAAAGAGACCGGCGCCAACCTGCAGGATATTTTACAATACCCAAGAGGATTGGTAAAGGAACTATAAAATCAGAAATACAACTTGTCTTGGACTGAGGCGTCAGGTTTGAGACAATCACGTATGTTTATCGTTGATGAACCATCCAAGACTAAGACCAACGAATTACTAAAGTTAAGCAGAAAACAGCTGAGATATGCAGTTGTTATCCCAACAGGACATTGTACGCTAACCAATACAGTGGCGAAAATGAAGAAACTCCTCTTCACATACTGTGTGAATACCCAGCCTTTGTGGCTGGAAGACTTTCATACTTCAGGGGACCATTTGTAACATCGGAAGAGATGGCCAGAGCTCCCATCGACCGTACATTCGCCTTGAATACTATCTAGAGAAGAGAGAGAACGCATCAAAGTGATGCTAGTTTACCACCGGAGTAGCTTTCAGTTCATCAAAATATACAAGCCCCATCTCCGTGTACAAAGTGAATATTCACTGAGAGGAGAAGAACGACTAAATAAAAGAATTGCCCTGTTGGAGTTTTGGTCTTTAGAAACCGATTTATCACATCGAGATAAATTGGAAACGCTCGACGAAGAGTATTTTGAAATACAATTTGCATTTAATACTTCTTTTAATACAATAACATAGGCAAGCAAACGATTTTGAATGAATAATAGTTTAAAATTGATATTAATACTGTTTATATTTATACATATCTTGCAGTTTGTTTCTAAGGTTACCTCAACAAATTCAAATATCAATACCATATTATTCATGTAATGCAAAGCTTTTAGAAATATTCAAAGCTGTAAAGTTTTTCCTTGGCCAGCAATCAATAAAATATTCATATCTTTCTCCAATCGATATACAGAATGTTTGGTGTTTCATCAGAAAATGTAAAGGCAGTGATATTTTGAACTTGTGTGATCATATAATTATGTAATTGTATAGTTGAGAAAATACCTCTAGTAGAATGAGATAGCAAGGAGGTAGCATATGTCGATTGCTTTCATCGGCTTTAGCTGCTTTGTCAGCAAGCTTTCCGATGACCTGCTGGCTCCTGCTCCACAATGTCACTTGTCGCTACTGTACAAAATATTACGATTCTAAAATCTATGCGATAGCAGCGATGAAACCATTGTTTGACAACCTACTTTTACATCTCTGTATACAAGATGACGCAGTTCTCAGCATTTACAAGTTCTATTCAATTCAAAAATTTAAATGAGGAGATCTGGTTCGATATTTGAATATTCCAACTGATATTCAACAGACTCAATGACCAGACTAATTAATTCGATATAATACTAGCTAGGATTGATTCTGAGCAAACTTATAATGATAAAATAACAACCCGTAAGCTCTGCAGAACCACAACTAAAATGAGGGCCGTCACTAGTCAAATATAAAATAGACAGATCTAGATGAAGGATATAGTATGTTGAGTGACATTGAGGTACTTTCCGCTCTTAATACACAAATAGCTATTATGTATTCGTGTTAATCTCTCAAAATATCAGCTCTTTGTTCGTCTGTCCGTTCGTCAATTTTTATATACGCATTATAACTTAATAAAAGTTCGATTGTATTTAAATTTAGACAGTAGGTTAGGGTTAGCAAGAGGAGGAATCATATTTTTTCTGGAAAAAGAAACGACAAGGAAATACAAAAGTTATAACCTTTATAACCTTTTAAGAAAAAATGTACCTATAGAGTATTAGAACCTTTGATAATATTCCATCATAAAAGCAAAACATGCTTCATAGTATACTGACTAAAAGTTCACCAAACTGTCACCATCAAGAAATAATTAAAATTACATTTTATAAATTATACCTAAAAATTATATGCTAAAAATATTCTATGAAATATTCAACAACAAAAACTGCAATGAACCGGTATAGAAGTTCTCACTAATTCGATTCTTTTACTAGACTGGACTGAGATGCATCATGCATCAAAAATATGTTGCAGGTTCTAAAATTATCCTGTTTATAAATTAAAACAGTCCGGCATGTCACTATGCTCAAAAATATTTGTTTACTGTCTTCTAGATCACCTCATTAACCCTTTAAAATCTAGGCAATCTAAATTTGTTTCTCCAGTTTCTGGTGGAATCAGAATCATGAAATCTGTTTTTAATATACTGTGTGAATGAGCCGTATACGGTGGACCAAATTAGATGGGCTTTGGGGTTTTCTCTAAAACTATGGTAGGTAGACAAGATAGAACCAATATAGGTGTCCTTAGCTCAATTTCCGAGAAACCAACAATGGCGCAAACCGCGATTGTCTATTTTTTTCGACTAGCGTTTTTGGAAAATCGGCATTTTTGGATGACCTCTGTATCAAAATTACCAAGTGTCGAATCGAAAATCGAGTAAGACATTCTTAAGCCACTTTTTGAGCAGAAGAGCTGATATGAAGAAAATTATGCCTACATTTTCGAGATATAGACATAACTTTTGTTTTTTTTAAATAGAACACCTTATAAATTATTTCATTATTCGATCACAATTTAAATTAGCTATCCAATGATATATAATATGTCATACTTATCTCTAGAAAAAGTGGTTAATTTTCGAATAATTTAATATATTTGTGATGAGGCCATGGAAAACTATTAACAACAACAATACTTCTTATAATATATAATAATTTTGCCAAAAATAGGAAAAACTAATCTACAATAAATTTTTGTACTGTCTTCCATTGACATCTATGCATTTTTGACACGTTCTCCTTATAGTACGGGAGACAACCTGCATTTTTTCGAGGAATTTTAACCGAATAAATTTCATTTTTATCAGTTGATTAATATTCAATAATCAGCAAAATGAGCGTCAGTCGCCGCACCCGCGGTGGGGCTAGAGGTGACAGCATGTTAAAGTTGAAAAAAAAATTATGGTACGGGTATTTTCATACTCGAAAAATCAACCTAACTTGAACAACTACCCTTATGTTCATATATACAGCTTTGTAAAACTTTTAATATCACTGATACAATAAAAAAAACATTTCGCGAGCAGGATTTGAACCCGAGACGTCCGTATCCTGAAAAAATAGTGTCAGTCGCTTTACCCACTCCGCTATCTGGCGACTGACGCCCGGTTTGTAAGAACATAATATGACATGTAGACATACTTGGTGATTTATTTATTTTATTTTTTTTAAATAATAATAACAATTGGAATGAATTATAGTTTATGTACTTTAATGGTACAGCTCATAACGAATATTTTCTTTCTTTTTGTTGTTTTCCATAGAACTTATAGATTTCGACATATTCAAAGAAACGATGGAAAACGATTTTTTAACAACTTTAACATGCTCTCACCATTAGCTCCACCGCTATCAGAGCAGCTGACGTTCAGATTGATGATGTATTAGGGGAAAACTATTATTGTTATGGTTTTCAGTCGGTATGAAATTACTTGTTCAAATCAGCTCTGCCTCCCGTACTATTACAGCATTTGTTGCATTTCCAATCATGACAGGAGTTATTATCCGAAACGAAGCTAATACTTTGTTTTCTAATTCTTCTATGTCATTAGAACGTTCTAGATATAATATTTTTTAAATAACCCAAGTCAAAAGTCGGCAGGATAAAACCCCCTGCTGGCCACAAAACAGGACCATTACTTGCTAAAAATTAAACAGTATCTAAACTACTTTGTTGTTTATTAATGTCAGGTTAGCTAAATTAATTGTTAGTTATCAATTTAGTTAACTTAGCTAACTAGACTAGATAAACTAGTCCTGAGTGATATATAGATACCCATCGAATCCTCCGCAAATTGACCATTTATATAATTTCGTGTTTCATTTGGCGTATGACCTGGGGTGCCATCGTGTTAGTAAATTAATCTCTGAAATTGTCTTACAGGCATATTGTCTACAAAGGGCTCTATTTCTTGTTATAGAATGTAAATAAAATTTTCGGTATTCAAATTACCGTGAGAAAAATAAAACCACACCATACACCAAATTCAAATCGTTCTTAACGATTATCTGTAGCGGTTACGTGCGGATTTTCATGAACTCAATGGTGGTTATTAAAAAATAAAAAATAAAAAAATTAAAACTTTGAACTGGGCAACATTACTAGTGGAGGATTTTATGACCTAAGGCCTTTGATTGTGTATCTCATAGCATTCTTTTAGAAAAGCTAAGAATATACAGTTTTGATGATAATAGCATATCTCTTATGAAATCCTATCTGTCGGACAGAATGCAGTATGTGTCATACAACAGCAATATGTCACATCACACAATGGTAAAACACGGGGTACCACAGGGATCGGTTCTTGGTCCCATTCTATTCATTATCTACATTAATGATATTCCGAACTGTGACGACAACACTACATTTATATTATTTGCGGATGACACTACGGCTCTTCACTCTGGCAGGGATTTCAACTGCTTGTCCGAGAGTGTCGCGAATACACAATCGAACATAGAGCAATGGTTCCTTGCAAACAAATTGAACTTGAATCAGGACAAGACCCAACTACAAACTTTTACTCATCGCCGTGACAATAACATCAATAACATCAATTATGATAATGTGGTAAAATTCCTTGGTGTGTCCATCGACCCCAAGCTAACCTGGGAAAAGCACATAGTAAATTTATCAAAAGTCTTGTCAAAAAAAATTTTTTTACTAAGAAATCTAGTATCCACTGTTTCAAAGCAGGTTCTTATAACAGCCTACTATGCGGTTTTTCACTCAAATATGACCTATGCTATCCTAAATTGGGGGCATTCATCTCACAGTGCAAAAATCTTTGGCCTTCAAAGAGAGTGTATCAGAGCCCTTGCTGGTTTAAATTATAGAGACGATTGCCGCCAATATTTTAAGATTTTCAACATCCTTACGATGCCATCCGCATATATACTAGAGTGTCTGCTGTATATAAGACGTAACTTGCACGCTTTCGATGAACAGGGTGAGATGCACTCACACCACACAAGAACCGGGAACAATATAAAACAGAACTTTCTTCGACTCACAAAATCCAGAGACGGCACAAGCTATTATTGCATTAAATTTTATAATAAATTACCCAATAGAATAAAGTTCCTCGAGCCTAGCAAATTTAAACAGACAATCAAGGAATACTTTAAAAGAAAAGTCTATTATTCTGTAGATGATTTCCTCGAGGACAATCTATCTGAGCTGTGAGCTACTCATGAACTAATATCTTTTAGTCATAATGGTACTCTTAATCTGTTCTGTATTTATTTATATTAGTGTTTTTTATTATTTATTAATATTTTAGATTTACGTATTTACATGTTAATTCATTTTACCATTTTAATGCTATTTCTTTTGTTGACCTGTGTAAACATTTGTATGTATCTGACACCAATAAATGATTATTATTATTATTTTGAATTAAAAACCCAATATCTAAATTATCGTAATAAACTAAACGCATTAATAAAATCAACTAAAGCTAATTATTTCAAATCTAAAATCACAAAAAATAAAAGAAACAGCAAAAAGTTATGGAATACAATTAATGAAATTAGCAACTGTAAAGAGAATGACAACATAATAATGAAAGAGTTAAAAACGGAACCTGACAAACTAACATGTGATCAAAATGAAATAGCTAATACATTTGTGGACTTCTTCACCAATGTTGGAAAAAACCTGGCTAACCAAATTAAAAAACCTAAATCTACTCCTCTCAGAAAATCTACACCGTTTTCATATTTCTTGGCACCTACAAATAAAGAGGAGGTCGAGGATACAATAAAGTCATTAAAAAATGGAAAAGCCCCAGGATATGATATGATTAAAGCAGACACACTTAAAGAAATTGTGGGAGATATATCCGAGCACATATCATTTCTAATCAATAAAATATTTGATACAGGTATATGCCCCTCGGCTTTTAAGACAGCAGTAATACAGCCCATATTTAAAAATGGAGACAAAAGTGAACCGTCTAATTATAGACCTATATCCATTATTAATAGCATAGCCAAAATATTTGAAAAAATTTTAAGAGCCAGAATTAATAACTATAATAAAAAGAATAATTTAATTTCAGACAGGCAATATGGCTTTCAAGAGAAAAAATCTACGCAAGACGCAATTGCATTCTTAACATCAAAAATATGCAAACCGTTGGATGAAAGCAAACCAAATCTGTGCGTGTTCTTAGATCTTGCCAAGGCATTTGACACCGTTAGACACCCACAATTATTAGAAGCTTTAGAAGATCTCGGATTTAGAGGCCCAATATTGAAATTATTAAAAAGTTATTTATCTAATAGGAAACAAGTCGTTAAAATAAATTCTGTATTGAGCAAGGAATGCGTTGTTGAATACGGTGTACCACAAGGTACAGTATTAGGTCCAATACTATTTATATTATATTTAAAGCTTAAAAACTAAAGGAACTGTGATCAGTTTTGCGGATGATACAGTAATCTTCTACGAGGACAGAACTTGGCAGGACCTAAAAATACACGCAGAGGAGGATTTAAAAAAAATTAAAAATTGGTTTGACTCTAAATTGCTTACCATAAACTTTACTAAAACGAAATACGTACCAGCTGCTATGAGAGAAATATGGATCATTTTAGATCTCTTGAAATTGACACTGACACCGAAATAGAAGTAGTCGATTCAGTAAAGTACCTAGGTATTACTATAGATAAACATATGAAATGGGACCAACACCTTTACAAAGTATGCAATACTCTAAGAAGTATACTATACAAATTTAAATATCTAAAAACTATTCTTGACATTCCCGAGTTAAGAGCAATATATTACTCTCTAGTAGAATCAAGACTCTCCTATGGGATTGTCGGCTGGGGAGGTGCTGTACAGGTTCATATAAAAAAACTTGAAATAATCCAAAAGAGGTTCCTAAAAATTATGCTCAATAAACCTAACACCTATCCTTCCGATAATCTTTATAAGGACGCTAATCTACTTGGTATAAGACAGTTATTTTATTACAGTGTGATTATGAATGCGTATAAGAGGAAACATTTATTAAGACCTGTTGATCACACTTATCAGACAAGAAGTAAAGCAACATCCTACAGAACTCCATTCTCTATAAAATCAATCGGACAAAGAAATTTTGCGTATTTCTCTCCCAGATTTTACAATCTTCTTCCAGACGAGGTAAAAAACATAAATTCTATTAATTTATTCAAAAAAAAAGGTGAAACAATTTATTTTAAAAACCAATAGAATAGAATTGCACAAGCTCATCGACATGAATGAACATTAGTAAATCTTGTTTTAGATATAATTGCTATATTTAATTTCAACATATTAGGATATAGTTGTTAATAATATTACAAAATATGTAGTTAGGTGTATGTGTATGCATGTGTGTGTATGTCTATTTTATGTGTATGTATCGAAATACCCATATAGATAATTAATTGTTTTCTTGAAATTGATTGGAATAAGTTCTCATACTCTGATGATTACTTAGGCTACTTTATATAATGTGTATGATCATAAATAAAACTTATTAACTATTTCACTCACAGACAGTCTAGACTTTGTGAGTTTATTTGAGTTTATTTGACATAAATTATATAAATTATATTTGTTATTTTTCTATTATATTTTTTATTATAAATACTCTACATATATACTATGTAATTATGAATTATTCTGCAAATAAACATATATTATTATTATTATTATTATTATTGTTATTATTATTATGCTGATTAAAAATTTCGGCACTGCTTATATGGGCCTCGTCCGACCATATAAATATTCCTTCAAATTCTGGCCCTTCATTGTACTGACGCAAAAACTACTGGCAAAAATCGAGACGCCTTTGAAAGTCGTTTGGGTATAGATGGCGACTAATCCTAATTTTGTAGGGTTTGATTTTTTTTTAAGCAATGCAACGCACTCGTTTTTGAGATTTCTAAATTTTCCTATATTTCGCAAGCTATATATTAGGATTTTCTTTTTCAGTTTCTAAAATAATATTTTTACAGCTTCTCTACCTGCTTTATTATATATTTTTGCTCGAGGTTTTTGTTGTAGCCTTTTAAATATTTTTTGTTTGGCTGTCTCTTTCCTGGATATCTAAAAATATTGTTTAGGCGGTACTTTTGACACGAAGTTTTGCTGTCTATAACTTATCTATTAAAATAAAGCTCGGAAGCTAAGTTTGAATCTCCTCCGCATTCTATAAAACACTTACTTATATCATATTTTTCATCACTACTAAATTGAACAATTTTTAACAGTATTCACTCACAATTAACTCACGAATTAGTTTTTGACATTTACGATTATTTCGATTTTCTTTTTTTTTACCATGGCCTTCTCAATAAATATTAGAAATGCGATAAATATGCGTAGATGTCAATGGAAGATAATTCGAACATTTATTGTAGTTTAGTTTTTCCTATTTTTGTCAAAATTATTTTATATTATAAGAAGTGTTGTTGTTGTTAATAGTTTTCCATGGCTTCCTCAATTTTTCGAAAATTAACCACTTTTTCTAGAGATAAATATGACATATTATGATATATCGCTGGATAGCTAATTTACGTTCTGATCGAATAATGAAATAATTTATAGGGTGTTCTATTTAAAAAAAAACACAGTCTATATCTCGAAAACATAGGCATGTATAATTTTCATCTTACCAGCAACTGATTCTACTCAAAAAAGTGTCTTTAGAATGTGTTACTCGATTTCCGATTCGATACTTGGTAATTGAGATAGAGGTTAATCACAAATGCCAATTTTCGAAAAACGCTCTGTAGCTGGGTAGTCGAAAAAATAGACGATCGCGGTTTGCGCTATTGTTTGTTCCTCGAACATCGAGCTTAGGACGCCTATCTTGGTTTTTGTGTATCTGCCATAGTTTTCGAGAAAACCTTAAATCCCATCTATGTATATGTATAAGTATATGTATAAGTAAATTGTCTATTTTATGCTTTTAGTTTCTGTTTTCTCAGTTTTAACCATATTCAGATGATGCTCGTTGATATGTGCTAGTACCTAGATCGTCTGTCACTTGCAACAAGTAAAATTGAAAAACCTCGACCATGTCTTAGAATCGTTTCGCAATGTAGTGCTATACAGCAAGCGGAGGCCACTAGAATAATTTTCATCAATCAAAAAAACATCTGGCAAGGCGTTGTGAATTAGAAGAAGATGATATGTAGCTCACTGAAGGTCAACCGGAATGAAACCTTGTTAAAAATAGAAAAAACCGTATCAAAATCGGGTTACCCATTGAACAGATATGAGACCACAAACAGACAAACAGACACACAGACATACAAACGTACGCGTTAAACTTATAACAGCCTCTTTTTTGTTTCGTTTGTTAAATATACACTATAGACTTACTGCTTTCAGATTTTATGGATGTATAAAAACGCATTTGGTTAATATGTATTTTGGCAGGTATGCTTTTAGAGGGCAGAATATTTACTAGCGAAATATTTTTGTCGAGCTCCACTATAGGTTTCATTAAATATATAAGGAATAAAAACCAAAGCGCAACCACCAGCTACTCTCCGGACTAATGCCCCGCTGAGCGCTGAATTACGAATTACAAGCCTGGCCGCATTAACTGCTTTGAGTAGGAATAAGTCTTTCAGCTGGTGTCTGTAAACGCTGCCAGGCTTGTAATTCGTAATTCAGCGCTCGGCGGGGCATTAGTCTGGAGAATATCTGTTGATTGCAATCTGGCTTTTATTTCTCATATATTTAAAGAAACGTATAGATGAGTTCGACAAGAATATTTCACTAGTAAATATTCTGCCCTCTAAAAGCATACCTACTAACTGTGCCCATGTCAGGGCTACTGCTGTTTCGATTGTAATGAAGATCAGCCGGTAGATGCAGCCCGCTATTTTTGTTGCATGTCGTGGTTTTATAAATCTCGTCATGTACCAAGAGTGAACAAAGGCCTCGTTCCAGTCATCTCAGACCTTGCACTGACGAGAGCCAATAGCTCGAAACTGCAGTCTGCAAGTGGTGTGGAGTGGCTGGCACGAGAGTTCTTTTGATTTGAGTAGGAATAAGTCTTTCGGCTTGTGTCTGTTGCAATCGAAACTTTAGCGTTTTGTGGCAATACATAGTTATTGCACTTAACGCGGCCAGGTTTATAATTCGTAATTCAGCGTTCTGCGGGGCATTAGTCCGGAGAATAGCTGTTGGTTGCAGTCTGGTTTTTATTCCTTATATATTTAAGGAAATGTATAGAGGAGTTCGACAAAAATATATCACTGGTTAAGATATGTTTTGATTAACATTTTTTTTATAGAAAACATTAATCATGAGAAAGTCAACATTTGCTCGTCGACCAAGAAAAGTAAAATATGTTTATATTACTTAACAGTTTACCATCTATTTCACGGGCGCTTATGTTCAATTTGCATTTACAATCAGAAACAGGTAGATAATTACATTTTAAAGCGTGTTTGCCAAGAACCGAATAGACAAAGATCCTTGCACTTTAGACACAGTGTGCCAAGCATTAGAAATACATTTATTTTTATTCTCCTGCTTTATTTATTTTAACTGTCTACAGCTAACATTTACAGCTACAATTTGACGTCAAAGTATTTATGGAAAATTTTGAAATGATTTTCAAAAACAATAATTTCTAAAATATTTCAGTCTGAATCACTTTTATATACAGTATGATCTAGTTTAAATTGCTAAAATGTAAATTAATTAAGGCATTTTTGGTTGCTGCCTGGGTTCGATACTATAATTTACTAGACTAAATAACCGGGCGGCGGCTTTTTCCCTGAAAAATCCTCTGGTTAAAATTCTATGAGTTTTATATTTTTTTCCTAATTTTTAAAGCATTGATTTGGCTTTATCCGTGAAAGAAATATTGTTCAACCCCTATATCTCACACTATATCCCATTAATATTTTAAGAGTTTTGGCTTTGGTCTTTATTTTAAAAGCGCTACGTGTGTGACAAATTTGGCTTTGCCTGTCAGAGAAATATTTTTCGGTCCCTATATCTCACTTCCCGGTTATAATTTTAAGAATGTTGAGAGATGGTAGTGGGGGTGGATGAAGTGAAAAAAAAATGTTGAGGAAAAATACACGCTAAATTACAATTTTATTTTTTTCACCCTCTTTAATAATGGTGGTGGGGATAGTAATGGGGGTGGCTAATGTCAAAATATTTTTTATATATACTAAATACCAATTTTATTGTCTCTTACCTGCTTGATTTACCTATTTACTCCCATCTACCCCAATTTACCCCCCAACCCTTCCACAGAATAAGATGAAAATATAATGTAGTTCCAGATCTCATTAAATACATACGTGTACCAAATTTCAAGTCAATATCTTAAACGATTCCAGAGTAATCGTGCGCACAAAAAAGTTACAGACAGAATTTTTTTTGCTCAAACTTAAAATCTCGACTTTTCATGACGTTCTAAGGCTATTTGAACAATAAAAAATTTTTTGTCATTACTAGGTATACTTCCACTGAATGTGGAAGTAAAATGATAAATAAATAAAACATGCCAAAAGGGAGGAAATGGTAGGTATGCTTTTAGAGAGCAGAATATTTACTAACGTAATATTTTGTCGAAGTCCTCTATACATTTCATTAAATAATTGAGGAGCAAAAACCAGGCTACAACCAATTTCCAATTTCCAATTAAAGATCTTTATTTTATTTAGCTATTTTATACACGTCAGGGTATATAGCATTTATTTCAGTTGTGTACATTATTTGAATAGTTACGTGACAACAAACGCTAGAACCACGCGATGTTACGCGACGGCCAGGTGTTGTGGCAAAAACGCTTCCACACACTATCATGAGAAAAACAAGCTAAAAACGTTGGTATTCTTCGCCAATTTACCGACATTTTTATATAATTGTTACACATTCTGTAGGATACTCTTCTCAGTTTTCTTGTAAATAATGTCAGTTTTTGGATATTCTAAATTTTGTGATACCAACTTTGATGATATATATATATATATATATATATATATATGAAATCGGATTTGAAGGAAACAACTACTCAGCGGGCAAATACCCCGACCTGCATTGAATTACACCTTCAAATCGTGATCAGTAACCAACTATCATTTGTCTGTTCCTAACCAGAGAGAGTTTACCTCTCACCGTCACTTCATTTGATTCAGTTTGTATAAGACTAGCAAGTTGACCACTATCATTTGTCTGTTCCATGACCTATGGCATACTGATGAGAACATAATAAGTTCGAAACCGGTCTATGTCTGGTTAGGAACAGACAAATGATAGTTGGTTACTGATCACGATTTGAAGGTGTAATTCAATGCAGGTCGGGGTATTTGACCGCTGAGTAGTTGTTTCCTTCAAATCCGATTTCATAAACAGTGAGTATAGCCCACTGAGGCGAGAGGTCGCCGCTCTTGGTACTTGCAAAAAAGCAAGTCGCTATGCGTCAGTGACATTTGTCAGACGTATAGTAGCATCTGACCATATGAAAGTTTACCTCTCACCGTCACTTCACTTCATATATATATATATATATATATATATATATATATATATATATATATATATTATATATATATATATATATATATATATATATATATATATATATATATTATATATATATATATATATATATATATATATATATATATATTATATATATATATATATATATATATATATATATATATATATATATACAGTGTGTCCCAGGATAGATGTAACAAGAGGTGTAATGGACCAAAAATTTTGGAATTTTGGAATGGTATTTGAGGATTGGGTCCTGCTTGTTGTAAAACTAAAGTATACAAAAAATGACTTGATTCGGTGTTCTACAGGGTGTTTTATAAGCAAAGTTGTAAAAATCACCACTAATAAAGTTTATTTTTCAAAATATGAAAAAATTCCACTAAGAAAAGTTATTTAGAATGCAATTTTATACCACTATACCAAATTTCAGGAATATAAAATTATTTTTTTGAAACTTCCCATTTTTTGCGAATTAAGAGTTGAATTCATATTTAAAGTTGTGTAGGGGCAAATATTAATCATCCACTGATTTTCTCATAGCCTACTTTTAGCTTCTATATATCTTTAAATATTAATTCATAAAAAATAATTTCTATGCAGTTTTAATTGAATTGTTCAAAATAAAATAGTAATTTATTGAAAAAATACTTTATATAGTCAATGTAAAAAAACATTTTGTTGTACAAAGTGCATGACTTTTATGGAATAATATTTCAGCGAGAGATTCAAGGGGGAGGGTATAAGGAAATGGGAAGCAGGTATAGAATTGTGGCTAATAGATTTGTGTATTTGTGGGAAGTTAGGGTTTTGGGGGAAAAAGTTACTTCAGTCATTTCTGTGTAAGTCGTAGAGTGGTAATCGTTCGTGTAGTAATTTGTGTGTGTGGGGGATGTTATTGTATCGTCTTATACGTGTTAAGTCTGGTGTTAAGTCTCGTGTTAAGTCTGGGTTGAGAGGTTTAAACATTAAGAATTTTTGTGAAGATTTGTCAATGTATTGTGTCGTATTATTTGCACCCCAGTAAGCCTATGCAAATCTTCTATAGTTATATATCTTGGAGAACTCGTTAATAGACGCACCAGCTTATTTTTGGTACGCTGTAACCTAAGGCACTGTGATCCATGATACATTGTCCGGAATATTACGTTAAATAGGCAAATCTTATTGTCATTGGAGAACTTGCTGCTATTTCAAAAAAAAAGGATAGAATTGACTAGGAGTTGTATAGGCTGCAACCAACAGCTATTTTCCGGACTAATTACGAGTCTGGCCGCGTTAAGTGCAATAAAAATGTATTGCCACAAAACTTTAAACGCTACTTACTGCTTTTAACGCGGCCAGACTTGTAATTCGTAATTCAGCGCTCGGCGGGGCATTAGTCCGGGGAATAACTGTTGGTTGCAGTCTGGTTTTCGTTTCTTATGTATTTAAGGAAACGTTTAGAGGAGTTCGACAAAATATTACGTTACGAAAAAAGAGAGGAATGTTTATTTTTACAGATTTTTTTAGTAGAAAAAGGCTGTATATAAAATTTATTTTTGAAAAAATGTTTGCATAAATAAGGGTGAATTCATTTTATTTTAATAGAAATTATATATTTATACTCCAGTCGAATTAGACATAATAAAAAATTTTACGTACTGCGGACTTTTTTTTGTGGAAGTTGTTTAAGAGGGCATACTAAGCAAGCACAGAAAACTACACCCTGCTACACCATGTGCGTCCCCTATTTGTAGGGGTTGAAACTTTGAAATTTTACTTATGTGCCCATATCTTTTTCCCTATTGCCCGTAGGGCTCTTTACCAAGTTGCACTTTTTGAAGATTCATCTCTCCTCTACATAATATTTATATTACACATTTGCCGTAGGACAAACGGTTTTGGCTGTACGAGGCCGGAAAGGTCGCGCTGTCCGAATTTGGGGGTCTTCTGTACAGGACAAACGGCTATTATTTCCAATCTACAATACTACACATACTAATGCCTTTAAGGAGGGATGATCATTTTTGAAAAAATTTTCATCGAATACCGCGCGGTTTCCATGATACGGGATGTTGAAATTTTGAAAATCCCTTTTTTAAAAAAAAAGTGAACCTACTTTTTTTCGCTCATTTTTTTTTCATGTATGTACGACCCTAATATAAGAAAATTTGCGGTGGTTTCATTTTAATACATTCGTTGGTTTAGGAGCTAGACAGCAAAATATGCCAAAAATGGCTATTTTGGTATTGTTGCATTAAAAAAACCAAAACCAGTATAATTCTGGTAAATGTTTTTGTTTATCCTATAAGTCCAATTCATTGCGCATAGAAAATGTGTTTTTGTATTTAAGTAGAATCAACACTTATTGTGTAATAACGACTTATGCCATGTGTTCTCCAGTCTCCTTTTTCACAATTTTTTTTTGCGGCCTTATGGTTCATAGTAGGACAGAAAGCATAATAGGGTGTTAAAATGGGTCTCTTGTTAAAATGCGAGAGGACGTACCGTTTTCGAGTAAAACGCACTTTTTTGGTTATGTTTGCTTTGAGTTTTCATTGTGTTCTGAGTTGTGATCTGATAAATAAATTCTACATTTTGGTGTTTTCTTTCTTAGGAGTTTGTTTTTTTAAATCATTTTCCGATGAAATGAACATATAATAGCTGCTTCTCGAGGAAGGTAAAATTACTGTGGATTTTGTTATAGACACAAAATAAGTTGCAATGATGATTCGAGACAAGCGTGAACCTTCAAATAGGGGAGTGAGAACCGAGTCCCTTCATTTTTTCATTAGCAATATCCCTCATAAACAGAAAAAGCAAGAAGCGACACATAGTTTTATTTTTTCGTAGTCAGCGGTGAGTATTTACTAGTCAGTCGATGAAAAGTGTGACCTGAAATAATTTTTTACTCGAAAACGGTACGTCCTATCGCATTTTAACAAGAGACACATTTTAACACCTTATTATGTGCCCTGTCCACGTGTATAATGCTTTCTGCCCTACTATGAACCATTAGGAAGCAAAAAAAAAATTGTGAAAAAGGAGACTGGAGAACACATGGCATAAATCGTTATTACACAATAAGTGTTGAGCCTACTTAAATACAAAAACACATTTTCTATGCGCAATGAATTGGACTTTTAGGATAAACAAAAACATTTACCAGAATTATACTGGTTTTGGTTTTTTTAATGCAACAATACCAAAATAGCCATTTTTGGCATATTTTGCTGTCTAGCTCCTAAACCAACGAATGTATTAAAATGAAACCACCGCAGATTTTCTTATATTAGGGTCGTACATACATGAAAAAAAAATGAACGAAAAAAAGTAGGTTCACTTTTTTTTTAAAAAGGGGTTTTCACAAATCATCATCTACTTAAGGGCATTAGTATGTGTAGTATTGTTGATTGGAAATAAGAGACGTTTGTCCTGTACAGAAGACCCCAAATTCGGACAGTGCGACCTTTCCGGCCTCGTACAGCCAAAACCGTTTGTCCTACGGCAAATGTGTAATATAATTATTATGTAGAGGAGGAATGAATCTTCAAAAAGTGCAACTTGGCAAAGAGGCCTACGGGCAATAGGGAAACAGATATGGACACACAAGTAAAATTTCAAAGTTTCAACCCCTAAAAATAGGGGACGCACATGGTGTAGCAGGGTGTAGTTTTCTGTGCTTGCTTATTATGCTCTCTTAAACAACTTCCACAAAAAAAAGTCCGCAGTACGCAAAATTTTTTATGATGTCTAATTCGACTGGACTATTATACCAAATATACACTTTATTTCACATATTATAATCCAGGCGTTTTAGTTGTAAACTTGACCTCTGTGCTAAATTCGTGCCCTATGAAAATTTTTTTCTTTATTGTATTTATTTGGACGTTTCGAATAACACTTGGTAGTTATGCTACGAGACACCTGGAGGATTTCGTGAAAACCTCGTCGGAAGGTTGCGAAAACCGCAAATTCGCGACTAACTCAGTTTTTATGGCCCAAACGGGAACAATACCTATTATAAAAATTGTACATCTGTAAATTCTCTACCCTAAAGGTCCTATACATTTTTTTCGTACTCCTAACCGTTTTGGAGATACGACGCGGATTAAGTGAAAAATGCAATTAGTTCCACCAAACCTCTTTCGGGCCACATATTTCGCAATTATCTTGCTTTCTATGTCTCAGAATGAAAATTAAATATTATCAAGTTCAAACCTGGTTGGGAAAAGAGATTGATCCTGAGCAGTGGGTCTGGATTAGGAAGAATGATATTTTGCAGCCAGTACCAACGCAGTTACCACCAGCACCAGAGATATTGTTAAATTCAATTTTTGCAACTGTAAGAAGGCTTGTGCAGGAAAATGTGGCTGTAGGAAAGTAGGACTGAATTGTTCAATAGCTTGTGGCCATTGCCATGGTTACTCCTGCTTGAATACCGCACCTATAATTGCTATGAATGACGAAATGGGCGACGTAAAATCTTATCAGAATGAAAGTAATGACAACGATTTGTCATTGGACAATAATGTTTCAGATTCCGAAGGAGTTGGAAATATTGACTAATTTAAGATCCGGCATGGATTAGGCCTCCTGGGGAACCATGTTAATCAGGCCGGCCATCACATACGCGGCGCCGGTGTGGTGCAGCATCCCAGCAACGACAATGCAGAAACTTAGAGTTTTAGAACATAAATTTATGCGCCTCATTTCAGACTCCCTCAGAGATCTCTACGCACGTTGCCACGACATAAACCCACTAGCGGATTTCGTCCAGGAAATATCACAGAAATTCTATCAATTCAAACTGGGCGATAGTCCGCTAAGCCGCAATATAACACGAATCAGACAGCATAATGCCTTACTTTTCGATATAAGACACCCCCTACCATACCAGGCGTTGCCTATCTTTCGGCAATCTCTCTAACCAAAACTTTCCTATACCACAACTTCCCTTTCACCACCTTTTACTTTTTACCACCTTTTACCCTCAAACCCCTTTCCATTCCCTCTATTCGTCTCCTTTTTGTTAATTTTGTTAATTTTTGTTCTTTTGTCCTTTTTTGTTCCTTTTCAAAATCCCCTCTCGATCAATAACCTCTTGAAAATTAAAACCTTTTAAACCACAACTTCCTTCTCGCCCTACCTTTCCGGAGGCAGGTAACCACCGGACGAAGGACGTCACTAGTTCGAACGGGTTTTTTCGTTGAGCTTTTTCCCGCATCAACAACCAGAGCTCTCTAAAAACAGTGCGCGAGTGCGCGCATTAAATAAAAACCACCAAGTGTAGCTTTAAGTATTTTAAAACTTCCCCATTAGTTATGTTGACAAATTGTTAGATTTAAGCTTTTCACGTTAAGCATGTGTTCTAACCCCCTCCCAATATCTGTTGTTTTAGCCGGATTCAGACCCGCTTCACCCGACCGCACACTTACCACGACGCTGCGCGCTGTGGTTGTGTGGTCGGCTCTGGATCGGGATCTGATTCAGGCGCATAATTGTAACTATTAATTTAAAATAAATTTTATTTGATTGATTGATTGGGGAACCATGTAAAAAAAGCGCGCCGATTATTCTACCTCTAGGGTGGTGCGGAAACGAATGCATTTCTTGACTTATTCACTGTAAATAAATGTAAATAAAATCTATAAGACATTCTGGTAGAGAATAAAGATCACCGAGCTCTATAACAACAATATTTAATTTTCATTCTGATACATAGAAAGCCGAAATATGTGGTGCGAAAGAGGTTTGACGGAACTAAATGCATTTTTAACTTAGTCCGCGTCATATCTCCAAAACGGTTAGGGGTACGGAAAAAATGTATAGCACCGTTAAGGTAGAGAATTTACAGTTGTACAACTTTTATAATAGGTGTTGTTCCCGTTTGAGCCATAAAAACTGAGTTAATCGCGAATCCGCGGTTTCCGCAACCTGCCGACGCGATTTTCAAGAAATCCTCCAGGTGTATCTTGGAGTAACTACCACGTGTTATTCGAGACGTCCAATAAACACAATAAAAAAAAATTCGTAGGGCACGATTTTGGCAGCAAAAGTTCAATTCGCCTGGAGTATTAGGGCAACAAATTGGTACAGGAAAAGATTGAAAAAAATTACTGTAACTCGAAAAAAATTTATGCAGATTTTAAACTTTGGTTATAAGTTTAAAATAAGCGAAAGTTCACGAAACAAAAAAGTTTAGGAGTTTTATGGATCCGCGGGAACTTATAGGGGGTAAAAAGAGGTACTTTTAATAAAAAAATCGATTTTTCTCAATTTTCTCGGGAAATATGACATTTACAAAAAAATAGTTCAAATATAAATTAGCAAGCCCTCGTATAATATAGAAAGTTCTGCATTTACTTTTACTTTTATGCAAGCTACCAAAAATGAACGAGATCTAATTCATATGACACTATTCCGAAGTTGAAGCCTCTAGTATTTCGGTTAACTAACTAAACAACTTTTATTTGAACTAATCTTTTGTAAATGCCATATTTCCCTAGAACATGGAGAAAAATCGATTTTGTAATTAAAAATACCCCTTTCATCCCCCCATAGGTTCTCGCGGACCCGTAAAACTTTTTTGTTTCGTGAACTTTGCCTATTTTGAACCTATAACCAAAGGTTAAAGTCTGCACAACTTTTTTTCGAATTGTTAAAGTAAAGTTTTCCTGTGCATTTATATTCTTTTAGATCTCGTTCATTTTTTACACTACTGGCACGGTATAGGCCAGTAGTGTAAAACCAAAAAATTAAACGAATCGGAAGTAATTGCTACAAAAGGTTTTATTGTTTTAATGGCTTCATTTGTTGCGTAATATGACTATCCTAGGTTTTCCCCCTTGGCGGAATTGTGCTTAAGTGGTGTGGGGTAAAAATGTGCCCCCAAAAGGGGTATTTTTGCGGTTTTACGGTTATATCTCGTAAAGGACTCACAATATCGAAAACATAGTCCTATTAAAAGTTGTAGGGCATTACATTCTGCATTGAATGAGACATATTTTTTTGACCACTCGTTCCCATACTAGTGCTCATCAAAGTTGGACAAATATTACATATTTATGAAAAATGTGTTATTTACACTATATTAAACATACTACTATAGCACTCCTTTGTACTAGTCTTGTACTTAGTAAATATATAAAATATTGAAATTGTAGAATATATAAAAAGATAATATTAAAAAATGGTATTATATAGAATATTATGAGATCCATTCAACTGATATAAAGATGGAGGCAGGCCTACGCAATTTTTGAAATCGAAGCAAAAGACGCACTACTCTGAGATCATCTATACCGAGTTAAAAGTGGTGACCATGACTCAGGAGCAATTCCTTTCCAATGACAGAAATAAAGCATGTCTTATTAGCTTGCTTACTAAGAGGTTTGAAGGTGAAGGCTTCTCAGTAAAGCAAGCTAATGAAGATGGAGAACATCTGATTGTTGCCACGGCCCTTGAGGTATCACAGGCGCATGAGAAGGCCACTCATATTTCTCCACGCCATAAGTGGATGTGACACAACTCAGCACTCTTCAGGCAGGGTAAGAAGAAGGTGGTCAAGCTGTTGGTCAAAAATAAATGTCTTCTCGAAGAAATCAAACCTTTCTTCGAGCATGACACTCAAGCTGAAGCTATTGCTGAAGCTGGCCTATGATTTTTAACAACAATTTTTGTTATTATGAAATATAATCATCACTAATTGATTTCAAGAATTGTGTATCTTATCCTGCTTCCATCTTTATATCAGTTGAATGGATCTCATAATATTCTATACGAAACCATTTTTTAATATTACCTTTTTATATATTCTACAATTTTAATATTTTATATATTTACTAAGTACAAGACTAGCACAATGGAATGCTATAGTACTATGTTTAATATAGTGTAAATAACACATTTTTCATAAATATATAAAATTTGTCCAACTTTGATGAGCACTAGTATGGGAACGGGTGGTCCAAAAAATATGCATCTGGTCTCATTCAATGCAGAATTTAATGCCCTACAACTTTTAGTAGGACTATGTTTTCGATATTGTGAGTCCTTTACGAGATATAACCGTAAAACCACGTAAAACCACCACTTAAGCACAACTCCGCCGGGGAGGAAAACCTAGGATAGTCATTAGGGTGGCCCATCTCTATAGGGGGTGAATTTTTTTTGCGTATTTTTTAAGTCTCACCCCACGAAAATATACTATTATACTAGGAATAATTTATGTCAAAGTTTCAGATAATTCGGTGAACGGTAACCCGCATTCAGGTAGAAATTTGTAGATAAGATTTTATTACGGTAACCCGTGCCGCATTCAGGTAGAAATTTGTAGATAAGATTTTATTACGGTAATACACTTAAATTTTACTTAAAATACAAATATCTACCTCTTTTCTCATAATGTTTTATTGGTGTAATTATTTCCTAGAAATTATTTGTTTTGGAAGTTTGGAAATATAATGCACCTACGGTAGGTTTTTATGTCAGTTTGCAATTGTGTTTTACAGTGGTGACATTATAAGTTCTAGCATACGTTCCTTTTTGAAAAAACATTTAACGATGGCTGATGTTAGATCCTTACGAAAGGATACTTTCATTTACTTAGTTGGACACTATTCGTCACAAATCATTGGCAATAAATTGCCGTCTAATAGACAAGTATTACAAGTGCTCTTTTATAACATTCGTGAAGTGAAGCTAAGTGTACATGAAAGTGCTAAATTAACAATAAAAGAGGTGTCAGTTTTTTGGGATAAAGCTCGCATTCCGACACGTCAGGATTTTCATTGTGTTAAACAACTAGATAAACTTTATGCAGAGTGGAGGAACTTACAAAAATCGGCTAACAGGGCCAGTGCGGGAGGTAAAGAAAAAAATTTCGTTGAAAAATTGGACGATCTCTTTGACATTTCTCATGCAAATGCATTGGAGTTGATGAAAATAGATGAAGATAAGCAGTTTTTAATTAACCAAAGAAAAAAGGGACGTCCTGGATTTATGCATGGTATTGATTACCAACTTGCTTCTCAAGAAAAATCAGCTGAGGAGAAATTACAGAAATTATCCGAACGAATGCAACGAAGTCAACAAGAAAAAGCTAGATTAGAGGAAACAGTCACCTGTCCATCATCAAGTAGTAATTCAGCCGACTCCAACGAAAATGAAGATGAAATAATCGAAGCCTAAGAAGAGTTGTTACAAGACCAGCCTGGCCCGTCACAGCCAAAAAAGAGGAGATTGTATGGAACATGTAACATCATCACACCAAAAATAGCCGCTGCATTTGATGCTTGCAAAATAAGCGACAGGTATGGAGTCCATATTTTGAC
Source organism: Rutpela maculata (assembly GCA_936432065.2). Classification (NCBI taxonomy): domain Eukaryota; kingdom Metazoa; phylum Arthropoda; class Insecta; order Coleoptera; family Cerambycidae; genus Rutpela; species Rutpela maculata. The sequence goes on from OW386285.2 coordinate 49,795,432, forward strand.
GGCAGTAGCAGAAGCACTAGGACATGACACCACATCTTTGTCCATCAGCAGAACCACACTTCAGCGCTCTAGACAACGCATCCGCGAAGAAAGAGCTGAAATATTAAAAACTGCCTTCGGTAATTCTGAATTTCCGGCCCCAGTCATCCATTGGGATGGAAAACTTTTACCTTCTCTCACTGGAATGGGAAATATCGATTGACTTGCTATCTTAGTTACTAGTGGAGATATTGAACAACTACTTGGAGTACCAGCTTTGCCCAATTCAACTGGAAGAGAACAGACTGAAGCAGTTTATGATGTGCTTTGTGAATGGAATTTGGACGAAAAGGTAATAGCTTTGTGTTGTGATACAACAGCATCAAATATGGGTTATATAAATGGGGCAGCCACACTATTGCAACAAAAATTAGAAAGAGATATTCTATATTTTCCTTGTAGACATCATATTTTTGAAGTGGTTTTGAGAAATGTGTTTGACACAAAAATGCCTTCCTCATCTGGTCCAAATGTGCCACTATTTAAACGTTTTAGGGAATTTTGGCCTAAAATAGATCAAAATAAACTAAAAACTGGATTTCAGGTATCAAAAATTAAACACATTTTACAACCAGTTAAAGCCGAAATTGTAAAGTTTCTAAATGCAGCTTCAACTTTGCAACAGCCTCGTGATGATTATAAAGAATTTTTAATGCTTTTTAAACTTTTTGTTGATGAAGAGCCCACTCACACGACATTCTATCAACCAGGGGCATTTCATCATGCACGTTGGATGGCCAAAGCCATTTACTGTCTAAAAATATTTTTTTTCCAAGATCAGTTCCAACTAACTAAAAAAGAAAAAATAGGTATTGAAGATATATGTCTCTTTATTGTAAAGGTTTATGTAAAGGCCTGGTTTACAGCGTCATTTGCTAGTAAAGCACCGCTTCATGACTTAGACTTTTGTGAAGAACTCATTAAGTATCAAAATATTGACAAAGAAATATCTTAAGCCGCAAGTAGGAAAATAGTGAACCATTTGTGGTACCTTAATTCAGTAAATGTTGGCTTATCTTTCTTTGATGACGATATTTCAGTTACCACTAAAAGAGAAATGGTTAAAGCTTTGAATAGGAAAGCACCAAATCAAGAGGGTATTAAACGACTTATGATTAGTAACATTACTGACGTTGAAAACAAGGAAATTCAGGACTTCATATGCGAGAACACTAAACAGGGTTTGTCTATGGAATTTTTGGAAAATGATCCAACAACATGGAGGGAAAATGAAAGTTATACCCGATGTTTCAATATTGTAAACAAAATTAAAGTTGTAAATGATGCCGCTGAGAGAGGAATCAAACTTATTACTGACTATAATGACATTTTAACAAATGAAGACCAAAAACAGTTTTTACTCCAAGTTGTAAATGATTATAAATCACAATTTCCAAATGTAAAAAAAGAAACCCTGTCGCATGCTTTGGCCTAGTGCAAAAAATATTGTTTTTATTACTATATGTCTTGTAGATTTAGGATAATATTTGGTACTATGTATGAAAAAAACGTTTCATAATAAAATACACAAAGATAAAACGAGAGTTTTATTTCAAAAACTTCTAGTCTAGTTTTCTTAGACTACGAATTTACAGTAGTATGACACATGTCATAGTCACAACAGATAATGTCTTTGATATTTGTATGACTTGATTAGTCATTTTAACGATAAATGTTGCTGATTTAAAAAAAAAACAATGCATCAACCAAAGAATGTAAATAATTCCAATTACTTTTATTATTGCATAATAATGCATTCTGCGGCACCCCTTGCCTTCAATTTGCCTCAATAATATTTTGAGGGGACTGTTTTTTCTTCAAATGGAACCATCTGCAGGGGTGAGAAATAAAAAATTTCGATTTCGAAAAAGATGGGCCACCCTATATAGTCATATTAGGCAACAAATGAAGCCATTAAAACAATAAAACCTTTTGTAGCAATTATTTCCGATTTGGATTTTAAGCCTACTGGCCTAGTAGCTCAGTTGGTTAAGGCGTATTGATTGGCGAATATGCTGACCGACTGTCTATCGCGTTCTGGGTTCGAGCCCCAGCCCCGGTGCTGACAACACCGGTGGGTATGAATGTATGTCTGCGCTTTTCAAAATATGTAACCCCCTCTCGCACAGCCTTGACTTTGGGTGATGTGTGTGTGGTGTTTTTCAATATAGCTAAATCAGTTGAAATGAGCATTTAGGATATATCCAATGGTTTTGAGCCTTCAGATTTCTGGTTGTAACCTCTGTGCGACGTGATGAATAGACCAAGACAAGCTAACACTAACATTTTATTGTCATTTTTACTTACGTCTGTCTTACAATTTTTACTTACCAGATAAAATTTATTTCACTATTTATGAATTGCTTTCTTTAATAAATTTTTTTACGTTTCATGAAGATTTATTAAAGTAACTAATAATATATTTCATAAATTGTTATATTTCTGCATTACTTCTATGACTTTTCCATTTAACAGTACATCCACGTCCTTGGCTATAATAAAATCCAAGTGTGTCCACAGTTTATAAGGAACTTTATACAGTTCAACAAGGTTTGGCATACGTTTTGCTAGATCTAAGACATCCTAAAAATCATACGCAAAATTATTGTCTTTTCTTCGAAATTGGTTGCCATATTCGCCAAAAAAAAGAGGCTTAATTAGAAAATCTCCATTATTTTTGTTCAAATCATATCAAAATACTATAGAAATACTTTACAAAATACCGGCACCAATATGTGGTTATTTCAAAGGCATAAATATGAAATTTTCATTTTCATTTCCAAAATAAGGAAATTTGAATTTACGAAATGTCATGTCAAAGGTGGGATAATTCTTTTTGTTCTATTGTGTTTCTGGCTAATATTGAATTGAATTGAAAATACGCATGCGAAAGCGATTAACAGCAAACTTTATAAATGGTTCGTTTCTGAGAAGGGCAACGTAATTTCAATCTGAAATGGGAACATCGAACTTGAACAGCAACGCCACTAAAAGTTCATTTCGATTAATGCAAGAGCAAATTTTGTTACTAGTTTCAGATTTTTCATAATTAAATCAACTTGTAATTAATGATTTTTTTATATATTTTTTTTGTAGCCATCTTGAATATTCGAAATTGCCACATTTCTTTCGAATCTACTATTCTTAATGACTCACAGCAAGATTTGTAGAGTATAAGATTCCCTAATATTCTGCTTTTGGGCGAGACGTGAGTGCGACGATGAAAAGTCAGGCTATCCTTGTTCTTCAAACGCGCAGTAGCGGAGCAGTTATCTCACTCTAGAAGAACCATCCGTACTGGCCCAAAATATGGTCTGAAGTATGCTATGATTTGTTGTGTTACATTCTACAACTTATCCTCATTACCACTATGCAAAACGGAAATAAAATGCCAGAATAATTATCCTCCTACCTCAAGCGACTCACTGCGAGCTCGTTCCAGTTGCGCGTTCTTTGCATAATTATTAACATTACAAATATTTCTACAATATTTTGAATCAGGCCCTGCATCTGATTTCACACCCGCTGCTCATTGGCTAATGACATTTTTTGGTGGGGATCTTGAGTTACGAGGCAACCTTATCCTCTGCAAATCTTGGATTCACAGCACTCTTTATTATTGCAGACAATGATCAATAGACAGAGAAAGAGCTACAGTATCTGACATATTTCCCTCCCTTGCAATAATCACGAGTCAGTGACTTTCAATCTACACTACTGCACAATTGACTGAAAATGACTGCCGACCGCATTTTCATCATCAATCAAATATTTCAATTTTATATTTACCTTCGGGTTTGACAAATCATCATTTTCCCCATAAAAAAATGCAACTGGGGCATTGATGTTTCTTAAATTATACTTTGGAGGTATTTTTCTTCCATATCTCCTTATATTTTCTTTTATTCCCCAATCATATTTTTGAAATTCTCCTGAAAAATGTATCTACTTTTAAATACTCTCAAAAGTTCGCTTTTTCATGAACAAACAAAGATAAATGAAGATGCAAGAATTTCATAATTAAATTGTAACATTTTGAAACACCCTCAAGTAGGGTGAACAGAATATGAATATTATAAATATCTCAAATATATGAACTGATAATATTTTCCTTCTATTTCAAAATATTCTCAATGATCTGAGAAATATCATGTGATGATGTGCCACAATGTCAGTAAAATATTTATCACTAAACTTTAAATCAAAAGAGTGACCGCAAAAATCGCCTTTTATGCTTCAAGTTGAGCCTACTTTCAGTTACTGAGTTATGAGATCTATAAGTTGCTGTTGCATAACATCAGCCTTCTGGATTGGTGCTAGAAATAACACAGGCCCACAAAGAAAACTAGTCTGCACGAAAGAGCTGACTAGGCTAATCTAAGCGACCGATCCCAAAAACATAACCTGTAAATGTAGGAACATAAAATTAAGTAATTTTCAGTATTACAAAAACTTCCGGATAAAAATATTTTAAACCCAATTGCGGCCATGCTGGCTCCCTCCGGATTTAGATCCGCAAGATCATTCCAGATAATGTACGAATTTTGTCAAAACTATGTTTTAGTGCAATCTTACCTTTATCTTTACGTTTGAGCCGGATGGTTATTGGATCGGATGTTCTTCATCTGGCCAGATTACTCTACTCGTAGTTTAGTACCTTTACATTAGCGAAAAAGCGAAACGAAATGTATGTATCGAAAGCCTCGATGCAAACTCCTCTCGGAAGGGTATTTTCTGTTCCTCGCGCAGAAAGGCTGATTTACTAGCGCTTTTTATATATTTCACGCGAAATCTTAGAATACAACACAATAACACCTATTTATTATGGTAACCAAAAAAAAAAAAAAAATGAATAAAATAAATACAATAATATAAACAAACAAAAAAAACTATATTAACACGTTGACTGCCATCTCGGTCTATATGACCGAGGTTTTTATTGTCTATGAGGCCAACTGGGTCCATAAGAACGAGTACTTATATTTGCCGTGTGGGCCGACTCGATCTATAAGACCGAGTCATGTTTTTGGGATCTCTGGATCTTCTGGATCTTTTCGGGATCTCGGAATCTCCCAGCGACTCGGTCCAGCACACTTCTATCGTTATAAATAGACAGAGACAGAGATGGTGTAGTAAAGGACCGAAACCTTTTTTGACGTTTTTTTTGGCAGTTTTTTTTTTAAATATTGTGTGTCAATTCATAGTGTATTAGCCGATGATGGGGGATATTTTATTTGGTTAAACCGTTGCTACCGGTTGGCGCCTTATGAGAAAGTTGTCTTAACCCGTATGGCAGTCAACGTGTTAAGGACGAAACAAGGACTGAAATTAAGTCCGATTTCAAGGGCCACGAAACAGGCGATTTTTGACGCCTTTTTGCAGTCACTCTTTATAAAAAAATATTTTAATAACCTTTAAATTTTTACTATCTTTGTAAGTGGCATTTTTTACGTCTATCAGTGTTATGAAAGTGCCACTTACAGCCCATGGGCAAAAAGTGTACAATTTACTGTTGTGTCTTACGACACACTGAGAGATGACAGAATATGCTACTCACAAAGCTAATAGTGTTATGAAAGTGTAACTTACAGCCCATGAGTGAAAAAGAATTAATACATGAGTTCGACAAATCTTGAAATATAAATTTATAATTTTGACTGAATTTTTCTAAAAATTGTAAATTTGTTAGTATTACGAAAAACGTCGTATGCACCTCGGCTTGTATTGAGTATAGGCATTCAACATTTGCAAGCATCAGCCCTAAGGGCTTCTGTTTGCAAATTGTGTTCTCGACCTGTAAAATACACTTACAAGCCTTGGTACATAAATAACTAAACTATTTATTAACACTTTACATGTATTTCGGTCCTTGTCAAAAGTAGGTATAGTGCCAAAGCACATCTAACTAGGGTTTTAATAAAAAAAAAATTAAACATTTGAAAGAACATTTTCTTTACATTTAAAATATTGAAAAATGTTTCACAACAATATCAACCGCAGAATCAATTCGTTATGACAATAATTATAGTTGAAATGTATGCAAATAAATTTTTGAAACACTCTTATTCTTAGAAAAAATATCTCAATCACGTCAATTTTTAAATAATCCCATAAACCAAAAACATGTGAGCTAGTCAAAGCCCCACGTAGGGCGCTATATGTTACCTACTAGGTCAATCCTGCGCTGAACCTCCCATACAATTTTCTGAATAATAAACCATTTTATCTTTCAGCACACCGGCTTCATCGAGTAAAGTTTTCAATTTTTTAATGAATAACATGAGGTGCATCTTACCGTTTGGCGAAAAATACAAGTTTCAAATCCACAACGGTGTCCAGACTATATACAACATATATTTTTTTTAGTTTAAATCAGCGCCGCCTTAGAAATATACAAATTATTTTCGATGTTTTAGCACTTTTAATATATCTAAATGGTTGAATGTGGCCGCTAATATATATTTGGTAAAATTGCAAGTGCCACAGGAGCAATCAAAATTACTAGGCGAGGAAATATAACATAAAATAGCCCCAACCTTCAATTTTTTTTGCAGTAAGTCGGATTGAGATGGGGTTCTTTGCATTCGCTTCGTTAGCTCGTCTAGAAACTTGGTGCCATATTTTGGTCTTGTACTTTTTTGAAATTGCATTGCTGCATCGAAAAGTGCATTTTTATAAGTGCATCTTTTCAAGTGATGAAGAAAAAATTTATATCTTCCAGAAAAAACTCCCGAATCATACGAATTTCAGTACCTGGGGGTTTTTTGAGTCGCTGGACCTGAATGTGATGTCCAAATGAACCCCCTGTACATCTGGAGGTCAGGACGACACCAGGAACGTCATCACCTGGAGTTCCCGGTAAACTCATGGAAAATCGATCGAAACTCGTTACCCAGGGGTTTTTCGGGTCGCTCGTCCCGAATCTGACATCGGCAACCTCCTCCGGAGGACCTGGTGCGCGCGACCTGGCTAATAACGTCATCTCCTGGAGTTTTACTGAAATTACTTATAAAATCGATCTCTTCTGACCTCGTCAACCTCTTAACTTATACAAAATGGGCATGTCCTCTCTTTTTCAATGAACTTATTTTATCACCAGAGTTGGAATAATTGATTCAATTGAAACTATTCGAGGGGTAAAATCAAAAATAAAATTAATATTTTTAATAGATAAAATAAATATCTTTATAAAGTTTGTTCAATATTTATCATAATCAACACTATATATAATTTATATACACGTGAACTGATAAATTATATATCGGTATACTTAACGAAAATATCTATGACGCAACTAAGTTAAACCAACGGAATTTAAAATTTTAACTAGTTCTACTTCTATCAAATAATAAACTTTTGTAATAAAAATAATTATTTTTATTTTTAATTAATAATTATTTATAATTTGTTGCGTTATAGATATTTACGCCGAAATGATGAAGAAGGTTGCAGTGGAAAACTTGTTCTACCATAATAATATATTAACTAGCATTCATTAAAGCAATGTTAGAAAGTTTTACGACAAAATTTCAGTAAAACTTCAGGAGATGACGTTATTAGCCAGGCCGCGCGCACCAGGTCCTCCGGAGGAGGTGGCCGATGTCAGATTCGGGACGAGCGACCCGAAAAACCCCCCGTAACGAGTTTCGATCGATTTGATAAGTAATTTCAGTAAAACTCCAGAAAATGACGTTATTAGCCAGGTCGCGCACCAGGTCCTCCGGAGGAGGTTGCCGATGTCAGATTCTGGACGAGCGACCCAAAAAACCCACGGGTAACGACTTTCGATCGATTTGATAAGTAATTTCAGTAAAACTCCAGGAGATGGGTCGTGCGCACCAGGTCCTCCGGAGAAGGTTGCCGATGTCAGATTCTGGACGAGCGACCCAAAAAACCCACGGGTAACGAGTTTCGATCGATTTGATAAGTAATTTCAGTAAAACTCCAGGAGATGACGTTATTAGCAAGGTCGCGCACACCAGGTCCTCCGGAGTAGGTTGCCGATGTCAGATTCGGGACGAGCGACCCGAAAGACCCCCGGGTAACAAGTTTTGATCGATTTTCTATGAGTTTACAGGGAACTCCAGGTGATGACGTTCCTGGTGCCGTCCTGACTTCCAGGTGCACATCACATTCAGGTCCAGCGACTCAAAAAAAACCCGGATACTGAATTTCGTATGATTCGGGAGTTTTTTCTGGAAGATATGAATTTTTTCTTCATCACTTGAAAAGATGCACTTATAAGACTGCACTTTTCGATGCAGCAATGCAATTTCAAAAAAGTACAAGACCAAAATACGGCACAAAGTTTCTAGACGAGTTAACGAAGCAAATGCAAAAAACCACATCTCAATCCGACTTACTGCAAAAAAAATTGATATGCTATATTTCCTCGCCTAAACATTCTGCTACTTCTGCTAGTAAATTATTCTGGGGTGTAACGATTATAATTTATAGTTTTTTGGACAAACGAATTAAAAGTATAGTTATTTATATACCAAGGGCCGTAAGTGCACTTTTTTTGGTCGAGAGTACACTTTGCAAGCCGAGACCCGTAGGGCCGAGGTTTGCAAATATTCGTGAACAAAAAATCGCACTATACTACCCGCAGTGCATATTATATTTTTCGTGAATCATTAAACTAGAAAAAACTTGAGAAAAGTAGTGGAAACCTATAATTATTTGAGTCAGGCTTCATATTTGGTAAGAAAATAGCAAAGGTAGCAATGTTTGTGATATCCATGGCAACTGTCAATAAAATAAATTTAGGACGCGGCTTCTATTCAAATGACAACTACTGTCAAGATAAATTAAATCATATTATTATAATAGCTTTGAACATTTTTGAAAATAATGTAGGATATAGTAGACATAGTAAGTAAGGCTTTTCTGGATTTACTTCTAAAAAAGTTAAAACATTTAATACTTGTTATATAAAAGAGAAAATTTTCCCAAATTTACTTTATTTCCCTAGGGTCGTTATGAAAAATAACGACCCGTTGCCAATGGCAACAAGTATTTGGTACATAAACCGTAGAGGGAGGTATGACGAAAATAATATATGTCATTGTTTACCTGAAGTAATAAGTTGTGCATAATGCCAGAATTGTCTGATAGAAGCTCCCGCTGATGCAGTGGCGGCGATCAGTGGTATAATTGACTAAAAATGAAGTACAGTTGAAAAAAATTCGCACTTAGTCATAATCTTCGCCTTGACAAGACAATTTATTACTAGAACAATAAACTTGTGCGCAACGCTCTTTTCATACATGGATCATCAAATTAAATTTTTTCTTTTTAGAATTTCTTGTCACATGTATCCTCTTCTGAACGTAATATCCAAGGAGGCCCCATTATAGTTTCATCAAGCTACGTCTAGTGTAAGGTGAGCAAGAAGTTTTTTTTTAGCCGAAAAAGTGAATGCGCTAGTGGCATATATGTTGATGATGCAACACTTGCAGCAGTTGCAGATAGTGCTGAGGAGCTTGAAGTTCGTCTAAACACTTTATCTGTTGATGTTATCAACTGGTGTTATATATAGGCTAGTTGGAATAGATGGAAAAGTGATCATTTTACGAAATGTCGTTTACTCACAATTTTATTTTGAAGTATAGTTTGTGATGTCCAAAAACATATATGCCAACTATCCGCACGCGTGACAGGTGGGGCAACACACTTTAAAATTCAAACGGGCAGAAATCACCTCTCCCTCACCAGAAAGCATGCTATCCAGGATTTACAGGTTTTTCGGTACATGATCATTATTCCTGTACAAATCCCTTCATTTTTCACGGAAGAGAATTAATTAATTTTACACCCCTTGGAAGGGTTGAAACAATCCCCAAGGTCGCTACCATCTTCTCTTCCGTGAAAAATGAAGGGATATGCACAGGAATAACGATCATGTGCCGAAAAACCTGTAAATTCTACATAGCATGATTTCTGGTGAGTGAAGGGTGTTTTCTGTCCGTTTGAGGGATGAGGAGGGGTTGGAGCTAAAAACGAATATTTTTCCCGTGCTCAGCGACACAGAAAGCGTTTGAACCGAATCATTTGAAAAAAAATATTTTCCACCTCTCGGGAGGGTTTAATCAAACCCTAGGCCTGCTGTCTGGATTCCACTTACTCTGTAACCCCCTTCCATGTTATTTCAAATATATATAACCCGTCATAAATCACTCCCCAGACCCGTTTATACATGAAAAGGGGTCCCCGTAAATGGGGTGGTTTTTGGCCGTTTCAGGGGGTTGCGGTGGGAGGGGGTGAAATCGAATGAAAAATTCAAAGTGCCTAAAAATCACGGGGGAATCGCTTCCCGAGTGCTTTCGAGGTAGCTGACTCTAAATCTGACATCGAAACTTACCAGGGATGCTCCGGGGTCGTCGCAAAGAAAATAGTCTCGCACGTTTTCGATCATCATGCACCCGTGCACTAGTATAGATATATATTGAAAAATTCCTTTCGTTTTGGAAAGGGCGCGAAGATTATCGTCGACAAATCAGAGACCCTCGATACCGATCGGGCTCAATATATGAATAGTATTCAGGTAGCGGCAGCTGCGCAGTGCAAGTGGGAGCAGCTGTGTAACGCATTTCTATACTTAAAGAAAGCGTCCCCAATAGTGCGTTAGTCACGTTGTCGACCACGTTGGATGTGTATTGAGTCGAATTTTTTTCGACAAAATATTGGCTTGGAACATTGGCAATTAATAATTGTTTTTATTTTTCCACATGTAATAATTTAAGCAGTCCAAACCACGTGACTTTTAACATGGTGTCGGGGGCAAACATCCAAAGTGCAGACTTGGTATGGGGAGAAGATGGAACCGTTGGAGTGGGGCTGGGAACTCAAGGATGGAGAGCTAACTCCAGTTCCAATGACGCAGGAGGCAGGTCCTCCCAGTATCATGAAAATGATTTCTTGCATCTGCAAGACGGACTGTGGCAAAATGTGCGGGTGCCACCGACACGGGCAAAGCTGTACAGTTGCTTGCAAAAACTGGATTGGAAGTAATTGTTCCAATCAAACAGCCAGCCCCGATCTAAGTGACGATAGTGAAGAAGAGCATGATGAAAGTGACGACATAACGATTGAATTGAGTTAAATATTCTGTATATTCACTGGCTGATTGTAGTTAAGTTAAGATGGATTTTTGTTGTAAATAACAAAAAAAAAAAGTGGAATAATCATGCTTGTACTATTCAAGCAAATTTTTTCATTTATTCGATATTGTTTTCTAGATAATTAATAAGCGTTTTAGGTCCATCCGTTATCATTTAAATGATTTTATCATCGATTGACTATTGTATCATGAATACTCTCTGACAATGATGTATTATGTTTGTAAATATCATATCAAATAATGTGTTTGTGAATAACAAAGCATAACGTGTAACAGTAATATGTGAAGTATTCAAATTTTTCACTCAAATTCACCCCCTTCCACCCCCGTAGAGCCACCACCGAGCATCCCTGGTAAGTTTTGATGCTAGATTTGGACTCAGCGACCTCGAAAGCCCCCGGGAAACGATTTCCCCGTGATTTTTGGCCACTTTGAATTTTTCACTCGATTTCACCCCCTCCCACCTCCGAAGAGTCACTCCCGAGCATCTCTGGTAAGTTTCGATGTCAGATTTGGACTCAGCGACCTCGAAAACCCCAAGAAAGCGATTCCCACGAGATGTTCACGGCTTTCTATCAATTTCTAAAATTTTTCAAAGAATTATGCACTTTAGATGCAATTTATGCACCCCCGTATGCAATTTTCTTCGAACGACTTACAATATTTTTCCGAAAACGATGCCAACAATCGCATCTCGATCCGAGCTCTATTTCAAAATTAAGTTATTTTCATCTAATTTCCCTGGTCTAGTGGTAAAGTCCACCTCCAAGAATCAGGATCTGAATGATTATTATTATTATTACTAATGTATTATTCTTATGTATGGTATTACTCATAACAATAATACTGTCGGTAACGTACTAAATGATCTGCGCGACATCATATTAAATAATGCTTGACAATCGTACTGCTGATCATTTGGCCTAATTGTAGGAAAACCGTTTGGTCTATGACAAAAAAGTATGAATGTTATTTTGTAGTGAATTTTGTGTTCTTCAATTTTACTTAGGAGTTTTTTTGTCATAAGTACACGGTTTTCAAGATAATCCCAAAAAAAAATGTCCGCAAACTTATTTTCTTCAAGATGGCCGAAGAAAAAAAAATTTTTCGCTTGGCACTATATCACATTTTGTTCGCCAAGAAAAACTTTACCTCTGTGCCAAATTTGATGTTAGTATCACAAAGTGAATGATTGTTAGTTATGCTTAGCAACTCCACTATAAGTAGTTTTAAATGTGCTGATCAAAAGTTGTAATAAACGCAACTCATGAGTTTTGCACCAGGGGACTCCGAAAGCGCTAGGGTGAAAATATGATGATACGTTATGTATCATATCGCCTTTTTTATTTGATATTTGAGTTTAACATGTTATGAAACGGATTTCTTTACAAAAATTGTTTTCTTCAATAATTAATAAAACTCCCTGTTCAGTTATAATATATCTATTTGATTAATACATCAAATTGTTCCAATGTCATCCAGACTTTTCAGTGCAAGATTGAATGTATATAGGAATTTTATTAGGAGAAATGAAATTCAAACATCAAAGATTTGCAATCACGCTTGAGAAAACGAATATAGAATAAACTAGGTTTCGGAAAATTTTTGGCAGAAGAGACAGACAGCAAAAAAGAAAGATTAAAGCATCAGAAATAATATTATGAAATGAACGTAAATACGTATTGAGTTGTAGAGTTTTGTAGAACCTGGCTACGAATGTTAACCGAAAAGAAATCATAATAATACTTACCGAAAAATTCTAATACACACCATATCTTAATACATACAGTGTTTCTAAGTACGCTAAGAAAGGAGGTGATTATACGGCCAATTTCGAGGTTAAAAATTCTAATGAAGGTATGTAAGGAAGCTACAGCTCTATAAAGATGGCGTCCAAAAGGTAATTTTCATATATCTCAGCAAATTTTGAAGATTTTCGCACCAAACTTTATACACGTCTTATTACTGGAAACATTTTATTTTTTGAGCTCTTACATTGAAATGATCATATACATGGGCTTATAGAAAGGAAGGCCTCCTGCTTATTTTTCGAATATGGAATACCTCCGTATTTTTTTCTCACATTTCTTCTCAAAATACCGTTTTTCCAACAAATCTGCACAAAAAGTCTCTCTTGTTGAATTGTCGTAAGATTTACTGTTTTCGAGAAAAGTAACTTCAAATGACCTATTGCCATTTTTAGATTGGAACTATGGAATAAATAAGTTTCCATAACTTAAAAATAAAAAAGTACTCTTTGCATAATAATGAAATAATTGTTTGAAACTGACAAAATATATTGTAGTGAATTATTATTTTTAGATAAAAAATAGATCTAGTTTTTGAAAATCGCATTTTCTGGCCGCCATTTTAAAGAGCTGTAGCTTCCTTACGAAGCATTTTAGGACACACCTTCATTAGAACTTTCATGCTTGAACTTGGCCACATAATCACCTCCTGAATTTTCTTAACGTACTTAGGAAACACCCTGCATATTACATATACACAAGCCATTAAAAACATATTTTTTATTTTTTTTAATCTCATTTATATTATTTTTCAAAAAACTCCCTCTAACTATTCCTTTGACGCAAAAATCACGAGCGTAGAGGTTATTTCTCAGTAATGTACGTAATTCTATTATTTTGTGGATTCCTTGGATATTATTTCTTGAAGAGATAAATGTGGTAAAACACTTCCTCCCCCCCAAAAAAAATGAAAAATTAAGACAATAATAATAATAAGTTTAATTGGCACTAGAATAAAGTTGCTGATTGCTTCGGAAATTCATAAGATAGACTGGTAAATTTACTATTCTACATAAACTAATACTAACCGAATCAAATTGTTCTTCATTCACTCCAATAATGGCAAGGATAAGCTTGCAAGTGGATAATAAATTGTTTTCTGGATCACATATTATTTTTGATAGTTCGTGTATAGTTTGGGGGGATGGAATAAGTTCATATATATCTAAGGCCCTTAATAATTCCTAAAAAGAAGAGTTGGAACTATTAAAATATTTTCCCTTCCAGATGCAGTTGGTAATAGTCTGTGAGACGACCGTATGAAACCCTACGTCATCGAACATTCAATTAGTTCATAATAAATTTGAAAGAATATACTAAAAAACACTAAACTGCTAGTTTGCTTAAGCATATCCTGGCGGGAGGCCAGCTAACTAGGGAGCATCAAGGAGCAAAATGTGCCTAAACCAGGGTACAGTATTGGTGAGTATGCACCGTGTCGACACATTTAATAAAATTTGACTTAGGATGGACATTGTGTCCAAGTAATAATATTTTGTGGGTCATATGTTGACACAAGAACCAAATATTCTGTCAAAATAGACGCTGCGCCCATATGGTAACATATTGGTTTTTTTGGCACGCAATTCATAGATACATCGTGTCGACCCCGTTTAGACACAGTGTGTCTAGAATGTGTCTAAATGGTGTTTATCCACCTCGTTACCAAAATCTGACCAAAAGGATATTTATGTTTCCATCTGTCTTTATTTTAGGCATAGATTTCCCCTTTTCTCCCTTAAATGAGCCGAGATGTACAAATTTACTAGTGAAATAGTTTTGTCGAACTCTTCTTTACGTTTCCTTAAATATATAAGGAATAAAAACTAGACTGCAACCAACAGATATTCTCCGAACTAATGCCCCGCCGAGCGCTGAATTACGATTTACAAGCCTGGCCGCGTTAGGTGCAATAACTATGTGCTGCCACAAAACGCTAAAGTTTCGATTGTAATAGACACCAGCCGAAAGACTTATTCCTACTCAAAGCAGCTCTCGTGCCAGCCACTTCACACCACTTGCAGACTACAGTTTCGAGCTATTGGCTCTTGTCAGTGCAAGGTAGGTCTGAGATGGCTGGAACGAGGCACTTGTTCACTCTTGGTACAAGACGAGATTTATAAAACCACGATATGCAACAAAAATGGCAGGCTCCATCCATCCGTCTCAGACCTACCTTGCACTGACGAGAGCCAATAGCTCGAAACAGCAATCTGCAAGTGGAGTGGAGTGGCTGACACGAGAGCTCCTTTGAGTAGGAATAAGTCTTTCAGCTGGTGTCTATTACAATCGAGACTTTACCGTTTTGTGGCAATACATAGTTATTGCACTTAATGCGGCCAGGCTTGTAATTCGTATTTAAGCGCTCGGCGGGGCATTAGTCCGGAGAATAGCTGTTGGTTGCAGTCTGGTTTCTGTTCCTTATGTATTTAAGGAAGCGTTTAGAGGAGTTCGACAAAAATATTTCACTAGTAAATATTCTGCCCTCTAAAAGGCATACCTACTGAGATGTACAAATGTTTCCACAAGGTCGAATTTTCTTCTATTTTGTGCATAAATAAACCAAGAGCCAGCAACGTATTTCAAGTTGTCATTTCAACAGTCGTGAAAATTTAGGTAGCTCTGGCAGACAGTTAGTGATGGAATTTTGTTCTGGCTTCTTATATTACCTATTCTACATATATTTTGTTTATTCTGTTAAAATCTCAAGATTTTTGAAATAACAAAAATGGTATCTTTAATCTTCCCATAATAAAATTGTCGGAGGTTACTAAAATTAGTCCAAAATCGAAAACTGAGATAACATCAAATCTTTACATAAATAAAGTGGTTTTTGAAAAATGTCTGTATGTATGTATGTTAGCACGATAGCGGCGAAACTACTAAACGGATTTGGATGAAACTTTGCATGAGGGTGTCTTTACTGCTCCAGAAGATTTGAAAAGGTCTTGGTTGAGATCGGATTACGTTTAGTACCGTTTTGGCACAACAAGATGTTTATTTTATGATTACTTACAATTTTTAATCGAACCGAAAAGCAGTAAAAATTCCGATTTCAACGATATATCACACTTGCACCCTTTCTATTTGAATTCCGTGAAAAAAATAAAAAACAAAGCAAATGTGAAGCATAAGATCGCTTTTCGCGTAGCACGGTCGATACGCGGAACCGTTGCGTCATGAAACTCGTCACGTCACGTGCATTCCTGTTCAACAATATTGAGATCAGCTTTAAAGATCCACCGGGTAGGAAGGTTCCAGCCGCTTCCAGTAGCTGCCGATTTTTTTAAAACAACATGTACAGCGTTCTGTCAACATTTAAGAGGGCGTGAAATGTTCTGGCAATAATTTTTATGAATAAAAAGAAGGAGAAATAATTTCTACACTGGAATTAGAGGCATAAGAGGTAAAAAGGAATATTTCAGTAACAGATCACCACTTTGGTGGTGTCCGATACAGTGTGGACTCTATAATCGGTACTATGCGTTTAAAATGTGTCGTGTCCAAATGTACGTTTCCATGTAGTGTCAACACATAACATAGAATGTGTCTTTGAATGCTTATTGGGAGGATATTTCCTACATCACAAAACATCCGGCTAAAATTTATATGGATTAGAGAGAAATATTAATTGTTCAAAATTATCTCGGTCTGAATTGCCACACCTTGGCGAAAGTGCCCGATAGACCGCCCCATAAAACCATTTGACGCATTTTCAATATTTCACCGTCATGATAAATTCGAAAGAATATGTACCAAAAAAACACAAAACTGTTGGTCTCGCTAAGCATATCCTGGCAGAAGGCCTTTAATTAAGCTAATTAAAAGCTAATTAGCCCAATTAATGGCCTCCTGTTCAGTGGCGGCTCGTCAGAGGAGGCAGGGGAGGCTGAGCCTCCTCTAGCAGCATATCCAGGGGTGGTGAGGAAATGTACAAATTGTAATCATATTGCAAGTTAATTGTCTTTTAAATAAATATCACGAGCCGCCACTGCTCCTGTCTGGATATGATCAGGCTGATCAACGGTTTAGTGTTATTTGGTATGTTTCCTTTCAAATTTATTACGAATTTATCAGATTTTCGATGACGTGACATGAGGTTGTCTCTCAGCCTACAAGTAAATAATACGTACCTTGGCAATAGGATAAAGCGGAAATATCAGTTTTAATACGGGATTAGTGATATCATACCTAAACAAAGCTGATGGTGCTAAAGCTATCATAACCTTAATTTTTTCATTATATTCAGGACGTTCAGACGCCATTACAAAAAAACTTGTGGTGCCCTGCGAATGACCCACATAATGTAGTTTTTTGTTATGTGTAACATTTAGGACATAATCTATTATAGCGGGAAGATCATAAACACCAATCTCGTGCCAGCTAAAATGTGTTATTATTATTTTTAATACTGTCATGTAGGAAATATTCATAATAATTTGTTGTGAATAATAAGTTGTGAACTCTGCATACGCCACTGTTTACTTAGTGACTTTTGCTCGTCCGTCCGTCAAGTTACCAAAATGACAGTTAATGTAGTAATGTCAGTTGACCCTGTTGTTTATTGCTAAAGTATTTTTTTTATCTGTTAAATCCTACTGTGTGTGTGTGTGTGTGTGTGTGTAGTATCCTGAATAAAATTCTTTTTGTCAAACTGCTGTATAACTTAATGAGAGAATTTCTCATATAATTTTTGGTACAAAAATGTATAAAATGCTCAATTAACAAATGGTGTATAAAGATAAACCTTAATAGAAAAACCTAATAGATAAACCATTTCTAAATTTAAAATAATAAATCGAATTCTTCCACATTAATTTATTTAACACATAAGTCACTCAGTATACAGGGTGATTTACCATGGCATGCGAAAAATAAAATGGTGTACTAGTCTTCTATGTGGGAAAGTACCTGCAAAATTAAAGAGTGATGAACTTACTTGTGAAAGAACATATCGAAGATGTTTACATTTTCATAATTGGCATAAAAAGTTAAGCTGGCGGGTGCTGTCAAAGTGCCGCGTTTCTTGCTTTCAGTCGAACAATCAGAACACCGACAGGTACAAAATGTCACCAAAGTTTGGTGTTTTTGTGTTATTGACGGGTTTAAGTAAATATCTCTTATATCTACTTGTTGTAGAGTTCACTAGCATAGGGTCAATGTCTTTTCGACTTATTTCGCTATTTTTGTAGTGTGGTTTGATTAAAACCAAAAAGTCACTTCTACCCTCTCCAGCTTTGCTGTGAATAGTGCCAATCCCAAGTCTCATAAAAGGGAAAGGGAAGTGATATAGTTGTACCGCGTTACGTCAGATTGGTTAAAGTCATTGGCAGCGCATTTCTACAAAAAAATAAGGTAATTTTTTTGGTTATATTTTTTTTATTTTTCATATTTTTAATTACTTTCGGTGGGGACCACCTACTGATAAATTTTCCGCATGTAATGGTAAATCACCCTGTGTAAACATTTCTCAATAGCTATGAATGTAAAGTTATGACAATTACTAAATAATGATATTAGAGAGCATTAATAACATTAAACAATAACAAATAAGCTTGTCTAAACCCTTGGTAATAGACCAGCATCGCCCTTTGGGCGTGCGTTTTTGTGTTGACACCGCTTCTCCGCAACTGGTCTGCCTAAGGATTACAGGTGCAATGAAGAGCACCCCAACAGCAGCCATGGAGACCCTATTAGACCTCCCTCTACTGAGTTTTGTGATTCAGGAGAAGGCCATAATGGGAGATTACAGGCTACAAAATTCTCAAAACTCGACTCGTCTTCGTGGCAACTCGGGGCACATGAGGATAATAAACATTGTAGGAGATCCACTATTGGGCGTGAGGTCGGACTTCATGACACCAAAAATTACATTCAACAAGCCCTTCACTATCACCACTATCACCAGTGAAGATAGGAATGACTGACAGGTGCTCCTGACGCTTTACGCAAAGGCCTGGCCTGGTATACCGACGGGTCCGGATGAAATCAGGAGCTGGAGCAGGAATACATGGTGAAAGGCCAAGAGCGACAGCACTCCACTGTATGCCAGACAGAAATTCTGGCTATACTCGAGTGTGTACACGAGAATGTCAAACGACGATATGTGAACCAGCAGATCTCAATTGCATCAGACAGTCAAGCGGCACTTAAGGCACTAGCCTTTAACAAGGTGTCTTCCAGACTGGTTTGGAACCGCCACGAAGGGCTCTGGGTGAGCGAAACTCTGGGTGTCGGGACATACCAGTACAAAGGGCAACGAAAAAGCTGACGAACTTGATAGTCAAGGAGCAGCTGATATATTCTATGGCCAGAACCCGCGCTGGATATCACAAAAGGTTCAGCCAGAACAGAAGGGTAATTAAAGACTGAATCAAGAGTAAACACAACCACTACTAGAGATATATTCCAGGAAATCGACATGGGAAAACACTTATTAATGGACCATGTTCAAAACAAATTGAGAACTGCTCACAAAGGGCAGGATCCAGTTGAGAACCATAACAAGTCTTCTGACGGGATACTTTTCCGTTAAGAAGTACCTGTATTTAATCGGAAAGTTTAATGGCGGCCTTAACTGCAGACTGTGCGGTAAGGTACCAGAAACTGTAGATCGTAGGTGTTGGAGCGCAGAAGATATAATACCTACGGGCAAACGCAAACAGACCCGGAAACCGAGTATTTTTCTTGGTTTAATGGAATTAACCATTTGGAACACCAGCTTCGTATCTGGTTCAAATCTGTATGTCTGTATGTAGGAAAGTAGATTGTGACCGAAAAATTTTCAAGTCATTTGCATAAGACGAAACGCTTGAGAGGTAGCTTAGGGTGAAATTGGACAGTAGAAACCACACGGGATCCAATACAAATCCCCAAGGTACCTCACTCACCGCAGAGGAAGTGTCTCACACCCTAAATTATCTATTGGAGAGAAAACATTCGAACCAATTGAACAGTTTACATCACACTCCGACGTCTTATAGTTTATAAGGTAAAAGCAGAATACACACTATCAAATTCGCGGAAAAAGCCCAAATACAAAATATCAGTTAATTTACCTCTATCTAATCATTTAATCCAGTTGCAAGCTTGGAGTAATCGTATGGAATATTTTTGTCTGTTATCATACATCACATTAGCGATTCGTCAAGATTGCAACCAAAATTAGTTCCGAACTACCATGTAAATTATATTAAATATTTTCAAAAAAGAAAGGAGCTGTGAATATGTAAGTGTACAATTTACCTAAATTGCCAAAATTGCTTATCATTGTCTGGATCCATACTTTTATGTTTCCTAGAGTGCCAACTGCCTCTAGCATTACAAAGCCAAACATCGTATCCATTGTCTGCCAACATATATCCCAATGCCTTTGTTGGTCCCGTTAAAAGGAAATTTTCTGCAGAACCTAGTAACCCATGCATTACAACAACCGGGTATTTATTAACCTGTTTGGTTTTACTTCTGCGTCCATATGGTATTCTGTATGTATCTAAAAGATAGCCATCTTCTGTTTCAATCTCATGTATTTCTATGGGATAGTTATATTGTGAAAGCAGATCAGTCTAGAATGGAATGGAACACGTAAATAACATAAAATGTTTTGTTTAACGATGCTGAAAAATATTTAATATGCTACTTTTTTACTTTTCTTGGAAGGAGGTTTTTAAAATAGGAGATCAGAGCGGTGTTGAAGGCATAAAGGAAAGAAACATCTGTTGTCTAGTAACTATTTTCACAAATTTTTAAGCTAACAGCATCATTAGCATGGGTAGGAAACTTCTCTACAAAACTTCTCTACAAGCCTTCGAGGCAGGTTTTAAAATATGAGTATGGAGGTACATCATCTGTTTAGTATTTCCATTAGTTTTCAAATCAACCGCATTAGTGAAAGCGCTCAACCTGCAACCTTTTCTAGAATCAGTGGTTTTTTTTAAATGGGGGTAATTTTGAGATAGAGAATGAATGTAACATTGTGTACATTTTGTGTAATATTTTTAAACTCAACCGCATTAGTAGAAGTGCCCAACCTACAAGCTCCCCTAAAGGGGGTGGTTTTTAAAATAGGAGTAGACTATCATTGCAGTTTAAATGAAGTAAACGTCGATTACTTTTCACAAGATTTTCAAGCTATTCGCAACAGTAGAAAGGCCCAACCTATAAGTTTTTTTAGAAGGGGTTGTTCTCGAAATTAAGGAAGGACAATTTTGTTTCGAAAACAATGAAAGAAGCGTAGATGTATAGTATTTCCCAAATTTTAAAATGAATCGCATCAGTAGCAGGGCCCAAACTGTAAGCTTGTCCAAAAGGGGTAGTTTTTAAAATAGGATTTGGAAGATTTTGAGTGTCGGAATGGAGGGAACGTCGATTGCGTAGTATTCGCACAAACCTTCAAATCAATCAGAAGGGCCCAACCAGCAACCTTTTTTAGAAGAGGTGGTTTTTATAATAGGTATGGGACGGTTTTAACGGTCAGATTGAATGAAAGTCGCATTGGTTTGCTAATATTTTCGGAAATTTTAAAACAATTGCATCAGTAAAAGCTTTGTTATGGTAATCCAGTCTAGAAACGGTTTTCACGTAATAATCCAATTATAGTGAATGGATTTGAATGGAATCTCTTGTAACGTTTTTGTTTCTGGTCAAATACGACGACAAAAAAAGTTAAAATGTGCTCTTTTAATTTTTTCAATCTATAAACGGACTATAAAAAAAATTGTCAATTGATAAAGTCGCAAAATATGAGTGACAGTATATAAATCTCTTTATGTCTGCTTATTTTCCGGCATATTGCAATTTTCCTAGCATAAGCTAGTCAAAACACAATATCAGGTCAATTTCACGTTTCCGTGTCAACATAATTGATTGAACTAAATTGATATGGATCTGAAGCATTTGAATAGACTATGAAACCATTCCATAGATAATGCCTGGCCAAAGTGTTAGTCGTGATATGCTAAATTCTTTTGTGATTTTTTTGCCGAAATGGTTTAGGTATGCTTTTAAAATTGAATCGCTGTTGTGATAGCATTTTTTCTGTACTTTCCGAATCCGCTAAGGGCTTTTCAGAAATGTACTTTTTTGTCACAAATGCTGAGTCCGCGTGGGCCCAAAGCGTGACCGAAATGGCCCTTTGGGCCCACGTTTTTACTTTGAACTTCATTTCAGAACACATGGCAGTCTGACTAACATCGATCCAAAAAGGAAAATTTGCAAACAAATGAAAACTCACTTTTCCATATGAAGAACCCAGGATGACGCTCTGATTCATTCCTTGTCGTCATAAGAATATATGCCTCATAATGTCCTCTGAAAGGCATAAAGTAAAATCACAGCAACAAAAGGTCTCGCCGGTTAGTTAAGTATATGGAATTGGACCCAGCGGCTTATTGGGCTATTCATTCACATAAATGTTGCTTATGACTAGGAATGGTCAAAAAAATATATAATAAATCTGTATCCCCTATATTACCAGAGTTATGGTGAATTTTTTTTTCAAAACTATTAAGATAATTAATTAAAATTAATAGGAGACGTTGATATAAAATAGCTTTCATACACGATAATTATGTTAGTGGTAAATAATATACATTTATTTGGTAGGTGTCACTCAACGGTGACACCTACCAAATAAAAACAGCAAACAGCAAACAAAAATTAAATTATTTTTTTATATACTAAATGACGTAATAGGAATGTAAAAAAAATGTAAAATATAGAGATATTTTATATCCTACTAATTCCAATTAATTATCTTCAATAGTTTTGAAAAAAAAATAATTTTAAAGTTGAGAGTTGATACCCCCATAACTCTGGTAATATAGGGGATAGAGGTTCATTATACACTTTATTGAGTATTCCTAGTCATAAACAACATTCATGTGAATGAATAGTCCAAGCCCAATAAGCCTCTGGACCCAACCGGCGAGACCCTTTGTCACTAGCTGAAGGTCTATTAAACATCGGAATCTATCGCGGCCTATCTCAATCCTATTCCAGTTAAGTTAAATTTTTGGGCAATTTTGCTTTATTCTTATCGTTTACTATGTTGTAAATTATTACGTATCAATATAATCGTGAGTGTACTATGTGTATTGTATACGGACTTGCTCTCGTAACTAGAAAGTCACGAAAAGGCTGTCTTCTTGTCCCATCAGCGACACCAATGCCTGCGAGGATCACGGATCACCTTTCTCATTTTTCTTCAAAATTTAGAAATATTTTTCTTTGTACTTAGTCAAACTGACAGAATTTTCATTCTGAAAATAGTTTTCTGTATTCAAATTTAATTGTTTGAATAAAAATATTCTTAACCTGAAAAAAGCTTATAACAATCACGTGCTATAACTCCATTTTTTTTACAACCTTGCACACCAGGGTGGTCCAAAAATGACTTAATTTTTTTTAGAGGGTCTCGATCCCCCCAATTTGTTTCCAAATCCGAAAAAAGTAAGTACGTATTTTTTGGTTTTTCAAAATTTTGATTTTAAATGGTACCTATGGAGACGGTACTATTAATGGGGAAAAGTCACTTTTTTGGATTTTTTTAATCATTGTTCAGGGTTAGTGAACATTTTGCATTAAACTTATAGGACTTGAAGAGGACTAACCAACGAAGAATTTGATGTATATACATATGGGTTTGTCGCCCCTAACACACCTCCACGGTGCCCCAAAATCTACCATTAAATTATAAAATGTAAATTCTTCAGGGAATTCACTCGTTTTTTTCTCAAATAATTATTACTATTCGTGTAGTGAAATATTTATCAACATTTTTAAATCAATTTTCATTTATTTAAACAAATTTCTTTTGTTTAAATAATTTTTTTTTCTCGAAAATTCGTCAAAAATCCTGTTTTCTGAGATCGGACTGGCAGTCTATTATTTTTAAATGACATCAATTTTTTTTTCAAATATTTTCCAATTGTTTAAACAATCAATTATTATTTATTTTCAACTTTTTTTCAAATTATGCTAGAAAAGTCAGCTTTTTTGTAATAGACCTATAACATTTTATGTTATATTATTTAATAAACTTTCATTTGTTTAAACAAACTTAGGTACTTTGTTTAAATAAATAATGGTTTGTTAGATTGTAGACCTAAGATATGAAAAACATAAAATGAATTAATAGCATAGCAGGATAAGCATGTGTTAGGTGCCCCCGCACCAATCGGGTCGAAATATTTAGCACAAGTGGATAATAGTGTTAGATGAAATTTCCCAAAATATTATTTTTGGAAAACCATTTTTACGGGAGTTATGTGGGTAAAAAGAAAAATGGAAAAAACATTTTTTCTCGAGAACGGATAAACCGATTTTCATGAAAAAAATATATGTTATGGCTTTTGATGGTGCAAATGTGGGAAACAATTATTGAGTCCATTTGTCGAAAAAAAGTGGTGAAAAAATTTTTTCAAAATAAAGAAAAATTTTTTTTAGAGGATGTTCTAGAGGCACACCTACCATTTTCTTTCAAATAAATGCTTATATGCCCCTTTAAAACATATCCAATTTTCATAGCGATCGGAAGGGTACAACATACTCAAAATTGATAATCATTGGCAGACTGCGGGCGGCGCGTAGTCTATGTAATGAAGCATTATAAGACGACTTTTTTTGTAAATATTTCGTGCAAAGACGAGATTACCTTCTCCCCCTCGTTTTCGAGGGTGCTGAACACGATGCAAGTGGTGGGAGAAGTTTTTGACCGCCGCAACCCCCTGCAACTTTTTTGAAAATTTTTTTCAATATAATTTTTTTTTTTATGGGATGTTCTCGAAGAATGAAGACTAAGAGAAGTCTCATCAATATAGAGTAACCTGATTCGTGAGAGGCAAGAAGACTCACGCAAAAAAATCAGCCTAAATTGTGAGAGGCAAGGGGACTCATAATAACCAAGCACCTCGACTAATGAGAGGCAAGGGAACTTAAAATAAACAAGCGCCTCGACTAGTTAGAGGCAAGGAGACTCACGATAAATAAACACCCCGACTCGTGAGAGGCAAGGGGACTCACAATAAACAGGCACCTTCACTAGTGAAAGGCACTGTAACCTCCTCGTAGTGGACTTTGAAAACTAGTTCTTTCGTAGGCTGACTGCAGATGTCATCATTGCAAAATCTTCAGATTTTCAATCTAGATTTTGTTTGACCCCACAGTTGACGTCAGAGAATTTTTGCGCCACACTTCTTGAAGTTTGATACTGATTTAAATGCTAGGCCGCCGGTGACCGTGGTAGTAAGATGTAGTAATGAACCGCTAGTCTATGTAATAAAGGCAGAAATAGTGTAAATATTTCTTGCAAAGACATGAATACCCTCCTCCGTCCGTTTTCGAGGGTGTTGAACACGATGCAAGTGGAGGGAGAAGTTTTTGACCGCCGCAACCTCCTAAAACGGCCACCCCACTTATGGATCCCTTTATGTTTTGTATACGAGTCTGGGGAGTGATTTATCAACGGGTTATACTTGAAATAACGTGGAAGATGGTTATAGAGCAAGTTGAGTCCAGACAGCAGGCCGAGGAGTGGAAAATCATTTTTTATCAAATAATTCGGGTTCAAACGCGTTTCCCCCGTTTTTGGGGGAAACGCATTTGGGGTCGCTGATCATGGGAAAAATATTCATTTTTAGCTCCAACCCCTCTTCATCTCTCAAACGGTGAGTGAGCGGTGATTTCTGCCCGTTTGAGGGGGTTGGAGCTAAAAATGAATATTTTTCCCGTGACCAGCGACCCCGAAAATGAGGTATACGCATTTGAATCGAATCATTTGAAAAAAAAACTACACCTGAGGGTTTAATCAACCCCGTAGGCCTGCTGTCTGGACTCCACTTACTCTATAACCCCCTTCCATATTATTTCAAGTATAACCCGTCGATAAATCACTCCCCAAACCATAAAGGGATCCATAAGAGGGATGGCCATTTCAGGAGGTTGCGGCGGTTAAAAACTTCTCCCACCACCTGCATCGTGGTCAGCACCCTCGAAAACGAAGGGGGAAGGTAATATCGTCTTTGCACCAAATATTTACAAAGAAGTCGTCTTATAATGCTTCATTACATAGACTACGCGCCGCCCGCAGTCTGCCAATTATTATCAATTTTGAGTATGTTGTAACCTCCCGATCGCTTTGAAAATTGGATATGCTTTAAAGAGGCATATAAGCATTTATTTGGAAGAAAATAGTGGGTGTGCCTCTAGAACATCCCCTAAAAAAATATTTTTTTTATTTTGAAAAAATTTTTTCACCACTTTTTTTCGACAAATGGGCTCAATAATTTGTTCCCACATTTGCACTATCAGAAGCCATAACATATATTTTTTTCATGAAAATCGGTTTATCCGTTCTCGAGAAAAATTTTTTTTTCCATTTTTCATTTTACCCCCATAACTCCCGTAAAAATGGTTTTCCAAAAATAATATTTTGGGAAATTTCATCTAACACTACTATCAACTTGTGCTAAAAATTTCGACCGGATTGGTGCGGGGGCACCTAACACATGCTTATCCTGCTATGCCCATTTCATTATGACTCTATTACAAAAAAAGCTGACTTTTCTAGCATATCGATTTATTATTTAAACAATGGAAATTATTTCAAAATAAATTGATGTCACTTAAAAATAACAGACTGACAGTCCGATTTCAAAAAATAGGATTATTGACGAATTTTCGAGAAAAAAAATTATTTAAACAAATGGAATTCGTTTAAATAAATGATGGTTCATTAGATAATACAGATAAGATATCTAAAACATAAAATTTTATGAAAGAAAGCTGACTTTTCTAGTTTAATTTGAAAAAAGTTGAAAATAAATAATAATTGATTGTTTAAACAATTGAAATATATTTGAAAATAAATTGATGGCATTTAAAAATAATAGAATAATGTCAGTCCGATCTCAGAAAACATAATTTTAGACGAATTTTCAAGAAAATTGACTAAAAAATATCTGTTCCGCTAGCCCAATAGTAATAATTTTTGAAGAAAAAACGAGAATAAAGTGCTCAAAAAGCTCAATCCCTGAAGAATTTACGTTTTTTTGATGGAGATGTGTTAAGGGCGACAAATCCATAAGTATAAACATCAAATTCTTCGTGGGATTGTCGTCACCAAGTTCTATAAGTTTAATGCAAGATTTTCCCTAACCCTGAACAATTATTCAAAAAATCCCAAAAAGTAATTTTTCCCCATGCAATTTAAATGGGAAACTTCAGGTCTTCATAGGCACCATTTAAAATCAAAATTTTGAAAAACCAAAAAATAAGTACTTACTTTTTGGATTTGGAAACAAATTGGTGGGATCGAGACCCTCTATAATAAATTGAGTAATTTTGGACCACCCTATTACACACGTTCTGATCCCGTTTATTTATTTTAAGCTTAAAAATTGTGCGCACACAAAAATAAGCCTTGTAATGATGACATAATTTCTTGTGTTTTTTCTATCTTGAGCTATGTCCAAACTGCCAAACTGACATATACCAGAAGCCAATTCGGTCGTAATTTATGTTCGATAGAGTTAATCAACTCAGAAAATCTTTACAAGTATTCACTTGTAATGATGAATTTCCAAAAAGCCACCTAGCGTCCGAGCTATATCTAGAATATGACCTCAAATGAAGTGTTCTTTAAAATTTTAATAACAATATAATATTTTTTTATTAAAGGTGAGAACTCACAGACGCGTTTTGCGTTTTATTTTTTTGCGGCGATCATCCTATTGGTTAATTTAAATTCGAATTTCGGAAGGCGGGAATTGTTTAACTTTATTTTCGCCGCATTTTCATGGCGGGAAATGTTAAAAAAATTCAACATTTTGCTGCGAAAATCTTTTATCTCTGTCAATAAATGTCATTTACAATAAATGAGTGAGCATATGATTTGAGGTTATAAAACTTATAAACACTAATGAATGAAAATATGATTATATTGTTAATTTTAATCATTTTCTATGGCATCTTGGTTAAATCATGAAATACACATAATTGCAGCACAAATATACTTGTTCTGTTTCAATAATATTGAAATTACCAATTATTAAGATTTACTAACAGATAAATTGTAGGGTGTGTTTTAATAATGTAAAAAAGGTTCTTCCTTTATGTATTTGTCTCGTAAATTTCTCTACTTTTTTATTATTTCGTCAATGAAAATTATTTCACCCATATAGCAGAGTATATTTCAATTCACTGTATCATTTTTTAAATAAACATGTTTGATATTAGTTTACTTGCTGGCACTTATGAAATGCCAAAATTTGCGGATAAACGCGATGATAAGTATTAACATTTTACGCATTTATTTTTCCGCAAAACGCAAACGCAAAACGCGTCTGTGAATTATCACCTTAATGTGTATATGACAGGAACGCCAAAAGAAAAAAAAATTATATTTAATCAACGGGTATACACTGATTCTCTGGGGCAAACTTAAGAATTCAACCTTCTATTACGCACTTTCGACTTATTTATAATACATTTTTTTGACGTTGTATTTTCTCGAATAGCTGTCCAAAATTCAGAGAATCCAGCAGATGCACTAAAATTAAGGTAAGTTTTTGAATGTGTTATCACGAATTTGTATTTTCAAAAATAACATGGTGAAATTTATGGCAGCTAGAAAGCTTAAAAAATCTGAAAAATTCTCGGCCGACCAGAAAATACACCCTTTCTGGAGAAATCATCCGCCAAAAGTAATGTTTTCCCGGGTTAGACCGGAAAGTGAGCATCAGAGATCGGCAAAAGCTTTTCCGATCTCTGAAGGTAAAAAATGCTGCCAACTTATGGCTTTGCTTTCTCGTTACTATGGAAACAAACTTGTGTTAATTGTTGAGATAAGTGTAAAGTAGATAAATACATTTAACTTTTACGAGTTTTCAAAGATCAATGGGTCATTTAGTCAAATTTAATATTGCACTTTTTATTACAATTGTGCGAAGTAATCATCAAATAATTGAAGAGCTAAGTGGATAAAGGTGTTATGTCACAAAAACACGTTATTGAGTAATTTAACTCGAAAGTTTTTAGGCGAGAACTTTTTTGTTATAACGACTATATAGCTTGCATTTTGCGATGATATTGACATTTGATGTACTTTTCAGAGACAAATAACTAATGTTGTCAGTTGTCATTATTTTCGAAAATTTTATATAGGTAATTAATGTACATAACACCTTTATCCGTTCATAAGTTTCTCTGAAATAAATAAGGAATTAGTGAATAAAAGTGTTAAGAAATTAAACTTATTTTATTATTATTAAAACATTGTACAATTTTTAGGTAGTCGGACAGTTCTACGATTTTGAGCCACAGTTTGGTCATTTCCAAGTATGTTGTGATACTACGGCCTTACCATTCATTTACGAATGGTAATTGTTCTTTAAGATTGGTCAATTTTCCTACACTTAGGCTGCCCTTGTTTTCATTAAACACCGTTAGAGCAATACAGTAGGAATTTATCTTATGCATATTCCTTTTCTTTAAAATATTGACTTTGTGAAATGGAGTCATTTCATCTAGTGATGTAATAGTAGCACCCATAGGTGCCATTTTATACCGTCGTGAAAATAAACCTTTTCATTGTTCTAGTTTTTCTTCCTGTTGTACAAATTGAGTTTTGAGGCAATTCCATCAATATCCTTGAAATGATTCTTCATATCTACGACCACGGCGTCTTTGGGAGTTCTTAAAATTTCTCGATACTGGTCCGGAACGTAGATGTTTTGATGTTTCCTTAAAATTTTCTCGACTCTGCCAAAGTCTCTGTCTGAATCTAAATATGAATGTCCCACCTCCGAAAATTTATGGTCGATAACTTTAAATTCTCTCTTTAAAATCAACAACTGGTAAAGTGTAATTATATTGAAGTTTTTATTTTGTCCACCACAGGAGTCGGGCCAAATTATAATGTGATCGATCTTTTCTTGGAAATATTTCTTGTAAATTTGTGAAAAGGTATGTAAGCAATTAGCAATTTCTAGGCTTTCACGGCTGGCCATATCTTCAGTCCATGTGAAAAAGAACGTTTTTTTTTTTCAGTATTCCTCAATGTATGTATGCCAAGGTTGTAAAACCACATTTGACGAAGGTAAAATGCTTTCGATGTACTTAATTTTGGCAGCGGCATGGTTTGCTGAAGATCTAAAGTAAGAAAGCAAATCGTTCTATCTACTGTAACTTTTGCTTCGTCACGCTTTTGTTGTTCGAAAGCTAGTTTGTAATTTTCTCCGTATTCTTTAGTATTATTTATTTTATTTTTTTTAACCCAATAGATGTAAGCATAGCGAACCGTATAATTCTTAAATGATAACCTTACAAACCCAAATGACCTTTGACTTGATTGGCGTAATTATCATACTTATTAATTTTTCCGCAAGAATTTCGGAATTCGACAGATTTGCCTTAAACAATTTAATGCTCTTTCAAAATATTGGGTGGGCAGAAGCCATACCAGATATCAGTTTTGCTCTTGTCATAAAAATTTCTACGGTCCAGCCCTCTTCTACTTGTCAGCATAAAAATGTTTGTACAAAAATCAACACCGCAAAGCGTCACTTTCCAGTATTTCTGATTTACAGACTAATTTGCTAGAATACTTTGGTAAATTCGTATTTTATTATTGCATTTTATATTGACAATGTTTTGTTTTTAAAACATTATTAAAACTTGCCTGGGAAGAAATTGCCACTATGTGACTGATTTCTGCTGAATTTTCAAAAGGTATAAATGTGTTTACAGCAATTAGATACTCAAGTACCATCTCGACTCTTGTACCATCTCATACCATTTCGAAATTGAACGAAATGAATATATGGATTAAAACACTATAAGCACTATTTCCAAATATTAGCCAATTTATAAACATCTTACATGATTCATGAAATCGTTTATTCATTGCCATTTGTAATATCAGTTTACTACGACTGGCCATTTTCACTATAATAGTAAGAAACACTTAACACAACTTGTCACATTACTGTCAATGTAACATAACTTTAAAAGCAAAGTGTTTTGGATTAAAACAATTTAATATCGCACAGTAATGGATAAAGGATCATGACACCTTTATCCATTAAATTATATACAAACCATATGTACATAACACCTTTATCAAACATTAACACGCATTTAGGAAAGGTTTATTGTCCCAAAAACTTATTGAAATGATAGATTATAAGTTAAAATAGTTGTCTGTGTAGAAATCTCAAAATTTTCAAAAATGTCACATAACACCTTTATCCACTTAGCTCTTCAATTATTACACTGAAGATTTGAGCTCGATCCGATGTGTAGTTCCAGAAATATACTGCTTCAAAATCTAATTCTTCATAAGCTGAGGCGGTCGAATCGCTGACGTAAATGTCTCTACCTCGCTTACCTAATAACCTTACCCACCGCAATCGAATGTCAGTGTTAGTATTATAGCACAGTACCTAGAAATTTTTGTCGAAAACCCGACATCTAAATATAATCATATATTATCAAAAATACGATACCGCGACGCCCGTACCATGTCGATACGGAAAGATCAGCATCGTAAATCGCACGCCGAAATTCGAAAATTCGGCTCGACACGAGACAGGAACGAATCAAAATTGACATTTTTGGCATTTTTCTATTAACCTACATGTTATCTTTTATATAAACTATTTCTTATCTGACAGATATATCGTAAAAGCGCCACGTGTTGATACGTTCTTGATTAATTTTGAAGAATATAGAGACCCTAGAAAGGTCTTTTTTTATATTTCGCTCTAGAATTAATAGATTTTTCAGAAAATGTAATAAAAAAATAATGCTAAATGAGCCCATTCACAAGTTATGGAAAATATGAATTCAGATTTTGAAACGTTACAAGCAGAAATTGAAGTTTTATAATAGTGTATTTAGTGTATTAGAATAGTGTAATAGAATATTTTATTTAATTAGTTATTATTGTTTGGCGTTGTATTTGTTATAAAATTTATCAAAAAAAATATTACCAAATTGATTTTATATGACAATGTCAGCCGAAAAAAAAATATTGTACCGAAAAACAGTGTTTTGCAGGTCTCCCCAAGCTTCCAGGACTCGCCTGCAGCTCGTCCTGGAATCTCTTTCTGGCCTTCCTTCTTTTTAATTAAAAATCTGATATTATAATTTTCAAAAATATAATGGCAGCTTTAATACGGCGAACTGAAGCTGGTTTTTTAAATTGTTATACAGTCTGCAATAATGAAACCACCATTTTATTTTTAAAAATTATGTATCACATTCTTAACTAAAGAGACGAATGGCACCGAACAACTTTTCTCAATTTATTTATATAATTTATTTAAGATTTAAGTCCGCCACATTGAATCCATCAAAAATTTCTAACGTAAGATTTGTGATCAGCGAGTCCAAATACTAGGATATTAATTGAATATTGCATAGCTATTCAGGAGAACATACCCCATTGTATTATCTTCGTACTACTTATATACCATGTTTTAATCCCATTCTTTAGATAGGTGCCACAAGAAATTTAAACAATATATATTCTTTTGTTAAACTGAAATACACGAAACAACATGACAAACAAATTATTAAAAGTCATAGACCAGCAAAGATGTACCTACAGCTAATGCCATTTTTAAATTATTAGAAATGTTAATATACAGAGTGTTTGGTAAAGCGATGCCGACCCTAAAGTTTATGAGATGATAAAGATAAAGATATGGAGGTATGGGGGTCACTTGGCATCTATATGACCAAATATACCTATATGAAAAATGTTAGTCATTTTTATAATGCCAATTTTGTACTTGACTCTGAAATTCGACAGTTAAGTGACCATTACAACTTTTTTTATAAATGCATTTCTTATATTTTTCTAACCAACAGAAACTTCTAAATTGTTTGTAAGTTTATTTATTTCTAATAAAGAAAAATATTTCAGAATATCAAAAATTATATTTAATAATTACGTGAATGATTAAAAATTGATATTTTAAAAAAGCACAAAATTCGTATTATAAAAAAACCGTAGCATTTTCGGTATAGTTATGTTTGATCACATAGATGCCAAATAGCCCTCTATACCTCCCCATTCATGGTCGACATCGCTATCAAACACCCCGTATAGTTAAATTATGACGATATTCAGTTTTTGAAGTTATAGGTATTCATTGTACTTACTATATTCCATTCTGATTTCTTCATAAGCTCTGTAGAAGAAATATATCCTGGTAAAATTACCAACACACAATAAGTAAACCACATCATCTTGGGTAGCAGGTGTAGTTTTTACTCAAATTGAAGTAGTGATGATATTTTTATTTATAGGTACACAGGCAATCAGTACATAATTGATATATTTTTTATTATTTTGTAGTAAAATTAATGACTGCAATTATCACAGATAACTAACTAATACATGATCGTTGTCCCACGGCAATAATTCAGGAATATATATTTATATAATTAAAACGATTAA
Organism: Rutpela maculata; assembly: GCA_936432065.2. NCBI lineage: Eukaryota > Metazoa > Arthropoda > Insecta > Coleoptera > Cerambycidae > Rutpela > Rutpela maculata. Next base: position 49,828,865 of record OW386285.2, read on the forward strand.
ATGCGAAAATGCATCTTTACTTTTTGCATACTTTTTAGCAATGCAGTTAGTACTACTATAATTCTTTTTCTGAGAACATTTTCTTACAATGTAATTGAAAATTGTTTTTAAATAAGAAATATTACACATTTTTATTATTTTTACAAGTTTTATTATTTTAAAAACATCAATGAATATTCTTTTTTGCCTGCACATTATCTGATTATCATTCGAAATTTTGGTTATCTGTGTTAGCACTAGTGTTTGCAATCTCAAAATCGGAGATTTCAGCGTTATATCGTAACCGATAATCCCAGGATGGCAGTCGATTGGATTCGATGATTTTCTGTTTTCTGTGCAGGACATAGAATAGATTGGGTATGTTCAATGCATAGACATCGTAATATTAGAAATGGACCAGCGTTGCCATTGGATCCAAAATTAACGTACGGGTATCGAAACAAAAAAGGTACTGATATTAACAAAAAAGTACTGATGTAACTAAAATTTATTAGCGAGTGGGAGAAATCCCAAAAAAACATTATTTCGTTTCCCGAATAAATTGTTTAAATTAGGAGTCTAAAGTTACAATAAGCCAGTAAAACTTCATACAAAAAATGTACTGACACAATGAAAGTAGGCACTGACACTGATTATGGTCAAAATGTACCGATTTCGTATTCAATTGATAGCAAAAATAAATGGAGTAAATGCCCTACAATTACGAACAGCAATAAGACTAAAGATGACTAGGGTTGGAATAAGAAGTCAAATATGGAAATACATTTGAAATAATGGATCTCGTTTCGAATATAATAGTAATTTTGTAACATTTTAAATAAAGTTTTTGAAAACAAAGCCTGCTTTTGTTGAAAAGAAAACACGTAATTAATTTTCGATTAAATGAAAAATTGCCTATTGATATTTTTTTGTAATTTTTTTGTAATTGATAAAACTTGATGGTATGTTTAATATTACCAATAAAAAAGGATTTTTATTCTTCTCTATTTTTAGAGAAGTACTCGAAATAATTGTGAACATCAATTTTAAAAAGATTTTTAAGACTTCGAAAATCTAGACTTTAAGATACCTACCATTACAATTTTTTTCCTATAACTGTATGTTTTATTTTGTTCTAACCCACAGAAATTTTTAAATTGTTTTCCATTTGAAAGTTTACTTACTTCGGATAAAGAAAAGAATATTTCAAAAGTTGAACTCAGTGCATAATAATTACATAAATGATGAGAAATTAAGATTTAAAAAAATACAAAATTGGCATTATAAAGAAATCGGCAGCTACTGGAAGCGGCTGGAACCTCCCCCACCCCATACATCTTTAAACACGAAGAAAGCACTAAATTGTATGCCATAACGGCACTAAACGTAATCCGATCTCAACCATAACCTCTATTCAATAACACTGTGTTTTGTAAACAAATGGTACGACTTTGCGTCAGATTGTTCCAATGGCAAGATACCACCAACTATCTTGACGTGATAATGGACGAAGACTTAACGTGGAGACTGAACACAGGAGCCATCGTCAAGGGGGCCAGGAGGACGAGAGCTCTAATCTACCCATGGTGGGCAGACAGAGCTGACTCAACCTGAGGAACAAGCTCACGCTTATCAGGTCACTGACTTACGCATCCATAGCCTGAGGCTACCAAGCAAACACCTACCTCCAACAGATTCAGAGAATGGAGAATTTCGCCCTTCGAACGGCGGTGGCGCACCTTGGTTCGTACGCAACGAAGACATCTTCAGGGACTTGGAGTACAGCGTCACCGCAATCATCAAGTAAATAGCCAAGAAGATCTACACCCTTGCCGAGGAGCACGGGAATCCGTTGGTCAGGGAGGCTACTGACTACGACCCAGCAGACGCTAAGACGCACAAGAGGCCGAAGATGAAAGTTCTGGACAAGGGTTAGTATGTGAACCATACCACCGCCGACGAAACCAACCCACAGAAGAGACATGACGATCAACCATCCACCCACTACCCTTTGGGTACCGGACAAAACACCGTCAAGTACCTGTAGTCACCTAGCTCCGAGCAGACCAAAACTGCTACCAAAGCAGTTAGGTCTGCCCTACCTCGAGCTACATAGCTCATCCTTACCTTACCGATGATCCGGATGACAAGATGTCACACCACATCCTGTGTACCGGAAGTCAATCCCTGCCAAATAAACCCAAAGTTTCCTAACAGACCGATGACAACCTGGCGAAGAAAGAACACGAAGACAGAAGAGCGCCAGAAGATAGAAGCCTCAGCCAGCAAGGTCTGCACCGCTCACATTTGTGAGTGAGGCGACGTAAAGTAGGCTCGCCCACCCTTCACGAGGCCTATCCAGGTCTACAGCAATATACTGGGGTAAAAGGCAATAGTCCTGCCCGGCCCCAGACATCCGAGACAGTCTTCTATAGCCAAGAATATTGGCAATGTTGTTGAGTAGGAATGCACGTGACGTGACGAGTTTCACGGCGCATCGGCTCCGCGCATCGATCGTGCCACGCGAAAAGCGATCTTACGTTTCATGATTGCTTCGTTTTTTAATTTTTTTCACGGAAACCAAATCGAAAGGATATGGTTGAAATAGGAATTTTTACTGCTTTTTAATGGTTCGATTCACTGAACTCTACTATTATAAATGGAAGGCCAATATAGGTATATGCGCGTGAACAAAATACGGCAATTACGCCAGAGATTAAAACTCAAAATATAAAGCCACGCGTCGACGCAGTAGAGAAATTGATGTCTGTGCTTGAACCAAACGGCTGTCTACGGAAGTTATGCGCTAACGCGATTCTGTGTTTTATTCGTTTCTCATAGATTCCGTAGCGTAAGTCTTGGATTAGATGTAATTTCCAGAGTCGGTGTCACTCATTTTATTCTTTGTTTATTTCTGTCATTTATGTAAAGTTGTTATAAATTTATTATTTTGTGAAATATATTTTGTGACTGTTATAAACAGTTAATTGAGACAATAGGGTGCAATCTTGTATGGTACTGTGTTGCAAGAATCGTTGCAAAGTCCCGGGTTTTAAACAGTTGCAGTAACAATAAGACCGGCTCTGGCGTATTTTGTAGTGCGATTGCGCTCCGCTTTAAGGTCGCCATACTAGCGCGAGGTTCAATTTCACGTAAAAACTTGGTATAGATATTGACCTTCCATTTATATAGTAGAGTTCAGTGGTTCGATTGTAAGTAATCATAAAATAAACAACTTGTGGTGCCAAAACGGCACTAAACGTAATCTGAACTCTACCAAAACCTTTTCAGATTTTCAAGAGCAGAAACGCTCATGCAAACTTTCATCCAAATCCGTTTAGTAGTTTCGCCGCTATCGTGCTAAAACACAAACACACACTGGCATTTTTCAAAAACTACTTTTTTGGATTCCCGGGAACTCAAAACGTAAAGATCTGATCTTATCTCAATTTTCGATTATGGACCAATTTTAGTTACCTCCCACAATTTTGTGAGGAGGTTAAAAATCCGTAGCATTTTTCATATAAGTATGTTTGGTCATATTGATGTTAAATAACTTCCTGTATCTCCCTATTCAAGGTACGCATCGCTTTACCAAACACACTGTATAATGCAGTTTCAAGTGTAGTTAGCAATGCGTTTTAAACACTTTTGAAATCAGTAGGAGAAAAAAATACACTAAATTAAACCAATAATCGGTAGTAGGGTAGCGTAATTTTCGTATATGTGGCGTGGCCATGTTTTTAAAACTTAAATTAATCAATTTGATACGAACTTATTCGTCTGCCTTTGTCTCGTCTATAACTTATTTCTTAACGTTTTGAAAAACGTACTATTTTGAATCCGCAACCTCTTTTTCCTTTAATTCGAGATAAGCGCATCAATTTTTTTTTCTAGGATAGCTAAGGACCACGCTAATGAGCTTTTATCCTGTCGTATCGGTTTAAAGTGAACTGTTAAAATCATGTATCACAAAGCCCTGATGTCAATTGTAATTTACCTTTTAGATTTGATAATCTTTGCCTGTCCATACGAAAATACCGCTTAGAATTACTTTTACGAGTTCACGTTTTGAGAAAAATCGAAAGCGTGTATTGTACAAATAAATAAAAAAGTACGTAGGAGTATCTGTATCACCTACAAACATTTTTTTAATGAATTGTTGACAGTTCGGAATACAACGAACCCAGACTATCCTTGACTTTGAGTTGGACGAGTAAAAATAAATGTCTGATTTGACTTACCAGTCTTTCATCTTTCCGCCATCGGTCATGTGGAGCTTAGAAAAATTTCATTAGCAACGTAGCCCAGACGACAGAACAATTTATAGTGAAATATACAAAAACTTGCAAAATGAATAATATATTTTTTAATGAGTCCGTGAAAGTGTATAGAATAATATCCTGAAAAGTTTACAGAACATAAAAAAAAAGTGAAAAAAAAATTTTTTCATCCATTTTTTTTCAAAATGTTTAAATGAAGTCAGGAAAAATTTAAAAAAAGTGGATAGACCACGTGTTTCTCAACAAAAAATGTCATAAAACTTATCGCTAAAGCCATGGTATTCCAAAAAATAGTGAAGTAACCTTGTCACTCTGCGCGGCTAAGCGCACGGTTAAATGGGACCTCTAAAAATTCTTAGCAGTTCTAATGAGTAAAATAAATCTTTTTTCTCTTTCTGATTACACATTTTTAACATTTTTTCTTAGTGAACAGGAGAATACATAGTGAGTATGGAGGCAAAATATATAATACACAGACACCACACATAGCCGCTGAATGGCTCGCATGAATTTTTACGTGCCTTTACTGCATTGTATTTATTACAGGTACACCTATCCACATTTCAGCTGTATCCAATGGCTTCCTTATACATTTGTTAATGGCATGGTCACTTTAAGGATTATTCCATGAGAAGGGGGACGTGAATACAAAAAAATAAAACTAGATATTCTGTGAGTTATTGTCTGTACAAGAACCAGAAACCTCAAAATATTTTTTTACTTCGTCCACCCCCACTACCTATTACCACCCCCACCCCACTACCGATGTGGGGTATCGTTTTATGGGTTTTTGTGGTAGAGAATTTCAAATATTATATTATTAAAGTTCCATAAACAATTATTTCCACATACAAAGTTTTTTCGTTTTGAGTGACTTGGATAGAGAATCTGGATGTGAAGTAGTGATTCCTTGTGCAGCGGTTTTTTTAGTAGTTTAACACTATGACAGTATGAATGCAAAGATATTCATGTGAAGCTAGATTATTTTATATGTGAGACACCACCATGTAACTTTTTGTAACGCGAATTACCCTAAAATATATATTTTCTTTAATATCCTTTTCTTCGTTCCATGATTTTGTTGATAATTCAATATCTCTTAATTTGAGTCAGCGTGAAACTAATAGTAATAAAGACATGTTTTTTTTTTTCACTTCCAACATATGTTTAATTTTGTTTTATGCAAAATATATAAACTTCAGGTCCTCGTTTCCTTTTACCCATCACAAAATTTTGAACTTTCATTAAGTTACCTCGGTGATTCCAGAAGCAGTTAAGAAAACATTTAATGTGACAGTCAAGATTTTTGATCCCAGTTTGATTGAAATTTTATTAAGCATAATATATTGTTTCCGATAATCGTCACCATATTGATAAGATTTCAAAGAGTAGCCAGAAAACAAAAAATATACATATATGGTGGTGGCCAAAACTCTCAATTTAAAAACCGATACCTACGTAGTTGAAAGATTAAAAATTCTTAGGCTTAGATGGTATAGATGGGATATGCTAATTCTTTCTGTACATCTATAATAATATTAAAAATCCATGATAAATGAATATATATTCAGTTCTTGGTTATACAAATAAACATTTTAACATTGTATAAATTAAAAATTGGTACTTCAAAATATATTCTCTTGTTATTCTAATATTTTTTGTTTCTTCCTCTTTTACTTGGTTGTGGGCGAGTCACACATATCTTTTACTAGATTAAACGAGTCGCTACAGATGGTATATGTGGTACATTAAATAGGTCAGCTGGAAATTGGGTTATGAGAAGAAAAGTAGTTGTATTCAATGCAGAAGATGCCATGACAGCAGACAAATTTAAAATGAAAGTTGTTAATGTTATTTTTCAAGAAATAGAGGAAATCGCTAAAGAAATGGATCTGCAAATAGCTCTTTTCATTAGTTGACACTAATTCTTAAAGTACGATATATTTGTTTCTAAACAATCACTGCCTTGTCCGGAGGAAATCTATATCTATGAAAGAATACCCCGACTGACTCACTGACTGGTCTATCAACGCACAGCTCAAACCGCTGAATCTAGAAACTTCAAATTTTGCATAGAGATTCCTAGAATTACGCAGGCAACCACCAAGAAGGGATTTTTCGAAATTCGAACCCCAAGAGGGTGAAAGCGGGGGTGGTAGATCGTTTAGAGCGCACCCTTATTTTGAAATCGCGTAAGTCAGAAACGTGATTATTCGAGCGATGGACTCTTCTGCGGAAATAAGAAGACACATATTCGACGGTTTTCAAAAAGAGACCCCGAAGGGATGAACGGGGAGGGCGAGGTTTTTAAGTTTTTCGGAAACGGTTAGGCCTAAAAGCGTAAAATATGGCAGAAATACTCTTTATTGGAATCTATTAGACACGAGTAAGACGAAATTTCGATTTTCACTTTTTGAATGGGTGAAAACGGGCGTGGTAGTTGGTCTAAAGGCTACCCGTATCTCTGAACCCCGAACTGGTGAACAGAGAGAGGGATTAAAATAAGTATTTTTTCTTTTAACTCACTCACAAAAACATATTAATTAATTGTTATTAAGTTGCGATGCGCAGTGAGTTTCCTCCAGTGCAGTGGACGCGCAGTGGATTTTCCCGAGTACTATGGATGCGCAGTGGGTTTCCTCGAGTACAATGAATGCGCAGTAGTTTTCCCCGGGTGCTAGGGATGCGTAGTGGGTTTCCTCGAGTACAATGAGGCTGTTTCTGGGACTTCATTGGGCAACCTCTATGTATTTCGATGTGTTGAATATGAATCCGATGTCCGCTTAGCTCCATTACCACCAATTTTTAGTAAATTGCGAAAATAACCTAAATTATGAGTTTTTTTAGGTTATTTTTGCGATTTACCAAAAAATGGTGGGTGATGGAGCTAAACAGACAACTCATTCGTATTCAGCACGTCGAAATACATATAGGGGCCACCCAATGGAGTTCCAGGAACAGACCACTATTTTTATTTTGTGGAGCTGTGTTATAAATTAATCAGGTCTGGTGAAGATGCGAATGGTACGTATAGTTTTTATACCCTATTTTGCTCTTCGAAGTATTTAATAAAAATCGTATTTATTGTTGATAAAGTTGTTAATAATTATATCTAAAATTTGGTATTATAGCGAGATCTGGAACTAGATTATATTTTGATCTTATTCCGTAGAAGGGTTGGGGGTAGGTACCTAAATGGGGCTAGATAAGTAAAGCAAGCATTATCAGCCCCACCGCATTATTATTAAAGGCGATAAAAAATATATATAATGTGATTTATAGTGTGTACAAGAACCAAAGGTTTCAACATTTTTTTTAGCATCAGCCACCCCCACTACCACCACCACCCATTATTGAGAGTAAGAAAAATAAAATTGTGATTTAGTGTGTACGAGAACCAAATTATGCGATTTTAGCAATAAATCGTTAAGGACTATGTGTATACCTACATTATGGCTTCAAAATGTCAATTTAACTTTCTCGCCAGTGTAGACAACAACGTATAAGTATCAAATACTATCCTACCAATGGCATTTATTATATTATTAAAAATGAATTTATATACAAGTAAATGCCAACAGCTACTAATTCTTCGTTGACAACAGATATTGCAAGATAGTGTATATGTGGTTGCCTATACACTAGATATAGAATTATTCTCGGGGATAATATAACTAGTGTTATGATTATCATCGGTGATAGCCCGAGGTAAAACCGATGAAAATTGACCGAGTGCGAAGCACGAGTTCAATTTTCTATAGGTTTTAAGGAGTGGTATCACCAATTATTAATCATAACACGTGTTATATTTGGTGAGAGAATATAATGAACGTTAACAGAAAATAAATTTTTTAAAAAATCAAAAATTTTAAACGTTTGACAGTAAATATTACAATCAATACAATAATTATTTATTTATTCATTACAATACATATTTTCAACGTTAAATGTACAGCTTTGTTATACATCAGTACAATAATTATTTATTTATTTATTACAGTACATACTTTGAACCGAGGGGGCAACCGCTGGCGAAATTTTGTACACCTAATACCTATTCTAAAAAAATACCCTTTATTTCCCCTTTAATTCCTTGTAATTCCCCTAATTCCTCAAATACCTTTATTTCCTCCTAATACCCTAATATTTTCTAGATTATCTCGGGAAAGGTGCACTTTTTGATAAAAATACCTATATACAAAATTGTTCCTTATAAAATTTTCTATCAAAAATGTCTCTACACTTTTTTCCTAAAATTAATAGTACCGTGGGAAATAAGGCGCACACATAAGAGTTGGTTCCGGTCAACACAATAAATTGTAATCTTTACTATAATCTACTTTAAAGTTCAATACTTAACGCTAAAGCAGTAGCTACTAAAGTCCGCCTAAAATTAAAATAAATTCCTCTCACCCCTATAAAATAACGCGATTTTTGATGAAGCGAGAATATTGTATACCGGGTCGCTCAGAGACACTGTTGTAACTTTTGAATGGGCGAATGGATTTTTTTCAAATTTGGTGTAGTAATATGGGATATAATTTCCAATTATATAATGTAAAGAACCAGAATGTCCGACTTCCGGTTTCGATTTTACCCGAAAGTGGGTTTAAAATACCCGGTTATTGCGTAAAATCCCGCACATTGGCAGCCCTGAACAGTAACAGCGTTTACAGCAAGCTCTAAAATAATGCAGTGACCTTGGGTCGTCTGAGATATAGTGGGATAAATTGAAATTTTTTACATTGTGGTGGTGTATAGATATTTATACTTTTTTCGCGTAAAGACAGCTTTGGAAATAGCCATACGGATATTCAGCGAATTATATGACTTGCGCTGATTACATTTGCGCCTCATTTACCAAAGTGCTATTAATTTTAGGAAAAAAGTTTAGAGAAGTTTTTATAGAGAATTTTATTAGGAATAATTCTGTATATAGGTTTTTTTATGGAAAAATGCACCGTTCCAGAAATAATCTAGAAAATCTCAAAATGGGGGTGGAAACGACGTCCTCTAGGGGATGAAGCACGCAATTTTTGAAACTTTATGAATTTTGTCCCATATATTACAATTTTAACTGTTATATTACTGAAGTATTACAAGACATCGTGCAAAGTTTTAAAAATGAAAAAGCTAGTCATGGAGAAATTGTAGAGGTAGGAGAGCGATTTGTTCTAGCTTTATACAACCTCCGCAGAAAAAAAGTCATACAGATTCATGACTTTTAACAAACTTGTTGGTAAAGCGAACAATACTGTAATATTATCAAAACTACCAACAATTTCTGCTGCTGCACGGCAACACTCATATCACTTTTTTTACCAAATTCAAACATGGAAAAACGTTGCGTAGAAGCTACTGATTGGGGACGGAAAAAGTTGGCGGTATATTAACCCGAACTAAGACAACAAAAGAACCAGCTCCCGAATCTGTTATAACACTAATTTCTTGTTCATGCAAATTAAGGTGCGAAAAGAGGTGCAGTTGCAGAAGAGCAGTCTTACGTTGCTCTACAATGTGTTACCATTACCACGGACAAGCATGCATGAATGTCGAATCTATGGAAGACCATGAAGATTAATTAACGTAGGTAACCTTTTGATAATTAGTGGATTCGGCCTACAGGGGACACCACACGCCAAGTACTTTACCTCTAGGGTGGCGTGGAAACAAGTACAATATACAATATTCACGTTTCTTTAAAAATCGCGTTATTTTATAGAGGTGAGAGGGTGGAAGTGGTACATTTATTATAATTTTAGGTGGAGTTTAGTAGCTACTGCTTTAGCCTTAAGCTTTGAACGTTAAAGTAGATTATAGTAAAGATTACAATTTATTGTGTTGACCGGAACCAACCCTTATGTGTGCGCCTTATTTCCTACGGTATTATTAATTATAGAAAAAAAAGTGTAGAGACGTTTTTTATAGAGAATTTTATAAGGAATAATTGATCAAAAAGTGCACCGTTCCCGAGATAATCTAGAAAACCACAAAATGGGGGTGGAAACGGCGTCCTAGGGGATGAAGCACAGTATTTGGGGGTGGGAACTTTTCGGTTTAGTAATGCTATCCTTAACGTTTCTACCAATTTTCAAAACTTTATGAATTTTGTCCGATATAAATCGTTATATTACTGAACTAGAAGTCCATAGTATCATCGGTAGTTTAATTAAATTAAATATTTTTTCTTTACTAAATATTTTTAGCGCTAATCTCTGCGTTAATGTTTTTTCAGCACTGACGTCCTTTATATAAGAATTGGTATGTAATTCTTCAAGATAAACATTCCATTTCAATATTTTTACACTCTAATTCCCTCATAATACCTGTTATTTCCTCTTAATTCCCTTCTAATACCTCGTAATAATAGTTATTTCCTCCAAATTTCCCTGTAATTCCCTTAATACCTAATAATTCCTTCCGAAATACCTTCAATTCCTTCCTAATTCCTTCCTAATTCCTTCCTAATTCCTCCGATTTGTACACTATTTCCCCTCAGCAGTTGCCCCCTCGCTTTGAACGTTAAATGTAGTTTTGATATACAACTTGTGGATTATCGCATTCGGTATGGGAAACTGAAACACTATTAGATGTTTCAATCCCTCTCATCTTATTTACTATTTCAGAATGTCGTGGGGATTGCATTTGTAAATAAGACTTTAAGGACTTTGAGTTATTGTGACCAGTTGTTATCTTCATGACTTGTTGCTCTGGTATATCTACGTTTGCCAAATGGGTTACAGCTGCTGATCTAAAAGAGTGACTTCCCAGATAGCATTTTTACATTCAGAGCATGTGCTCGGAACGTACTTTATGTACCCATGGAACTAAGAATGAATATTCATTATGTATTCCGTGTAGAAAATCTGAATGTCAGAGAGACGTACAGATGACCGCCTCTCGATATACGAGTAAGATTCCTACAACGTACCCATAGACCAAAACGGAACTTGATATGAACCAGAAACGTATATTGACATACTGATAGATACATGAGGTATATAGGAGGAAGGTCCATCCTACATTCACAATGTACACTGCATGTTCATGGTATATGAGTACTACCTTCGCAGGAATTAAGCCGTAGGTGCCTGATATGTTACCTATAGCGACTATAGCGACTCACTCACTGAAAATCGAGAAGTTCCAAAAGCGAGAAGTTTCCATGGAGTCGCTAAGAAACGAAAAGGAAAACTCGATCCATAATGGAGAAGTTTCCATGGAGTCGCTAGGAAAAATAAAAACATTCGATATAAAAAATATAATATCAATATACTTAAAAATACTCAAATCACATAAAATATGAACATGTATTAAAAACAAATATAAGTATATTTACTTCCATTTTAATTTTATTTATAGCGATAACGCTATAAATTTGGTGACCCCGACGTGATCATTTGATGTCCAACGTGATAAATATATACAAGAAGAGATTCGATATATCAACTACCGTTATAAATTGACCATTTTATGAAGAGAAGAATTTTCCCGATGAATTTTGAATAGAGGTTCCAAAGTTGAATAGATGTTCCTATAATTTATGGTAATTTCCTAATTCAATCAACTGAAGTTGTATATTACAAGTACTGTCATCTGTTGATGAGTGAGTTAAAGTACATTCCTTTTTTATCTGAGAGAGTAGTCAATCAATCAAACAATCACAATCGATTAGTTATGCAAAGACAACCTTCAGACGAGGATTTTCCTCAAACTCATTATGTCACCTCTGTCAAACTACCCCCATTCTGGAAATCAAAACCAGAAATTTGGTTTACCCAGATCGAATCACAGTTTTCTGTTGCAAAAATTGTCAATGACAAGAAAAAGTATGATCAGGTTATAGCTAATTTGCCATTAGATGTGATAGATAATATATACGATATAATATCTGATCCCCCGGAAACGGATCTCTATATAAATTTAAAGAAAGTTTTAATTTCACGTTTATCATCGAGTGAGGAAAAATGTCTGAATGATCTGTTATCAGGTTCTCAAATGGGCGATCTGAAACCTTCAGATTTCTATAGATCCATGCTGAATATGGTTGGAGGATTCAGCATGGTTAGTCAAGATTTATTGATAAAGCTATGGAAAAGACGTTTACCTCAAACAGTATATATTGCCATTACAGCTTCAGGGAAAACAGACACAAAAGAGATTCTAGATATTGCAGATCAGATCTGGGAGTCCTGTCAAAATTCAATGGTTGCATCGTACTCCAAAAATCCTCTTGACTCTGAGTCAACCCCGTTATCAGATTTAACTACCACTATCAAAAATTTTTCAATCACTTTTCATGATTCAATTAATCAAGTATTACAAAAACAAGAAATTTTTAATTCTCGATTAAACTCTTTAGAATCCAGACTTTCCAATCAATCCTTCGAGCCTCAACTTTCTACTTCATGCTGCAACAATTGCAAAAGTAGAAGCAATTCACAAACTCGTACCACTAATCGCAATCGTTCACCCAGCCGTAATAATGTTTCCAATAAATTTGATCGTACAGACAATACTATTTGTTACTACCATCAACTTTATGGTACCAATGCCTATCGTTGTGGAGGTGAATGGTGCAAATTCAGTAAGAATTGTAAAAAATCTGATAATTCTCAAAGATGACTGAAGTTTGATAATTCTATGACGTCTGATTTTGACATTTCTAACAGTAAACGTCGTCGACTTTTTATTTACGATAGATCTAACAACCTGAACTTCCTAATTGACACTGGTGCCGATTTATCTGTGGTGCCACGCAATGCTTTCACAGATTTAAAAAAGAATTTCGATACGATATTAACCGCGGCTAACGGTTCAACCATTTTTACATACGGTAAGAAACTGTTAAAGGTCAATCTAAACTTACGTAGATTATTTCCTTTCGTTTTCAATATAGCAGACGTTGACATACCGATAGTCGGAGCAGATTTCTTGTCTCATTTTGGTTTAGTTGTCGATCTTAAAGGAGCTCGAATAATTGATAACAAGACTAATTTGTCAGTTAATTGTTTTATTAAAAATAGTCCTTTAGACAATTGTAGATTAGATTCACTTAAATTATTTCCTTTGACAGATAAATATAACAAATTACTTTTACAATTTCCTAATTTAATTAGTTCCCCAGATTACAATTTACCTATTAAACATTCTATTGTACATCATATAGTTACTGAAGGTCATTTACCTTTTTCACGACCTCGTAGATTAGACAATCTTAAATTTAAAATAGCTCAAACAGAATTTAATAACATGGTAGAATTAGGTATCTGCAAACCATCATCTTCTCAAGTTTCCTCTCCACTTCATTTAGTGGCGAAAAAAGAGAATGACTGGAGACCTTGTGGAGATTATCGACAACTAAATACGATTACCATTCCAGACAGATATCCATTACCTCATATCCACGACTTTAGCTCTCAGTTGCACGGCTGCACTATTTTCTCCAAGATTGATTTAGTGCGAGCGTACCATCAGATACCTGTCGCTGAAAATGACGTTTATAAGACAGCTATAACAACTCCATTCGGACTGTTTGAATTTTCCCGCATGCCTTTTGGTCTACGCAATGCCGGTCAAACTTTCCAACGTTTTATGAATGAAGTACTTGTCAATTTACCTTTCGTTTTCGTCTATTTGGATGATATATTAATCGCAAGTCAATCAGATGTACAACATTTGGAACATTTGGAAAAGGTTTTCAAGAGATTAGACACATACGGAATTAACATTAAACCATCTAAATGTATCTTAGGAGTTGACAATTTAACCTTTTTAGGTCATCACATCTCTTCATCAGGTATTTTACCATCAACTGAGAAAGTCGAAGTCATTAATAATTTCCCTTTACCGACAACTCTCAAACAACTACAACGTTTCATAGGTATGGTGAATTTTTATCATCGTTTCATACCTCATTTTGCTGAAATATTACTTCCCCTATATTCTCTTTGTAACAGTTTATCTCATGATAAAATTACAAAGATTAATAGTTGGCCTGATCAATGTTTAGACGGATTTTCGAAAGCCAAAGATGCAATAAGTAATGCAGTAGTTTTAGCTCATCCTTGCAATAATGACGATACTATGTTATCTCTCTCAGTCGATTGTTCTAACCTTGCCATGGGTGCAGTTTTAGAGCAAAAAGATAATAAGGGATTTCTTGCTCCTTTAGCATTCTTTTCCCGTAAATTAACCACAGCACAAACCAATTATTCGGTTTTTGACAAAGAACTTTTAGCATTATATACTGCAATTAAACATTTTAAGTTTATACTTGAAGGTCGAAAGTTTAATTGTTTTACAGATCACAAACCTTTAATCAACGCTTTATTCACAAAAGCAGAAAGATCTCCTCGTCAAATACGTCATTTAGAATACATAGCTCAATTTTCTTGTAAAATACATGTTAAAGGAAAACATAATGTAATAGCTGACAGCTTGTCACGTATTTACGACACTTCTTCCTTAAAACAAGATATTTTACCACTTCAACTTAAAAATTCTCCCTTCCTTAATGTTAACTTTGACCTAAAGTTGCTTAGTGAAGCTCAGGAGAAAGATTCAAATCTCAACTATTTATTGTCAGATAAATCATCACTAACTAAAACCAATTTCATTTTAAAAAAGATACAAATTCCAGATTCAAATGATTTTATTTGGTGTGATGTTTCTCGTGCAAAAGTCAGACCTTTTGTCCCACTTGTTTACAGACGAACGATATTCGATATTTTTCACAACTTATCTCATCCTGGTATTAAAGCCACTAGACTGTTGATTTCAAATAACTATTTTTGGCCGAAAATGAACACAGATTGCAATTTATGGTCAAAATCGTGCATTAACTGTCAAGCTGTCAAAGTCAGTCGACATACGCGAAGTGCTCTCGGGAACTTCACCATTCCGAAAATCAGATTCGACCACATCCACATAGATTTGGTAGGACCATTACCTCCATCCAAAGGTAACTCTTACATTCTTACGGTGATTGAACGATTCACTAGGTGGCCGGAAGCGTACCCTCTTCGCGACATCACAGCAGAAACAGTTGCGCGTACTTTATTTCAAAACTTTGTTTGTCGATTCGGTGTTCCCTTGTCAGTAACGACTGATCAAGGAGTACAATTCGAGTCAAAATTATTTAATGAATTTGCAAAGTTTTTAGGTTTTCATAGAATACGTACAACTCCATATCACCCAGAAGGCAACTCTTTAATTGAAAGATTTCATCGCTCACTTAAAACTTCCTTGTTAGCTAGAGCCAATACATCACATTGGACAGATGAATTACCCATCATTTTCTTAGCATTTAGGACAACTCCCAAGGAAGATCTGCAATGTTCACCTGCTGAACTCATATATGGTCAAACCCTTCGTTTACCTGGCGAATTTTTCGTTGAATCGTATAATTCCCCAGATATTCCTTATTTCATTGACAAATTACGCATTTATTTTAATAATTTAAAATTTGTTCCTCCAACTTCGCATGGCAATTACAAAACTTTTGTTAGTTCAGATCTTGCCTCTTGCGATTTTATTTTCGTTCGCATTGAACGTTTAAAACGTTCATTTACTCCTTTATATGAAGGACCGTTTAAAGTTTTATCTCGTTCAGATAAGTTATTTACCTTTAAGAAAGGAGACAAAGTCATAACTGTCAATATTGATAGGGTTAAACCGGCTTTTGTATTAGTTGACAGATGTGACACTTTGCCTACCCCGATTAAAAAAGTACGTTTTGCAATCGACACGTTGATTGATTGACTATTTTCTTTTTTAACGAGGGGGTGTATATAGCGACTATAGCGACTCACTTACTGGAAATCGAGAAGTTCCAAAAGCGAGAAGTTTCCATGGAGTCGCTAAGAAACGAAAAGGAAAACTCGATCCATAATGGAGAAGTTTCCATGGAGTCGCTAGGAAAAATAAAAACATTCGATATAAAAAATATAATATCAATATACTTAAAAATACTCAAATCACATAAAATATGAACATGTATTAAAAACAAATATAAGTATATTTACTTCCATTTTAATTTCTCCATGGAAACTTCTCGCTTTTGGAACTTCTCGATTTCCAGTGAGTGAGTCGCTAAGAAACGAAAAGGAAAACTCGATCCATAATGGAGAAGTTTCCATGGAGTCGCTAGGAAAAATAAAAACATTCGATATAAAAAATATAATATCAATATACTTAAAAATACTCAAATCACATAAAATATGAACATGTATTAAAAACAAATATAAGTATATTTACTTCCATTTTAATTTTATTTATAGCGATAACGCTATATTACCCATGGATCATAAATCTATGATGCATGTATATTGTAGGAATGAACATTAAGTATCAGTGGCAGCTATAAGTACTTCACTCATGTCATGTATTTTCTTCAAAGTTTAATTATTATAAAAATTTATTACTTATTGTAATCATTGATGAGTCGCTGCTTCATTCTGAATATGTTCAGTATGACGCAGCGACTCATCTATGATTATAGCAAATAATAAATTATTATAATAATTAAACTCAAGAGAATACATGATATGAGTGAAGTACTTGCATATAATAAATCCAATATCTAATTTTAAAGTTTAATTGTTACAGTCAATTATTAGGTACTTACTCTAATTTTCCACATTTCATATTCCTTGTGAAGAATATTATGTAAGTAAATGTGGAATATATGCACAGAAAATTTGTTTTTACTATCAGTTTTCCACTAAAGTCAAATGTTTTATTCATCAAATTTTATTGAATGGAGCACACAAATGCTAAATAAACTTAAATAAAACTGTATTTGCTATAACAATACTTTACAAAGGTCCACGAATATATGTAAAAAAAATAGTTTTACGTTAATAAGATCTGTTAAAAACCATTTTAAAATGGATCAAACATTTATCACTCTAAGACTTCAGCTTAAAAATCATATTTATCGTGTTATTTATGAAAAAATCTAATGATCATATTACACTACCTTAAAGTTTTATCTATTTCAAATCGTATTTTAAATTGCCAAGAACAAAACATGATTTTATTTTATTAATTACTTTACATTGTTGTAACAATTAAGTATGCATCTTAAATTGTAAAATAGAAAGAGGTATAAATGAAACAGTTGTGTTACTTTAAATATATTTTTTTTGTTACAAAAATGAATTGTAATAATAAAAAACAATTGTGACAAAAATTTCAATTCAGATTTTTTTTAACAAAAAAATTTTCTTTGCAACTTATGAACTGTCATATTTTACTATAACGAATTTTTTGTCAGTAAGTAAAAAATAGTAAAAATTGGAGGGCTTACATTTTCAAAACCAAGTGTCCAGGTGTTGCCGATGGTGATACTTGTAATTGCGAAAGTCCACTTTTCATTCTCAACACATCATCTGTGACTGATCCTATTGGCTGAATACTTTCTTTTGGCTTTTCCAATTTTTAAGAAGGTATTTCCTTCCTGTCCAGAGGAGGAGATACACGTGCTAGTCCAACTACAAAAGAAAATACATTGTATTATATTTGAATAGGTACTTATTTCTCTTTAAAAACTGGCCATGATAAAGTTGAAAAATATAAAAACATCTTACAAAGATCTTACAGAAAAAATAAAACTGATCAAACATAAATTAAACAAATTGATATTATCATAGATAGATAGATAGATAGATAGATAGATAGATAGATACATTTATTTGTTCCTTTTTACATACAATACCTCATTGGATGTAGAACACGTCAAAAACATTAAGAGAAAAAAAGAATATAGTTAATATTAATGTAAAAAATACATATCATAATAAAATTGAAACACTAATAAATGGTAACAGTGAAAATAAATAGAGGACGACAACAGTAATTAAAGTTAATTTTAAAATAGATAATATGCCTAGTTTGGATAAAAATGTGTTTGGTTAAAATATTAAAATGGTATAACAATACAATACAATGATAAATTTGAGAACAGCCTAGTTTGAGAGTACAAAAGTAAGTTTTTTATTAATGTATTAAAACATCAGTGAAATATTCGTCCACCGTATAGTAAGCCTTTTTTATTAGTATCCGTTTGAGTTCTAGTTTTAATGTTTTTAAAGTGAGATTTTTATGTTGTCCGGCAATTTGTTAAAAATGTTAATTATAGAATACTCAACATTTTTTTGTATATATGAGAAAGGACACGGCAGGCAAAAAATAAATGGAAAAGAAGGTACAGTCAAATGGGCTGAAAATGTAGTATGTTGTACTTCATAATATCCTGATCAAAAGTTTTCATGGGCACAATATCTGAAAATCGCCAGTTTTTGAGATATGAAAGGTCAAAGATCAGAAATATCGGTACCCGCTGTCATAGTTGAGAGTATCATATTATGACGAGGATTTGTTTAACGTGTGATTTTATATGTACCTGAAGTTTCGAACGTTCACTTGAATGAATTTTAGATGAAAAAGAAAAGTTAATAAAAACCACATATCGATTTAGGCATAAACACTTTATTGCCACATCTGCTGACAATAAATATCCACAATACTTAAGTTTCTACACCTAAATCGAAGTGTGGCTTTTATTAATTTTTCTTTTTCATATGAAATTCGTTCAAGTGAACGTTCGAAATTTCAAGTACTTGATTTTAAATGCCTACCAGAGTTATTAAAAGAACAACATACCTATCTTCTTTCAACTTCTAGTAAAGACAAAATTTCTTGGGAAGTCGACGGCTTCCAATATGTTCCTCGATATCATCTGACGTGCTTTTTGTACATAGTCCTTTGATTTGTTTTTATTCACTCTGTACATCAGATCTCTGCCCTTTTCAATTAATTGCAGCTCTTCTATAATCCTCTGAAATAGGTATAAAGCAAATTACTACAAATAGGTAAATACCTATCACAACTCGTATGTTGTAATCAAATCCAATGGTTGTGATTCAAATAAACAAAAGCTCCTTAATATTGAAATAGATCGAACCTACCTTCTTGAAAATAAGATTTAAACACCCCGTAAAGTGTTCACATTTCATCTGCATTTTCACCTATTTTTCAATGATCAGTCAATTGTTTGAATGGTGACCACCAAGCTTCCTTTTCGTGGACCGAGACCATTACAAAGACACCTCAGTTTCTTTTCTAAAAATCGATACCTACAAACGCCGTAATTATTATAACTAATATAGGTGGTATGCTTAGTATAATATGTACAAAGGGATACACATTAAACTTTAGTGTCTAAATATAAAATATCTGCAAATGTGGTAGTTATATTGTATACAATAATTGTAAAATACTTACTGCAATGCAATTAATGTATACTTGGACTAATTAATAAATCACGGGAAAACAAAAAACAAAACACAAATTGAAGAAATCGACATTTGCATTTGACAGCAGAATCGTGACTGACCGTGGAGCATGCGCACTAACCTAAGGACCGTGGCGCGCATTTAAAAAATTCTACAAGGGGATTGTAATGACATGGAAAACGGAAATCTAAATATAAAAGATAAAAAGTAATTAAATACCCATTCTAAGTCTGAACTATCTGCTTAAGAAATGCCGATAGTTACCGAGATAGTTACTAATTAATTGAACACAGTACATAAATTAAAAAAGGGGTTATTATTCATTATTATTTAATATTTCATTCATTATTATTTAATATTTCATATTCATTATTATTCAATATTCGATCACAAATCTAAAGTCTGGATTCAAAATTTAAAACATATTTTATATATACAATAATATTGACGAACGATTTAAAATTTATAAAACGTCATACACCGCACAGGGGATGATTATAAATGTACTTAAATCAAATCTATATAGATAGAGAAATATCATTATTATTTTTGTAGGTAGGTAGGTAGATAGGTACTATAAAACTAGCATTGCTGTCTCATCAGTTGTGATGCAGGTTTATTTTTATTAGTTCAAACATCGAACCAATCAGCGTTCGCGTTAAAAGTGCTGAACTTTTGATGATATTACTGTCGGCGCGGCGCTCGGGCGATGCAAATATTTCTACAAAAAATATACCTGTATTATACAGATAAAATCATTGACGAATGTTTATACGATGTACATGAACACATATACGAAGAACGTTCCCTGATACGTGTACACAGTATATGCGACTGTGAATATAAACTTTTCTGTATATTCCATTTATATCGTATGTATAATCATATTGTATATGTGAAAATATTATTTATATGGGAATGTTGAGGGAACATACATGGCAAGTACAGAATGCAATTAGAACATTGGGAATGCAAAATGTACATTCGTGGAATAATAAATGCTATCTGGGTTTTTTGTTGGTGGTATCAATTCCCACTTTTTGAGCGGTTTCCTTTGTCGATTTGGAGATAGTATTAACACCTACGGGAAGGTTTTTATACCATGCTGTAGTACTTCCTAATCCCCAATTTCTGTTTGGTGTCAGGAAAAATCTATCGGTCGTTACATTATCTGATCGTTTTCCCATTAGTTTTAGAAACAATCGAACTGGACACACATCAGGATCTACTATATTAGGTATTAACCATTTGCTATCACAACAAGTTTTGTCCCCTCCTTGATTCGTTTTGTTAAATACTGGATTGTATTCAATTCAGTTAGTAAAGTTTTCAGAATTATCAGTTTCTTTCTTGAAATGATAAATGGATGCAGACGCAGCTTCGTTACCACGCCATGCCAATTCTTTAGCGACAATGTTAAAGAACTTTTTTTGAAGCCCTTTTGGTATTTTTTGGTGTTTTTTTCTCAATTAATTTTCGAATCTATTCCTCGCTAGCATCTCCGCATCGACGGTGATCTTCTGGTTGAAACATTTTTCTGCTTAAGAGCACTATTTTCTAATTCGACGCGTCTATTGAAACTTTCTGTCACTTTGACAGTAAACTATTTTATTCATTAAAAACAAGTGACAGTCAATATGCGGTGATAAAATTATCACCGATTTGATAGCCTATTATGCTCTTTTGTTTTTGTATTTTAACCAACGAAATTAATAAAAAATGTACCATGTGACACGTGAATTATATTCTCTTTATAATATTTGGTTTTTGGTTTGTGGTATCAAAAATTATAATTTATATTTATATACCTAACCGTTGTTTAAACTTGATTTTTAAAATAGTAATAATGTCAATTCAATAATGTCAATAATGTCAATAATGTCATTTTATCGATTATAAATACATTTTCTTCAACCCATAAATAGTACAGTCGAATTGATTTAATATAATTTTTTTCGGCGACAACATTTCACCTAAAATTTTATTGTTATGTATTATGACCTGATTACGAAAAAAATATTTACGCCCAAAGATTCCTTGTGCGTCCAAATTTATATGTATTTTTTGACGCGCTTTAACGGATTTTCAATTTATCTACTTAATATATCTTGTACTAGTAATCGAATGGGAATTTTAAAAATACTGGTTTATTTGAAGTAAAATTCTTGAAAAATATAGACTTGTCCGATATGTATTGATCAATCCCGCCGTCTTCGAAAAAATAGGAAATACCAAGAATAGCCGAAAAAATCAGAATTGAATATCTTTTCTATAAGAAGGAGTAATTTCACCAAAGTTGGAAAAAATAAAATTCATTTATGGTCAAATATAATGCACCAATCGCGGACACCGCATGTCAAACAGAACGTTTAAAGATGGAGGACGAAATAATTTTTTTAATTCTTCGTCAATTATCAAGAAGGCCTTGTACGTCACTTTTTATTTTTTCGATTGTACGTTATTTTATGTGCATTTAGGGATAGAGATTTTTTTTATTATAAAAAATTTGAAAAATTGCATTGTTTCTGTCATAACTTTTTTTGTTTTTTGTGCTATAGGAATAATCAAAAAAATCATTTGAAAGCCTAGTTAATGGACTTTCATTTTGATTGTTAGCATTTTTAACGTAAGTGCCATAGTCTCTAACACACTTAACATTTAAACTAAATACTTCGTCTCATAGTCTCATAGTCGGACGCCATATTTATACTTCTGGATCTCCGATTAACTCTACCGAAATTAGAGAGAAACGAAATTCATCCTCAATTTAGTAGCTTTCTTATATTTCTCTAGCATGTTTTCGCTCGATTAACCTTTCGAGTTATTTGACGAAAATCTATTTGAAATACCTTTTTTTCAAGCTAAAAATCACAATTTTTTTATATCAATTTATATGACAAATTGCACAAAGCCTTTTCTTCTTAAAATTTGATTCTCTTTCAGTTTCAACGTTTTAGTTTTTCTTTATTTAGTTGCCACCCCCTGAAAAGGGATGGCATCCACACCCTATTATAGTGGATGCTACCCCTTGGCTATAAACTAGCAAGCCGCCGCATAATATATGATAAATAGGACAAACAATATTTATAGATAAAACAAACAAACGACAAACAAAACAAAATATGTATATATACTTATATACACATACATATACACAGTGGCGGATCTAAGGTAAAAGGCTCAGGTGGCAAACGCTTTGAAAGGCCCATTTTTTCGGATTATAACCTTCATAATCTACAATATAAGGGCCCTGAGGGCCCTTTTGCACAGGGGGCCCACGTGGCATTTGCTCATTGGCCGCCCGGTTAGATCCGCCACTGCATATACATATTTAAATATAATAAATTTTTAGCTCAAATAGCAATCCTATAGGCGTCTGAATTTAAGATGCCAGCGCCGAAGTGGAGAACTCGTGAACTAATTATAGGCTTTTTGTTTGTTTATGTGGAGAATACTTGTATTTTATGTTTATTGTTATTTTTGGCGTTAAAAATAATAACATTAATAATATATGATCTAAAGGTTTGCAACATTTTGTTGTAAGTGATTTGCAAGACGTTAATGGCATTATTCAGCAAAATTCATATTTTTTTTAGGTTATCTAGTTTTTCCATTGAAAAGTACAGTTTCTTCGACATAAACGGTGTCTGGCAAGTTAAATATTAATAAACTTAAATATTTCTTTAAATTTATGTACAGTTGTAGTTTAAATCACTTTTTTTTCAGGAAACATGAATGACATTTAGGTTAAGCATATTGCAATATATAGAACATTTGTAAAGCACTAAAAATGTAAAAATTCTAAGTGTGTGTATGAAGGGGAATATGATTTAAATACAGACATATTATTTTGTGTGGTACAACCCATATTCAACACAAAACTTAATAAATAAATGTGTATGCTCTATGTTTACAAACAAGTGTCTCAGATTCAAATACCCATGAAATTAGTGGTACCTACATTGAATAAAACTGAAAAGACATTTATTAATTCTTTGAGTAAAATAAATGAAACAGTATTTTGTAAAATATAAAATAGAAATATTCGGGGGTTAAAACATAATAGTGCATGGTTCAATACTTTTGAATATACTGGAATTACACATATTTACTTATTTCAAAAATTTCACTTACAATGTGTGATTGTCTAGGACATTTTTATGGCTACCCGGGCCACGGTTATTTCCACCAGCTTTTTCCCTCTCAATGCCTGGTTAGAGGTGTCTACATCAAAGAGGGTATGCTTTGAACATTGTCGTGCCAACTCAAATTTCACGAGTTGTCCCTGCAATCTACAAAGGATACCGACTAGGTTAGCTCCAGTAAATTGTAGCCCCTTTAAACGCTATCATATTTTTAATAATTTAGCATCTCAGTTTATCATTTACTTATTGTTGATATCATCGTACACTAAAGAGACAATGACAGAAAAGCTCATAATTAGTTTGACTATAGACCACCAGGTGGCGTACTCCTCATTTTCATACGCCTATTAAATTCGCACTTTTCTAATCACGTGTGCTGAAACAACCAATCACAACAAAGTCACACTGAAAAGATCCCTAAGGGATCTTTTCAGCTATAATATCCCAAGGACGTTGATAATACGAAATAATTTTATCACAGTTTCCGAAAGCACTTGCTTGAGGAAGTTGTGATAAAATTATGAGCTATTTATCAACGTTCGAGGGGTATTCGCATAGAAAATTTTTTGCAGTTTATTTTATTTATTTGTTCAAAACTATTTATTAAAAACACAATTATTAAAAGAGAAATTTGTAAAATTAAATGTAGATTATGTATTATGTATTATTTGGTGCGTTTTCCTCTATTATTATATTCATTAAATCATTATTTGCAATTCCAAATCGACATTGTCAAAAAATAAATTTTAAATTATTGAACTGTCAAACCACACCAAATGATACATGATGCATAATCTACTTTAATTTTACAAATTGCTCTTTTAATACTTGTATTTTTAATAAATAGTTTTGAACAAATAACTAAAATAAATTGCAAAAAATTTTCTATGCGAATACCCCTCGAACGTTGATAAATAGATCATAATTTTATCACAACTTCCTCAAGCACGTTGCTTTTAGGTAATATCCCTCCGCCTACGGCGGCGTCGGGATATTACCAAGCAAGTGCTTTCGGAAACTGTGATAAAATTATTTCGTATTATCAACGTCCTTGGGATATTATAGCTGATAATACACAGTACAATTTACAAGCTATTTGTATATTACAAATAGCTTCAAGTTAATAACATATTGTTTACATTTATTTTAAATTTATTTAAATTTTTTCTATTTTTAATTTTGTTTGGCAAATTATTGTATAAAATTATTTCTTTGTAAAACATTAAAAATTTTGTTTTTCTACGATTGTGCTGAAAGTCAAATTTTCTAACTTCAAAATGAGTGCAGAAAATATCACTTTGCCGCACGCCGTGCGGCAAAGAATTTGCGACACGCCTTGATTACATCTTCACGCACCGGAATAAAATAGTGTGTTTACCTTAAAGAATTTTATATTACTTACTGGTAATAACAATTAAATTCTGTAAATGTACATTAATTACACATGAATTGCAATTACAAAGTCAAATTTTCTTACTTCAGAATGACAGCGGAAAATGTCACTTTAAATAAAATCTGACAAGCAGCAAATTTAAAATTTTGGAAAGACTTTGAAAAAGGAAATAACTTCACAACCGTAGAGAAAATAGTATGTAACACACGTGTGGCAAGCTTCATTGCAAAACTCGTATGATAGGAACACTGGCTGCGCTCGTGTTCCTACTTTCATACATCGTTTTGCAATGAAGCCCTTGCCACACTTGTATTACAATCTACTATTTAAAACGAACACATTAAAAAACAACCAGTATTTGGGTGCTATAAAGTGAAGATTCTTATTTTGGGAACTTTTTAATATAGAAAACAAGTAATATTTTCTGAATAGTGATATGCACACAGTACACCCCAACCCAAAAATATGAGAAATATTCAGGGGTGAGAAATATTCATCTAAATTGATTAAATCACCTTATTATGATAAAAAAAAACATCAAACTGGGTGATTAGAGATTTTGCAATTAAAACTAATGAAGACTAAAAAGATAAAATCCACCAATTTAATTGATGGGGTGGGTGCGTAAGAGTATTCAGAAGTAATCACATTATAACTTGATAATAGCCATTTAATGAGGAGTTTTTTTTTTTGTAAATAAATAAATAACCGTATTTAGATTAAGATTGTAACTTACACCGTTCTTATAGTGAAGGCTGAGGGAACGAGGGGTGGCGAGGGAGGTGGTAGTGAGTTTAGAATTTTCGCTTCTTTTTCTACTTACCTAACGAAACTGAGTATTTTGAAATAATTTCCTACACTAAAGACTAACTTTTTGTTGCAAGTTCTAATACCAATTATTTGAGAGGTGGCATTAAAATTGGTATTGGAATTAAAATTGATATTGGACCTTGCAACAAAAATGTATTCTTTAGTGCTGGAAATTCTTTCAAACTACCCAATTTCGTTAGGTAAGTAGAAAAAGAAGCAAACATTCTAAATTCACCCCTATCCCTCGTTCCCTCAGCCTTCACCATCTATAAGAACGGTGTAAGTTACAATATCCAATATAAGGTTAATTTATTTATTTTTAAAAAACCAAAACTTCTCGTTAAATGGCTATTATCAGGTTATAATGTGATTACCTCTGAATACTCTTACATCCATCTCCACCAATTAAGGTGGTGCGTTTTATCTGTCTAGAGTTTTTATTGGTTTTAATTACAAAATAAATCCCTAATCACCCAGTTTGATGTTTTCTTGTCATAATAAGGTGATTTAGTCAATTCAGATGAATATTCTCACACTTTTGGGGTTGGGGTGTACGGTGTGCATATCACTCTCCAGAAAATATTACTTGTTTTATATATTAAAAAATTTTTTATTTATTTAAATGACTTTTGGTTGGGAAAATGAGAATCTTCACTTTATGGCATCCAAATAAAGGTTGTTTTTTAATGTGTTCTCGAGATTTTTCACCAAAACGGGTGATAGATTCGTTTTCACCACCCCAAAATTAGTAAAAAAAAGATGGTATCCACACTTTTCCACGGATGGCCAAAAAAACTCATTTTTTTAACATTGTTCTTTATAAAAGGAGGAAGCTCTCGATTCGACCCGTATGTATGTTTTTTTATGTTTCTATATTACTCCGGCGGGATTGGCTTAAGCGATTTCTATGAAATCTTCTCAAATTGCAAGGCGGTGGTCCCATATTAATTTCATCAAGCTACTACATCTTAGTATGAGGTATGCAAAAATTGGAAACAAGATTTATTTAGCCGAGAATTTGGTGTCGCCAGTAATAATATATTTTCATAAAAATTTGTTTTGTGATAAAAAATTCAAATTCCGTCGGAATTGCATTAAAGATGATAGTTATGTACCTATTTTAGGAGTAGCTGATAACGAATCTGATGTCAAAAGTTAACGATTCAAAGTGGCGAATTCAATAGGGCTATAATTGCAGATTTACATGAAAAGTGATTTCAGGATTATCTAATAACCAGCCTAACGTTAACGCTTAAAAGTCACAGATGATAAAATAGTTATTTTTATACCAAGACTGCGAAATTCCTTTTTGCGTACCGAGAGAAAAACACTATTTTTTGTGTGACCGTAAATTATAGTTAGATGGTGAAAATTAAATGGTATATTCTGTACGGACACAAAACATTTTGACAGTCCTTGAAAAATCGTAAAAATATCTGACAGCGATAATGATATTTCAATTTCTTGTACTCCTCCAGAGCTAAAAATATCGTAAATTCGGCGCTTTCTGATTTAATACTGAAAAATCTAAACGGAAATAATAATACAGACTGTACAATTATAATATTTATCCTAAATAATTTATGCATCTCTTGTGAATTTGGAAATAATTACTGATCCTGTCAGTAAAAAATAACACATTTTGTTGTTATATTTTAGAAATGTCAAATTTTGAAGTGACTTAAACGTCAATTATAAAAGTGACTTTTAGTTTGGCACCCGTTACTAAGGGTAGCGGCCGTGGACTGTTTTGAGAATGCGAAATACTCAGTTCGCGTGCGGCTGCACAAAAATGTATTCCTCGTCGATTTTCTTGAAATCCATAATAAACAGAAGATATATTCAGCACGGGTTGATTCCCACTTGTACATCATTCCGTATATAATCACTTTCAGCTAAACAGTTTCAATGTACCTATTCTAAAATTTTTAGTAAGGTAAATAAGACAATAAAGTTAATGTGAAATATTTATAAAACTTTATTTATAACAGTTTACGTATTGCTAATTAGAGCAAAGTTTTCGGAAACAATTATTAAAATATTTACTTATTCTGTAATTAAAAATTAGTAAGTTAACATTCGGCAGATACATAGAATGGATGTTAATGTTAGCTTACTGTAATAAACAAAACAAATTTAATTATCAGCGAAATGCATGACTAAGCATATTTTAGGAAATTCCAATAAAAATATATGTCCAGAATATATGAATCATGTATTTGTATTTATTCTTAAATAAAAACAATGCAAATACAAAAGTATAGTTATATTTTTTTTTAATAATAATTAATTTGCCAATGAAAATACAAAATATAAATTTCAATAGGAGTCAAGCAGCACATGACAAATAATATACCTGACGGAAGAAATCTTGTACGTGCTGTGTCGCTGCATGTCTCTAGCAAATATTTTCTGTAGGCAGATGGACAGAAAAAACGTAATTACTAATTACTTTTGAGAACTATTTTCATCAGAATTTATATACATTTTGAAACACTCTTGATTGGTTTTGGAAAAATTATAGTCATATATACCTAGTTTTGGTAATAAATAAAAATATTTCAACCAAATTGAACCACGGCGGCTAACGACTAGCTGATCTTGGGCGGAACTGGGTTCGTGGATCCAATTTTTATAAGAGTTAGAGAGAGAACCAATAGTTTCACAGGTATTTGCCAAACTAGTTTGTTTAGTGATCAAAAAGAGAGTCAAAATGTAGATGTTAATAAAAAGGGCGCCATTCACAGTAAAATTTGATAATAAACTACTCTCCTTAATCACAAAGCCGACAGCTGTGGAAAATCCTGATAGTAAGACAGACACAAACAAATAATTAAAAAGATGTAACTTTTAAGATAAAATGTTATTTATTAAACACCCTTTAAACAGTGTCATTTGGTGAATTACAAAAGAATATAAACTAATTCAAAAGCTAATATATATATAAATGTGACCAAAAGGTCTAAATGATCATGGTTAATAATATTTATTTAAAAATGAATTCGACAGCAAAACTCTTAATCTTGTCTGATGCACTACCTTTTAGACAACTATATAATTGACACTGTATATGCCTTTCAATTATCTTAACTTGAGTGTAACTTATTATTACTGTTGCAGAGTTGGAAAATGATTTTCCAGTCTACGTTGTCTACAAGAAATAACCTCTAGCCCTACTCCAATTACAAAAGTACCATATTAAATTAAAACAGAGAGAAAACTCAGCATTTACCTTATAAGCAACTCAAAATACTAGTATGTGTAAAGTAACTCATGTGAACCATTATCCACAAATTGTACTAAGTCGATTTACTAACACGACTTCACGTAAATTGATGCTCCGTTGCGTTATATGAAAAAAAAAATGTATAAGGAGCTATAACAAAAAGATAAACTGTTTAGATATAAATACACAAAAATGCATACCTAACGTCTAAACAAAAGGCTATTATCATTAGATATCTGGGCACTATTAATTTACGGATGGTAAATGTAATGTACAGTGTGTACCAAAATAAAGTGTGTTTTATTAGATTTTAATTAAAAAATCTAAGTGAAAAGCAACAAGGATATCTACGATCTTGGCTCACAGCTCCATTACCAATAGAGTATAAACACCGAGAAACGATCTCGAGCATCTAGTACACCTAGAAGTGTGGAAAGAAATACACGCAGGAATCTCTCGTCTTTCTGGTCAAATGGAAGCAACGGTATCATAGCAACGTTTTTGGTACTGGATTAACTTTTCTTATATTAAAACTGTTTGGAAAATAACCATAACAAAAGAAAAATTTGTCAAAAAAGTCAGTCTAATTCTAAATCCAATAATTGTTAAAACTAAAATATCCAAAACGTCTGAAAATTTCATTTACTATATTCAAACTAAATATAAAAAGATCACTAAAAAGAGTGAAACAAAGTTTTGAAAAAAAAATAGAACCTCCTTAAAAAAAAATAAAAGAGCACTAGGAATTATGAAATAAAATTTCATCATCGTCCAGTTAATTGAACGTTATTACCTAATATCAATATTAATTTCGGTGTAAAAATGAACAAATTATGAAATCAAATGCATTCTTAACCGACTTCAATTTCGATATTAGGTAATAAGGTACACTGTAAGTATATTTAACAAATGTAAGCTGGGTTTACGAAAAATATTTCTGTTATAACTAATATAAATGTAGTGTAGTGCTATTTTTTTAAAATAATAATAATTTTTCTGAAGCACTGCATAAAAATGTTATTGTCAGTCTGTTTGGTGTCGCTCTCTCTGATGGCGTAAACCAGTGCTATATCCTGCACTCCCTTGTGACGCCACTGTATTGTGCCTAAGTTTTAAGTAATAAAAGCTAACGTATTCGGGATCATAATTACTGTGCGTTCTACTAGTTAATTTTATTTCTATTTAGCGATAAGTTACAATTTCCTTTTCTATAGATAATATATAGCCTTCAAAACTATTAAATGGTAATCGTCGAATATTGATAACTTGCGGCAAAGACTAATTAGTAGAGAAAAAATATTGTTCTGTTTATTGTCAGTAAGTAATTATATTATACATTTTAAAATGGTACAATCGAATATTTTTACTTTTGGCAGAAACAAAGATATACCGGCTGTCAACGAAATCACTTTCCGGTCACCATTTCTTTATTTTTTAACGAATCGAACTGAAACTAGAAATGCATCAAATGTTACCAAAATGACACTTTTTGGTCCGTCTGTCAAGTTTCTACGACTCCCGGTTTCA
This sequence comes from Rutpela maculata, assembly GCA_936432065.2. Lineage (NCBI taxonomy): Eukaryota > Metazoa > Arthropoda > Insecta > Coleoptera > Cerambycidae > Rutpela > Rutpela maculata. The sequence goes on from OW386285.2 coordinate 49,859,527, forward strand.
TCGCAATGATTTTTAAATAGAACACCCTGTATATTTTAGCATTTTTGGAATCTAGAGATTATTCTGCATATGACTGTGCTAATTTCATGACTCTTTCCGTCATTTTGAAATTTTTCAGCCAATTTAATGTTCCGTGACCAACCAGAAATTAACCCACCAGGATGTGTTGTGATACATCGTTAGAGGTCAATGGAGCAATTTCCGAAAGTTTTTCAAGTAAAGTTTTTAGATCAGGAAGACACAAACTTTAAGTAAAAAATGTTTTAGCCAATTTAACCCAATATTTTTTTCACTTGTTATTTTTATATAGATTTCCCGGCGCCTTCGCCAGCATGTTAGAAACTTTTATTTTTTTCTACGCTATTTTTATTAAAACAACAAATGTTTTTAGTACGAAATATTACAAAGGGCTATTAAAATGTATCACAATATAAGATGTATGAAAAAAGTCATGAATTCGATTTTTTTTTAATTGTACAAGAGGTCGTTCTTGTACACATCTTGAGCTGTATCTCGGAAACTAGAAATACGATCGAGTTGGACCCATGAGAGCTTTTGATCAGAAAGTCGAAATCTACATATTAAAAATTCAGCCAATTTCACCGGAGGCTACTTCCCATAAGTTCTAGGCTGGGTCCTTTCGAAAAATGCAAAAATATACTGGTTGTCCATCTAAAAATCAAAAGTACAGGTCACTTCCGGTCGTAGAAACTTTGTATAAAAAAATGTCGTTTGGGTAACATGTCATACATGCCAATTTTCATCTCAATTCGTTAAAAAATAAAGAAATGGCGGCCGGAAAGTGATTTCGTTGACAGCCAGAATAGGGTTAAGTGTAAGAATAGATAATATAGTACAGTAACTAGAGGTTTTAACTTCGGAATAATGTCATATTGAACGGATTTCGTTCATTTTTGGCAGTATAATAGTAAATGCTTCACAGAAAAGTTTCTATGTTGTGCGGGGGCTTGCTAATTTATAGGGGGTGGATGCCACCCCCTCTCAGGGCACTTAAAAAATATATATATTTATTTGAGCTCAATAGAATCAAATTTTAAGAAGAAAAGATTATATGCAATTTTTTACATAAATTGATAGTTTTTAAGTTATAACGACTTCAAAATTGCGATTTTAGCTTAAAAAAAGGTATTTCCAAACGGCTTTCGTCAAGTATCTCGAAAAGTATTACTTTATCGAAAAAATGTTACAGACCAATTACAGAAAGTACAAACTGGGAATTAATTATATTTTTTTGTTTATTGATGTAGGTTTAATAATTTCGGAGATATTTAAGTTTATATTTAGTATCCAAGTGTTTCGAAATTACCTTTAAAGTTTAAAATGCATTTTCTTCTAAAGCAAGTTCTTTAAATGAGCAAAAAAATTTGAGCATCTAGGTAATGCTACATCTTAATGAAAAACTGTATTTGAGATAATTTTTTTTAAATTACTGGCTAATTAGAGCAATAAAATGGCGACCTTTTTATATAAAAAAATATAAATACACACATTTTTCCGTCATAACTTCTTTATTTCTTATGCTACAGGAATGAGTAAAAAATAATTTGAAAGCGCAATTAATTGTCTTTAATTTCATTTCTTAGCATGCGTGACATAGGTGTCACAATTTCTGAGATATTTAACATTAAAACTGCATTTTTCGTCTTATAAACGTTCGGACGCCATTTGTAAACTTTCATATCCCCGAAACTATTAAATCTATGTAAATAAATAAACGAGCAAAATTCATTATCAGTTTATGAGCTTTATTTTTGGTCTCTACCCATTTTCAAATAAAACTAATATTTATTGAGATATTTGGAAAAGGAAAAAAAAATTATGTTTGATTGAAAATACCTTTATAGTTTAAACTGTAATTTTTTCTAAAGCAAGTGCTGTATACAAACCAAAAAATGTGAGCGTCTACGTCGTGCTATAGATTAATGAGAAACAGTGTTTGAAATTCCTTTTTTTTAATTACTGGCTAATTACAGTAACATAATGGCGACGTTGTTATTAAAAAAATGTGTAGACGCACATTCCCTCGGTCATAACTTCTTTGTTTTTTATGCTACAGAAACAAATAAAAAACAGTTGAAAGCTTAATTAATAACCTATTATTCTACGCATTAGCATCCTTGACGTAGGTGTCACAGTTTCTGAGATATTTAACTCTCACTCCAAATAATTTTCTTATGAACACTTGGATGCCAAATGTAAACTTAAATATCTCCGAAATTATTAATCCTACATCAATAAACAAAAAATATAATTAATTCCCAGTTTGTACTTTCTGTAATTGGTTTGTAACATTTTTTCGATAAAGTAATACTACTCGAGATACTTGACGAAAGTCGTTTGGAAATACCTTTTTTTTTAAGCTAAAATCGCTATTTTGAAGTCGTTATAATTTAAAAACTATCAATTTATGTGAAAAATTGCATAGAACCTTTTCTTCTTAAAATTTGAATCTACTACAGCTCCAATAAATATATATATTTTTTAAGTGCCACCCCCTGAGAGGGGGTGGCATCCACCCCCTATAAATTAGCAAGCCCCCGCACAATATAGAAACTTTTCTGTGAAGCATTTACTATTATACTGCCAAGAATGAACAAAATCCGTTCAATATGACATTATTCCGAAGTTTTGCATATTTTTTACCTCTAGGTACTGTAATAATATTATCACTAAGTAATTATATTAATATAATATAAGGTGAAGTTTAGATAATATTGGATATTTGTATTTGGATATTTTTTTGTTATCTCAATAAAATCGTTTATTATTATTATTATTTCATATTTTTTCTTTGCTCCTGTTGGTATTGGGATTGTGTAGGGTTGATTTAATGGTTGATAATACAATTCTGTTCCTTTCATCCAGGAAATTTTCGAACGATGTGAGTTGTTTGCAGTAGTACGGCGCGTTGTCCCACATTGAGGGTGTTTTTAGAAAGTTCGAGTTCTTTTAAGTTTTTAAGGAAACTTTTTAGTAACAATTCCCTCTACCGACACTACAAATCAATATATAGTTACTTTCTGAAACTTCCACAGGTTTTTCAATTCGTAGGCCAGGTTCTCGTATTTAGTTCCTTTTTCGACCTTAGTTTTCCGTATGTTGTGGGATAGTGGCGCAGCAATAGCTATTATCAATCCATATTTTTCTTTTTTGATTGATTGATTGATTTACCAGCGTACGGTACTCATTGCTGCCACTCCCAAGTTATACAGCTGGGCCTGCTACGTCCACGCTGAGTTGGACTAAGGTCATGCTAGTTGCCAGCAGCGAGAGCCACATGGCGTATGGTAAAGGAATGTGGAATGGGAGGTGTAGGTATTTGTGAGATACGTTACCGCATTGTGTCGTGAGGGAGCGTTTAAGCTGCCTTTTTTTGTATTTTTGGTTCTGAACTTCTGCCTATTCTGGGTCTTCTTGTGAGATGTTGCCGCGTTGTGTCGCTGCTGTTTGTGCTCCTATTTTTGTACTTCTGTTTCTACAAGTCTTCTTCTTCTTCTTCTGAGGCTTCTGATTCCTCCGTTTCTGATTCTGATAGAGTATATATCGCTCCGATTTCTTTGTGGAATCCATTTTCCCCTCGCTTTTCTTTCCCAGTATGTTTGGTCCTTTCCCAGTTTGTTCATTATCAATCCATATTTTTCTTTTTTATTAATAAATACTATATCTGGTCTATTGTAATCCACAGTGTAGTCAGCTGTTATAGGCAGATCCCAGTACAGCAGAAACTCGGCTGATTCTAGTACTGCTTCCGGAGAATATCTATAATGTTGGTTTTGTTGATGGATGCAATAGGTGATAATATTTGAGTATATTTTGTCAATGGGTAATCCTGGTGAGCTGATTATGCCTTCGTAAATAAGCAGAGTTGGTAAGTGTGGGGCAGACGGTCATGATATGTTCTACAGTTTCTCCAATAGTACCGCACTTTCGACATCTGTCTACTATATGCAATTTTATCCAATGTTTCTCATAGTTTTTGGTTTTTATGACTTGGTCTTGAATAGCCATTACAATGCCCTCCGTTTCTGGATACAGTTGCCTTTCTAAGAGCCACGTCAGTGACAATCGTCCGTCGACTTCATCTGATTGCAGGAGCTTGAGATATTTTCCATGTAATCTTTGTTTCATCCACTGGTTTATGCTGTTTTGTTTGGTTAGGAAAAATTCATAGCGTAGAGAATGCCTAGTTTCAGTGGAGTGTACCTTATCTTCGTGCACCACCAGTTTCATCAACTCGTCTTAAGATGCTAGGAGACATTGTCGCATATTTTGCTCTTATTTGAGACAGATATTTCTTATATTTACTAGTCCTGTACCTCCTTCTTTTCGAGGTATATAGAGTCTCCTAACACAAGAATTAGTGTGGAGGAACTGGAATTTTGTCAGTGTCATACCATTTAACAATCCCAAAGGAATACCTCAGCACTGGTATGGCCTACGAGTTAATAGCTGTGCAAAGATTACCTCCAAACAGTAATGTAGCTTTGCGAGTCTTTTCCTATATTTTTCAATGATTTTTTGTTTTAACTGGGCATGATCTACTCGCTGATTCTGAGGGATTCTTCAGGTGGTAGCTGTTCAATGTTACAAAAGATCTGAGAGTTATCTTCTATTGCTCATTTCTTGATGTTTATTATAACACTTTTGTCAAATCAAAAGGACATCTTGATGCCGTCATTATAGATCTTTACGGTTTTAATCAGGGGGTAGAGTTTATCACATGATTCGGCAGATAGTTTCAGATCAGCCATGTATAACAGATGAGATATTCTTTTCGGATTTTTCATATTCAGTCTATAACCAAATTTAGAGTTTTTCAGTAAAGTGGACATGGGGTTCAGGGCTAGACAGAACCACACTGGTGAGAGGTAGTCTCCTTGAAAAATGCCTTTTTGTATTTTCACTTTTCCGACATTTCTATTTGAAACCCAAATATCTGTCCTCTACCTACTCATCAGATATAGAACGATGCTTCTTACTTTTGGACCGATCTTGTAAATTTCGAGTATTCTAAATTCTGATTAGACAGTCATATGGTACGGAGTCAAAAGCTTTACTATAATCGATGTAACACACGTGTAGGTTCCGTTTTTTTTGTTTGAACCTTTTGTTTGAATACTACAGCATCAATGATAAGTTGCTGCTTGTATACTCCAATCTAATGCAAAATGACTTATGATCGTCAAGGCTGTAGAGTTGCTGATGAACTGGCAGGTAGTTGAATGAAATAGAAAGTAACTACACAGTGGGTTTTGTAACATCACAGGCTCCCCTGGTATATCCCTTCTGTTCTTCCTCAGAAATGTTGTTCTGCAAACAATGCTGATATATTTTCTCGTTGATAAGAGAAGTAAAGAGTTTGTAAATGACAGACAGACATTTATAGCTCTATAGTTTTTCGACTGGTACTATTATTAAAATTATTATTATATTGTATTGGCCAGGCACTTTTCTAAAATTGTAAATATCGTTCGTAGAGAAAAACTTTGAACATCATTGTGTTAGTTCTCAAATTCTGAATAACTCGAATAAACACGATTAAATTTATGGTTCTTACAAGGAAAAGTCCAATCGTATTGAAAGTTGAACAGCAACCCAAGGAATATAGTCACGTAATTTTAAGGTCAATTTTATGTCCTCTTTATCACCAATGTTACATCAGATATAACGTAGAAATGACGTGAAACGTAACTAATTGGTATAAAGGTATACTCCAATCTAATGCAAAATGACTTGTGATCGTCAAGGGCTGTAGAGCTGCTGATGAACTGGCAGGTAGTTGAATGAAGTAGAAAGTAACCACATTGTGGGTTTTGTACCATCCCGACCCGACTACAGTACAGAATAAGGACCTTTAATCCGATCCTTTAATTAGTTCCAGGCAAATCAGTATTCGATGTTTTCAGAATAAAGTTCAAATTTTATTGTGTTTGTAAATTTTCAGAATATAAAATAAAGAGCGGCTGCTTACTGTCAATGATTTATATATCCATCTAGAAATAACTTACATAATAAACTAGAGTATAATATCATTGTAAAACCGCCGCCCAAGGAATCACTACTTCCACATCCAGGCTCCAGATTTTCTATCCAAGTCTCTAACAACGAAAAAAAAATTGTATGTGGAAATAATTGTTTATGGAACTTTAATAATATAATATTTGAAATCGTCTGCCCCAAAAACCCGTAAAACGATATGCCACATCGGTAGTGGGGGTGGGGGTAGGGGGGTGGATAAAGTAAAAAAAAAAAATTGAGGTCTTTGCTTCTTGTACACGCACTAAATAACAATTTTATTTATTCACCCCCTTTAATGGGGGTGGGGGTGGCTAATGCCAAAAAAAAAAACCGCTGCCCAAGGAATCACTACTTCCACATTCAGATTCTCTATCCAAGTCCCTCACAACGAAAAAACTTTGTATGTGAAAATAATTGTTTATGGAACTTTAATAATATAATATTTGAAATCCTCTACCCATAAAACGATACCCCACATCGGTAGTGGGGTGGTGATAGGGGGGTGATAGTGGGGGGTGGATGAAGTAAAAGAATATTTTTAGGTTTCTGGTTACTGTACATACACTAAATCACAATTTTTTTTTCATCCCCTTTAATAAGGGGATGGTAATGGGGGTGGCTAATGCCAAACATTTTTTTGAGACCTTAGCTTCTCTTGTATATACTAAATACCAATTTTATGGACTCTTACCTGCTTGATTGACCTATTTACCCCAAATTTACCCCAATTTACCCCCCAACCCTTCGACGGAACAAGATGAAAATATAATCTAGTTCTAGATCTCGTTAAAGTACATATGTTTACCAAATTTCAAGTCAATATCTTAAGCGGTTCCAGAGTAAACGTGCGCACAAAAAAAGTTACAGACAGACAGACAGACCGACAGACAGACCGACAGACAGACAGAAATTTTTTTTCGCTCAAACTTAAAATCTCGACGTTTCATGACATTTTAAGCCTATTTGGACAATACAAATTTTTAAAAATTTTTTTGTCGTTACTATACTTCCACTGGACGTGGAAGTAATTAGAAATTGAGACCTTAGCTTCTGTTACATATACTAAATTGTATTTTTATTAATTTTGAGCCTTTTCCAACCATTTTCTCTGGGTCTTATGCGTTCCGCAGTGGGGGCCAACAATCAGCTCTTTTTAACATTGTCCTTTCAAGTCAATATCTTAAACGGTTGCAGAGTAATCGCCTAAAAATAGTTAAAAAAAAGTGACAGACGCATAAAGAAAAGTTACAGACAGTCCGACATACAGAAATTTTCTTTTTTGCTCAAACTTAAAATCTTGACGTTTCATGACATTCTAAGCCTATTTGAACAATTAAAATTTTCAAAATTTTTTTTCTCGATACTATATTCAGACTGAATGTGGTAGTAAAATGACGTTACAAATTCGTCAAATTAACATAACAAACCACCGTCAGAATATTACTGAAAATATAACGTTAATTATGTATCGACCCCCCATTTAAATTATAAGGGGACGACTATGTTTCCCAGCATCAGCAGTTGTAACCTGATACTTAGAAGATAAGGCGCTGTGCCTTCTGTCCTATTTTGCATTGTTTTAGATTCAGTCTGTAACTAGCTTTCTTAGATTAAATACATACATTGTACTTAAAACATTTTTATAAAAAATACATTTTTGAATTTAATAATTTTTTAAAAAGAGACTTTTGGGTGTCGAAATCGTTAGTGGCGCAGTCGGTCTAAGGATTATCGAAATTATCGTGTATCGAACAGATAATTTTCGTTTCAACGATTAATCGATTATCGGACAAAAAAAAAAGTGAAAAATTCGCGAAAGTGCCTAAAACAGAGTGGCTCCTCGAACATTAGGAAACCCAGTTTATCGCAAACCTGTGCAAGACTCTTTCAACAATAATTCACGAGAATTGGAACTACATCGTCCCATTCTGCAAGGAACTCGTAATTTGGAGAAGACAAAATCGCTCATCCATTTGAGGGCTCCTTATAGTTAGTGAAAAACGATGCTCAAAGTCACAATAATATTAATGTAAGTACAGTTTGATGTCACTCGAAAAACTTTTTGAAAACTTAAGCTTATCACCTTTAACTGACTCAAACGAAGAAGATAACAATTCTCTTTTGCCTTCTAGTTCCTCACATAAACCAGAAAATAACATTCAATATTCTAGTGAAATAAGTAATTTAGAAGTTAATTTAACCTTAAATAATACGAAAATGACTCAGTTCAAACCAGAGTATTTAAAATGCGTTCCGCAATTTGACGGAAATCCGAACGAATTAAATAGATATTTAAGTATTTGTGATAGCATTATATCAGAATTTTACGACACAGCTCACCCTGATAGTTTTCATAACGTGTTTTTATTAAACTCGCTAATAGGCAAATTAACAGATAACGCTAAATTAGTTGTTAATATACAGAGTGTTACTACTTGGCAAGAACTAAAAGACACTTTATATAGAAACTTTGCAGATCAACGCGACGAAGCTTGTCTAAATAGAGATTTAGTTTTGCTAAAACAGCTTCCAAGCGAAAAACCGCAACAATTTTACGACCGTTGCTTACAATTATTAAATTTAATATGTTCATATGTAGACATTCATGAAAAAGAAGCAGAAGCCAAAGTATTAAAACGAGCTCTCTATAACAATCTTACTCTAAAAACATTCTTGTCAGGGCTAAAAGAACCTCTAGGCACAACTATTCGTTGCATGCGCCCCAAAGACATGAAAGAGGCGATGCAATTTATTACTCAAGAAGATAATACGCACTATTATCAAAATTTGACTAACAAAAATTTCGTACAACAGGCTCCTGTACAACCAAGACCAATATTCCCAACCATTCATCAACAAAATTCAATGCATAACTTTAATAGACCAGTAAATAATTTTAGCAGACCAATGAACCACTTCCCCAGAAACCCTTTCAATGGCCAAATGCCCTCATTCAATTATCAAACTCAGAGTAATCAATTTCGTCAACAAAATAGTTTCCCATCTCAACCGATTCAATTTCACCCTAGAGTGAACAATCCACAGCAGAGATTTTTCACAAATTCGCAAATATTCAGGAACCAAAACCAAAACGTTTTCAGGCCAAATCCATACAAAAATCTGCCTAACCCCACTCCTATGAGTATATCAACGAGGCAAACTTCGAATAATTTCCGACCTCAACCGGGACCATCGACCTCAAATCAATATCGCCCCCCTCAAAGAAATTTCGCTTCCCATGAACTTCATAACACTGAAGTAAACGAAATTGAACCAACCTCTAGCGGTGTTTACGAGTACGACAACCAAAACCTTCCTGAAACTTACGGAGACGTAAACGAGGCATATTACCAAGATAATATTAATTTTCAACAAGATAATATAAATTTTCAGCAAGATAATATAAATTTTCAGCAAGATAATATAAATCTTCAGCAAGAAAATGTAAATTTTCAGCAAGACCCACCGGTCGACGATCAAACGTAAACCCTGAAATTATCTCAATCAATGCCACCAATTCTAATGAATTACCCTATATTATACTACCTGAACATAACCTAAAATTTTTAATCGACTCGGGTTCAACGAAATCATTTATTGACCCTAATCTTGCTCATAAATTATACCCTAACTGTATTCAAAATGATCCATTTATAGTCTCTACCGTTTTTCAAAAATCCGCTCACAAAGGAAGTGCATTAATACCATCTTCAAAACTATTTAATTTACCACAACCAACAAGTTTAAAATTCTTTTTATTTAGATTTCATAATAGTTTTCACGGATTAATCGGATTGGATAATTTAAAAATACTTCAGGCTAGCTTAAACTTCGACAAAGGATTATTGATAACACCGTATACAAAAATTACCTTATCTTACTATAAAACAAAAAACGAATTAAATTTAATATCAATCGCACCTCGCAGCGAACAAGTAATAAAAATAAAAACGTCTCTAGAAAATGGAGAAATAATAATTCCTTATCAAAAAATTCACAATTGTGAGATACCAGAATGTTTAGCCACCGCCAACAATGGCGAAGCTATTACTACAATATTAAATAATACGGTCAATCCCATCACTCTAGACTTTTCCGAACCTATAGTAGTTGAGAGATTCGAAAAAAAATCAATTCATGAAATAAACTTAAACAATTTTGATGAAACACCAAAATCATACTTAAGCCTATCTAACATTCGTACCGACCATCTAAACCCGGAAGAAAAAAGTAAAATTGAAAATTTATGTAAAGAATATTCAGACATTTTCTATCAAGAAAACACTAAATTAACTTTTTCTAATCAAATTAAACATAAAATTAATACGACGGACGAAGTACCGATATATACGAAAACATATCGTTACCCGTTCATCCACAAAAAGGAAGTAGAAAACCAAATGAAAAAAATGTTAGATCAAAATATAATAAGGCCTAGCAATTCACCGTGGTCATCACCTATTTGGGTGGTGCCCAAAAAACCCGATGCTTCGGGAATACAGAAGTGGCGTGTAGTGGTGGACTACCGCAAACTAAATGAAAAGACGGTCGACGACAGATACCCACTTCCCAATATTACCGATTTATTGGACAAGTTAGGTAAATGTCAATACTTTACCACCTTGGATTTGGCTAGTGGTTTTCATCAGATAGAGATGGACGAAAGCGACATAGCCAAAACAGCTTTTAACACAGAAAACGGGCATTACGAGTATTTAAGAATGCCTTTTGGCCTAAAAAACGCGCCCGCGACGTTTCAGCGAATTATGGACAATATTCTTCGTGGTATACAAAACGAAAAATGCTTAGTTTACTTAGACGACATAATAATTTTTTCTACGTCACTTCAGGAACGTATAGAAAGGTTAAGATCAGTTTTTGATAGACTTAGACAATCAAATTTCAAAATTCAGTTAGACAAGTCAGAATTTTTACGCAAGGAAGTGGCCTACCTAGGCCACATTGTTACACCGAACGGGGTTAAGCCAAACCCGGATAAAATAAAAGCTATAAAAAATTACCCAGTCCCTAAGACAACTAAACAAATTAAAGGCTTTTTGGGACTATTGGGTTATTATAGGAGATTTATAAATAATTTCGCCAAAATTACCAAACCGATGACGAAATGCTTAAAGAAAAATGCAAAAATCACCCACGACGAAGAATTCTTATCTTGTTTTGAAGTTTGTAAAAATTTGTTGATTAACGAGCCTATCCTGCAATACCCCGATTTCACAAAACCGTTCAATTTAACCACTGATGTGAGCAATGTGGCCGTTGGCGCCATTTTGTCCCAGGGCCAAATTGGGAAAGACTTACCCGTCGCGTACGCGTCTCGAACTTTGAATGATTCCGAACAAAATTATAGCGTGATAGAAAGGGAACTTTTGGCTATCGTTTGGGCTACTAAATACTTCCGGCCATACCTTTTTGGACGGAAATTTAACATAATAACTGACCATAAACCCCTACAGTGGCTATTCTCGTTAAAAGAGCCAAATTCTAAATTATTAAGATGGCGTTTCAAGTTGGAAGAATTCGACTACAATATCATATATAAAAAGGGTAAATTAAATACGAACGCAGACGCGTTATCCCGCATAGAATTACACGCGAAAGAGACGAGTGATATATTTGAATATATTGACAAGTTTAATGAGCAAATCGGCGCTAGCACTTCAGCTCAACCCTCGGAATCCCCAGAACCCGCGGAACCTCCAGATCCGGAAATCGACAATATTTCCACTCGGGTACTACCAGATGAACACAGATTAGAGACTGATAACCCCGAGGACGATAACGATAATGATAATATTACTGTACACACAAATGCCGAGCACCATCCCATAGCAGAAATTCCCATCGTGGAAACACCCGTTAATTACGGACAAAATCAAATAATTATTAAATCGGTTCTACATTCCCCTGCTAGACCAAACCTGACGATATTATTCAATAAAAAGCAACGCCTAGATTGTCAAATATCTCAAAATCAATTCGAGCAAGATATAATCAACTTTTTCAAAAACTATGTAGTGCCAAAAACACCTTATCATTTATATTTTGAAGACCCTGATATGTATGAACCATTTTGTGAAGTTATACGTAAGAACTTTAAATGGCCGTACCTAAAATTAAAAAATTGTAAACTAAAATTAATCGATGTCAGTAATAAGGACGATGTTCAGGAAATAATAAAAAATTATCACGAAAGCAAAAGCAACCATTGTGGTATAAATGAAACCGAGCAACAAATCAGGAAGCGATATTATTGGCCCGAAATGAAAAATTCAATTCAAACATATATAAACGACTGTGAAATTTGTCAACAAGGAAAATACGAAAGACATCCCGTAAGAATGAAAATGAATATTACACCAACCCCGGTTCAACCTTTTGAAATTATTCATATAGACGCTTTTACCTTAGAACAAACCAAATTTTTGACTATCATAGATACATTTTCGAAATATGCACAGGCATACAAATTAATGTCACTATGTTCTACCGAAATCGTAAACAATTTAATAACATTTTTCTCCCATCATGGCGTTCCAAAACAAATTATCGTTGATAACGGTTCAGAATTTAAAAATTCAGTTATTACCGAACTTCTTAACTTGCACAAAATAAAATTGCATTTTTGTTCACCCAATCACCCTCAATCTAATGGTCCCATAGAGAGATTACACTCAACATTAATAGAGCATGTACGGTTACTAAATACTAGAGGATTTTTAAAAACTCCAGTACACATGAAAATGATTTATGCAATACTAGCGTATAACCACTCGATTCATTCGACAACAAAGTTAAAACCAATAGACATCATTAAAGGACACATAAATAATGAAAATCCATTCGATATGGACATTGAAAAGATACTCGTTAACGATTATATTAACGAACATAAAGAAAGGACTAAATTAATGTACTCAAAAATAAATGAAAACCTTATAGAAAATAAAGAAAAAACTATAGAGAAACTAAATCAAAATCGCGATGATCCAAAATTATTTCAGTCTAAATCAACCACTTATATTAAAAAACATAAAAGGCAAAAGACCGCGAATAAATTTCATAAACCAACGGTAATAAAAACGGTAGACAAAATTCAAAAAACCGTATCGACCGAAAACAAAATCCACATGGATAACTTAAAAAGACCACTAAAGAAAACTTACGATTTTAAATAACTAAACTGTCATATTTCAGATTTCCCCTTGTACTCGGATTACAAGAGAGAATAACAATCAAAAGCTTAGAAAACAACCCCGGATTAATACCACTTAAACTAGGACTGGCAAAGGTACAAGAATATAGTCACACCTTGATCCATTACTATGATTTAAACCCAATTATCACCGAAATTAATAAGCTACATGAACAATCAGAAAATCTTATGCATAGCATTAATTTGAATAAAAATTACTCCCAAGATACATCAAACTATGTTAAAATATTAAAGTTGACGGAAGAAAAGGTCGAAATCAAGTTAAAAGAAATTCTTCCGCATCCCCAAAGAACCAAAAGAGGTTTAATAAACGGTCTAGGTTCTATTTTTAAATCAATATCTGGTAATTTGGATGCCACCGACGGAGAACGGTATGACAATCTCATTAGGCAAATTCAAAATAATCAAAATAAATTGGCTGCAAGCATTACAAAACAAAACTCAATCTCTATAGACATAATTAATAAATTTAATTTAACCATTCAACAAATATCTCATAATGAAAAAGTATTACAATCAGAAATCGAACGGATTGCCGCCATTGCTGAACGAGACTTAAAACGCAAAACTACTAACTTCATGAAAGACATTTTAAATCAAATTATAAATATGTATGAAATAATTAACTCTATTCTCCAAGATATAGAAAATTCAATTACGTTCACCAGATTAAATATCATGCACCCAAGTATAATAAAAACTGCCGATCTGTTCAAAGAACTATTAAAATTGGAAAAAAATATACAACCGGGACAATTGCCCTTTGAAATAACACTAGAAAATACCCTACTAATAGAAGAATTAATAGAAATTGAATGTTATATCCTTAATAATAAAATCACCTACTTACTTCGTTTACCAATCATGTACCCTGAAACCTTTAATTATTATCACCTGTACCCAATTCCTGTGTATAGTCAGAGTCAATTCAAGGCAATAATTCCAAATAATAGATATTTGCTAAAAGACAAATTGTACTTTACATTCGAAAGTGACATATTCACCAAAATGGCACCACAATATTATGCTTGTAAGAAACTTGACATAAAAGAAATCGACGAAGACAGCCCTTGCGAAATACAACTCCTGGATATGAAGAACACCGCAAGCTGTCAAAGAACCCAGATCAAAACTACAAGAGCCGTAATCAAGCAACTAGAAGAATCGACACAATGGATTGGTATATTTCCCAGCAAGCAGGCAATCACCATGAAATGTAAACAACAAGAAGAGGTCCAAAAGTTAATTGGTACCTATTTAATCAACATCCCAATAGGGTGCGAAATAATTAGCACCCGAGAGAAGATCAGCAATAAACAGCAAGCCATAAATCAAAACGAGCCGATATTTTTCCCAGAACTAGACCAAGAGGAAAATCCTACACCAAACCAAAACTTTACCATCCACTTAGAGAATATCAACCTAGATGAACTACAGGATATTCAAAAACAAATAATTGAAAATCAACCCCAAATATCTTATGACGAAATTGGAATCTCCAATATTCCCAGTACATGGACAGTACTCCTCTATGTTATGGTTATTTTAATCATCTCATATTTTTCATATAAAAAATGTATATTAGCCAGACGAAGTAAACATAATGAAGACATCGAGGGAAATCGACCAGAAGCCATCCCACCAAACGTTCAACTTCCTCGCTGCACTCCGTAGTTGAATCTTCGAGGGGAGGAATTATGTATCGACCCCCCATTTAAATTATAAGGGGACGACTATGTTTCCCAGCATCAGCAGTTGTAACCTGATACTTAGAAGATAAGGCGCTGTGCCTTCTTTCCTATTTTGCATTGTTTTAGATTCAGTCTGTAACTAGCTTTCTTAGATTAAATACATACATTGTACTTAAAACATTTTTATAAAAAATAAATTTTTGAATTTAATAATTTTTTAAAAAGAGACTTTTGGGTGTCGAAATCGTTAGTCGTTACAGAGATGTTATTTATTCGTCGTACGGCGTCGTCGACCAATAATCATTTAAAAAGGACGTCAATATGACGGCAGTCTGGCTGTCTGGGAAACTGTTAGCTAAAAGAAGAGCTCTATTGTTTTCGAAAAAAATTGATCACTAAACATACAAGTTATTAAATGTTTAAAAAAATGTAAGTACCTAATAAGATTTTACAGAATCAAAAATACTGACGAGCGTTTTCGCCATCGGGTAATCATTACATTCAAGAATATTGTAATTACATCTAAAACATTACTTAGGTACTTATTTTTCAAGGGATAATCCTATGGAATATTCACAGCTACAAAAACTGACGAAGAATATAATTTTTACATCTAGTAACGATCTAGTTCATTAATTACAATACGTTACTAACATGTCTGTTGCATGTTTATGTATTAAATTTTTTAATGATACTTATATGTTACTTTTATGACGCTTTCAGATTTGATTACATACACGTCCCTTGACATCTGACCTTCAACGTAATAAAGTAATAGCAATTTGTTCGTTCTAATGGCAATTAAGAAGGGTTTTTTTGTTGATTATTTTTTATTAAGATATGAAATAATACCTTCGAGGTTGCAACCAAATTATTACGTAAACTATACTTTCAACGGTAATAAATAATCTACAAAAAATCTCACTATTTTAAATTATATTAACCTGACTTATGATAATAGAAGAAAACGCCGCATTATGTTTAACTAAAGATTATAGGTATAATAGACCGAACAGTAGTTGATCGTACAAAATAATTTCACAAAAATAATGTCTAATGCAAACAATGAAATAAATGTCTTGTCTTAACTGGTAATGTTGCCAAGTACGGTTGATGGTTGATTTCTAAGATAGTAAAAGATTCCTAATTTCCTAATTGGCGGTTAGTAAGGTAGATAATAACACTTATTGATACAATAAAAATGATACTAATACATTCATTATATGTCAAAATGCAACATTTGAGAATAGATTTTAATACCATTCTGCCCTACACAATACTACACATAGAATCTTAACAGTAATTGAATCAGCGTGTCTTTGTGGAGGATTGTAGCTTTTTTTTTAGTTTTACGGAAAAAAAATCAGAAAATGTTAATATAATTGATTTTAAAGTCATACTCGATGTTATTATATTGACTGTCACTTTCTGCTATTAACTTTAATAGAAATTATTTTTCTTAAGCAATGTAAATTTCATCATGACTCCAGAAATAGGTATTACCAAAAATACTAGCAATAATTTTAACCTTTACGAAAGCTACTACTACTTCTGTCTCGTCAGTGTTATATTGGGGAGAGATAGTTAAATGTCGAAACACGTATCTTGAATGTCTTAAGGCTTTAATGTAACTTCTAAATTTGAACGTGCTTTTCTATTATCTGTTTTTGACATTCTCGAGTCAGTTGTACAAGCCATAATGTGCATATTCTCTTCTTTTCTAGTCATTATCAACAATCCAATGCCAAAGGGAATGCAACGCTTACTAAATGAATTAAATTAAGAGCAGCAGTACATTTATTTTCTTAAATTGTTATTTTCATACATAAAAATGAAATAGAAGTTGAAACAAATAGGTGGATCAGCGCTCAAACTATAATGTACTGATGGCTCCTACTACATCAAATTGCGCATGTAGAGGTCGCAGTTGACCCAAGAGATCCGAGTAAATCAGTCAGAGCCAGCGATTACCAGCGTGTGTATCTCATACCGCATATGCGGTCTACTTCATGTCCAGGAGTCTGCACCCGCTCCTGACCAGGGGTAGCGGACTTAACCGACAAAATAAAAAACTGTTGTACACAATGGTGATCAGGCCGGCAATCACATACGCGGCGCCGGTGTGGTGCAGCATACCGGCCACGACAATGAGAAAACTTAAAGTGTTAGAACACAAATTTATGCGCCTCATCTCTGGTTCAGACACCTCCCTCAGAGATTTATACGCACGATGCCATGACATAACCCCACTAGCGGCACAGTAGAGAAAAGACCAGTAGTCCTACTCAGACGGAACAGTTGGATAAGATTTTCAGTGCGCATGCGATGCGCGTGGGCTTAAACTATTCGATGCGCAGTGGACGGCAGTGATGATGTAGGGTGGGGTGGATGTTTACGTTTCTGAACAGTCGCCAGTATAAGACGAAATGCGCGTGGGATACAAACAGTAGATGCGCAGTGGATTTAAAAAAAATAAAATCGAGTACAACATATATCAAAGGGACCGCTGCGAGTGAAACTACTGGTCTTTTCTCTACTGTGCTAGCGGACTACTTCCAAGAAATCTCCCAGAAATTCTATCAATTCAAACTGGGTGATAGTCCGCTTACCCGCAACATAACCCGAATTAGACAGCATAATGCCATACTTTTCGATACCAGACGTTGCCTATTTCCCGGCAACTCCCTTAGCCAAACTTTCCACTACTACAACTTATTACTATCCCAAACTTTGTTCTTTCTCTACTTACATATTTAATATTTTTCTATTCCCTCTCTGTTTGTTTATTTTGTTCTCATTCATCCTTTTTTGTTCTTTTGTCCGTTTTTGTCTCCAAATTCCATTTAGGCCGATAAAATAAAAATCCTAACTCTTTTAATCCTTAACTTTCATTTCACCACATTTTCCTGGCAGGAAGACCACCAGGGTGGAATTGCTTCGAACGGGTTTTTTCGTTGAGTTTTGTTTTCTCGTGCCAGCAACCAAAATTTCAAAGTGTTCGCGCTCGTGTTGTGCGCGAAATCGACAATTTTATTGTGCTATTTTAGTTATTTGTAGATATTTTCATGTATCATGTTTTTTAAAAGTTATTGTTAGTTTTAAGTTTATAACTTTTGAACAGGAGCTCTAACCCCCTCACTAACTATTGTTTAGTCAAACCGGACCTGCGTCGCCCAGCCTTACCCCACCACGGCGCTGCGTGCTGTGTATGTCTGGCTGGCTCCGGGACAGTTTCTGGGGAGACACATATTCATAATTCAATTTAAATAAAGTATTGTTTGATTGATTTGATTTTGTATGTGTCTCCGATACTCCAAGTGAAGCACGTGCAGCGCGGTTAGTACTTAGATGGGTGACCCGTCTAGGGAAACACAGCGATCTCGTCTCACCTTCTAGCGGCTTGTATATCAGTGTATACGCGGAAGCTATGTAACTTCACGACGAGGGTTACGTAGTGGATATACCATCCTTCGGAGGGGATGTAAAGCAGGCGGTCCCTTGTCTATTAAATGTTAGGCAAGTAAAAGATCCCTACTCTTCTTAAGGGAAGAGGTTCGGCAAAATTTCCAGGTTTTCGTCTTCTGGCGTCGGTGATAGGCCCTGGTAGCGGAAATAGGCCGACGTTAAATAAGTAGATAAAAAAAAGGTGTCAAATAGAAAGGGGAGATTTTTGCAAATTATTTCACAAATTCTTTTTATTACTCGCTTACCGAAGAGAAGTATTTTAATCGTGAAAAAATCCCTATTCCAGATCCCCATTACAGATTTTCATGTTTCAGATTTAGATTATGAAAATTTAGGTATTTCAATTCAGTCATTCAGTCCGTCTGTCGATCGGTGTCTTGGCTCTATATCTAAAAAAATATATTTCAGTGAGAACAATACTATTCGGCAGGTAAATAAGGCTCATTGCCATGGAAAAAATCTGGTATATTTTCATCGAAAAATATAGAGGCTGAACAGTGAACACCCCAAAAAAATAATTAAGGAAAAAATGTTATGGAAAACAATAATATTTGACATGTATTTAATTTAATTGCCAAGAAAGAAACCTATTTTAGGATATACGGGGTGGTCACTAAAAGAATAGAATTATGAGCTGGACTAAACACGTCAACATTTGACGGAGAATGTATAGAGTAGACTCTTTTGTTTTTATGAACTACTCCAGCAAAAAGTGAGATCATTACGTTGAAACAGGGCCGTGAATTTCTCGAAAATGTGAGTACTGATAATAAGTTCAAAGGTGTACCTCCAAATAATAATTTTTAGGATACATTTTTCTTGAAGCATCTTCTGTTTATGTCGTAAAAAACTTTGTCGTGGCTATAACTGCGTTTCCGAGGTTATTTTTCTTAAAAAAAAAATCTTCTGTTGGAAGGAGGTATCAGATGCACAAATACTACAAAAACGACCGTTAGCTAAACTGCACTAGTTACGTCCAGTCCGATAAAAATGAATACCAATGCTATACAGTTTCTACGGTCACTGTAAAAAAACGGACTCTGCATAAAATATTGGTAGCTTTTTATTAATATTTCCAACATGATCCTCAGTAATGATTTATGAGACCGTGTCGGGTCGTCGGCTGACATTCTTATTTATTTTATATAAATTCGAGATCAGAAAGCTGCTAATTTTAAAATGTTTTTGCCGTATCACATAGAGAGCAAATAGTTTGCGACTGCCAGAGAAAAAAATAAAAATTGATGATGCGTTCGAAGTGATTAATAACCTTTACCGTTCCTATGATATATATTCGCAGAATGTCATGGTGAATAAATGAGTTTGATAAATATTTATCCAATTTTTGTTTCTGTTGGTTGCAAGCATTGGAATATAATGCAGCGGAAGGAAGGTCAGTTAGAACAAGAAGTAAGAAGAAGTAAATTTGAACTGTTTGAAATTAATCTAAATAGTGGTCTCACAACGGTGTTTATAAACCAAGAGGCGTAATGGAATTCGTAATTTTTAACGACGTTTTTTAAAGGTGATTCAATTTTGTTTTCAAAAAATATCTTTTGCCCATTTCAGTGGCATTTAGCTTCTACATTCTAAAATATCCGTCGTTTCACTTTTTAAGGTTTAACATTAGATTCGTTATCAGAGAACCCTGAAATCATTATGTAGCAAATTTCATGTAAATATGCAAAAATATTGCAAATATCGCAGGCATATTGTATTCGCCATTTTCAATTCTTAACTTATGACATCCAATTCGTTACTAGCTACTCCTGTCGTAACAGAAAAATAAAGGAGGTGGGGTTTTCGGCCCTTTTTATTTTTGGTCAAAAAATTTCGAAAACAATTTTTTTATCATATATATTCAATATCTAATCTATTCCAAACAGAACTTTGCGCAACCTATCCCTCTCCATGTAGCCCCATTAAATTATTATAGAATCAGTTTATATTAGCACACATGCTTAGATGTTTTTGAACTTGAAAATAAGTATTCAAAGGAAGTCCTTTGAATAAACTGCACCCTAAGCTCCCCCTGCTACAATACAATACCCCAACACCCCCCAATACCCCCAACCCCCAATAACAAAGCACTCTCTCCTCCCACAACATAAACCTTTATGCTGCTACCAGATATAAAATAGTTTTAAAAGGAGTTTCTATCTACATTATTAATAAAATGCCAATAACTCTTATACTCCTCCCCGCAACACCCTCTATCCCGAACCATTCTGTTGTGTAGAGAGGTTCAAGTTAGAATTTTTTTTTGTTTTTTTTGTCTCTTGATTTAGAGCTTATAGTATATGTACTTTTGTCTGATTCTCTCAGAACTTAGAGCTTAACTATTTTCCGTTGAATTGTTGTTGCTTTGGACGTAGGGAGAGGGAGTAAAACGGACACAAGGTTATATCTTTCTGCCGATAAAAAAAGTATGAGAACAGTCTTCGTTATACCATTTTCAAGCTTATAGCAGTATGACGATGGCGTGAATGGTTCGGGAGAGTGGGTGT
This sequence comes from Rutpela maculata, assembly GCA_936432065.2. Taxonomy (NCBI): domain Eukaryota; kingdom Metazoa; phylum Arthropoda; class Insecta; order Coleoptera; family Cerambycidae; genus Rutpela; species Rutpela maculata. Next base: position 49,880,463 of record OW386285.2, read on the forward strand.
TGGGAGGGGGTATAAGGGGAATTGACATTTTATTAATAATGTAAATAAAAAATCCTTTTAAAACTATTTTATACATAGTAGAAGTATGAAGGTTTATGTTAGTTGGGAGAAGAGAAGGTGCTTATCGTTGGGGGTTGGGGGTGTTGGGGCGTTTTATGGTAGTAGGGGGTGCAATTTCTTCAAAGAAAATACGATTTTCAAGTTCAAAAACATCAAAGCATGTGTGTAAACTGGTTCTTTAATAATTTAAGGGGGATACATGGAGGGGGGAAGGTTGAGGGAAGTTCTGTTTGGGGTGGAATAGATTAAATGCAGAATATATATGATAAAAAAAAATTTTTTTGTTATTTTTTAACCAAAAATAAAAAGAGCCGAAAACTAGCCTTATAGGCCCTCCTCCTTAAATGAAATTAAGTTATCAGCGACTTCGCCAAATTCCCAATTAAAAAAATATTGTTTCCAATTCTCTTGTAGCTTAAGAACGACTTTTTAGAAATCCTTAAGCTAATCCCGAACAATGATTGAACAAATTTTAAATTTTATGAATTCGCTTAAAAATGAATACCAGTGGTTATGCAAGACGCATCAAAAGTTTTAGTAAGTGCTAGATGAGTAAAGGTAAAAACATTGGCTTATTTTAACATTTCAAACAACTTTCTCTAATAACGCTTTGCTGCAAAATTCAAAAGAATGATGGTTCTCTTTTGAACTGCTGTTTTTTTCCTTATGGGTTGTGGTGCCAGAACCCCGCCTTACGGAAATTTAAGTTTATTGTACCTAGTCTTGTTATCCCATTAATCCCGTTCTTTTCCAAAAGAAGAGTGTACGGTCAGTGGAAGCTCTGGCTATTTCTTCCCGGGTCACGGTTGGTCCCCCGAAGTATGAAAACCTCCCAGCCACCAAGGCTGGCCATTCTCATTGTATGTAGTGAGGAGTTTGTTTTCTCCTCCTCACCACACATCCCGCATTCTGGATTATCCTTCACACTTATGTTGGTTAGGTGTCTTCAATGTGCAGTGTCCTGTTAGAATTTTCACTTCCCACTCAGCTGTTTTTTGCTCAGCTTTAGCAATTCGTTAGTTTGTTTTGGATGACCCGCCAGTGATGAACGCCAGGATGGCTCGGGTCCCATCAAGGCTGTTTTTGCGCCTTCTTTGGCCAGCTTATCTGCTTTTTCGTTGCATTCATTGCCCTGGTGTCCTCGCATCCACTCCAGTTGTATACTGTTGTGTTCCGCCAGTTTCGCCAGGGATTCAAGGCAGTCCTTTACCATTTTGGAACGTATCTCTACTGCATTCAGAGCTTTGAGAGCTGCTTGACTGTCAGTGATGATGCGAATTCTTTTGTCAGTATATGACCTCCGTATCATTTCTTGTGCACAGATTTCTATAGTATAGCTGTGACTTCTGCTTGGAACACCGTTGCGGTGCTGCCTAGGTTCAGATTAATATCTTTCCCTGGTTGGTCCTCCGTAAAATAAAGAATTTTTTTTCTCTTGGTGCATCTATACGTGGACACACTGTGTTATATACTGATGGGGATTCCATTTCGTAAATACAGTTTCATTTTTTGTTGAACTTCATTGGCTTAACAAACAGACAATAATGAGAACTATACTTAGTAATAGACTACACATTCAGAGATCACAGATTCAGTCAGTTCAGTGCTCAGTACTCGCAACTCCAGCTAAGCGTCACGTCTCTTTCGTTGGAGAGCTACAAGTGACGTCACGATGGGGAATATAATATGTTGTCTACATGTACCTTAGTAAGAAGAGTTGTCTTTTGACAACTCTTATTAAAGTACATGCCTATCTACATCGTCTCAGCTTAGGTAAATGGTGCTAGTAACATATTTCACATTCCTGTTGTCCGTGAAGTGAATAGGGAAATCATTAAGTCTGCCATGGTCCATATAGAGCGAACAAACCAACGAATTGAATTATTAAGAATTGTAAACAGTTAGCTATCAGCGACTTCAAAGCAAATGATTCATATTTTTATTATTTCATGTGCTATTGTAAAACCCTCAAATTTTGCTTTGGCACATGATAACATTACTAGTTAAATGTTTTAAAATTTATTTTCAAATATATTTTAAACTGGACATTTATTTATTTATTTATTTATTTATTTATTTGGTATAGTATTCAACAGGTGAAACCCAATTACAGAATAGGAAAATACAAAATAATTCAATACTTATCTAGATTATGAACAATAAGATATATAAATATTATTTATATATCTGAATTAAACTAATAAACTAAACTAAATTAAACTAAATTAAACTAATACAATGCATTTGTTATACATATCAAACAAAGTGAATGTAAGATGTACACTCTAAATTGAGTGTAATAGTTCGCAAGTCAACAAGAAAGAACAAAAATATATTTAGGCTAGAGACAATTTTTTTATGTTTACAGCACTGCAGGTGAAAATATCTAATGAAGTATCAAAATTATTATATATATTACACATTTGCTGAATACAAGAAAATTTCTTTACATTTGTTCTTGAAAATGGCAATAAGTAAAATAAATTGTTGTGCCTAGAGGCCGCCCTAGGAATTTGGAAATTAAGCATACTTAAAATTTCTCCACAGTCGATGTTACTATGTAAAATTTTATATAAGAAAATTAATTGTGACCGGTGTCTACGGTTTTCTAGACTGTTTAAGGAAAATTTAGGGAGTAGTTCTTGATGTGGGTAACCAACAGCAGAATAGGTCCCATCAGTCTTAAAAGACGCATATTTCAGAAATCGACGTTGAAGCCTTTCTAAATTTTGTATGTGTACATTATAAACCGGACACCGTACTATTGAAGCATACTCAAGATGTGGTCTAACAAGAGTAGTGTATAGTTGTTTTAATGTATTTACGTTGACATGAACATTTTATATTATACTCTTCGCAGGCAGCAGACTTATTATATCTTTTATATAAATGTTGAACATTTTATAGGATAATTTTCTAATTTTTTTTTTAATAGTCTTGTTTTTGCCTTAAAAATTAAGATTCCTTATCACAATACCTAAGAATGACTAGAATCAGGCAGAGAAAAATAAGACACATATTGCTTTAATTTATAAATAAGCTATATTTTTTTATTGAAAATTTCCCATCTCTGGATGATGTTGACAGTGTTGGCAAAAGTGTGTAAATTTAATTTACAGTATTTTGCTGTTTTTTGAAACTACAGTCTTCGTATCACATTAAAAGTTTTCCGGGTGGGTATCTTGTATTAGCCAGAAGATCACAGTTATCGTCTAGCTTACATTTGATGATAGATACTTAGCGCTCAGAGTCAATCACGAAGAGGTGATCTATCGTTGCACCCCAACCAACTTCTGAGCTCATTGAATGGCCGAATGACCTGGATGTGTATTTCTGGTGAAATTAATGACGTGCAATCAACAAGCGAAGCACACTTTACACATTATTTTATACTACTTCTTGTATTTTATAATTGACCTATACTCTATTTGCTAAAGAAAGAAAGAGTACTAAATCACTCAGATAAAAACCGGCCATAGGCATACTACTTTTTCTCTCAACATTCACAGATATTATACCTAAAAATTTAATAAATTCATTTTATATAAAATAAATGTTGTTTGAATTACCCATTTTTTCAGTTCTTAGTTTTGCCCTCATTACACGACGGTTATGATGTTCCTGAATATTTTTCTGGCAGGAACCTACAGCAGATACATCAAAGGTACAGTTCAAAGTAACAGAGACAAGGACATCTCGCCTCGTATCTAGTAATTTTTATAACACAAGCAGGTGGACATTTACCCAAAAACTGTCATTATACAAGTAATTCCAGGGACTTTTGGACTTTTTTAAACGCAGGTAGTCCATAATATAGTCCACTGAGGTTAGGAAAAATAGGAGAAATAAATTATAATGTTTTGCTGTTTGGAAATTATATGCGTAAGGTTGCTAGTTTTGGGAATCCAAAGAGTTCCCAAGGCGCAAGTGTAGGCTGCATCCTTAAAAACTACCTCTAATACGCGGTGCAGTTTTTTAAATTATTTTTACATTCATTGATAATAATCCTCTATACAAAATATACTACAAATTAGGTTCTTTCTATTCATATTCTCGATAGACGTGATGGTTTTCGAGTAATAAGCTATTAAACTCGGGGGTTGGGCCGCAATCGGCGCGCATTTCGCATATTCTCAATATACGGGGTGTTTCAAACTTCGAATGGTGGTAGCGCTCTACGATGCTTACGGTATTCGATAATTTTTTAATGAATCATGAATTGTGCGATTTACGAAAAATACTGAAGGAGGTGGTGTATCCAAATCGATAAAATAAAAATCCGTTCGGTTGCCAATAACATTTTTCCCTAAGATTCTACCACCCCAACCTGCTCCAACTCTGACTTCACTGGCTAGTTTTTGAGGAAACTTTTCACGTACGGAGCTACTATAAGAACACTTTTCCGTGCCAAGTTTGAAGTAGCTACTTTCAACAATCACTGTATTATTACTTAATTATTTAAAAAATCTATTTATGTTATACTTCAAAACATCCTAGAGCACTTAGGAAGCATTTTAGAAGAAAAAAATTGTTTTTTTTTTGCTTTCTTGATGACGCGAGTCACCTTTGCTATACAATTTCAGCCTACCAACATAGTGTATAAATAGTATATAGAATATTATCAAGGAGTAGGTATAAAATTTTCTGTAGCTGTAACTATTTCGTGACAAAATGTGGAAAACTGCGACAGGGCGTGTTAGGGGTGGTTTTTGAGGGTGAAGCTATCCCTCGAGTATTGGGAACTCTTTCGTTTCTTAAAGGCTTTCTTCGTTGATTTCAAGTCTAATACCAATGGACTAAAGGAGTATTTAAAATTTCTTATAGCGTCCTGACCATGTTTTTAAAGCATTTGCATCTACAATGAGCTTTTATTACTTTCTGCCGTTACTAAATAGAGTATAATTTACCTTATGTGTTACTCTATGTCGATCTATTTCAAAAGCAATATGCTTACTAAAGTTTCAATGTTCGAACTTTCCGTTCTTAAATTATAATGCTTAATAAGTATTTGACGGGCGGACGCATAGACATACCAATAAACATTTTGACTAATATAATGATACCAATTTTTTCTCTACGAGCTATACTTTTTTTTAGAAATGTATCGATCAAATGTAATATACGCCTCGTTGTCGTATAAGTATAATAAGTTAAAAAAAAACTAAACATGCAATTCATACCCTTTGATTAAAATAATTGTATTTTAGTGTATAAAGAATGAAAAAAAAAGAATCGAACCGCTCTCAAAAAATATCTCCAAAAAGTAAGAAATAAAATTCCACTCAGTTTTACAACTACCTGTCTACCTGTTAGTGGAAAGTAGCAAGGAACCGTACCTTATTGCCTAAAATCAATTTGAAATCGAAGCAAGACGTGTTTTTGAAATTAGATATAATTCGTTTTTAAAGTTTGACATCAGATCCAAATTAGTGACATATATCGAATTCCACACCAATCTACAAACAAGTTCCAATTATGTCTGCCATATTGAATTCGTCATCATAGTAGCTGTCGCCGAATACTGAAATCCCCGTGTAGCAGGTTTCATGAAAATCTCCAAAAAATTTGCTGGCATTACCACCTCTCACACACCATCATACAATGAAATATTTGTTTGCCGTCGTAAATATCGGTCAGGTCTGTAATGCAGTTTCCTTCATCCTTCGTCATCATTAATAGCATTGAAAGCAACGATCTGGGCGGCAGCATGCTGTACAATTTGTTGTAACGTTAAACTAGGTTCCGATCTTATAGTTTTATATGCGGATGTAAATTTAAAAATGAGTGAGGCTACGTTTGTTTTTTAAAATGTTTTAGTTGATACCTGAAGAAAAGGGTCTTTATATTTGCTTCTTTACTTTTGTTGATAGCAAAGTGGATAGAGAAGGTAACTTGTTTGTGTATCTAGTTGGTTAAATAAAAATGCTCTGGAAACCTTCTTGTTACCTATGGGTTTTATTTCATAGAATCATTATAATTTAGGTTCATGGATTTGTCATGTCTCGAGGGTTATAATAGTTTTTATTTTATGTATTTTTCCTTTGGTTGCTGGCAGGAAGTATTTTGGCTGCCTAACCTAAAACGATAAACAAAATACAAGTTAGTAATAGCTACCAGGGAGAGTTTATATTGTATGCATTACTGTTGGATTGAGCTAATCCTTGCTATTTTCTCTGGAATTCGGTTCCAACAAAGAGTGTAAACATCTTTGGGAATGTCTGTAAGTGTAGGCAAATATGCACATATCAGGGCGTATAGGCTGGAAAAAGGATTTAGTTACACTTCCATTAGTTACAACAAAACCACACTCTCTTACCTGTAGTTAACAAGTTCTTATTTATTTATTTGAATAAATAAGCCTGGTAAACCTTTTTATTATTCGTTTTTGTCAGCTGTCATATTTCAGTTTGAGGAAAAGTGTTACCAACATTGGTTATGCAGGAAAATTTATGGCATTTAAATTATTAATCCTAGTTTTATTTATTTTTATTGTAAATATGGTTCGATCATGGGTTTTATGCTTATTAGTCTCTATTTTAAGAATTGCTTTAATCATTCTATGGTTAGGACTATTTTCTGTGTATTTATAAATTAGTACGCGAAGAGGAATTATGGGTAGGTTCCTAATGAAATGGCAAGCTGTGATTGATGCTCGAGAATATGTGGTTGACCGGAATAGAAAACGCGGTTTTCTTGTTCATTGGGTAGCCGTCGTTCCGCCGTTCAGACGAGATTTTTCGGACTGTTTTTTTTTTTTAAACATCCCAATATTCACTTTTGGGGATTATACTGGAAAATCTTAAAGTTTAGAAGCGCCTGATTGTTTGTTAAGCTGTTTGAAGCCGATTATGGTTATTGTGGAACTTCTAAATAGGTAGGAAACGAAGCTATCGGATCCTTGTTTTTTGTGTGAGCCCATTCCGGTTTTGTTGGGTAAGACTACTTTTGCGATTTTCTTAGAATACCAAATTCTAAACGTTTTATCCTTTTATATAGGCAAGACATTGTATATGGTTATTTATTCTATTGGAGAGTTAAATCTTTACTTTCAAGTTTGGGAGCTAGATGTTTCTTATTATGGAAGTTTTGTTGGAGGCCCACGTGCCGAATTTTGGATTGGAATTCGCTGTTATGGTTACGAATTTACGAGTTTGTGGTTGTGAGGACGCTACTAGGACAAACTTTGATTACGTAGGCTGCAGCTACGCATCAAGTTACATGACGAGAATTCACCTGGAGAACCTGGAGTTTCTGGTATCATTCATCACCTTTAAGGACTTTTGAGGTCGGTGGCTTATTTTTAATTCGCATTACAGTGATGTCCAGAATAAAGAACCCCCTGTTGCGTTTCAATTTTTTTGTTCCTGTAATTTTTTTATAACGATGGCCATTTTGAGTGCCTAAACATTTGATATGTTACTCATGTAGTATACCTACTTATTTTTTTTGCAATTAATGTGAGTAACTGCGCAGTTATATACGTATCTTTAATTGTCTTGTACATGCAGAAATCTTAGGATACTAGAAAGATGTTGGATGATAGCAACGTCCGTACAGTATACTGAATTTATTTAAATTAGAAGTTATTTAACATCGGGTAAGAATTTTTTGTACGAATCTTTTAGAGTAAATCAGAGAGAGTCACCTTAGGACTGAACCTTTCACCATGTTATAATTTTTTTTCCTATTTGGATATAGGTACTTCTCCTATTTTCTGTGCTAAAATTTTATCTTAAAATTGACTCTACTGTTTATTGATTATCTTGTCAAAGGAGACTTCAAGTATTAGAATAAACACGGAGTTTGGTAATTTAAATCGGTGTGTCGAACGGGTGCTTAAGGTTGGTGAAATTTTATTGGAAATTACCTGGCGCTCAAACCTTTTTTTGGCAAAATATAAAATCGTTAAAAATAAACAAATCTCACCACTGAAGTCTCTTGCTGGAGTTAGCCAACCTTGAGTTAAATGAGCATTTTAGTACTTTTAGTTTTTTTTGAAGGCTTACTTTCATTTGAACACGTAACATTGTTTATGAAAGTAAATTGTTCAACGGTTACGTTTGTCAATAGAAGTCTTAGTTCATACTGTTGCAGAAAACATTCTTCAGCTGATTCGCCTCCAGGTAAGGCTCTTTTTCGTTGCAAAATGGTATATGAGATGCTAGGAAGTTATAATAATATCTTGTTGTTTGTAAAAAAATATCATTATTATAAATCGAACACTAAGTTTTTACTTGAAATCACCGGCGACTCCGCCAAACCTTCGAATATGAATATAAAAAATTGTTTTCCATTTGTATTCACCTTACACTAGATATAACTTGATAAATTTAATGTGGGACCACTGCCGGACCATAACCTACAGTGTGCAATAGGTTTGACAGAAATCGTTTAAGATACGCCAGCGTAATCGTCGAACAGATATAAAAATAAAACATACAAAAACAGTTATATATAATGTACATAAAAATGTATGCTTGAGGCAGTAGCAAGGGTAGTACTGGCCCTGTGCTGACTAATCATCACATTATTCTCTCCTGATGGGTCTCTGTCACAGTTATTTCATATCTTTCGTTTCTGGATTTAAATTTGGTGGTGCAATCTGGAAATAAATTCCAATTGTACGTTTCCCTACACCTTCCTTTATACATAACCCGTTATCCGAACAATTTATTTTTATTTAATATACTCATTACTCAGAGAAAGTATGTGAGCGTAATATGGAACTTCATCAATAATGAATATAAAGTTGAATTAATCACTTTTTTATGTGCGTAAATTTATATTTTTTTAAATATTTCCAATCTCTACGGTTTGTGTAAGGTTAAGGTAAATCGCACCCTTGAGAATGTCTGTTTTTTATTAAGTAATTCTGAACTAACTAGGTTTTTGATTTTTATTGCGGTCCACTTAACAAAAAAGCGTACCTCAGTTTAACACTGTGATATACAGCGAGTGTAAAACCTTCAACAGATAATTGAGAAGGACCTTAGAGCGTAAAATGTGTACGTGAACGAATCTCCAGGATTACTTAGTGAGTTACTAGAATTTAAAATTATGCTTGTTCTGAGAAAATAAACCGATGAACTAAATTTAGAAAATTATAATATAATGTAATTGATGCAACTTTTACTTATTTATTTTGTTGAAAGCAGCGAGCAGGTTTTCCAATTTGGAAAATTAAAATGTACGGTAATCTCTCTGCGGCTCGGATCACCATGTGCACCGTCTTGTTGAAGTTAAAAACATGTCGAAAGCAAACACAAAAGAGTTTGCTCATTATAACTGATGATTAGAAGAGGTATAAGAAGCAATAATATATTTTTTAATAGAATGCCCTGTGTGTTATTGAATTTTTGAAGTATTCTTTTTTTCTGATTTCAAAAATGTAACATGCATAACGCACGCGGTAAGTTTGGGACACATCTTAATGGTGTTTAATCTCAACTATACATATATAAGGATGTGTTTGGGGAAGTTAGGTTTGGGGTTGTAAGAAATGACACTAGTAATAATAATAATGCGAATTTTGTTTCACTTGGGTTTAGCTTATGAATTCCTACATGCGATTGTACTATTCGATAGGACTAATTACTTGCTAATGATATTTAAGAAATATACGAATTATGAGTTTGTCAGCTTTTGAAAGCGTACCACGGTATATAACCTAATATGAGTTATGTGACCTTGATTCACTTTCGACCTGTTGAGCTACCGGGCTTCTCATTTTTTTGGAAACTATAGCACTTTGCAAAATTTTCATTAAATTAAAAAAATGATCCTTTACCGTAATTAAAAATTAGCCGTCGGATGTGTTTCCCCAAAACTCTTATTTGTGGATGAAAATTACTCTTCAAAATGATTAAAACCGTCCCAGTCGGTTTTTGTTGACAAAAAATCGCCAACATTTTATGTTGGCGGACGGAAAACGACCGTAATACCCACTACTGTGAGACTACAGTGCTATCGAAACAAACAAATATCAATCCCCCGAGGCAATGGTTGCTGTAAAATACATTTGATTTTTTCCCCTCATTTTTGGCGTTGGATGGGTTCCATCAGCCAGCTACGCAAATGGATAATTTTTTATCTCAGTATGGTACAGTTGTTTAACATTAGTTGTCGTTTGTCAATACTTATCCTGACTTGTGATATTGATATTGTAATATTGATTCCTAATATGTTTTTATAACATTTGCGGTTTAACTTACTATCCGTGATCCAGTCTATGTGTAAACTTAAATCGCCCTGATGGATCCCTGGGCGCGAAATGTGTCTACACTTGATTAAACATCTCTTTTATGAAGACGTTGCACATCTGGAACCATATGCCAATTGTAGCTCGATTCGTAGATCAGATTTATGCATTCTATTAAATTCCTTAACCCCAATAACATAACAACTCTAAAAGGCTCTACAGAACACCGCGGTTTATCGGACTATCTTATTAGTTATGGTTATTAATTACAACCTTAATAATATACCAATGATACCATTCTGAGAATGGTCAATTTGTTCAGCTTCCTAGCAAGTTCGCTGCACGCTGGTACCATATCGAACAATTTAGTAATGTAGGAGGTCATTCTGTTATCATTATTACTACCTGTTTTCAGTTTTAATAGAAAAACAAGGACAGGAGAAGTTCTTGTACTTGAATTTTCCAACAGTGACTTTAATTCGTAAATGGCATCTACCGTTAAGCCTGTAAACGTTAATAATTGCTTTTCTGATAAACCGCAGTGGTCTGTAGAGCCTTTTAGATTTGTTATTGGGGTTAAGGAATTCAATAGAATGCATAAATCTGATCTAGGAATCGAGCTACAATTGGCATATGGTTCCAGATGTGTAATATCATCTTCATAAAAGCGATGTTTAATCAAATGTATTTTACAGCAACAATTGCCTCGGGGATGTATATTTGTTTGTTTCAATAGCACTGTACTCTCACATTAGTGGGTATTACGGTCAGTTCTTTATAATCACCACATATGCAACAGTATTTATGTGTAGCAATGAGTCTTTGCAATGGTAGTTCCATTATTTCATCAGAGTCACTAGTCATAGTGCTAGAAGATGTTGAAGGCATAAAAGGCTTCTTCGATCGTTCCCTCACTTTTTCATCTGGTTCAGTACGTCGTTTTTTAGATGTCGTAATGCGACAGTAATTACAATGAACATCGTTCGTTGCTAAACTTTTCACCAAGGTCCTAGAGAGTTAATACTTCGCCCCTGGGACTTCCAGAAGTGGTATTGCCAGATTGTGCCGAATTTCCGTACGTCTGGGGGAAAAGTAGACTTGGCAACATCGTACTGGCACCCGCGGTCGGTTGTAGATATGCAACAATACCTTGTAAAGCTATAAGTATTAACTGCTACAACTAAGAGGCATGTGTAAATATTTTATTTTACCAAATTTTATTTTTCTCCATATTGTTCCACCACAGCAAAAAATCTGACAATTTAGTATGATAATCACGAAGTGTCAAGACATAATATATCATAGAATGGTGATCCTTTTGTCCTCTAAAAAAAATTTATATTTTTTTCCGATGGTTAAAATGGTCATAAAATGACCTTATTTTTGGAGTCAATTATCTCCACGCAAGCAATACTCTTGCCAAATTTCAAATCGATCGGTTGCATAGAAACCAAAAAAAAATATATATATATATATATATATAATAATTAAAGACATATTATTTTTTTCCACCTTCGTAGGGGTAGTAGCGGGTTAAAATTTTTACCGTGTAATATATTCTATAAACTGCATAATCTGGAAGCCATTTTAACTAAGTGAGTGCGGGGGCACATTTCCCTAACTTTTCCGGCTATACCCTTTGCTAACAAATTACGCAACGTAATTAATTGTTTCATGTTTGATCTCAAATGCCCTCGAATTCCAACAAAATTGATTTCTTATATATTACATGAAAGAGGAAGACATATAAACTCATAAACTCACTCCGACCTGGTTCCGAGGGAAGCACCGTAGAGTAATAAGATTAATAAATAGGATATTTCCTTGAACATCTTGCATGATTGGGTAAATATCTGTTTCCTTAGCAAACGTAGAACAAACTGCAATTATGTTATTTTTTATTTAACTTTGTTGTCTTTTTCGCTGACTGAGGTACAGCCGCCTTTAATTTTATATCGGAATAGAAAAGACATGTCACATAATAGAAAAGGCAAAGCGAGGTAACCCTAATGCTACCTACGTTATTATATTATTCAGGAAATTCTCGCCGATAAAAAATGTATAAATAAGTCGACATGTGACATGTTGGGCTGTCGGACCTTCCAAACCAACAGGCGGCAATCCCGATCGAAGAGAAAATAATGAAAACCTCCGTTCGGACGTCGGATATAGTCTTATTCTGTATTTATAAAAACTTCGAGGAACAATTTCTGTCGACTTATTATGTCTATCTATATTAGTATTTGATTATTACGTTATAAATTGGAATAAAACTAAAAAATGACGTAATTAGAATCCCAGCCTCTCTCCTCAACTTATTTTAAAATCTAGAACTAATGTCGAAATTTTCACTTTAATAGTCCAGTCATTCTGGAATTAGAGGCCAAGTAGCACAGAATTCTTTAAGATATCTTTAAGAAGTTCTATTTACTGCCCGCGAGGATATCTTGTATTTGTATACTCTAGAAGTCCTTCCGAAATCAAAATGAGAAATCTTTATATGTGCTCAACTTTTATGAACTGGGGAAATGTAAACTGGGCATTATATAGGAATTTCAACTTTTGTTAACCCACAGACATCTACGTTCTAAAAGGGAATTACCATACAGCTCAATTTTCTAAGTATTATAGAAATCAAATAAAGTATTAAAAGGGAAATAGTATTATTATCCTAACAGAATACTTGTAGACATCCTCTAGAAGTTCTAAAAGAGAATTACCATACAGCTCAATTTTCTGTGTATTACAGAGATCAAATAAGGTATTAAAATGGAAATATTATTATTATCGCTAATAGAACACCTATAGAAATCGCAAGAAGAAATTCTTTTAATGCATAAAATTTGTTTGCTTATCACGTAGTTTGTTACAGAAATTATTCCTAGATGACGCCACGTACAAACCACTGACGATAATCAGTCATGCATTAACTTATACTCATGAATTTATAGAACATTGATAACATTACTGCAACGTTCAAATTCTCTCAGGGATCATCGATTTATTTAGATGAATCTTATAACGATCTCTAATCTTTGGTTTGGTTTGGGCTTGATGTCTCATACTGAGATTTTGATCAACCAACATTTTACCAGCTACCGCTGGCAATTCTATAAGAAGTGTATGTTGGTACATCTAATAGAAATCCTATAAAGATGTTTTCAGTACCGTTTATATTGGTAAGCGATAAAATACCCGAAAGATTACTATAGGAATTAAATCTGTTTGCAGGATCGATGCGGTACATCTAACAGAAATCCTATAAAGATGTCCTCGGGACCATTTATATTGGCAAGCGATAAGATATCCTAAAGATTACTATGAGAATTCTATGAGTATGCAAAAAGCTGCTCACAGGATTCTATACTAATAGCTTTTTTCGATTACCATGGGAAGTACTATTTAATACTGATATGCTGACATTTGCCCATCAGGGAACTCTTACAGACCTCTAGAAGATATTTACTAATTCCTAAATTTTTATCCTCGGAATATCTTGAGGAATTAATTGTGCTACTTGGGATCGAACGATTAGAAATGAAAATCTGTTTCACTCGGTAAAAGAAAAACTTTCAGGACTCAAAGGACTTCCAAGATTAAACGCTCTAAAATGAAAAGTCAGAAATTTGACTTGTAGTCGAAAAATGAGTTTCGTCGAACGAATTTTCGTTTCTTTATGCAATTTCAACAAATATTTAAACATTCAAAGTACTAACAGTCCAATCATTTGGTAGTTTTTACCTGGAAAGTTTTGGAGAAGTTCTGATTTTTGGCTCTTTTATGTTTTTTTTAATTACGAATTTCCACTTTGCCACCTCGAAAAATTTCGGGAAATGTCAAATAAAGCAAAAAAGCCAAAAAGCCTCTTTTCTTTTTTTAATTTTTTTGAGAACATTTTTTAAAGTTCTTATTTTTGGTTTTTGTATGTTTTTCAGGGTGTTGATTACGAATTTGTACTTTGCCAATTCGACAATTTCCGGAAAATATAAAAAGAACTCAAAGAAACCCAAAAAGTACCGTTTTTTGATTTTTTCCTTATGAACATGGAAACTTATGTACTTTTCGAGAAAAATTAGTACCTGCAAATACAAAATGCAGAGAGTAAGCAGAGAACATTATTATTAATAACTTTTTTTAAATGTGTAGGAATATAATATACAAGAGAAATATGTACTATGTAATAACACAGGCCCACAAAAAAAAAGTTGTCTGAGCCGCGGTACTGACCTTAGTTTTTCCCCTATATGTCAGGTTTTTTTTAACAGCAAATAAATATATAAATATCACGATTCAACACGACTTTTTTTGCTGTTAAAAAAAAACCGGACGTGTAGGGGAAAAACTAAGGTCAGATTCGTGTTCAGCGGCTCAAAATACAAGGGATAGGTGTGGTCAGTACCCCCGCGCAGACCATTTTTGTTGGTTGCCACTGTGCCACACTCAGTGTGGCGCAATCCCACAAAAAATGTCATCTGCGCGGGGGTACTGACCACATCTATCCCTTGTATTTTAAGCCGGTGAACACGAATCTGATCTTAGTTTTTCACCAGCACGTCAGGTTTTTCTTTTAATAGCAAATAAATATATAAGACGTAAACAGATGTAATGCTAGGTCAACCTGACTGTATCAAAGCTAAGGTATAAAACCATGGCAATTGGAATATTAAAGAAGATATGTATAGTTAGTTGTGTTCGCAAATTAAATGTATCAATGAAAATACCTTCTGATTGTTTCGCCTGAAAAAGAAGAAAATATGTAGAACAGTTTTGTTAATTCAATGTAATTCTATCAAGGTGTGACTAAGGTATAAATAAATCGGAAGTAGGATATTGAAGAATGCAAAGTTGCGCTCGTAAAAATAGTATTCAAAATACCTTTGGATTATTCTCCTTCAAGTTTTTGATCTCATCCTCTCCATACCAGCTTTCTCCAAGTTGTCGCAGTTTCCTTCACAGTTTAAACAAATTTGCGAACAATATAGACCTGCCTTTCTACAGCCACAATTCCCTCGGCAGCCTTTCTTACATTTGCATGAAATGTGATTTAAAATAGCTTCTGGAGCATTTTTCATCCACATTCCTCGGGATTTTTTTCATACACATGAGATGATACTGTCCATCAGCTGTTAGGAACTGGCCCAACACGTCGTAGTATGGCTCGTCCATATTCATCATTACGTTTTTAAGTGAGTTGTATAACGTTTTCTCTAACTTTTAATTACCTAACACTATACACAGGATTTCGCTTAGAAGCAGGTAGCCTATTTTGTTCCTGTATAAACTCTTGTGTTATCAGCATTCCACACAAAAAACAGTGATCTTTGAAGCCAAGACCACAAGCGTAATTGAAGCGTTTGACCACTCTGTTGTGCTCTCTTCACATGGGCAGTAATTATTTTTTTATTGACGTACTGTTTTTTGCACTTTTCGTGAACTTCAATTGATCTTTTTCCATTCAAATGGACTCCTTTTCCATCCTTCCTTTGCTTACTTGTTGCTTCACTAAATGTATTTAACCGCTTTTGTTCAACTACAGTCACTTTACTTCCATCTAATACACTATCACAAATAAAACACAGGGGGGGGGGGGGAGTAAAATATGCGGGTGAAGGGGGGTCAAATTGTAGGAAATTTTGCCTATTGATTTTCTTCATAGCACTTTTATCAAAATGTGCATGGTTTTAAAAAAACAAAAAGACGCATTTTTTCTTTTTCTTTCTTGCTTTTTTTTATATTTCCCGAAATTTTTTTAGGTGGTGCAAATTCGTAATCATCAAAAAAACATAAAAGAATCAAAAATCAGAACTTCTCCAAAACTTTCCAGGTAGAACCGATCTCGACCACTAAATGGTTAGACTATAATAAGTAGAAATAACAACAATAACCAACAAATATAGTTTACTCGTTTATTGTTCGATTTATTACCAACTGGTAACAAACTTTTACAATTTAATTGTTATACGAGCATCTAAGTATTCCTTAAACCTATTGTTAGATGTTTATACCCCCAGAGACATCTGGGGATTTCCCCTAAGTTCATATTATAAGGGAAACAGAAAGCTAAACTCGTTTGGTTAGTTCGGCAGTCGGCCCAGAGATGGCGCGTGGTGTCAGAGTCTGAAAGTAGTAAAGAGCCTACTAGAAGCCTACTGGAAACATCTAGAGAGCTAGTGACATCATAGCAGAATATTCTGGAACTTTCATCTATGGATATATAAAGGAATGGAGAAGCAGAGTTAGGGCAGTTTTAGTTCAGATAGTGAATTGTGAAACATTAAGAACAAATAAGCAAAGTTGATTGAAATAGTAAGTTATAGTACTTAGTGGAATATTAGTCAAGTAATTAATTGTTGTAATTAGAGGGGGCAATTATTATTCCTGTTACAAACTGCGAAAATATTGATTGTACCTGTTCAAAATTATTACATTATTATTGATTTTAACAACAATAATAAATTATTTTAAATAAATTCATTATGCACATGTACATCTTTCTCTTTGTACGCCACTGACGGCTTTATATAAACAAATAACATATACAGATAATATACCAATCGATAGAAAAAATAATGGTCTTTATTCTTTATATCTTGTAGAATTTTGATTTATTGGGCCGTTTTAGAGGTATAGCCAAACATGTGTCGTTGTTGGAAGGCTCCTCACCCCCTTTTTTTTGCTGTGGGGCCTTAAAAAAAAGAAAACAGCAAAAAGCAAATGAAGGGTCTTATGCAAAATTTTATACTCTATCGAATGGCGCCAAGATCATTCCTCTAGCTCCTACCGTTTTTGAGAAAAAAAAAAATATATATAGGCAGATACAGGCAGCCACTTTGAGGGGGGGCAGGGGGAGCAGGCATGATTTCTCGAGGTGGGTCTGTTCGAAAAACTACTTATTTTGACTAGTTCTATTCATGGTTAAAAGGATTTGCTATTACTCAAAAGTAGAAACATCAAAACACCTAATTCACTAAGAAATAACTCGTTTTTTGATTATAATGACCTTTTGAGTAGGACATTTTTTGACGGCTTTGAGATTTTGAAACATCATTATATCATCATTAATTTTATATCAAATTCAGCTTGTAACAACGAAACCCCCACAGAACTTATTTTTATGCGTATATCTGGGCACCGAGCACTCTACTATAATGGGGTGAGGGTGATAATGAGGGTGGTTAATGCCAAAATTTTTTTTGAGACCTTAGCTTTTCTTGTATATACTAAATACCAATTTTATGGAGTCTTACCTGCTTGATTTGCCTATTTATCCCAAATTTACCCCAATTTACCCCCAACCCTTCGACGGAACAAGATGGAGAGACTAGATCTCGTTAAAATACATATGTGTACCAAATTTTTAGTCAATATTTCAAACGGTTCCAGAGTAAACGTGCGCACAAAAAATGTTACAGACAGATCGATAGACCGACAGACAATAGACAGAAAAATTTTTTCGCTCAAACTTAAAATCTCGACGTTTCATGACATTCTAACCTATTTGAACAATAAAAACTAAAAAAAAAAAAAAAATGTGTCGTTACTTAATTCAGTAACTTTGTCATCAAAAAAGGGGGGTTACCTGACATTAAATTAAATCAGGTATGGCTGTATGTATGTCGAAAAATTAAAATTATAATTTCTATTCAATTTCTAACTTAAAAATCTGTGAAATACTATCATACTACTACCATAAAAATGTCGAAAAATGAAAATTTTGCAAAACTTTGAACAGCTGTATATCGGATACTATTTGATCTGTAGAGTCCGCTCTGGTACCAAATGTAGCAAATTTTATCTAATTTTAAAAAATATTAAAATGTTTTTACCGAAAAAGTAGGCCTTAGATGTCAAAATCGACAAAAAAACAAAAATCTCGCAGTTTTTTGGATTTTTGACCAAGATCCGGAGGTCTGCCGAGATCGTAAACTTGGATTTAACATTACTTTTTAATCCTCAGGCGCGGATTTATGGGGGGGGGGGGGTAACGGGGTAATTACCCTCCCCAAGAAATTTTTTAGGATGAAAAAATTTTTTTTGTGCTGTTCAAAAAAATTTTTTTTGGATTTTTCCCCCCCGCTCTGCAAAAAAATTTTGGGAAAAAATTTGTTTTCGGATTTCTGCCACCCGCTCTTCAAAAAAATTTTAGGGCGAAAAATTTTTTTCAGATTTCTCCCCCCCGCTCATCAAAAAATGTTGGGTTCAGTGTTACCCCCCCAAGCTCAAGGTCCAGATCCGCCCTTGTTAATCCTACACAACATATTAAAAAAGCAGCCATACCTGATTTAATATCAGGTAGAATGTGTAAAGTTACTGTACTATACTAAACTTCCACTGGATGTGGAAGTAAAATAAAAGTGATTGTGTTAAAACAAAAGATCCTTCCCCTGCGCGCATCTGTTGTGTATGCTCAATTAAAAATAGCGTGTCCTAAATTCTGAAAAAAAATTGCATGTTTGTTTGATATTATAAAATATACTAAAATATAATAAAACTTATCTTTATAAATTAACGAGAGCTTATAAAAAAATGTTTATACGCCCAGGTATTTATTTCCCTCTCAAAACTCTTCGCCAAGCACGACGCTGTACCCTACTCTGTGCGCTATGCTGCACCATGTGCTTGATAGTAGTGGATTATGTAAACAGTTTGTATAAACATAATTTAATTATAATATAGTAGATAACTAAACGGGAATTTCATAACTGAAAACGCCTGATAAGCCTGAAAAATTTGCGTTGCGTAAGCGCAACCGAGTACGGCAAATCCCGAGTACTGAAAAAGCCCTTTCAAGGGGTAAGGTAAGAGCGTAATGGTATGTCCCAATCCGAGCACAATCAATGCGATTGCGCAACGCTATTTGCTACCGCACATAGCGGTTTTCCTTG
The DNA here is from genome assembly GCA_936432065.2 of Rutpela maculata. NCBI lineage: Eukaryota > Metazoa > Arthropoda > Insecta > Coleoptera > Cerambycidae > Rutpela > Rutpela maculata. The sequence continues at coordinate 49,899,606 of OW386285.2, forward strand.
TCCAACGTGCGAGCTATCCGCAAATAGAAAGAATAACGGTGTGAGCGAAACGGCAGTCTAATCTCAACTGTTGCACCTAAAATATACTTCAATAGAGATACCTGACTATTGACATTTGACGGGTAGTGCTCTGTTATTGTGCGGCGTTAACGTGTATGTTAGTTATTTGATTAATTTATTTATTGGCGATGGCTGAGGAGGACCTGAACGAGGACGGGAGTGATCTCAATACCAAATTCGGGTTAAGGTTGCGTGGGCGAAAAGGTGCTCTCAAGAAGAAAAATGTTTATAATATTAAGGATCATCACTTCATTCCCAGATTTTTCAAACAACCTACGTTTTGTTCGCATTGCAAAGATTTTATTTGGTAAGTAGGTAGTCATTAATGTTATACCAGTTCTATCACAGAACTCCGACACAATAATTGATTTTTGCCATCGCTATGAATACAATGGTTTCATTCATAAAAGATTACTATTGTCTGCAGCTTTATCGTGTTTTTTAACATGCAGTGTTACAGGTAAACTGAATGCCGGTTTAAATAATAATAAATTGATCTAATATCTTCATTACCTGTTTCCAATAAAAAGCGTTAAACTTAAATAAGGTGTTTAAATAATATGTAAATAATAGGACCCACCTCATTGAAAATAAAAATATATACTTACCTATATATGTATACTTAGAGGCACCTACCAATTTCATTTTGTACAAATGTTTCTAAAGAAATGAATAAAACAATAATTAAAGAACTCCGGTAGGTAATTTTGCTTCATTTAAAATATTAAAAAAAAAAAATTAATAAAATTAAATGTAAAAAAACTTTTTTTAAAAACAAGCTTTTATTATTTAGGTGTACTAAAACGAAAAAAATAAAAATAAAAAAATTAAAGAGAAGTTCATACAGGCATTATTTTTTTTTGACAGAGATTGTAAGTACCCAAGTAAGTTTTTTTATTTCTATTCACGCGACAAGCTGTTAAGACAATTAATTTTTTTTTATTTTTATTTTTTTTCATTTTAGTACACCTAAATAATAAAAGCTTGTTTTTAAAAAAGTTTTTTTTACATTTAATATTATTTTTAAATTTTTACGCCTTAATTAGTTTTTATATATTCATTGCGTCGTTCCTATCCGATATAAAACTTATAGTTTAAACCGGATCCTTCACCATTTCTTAGAATGCAGCGTATGAGCGAATACACTATACGATCAAATCTCGGATCAAATTAGAGTGTTAAAACTAAAAAATTTTGATCGCCATCTTAGGGCGTCCGCCATATTGAATTTAGTGTGACGTCATTTTATTTTCGTATTCTTCTCAGCAAACCCTTTCATTTGATACCCATATCGTGGGGGTGCATAAAAAATAACTGGTCCACCATCTTTGGGAGTCCGCCATATTGGATTTAGAATGACGTCACTTAGCTAACCACGCATTGTCATCCGAACTAAACTTGTATGCAAAAGGACCCCGCACATTTCTTATGTAAAATAATGCCCGGTAGATTTGGTTAAAATTCAAATATGTTATTTATGAAATCATCCTGAATAAAAGTCTTCATGGGACCCAGACCGAAAAATTAATAGTTTTTAAGTTATGGAGCTTTGAAGTTGTCTATCCATGGTATATCAAATTCGGAACGAATTATGATGTGGCTGAAGAACAGCTCGAGTTTGACACGAATTTTCAAAATTAGAAATCCAACAAACTAATTAGCCTCCCCCCTAGATATGAACCACAATACTAACCGGAAGTACGAACCGGAAGTTGCATGATTAAGTCCATTTTTTAGAGTGAAAACATTTTTATTTTTTCAGTCTCAGTATAGATCTGCGTGTTAAGTACACACGTATAAAGAGTAAATAAATGGATTTCAGGCCTCCTCGCCAGATATGGACCACAATAACACGGGGCTGAAGTCCAAACCGGAAGTTGCATAATTAAGTCCATTTTAAGGGTGAAAACTTTTTCAGCATTTATATAGACCTGCGTAATAATTACGCATTCGGGGTAAATGGACGAGTTTCAGGCCTCCACGCTAGATGTGGACCACAATAACAGCGCAGAAGTGCGAACCGGAAGTTGCATGATTAAGTCTGTGGTGTAGTTACCTAACTATTTCCCTTATTATTTGTTATATTGTTTTACATTAAAACCATATCCACATATACATATATAATTATCTTATTAATTATGTAACCTAAGTAACGGATTTTATTTTAGTCCTCGGGATCTAGTTTTATGTAAAACAATATAACAAATAATAAGGGAAATAGTTAGGTAACTACACTACATAATACTCCTACGGACACATTTGAGCAGTCAACTGTTAACGAAAGAGTTACTCCATCGTTGTAATTAGGGTGATCAAGGACAGTAGCATCTACTAAAGCTTGTTTAGCTTTAATAAAACTATTGGAACAGTCCGTTGACCAAGTATTTATAATCTTTATTTTGTCATGTAACAATTTAGTAGTTAGTGCATGTAAAGGGCTGAATATTTCAGCAAGGTTAGGTATAAAGCTATGATAAAAATTAACCATGCCTAAAAACCTTTGAAGTTGTTTAACTGTTGTAGGTTGTGGAAATATTTTGATAATGTCAACACGCTCAGTAGTGGGGGAAATGCCCTTATGAGAGACGTGGTGACCTAAAAATGTTAATTGATCTGTGCCGAAAACGCACTTAGAGGGTTTAATATTTATTCCATAACTTTCTAAACGTTCGAAAACGATCTGTAAATGTTGTAAATGCTCGACATGATCTTTACTTGTGACTAATATGTCATCTAAATAAACGAAAACAAACTTCAAATGTTATAGAACTTCGTTCATAAATCTCTGAAAGTTTTGAGCAGCATTTCTTAAACCAAAAGGCATACGTCTAAATTGGAACAAACCAAACGGAGTGGTAATCGCAGTCTTGAATATATCTGTTTCGTTAACAGGTATCTGATGATAAGCTTTAAGTCAATCTTAGAAAAAACCGAGCAACCAAATAATTGAGCATTAAAATCTTGAATATGTGATAGTGGATATCGATCAGGTATGGTGATGACATTTAGTTGTCTGTAATCACCACAAGGTCTCCAATCGTCGGGATCTTTTTTTGCAACCATATGTAATGGAAATGCAACAGACGAAGAAGAAGGTTCACAAATACCTAACTCAACCATATGATCAAACTCACTTTTTGCAATATTAAATTTAACAGTGTCCAAACGTCTTGGGCGACTAAAAGGTAAATGTCCTTCAGTAACTATATAATGTTTCACGGAATGTTTAATAGGCAAAAAGTAATCGGGTGTGCTAATTAGATGAGGAAAAGAGCGCAACAATTTGGTATATTGATTTTCAACAGAAAACAATCTGGGAGAGATGAACGAAAACTTTTTGACGTAACAATTAATTGACAAACTTATCATGTTATCTATCAAGAGTTTGTTCTTTAAATCTACAAGTAGACCAAAATGTGCTATGAAGTCAGCTCCTAAGATAGGAACATCTATGTCAGTGATAGTAAAAATAAAAGTAAAATTGCGGCGTAGGCCTAAATTGACTTAAAAGTTTCTTACCGTAGGTAGAAATAATAGTATTATTAGCTGCAGTTAAGACTAAATTTTTAAAATCAGTAAATAAATTCCTAGGTACAACCGATAATTCTGCACCCGTATCAATTAAACAATCTAACTTGTTTGACATATCATAAATGAAAAGTTTAGATCTGCTGTCAGAATCACTAGAATCCGCAGATAATATGCTAGTGTTGATTAGTTTTTTTGATAATTAGAATGATTCTTATATAATGGGATGTTATAAAAAGAACACCAAGGGCCGCTGCATTTCAAAGCTTTATCTTTCCATACCTAGTGATAATAGCAAACGGTTTTATTAGAAGAATCAAAGTTATTGTTACCGTTGGAAGACCTAGAACGAGAACGAAGTCTGTTGCGACAAGTGGGACATTGATGTCCAGTAAAAGAGGTAGTAGGTCGACTTTGGTGATTAGAAGTCTGTAAGGCAGATATCTGCGTTTCAAGAGAACTTTGTTTAAATAAAATCTTGTTTAAAGTGGCTTGAAAATCAACGGAAAACGCATTAAATTTGTCTGATAAATCTGAAAATGTTGTGGAGGAAATTGAATTAGGAATCGTAACAGGAGAAATGTTAGATTGGAACGAGGATATTGCAGTACTCTGACAAGATTCCCATATCTTGTCGGCTATGTCAATGATATCCTCTATTTCTGTTTTTCCCGAAGCACTAATTGCTATATAAATCTGTGATCCTGATAACAGGTCATCCAAACACTTTTCTTTGCTGGAAGAAAGTCGCGCAATGATAGCGTTTTTCAAAAAAATATATAGATTAGCGGCGGGTGGAGCAATAATAATGTCATAAGTATTACTGACGACTTCCTTCGGTAAATTCGCGATTATGTAATCATATTTTTTACGATCAGAAGTTATTCGTGCAACGTTAAATTGAGCTTTTACTTGAGAAAACCATATTTCTGGTTTAGCTATCCAGAAGGGGGGAAGTTTCAATGACGTGACGTATTGATTTTGTGCAACAACTGGATCAGTGACAATATAAATGGATTTCAGGAAGTTGCATGATTAAGTCCATTTTGAAGGGTGAAAACTTATGCAGTCTGTATATAGACCTGGGTAATAACTCTAAAAAATGGACTTAATCATGCAACTTCCGGTTCGTATTGTGGTCCATATCTAGGGAGGAGGCTAATTAGCTTGCTGGATTTCTAATTTGGAAAATTCGTGTCAAACTCGAGCTGTTCTTCAGCCACATCATGATTCGTTCAGAATTTGATAGAACAACTTCAAAGCTCCATAACTTAAAAACTATTAATTTTTCGGCCTTGCTCCCATGGAAACTTTTATTCAGGATGATTTCATAAATAACATATTTCAATTTCAACCAAATCTAACGGGCCTTATTTTACATAAGAAACGTGCGGGGTCCTTTCAGCTCATCAGTTGGAGATAACTGTTTTAAAGTTGACTTGCAAGATTTGAACTAAACAAACAAACTAACATACAAACATTGCAAGTTAAATAAAAGCTTGTAGTATAGGAAATAGCTTGCAAATTCGAGACGAGTGGTTACCGTCTGCCAGTCGGTAATCGAAGAGACCATATAAATACAAAATTTTTTTCTCTTTGGAACTTTTCGGTAGGGTGGGGGGAGAGGGAGGGGGGGCATTTATTTTTAAATCGAATGATTATCGATATCTGTCCGCATAGGTAGTTAGTATATGTACTTCACATACCCCAATTACGCTGACAGACGAAACTTCCGATCGGCGCGCGCGCTAACCGGAAAAAGAAACTAAATTTTTTTTTTCTTTTTCCGGTTGACGATAACCACTCGTCGTCGAATTTGCACGCTATTTCCTAGACTATTGTAAAAATGAAAGTGCCTGCCACGTTCTTCTTTCTTGAGATGCTGGCGCCTAATTGCCCTAATTTTATCATAAGTATATACTGGTGACAAACTTCTAATGCAGATTCTACATGCAAAAATATGAAAAAAAGTTCATATAAACATATGTCCGCAAATGCTTCCCAGGGAAGCTAGGGCCCTTCGAAGATGGAACCCCAATGTAGGTTTTTATTTAAGAATAGGATTTTGCAGAGCGAGAGGGAAATTTGCCTTTGTTTTTGATTTATTGTAAATATTTAAAAAATCAAACATGGTATCTTAAAACTGCTTTAGATACTTGCTATTGTTCTAATGAATACAACTACCCATATAACACAATTTGTACCTACTTAGTATGTACAAGTACATACTAAGTACAAACTGTGTTATGTGGGTATATGTATTTTTTATTGTAAATTTATGTTATACGTATTTGAATATTGTAGTTTGTTAATGAAAATAGTTCTTAATTTCACTATTAGAGCATGGCAATTAACTGTATACAAAATTTATGACAAAAACTGTATATGGTTGTATTCCTTAGAGCAATAAGAAGTATCTGAAACTATTTTAAAGTATACCTCGAGGGGGCAATCACTTGAAATTGTGTGTCCCACAATTGCAATATTGCACATATATTGCATACATATTGCACACATATTGCACACCATTGCACATATACCTGACCCACATATTCCATAAGTGATTACCCTCGGTATACCTACCTAGTTAAGGACTGTCATTTCATGGTATTGGCCAAATTGAAATTCATCTAGGGACCTAATAAGGAAGGGCGATCTTCCTTTATAATTTTTTTTGTTCCGTTTTCGGTTTTTAAATTTTGGTACTGGGCATGGTTCCCTGGTTTTCTTTGTTAAATATCCTAGAATCGACCGTTTTTTATAAAACTGTTTTAAAATAGTTGTTGCCGAGTTTGTCGCAGTCATTTTATGGCCCTCTTTTTATTACTGTTCTAAATTCTGGCTTTAATTTAAACTCAAATGTCATAATTTTACAATAGAAATAGTTCACGTGCACAATAGAACGTCTTGAATTTGAAAAATCTGAAAAATAGAAGTAATTATTGACATTAATTGAAATCGAGCCGCAATATGACCCTGCAACAATTATTTTAAAACGGTTAATCCGATGTTTAACAAAGAGGATATTTTTTTTTGTAGATTTGATCAGTATCGAAATTTAAAAAACAAAAACGGAATAAAAATTCACAGACCTTTCACTTACGCATATTGAAAAATACCTGACACATCTGCTAGTTTTCTAATTTTAAACATATAGACCAGTGCCCAACCGGTTTCCAGAGGCCAAAAATCTGAACAATTCTTAGCAGTATATGGGTGGTGGGAAAATTTAGGATTAATGGTATGTAAATGGGGAAAAATCGATTGGACCGCAGCAGATAACCGGAAGTGGGGTGGGGGTGCGAAAAGGTGTTTTTAGGGGTAAAACGTGGTTTTTTACGATTTCTGCAAAAGTAGACCTCCTATCGAAAAAAGTTGTAGATAATTGAGAGATCTACAATTTTTATTTGAACCATTTTTTTACATAACATACGTTTTTCTCAAAAATTTTGAGAAAAACGCCAAAAACCAATTTTTTGTTTTTTTATTTTTATCTTCCACAAAAATAATTTACTTTTGATGAAATTCGGTGAAAATGTGCATTTTTATGCATCAAAAAAACTGTAATTTTTTTGAGGCGTAATATTCATTTTCGCACCCCCACCCTACTTCCGGTTATCTGTTGTGGTCCAATCGATTTTTCCCCATTTATATACCATTAATATTAAATTTTTCCACCACCCATATACTGCTAAGAATTTTTTTTTTTCAAAAACTATTGTCATTGGTCTACTAATGAAAATTTTAGAACCCTTTTTATTCTACCTGTTTATTTTACATTGACCATTTTTCTGTTTTTCTATTTTTCTTATAATATTTTTCATAACATCAAATCATTAGGCATCTAAACCTTCATATCTATTTTATACAGTGCCGTAACGCACCTTTTGGTTTGGTGGGGGTCGCTGTTAAAAAAATCCCAACTCTAACTAAAAGTTTTCAAACTTTATACTTTATTAATTAGGACTTGGTAACACACGTATTGCTCTGCGTTTGATTGATGCCCACAACTGAACTAGTCTTAATAAATTAATATTGTCAGTTAAGTCTTTCTCGGAATACAATAGCTTAAGTGAATCCATTCTCGAATCGTCCATTGTAGATCTTGTATCACTTTTCACAAATTTTAGAAACTGAATTTTCGTTCATTTGTGGCAGTAGAGAAACCAGCAGTTACCACAAACTGACATAGACGAACTGCAAGTTTCAATATTTGCTTAAACTCAACTGACTTTTGAACTATTTCTCTCATGGACGTTGCTTCTCCACACTTGCTAAAAAGCACCTCTAGTTCACTTTCTAGGGCAAATACATCAGGCTTATTACCATCACAAGGATACATATCCACAACACGCTTTAAATTTTGAATGTTTATATCTTTAGCCAATGGAATTTTAAAAAGATCAAAAAGAGGTTTTAAAGTTTCTTCGCAAATATTAATATGAGAATTTTAAAAATGTATTAAGCAATTTAACATATCTTTAAATTCTCCTCTATAGAATTGGTGCATAGTTAAATGGGCTTGATTTTCCGCATTCATATCTAGCTGTTTAGGAGCCAGACGACGCGACGTCTATGGTGTTTCCTAAAATCTTCATCAGGGTTAATATTTAATTTTTCTGCGAAAACTTTGGCTGGATCAATAAAATTATTCATTTCTTCATCTTTATTGCGGATATTTTCCAAAGAAAGTACTGTACTTGTCATACCTAATGCTTATCACATCAATTACGTTCAGTTCGATCGACTCCAACAGTTTAGTTGTAATTTGCATTTTATACATTATTCTTTGCATAAAGTTCACACTCACTATAAAATCAAATGTTAAAATTCTTTTGAACAAACCAAATGATTGCGTTTTTGTGTTATTATCGAATTCAATAACGGGGCTATGAACCCAATCCATCTAAAGACCTCAGACTTAAAAAATGGTAGCGTGCCATTTCCAAACGAGAATTTCTTGTGAAATGTTAAACGTTTGAAAATGACACGCTTAGCGTCGATTACTTCCGACTAATTATTGTCGAACATAGAATAAAGACTTTCTTTCATAAATATTAATCATAGAATATAGGACAATGACAACGGTAATTTTAAGTCCAACTGAAAATTCCCAACTCTAGCTCTCCCTCAATCCAACTGGCAAAAAAATTGGTGGGAGTGCCACCCCCTCCTACCCCCACCTCATCTACGGCCCTGATTTCATATCCATTAAATGTGCATACACATGTGCTATGTCATTGTACCTGAAACACACCATATACATAATCGCATATTTTATGGATATACATTACGTATCCTGTATATTTAATGGTTATGAAATTTACATACGCTGTTGCCGCCTTCTCAACAAACAAAATTTCCGACAAAATTTAGACTTACAACTGAACGGATGATTTTTTGTGACCTCAGGTTAAATCGGGCCAACGTAGATATGCACATTGCACATATTGGGTCGCATTTCACCACATTTCGCTTATAGTGCAGTCATTGAAGCTTTTTACCTTCTAAATTTTTTACTATGAACCAATTTACATGAAATTTTGGAATTAGGCTTATCTCACCCTTAACTTCAAAAGTGATATTGACCCGACCTCCGTTCTCACCCTGGGGGTGGTTGCCACCCCTTCTCGGTGGTGGAATTTTTTTTTCAAAATAACCTCGGATATCGATAGAAGACCTAATTCTAAGCAAAAAATGTTCTGTAAAGTTTTTTCAAAAACTCAATAATTTTCAAGTTATTGGCGATTGAAAATTCGGAATTTTCCCACGTTTTTCAACGGTTTTTTGCAAATGTCTCAAGAAATATGCATTTTAACGATAATTTTATAATGAACAAAATGATAGCAAGTGAAAAAATAAACAAATTGGTTTTTTATAAAGTGTTCTAAGTGCAATATTAAGCGAGATATTGAAGATCAAAGCCGTTTTTTTTTGTCTGAAATTTAATCGATGTATTCAATGCCATCTAGCGGACAACGGATACATTTTATCCATATGACAATAAGAAACTTTTTTATAGTGCTTAAAATAATCTTTAAAATGAGCAGTGTTAAAAGTCTTTTGCGCGTAAAGTGAGTGAGTTGTAATGAAAAAAAGAGGGACATCTAATGTTTTTTTTTTAAATCGATGTGTTTCATCAGTGCCATTTCCACCAAAATTAAAATTAATCGTATTCCGTCTAGAATTAACTTTAATATGAAGAGTTTATTGGATTCCAGCGGTTTGGCTGCTTTGGAATACATATTTTTCAAAAAAATCACGATTTTGAGAAAAAAATTTTTTTTACATTTTTGAAAAAAACACCTTTTTTTCATAATATTTCAAAAATAACGAAAGATACGTAAAAAACTGTGATAATAAAAAATGTAGGTCTTTTTTTGACAAAAATTTTGGTTTTTTTAATTTTTTTGTCACCAAAATTGACGGAGATATGATTGTTTAAAGAGCGCGCGGTAGCGCAATTGCAGTCTCTCTCGAGCCCTTTGACCCTTCACCGTTTCAAAATAAAAGGTTTTTCACTACATATCATAATGAAAAAAGTTGTAGCTCTTTCAATTACCTTTAAAATGTTTTTTTTTGAGTTGTGATAGCTTCAAAATTGTAGGAGTTACGGTCCAAAAACTAATCGTATTTTTTTCTATTTAGTAAACTAAAAATTTCGGAGCATGAATATTTGGAGGAAAGTGAAAGTAAACAATAATATGGACCCAAAACTATTGTCTTATGTATATATATACATATATGGCATATATATATATCGGAAACATAGGCATGAATACATACCAACGTTCATATATGTATATATAACACATTTGAATGAGTGTAAGTATGTGTATTGCTCGATGGGTCGACCACGAAAAAGCCAGGTGATCTGCTGTGCGTGCTCCGTTTCTTCGTTACGAATTTCTTAAATATGTACGCTATATAATGTGACCAGTATATTTCCGCCTGCAAAGGAATGAGCACGTGTTTATAATATAATATTTTAACTAGACGCCCAATTTCAACATTTTGTTTAATAAAAAAATGTAAGCAGTCATGAATAATTATTTTTATGGACGATAATTTTTTATGTATTGTAATCTCTTGTTTGTAATGTCTTTTTTTTATGTATTGTAATGCAAAATTTTTTATAATTAATTACTAATTTGATCTAGTATATTTACAGATAACTTATAAGTTTATATTTTATTCAATAAAAAGTGTGATTTTTTACTTTATAATCAAATTATTTTTAATTGTATAAACTTATATTTTCAATGTTTTAATTCAGGGGTAGTTTTAAGGGTTGAAAAGCTTAAACATATGAAAGTCATTTTCGAGAACGTGGAATAACTTTTAAATCCTTTTCAGTTCACCAAAAAAAAAATTTTTATACAATTTTTTATAGAGGGGTTGTTTTTAAGGGTTGAAAAGGAGTTAAATTATGACAAATAAGGTAGACAACGTAAAACAATATTTACTCTATATTTAAATATTTTTAAGTTATATAAAAGTAATTTTTTGTGATTTTTTTCAATTTGGAGGTCGTTTGCAGGGGTTGTAAAGTTTTTCAGGAGTTGAAACTGGGTTAAACATGAGGCAATTGTGTTAGAGAATACTATAAAATGTCACTCCGTATTATTAAACACGTTTTCTAGCGATAAAAGGCTCAATGTCAATTTTTTCATTAAGGGGTTGTTTTCACCCCTTAAAAATAAAAAACGGAGGTCGGGTCAATATCACTTTTGAAGTTAATGGTAAGATAAGCCTAATTCCAAAATATCATGTAAATCGATTCACAGTAAAATATTTATTTAGGAGGTAAAACCCCATTTTGCGCTTCAATGACTGCACTATTAACTAAACTCGTATAGATTTACTTTTAAATGCCGATCTCAACAAAATTTGTTATAGTTGTCTACAAATGTATAGGGCACATTAAAATGGCGACAAAAACATCAAAGTCGGCACTATTATATACTGACAAGCGTATTACAGAGCCGTACTTCAAATTTTTGCGTATTAAAATGAACAAAATAATACTAGAGATATAAAAATCGTATTTTCGGTAGAAAGAAAACGTCGTTTTTGGTAAATAAAAAAATCTTACTCTGTTTTGCATTAAGGTAATGACGACGAAGAATAAATTATTAATGAAATAGAAGGTGCTCGAAGCCCTGAGTTTAAACTGTACGGTCAATATAACAATATAATACTCTGGCCCTAACTAACACCACATATAATATTTTGAACACTGTGGAGTGGGAGTGTGGGTACGAATAGTACGAATGGTACGAATCAGTGCATGATACTGTTTAGTATCATGGAGTCAGTGATACGAAGTGGTACGAAAAGTGCGAATCTCTCGATACGAATCTTTTCTTGATACGGATTCATTCGGTGCGATTCATTAAAAAGAGTCGAATCGCCCATCTCTATATTAGCTCGGTCGACAGCTTTAAGTTTTTTATGTGCAGTATAAGAATGAAGTAAACTATACTACAACAAGCGAGGCAATAATTGCTTGCAATTATACCGAGATTTTAATTGTTGGCTATCATCTGTATCACCCGTGTAGAGCAGATTGCATGGAAAATTCATCATGAAGATATCACAGTGAAGGATTTATATTTTAGATTGCCCATTGTCGCATTGCCGCGCGAATACCCATAGATCAGTGGTAGGATTAAGTCAGCGACTTATAAACACATTCATCTTCCAACATCTATTGCAAACTTGGGAGACCTCGAAAACATATGAATCAAATGCCAATAAATATATATAAGAGATTAATTCTAGATCCAAATCTAAATATAAATTTTGGTTGAATATATTTTCTGTGTTTCGAATGCACAATGAACGTACATTTTTTGTAGAATGGTAGAAAATATGTTAATTTTATTTAATCAGATTTTCGCCTTTCGAGATACTTATACTGCCGTCCTAAGCCAAAAAGTATCTCAAGTTTTGGCCGAAATGCATATTTTTATACCTCAGGATAGCTGGAGCTATTTTCTTTATATTTCCATAGCGAAATAAACGTATTTCAATCGTTAAGTATTTTTAAAGTGCTAACAAAGTTTGACGTATCTAAAAAAATAGGCCAATTAGACGTATCTCATTGTAAAAAAAACTAGTAACCTAATTAATATAAATTCATAACTACACCACTATTAACCTCTACATTAGTACAACTACAAAAAAAAAATTAGTAAATATTTGAAAATATTGATGCGATTTCGAAAATTCAAAACATGCCTATATCTCAAAACAGTGAAACCTTGAGATACGTCTTTTTGGCTTAGGAGGGCAGTATAGGTATATTGAAAAAAATTGCAAGCAACACGTTTTTTTAAACTATAAAACTCTAAAAAACCTGTTGTCTCCAATGTTTTAAATATAGCATAAATTAGTATATACCCGAGTATACTTTAAGGGACATATTAGGCATATTTTTCTATTTATATGCCTCCAACAATATTCATGGTATATGTTACAGATTAATATCAGTAACATTTCATCTCATATGTAAAAAATACAAAGTTAAATTTTAACTTCTTATATATCTAAGTACATGATTTGATGTATATATCCATGAAATGTTGTATGGTGTTGGATGTATCTCCATCTCTAATAGTTGAGCCAAGGCGCCTTCAAAAACGCGGACTCGGAAAACTTACCTTGATGAAGAAATTAATTTTTGTCGCAAAACTCCTGTAAAAATTCTGAAAAAATCTACATGAGAGGGTGAGGCCTCGAATAAATATACTTAGTACTATCTACTTTACACATTTCACCATCTGTACTTTTCATGGTAAAATTCCTATCTTGTAAGACTTTCATAAATCCTCTGATATTGTGTAACTGATAATCTCACTGATAATGGAGTAATTTTTTGAAAAAAGGTATACATAAATCGCCTCTTGCAGTTCCTCATCAAATTTAAGGTAGGGAAGTGGGTTTGGGAAATATTTTTATTTGCTCCCACTATGGTAAGTAGACTATTGTCACAGTGTTTTCAAGCAGGTAAATTAATTTTACTGGGAAAGTGCCAGTTGCTATTGACTACGGGAGGTAAGTGAGCTACTTACCTCCCTTTGGTATATAGGTGTTTTCAAGCAGACTACGTGACATCATGACATCCATTAATGTCAAATATCACTGGAGTTTTACGAGAAACTTCAAGACAAGTCACTTTTTCTTTATATTCTCTTCATATTTTAATATTTCAGGACATTGTTTTGTAGTGATAATTTTTATCAACTAAATATTTTTTTAAAGCTTATAATTCCGAAGTTTTCTTACATTATTTGCTTTTTATTATCATTCTTTCGTTGGGAGATACTTTTAGTTAGTGCTTCTGGTTAGATTTGTGTTTTTCTAAGAAAGAATTGAAATTGCCTTTCAATTTACTTTAAGAATTACAACTGTGTTATAGATAAAGTTGAAATATCATCCAAAACGAAAAGTATCTCAATACTTATGCCTTTTATATAGATTTGATAAGAAAGTTTATGGAAACTGGGTCAGCGGCTAATGAAAAACCTAATCGAGCTCGTACTGTAGCAAATTATGCTGCCCAAACGGCTATATTGGGACATGTGTCATTTACTTTAAGCATCATACAATTGTGTGAAATCTCGGGAGTAACTAATAAACATTTTAAATTTATTTTTTAACATTTGTTTCTCTAACGAATCCTCATTTATGTTAAACGGACTAGTGAATCGACATGCGTTTATGGTATGTAAGGCCATTATTTATATTTTTATTTGCTCCCACTATGGTAAGTAGACTATTGTCACAAGCAATCTAACTGAAGTAATATATTTTGAAAAACTGAGATTGATCCATTGATAACTGAAATTACTGAAAACTCTAAGAATCGTTCAGAATACAACCTGTTTTGTTGGTAAAATGTCCAACATTTTGCATCTCGTGTCAGAAGATGCACGTTTTACCACACACTGGATTGGCAGGAGAGGTAAAATTGAGTGACCTGCACTATCACCCGTGCTTGCTTCTTTAGACTATTTTTTGTGGACACATTTATGAAGCCCCATTTTTCGGACCCGAACCATTCTGTGACTTATCTAAAGGACACATAACGGAGGAGGTCAAAAAATGGGAAAACGGACAAAAGATGTCCTACTGGAGGATTACTCCAGGCCAAAGACAAGCAAAAAGGTTTATAATCTATTGGACAAAGAATGTCACAAGGCTTCTCGAACTCGAAAAGTCCAACCTAAAGCTGATCACAGGCCTTCTAACTGGCCATTGCCCATTAAGATTATCATTTCAAGAACATGGGCATGGCAGAAGATGATAAATGCAGATACTGTGAAGCTGCAACTGAGGTTGTGGAAGATATATTTTGCGAATGCAAGGTATTAATCCACATTAGGCTAAAGTACCTAGAACAGGCGGAACTAACGCCTGAAGACATAGGGAAATTAGCTCCCAGGAGAATCACAAGCTTTGCAAAATATCTTAGAATCCTGGGCAGCAATTAGCTGTAATTTAAATCACAAAAGATCTTTTAGGTCGAGGTGATGAAAGGCCAACTCAAACCAACCTCAAATAATGTACAATCTACAAGCTACACTTTTTAGACGATGTTCGCCAAGGAAGAATAGTAAAGTAACTCCCTAAATCGCAAAGCACTTCAACAACGATTGTATTATTGTATAGAGATTGGTGCTGGATATTTTGCACATTTAATTATATGAAATATTTTTACATTGCAGAATTTTTAGTCCTTAGATTAATATATTCCCAAGCTGAAAAATTTCCTCAAAAGACCACATACATTTTTCTTATGGAAAAGTGATTTCAGTCAAATAAGATGAAATCTGAACATGTACCATTTCTTGTGGTTCTGTCAATGACCATGACCTCCAAAATGGACAATTTTTTGAATAAACTTGTGAAAACTAGACACGATTTCGATCATTTTAAACATTCAAGATTTTTTACTCTTGACCTATTTCTTACTATGAACTTAAATTATTGAATGGAATTCTAGTCCACTCTTGCTCTCAAAGATGTCTTAATTGATTTAAGTTTGTGACGGACTTCACACGCACAAAAATTACTATGCGTCACTTTGACATGCAAGCGATGGCGGTAATTACGGCATGGTTGCTTGGGCTCCATTTCCTAATGGAGTGGAGGAGCATCACTACCTTCAAAAACCAATGAAGCGGGGCCTGAGTAACTACAGTCAAGAAACGGAAATGTCCAGTGGATCTAGGGGAAAATTAAACTTCGCACAGCAGTAAAAAGCGCAATTTGGAATATAACAATATTTATTTTTCATTTTAATCATTGTTAAATAACTTTTTAATAAAAGTACACTTTGTTACGAGCTTTATTATAACTATTTCATAATTTAAACAATATGGTCAGTTATTTTCATTACATAATTTATATAAAGATACTAATTTTACTATTTCCTCCACTCCCAACTTGTTTCTCATTTTTGAATAGACCAGCCCAAATGATGAGAATACTCTCAATATTGACTAATAAGGCGTAAGTTTGCATCATCACACACCAGTTCATTGTAAACTATAATTATTTCACTCATGATTTAATAGAAAAAAATATATTTTTTCTTCAAGCGTATTAAAATGTTTAAATTATGTCACCAAAAATAGAAGTAGAAGTAGGACATTGTTTTACTAGTAACAAAATGTTAGTACCGAACGCCACCGTGGTGGACATTGTTTTACTAGTAACATAACGTTAGTTCCGAAAGCGCCACCGCAGTGGGTATTGTTTTACTAGTAACATAATGTTAATACCGAAAGCCACCGGCGGCGCTCTATCCACTAGCCACTTGTCATATTGGGTCAACATGTAAGACTGTAGTTTGAATATTTGTACATTTATGATAAATAAATGAATTTTTGCATTTTAATACGCTTGAAGAAAAAATAGTATACCGGGTGAGTCACGAATTGCGCTCGCCCCGATATCTCCTAAAATATTTGGAATAGAAAATTGAAATGTGGAGGGCTTATTACACGACTAAAATGCCATCTTTTCAATAAAAAATCAAGTTTGGTGCACATCCGGTTTGACCGGAAATGCCCACAACTTTCGATTTTTAAATGGAACACCCTATATATTTTTACATTTTTGGAATCTAGAGGAAATTTTGAATACAATACATCCATTTTGGTCACTTTTTGATAAAAATTAAAAAGTTTATTAAAAAATCTATTTCTGAATCCAGAGTGCTGTGGTGCCCAAAACATATTTTAGTTTGTGTGCTACGTTACTATAAAAATACAAAGAGCAATATGATTGCATTACTTAATTGTCTAGAGGTGTTTAAAATTTTCAAATGTGATTTTTACCCACTAACTCGTTTTTTTTAAATGGGAAGTTAATCGTTCACCAACAATTTTAAATACCTCATTTTCATACGAATCTAATGATACCAAAATTTTGAAAATCCGCTCAGAAATATTTGAGATTTCAGCCAAAATACAATGCAACCAAGCTTTCAGAAACATGCGGCTAATAGATAATAGATTAGTGGGCTTTGGAAACTAAAATTATACATTTCTGTGTAAATCTGGTAACCTAATAACATTGGAAACATCATTGTAGCCATTGAATGTAATAAAACAATATCAGCTGCCAGACAGATAAAAAATAAAGCGTTGCGGAAATCTCTTTGATTAAAAATTAAAGAAAATAAATAATTTTAGTAGAAATGAAAAGGTCGATATGTTACTGATATATGGAGAATGTCACAAAAATTCAACTGCAGCTGCAGGACTGTATCAGCAACGATATCCCAACAGACGTGCTCCAAGCAGACACTTGTTTGCCAGAGTGGAACAAAAATTAAGAAACAAGATTACCATCAAACATTTATTGTAAGTGAGGACAAAGAAATTGATGTATTAGGATTTGTGATGGTACACCCTACAACATCAACAAGGGAATTGGCAACGGAATGCGACATTAGTCAGTTTTCGGTTTGCAGAATTTTAAAGAAACATAAGTTTCGGTCTTATAAGTACCAAATACACCAACATCTTTATGGAGATGATAACGACAGGAGGCTAGTATATTGCAACTGGTTCTTAAATGCAGTACAACAAAACCCAGGTTTTCCTTTTCATATTTTATATTCAGATGAAAGTAGATTTACGAACCAAGGTATGTTTAACAGAAATAATACTAGGTACTGGGCTCAAGAAAATCCGAGGTTGGTAGGGCGGGGGAATATTCAGGAAAGATTTGGGTTTAACTGTTGGCTTGGAGTACTTGGAGATCGAATAATTGGACCCATATTTTTTGATGGAACACTTACTGGCGAACGATATTTATTCTTTTTACAAAACCAGACAGCAGAATTTCTTGACTTACTTCCTCTTGCCTATTTACAAAATCTGTTTTTCCAACAAGATGGTGCTCCCCCACATAATTCCAGAAGAGTGATGGAATATTTAAACAACTTGTATGGTGAACGCCTTATCGCAAATCAAGGTCATATCAGGTGGCCTGCTAGGTCACCTGATTTAACACCTCTCGACTATTATGTATGGGGCACTCTCAAAAATAAAGTTTATCAAACTTCTTCAAATACCCGTGAAGAGCTGCAAAATAAAGTTGTACGGGCTCTTAATGAACTAACGCCGGCTGAATTGCGTAGAGCCATTCAAGCAACTGTACGCAGAGCCGAATTGTGTATAGAAAAAAATGGTGGACATTTTGAACAATATCTATAAATGTCAATTTAAGGTTTAATTATATTAATTATTTTAATATGGGTACCTATTGTTACCTAGTTTAAGTTTAATTGTTCAAACGGAATTGATTTTTGTTTATTTATAGGCCCGATATTTATGTTCATTTAAATAAAACTCTGAAAACCGTACTGATGTCGCATTCTATTGCTAATTTCCTTGTGGATGTAACTGTGTTTACCTCAACATACCTATGCTAAACTTACTTGTAACTTGTTCTTTGCGCTCACAATTATTAAATGTTTGATAGCTCAAGATTGCCTATAACTACACGAGTCTGTCTGGCAGCTGATATTGTTTTATTACATTCAATGGCTACTATGATGTTTCCAATGTTATTAGGTTACCAGATTTACACAGAAATGTGTCATTTTAGTTTCCAAAGCCCACTAATCTATTATCTATTAGCCGCATGTTTCTGAAAGCTTGGTTGCATTGTATTTTGGCTGAAATCTCAAATATTTCTGAGCGGATTTTCAAAATTTTGGTATCATTAGATTCGTATGAAAATGAGGTATTTAAAATTGTTGGTGAACGATTAACTTCCCATTTAAAAAAACCGAGTTAGTGGGTAAAAATCACATTTGAAAATTTTAAACGCCTCTAGACAATTAAGTAATGCAATCATATTGCTCTTTGTATTTTTATAATAACGTAGCACACAAACTAAAATATGTTTTGGGCACCACAGCACTCTGGATTCAGAAATAGATTTTTTAATAAACTTTTTAATGTTTATCAAAAAGTGACCAAAATGGATGTATTGTATTCAAAATTTCCTCTAGATTCCAAAAATGTAAAAATATATAGGGTGTTCCATTTAAAAATCGAAAGTTGTGGGCATTTCCGGTCAAACCGGATGTGCACCAAACTTGATTTTTTATTGAAAAGATGGCATTTTAGTCGTGTAATAAGCCCTCCACATTTCAATTTTCTATTCCAAATATTTTAGGAGATATCGGGGCGAGCGCAATTCGTGACTCACCCGGTATATTACACGGAGTAGAACGCCTTTTTTTGTGTTTCGCCCAGTTTGCGGCTTCGGCTTCGCCTCAGCCGCAAATCCTGGGCTCAACACAAAAAAAGAGTGTGTTCTACTCCTAGTAATATAATATACTATTTGATTTTTTTTTAATTGTGATTTTTTACAATCCTGTTTGTTAAGGATTTGCCTTATAAATATTTCTATGTTTTCTTTGCAATATATCTATAAAGAAAAAAAATGATCAAAATAATAATAAATAATAAAATATGCTCCCATAGGATCTTTTATGAATATGGTAACTTTAATTATTGCATCTGACTAGGTTATTAACTACTCTAACGTTACTACCAACGATATGATATAGAATATGACCTTTGCTATTGTTATTACACGTCTTCATTACCATTTTATAAAAAAATTCGCACCACTATGCATATAGAGAGGTATGTAACTAAACATTTCTTTATTAAATGAGCTCTTTCTTGATATTTTGCCGCTGTTCACTTGATGATATCCCCAAGTATGTTGAACTTTTAGGATAGACAGTGGCACATAGTAGGTGTGAACGACAATTGAATGAATATAAAGTATTTGTACACTGGTCAACTTAAGGAAATAGTAGCACTTTGATATCAGCACAGCAATCATCGTAAACATCAGACGTAAGTAGGTAAATAATGTAAAAATTTGGTGACAATTTATTCATAACTTTTACTTAAGTTAGATTGTTCTGTCACGAACTTAACACAATCTTGCTACAAGTACAGGATTTTTCGTGGGATTTTTCATTCAAAAGTAGTCACACCGAGTACCATCTGCCACATTTATTTTTTATTAATTTGTAAATTGCTGATATTTCAACAAAGGTAGCAACAGGGACGTATTTCTTAATTTATCTGAAATTAAGGGTGCAAAATTAGATATTCTATATTATCTTTATTTTTAACACGCTTCTATTAACTTAACCTGTAACATTGTTAAATTAAATTAAATTATACATTATTATATGTATAATAGTCGAGTTAAATTAGGACTAAAAAATTCGCAATGTGAATTGTCTGGTCAGGGCAATTTTTTTTGTTTTAACGTGTTCAGGTCAACTTAAGTTCACAGTTCAGTGTTGCAGTTTCTGTGAGGTCGGCGTATTGTTTACTTAAACAATTTATTTTTTGAGACCGTGTTTTCCATTGGTTTTCTTTGATAATCTCGAAATCTATAAGGCCTAAGGAATAGGGTGGAGTGAAAAAAGACACTTTTTCACGTTTTTTGGAAATTTTGGAAATTGCGAAAGTTACTACACCAGATAAGCAATACCAGGATAAAATATTATTAAAATCTAATGTTATTTTGAGGTGCCAAGACCTTGAAGTTTTGGAAAAACCCGCTTGCAAATAATCTTCATATCTTTTTATTTTTTTGTGTAAAAATTTAGCTTGGGTATAAACAGTCATTGAAATACTTTTGTCAATCCCTAAAAAAAACTCATTTTTGTATTAAAAAGCTACGAGTTGCTGCAAGGCTGCTAAATATTCAAATTTTTAGCATTTAACCCATTAATGTAAAACCTCTGGGTTTTGTTTTAGAAAGCAACCTACGCTTGCGCGGTGGGCATCAGTGTGTCAGTACAGTGTGTTGTGCAGTTTATGTACAGTAGCGACCAAAAAAAAAAAAAAAATGGCGTCATTCTTGAAAATTAAAAAAATGATGACCCTTGTTGCAGCTTAAAAAATAAATTAAATTAAAAAAAAAATTATGATGTCTTTACGTATGCTAAGTGACGACTTTTGCACACCCAAGCTTTTTGAAAACAAAATTTTATTTTTTCACTCCATCCTACCAAGGAAAACAACAAAGAGAAGCAAAATGTTCGTTATGAGCTTTACAATAAAAGTACACGTAAACCATGATTCGTTCCAATTGCTACTACTCAAATATACAATTGTTACTGAAACTTTGCACCCTTTGGAAATCCTGCCATTAAAACCAAGAAATGTGTACTTTGGCTCAAATTGTAGCTCTTTAAAAGTACTTTAAGATCACGGAGAGATTTTTTTTTTTTCAAAATTCAAACCCTTTTTATTGCAATTTTAGGTATAAACAAATTCGAATAACTCTCTTGTTTTTTTTATGAAATCGAAAATGGTGAAGGAGTAATGAAAGTAGATTAGAATAGCCAACTTAAAAAAAAATTAATGCTCTACTTGCATTTGGAGCTGAGACACGTCAGTTTTTACGTTTAGGTCACTTATAAATAAACAAATTGGTATTCCTTATAGAAATTTGGACTGGTAATTCTCCAATGTCTATGATTTTGTCTCTGATACTTGAAAATAATCAAAAGCTACAATTCGAGCTACAATTATTAAAAGATACTGTATAGAGGCCCGAAAGTGGAGTCTAACGATTTTGTTGAGATCTGAAAATCACCAAATATGTCTAAATGTTATATTGTGTCTCGGGTTCAAATCCTGCTACCGAAATATATATTTTTATTGTATCAATAATATTAAAATTTTACAAAGCTGTATACATGAACATAAGGGTATTTGTTCAAGTTAGGTTAGTTTACCATTTTCATGACAAAAATTTAAAAAAGCTATAAAAAAATTGAAAATGTGCATTATAATCTCAAAGCCGTTATTTTAACGATGTTATTTTAACAATCGTAGCTTTGGATTTTCATAAAATAGCAGAAACAACATAATAAACTTTGGAGAATAACCAGCCCAAATTTCAAGAAGAAATATCATTCGGATTCAATGGTTGCTACCGAGTAGACGTGTTTCTTGTCAGCTGCTGTTTTTAATAATTCTAAGTGTAAAAAGTCAACTGAGTGAGATAAAGTAATCATAGAAAAACTGTGTAAAAAATAGTCAATTTTAGTTACTATTAAGTAATAACGTAAAAATGTCCAAGGCCCTGGAAAAAAAGGAAATGAAGGAAAAACTTCTTGGTATAACAAATGCTCTGCTAAGTGATAAAAAATTTTTAGAAAAAATTGTTAGTGATGTTGTGGAAGCTGTAAGTGAAAAAATTGAGGAATGATAGAGAATGAATTAAGTGAAGTTCGAGAAGAGTTAAATAAAGTGAAAAACGATAATATTAAACTGCAATTGGAAATGGACAGAGTGGAACAAAATTCTCGCAAAAGTGCTAAGTATTTTTAATAATAAAATGAGTTTAAATATTAAAGAAGATTCCATTAAAGAATGTTATCGCACTGGTCCGCAAAAAGATGGCGAAAAAGCAAGGTCGGTCGTCGTGGAGTTCTACAACAGTGTCACCAAAGAACGTGTGTATGTGAATAAAAAGAAGCTGAAAAACAGTGGCATCGTTGTGCGTGAAGATATAACGAAAATGAGATTGGACCTCCTTAATAGTGCTGTTGTTAAAGTGGGCATAAAAAATACATGGACTTATAAAGGTACCGTATTTATCTTTTCTAATGGTAGAAAACACAGAATTAATGTGTTGACAGATTTAAACTCGATTGGCACTGGTGATAATACACAAACAGCTGACAACTGACATGTGTTTGTTGTTTATCCAAGTTTACTCAACTTCTCAAATTTATTACTAATTATTATTTTTGTTATTAATACCACACATTTATAAAAAACAAAACATATTTTTCTATTACCTATTAGATTCAATTTAGTACTAATAGGGGGATATAAATAAATTATAAATTTTGTATTAAATATTATCTCTAAGAAGAAATCTAACCTTACTATCAATACATAAATTATATTGGTTTACTTCTCACTATACCCAGAAAATTTTTGAACATTTGTTCCTTTTCATTTTAATATTTCCTGTAAAATTTCCCATTAGGCATGTACATTCACGTAGCGCGAGAGATTTGACAACACCGGCAGCCGTAAATTCGTCCGTTGGTGGAGCATTCCAGCTCTGTTATTTCATTGCAGCCAGCTGGCACGCGCGATGTTGTAATTCTTCTCCCCATGCCTAGCCCGCGACTACACACACGGTATAGAGTATACTTATAGATTTCAATTATTATCTATTCTGTTGTCAACTTTCTTAAGTTTAGGTAAAAAAATTTATTGCCTTGCAGTAACTGCTAAAAAAAATAATCTGTAAATAATTTGTGTAGTTCTTGTAACTCATATAAAAATAATTTTGGTGTAGTAGTATTCTAATTTGGATTAATTATTATTTTTTACAATTGCAATCACATAAAATAAATAGATATGTATATCTCAGAATGAGTAGTAAGTTCAAGTTATGTCATTTGAATGTTAGATCGCTATTGCCAAAATTAAATGAATTCAAAAATATTGTAGATAAAGTGAATGGCGATATTCTGTGTCTTAGTGAAACATGGTTATCAAACAATATTCCAGATGATGTCATTAATATACAGGGTTATAGTTTTGTAAGGAAGGATCGTCAAACAAGGGGAGGAGGAGTAGGTATGTATATTAAAAACAATATAAAATATGATGTGGCTAATTTAGAAGAAATAAACCTTGAACAGGTGTGGGTCTGCGTCAACATTGGTAAAAAAAAAATTGCAATTGGGACAATTTATAGACCACCCACTCTGAATGCGACTTTATTTTTAAATATGTTTGAAGAAGTAATATCCAGTCTATTGCCTACCTGTGATGAAATAATATGTATGGGTGATTTCAATTTAAATATGTTAAATAATGAGGATGATTACGTAAAAAAATTCAACAGTCTGTTGGATACATTAGGCCTTACTCAAGTAATCGATAAACCAACTCGAATAACTAGATCTTCACTATCACTGTTAGACCTACTCTTAACTTCAAATAATAGTACAATTTTAAACAAGGATGTATTAGACTGTGATATATCAGATCATAATTTAATTTATTGCACAACCTCTTTGGCTAATTTTAATAAAACACCAGATATTATTTTCGGTAGAGACTTTTCGCTCTTCGATTACAATATGTTTCTCAGAGATTTGTACTCGGTGCCATGGTTTTTAATATTTGATATGGATGATGTTAATGATAAGATGAATTTTGTTAATAATAACTTAAATAACCTCTTTGACATTCATGCACCATTAAAAGAATTTAGGATATCAAAGGAGAAAAAACCGTGGATAACAGATAACATCAAATTTATGATAAAACTTAAAGACAAGGCTCTTAAAAAATTCAAAAAAAGCAAAATTCCGGCACACTGGGATTATTGCAAATCTTTGAGAAATTTGGTTACAAGCAGCATCAAAAGAGAAAGAAAGGCGTTCTTAGATTATCAAATTTCAACTTGCAGCAAGTCGGGTCAAATCTGGAAGGATATTTATAAACTAAAAATAATAAATGAAACAAAAAATAATACTATTCCAGATAACTTACAAGATGTAAATAAAATAAATAATTACTTTTTAAATTCGTGTATTGATAATAATTTTTTAATTGACACAGAACTCCATGCCTATTATACTAATAACAGAAAAGCAAACTACCCAACAATTTATTTTCAAGGAAGTGAACGAATCTGATGTAGAAAATATTATAAACAATATAAAAACGAGTGCCACTGGATATGATAATATAAATATTAAACTTTTAAAATTATGCTGCCCTCATTTGATACTTTATATTACACATATTGTAAACTTTTGCATAAAAAATAGCGTTTTTCCTGAAATATGGAAAAAAGCATTAGTGACACATCTGCCTAAAGTAGCAGATCCTCAAGAACTAAAAGACCTTCGCCCCATAAGTATACTGTGCACTATGTCCAAGGTGTAAGAAAGAATTATGGAGACGCAAATTAAAGATTTTTAAAAAAAATATGATATTTTATCTGTGACACAATCTGGTTTCCGATCCGGATATAGCTGCAATACCACACTTCTCGGCATGACAGATGACATATTTAGAGCTACAGATGATGGTAATTTAACTGCACTTATTCTTTTAGATTTCTCAAAGGCTTTCGATACCATAAATCACAAAATTTTGCTTTCAATTCTCTCATTCGTTGGATTTGGTATCGAAGCTATTAATTTAATAAAAAAATTACCTTTTCAAAAGATCTCAAATTGTAAATTATAAAAGGAAATCATCTAATTCAATAGATTTAAAGCAGGGGGTCCCACAAGGGTCCATATTAGGCCCATTACTATTTTCGATATACACTTGTAATATTAATTCATGTTTAACTCATTGTAAATTTCACATGTATGCCGACGATACTCAAATTTATATGAATTTTTCACACAATCAATCAAATGAAGCTATGACTCTAATAAATTCAGATTTAGGGAACCTTGTGGAATTCTGTAAAAAACATGCACTTAAAATTAATTCTTCAGTCATATTTCATGTTATTCGGGAAGAAGTGTATACGGGATACAGTTACTCAAGAATTCGCAATAAAAGTGGGAAATGAGGTTCTATTGCAATGCAATTTATGTAAGAATTTAGGTGTTTTTTTAGACAGAGATTTACGTTTCGAAGAACATATTGCACGATGTATCCAAAAAGCCTACTGTAATTTAAAAATTTTATATGCAAATAGATATTGTCTCAGTAGAGACCTGAAAATATTGCTGTGTGACTCCTTAGTACTATCGTGTTTTAATTATTGTGACTCCTTGTATGACTCTTGTATAACGGAATCTGTTAAATCTCGTATACAGAAAGTGCAAAATTCGTTTCTTAGATTTATTTTTGGTATACGTAGAAGGCAACCAATATCACACACTCTTCAAGCTGCTAAGTGGCTCAACATGTCTAACAGACGTAAATTACACACATCTGTTTTATATCATAAAATCATAAAACTACAGACTCCTCCTTACTTATTTAAAAAAAATTGCTTTAGGCGAACTGCACATAGTATTAATATTCGCTCAAAAAATTTACTAACGATCCCTTCCCATAAGTCATCCTTTTACAAACGATCATTTGCTTACAATATTGCAAAATATTATAATGTCATAATTCCAGAAAAGCTAAAAACCCTATCGATATCAAGTTTCAAGAAGACCTTTAGAAATATCCTGTTCAATTGGCAATCTTAAGAAAGTTGACTCAAGTAACGTTTCATTATATAATTCTCAGGTAAATATTTAATATGTTGAAATTCTTTATTTTGGTAACATAGGAAAATATTTGGTATTGTTTCACATTGTATCCGTTTTTACTTGGGCTAAATGGAAGAACAGACGGCTATTCATTAGCCGAACTGAATTTATGCCCCTTTTTCCATTTATTTGTTATATAAATTTATATTTGTATATATAAAATATTTAATTTCTTTTTGTAAAACAACAAAATAAATGTATTATTATTATTATTATTATTTGTTTAGTTAGTTATAAATGACCTAAACGTAAAAACTAACGTATCTCAGCTCCAAATGCAAGTAGAGCATTATTTTTTTTTTCAAAAGTTGGCTTTTTTAACCTGCTTTCTTTATTCGTTTACAGTTTTTGATTTCATAACAAAACCAGAGAGTTACTTGAATTTGTTTATAACCAAAATTTCGAAAATTAAAAACAACTGCAATAAAACGGGTCTAAATTTAAAAAAAAAATGTTTTTTCTCCGTGATCTTAAAGTACTTATAGAATGCCACAATTTGAGCCATCGTACACATTTCTTGGTCTTGATGACAGGATTCCATGGTGCAAAGTTTTAGCAACAATTGTATATTTGAACCGTTTTAGTAATCATTTAGATTTGAAACTTTAAGTGGTGATTATTGTATATAAAAGCTATATTTTCCCAAAGTTTCTTTGAATATTATCCAAGATTTTGAGATATTTAAAGAAAACCGATGGAAAACACGGTCTGAAACATTAAATTGTTTAAATAAACAATACGTCGACCACGCAGAAACTGCAAAACTGAGCTGTGAACTTAAGTTGACCCACTGAACACGTTAAACCAGAAAAACTGCCCTGACCAGACAATTCACATTAAAATCGTAATTTGACTCCACTATAAGTTATACCCATTAAATTTCACAACTCACTTTTCACTCACTTCTAATTGTCGTATTGATTTGAAACTTTGCAAACTTATGCAATTCTGGTGACAATACAAATAATATGATACCATCAACCTTGTATGATGATGGAGGTGGGAGGTGATCATAGGGACTCCTCAGTGTCATATCAACGGCGACTCCGCCATAAACTCGAATTTTCCGCGACAGAGAGAGAATTATAGTTTCAAAACTAAAAAACACGCTTTTATAAGTAGCACGCTAAAAAGTTAAAAATAATTATTGGGTAATTAAATTTAAAAGCGTGGGGTGCACCTATATAGCAGTCTAGGCATAATGAACAAGAACAAAATATAATGTAGTTACCTACCTGCCTATATAAGTGCGCCCACACTTCTAAATTTAATTACCTTATAATAATTATTGTTTGGGTATTTCAAAGAGAGTTAAAGTTGAGCAATTGACAAGGTTTCCTCCTAGTTTTAAATATTTTATTGCTCTGATTCACATTGATTAAATACAATACATTTCAATAATATTTTTAATATTTTCTAATTTACTGTGTAGTGTGTACCTTTTTAGGCTGACGTGAACTTGCAAGTCTGAGCAATGAAAAAAAATTAAAAATAATGAGTATAGATAAGATTCCATTTTTTTTTACTGTAGGTAATAAATGTTGAATGAAATAAATTGGGTAACAAAAAATGGAATAGTTCCTTCCTTATTGTTGAATTTTTTTTGTGTGTGAAAATAAGTGTATTTTTCGCATTGCAAACTGCTAGTTATCTTTTTCTCAACCTGCAGTATTATTATACCTATCTGATTTAATCAAATAGGTATGTTCTGGGTATATTATATTTATAACAGGACAAACATTTTTAATAATCATCGTTAATAAAAGTTTTGTAGAGATATCCGTTTCATGACATACTGAACTCAAATATCAATAAAAACGGTATGTACGTCTGTATGTAGGTGTGTGTGTGTAGACCGTTTCTTGGAAACACGATAACTTCTGTTTGACAAAATTTTTTTCAAGTTTGAAACACATGAAATAGCATAGCAGAATGCTCCCTATTGAAATTGGACCATATCCATCATACATAGCGATCGTGAGAGGCGTGTAAACTCTCCTCACCTTTTGTATAAACTGTTTTATTATAATTTTAGAGCAAAATGTTACTAAAATTTCTTGATTAAACGTGCAAAGATACGAAGATGTGCAAGATATCTAAACCGCGATATACAGCGTGCTCAGATTCGAACAAACTTTATGTAGATTAAATGATGTATCATTGACTCAGTGGCCAGTGCCTATGCGTTAGGCTTGTGACCAAGAAGCCCCGGGTCAGAGTATGGATGTTTAGTGGCATTTTTATTGTATTACCGAGACGATAGCAGTGGACTAGACCGCAGTTGAGTGAAACAACACGGCTAGTCGTTATATCTCATGAGTTCGAGTTTCAGCTACGGCGGACGATAATGTCCCAAGGAAAGGTTGTGTAGTTGTTGCTGTTGCTGCTGCTAGGGCGTTATATAAAGAATATGTTAAAATATATAAAAATTAATATGAATTTTTTGCCTTAAAATCCCATTGTGGTATTTTTAATAAGACTATTACGAAACGTATAGGGTAATGGAACTGGACGCTGTCGGCCTGACGGAGGTCGCAACATGCAGATTCTGTCAAGAGGAAGAGGAAACCTCAGTCCACATCTTTCAAATCGGAAAAATGTATAATAGAATAGCAGAATATGGTACGAAATCGGTTTATATCCGTCATACAGGTTGGTCGTAGAGGCGTGTAAACTGTTGTTCTATATAAACTATGTTTTATTGTAATTGCAAAATGTTACAAAGGTTTTTGATTAAGAACACAAAAATACGAGAATGTACTATAAGATATCTAAACTGCAACTTTCAGGCTCAAACAAACTTTACATGGGGTAGATGACGATTTTACCTCAAAACGTTATTAATTTGTTTTCGATAAGACTATTATTACGGAATAAATGGAAGTTGCATTCGGGCGTTGCCGAATGTCTATTAAACACGGTAACTCTGCGATACATAAATTTTATTTCAAATATGTAAAATAATATGGGAAAATAACCATTATTGAAATTGAGTCATATGCGTCATACATGGTGATCGCCAGAGGTATAAGAATTTTGGAGCAAAATGTTACTACTTTTGATTAAGCGCAAAAAATACGAAAATGTATAAAATATCGGAACTGTAATAATATACAGTGTGTCTCACAAAGAATCAACTTTACGTAGTGATATACCTATACCAATTTTACTTTGATATTTAAGACGTACGAAACTAATGAAAGTGTCAGTCGGGCAATGCCGACTGCAAATATCAATTTCAACAATAAAATAAAAAATATATAGTGGCACCCTTTAAAAGTGAATTGTGTTTTGTGCCAGAAAAATATTAATGAAATAGGTATTTGCAGTCGCCTGAGTGCAACTTCTATACGTTAATTGTCAACATAGTTCACATTATTGCCAATAGCTACCTATAATATGCCTTTGATTTTTTGTAAACGTGACATTATCTAATCTAATAATATTCTTAACGTCATTTTTTATTTTAAGATTTGATGAAAGATGTTTATTTTTTTTATTTTGCCTTATGCTCTTATAACAAACCTATCATCGTTTAATTACGCTGGGTATTCTACGAATTAATCAAAGATATTTTTTTAGAATAACAGAAAATATTTGTCTAGTCTATACTTATTTAAAAATGAGTTCGAAGAGGAGGTGCATCAATACATCATTCATATGATTAAATTAAAATTAAATTGGACACACCTTAACGCATTTTCATTTTTGGCGATTTTTTAGTTGGGCTGGAAAATAAACATCTGGAACCCTATTCTTGAAATCATAGAAATTGATTCTCCTGAAAAATTGACGTCCTTTCTCATGATTTTCTGTTACTTAAGAACAATAGCATTTTTGGAAAAATGTTTAGGAAATATTTCTATTGATATCAATCAAAAAAATTCTGAATGGTCTTTAACAAGAAATTCGAAAATTCTCTTATAAATTTTACTTTTAGGTTATGTAGACAGTTTGCCACATTAATAGGGACCTTGCTCAAAAAATAAAATTGAATTAAAATACTCGAAATCGTAAACTAACATCATTAAAACCCCATAGACAACAAAAATTTAAAAAAAAATCCAGAAATATAAGCGATTAAAATTAGCTTGAAACGTGGTGTCAGATAGAGAAAGTCGGAGGACGGCGTTAAGCAACACCGATTCTGCTTTGGCTTTGACAATTCTGCATGCGCATGCGCATTTGTCAGAAAGAACTAGCAGTGAACACAACCTAACCTAAAATTTAAATACTACTCCGTGTAAAAGCACGTATTCGTTGGAAAAACATCTTCAGTATTCGTTGATTTTGAGTGATATTTGTTATTTTTATATAAGCTAGTGTGGTAAACATTTTAGTTAAAAATTACTGATGCAAGTTTTTCAAAAGGACAATGAGACAAATTATCAAGTGTAGATATGTTTATGGTGGCTTCATACATTAAAAATACTGAGAGTTAGAAGTAAACATAGTATTTAAAGAAATTAAAGTTTATGACACTATTCAATGGTAAAATAAAACAAGCTTTAACACTGACCTGTAACCTGTAATATATCTTATCTAAAAATTAAATTCTTATTATTTTGGTTATACTTAATATAGGTACTTACATTAAAATGATCTTTACATACATAAATGGCGTTGTTCTTTTCAGAAATATCCCCTATGTTATTTCTTCTGCATGCTATTAGCCATTTTGATCGGCGATTTTTATCATTAGGCACGCGAATAAACATTTTATTTGCCGATTTAATAGTTGTATTATTACACAGTGACACTATACAGTGTAAGTATTTTCCATTTCTCAATACAAAACAGAATCACAAACTAAACGAAATCTTCAAAATACGTGAATTCACAACACAACATTATCAGACAACAAACGTAAACACGAAAGTTAGATTATGAGGTGATAAAACTAAAACGCAAATTAGTCTCAAGGTCAACCGCCGCCCAGTCCGAGGGACCCCACGCGAAGTTAGTTTTCTCGATGTGACGTCACAGTGCTTTTCGCGAGGATCTCAACTTCAATTATTTATTGCAAAGTAAGTATTGCGATTTAAGAGCTGATATTCGGTGTGGCGTGTTTTTATACATAAACACACACTTTAATGAAATTTAAAAAATGGGCAAGTTCCCCATTGTGGGAGATTAGGAACTAGATTTTGGTGTATTTGAAAATGATGTTAATGCTGAATTAGTGAATGCAAATTTAAATCCAGATTTAGTTGCTGGAGAAAGACTGCAACACATAAATAATTTTAGATTATATTGCCAGTCGTGTTCACCAGTCTTAGAGAAATATGTGAGGAGTTAGAGCTTAAACATGCCACAAGACAAGACTACATTAATATTATATACATGTTCGAATGTATATCGAGAAGATTTGTCCATTTAGTCTCAGCCAATTTAGCCACGTTACTTAACAACATCGACAAAAACAAAGTCACAGTTGGCATTGACGGTTCTGTCTATAGATTCCACCCACATTCCCACAGTCTATTGATGGAGAAAATTAAAGTATAGTATATGTACTTCACATACCCCAATTACGCTGGCAGACGAAACTTCCGATCGGCGCGCGCGTTTACCTCAAATAGAAAAACAATTTTTAGTTTCTGTTTCCAGTTAACGCGCGCGCCGACCGGAAGTTTCGTTTGCTAACGTAATTGAGATGTGAAGTACATATACTAACTACCTATGCGGACAGATATCGATAATCATTCGATTAAAAAATAAATGCCCTCCCATCCCTATCCTCCCACCATACCAAAAAGTTCTAGAGAGGAAAAAATTTTGTACTTATATGGTCTCTTCGATTACCGACTGACTGGCAGACGGTAACCATTCGTCGTCGAATTTGCACGCTATTTCCTAGGCTATAAGTGTTAGAGAAATAAGTAATGAGTTAGCAGTATCTAAGACAAGAGTGTGGCGAACATTAAAAAAGGAACATTTATATCCATTTCATGTTGAAACTGTTCAACGTCTAGAAGACAGCGACGACGTTCCCCGCTTAACATTTTGTAGGTGGATTTTGGCTCACAGAAGAACAATATCGAGAGTTCTATTCACAGATGAAGCCCAATTCACACGTGACGGAATTAACAACTGTAGACATCAGCATGTTGGGGCAACCGAAAATCCACATGCAGCCATTCAGAAACATTCCCAATACAGATTTAATATTAATGCGTGGTGAGGTATTTACAATATACATCTAATAGGGCCCCACATTTTTGAAGAAAGGCTAACTGGTGAAGTTTATTTAAACTTTCTTAGAGATATCTTGCCAGATTTATTAGAAGGCATCAATACTAGGGGTTTGTGGTTTCAGCATGATGGTGATGGACCCCCATTTTTCTGTACCGGTCCGGGATCATCTGAACCAGCATTACGCCAACAGATGGATTGGACAGGTAAATTGGCCATCGAGGTCTCCTGATCTTACACCTCTAGATTATTTTTTATGGGGTCATCTCAAGTCAGAGGTGTACAATGAACAGCTTCTAGAAAAAAATTATTACTGTATGTGATAACATTAGAAACAACCCGGAAGTGATTGATAGGTCAGTGAAAAACATATTAAAACGTTCTCGAAAATGTATTGACGCTGGAGGCATTCATTTTGAAAACCAGTTATAGTTTTAATTATTTGCACCGTTTTTAATTTTCTTTTGTTCAATTATTCAAAGTTCTAAATAAATTTATTTTGTCAAAATAAAATTGCAAACTTTTGCCTTTAATATTTTCAAGTTATTCTCAAAAGGTGTTTAATATTTTTTTTTAATTGTGTTTGTTAATTTAAGCCTCTTCACTAACATTATTTTTCTTTTATGAAAGAAATGGAATGTGTATTATTTTGGATGAAATTTAAACTAAAAAAAGCTTAGAAACACTGAATGTCAAAACAGAAATAAATAACAACCTCTTCTGCTGGGTATTTAGCTAAAATTAATAAAATAATGATGTTAGCAACTGGATTGTGTTATTTGTAGAATATCAAATTTGGTCTTACTTTTGAGAATTTATTGAAGAATAACCATAAACGTGCCCACAAATATTATGACATTATTTTATAAACTGGTCCATAGGCTTTTTAAAAGTTTACTAACATTTACCAAAAAATAATATACAGTGTGATGTTAACGACCCTAAGAGCCATATTAAAAAAATGGAGGTCGGTTCAGGAATTTTTCCAAAATCACTTAATAATCTAAGTATAATAAGTATACCAAATTTTACCTAAATATGTGCAGTCATTTCAAAAATATGGCGAACTAAAGTTCTGGTCAAAAACCATAAAACACCCCGTATCTCAAAAACGGTTCACATTCAACGGTAAGTATAGAGGTGTTTTGAACTCTGCTGACTCAGCTGACTCTACCTTCCACTAGAGTATGTCCGTTTAAATCTGGGACACCCTGTATTATTAGAATCTCATTTATGACAAATATGTAGATGCGGCTTTTCACCTTATGACTGCAGCGTTGCCCTTTACCACAGTACATCCACTGAACTCTACTATTATAAATGGAAGGCCAATATAGGTACATGCGCGTGAACAAAATACGGCAATTACGCCACAGATTAAAACTCAAAATATAAAGCCACGCGTCGACGCAATAGAGAAATTGATGTCTACGCTTGGACCAAACGGCTGTCTACGCCAGTTATGCGCTGACGCGAGTCTGTGTTTTATTCGTTTCCCATAGATTCCGTAGCGTAAGTCTTGGATTAGATGAAATTTCCAGAGTCGGTGTCACTCATTTTATTCTTTGTTTATTTCTGTCATTTATGTAAAGTTGTTATAAATTGATTATTTTGTGAAATATATTTTGTGACTGTTATAAACAGTTAATAGAGACAATATGGTGCAATCTTGTATGGTACTGTGTTGCAAGAATCGTTGCAGTCCCGGGTTTTAAACAGTTGCAGTAACAATAAGACCGGCTCTGGCGTATTTAGTAGTGCGATTGCGCTCCGCTTTACGGTCGCCATACTTGCGCGGGGTTCAATTTCACGTAAAAATTGGTATGGATATTGACCTTCCATTTATATAGTAGAGTTCAGTGAGTACATCGCTGTAGACCTGGACCGGCCTCGTGCAGGGCAGGCGAGCTTACTTTACATCGACCCCACTCACAAATGTGAGCAATGCAGACGATTTCGGCCCACCTCTCGCGGGGCCCTGGCTTGTTGAACCTTGCTGGCTAAGGCCTTTATCTTCTGGCGGTCTTCTGTCTTCGTGTTCTTTCTTCGCCAGTTTGCCATCCCCGGGGGTAGTCATTGGTCTATTAGGAAACTTTGGGTTTTTTTGACAGGAATTGACTGCCGGTACACAGGATGTTCTGTGACATCCTGTCATCCGGATCATTGGTTAGGTAGGGATGAGCTATGTAGCTCGAGGAAGGGCAGACCTAACTGCTTTGGTAGCATTTTTTGTCTGCCCGGAGCGGCACTGGACGATGTTTTGCCCGGTATCCGCAGGGTAGTAGGGTGGGTGGTTGGGTGATCATTATGTCTCTTCGTCCACTCTGGGCTTCTCCATACCTTTATGATGAGGGGGTTCAGAATATTCTCAACTATTCTGTAACTTTCTGGTAGGCTCCTGCAATCTCTAGATTCAGACACCGCACGCCATCTCTGGGTCGATTACCAATCTAACCAGCTTAGTTTCTGTTACTTATAGAACTTGTAGGAAACTCGCATAGATGTCTATGTGGTAAAACATGTAACACTACTTACACACTTTTTTATTTATTGTGAAATTACCTACTTTCTGTATATTGTTGCCATAATCTGGGCACGCTAATATACTAGTTAGGTAAATACTTTAAAACACCCATAATTGGAGAACCAATCAAAACAACTACTCTTCTAGCTAATACTGACGAAATATTGAATTGCATGATATGATAAATAATAATTAATTTTAAATATAATTCAAGAATAGGCTTGTAAATAATAAATGAATGTTTATATGCTCTACTGATGAAAACTAGCGAGTTCGAAAAAACTTGTACAACTTTTCTAGAGTTGAAATAGTGTAAGGTTCAATAATTGCTGTGAGTGACTGATTTGCAATAAATGATTTAAGTATTTTCAGTATATTTTTCGCCCTAAAATGCAAGGAATCCTATCGAAAACCGATGTTTGTTGCAGGAGAATTGAAAGATAATTTCTCGGAAATGTGTGTATGTGTGTATGTTCATTCGGAATTACTAAATTTCTTGTAAATTGACCTTCACAATATAATTTTCATTTAGATGAAAAACGTTAATTCATTTTCATTGTGTAATCCTTTTTAATTATAAATACGAGGTTGCCAGTGAGAAACAATGGCAAAAGGGAAATATGTCATTTGAGAATAACCAGAGACGCCTTTCAATCTGGGATCTTGAAGCTTGATTAAAATGAAACCTCATTACTATTCTTTTCTATTTCCTGCACATTGTCACGACTTTAATAAAGTAATAAGATAACTCGGTAAATCCAGTTCAGGAAACTTAGAGGTTGAAAAACCCACTATCTCAAATATGTTTCAGATCTCAAATAATAGGTTTTCCTAAGTGTACCCCACTCCTGAATATCCTGAACTTAACTGTCAAATAGAAGATTAAATTTTAGTTTTAGATGAAATACAGGGTTTCACCAAAACTTCATAAAATTTTAAAAAAGGAGGAGGTTTTCAATTCGACCCATATTTATATTTATAATCTATATAAAACTGAAAGAACAACTTCCAGACGTTTTGAAATGTTCATATTTCTCATACTCTTATAATCCAGTAACTAGAGTAACAACAGTAACAAAATTTATTGATTGATAAGTTGAAATAATAAGGAATAAAATATGATTTCATGTTTCTGTACAATAATTAACAATTATATTAGTTGTATTACTTGTTATTTGAATTTTTTTTACTATTAGCAGTTTTCGAGAAAAACGCATGTGAAAATACGTATTTTTTGTCAATGATTATTATTATTATTGAAATTAAACACAGATTTACGCACTTATAAAATTGCTATGTGTAGCAAAATAAGTTGCATTCTGACCGGATTAATTTTCTGACTGCCTACGAACAAAACCCAAGTCGGGAAGTACTCAGTTGCCGACCTATGCATTTGATTTTAATAGTAACTTACATACTGAGGTGGAAAGTGTTTCATGGTTGTCGAGAGATGAGACAGTTGACCGTGACGCGAAGCGGCGAGGTCAACTAATTCTTAAGACCGATGAAAGTTTCCACCAAAGTTTTTACACTACTTTATTCACAATCATCTCCCTTAAAGAAAAAAAATCCCAAAAAATCGTTTACTAAATTTTTAAATAGCATTTTATGTTTTTATGCCAGATGACAAATGTCAAAGTAGCGTCGCATCCCTTGCCTCTATTTATAGAAAATGCAGGATAATAATACCGATAGTGAAATGGGATGTACTCTGCCTGAACTTAGGGAAGTTGTCGAGCGAGCAACAGAAAATTTATTGCCAGAAAAAAATAAAAAACACAGGTTGGCAAATGCTCACTTTCCAACCCGAAAACTGGTGAGAAAGTGGCTACTTTCCAACTTGAAATGTCACATTTCAGTTCAACTGTCGAATGAAGTAGAAATGTCATATTTTCCAACTTTTGACAATTTGATTATTTCTGTACGACTGTTAATAAATTTACTTCCACATCCACTAAAATGAATTTAGTTCAGTTATTTATTTCAGCCATAACATGTATTTGGACAACTGTGGTGAAACAATCCTACTAAAGTCATACCTTCGTGAGAACTTTAAAGATACCATGAATTTTTTGCGACCGGCTAGCCAATACATATCTTGTCGGGCGCTTACTGAACCTGACCGCGCCAATGTTGGATCCAACAAACTCTCGGTACCCAACGGTCGGCCTGACAAACTTCAAATCATACCGCCTAATTTGGCCCCAACAAGTTAGGTCGTGTATAGACCTCTTTAGATATTGTTAATTACCTCTTTTTTTAAGCGATTCATTTTTTTTAATTATACCGTCCTGCAACTTACTAATGGGGAACTTGCCCCCTTTTTTTTTAATTTCATTAAAGTGTGTGTTTATGTATAAAAACACACGAAATATCAGCTCTTAAATCGCAGTACTTACTTTGCAATTAATAATTAACGTTGAAATCCTCGCCACTCCTCACGAAGAGCACTGTGACGTCACGTCGAGAACACTAGTCTCCCGTGGGGTCCTACAGATGGCGTACTTAATAGACTGGGCGGCGGTTGGCTTTGAGACGTCCGCATATTCGGACATAAGTCTTTTGTTTTTTATGTTATAGAAAAAATTTAAAAAAAAGTGTCGGAAAGCTCAATCAATTCTCTTTACATAAGCTGTCTACAAATTTTTCGAAAAAAACTATAATTATCGAGATATTCGAGGAAATGTAGGAAAGTACACGTTTTCCTATAGAGTGTATGTTAATCTTAAACAAATAATTTTTCTCAGGTTTTTCTCTGTTTCGAAGGGCCGAGATTAACGGAGCATCAAAGTAGTACATGATGTTAAGTGAACATCATATATGAGATCGATTTCAGTTAATTACCGATTAATTCCGGTGACAATATGAAGAAATTTTACCGAAAATTTCACACCTCTACTTTTTAACCAATAAGATACCTTAATTTTGACTAGTTACCATGGCAATTAAAAAAATTTCCGGAAATTTTTTCGAGGCGCCACGATATTTGAGTGAAAATTTTTTGACAGTTGAAAAGGTAAACATATGATCTACAACCATTAAATAATGTAGATATACCTGTGAATAATGCAAAATTTCTGAATTAACATTATTATTTATTATTCGCTATAAAGTTTCATTAAACAGAAAACACAAATTTGTTAAATTATTATGCATTAACAATTTATAATTCAAAAAACGTAGGATGTACAAACATAGTAAGATTTAAATGTTTCTTGAATTCTAACCCATCCTCTCTTCTTAATGGTGAATAGGAAGGTGACGAATTAATTAGATGTCTGTGTTTTAAGACATATATGTAATTTTGAAACAATTTTGTTCAAATCTCTTTTACGCAAAAGGCCATATTTACTTGACATCTGCAGCAGACTTTCTTGGATTTTCGTAAACAAACCATTCGACTCTAACGCTTCCTGATCGCAATCTTCCATTAAATTCGTTAAATATATTAATCTTGGATGACATATTTGCGCTTGACTCAACTCTTTGCCGTATTTACATAAATTGTACTTTTCAAAGCATTCCATTTTTCTCAAATTGTTTAACGCAAATGCTTACAAGAAATGTTTTACATAAAAATATCTTTGTTTGCTGGTTTACTATACAGTAACTTAATGTAATTTACCAATATAAACCTCATCTGTCAAAAGCATGGCCGCCTATATCACGGCCACCTACTGCAACAAACCATGTTAATATTATATTTTTTAAATTAGAAGTGTTATGGATTACTTTAACAAAAAATACATTTCTACCACCTTTAGTAACCTAAAATTATGAAAGGGCGATAGACTGAACTAATACCCATCTGAGTTTTAGCATTTGGTGTAACTAAAGTTGGTAATTTTTTTTTTATTTAACGAAATATGGTGGATATACCTATATGTTTTTTTTAGAATTTATTTCATGTTGAACTAATATCTTCATTGGCAAATCTCTAATGATATCGACTAATAAGCAAAATAATAACGAAATAAATTTAATTATTATAGGTTTTATTAATATTAAAAACACAATTATTATAAATGTTTGTGGGCTGGCTTGAATTGGTGGGTTGAATCTGGGTACTTTCTGTTTTATTTTGCATTGTGCTCTGATCATGATTAAACTTGCTAGTACTTGATGAAATTCTCCTCATGGATTCAATCATCTGATGATGATGTTCAACGTCCAATTGTAAGTAAGGTTTGATTGACTGACTATTACTGTGTCCAGTAATTGTAATGAGTTGTTGTTCACCAACTCCTTCCTTGGCCAATTTCGAAACAGCTGTTGCTCTTGCAGAATGATTAGTTATTTTTACTTTTTTAGTGTCAATTCCTATATCAGAGGCTGCTGATTTAAACCATGAAGATACAATGTTCTTACCAACTGGGCTATTCTTGTACCATCCTTTCGAATTGGGTTGACTCCAGTGGGTTTGGTGTTAAGAATAATCTGTCGGTCTTTTTTCCATCAACTTCTTAAACAAACGAACCGGACACATTTGTGGATTATCGAAATTTGTAATCAACCATTTACTATCCGACAGTTTTTTAGAACCACCTTGTGTGGTTTTGGAGAATATTGGATTATATTCTATCTGACCTTTTGGGTTTCCGAAATTATCAGTTTCTTCTTTGAAGTATTGGATACACGCAGAATATCCTTCCCCTCCTCTCCATGCCAGCTCATGTGAATCTATGTGAAAAAATTTACGCTGCAATCCATCTGGAGTATTTTCATCTCACATTTCAATAATTTTTTTGTATTCGTCGCTGGTTAAGGCTGAAGCACTCACTTTTCTTTTTAATGGGTCTCTCTGTCATTTTTTGCGCTTAGCATCGCGTGCAGCTCTGGCGGTCGCAAATTCCACATCAGAAAACGGATTAAATTTTATTTTATATTTTTCGTAATAAATTTCTTGTAACTGCTTAGCAGTAGAGTTCCACATCACTTTGACCACACTTTCCTTATAATCTTCAAAATTTTTCATTTTAAATGCGCAGTCCTCCAGTATAGTAGCCACCTGTACTACACTCATACACTCATGAATATTATACAACTTTTCGTCACAAAATTCAACAAACTGTTTCCATACACTTGATTTTAATTTTCGGGTGTTATCTGGTGTTATATTTTGAATTTCTTGTCTAATTACTTGTTGATTTTCTTTACCAAATCGCGACATTTCGCTATACACTTATTAAACTCAACGACAGACCTTTTAAACTAGTAATTATTAAGCTTTGTGACAGAACCGGTTAAACAAAAATGACAAATCAACATAATATGTCAAAAACAACAATACCCTGGCCAACTTGACAAGCAGTGAAATTAATTTAAAATGTCAGGTTGGATTAATAATTTTTTTCCAAATTATGGTGTTAAGTGGTGTGAAATTTTCTTACCGAATACCACGCAAGCTTAAATTATTCCGGGAAATTTTCTTTCGGGCACGAATATTTTAAGAAAATTATCCCTCGTCGCTTCGCGACTCGGGATAATTTTCAAAATATTCGTGCCCTCAAGAAAATTTTCGGAAATAATTTAAGCTCTTGTGATATTATAAGTGAAAAAAAAAAGTCCCAAATCCCGCCCCCTCTAATTCCTTCTTTTTTGTCGGAATTCAAAAAATAAAAAAAGAAGTTTTAGCAAATTTAATTCTATTTAAATTAGCTAGAGTAGTATTTTGGCGTAAGAGCCAAGATTAAATAGTTTCCAACTGTAGAAGCTCAAAATTTGCGATTTTTTGCCGTACATGGCCGACATTTCAATAGTTATCTCCGAAACGAAAAAAAAAAATCAAAATTCTGATGGCAGCAAAAAATTCGTAGTGGATGGTACTCGTTTGACCGTGTTTTTTATTTCGAGGTAACTCCACCCACCGTTTCGGAGATATCTGCGAAAAATAGCAAAAAGCAGCTTACATTTCGGACCCGAAAAAATTGCAAAAACATGCAATCTTCACACGTTCATATTTTTCGAAAAACACCTTTGGACGGCCGTACGATGTCGCGATGTAAAGAGGAAGTTTTCCAGATAAACCTGATCGTAAATTGTACGGCGAAATTCGAAAATTCGGCCGGCACGAACGAATCAAAAGTAGCATTTTGTGACATTTCAGAATATTGAAGTTGTTTTTCCAACGAATACGTTTAAATTTTAGCTTATGTTGTGTTCACTGCTAGTTGTTTCTGACAAATGCGCCTGCGCATGCGGAATTATCAAAACCAAAGCAGAATCAGTGTCGCTTGACGCCGTCATCCGACTTTCTCCATCTGACGTCACGTTTCAGGAGTGAGTAAAATCCGGCAGATTTTAATCGCTTATATTTCTGGAAGAGATTTTTTTTTAATTTTTTGTTATCTATGGGGTTTTTAATGATGTTAGTTTACGATTTTGAGTATTTTAAATCAATTTTATTTTTTGGGCAAGTTCGCTACTGGGATATTGAAAATTCTGACCAGGCTATTTAACAATTTTATCGAGAAGGAGACTTTACTCCGGCCATATAAAACTACACAAATGTATGTGTGGTATGTCCTCTTTCCTCTTCAATATTTGTTCAAAAATACCAACATCAGGAGAATCATACCAATGCATTTTCTTGGGTACAATGGATGCTCTTCGTGATTGTTTGAATTTTCTCCCCTCATATTCACCGCGTTTGTTGTTGAATACTGCATTGACATATAAATGTGCCTCGTCTGCAGACCAAGTGTTGGTAATGACACCCTATATAATTGGCTTCCGAAAAGACGGAAAATTAACGAGCCAAATGTAAATGACAGCCATCATTTGCCTTGTCACCCGTGGCTGTATTTAAAAATTTGAATAACATTACAAAATAACTGCATTGAACGAATTTTTCACCAACTAAGGTAGCGTTTTCAAGTGATGATAGACGTATTTAAAGTTTTTATCAACTTATTACACTTTTCGCAGAATCGATGAGAGAAGAATATATTAACCAGGCACTTTTCTAAAACCTTTAATACCTATAGCTCGTAATGATACACTTTTCATATAATTGTGAAAGAATACACAAGAAGAAAGTCTGATCGTATTGAAATGTTGACAGTAAGTTAGTGTTAAGTGGTGAAAGAATTATATTTCAATCAGTAAATATCGATGTAAATATGAAGATTATATTAATATTTTAATAAAGAAATATACATGTAGGTTGTAGAGGGTTGCAACCTTTGATAAGTTTCTACAGAAACAAAAATACTGCACAATATGCTGAAGAGCGTTTCGCCAACCAAGCCTGGCAAAAAAAATGGGAAGTTTCAAAAAAATAATTTTATATTCCTGAAATTTGGTATAGAGGTATAAAATTGCATTCTAAATAACTTTTCTTAGTGGAATTTTTTCATATTTTGAAAAATAAAGGTACTTTATTAGTGGTGATTTTTACAACTTTGCTTATAAAACACCCTGTAGAACACACATTTGTGGTATACTTTAGTTTTACAACAAGCAGGACTCAACCCCAAATACCATTCCAACATTTTTGGTCCATTACACCTCTTGTTACATCTATCCTGGGACATACTGTACATATTTGTGTGGTGTTGATAGTTTCGGAGATAGTAGATCATAGTAGAGTTTCAACAATGTCGGGTGTTAACGCGAGTCAACGTAGCTCCGCTACAATTTCCTATAAGTGGTGTAAATCTAAACAATTTATACATTTTGTGTGTGTTAAATGTTCAAATGTTTTCCATAAGAGTTGTTTATCGAAATACAGAAACCAAATAACCTTTGTTAAAGACAATAAAATAGTACGTTGTAAAATAGACAGCGATTGTTCAGATAGTAGTGATTGTGACGAAGAAAAAAATATTCTTGAAAAAACTATCAACGAACTGACCGAGGACAGTGATATAAAAAACAAATATATTTCAAAACTAAAACAAGAAAGGGACCAATTTGTGAAAGAAGCATTAAAATCGGAAGAAGAAATGTCTGAACAGATTAATCGACAGGAAATAATAATATTCGAGCTAAAAGAACAACTTAGGAAATTACAGAAAGAATGCTCAGAAAAAATAATATCAATAAATACCGTAAGTACTCAGACACTTAACAAGTGTAAAAGCGTATCGACATTCACAGAACAGTTTCACAAATTAATACAGAATAACTCAACTCAAACATTTACCACAGATATGAATTGTGCAGGAACACAAACCGAAGATGAAAAAAATTCTAGAATTGAAGGAAGAGAGCAAGAAATTAATCAGCATACAATTAAAGAAGGAGTGCAAGAAGTTACTCAGCAAACAAATAATACTAGTAAAAAGAATATAATTTCGCCTGATAAGAATAAAAACAAAAATAAAATTATACTTCTTACCGACGACCTAGGACATGGACTAAATCTGAAATTGCGCAGATTACCAAACCACCAAATAACGTCATTTATTAAACCCGATGCACCATTGTCATCAGTTATGGAAAATCTGGGTAACATGTCCGAACAATTAACAAAAAAAGATACTCTAATTATAATGGCGGGTAAGAATGATCTAAGCAGAAATAAATTTCCGTCTTTTAAATTTATATGTGAAAATCTAAAAAAATGTAGACATACCAACATTATCTTCTCGTCCGTTCCATTTACTAGTAACAAATCTCGTAATGTTCGTATCCATAAATACAATAGTAGACTCCAAAATTTCATTATGAAATTCAATAGTTTCACGGAGGGTAACATGACGTTTTTTGAAATCAATAGTCAAGGTCGTAAAATAAAAAGTGAAATTATTATCAAGAACTTGGAAAATTTAATTGTTAACAACTGCTTCATATCGAAGACGCTGATATTTATTAGTCCAAATGACGTAATGCCTGTTAGGCAAGTTACTCCCAACTTTGATAGTATTCCGGCTACAGAGAGCTTAAACTTACATAAAACTGCAGACTGTGTTGTAGTGGAAGACACTGATAATAGTGATAGTATCCTGGACATTCAGGTGTCGCAAAATGACATGCCTACATCAAATAAGGCAGCAGATTTTTTATACCCGAAACTATCTCAGATATCTTTTGTGACATAAATATCCAATCAAATAATATTAATCCTGAAATTATAAACCTAAATAACATCCCTAATGTAAATGGTGATTGTTTAAATGTAATGGTAAACGAATATATCAATCAATCGGTATCAATATCTGCCATGTAAACGTGCAAGGAATTATAAACAATTTTAATTCGATTGAATTACTGGTAATTAAAAGAAAAATTAATATTTTATGTATTTCGGAACATTGGATGTGTAATGATGATATATTAAACATACATCTCCCGAACTATAAACTTTGTACTGCCTATTCTAGGAGCAATCATATACGCGGTGGATCGCTCATTTTCATA
Source organism: Rutpela maculata (assembly GCA_936432065.2). NCBI lineage: Eukaryota > Metazoa > Arthropoda > Insecta > Coleoptera > Cerambycidae > Rutpela > Rutpela maculata. The sequence goes on from OW386285.2 coordinate 49,944,113, forward strand.
TCAGCGAATAAAGACGCCACTGAACTAAAAACTGTCAAGCAACTGTCTGTAGAATGCCATATCGAGATGTGTGCTATATGCTATAAGACTGATCATTTCAGGTTATCTATTGTTACTGTTTATAGGCCTCCTAACGGTGATATCAATATCTTCATTTACAACCTATCACAAGCTCTCAATATGGCTGCTGATAAGTCCAATTATATTGTGCTCTGTGGTGATTTTAATATTGATTTTAATTTAAAAAATAACATCAACACTAAATTATTATTAGATATATTTAATTCTTTCGAGCTAAATAGGCCTACAGCTGGTGATACCAGAATTTTTACTAATAATAATGGCCACACTAGCTCTACCTGTATTGATTACATGGTAACATCGCTGCCTGCCCCACTGTTTGAGTGCTATTTGATACAACCTAATGTAGCTGATCATCTCTCTCATTTCTTGAGTCTTAAATCTATCAATAGTCTTCTGCCAGCAAAAAAGAATGAAATATTTTTTACTAGACAACTCGGTACAAATAATTTACGTGAATATAGAATTAAACTGAATAGCATAAATTGGTCATACCTATACACTCTTAATATTAACGAGAGTTTCCAGTCATTTGTGGAATGTTTGATATGGGTTTTTAATCTAACTTGTCCTATTAAAAAAGTAAATAAAATAAAATGTAACTATAACTACTGGCTAACTCAAGACATTATTAAAGAAGGTGATACACTAAAGCAATTGTACTGGTTAATGACGAACTCTGGCATTCCTGAAATTAAAGCACTATACAATACTAGGAAAAAAGAACATAAACTGAACATCAAACTGGCAAAAAGAAATTTTTATAATATAAAAATAAATCAAGCCCACAACAAGACCAAAGAGACCTGGAAAATTATTAATTTTAAATTAGGCAAAACAACTAATAGAGATAATAAAATAATGCTTAGATGCGATGGTGATTTGGTAACTAATCCAGGTGAAATTTCCAACATATTTGCCAACTATTTTTCTTGTAGCGCGGAACATAATATTCTCAATCACTTTGGTCAAAATTTGGCACTCCCTTGCACAACTCTTTCTAATAATTATCTTGTAGCATTTATCTCAGAACCTATCACAGAGCAGGATATTTTAGAAACTCTAAGTCAAATGAAAAATAAAAAATCATGTGGGATAGATGGGCTATCTCTCTCAACTATCTCAAATATTCTAGATATTATAATGAAACCACTGGTATATTTGTTTAATCAATCAATATATCAAGGATGTTTTCCAAATATATTTAAAATTGCGCTAGTTATCCCTCTATATAAAAAAGGCGATGTTGAAAATGTCGACAACTACAGGCAAATATCTTTGCTTAATACGCTAGCTAAATTATTAGAAAAATTATTATCCAACCGCCTCTCGACTTATTTAGAAAATAATAATATACTTTCTAGTTTTCAACACGGATTTAGAACCAACAAGTCAATAGAGACAGCAGCTTGCGATTTATTAAATTACGTTTATCAACAAGTAGACAATGGTAGATGTGTTGCTTCTCTATTTTTTGACTTATCTAAGGCATTCGATTCAGTAAGCTCTGAATTTCTAATAAAAAAATTAGTTAGTATTAATTTGCCTAACAACATAATCAACTGGATTAAATCATATCTGGAAGAGCGAACCATGGTCACTAAAGTTAATGGTACCACATCTGCACCACATAACGTTAAGCTTGGGGTTCCACAGGGTTCGGTGCTAGGACCACTGTTGTTTCTGATATTTATGTTAAAGCGTAAAAATCCGTCCTTGTTTGCAGAAACATTTTATGACTTTTTGTGAGTGCCCATCTCTAAGCACGGATGCGTGCTCATCTCTATGAACTATGATCTCTTTATGTCTTTTTAGTTTTTGTATCAGTAGAACAGAAGTAGTTGTCTAGAGTTGTACGTTAGTCTATGAAAACGTATGTCAATAAAATCTATGAGATGTCTATTCAAACAATTTATTTCAATAACAATTAGCTATAGTACTACAGTCCATTTTCAATACAAAACATTTGGTTCCATCGAGCCGATGTATATTATCCATTGTGATAATTACCTACAATACAAGAAAAACAATTAGTGTTGCCGGCGAGTGCAAGTTAAAGCCATAGCAACGAAGAGGCAGATTTGGCGGGCTTATTAGCGTCTGGAGTGTGCCAAGGTCAAAGTTCCCTCCTATTCCTATAACTAAAAACGTAAGTGCTTTCCAGTTTTTTTATTACATATCAGGTAGATATTTTCTATTTGACTATCTATTGTTCGAATATTTATTCTGATTTATAATGGAAACATTGCCAAAGCTTCGTTTTAAACGCGACAATATAAAGGGACAATTAGATCGTTTGCAAAATTACTATGATGGTTTAGATAAAAACAGTTTAACTATGTTAATTATTACTCAACTTGAACATAGGCTAAATAAAATTCAATCGGTGTACGAAGAATTTGGTGAAATACAAACCGAGGTCGAATTTATTTTAGGTAATGCCGAGGAAAGTAATTTACAACTCTTAAAAGACGAAATGCAAATAAGGGTAAAATTTGAAGATTCTTACTTCGATTTAATAACAATTGTCAAGGATACAATTACGACTTTTTATAATGGGTTAACTAATAACAATGAGGTGAATGATGGGGGTTCTATCAGTATGAATTCAAACAATTCAGGGGTTTATTCACAGTCTCGAGTAAAACTTCCAACTATAAAATTACCGACGTTTAACGGGTCATATGATCGTTGGCTCGAATTTCGCGATTCTTTTACAGCGTTGGTTGATGGCAATAATTCGATAAGCGAAATACAAAAATTCTATTATTTACGGTCGTCCCTTGAAGGTGAAGCGGCTCATTTAATAGAGTCGATTGAAGTGTCTGCAAGTAATTATGCTATTGCGTGGGGTCTACTCAAAGAACGCTTTGAGAACAAAAAGTTGCTTGTTCACAACTATGTAAAAACATTTTTTGATGCTCCTGTATTGACAAAGGAATCTCATTCAGGGCTCCGCAAACTGTATGATACATTTACTAAAAATCTACGATCGCTACACACTTTAGGTCAACCCACAAACCAATGGGACACTTTAATCATACACATATTAACAAGTAAATTCGATAACACAACAAGGCGCGATTGGGAATCTTACAAATTAGAAGGCGAGCTTCCTACAATGAAAGATATAAACATATTTTTAAAAAATAAATGCGATATGCTCGAAAAGTTAGAACTAAACAAAACCGACAATAAATTCAATAAACAAAAGGGTTACAAATCTAGTTCACACATTTCGACGACAGAAGACAAAAAATATTCTTGTTATTTTTGTAAATCTGACCATGCTATATATCACTGTAGTGACTTCATAAAACTTGATGTAAATTCGCGCATTAAAGAAGTTAATCAACGTAGGCTATGTAATAATTGTTTACACCCGGGACACAATGCACAACAGTGCAGAGGATCTATTTGTCGCAAATGTAAGAAGAAACATAACTCATTATTACACGTTGATACAACTAATCAAAATACATCAAATCAAACAAATGCGAGTGTAGACACACCGAAACAAGGAGAGGCCTCGACATCAGTCGTAGGGCATACTATAAACAAAAATAATGTTTCGCAAGTTTTATTATCTACGGCTTTAGTAAATGTTAGAGATATTTCGGGTAATCTACAGAAAGCTAGAGTTTTACTCGATCAAGGCTCCCAAAGCAATTTTATAACCGAAGCATTATGCAAAAAATTAGGTTTAAAAAAGATACCAGTCGATTGTGCTATAACTGGCGTTGGTGAAACAATGTCAGAGGCGGAGTATGAAACTTCACTTACTATCATGTCACGAATTAACAATTTTAATGTAAATGTATCTTGCTTAGTGTTGTCAAAAATAACACAACAATTGCCGATTAGTTCATTTGATCAATCTGCATTAGATTTGCCAAAAAATTTGGAATTAGCCGATCCATACTTCAATGTAAGCAGTGACATAGACATGTTACTAGGTGTTAGTGTCTTTTACAAATTAATGTGTATGAAACAAATACATAAGCATGAACATCCAGTTCTGCAGAAAACAAAGTTGGGCTGGGTTGTTGGGGGTAATCTGTGTTGCTCTAATCGACAAAATAAAATAGTTTCATGTCATACTATAGGTTGTAAACAAATTGACGATCGATTAGCTCGGTTTTGGGAACTAGAGAATTGCGATACATCCAAGAAACCGACTAGTAGTTCTGATGAATTTTGTGAGTCTCACTTTCTGAACACCTACTCAAGGGATGTTACAGGGCGTTTTACAGTTGATATTCCCTTTAAAAGCAATATAAATGAGCTGGGTAGTTCGAAAGAGCAGGCATTAAACAGATTTTTGTATCTAGAAAAACGATTTGCGAAAAATCCATTGCAAAAACAGGATTACTTGGAATTTATGATGGAATATATAAATCTCGGCCATATGACAAAACTCGATTATCAAGATGATAACAGTTTAGCTTATTTTTTGCCGCATCATGCAGTTGTAAAAAGTTCAAGTATTACAACTAAAACCCGCGTTGTTTTCGATGGATCCGCACAAACTGATAGTGGTTTGTCGCTTAATGACGTACAGCATTCTGGACCTACTATACAGAGTGATCTGTTTTCTATTATTCTAAGGTTTAGACAACATGCTTACGTTATTAGTGCTGACATATCAAAGATGTACAGACAGGTCTTGGTAAACCCTGAACACCGCAAGTTTCAGAGAATATTTTGGCGCAGTGAACCAGATTCTGATCTCGATTGTTACGAGTTGAATACCGTGACATATGGTACCTCATCTGCACCGTTTTTGGCAGTGAGATGTCTTTATCAGTTAGGGCTAGACAATATGGCGACGTATCCTAGAGCGAGTCAAATTATTATGCAAGATTTTTATATCGATGATCTTTTAAGCGGATCAGATTCACCGGAAGAGCTTGTACAAATTCAGAAAGATGTTAACAGTATTCTATTAAGCGGTGGCTTTGAGCTAAGAAAATGGCTCTCGAATCAACCGAATTTGACAAGTAAATTCTTACTAAATAGCAATCTAGAGTCAAGTGTTTTACAATTAGGTGAACATGATCACAATAAAACTTTAGGCATAATATGGAATTCAAATATGGACATGATTCAGTATTCAATAAAAAATGTTGACCTTCCAACTCATATAACTAAAAGGCATATCTTGTCAGTTACTGGGCAAATATTTGATCCTTTGGGTCTTTTGGGTCCAGTAGTCATTGTGGCAAAGCTTATTCTTCAATTACTATGGCAAGAAAAACTTACCTGGGACGAACCAGTTCCTGACAATGTTTTTAAAAAATGGAATACCTTCTGTAAGGACTTGCCACTTCTAAATTCTTTGAAAATACCTAGACATGTTGTAAATTCAAATGCAACGAACATTGAATTACATGCATTCGGAGATGCATCCCAATTTGGTTATGGCGCATGCGTATATATTCGCTGCAAATTGTCCGATAACTCATATTGTACAAAACTACTTTGTGCAAAGTCGCGAGTAGCTCCTCTAAAAACAATTTCGTTACCGCGTTTAGAGCTGTGTGCAGCATTTCTATTAGCACATTTAGTTTCTAAGATACGTAACTCTATCAATATTAATTTTTCGCGTAGCTATTATTGGAGTGACTCAAAAATAACTTTGTGTTGGATAAGAGGGTCACCGAATAAATGGAAAACGTTTATTGCGAACCGAGTTACTGAAATCCAGCAATTGACAAATGTCAAAGATTGGCATCATGTAAGGTCCGCAGATAATTGTGCTGATTTACTGTCACGCGGCGCAAATTGTGAACAATTACTGCATTCTAATTTGTGGTGGCAAGGACCTTCTTTTTTAGAACATGACAATTCAAGTTGGAAATTAACAGACGACTTTACCGACGATTCTATGGTAATACCAGAGCAGCGAATCGTTAGTAACATTGCAATAACTGATTATACAGATTTTGACTTATTTTCGCGTTATTCTTCTATTGTCAAATTACAAAGAATTATCGCGTATTGTCATCGCTTTATTTCAAATATAAAAAAGACTAAAGAAAGTCGCGTTATAGGTCCATTAACTACTATAGAATTAAATCATTCGTTGCAATTCTTAATAAAAATATCCCAAATTCAGTCATTTAACCACGATTATTATGCTTTAAAAAATAAGAATTCTCTAAAAAGCACTAGTAACATTTTGGCATTAAATCCTTTTATGGATGAGCACGAAATAATTCGAGTTGGCGGTAGGCTGCAGAATGCAGAGGTTTCATACGATAGGAAACATCCGATTTTATTGCACAACAAACATTTGTTGACTAAGCTTTTAATGACCAATGAACACCACAAGTTGCTACATTGTGGTCCTCAACAATTATTATACTCAGTCCGTGAAGTGTACTGGCCAATTTCTGGACGTAGTTTAGCCAGAGATATTGTTCGGAAGTGTGTTGTATGTTTCAAGGCCAAACCAATTCCTTGCCAATACATTATGGGACACTTACCACACAGTCGAGTCAACCAATTCTCTCCATTTGTCAATACAGGAGTGGATTATGCCGGTCCGCTACTAATGAAAGATCGTAAAACCAGAGGTGCCAAACTATTAAAGGTATATATTTGTATTTTTGTTTGTCTATCAACCAAGGCTATACACGTTGAGCTTGTGTCTGATATGACAACTGAAGCATTTTTGGCAACGTTAAAAAGGTTTATCTCGAGACGGGGTAAACCCTCGAATATATTTTCGGATAACGGAAAAACATTTGTAGGTGCTGATTCTGCACTAATAAAATTGATAAATGCAGATTCAGAAAAAATTGCAACAAATTTAGCAAATGATGGTATAAACTGGAACTTTATACCTCCTAAGTCTCCAAATTTCGGGGGATTGTGGGAGGCAGGGGTTAAGAGTGTAAAAAAGCATTTAAAGCGAGTATTTGGCAATGCCCACCTAACATACGAGGATTTCAATACCGCGTTATATCAAATAGAAGGTGTTCTAAATTCCAGACCCTTATGTCCCCAATCGTCCAATCCCAATGACCTTCTCCCATTGACCCCAGGGCACTTTTTAATTGGAAGACCTATTACATCACATCCGGAGCCCAGCCTGCTAGACGTGCAGGAGAGATATTTATCAAAATACCAACGGCTGCAGCAGCTAATGCAGCACTTTTGGAAACGATGGCAACATGAGTATATATCCGAACTACAATTGAGGTTAAAATGGCAGCAACAAGCAGCCACCCTTGTCCAAATCCATGATTTAGTGATAATAAAGGAAGACAATCTACCTCCAGGCCAATGGCGGTTGGGTCGCATCATTCAACTCCATCCGGGAAGTGATGGCATTATAAGAGTCGTCACCATCAAGTGTAGTGATACTGTTTTAAAACGTTCCCTAACGAAAGTGTGTAAACTACCAATTAGTGACGTTCCTAAAAACAATTGATTTTCCACGTTCACAGACATAACATTATTGCTGCTGTTATCAATGTATAGCAGAATATAATTTAAGTTCTTGTTAATGAAAATTTTTAGTTTCGAAATAATATGTTATTTCAAGGGGGGCGGTATATGTTAAAGCGTAAAAATCCGTCCTTGTTTGCAGAAACATTTTATGACTTTTTGTGAGTGCCCATCTCTAAGCACGGATGCGTGCTCATCTCTATGAACTATGATCTCTTTATGTCTTTTTAGTTTTTGTATCAGTAGAACAGAAGTAGTTGTCTAGAGTTGTACGTTAGTCTATGAAAACGTATGTCAATAAAATCTATGAGATGTCTATTCAAACAATTTATTTCAATAACAATTAGCTATAGTACTACAGTCCATTTTCAATACAAAACAATTTATAAATGATCTGCCAGAACATATCACTAGTGGGGTCCTCACAATGTATGCGGATGATACTACAATTACTGTATCCGCAGAATCCCCTCAGGCACTTGAATCAGCAATCAAATGTGCAATTTGTGAATTTGACACTTGGTGTCAACGAAACAGACTAATCATGAACAGCAAGAAAACTAAATGCATAAATTTTTTTATTCGAAGGGATATTAGGAGTGATATTCAACTGGTAGATGGTATTGAATTTTCGGATTCAGTAGTGTTTCTAGGTACTCACCTGAATAATAGACTTACCTGGGATGATCAGATTGACAATGTTAGTAAAAAACTAAATAAGGCCTACTACGCCATTTTACAAATGAAAGACACCTTGGATATCTCGGGTCTTTTAAATATATACTATGCAATGGCATATTCACACATTTCCTTGAATATTATTAGCTGAGGTCGTGGTAAAGACGTCAGTAGAATTTTTATTGCTCAAAAGAAAATTCTAAGATTAATATTTAATATGAAAACTAATGAAAGTTGCCGACAAGTGTTTAAAGATAAAGACATCTTAACTGCACCTGCTATTTATATATATAAATGTTTAACCTTCGTGCAAAAAAATCTTCATTTATTTGAAGCTAATTCCGCTGTCCATGATCACAGTACAAGACATGGCAATCTTTTACGTATCCCCCGACACAATACCACTACATTTAAACGATCACCAACCTATAACTGTATAACATTTTATAATAAACTACCAGCCCATGTAAAGAACATATCAAATTATATGATATATAAAAAGGAAGTTAGAACTTTACTTTCTAATGGATGCTATTATAGCGCTGGCGAATTCTTAAGTGGTACTTTTTAAATATAAATGTATCTAATATGTATATTGACTGGATATTTGCAAGAAATGTGTATGTTACTTATGTTATCTGTTATTTTATTTTGTTGCTTGTCACTATTTTATTTATTTTATTTTATTTTTTTATGTGTGTATACCTTTTATGACTTTTCATATCTGTATTTTATACGGCTTACATGAATAAATATTATTATTATTATTATTATTATTATTATTATTATTATATTTAATTTTAAATATGGTATTCGACCGTTATTACGATGAAGTATTTAGTTTAAAATGTCGAATATCTTAGAAACTGTGACACTTCCATCAAACATTCTAAACATAAATAAACATAATTAAATCAGTCTTTAAAATGATTTTTTTGTTTGTTTCTACATCACAAAGAACAAAGAAGTTATGGGCGATTCAATGTGCATTTTTACATTTTCTTTTTTTTTAACAAAATGTCGCCATTTCGTAATTGTAATTGCTCAGTAATTAATTTTTGTTCAAAAATGCTGTTTTTCGTTAATATATAGCATCACCTAAATGCTCAATTTATTTTGTTCGTTTAAAACACTTATTTTAGAAACAAATCCATCCGCCATATTAGAGCCGTCACTTTGAATTTTTTAATCTTGACTTCAGATTCATATTCAGCAATCCCAAAAACATAATTATCCTGCGTTAAAAAATAAATTAGAACCACTTTTTCAAATATTTGTTATTCAAATTTAGGGGTGGTTTTCACCCTTTGAGTGTAACAGCAAGTATCCGGATTATATAGAAACTGAAGACGATACCTTGTGCTACAATAAAGAATAAAGAAAGATTATCATTACATATGAAATTATTCCAAAATTGTACATATTTTTACCTCCAGGTGCTGTACTATTATGCTTATTATAATATGAATAATACCGTTGAGTGAAAAGTCCTATTTTCACTCAACGATAATACAAAACAAAAATACTGCATACTATACTGACGAACGAGCATTTCACCGATAGATGATTTAAATTAGAAATACAGCAATTATAGTAAGAACTGTACTTTCCAAAAACTGCGAAGACTATCCTATGAATTGTCCAACAATTACATTTTAAAAACTTGAATAACAGGCTTCGAGTAAAATGTTAATATCTGGATGTTTTTTTTTTAATATTTCACAACTTAAAATGGTTCTTTTATAAAGTTTTTTGGTAGAGAAATTATTCTGCATCTTTCAGATAATCACAAAGACTATAGACCTCGCTGTAAACGATATAATAAAAGTTTGTATGACAAATTATCTTTGCGAAATCAAATGCATTAACAGTTTTTTCTGTAATAGTTACACATTTCTTATGCAATTATTTAAACCACGTGAATGATAATTATACCCGATGTCGTTTATTTATAAAAAAATATGTTTTACTCGCGTCCTTGAAAATAATACTTCCGATCGTACCCAAACACAGTTTATCGCGAGATTTGTTCTTTGAATTTACACATTTCCTGCTGGACAAGTCAGTTTATGATCGAGATGCGGCCTAACGATTTGCTAAGTACTTGCAAATACTTCTAAATTTAAATTTAATGTGAAGTGGTACATAGCGAAGATTTATTTTTAGTCCTGTTATGTGCAGAAGTATATTTATTTTCAGATATTAATCAAATGAAAAACTTCTTGTTAAACACATAAATTATCTTTATATATTTTCAATTCTCGTTTTACGACGGATGAATGAAAGTGAAAATTTATTATTTGTCGAGGTCAAATGCGTTTATTTAAAATGGTAAATATTACTGTGAATGTAAAAATGGAAACAATTATATTAATCTAGACAAAATTGAAATAAAAACAAAAAAATCGGTTGTCTTTCTGTTCTTGAGACCAAACTAAAGATCAAAATAAAAGTGAGAACGAAATGAAATGAGGACATAATTACTAGATACAAAATTTAGAATAAAACATTTCTATTGGGAAAAAAATCACAATTTTTTTTTATTAAATAAAAATATCAATTTTTGTAATTTATTTCATTTCTTGATTTTTTTAAAACTCGTTCAAACTATTTTTGAGCAGTTGGCGACACATTTTTTTTTTCAGTGTTTTCAAATGAACCTCAATTCCCCCCTCCCCCCCAATGTGTACATAGGCTATGCACAATATCATGAAATACATGTACTCAAAACTCAAAATACAAAAAAAAAATTAAAAACTATGTAGATTAGTACCGTGGCGTGGTAAAGGGGCTTATTTTTATTATCATATATTATTATCATTGTTATTATTATCCTTATTATGTTTTACAATTATAATAATACAACCAAGTCTAATCTATTGACCTTCTATATCTCTGAAACCTTTCTTATGCTCAACCTCATATTTTTGTGTGATTAATGTATTATCATAAGGTACCATTTGGACCACAAATCAACCGAAAATTTGCGGACCTCTAAACGGGCTATTTTTAGGGTCACTCTTTGTATCTGAAAGAAGACCCAAAATTCCCAGATTTAGTGCAGCAATTCATATTTTACTCTGCTGATTTGACAGGTTGTCCTGTCCACGATTTGCAGGTGGTTGCAGGGTTACGCGTCAATGGCTCTTAGTCTAAAAGAACGATTAAGCTGGAGCAAAACTAGGAAGAGAACAAATTGAGAACGAAATGAGGACAAGAATATTTAAAAACCCCCTGAAGCTACTTTCAGAATTACGGTCGACTTTCATTTACAACAGGTAGGGTCAAATTTTTGGGATAGCTTCGCCACTTTATGGCACTCTAAAATAAGAGTTGCTAGTTCCTGAGTTATAAGGGCTTTTTAGTCTTTGGAACGACATAACGTCACTAACTAACTTATGTTCTTTGTCGTACCGACTTGGCACTTTTTCCAATCGGTAAGGGTTCTCTCGAAAACTTAGTTTTCGTTTTATGACTACCTACTTAGTTTGAAAGGAAAATTCATGGGATTTTGTTAAACTAAAAAAATCATTAGTAAGAGACTGGCTGTAAATGCGCTAGTAATAACAAAATAAGTGAGCAGAAAACTTAATTCTCGGCATTTGTGCCCTCCTTAAACTGGTCGTGATTAGACTAGGATGGTACCACATCCGATCATTATTCTATAATTCCATCAAGCTACGACTAGTGCAAGGTGAGCAAAAATTGGAAACAAGATTTTTTAGTTCAAAATTTGGCAATATTTGGCGAAGACGCCGCGCAAATTTTGTCAATTGTATTAAAATTGGATATTTGGGTATTTTAGGAGTAGATGAATCGAAATTTATTCTCAGAAATTAATAATTCAAAACGGTGAATCCAATACGGTTGCCATTATGTAACACTATTGCTGATTTACATGCAATTTGATATAAGTATGGGGATTTCAGGATTCTCTGATGACGATCCTGACGTTAAAGTTTAACAATTTTAAAAGATACATATGTTAGTTTACTGTGTAGAAGCTAAATAAAGAGGTCACTAACAAGAGTAAAAAAAATGTTTGAAAAAAAATTTAACCGCGATCAAAAACGATCGTTAAAAATTGTGAGGTAAAATTGCACCGTCGCCCATTAAATTGAACCCAATTACCTCTAATATCGATATTGAGGTCGATGTAAAAATGAACAAACAACGGAATCAAACAAACGTATTTTTAACCGACTTCACTATCAATATTAGGTAATAAGCGTGCCGTAGGCTGTTTGGTAAGACTTGGAGTCTGAAACCATAAATGGTACATTGGTCCTATCTTCCCGTTGTCAGACCCATGGTGACCTACGCATCATGTGTATGGTGGCCAAAAACAGAAGAGAAAATAGAACAAGGAAAGTTGCAGAAACTGCAACGCCTTGCTTGTTTAGGGACTACAGGAGCAATGCGCTCCTGTTCCACAGTAGCTATGGAGGCAATGCTGGAAGTACTTGTACTTGCATGTAAGGAAGGAGGCAGGACTTAGTGCCCTAAGGCTGCATCAGGCACTTAAATTCAGACCAGGCGACCTGGTCGGTCACTTAAGGATTCTGGAGATAATCCAATTTGAGTTCATGACCAAAACCACTGACTTAATGCCAATCAAGCATGACTTTGACTGCCCGTTTGATGTGTTGATTGAAAGGCGTAAGTCGAGCAGGGTCGAAGTACTGCGGTAGGAGAAAGAGTCACATATCTGGTACACAGATGGATCCAAGATAGACGAAGGGGTTGGTGTCAGCGTAGCGGGGCCTAAATGCAGGCTATCTAAATCCCTTAGTAACACCCCAACTATCTTCCAGGCAGAAATCTATGCTATAGATCAGTGTGCCCATGAATGCCTAAATAGAGGCACTCGAAGGGCAAAGATCTATATACTTTCAGCCAGGCGGCACTAAAGGCTCTCAAGTCCTATACCTTCGAGTCTAAAAACAACAAGGTTACCTTGATGTGGGTGCCAGGGCATGAGGGAATAGAAGGCAATGAATTAGCTGACAGCCTTGCAAGAAAAGGGGCTGAAGCCCTATTTTTTGGACCCGAACCGTTCTGTGGCTTATCTAAGGGACACATAACGGAGGAGATCCAAAAATGGAAAAAGGAACAAAAGAAGTCTTACTGGAGAAATACTCCAGGCCAAAGACAAGCGAAAACGTTTGTAACCTATTCAACAAGGAATGCCACAAGGCTTCTCGAACTTAAAAAGTCCGACCTAAGGCTGATCATAGGCCTTCTAATTGGCTATTGCCCCTTGAGATATCATCTCAAGAACGTGGGTATGGCAGAAGATGACAGATATTGTGAAGCTGCAACTGAGACTGTGGTACATATACTTTGTGAATGCAAGATACTAATCCGCATTAGGCTAAAGTACCTAGAATAGGCGGAATTAATGCCTCAAGACATAGGGAAATTAACTTCCAGGAAAATCACAAGCTTTGCAAAAAGTTTTGGAATCCTGGGCAAAAACTAGTTGTAGTGTAATTCACAAAAGACCTTTTAGGTCGAGGTGAAGAAATGCCAACTCAGGGCCAAACAATCGACAATCTAGGTAATAAGCTTCAATTAACGCGGCGATAGTGAAATTGTGTTTCACAATCTTTAATGATCTTTTTTTAATCTTTTTTGAAGGCGGTTCAATTACTTCCACATCCAGTGGAAGTATAGTAACGACAAAGAAATTTTTAAAAATTTTAATCATTCAAATAGGCTTAGAATGTCATGAAATGTCGAGATTTTAAGTTTGAGTTTGAGCAAAAAAAATTCTGTCTGTCTGTCTGTCTGTAACTGTAACGTTTACTCTGGAACGGTTAAATATATTGACTTGAAATTTGGTACACATATGTACTTTAACGAAATCTGGAACTAGATTATATTTTCATCTAGTTCCGTCGAAGGGTTGGGGGGTAAATTGGGGTAAATAGGTAAATCAAGCCGGTAAGAGTCCATAAAATTGGTATTTAGTATATGCAAGAGAAGCTAAGGTCTCAAAAAAAATTTTGGCATTAGCCACCCCCATTACCGCCCCCACCCCATTATTAAAGGGGATGAAAAAAATTGTGATTTAGTGTGTACAAGAACCAGAAACCTCAAAATATTTTTTTACTCCACCCCCACTCCACTACCGATGTGGGGTATCGTTTTATGGGTTTTTGGAGGTAGAGGACTTCAAATTGCATTACATTATTAAAGTTCCATAAACAGTTATTTCCACATACAAAATTTTTTCGTTTTGAGTGACTTGGATAGAAAATCTGGATGTGGAAGTAGTGATTCTTTGGGCACCGGTTTTTTTTCAAAAATATTCTTTTCAACCATCATAAAATGGTTAAAAATTCCAACCGTGTCGAAAAGTCTTTCAGCAACAAAGCTTGCACCCGTTCGATATAAGAATTTTTATAGGATTTAGGTACGGCATCCAAATGGGTAAAACGTTTATACCTTACTTGCCAGCGAATGGCAACGGATTGATTCCATCCAGTAAACCAGAAATTTAATTTCTGATTTATTTCAGACTAAGGAGATTGTCGATATCCTAGGTGTGGTTGGAATTCCACAATAAACTGTAGGCCTCGGCTCCCTTTACCTGACACAAAATTATAGATTTTTGAGGAATTACTTCGGTGACTTGAGAGGCAGTTAAGGGTACATTCTTTTTAAGGTGGAAGAAAAGTAATATATGTAGAAACAAGTTTTTTAATTACTTATATCGTGTATAAATAAATTCAAATATAAAACCAATCATACCGGATTAAAATTTCTAAAAATATTATATAATATATTGTGGGGAAAATGAATACGTCATAAGAAATTCCTTTGTTTACATTTCTGCAATATATTATTTATCATATCGATTTATTTTATTAGAACAAATGAACGTGGTAATCCTTCAGGCACTCAAGTAAGATTTATATGTTTCTAAGAATCCTCTTAAAATTGTGGGCAATTTAAACTAAGTAGAGTGCGGCAACGAGTTAAAAGATAATTTACTGATTGAATGAACCCATTATTTATCATTAATATGATCAACGATACTCCAATTGTCAAAGAAGTAAACAGCTTGGAACGGAATAACATCATCGATTTAAAAATATCCTATATGTCAATCATGCATTCGCGGCTTTATTATCACCGGAAGAAGTTTTTACCTATTTATTTCTTTTTATGTTCCTAGGATTTAAAATATTCTGTTTTGATAGTACTAATATTATTTTTTTATACATAGAAATGAGTTGCTAATAGCCAATAGCTCGGGAGCTAGGAGGCATTTTCGAAAATTCATCGTTAAGTATTTTCTATGTCTTGATTAATTATATCGAACTTAAATCACTACAAATAAAAGGAGACTTTCTCAGACGAATTATATAGCGACACAAAATTGTTTGACTTACGTCAATTATTTTGCCAATATATTTTGATTAACCAACATAAACATAAACCTTGTATTTTAAAAATTGGACATACATATGAAACCAGACATAAACAGCATAGTACTGAAGTACCAAAAACTATAAAAATAATTGATCAAAGGTGCTTTTATCCCCTAGATTATATAACTGTTACGTGTTCAAATGAAATTAAGCCTTAAAAAAAAACTAAAAGTACTAAAATGCTCATTTAACTCAAGGTTAGCTAGCTCCAGCAAGAGACTTCAGTGGTGAGATTCGTTTATTTTTAACGATTTTATATTTTGCCAAAAAAGTTTGAGCGCCAGGTAATTTCCAATAAAATTTCACCAACCTTAAGCTCCTGTTCGACACACCGATTTAAAATTACCAAACTCCGTGTTTATTCTAATACTTGAAGTCTCCTTTGACAACATAATCAATAAACAGTAGAGTCAATTTTAAGATAAAATTTTTTATTACAGAAAATAGGACAAGTATATCCAAATAGAAAAAAACTTATTACAAAATGGTGAAAGGTTCAGTCATGAGGTGACTATCTCTGATTTACTCTAAAAAATTCGTACAAGAAATTCTTACCTGATGTTAAATCGCTTCTAATTTAAATAAATTCAGTATACTGTACGGACGTTACTATCATCCAACATCTTTCTAGTATCCTAAGATATGTGCATGTACAAGACAATTCAATATACGTATATAACTGCGCAGTTACTCACATTAATTGTAAAAAAACAATAAGTATACTACATGAGTAACATATCAAATATTTAGGCACTCAAACTGGCCATCGGTATAAAAAATTACATGAACAAAGAAATTGAAACGTAACAGGGGGTCCTTTATTCTGGACATCACTGTAATGCAAATTAAAAATAAGTCACCGACCTCAAAAGTCCTTAAAGGTGATGAATAATGATACCAGAAACTCCAGGCTCTCGAGGTGAATTCTCGTCATGTAACTGTAACCTGATGCGTGACTGCAGTCTACGTACTTAAAGTCTGTCCTAGTAGCGTCCTCACAACCACAAACTCGTAAATTCGTAACCATAACAGCAAATTCAAATCCAAAATTCGGCACGTGGCCTCCAACAAAACTTCCATAACAAGAAAAATCTATCTCCCAAACTTGAAAGTAAAGACTTAACTCTCCAATAGATTAATTAACCATATACAATGTCTTGCCTATTTAAAAGGATAAAATGTTTAGAATTTGATATTCTAAGAAAATCGCAAAAATGCTCTTACCCAACAAAACCGGAATGGGCTCACACAAAAAAACAAGGATCCATTAGCTTCGTTTCCTACCTATTTAGAAGTTCCACAATAACCATAATCGGCTTCAAACAGCTTAACAAACAATCAGGCCCTTCTAAACTTTAAGACTTTCCAGCATGATCCCCAAAAGTGAATATCGGGATGTTTTTTTTTTTTTAAAAAAACAAGTCAGAAAAAATCTCGACTGAATGGCGGAACGACGCGCTAACCAGTGAACAGAAACCCACGTTTTCTTTTCCGGTCAACCACATGTTCTCGAGCACCAATCACAGCTTGCCATTTCATTAGGAACCTACCCATAATTCCTTTTCGCGTATTAATTTATAAATACACAGAAAATAGTCCTAACCATAGAATGATTAAAGCAATTCTTAAAATAGAGACTAATAAGCATAAAGCCCATGATCGAACCATATTTACAATAAAAATAAATAAAACTAGGATTAATAATTTAAATGCCATAATTTTTCCTCCATAACCAATGTTGGTAACACTTTTCCTCAAACTGAAATATGACAGCTGACAAAAAGGAATAATAAAAAGGTCTACCAGGCTTATTCTTTTAAATAAATAAATAAGAACTTGTTAGCTACAGGTAAGAGAGTGTGGTTTTGTTGTAACTAATAGAAGTGTAACTAAATCCTTTTTCCAGACTATACGCCCTGAAATGTGTATATTTGCCTACACTTACAGACATTCCCAAAGATGTTTACACACTTTGTTGGAACCGAATTCCTGAGAAAATAGCAAGGAAAAATAATAGGATTAGCTCAATTCAACAGTAAGTCATACAATATAAACTCTCCCTGGTAGCTATTACTAACTTGTGTTTTGTTTATCGTTTTAGGTTAGGCAGCCAAAATACCTCCTGCCAGCAACCAAAGGAAAAATACATAAAATAAAAACTATTATAACCCTCCAGACATGACAAATCCATGAACCTAAATTATAATGATTCTATGAAATAAAACCCATAGGTAACAAGAAGGTTTCCAGAGTATTTTTATTTAACCAACGATACACAAACAAGTTACCTTCTCTATCCACTTTGCTATCAACAAAAGAAAAGAAGCAAATATAAATACCCTTTTCCTCAGGTATCAACTAAAACATTTAAAAAAACAAACGTAGCCTCACTCATTTTTAAATTTACAACCGCATATACAACTATAAGATCGGAACCCAATTTAACGTTACATAACTATGTACCTGCTGCTTAAGAGAATTTAATTCATTGAGTTTATTCAAAAATAGAATAAAAACATGAATTTAAGATAAACCTGCCAACAAATTGACATGAAAATAAGTTCTGAAATAGAATAGAACCTCATTTATCATGAACATATTACTTGCATATAGTCATCACATGATTATTGAAAAAAAAATATTTTTTTTTAGTCAAGACCATTTTATTTTACTTATTATTAATTGGTTTTTAAAATTAAGAACCTTTTATTAAATGTTTAATAAACATACTATTGTGTATTTTCCGAGTAAAAGGTCTAGAGTTCGGTCTGGAGATCTTACAGTGAATAGACGCGCTTTAGAAACGATCACAGTAAATCGAATAGAAACCCGGCCATAAGCTGGCCCAAATAGGTCAAAGTTATGCTCGTTGTTAAGTGATAAATTCTACACAGAGTGGTACATATTAGCATAACAACAATTAAGTGATATAGCTGATATTTGATTAATACGGATGACTAAATCTCTCTGTGCAAAGAAGTGATCGAGCAATCGATCTACCGACCTACCCAGGAAGCAAATCACATTGAAGTGGAGTGCATACGAAGACAGACAACAAGAACAAAAAGCTAAGTCCCCAATTTTTACCACTTAAACTATTTACGACTTATGAACTTGTAGACAACCTAAAGAATTTCTGAAACCATTCTTTTCTAGCAAATATACATATGAGTCAACCAGGGGTGTACCATTAGGGTAAAAGTACACCGCGCCAAATTAAATCAATTTATACATATAATAAAAATTTGGATAAAATTGTTGCCCATTAGCTTGGCCATTAAAATTAAAAAAAACAAAAACCTCACGCATGCTATAGAAACATACTGACTGATTATATTTCACATCCGATACGGCCCTGGTAAGGCTAAGGACTTTTTATTAGAAAGTTTAGGACGCAATAGTAATAACAAGTAAAAAACAAGCAAGAAATAATAACTCTCCAGAAAACACAAAAATAATCTATCCATTACAGAACGTAGGAAATTATACCTCATCAAGAAAAACAAACTATCATGGGGCCTGACCAAATGGCTGTACATAGCCATCATACTGCCAACGTTAAAAATGCGGCAATAACAAAAGCCAACAGAAGAAGTTTGAGAAGAGCTGAAAGAGACATCATCCAATTACTCACAAAAACAACAGGACGAAAACAGCGATATAAAACATCAACACTACTAGAAGGGAAGACAATCACAAAAAGGATAGAAATGTACGCAGTGAAGTATTGGATATATGTCCAAAGAAGGGACCCAACAACATCTATTTAAGAAAGCGCTAACACTGAACAGTAGCAAACTAAAAATAGAGAGACCATGTTACACTTGGAAAACAACAATCGAGAGGATCATGAACAAATTGGGAAAGGACCAAACATACTGGGAAAGAAAGGCGAGGGGAAAAAAGAATTGCACAAAGAAATCGCAGCGATATCAGAAACGGAGGAGTCAGAAGACTCAGAAGAAGAAGATTTGTAGAAGCAGAAATACAAAAAGAGGAGTGCAAACAGCAGAAACACAAAAAAGAGGAGCATAATCATTAAATATCACGAATCCCGCACCATGCGTCATGTGGCTCTCGCTGCTAACAACAAGCATGACCCAAATCCAAACCCAGCATTGGAAACCGAGGAACCAGAAGACTCAGAAAAAGAAGATACGAAGAAGCAGAAACACAAAAAGAGAAGCACAAACACTCCATATCACGTCAAAAGGCGGCAACATATTCACCAAGAAGATCCGGAAGAGGCAGAAGTCCAGAGCCAAAAATACAAAAAAAGGAGTTTAAACGCTCCCGCACGACACAATGCGGTAAAGCATCTCACAAATACCTACACCTCCCATCTCACATTCCTTTACCATGTGCCATGTGGCTCTCGCTGCTGGCAACAAGCATGACCCTAATCTAACCCAGCGTGGACGTAGCAGGCCCAGCTGTATACCTGGGAGTGGCCGCAATGGCCACCGCACGCTAGCAAATCAATCAATCTATTAATGTGTCAATCAATTTCCGAGTAAAACGCCGAAAATCATAATTCTACCCATTTTAAATTGCTGTCTCTCGGTCAAATTAGAGATTTTGTCTGCTTTAAAAAATATCCTTTGAAATTTTTTGATTTAGTACATATTTTTTCGCCCATAATAGTGGGGTCGGTTAGAGTTTTATTTCAAGATTACCGTTACTTGGCGGATAAAAGCACCAAATTTGATATGAAGGTACCTTAGGGTATACTAATCAATGTTAGCCTAGGGCCCCCTGGAATTTCTAAAAATTTTCATGTACAGCACTAAATTTTAAAATATTAAAAAATATATATCAAAACATTTTTTTCTTTTAATTATAAATTTAGTACAAAGAGAAGGTAGACATTATGCATATCATTTTCTTCGTAATTTAAAGATCTAATTAAATAACAGGTTATCCCATAGGGGTTCCATTTAAAAAAGAAAGTTTTCGTTGAAAAACCCATATCGTTGAACTTAATGAAGAATAAATCGTGTTTCATAATGTTAGTATCTGAAGAGATAATATTTTAAAGGTGCTTACAGACCAATTTTTAACAATTTTGGTAAAATCGCGGCCTTCTATTATTAAAACTAAAAATTAAAAAAATCTATTTTTTGAAAATCAAAATAATATTTAAAGGTCAGATCATATGCATTTTAACCAGCAGAATTACACTCTTTATAAAAATTAAAGGTAAAGAGCTCACCTTTCGATTAAAATGGGTCCGAAAAGGGCCACGTTAATAGATCTTATTTTATTTTAGTTTAACATAAAAAATGCGCTAGCAGCGGAAACGCTGTCAACGACTATTTCGCGGTCAACTTCTATATTAGATGTACTAGGAACTTATTTATTTTTTTGAATTAAAGATAAAGAGCCAACCTTTCGATTAAAATCAGTCCGAAAAGGGCCAGGTTAATAGATCTTATTTTATTTTAGTTTAACATAAAAAAATGCGCTAGCAGCAGAAACGCCGTCAACGACTATTTCGCGATTAACTTCTATGTTAGATGTACTAGAGACTTGATGTTTTTTTTTAATTAAAGCTAAAGAACCCACTGTCTGATTAAAAGTGGTCTGAAATGGGCCAGGCTATTCAATTTTTGTTTATTAATATATTACTTGAGAAATTACACTCTAGTAGCGAAAACTCTGTCGTCTGTTTCGCGGCTAACTTCTATGTTAGAGATGTACTAGGGACTTATTATTTTTTTTTTTAATTAAAGGTAAAGAGCCCACCTTTCGATTAAAATCGGACCGAAAAGGTCCAGGTTACTATTTTTTTTAATACGAGTTTTACCTGAAAAATACACGTTAGTTGTCAAAATTATTTTGAGAATTTGAGGCTAATAGCCTTCTTATTAGCTCTTTGGTCATAATTTGTAGGTAAAATTGTTGATATTATCACCACCTACGAAAATACGTATTTAAAAATGCAATCAAAGAAATTTTTTTTTCGCTGCTAGTTTCGCTACTAAAGAACGGAAAATTATGAACAAAATATACATGGAAACATCTGAAATACAAACGGATATGCTTCTTCGAAGCTTTTATGATAATTTCGACCCAAATCGGATCAGTAACAACATTTCTGCTGCACTTTCTAGCTAGCTCTGCAATATCTGCGAGTTAGGCCTTTGTTGCTCCGCAAAAACAGGGAAGCCGATGGGGCAGAGTAAGAGACTTTTTGGTACGTGTTATCCTGGACCAAAACAATTTTCAGCTTTACAATAATTAATTCCGGGTCAAAAACTAAAATTCCTGGACTACATGTGATATTTTCAAGGGGTAAGCCGCCAGTTTGATGGAAGTATGTGGAAGTAAGTGGAAGTATGGTGGAAGAATCTGAAAGGTTGGTTGATGTTGGGAGTGCGGCAATATTGACAATATTGAAAATTATTGCAAATACTTAACTCAAGAAACTCTAGCAAATAAGAAACGTAGCACAACAGATGCAAGTTCAGGTTAAGGATCTGACGAAGAAGGGAACGAGGAAGACGAAGAATATATCGACAATGAACAGGCAGTTATAAATGAATATAATGACCATGGCTTGGCTCTTGACACAAGTGATGACGAAATCGCAGGTAGTGATACATCTGATGATGTATTTGAAATTTCGCTTTTAAAAAATGCAGGGGATTTATCAAGGACAAGATATCCGTTGTCAAAAAAAGTTCATTGTGTTGGTTGTTAAGCACAGAAAACCAAAGAGTAAGTTCCGATCGATTAAGAAGATTTATATGTGATAGTAAGTCTGTCGAAATGTCGAAGAATCGTATGGTTGATCTCGTTGTAAAATTAGAACAATTGGTGACTGGTGCATATTATACAATATTTCCAAAAATACCAGGAGTAAAATGCTCAATCAAAAAACAAATTGAGACAAATTCCGACTTCATCGTTACACTTGTGGTCGAATTCTCTATTTTAAAGGCTTTGGTAAAAAAAAATTGCTTCGGTAGAATCGGAAGCAAAGGGAATAGGATGCTTGTGTACTTGGTATACCATTCAAAATAACGGAAAATTAACTCAGTCCTCGTCGTCTCGACATGAATTTTATGACATCACACATTACAGATTTCCAATGCCAAATCCGTCTGTGACACTGGATGAAAAGACTGATAGTATAAATTTGGTGCTGCAAAAACAAACCTTAAGTGACCTGCAGAGAGAAATTAATGGCTATTCTGAAGATGGAAGTTCCGTAGCTATTTCCTCGGCGATTTCTGAATGTGAAAATTTCGCAATCGATCGTAACACGGCTTTCACGGACATTGCAGCGAGGATTACGCTTCTTCCTTGGATTCTTCTAATGACCTCCCATTAGCTGAGCTAGCCCCCTTTCGAGCACATTCTTTAAATGACAAAAATATAGATATCAAAGTGGAACATTACTACGCTGTGTACTACGATGATTCGTGGTATATCGGTCGAGTTATTGAGATAATCGATGAATCCATGAGCAGAATAAAGTTTTTAAAGGAAGATCTACATCATTTTATTTGGCCGAAACGTGACGATATTTAGCAAGTACAAAATACATATATATATTATGGTCCGATAATATTACAGGGAGTTGGGCGATTCTCTTTAACAGAATCGGTGAGAGCCAGAACCATAAATGGTTTCGAAGATATTAAGAGAAAACTAAATTTAAGTAGCAGGCTGAAGTTCGTTTACTTTAGCACTTCATTTTATAACCAAAGAAAATTTTAAATTATATTAGAGCTAGTATTTTTATTTCCTTGTTTTATAGTTATAATAATAAAACTGTTTAATGCATGTAAATAAATCATTTTATTTAATTTGATGTCTATTACCTATCCCCTAGATTATTCCCATTACCAAAATAACTAATATAGAGAGTCCTTCACTCGCCCCGTTTTCACAATCGGCTCGTAACACATATTAAAAACGATTAAACTTAGCGACTCAAAACAAAAAACAATCAAAAGCTCTTTTTTTTCCTAGGGTTGCCGTATAATAGTTTTTCGAAATTAATTGGACGCTGTATTTTATTATTTCGGTTTTTCGAGTGCTGCAGACGTTCGGGATCTAGCACAGAATGTTGAGTATTTTCGAAAAACTATTACACGACTGCCCTAGGAAACAACGCTGGTTTTCAAATGATTTTTGTTTTGGGTCGCTAAGTTTATTCGTTTTTGAAGTAAACGTTATGAGCCGAGCGCAAAAACTAAGACTAAATAAAGCAAGTTATGGACTCGCCTTATTTAGTCCTAATAATAATAATAATTACCTGATAATAATAATTAAAAAATTATTATTATTAGGTAGTTCCGAGGGTAGCTCAAAAGGAAGCTCGAAAGAAAGTTGAGGGAAATTTGGTGGAAGTATGTGGAAGTTTGGTGGAAGTATGTGGAATTTTGGTGGAAGTAGGTGGAATTACGTGGAAGTTTGGTGGAAGTACGTGGAAGTTTGATGGAAGTACGTGGAAGTAGGTGTACACGATTTTTGCCGGCGGCTTACCTCTTTGGATATTTTGTCGTATTTGTCGGCCATTTTGGATAGTGCAGTACATGAAAATTTTTAGAAATTCCAGAGGGCTTCTAGGCTAATATTTATTAGTATACCCTAAGCTACCTTCGTACCAAATTTGGTGCTTTTATCCGCCAGGTAACGGTAATTCAATATGCCACCTCACTATAATGCACGATTCTGGGATCTACACTTACTAATTCTATGTGGTGTGGAGGGTGGCTGTATGGTGCTAAAGACGGCCGTTAAACTTCAGGAAACCAGCTAAAAAACAAAATAGAATCATAAATATAACGAACATAACTTGAAAGGAAATCCTGTACGTGGCTTTATAGACTTACCTACGGGGAAAAATGGGACTGTATTATCCCATGTCATTAATTGTTTTCCTCTTCATAATGAGTGGAGTTGCAAGGTTTCAGTCTTTTGAGATTCCCATCTGTTACTTGGAAAAAAATAATTTCTCTTTATGTACTCTGTAAGAGTTCTAAATTATTGTACGTATTAGGAATGAGAATAATAATATTATATTGCTTGTTGAACTCGACCATAGAGCTTATGTGGGGCTTTATTAATTATATTTTATTAATAGGTTTTTCAATGAACGAACAAGAAGAATCCAAAATTGCAATAATTGTGGTATATTTTTCTTTCATGTTATTTTTTTAATGTATAACATATTGTATATTTAATCTCATTAGTTTGTTTTTCTGCGTTTTATTTTAAATGTTTATTGAAACAGTATTTAATTTGCTTTGCTAAATTAAGTATAAATTTCTGTTAAAGTAAAAATATTTTCACAACCCGCATACTATTCGGAGTTCTTTGACTGGCGAAACCCATATTATTACAGTAAAGAGAGGATAATTAAATCAAATGCTTAACGAGGAATGAAAGCTTAACAGATGGATACTCTTGTTTCTGCAAACGAATTATCAGGCTAATTGTTTTTATTAGAAACCCTTGGGATCAATTAGAGAGGATTATCGGTGATTTGATGGAAAGCAAGTTTCGCTGTTGTTCTTTAATTAATATATATGTAAAAATAATGATTAGATTATAATGGGTTTATTTTTAGAATCATAACAAACATTTATTTTAGTAAGTAACGTTATTTTCATAATATTGACCGGACCTCCACCATCAACTCATAGATAAAATCTTTTGCTATATATTTGTTATCTATGTACATAATTTCGCTTTTCAACATTTTTGTATACAAATCTGTATTTGATTGTTATTAATACAGTAACTTCCGAATAATGTCATATGAATTAGGTTTCGTTCATTTATTTTTTTTCTTATAGCTAGGGAGGTAGCGACAGTTTTCGTGAAATCATTTCTATAAAGATTTTTTCCCAAGAAAATTTTGATAGTGTCTATGATGAAGGTGCAATTCTACCAACCTATAAGTGTTGCAAAAATAAGTAAAAATTAAACATGTTGCAAAAAGTTGCATATGTATTATATCTACAAGATTGAAATTTTACATACTCACAAATGACATAAAAACATACCGGAAAATAATATTCTACCGCGTCGTAAGCGTTGCCATGTCAGGTCTACCACCCACGCAATGTGTGGAAAAAACAAACATTGTTTGACTTATATCTACAAGGCTGACTTTTTTTCTGGAATAGTTTATTGAATAAGACATCCAAAAAATACAGTCTACGGATCGTCTCATGTTGCTAAAGCCTCGGTAGACGTAATGGAATGCAAGCGCGTGACCGCGGCCGCTGCGCTCCGGGCCAGTGCAGTTTGCAGAGAAGTTTTGCATTTTCCGCCGCGGAATATGAATCAGCAAAGCTGATTTTTTGTCTACGAGTAGTTTATGCACCATTTCGATTAAAAATCACATTCTACCTCCGCTGAAAGGTGGCTAAATCTTTGGTAGACGTTGCTGAAATTGCAGGGCATAAAAAAGTTTAGACGATTTGTAACGACCTGAATTTCTTACTTGAGTGCATACAAATTTTACAGTTCCCATCATCTCAATTCCTTCTTTTTATTCAATTTTAAATAGTAAAAAGCATGTATAAAAATTTCAGATGGTATAAAAACGTTGTGGACAGAAATGTGAGAGATAAAGCAAGCTTATTTTCAGTGAACCGAAAGTAACTTTTTTTATTTGCACCCATTGTCGATATATTATTATAGTTTCATGTGATATTTTTTTATATAAAACCACTGTCCAAGGAATCATTACTTCCACATCCAGATTTTCTATCCAAGTCTCCGAGGGGGCAACCGCTGAGGAGAAATAGTGTACAAATCGGAGGAGTTAGGAAGGAATTGAAGGTATTTCGGAAGGAATTATTAAGTATTAAGGGAATTACAGGGGAATTTGGAGGAAATAAATATTATTACGAGGTATTAGAAGGGAATTAAGAGGAAATACACGGTATTAGGAGGGAATTAGAGCGTAAAAATATTGAAATGGAATGTTTATCTTGAAGAATTACATACCAATTCTTATATAAAGGACGCCAGTGTTGTAAAAACACTAGCGCCGAGATTAGCGCTAAAAATATCTAGTAAAGAAAAAATATTTAATTTAATTAAACTACCGATGATACTATGGACTTCTAGTTCAGTAATATAACGATTTATATGACAAAATTCGTAAAGTTTTGAAAATTGGTAGAAATGTTAAGGATAGCATAAGAATTACTAAACCGAAAAGTTCCCACCCCTAAATAGTGTGCTTCATCCCCTAGGACGCCGTTTCCACCCCCATTTTGAGGTTTTTTAGATTATCTCGGGAACGGTGCGCTTTTTGATCAATTATTCCTTATAAAATTCTCTATAAAAAACGTCTTTACACTTTTTTTCTTAAAATTAATAGTACCGTGGGAAATAAAGTGCACACATAAGGGTTGGTTCCGGTCAACACAATAAATTGTAATCTTTACTATAATCTACTTTAAAGTTCAATGCTTAACGCTAAAGCAGTAGCTACTAAACTTCACCTAAAATTATAATAAATGTACCACTTCCACGCTCTCACCTCTATAAAATAACGCGATTTTTAAACAAGTGAGAATATTGTATATTGTACTTGTTTCTACGGCACCCTAGAGGTAAAGTACTTGGCGTGTGGTGTCCCCTGTAGGCCGAATCCACTAATTATCAAAAGGTTACCTACGTTAATTAATCTTCATCGTCTTCCATAGATTCGACATTCATGCATGCTTGTCCGTGGTAATGGTAACACATTGTGGAGGACCGTAAGCCTGCTCTTCTGCAACTGCACCTGTTTTCGCACCCTAATTTGTATGAACAAGAAATTAGTGTTATAACAGATTCGGAAGCCGGTTCTTTTGTTCTCATAGTTCGGGTTAATATACCGCCAACTTTTTTCCACCCTCAATCAGTATGTTCTAGCGCAACGTTTTTCCATGTTTGAATTTGGTAAAAAACGCGATATGAATGTTGCCGAGCAGCAGCAGAAGTTGTTGGTAGTTTTGATAATATTACAGTATTGTTCGCTTTGCCAACAAGTTTGTTAAAAGTCATCAATCTGTATACATCTAGACTTTTTTCTGCGGAGGTAGAGTTGTATAAAGCTAGAACAAATGGCTCTCCTACCTCTACAATTTCTCCATGACTAGCTTTTTCATTATTAAAACTTTGCACGATGTCTTGTAATACTTCAGTAATATAACAGTTAAAATTGTAATATATTGGACAAAATTCATAAAGTTTCAAAAATTGCGTGCTTCATCCCCTAGAGGACGTCGTTTCCACCCCCATTTTGAGGTTTTCTAGATTATTTCTGGAACGGTCCATTCTTCCATGAAAAAACCTATATACAGAATTTTTCCTTATAAAATTCTCTATAAAAAACTTCTCTAATCTTTTTTCCTAAAATTAATAGTACTTTGGTAAATGAGACGCAAATGTAATCAGCGCAGGTCATATAATTCGCTGAATATCCGTATGGCTATTTCCAAAGCTGTCTTTACGCGAAAAAAGTATAAATATCTATACACCACCACAATGTAAAAAAATTCAATTTCTCCCACTACATCTCAGACGACCCAAGGTCACTGCCTTATTTTAGAGCTTGCTGTAAACGCTGTTACTGTTCGGGGCTGCCAATGTGCGGGATTTTACGCAAAAACCGGGTATTTTAAACCCACTTTCGGGTAAAATCGAAACCGGAAGTCGGCCATTTCACTACACCAAATTTGAAAAAAATCCATTTTCCCATTCAAAAGTTACAACAATGTCCCTATCGGCTGAGCGACCCGGTATACAATATTCTCGCTTCATCAAAAATCGCGTTATTTTATAGGAGTGAGAGGAATTTATTATAATTTTAGGCGGACTTTAGTAGCTACTGCTTTAGCGTTAAGTATTGAACTTTAAAGTAGATTATAGTAAAGATTACAATTTATTGTGCTGACCGGAACCAACCCTCACGTGTGCGCCTTATTTCCCACGGTACTATTAATTTTAGGAAAAAAGTGTAGAGACATTTTTGATAGAGAATTTTATAAGGAACAATTTTGTATATAGGTATTTTTATCAAAAAGTGCACCGTTCCCGAGATAATCTAGAAAATATTAAGGTATTAGGAGGAAATAAAGGTATCTGAGGAATTAGGGGAATGCAAGGAATTAAAGGGGAAATAAAGGGTATTTTTCTAGAATAGGTGAATTTCGACGGCGGTTGCCCCCTCGCAAGTCTCCCACAACGAAAAAAATTTTGTATGTGGAAATAATTGTTTAATAATATAATATTTGAAATCGCGTACCCCAAAAACCTTTAAAATGATATGCCACATCGGTAAAGGGGGTGGAGGTGGTGGAAGGGTGATGGTGGATGAAGTAAAAAAATTGAGGCCTTTCGTTCTTCTCTACAACTAAATCACAATTTTCTTTGTTTCACTCCCTTTAATAATGGAGTAGGGTGGGTAGTAAGTGGGGTGGCTAACGTCAAAAAATTTTTCGTGACCTTAGTTTCTCTTATAATAATATATACTAAATACCAAATTTATGGACTCTTACTTGCTTGATTTACCTATTTACCCCCATTTGATCCCTCAATCCTCCGACGGAATAAGATCAAAATATAATCTAGTTCCAGATCTCGTTAAAATACATGCGTTTACCAAATTTCAAGTCAATATCTTAAACGGTTTCAGAGTAATCGTACGCACAGATAGACAGACCGACAGAACGACATACAGAATTTTTTTTAGCTCAAACTTAAAATCTCGACCTTTCATGAGAGCCAAAGCCTATTTGAACAAATTTTTTTGCGTTACTATACTCCATTAGATGTGGAAGTAATTAATAACATCCAATATTTTAATAAGAGAAATTTAATTATCATACTTAATTGAATTAGGGCATACATAGTATCTTTATAATCAAATTAACTGTCGAATTCTTTGCTACTCATATCTGAATCTCCATATTCACTCTCGTAGCTCATTTCGGAATAATTTTAGTATTTAATTAACAGTAACATTGGTAAATAATAATAAACTTTGTCCACGACTATTGAATAATGTGTTTAAAACATGTTTAAAACATCGCGCTGTGTTTCAAACAAATGTTTAAAACATATTTAATACAAAATACTATGTTTTAAACAACTGTTTAAAACATAGTTTAAAACACAGTGCGATGTTTTAAATAAATGTATTATTTTGGAGTTTGTGGAAAAGCAAGAAAAGTGCTGATGATGGTCCATTCCGATAAATAATTCCAATATAGTGGTCACATGCGCTAAACTGAGCATTTTATTTGCAGAGCGCTGTAAAATCCGTTTAAGAGCTCCATCTAACATCAACTAGTAGTAGCAGACATAGTGTGCCTGACACCATTTAATTTTAGTTGAATATAGTTTTAAACGTTTTAAACATATTTTAAACATGTTTTAAACATGTTTTAAACATACCATTTAAAACTTAAAAAAAACCTGTTTTAAACAAAAAAAACTGTTCAAAACAAAAAAAACTGTTTTTTTGTTTAAAATGAAAAAAAACTGTTTTTTTTCCAACCCTGTAAAACACACACTTAAGCGCTTCTATCTGTGTATAGTATTGTTAATTAAAACATTTTTAAGCATGTTATAAAACTTAGATAACTTTGAAAGTTCAGAAAATACGCAGTCAAACCCCGATAAATCCACACAAAAAAGTTATGGGAAATTACAAAAAACTATATTGGATTTATCTGGTTTTGTTCGAAACGGTCAACTTTAACATTAGATTTATATGGGATTTATCACGTTTTGGTTACCAAAAATTACTTATAGGCTTGTAGAGTTTAGTCTAACATACATGAAACTATTACAAACTCAAAATTGACTTTTTGTGGATTTATCGGGTCAACTTTAACATTAGATTTATATGGGATTTATCGCGTTTTGGTTACCAAAGATTATATAGGCTTGTAGAGTTTAGTCTAACATACATGAAACTATTACAAACTCAAAATTGACTTTTTGTGGATTTATCGGGGTTTGCGCGCGAGCACCTCAACTAGTCTCAGGGCGGTGTACGATCAACGTTATTCGTTTTCGTCGAAGGTCAAATTATAAAACCGTTGCCCAAGGAATCATTACTTCAACATCCAGATCTTCTATCCAAGTCTCTCACAACGAAAAAAATTTGAATGTGGAAATAATTGTTTATGGAACTTTAATAATAAAATATTTGAAATCGTCTACCCCAAAAACCTATAAAACGATATGCCACATCGGTAGTGGGGCTGAGGGTGGTGGAAGGGAGGTGGTAGTAGTGGTGGATAAAGTAAAAAAAAATGAGGCCTTTGGTTTTTGTACACACACTAAATGACAATTTTATTTTTTTCGCCCCTTTGAATAATGGAGTTGGTAATGGGGGTGGTTAATCCCAAAAAAATTTTGAGACTTTAGCTTCTCTTATATATCCTAAATACCAATTGTATGGACTCTTACTTGCTTGATTTGCCTATTTACCCCCATTTACCCCCCTCCTTTAACGGAATAATCTAGTTCCAGATCTCGTTAAAATACATAGGTACGTGTACCAAATTTCAAGTCAATATCTTAAACGGTTCTGGAGTAATTGTGCGCACAGACCGACAGACAGAATTTTTTTTGCTCAAACTTAAAATCTCGACGTTTCATGACATTCTAAGCCTATTTGGACAATAAAAATTTTCAAGAATATTTTTGTCGATACTATACTTACACTGGATGTGGAAGTAAAATGTGTAACGGTATTCTCTCCCTTATTACCACTTGTATTATATTGTAGAACGTATGGCCATTGTGCGAATTGTGCGTGGATTATCTGCAAAAAAAATATTTAAGATAAAAAAGCAATCTAAGTTTCATTGAAAAATGGAGTGGATTTTATGTGGCGTAGTAATGGAGGAGAACGATAAACTTGTGCACAAGCCATGTAAACGGGGTTTTTATAATTAGGGCTGCGGAAATTAAAAGAGACTTAATTTAGGATATTTTTTTCTTTTTTGTTACCTAATTTAGGCGAAAATAACACGTTTACTCAATTATTTTGTGGATCTAGGGTAAAAATGCAATGCATGGGAGTTTCGGATAGGGACTCTGACACAGGAAATGTCGGATACAAATATTAAGATTGCCACGTTCAAAAAAAAGTGCTTTAAGGAACTGTCTTTTCCATTTAGCTCCAATAATAACGCAAAAAAAAAGGAAAACTCGATAGTTTACTTTTTATCAAAACACTCCAAAATTATTACTTTTCCTAAATTTCTGTTTATGGAATTTTATTAGCCCCCTAGTTGCGCAACTTTTTTTCCATTTACTATAATATTATTTTTTACCGTTTTCGAGATCCCAATGCAATGCATTTTTATCCCAGATACTCTATTTGAGATTTTTAATTCCTTTTTGCCTTCAATTTTAATGCGCCACTGGAAAAAATAAGTTATCCTTTCAGATCCTAAAACGTGATAAAACAGTCCTAAACATAAAAAAATAATAATGAAAAGTTCCATTACACACAATACATAATCATTATTATTCTTAAGTGCCGCGCGCGTACGCTTCAACAATTCCTCCATACTAAAAAATTCGTAACTAGCAAACTGTTGCTAATAATGAAAATATTTTTTTTCTAAAAACTTTTTAGTCTATTGACTTCATTTTCTTCATAGCATGTTACACAACATTTTCAAAAACAAAAAAGTTCCTCGCTTAGTGAAAATTTGATGGCGTATTCTCTAAACTTTTAGGGTCATCTACGTTTTTGGCATGTTTACATTTTTTTTTATTAGCAATCCTATGTATAGAAAGAAGCGCTTAAGTGTGTGTTTTATAACAAAAAAAAGTTCACATCGATAGCTCAATTTATTTTTGAGATATGGCAATAGATGTACAAAAAAACATGATTTAAAAAAAAATTAAATTTTACACTTTTTTTTAAATAAGAATATCTGTGACCACTAAAAAATGTAGTATTTCGTGTTTTTGTGTGTAAAATGATGTTGTTGGTAATACCCACTGTGTCTGATCTTGTTCTAAGCTGATAAAAAAAAACGACACAATTTTACCTCTTTTTCGCTCCTCTAGTATGTTTTTATGCCATCTGGGAGTATGTAAAATTTCAATCTTGTAGATATACTACATTTATGCAACTTTTTGCAACATGTTGTTTTATTTTTTACTCATTTTTACAACACTAAAAGTTTGGTAGACTTGCACTTTCATCATTAATACTGTCTAAGCTATCATGAAAAAAAATCTAGCTTTATAGATATTAACGCGAAAAATCTGCCGTAGCTCCCTGGCTATTATATTTGTTGAGTATTTTGCCACTGTAAAAATATTTAAACATTTTGATGAAATAAACTTCTGCACCAAAGGGATCAGACAGAGGCTGGTTTTTAATACTACGTCTATTACAAAATGTGTCACACCTATATATATAAACAGAAACAAGAATGATAATGACAAAAATTTCCGTTATCAAAACTTTCACTTTTAATCATCCTTTTGGCGCAGAGGTTTATTTCGTCAAAATTTTTAAACATTTTTACAGTGGCAAAATACCCAACAAATATAAGAAATCATGAATATGCTGCAAATAATGAATTATAAACAATATCTATTTCGTTCATTTTTGACAATTTAAATAATATTACATTCAAATTTATCGCGAATTATGAATAGAAGCTGATGCTGTATAATATTTGTTTACATCTTGAATGGTGAACCAGACGTGTGTCGTGGTGGAATATTAATTATTGCTTGTCTGCCTGACTTTTAAACATTGTTTATTTATTACATAAAATAAACACTGCGTAAAAATGAGTAAACAATATTCACTTTCCAAAAGAAGGTAGTCAGTTTGTATATTTTTATTTGTATTTAGTTCTAAAGTTTAGTTATTATTTTACTAAATAATAATCATAGCATAGACAGTATAGACACAAAATAACTTGTTTAATCGTTAAGGATATTGAATTTGTGCCAGAATTTAATTCTCCTATATCACTTAAATGCGAAGCAGGCACGTGCTTTGAAATAACAATTTAGTAGGTACCGTTTAAGTTAGTTGTAATAATGAATTACACTGAGACTTGTCGATTGTGAATCTAAACTCTGTTACGAAAACATTGTACCACCTGGTTAGTTTTTTAAATAGAAAGTACAAACTTCTAATACTTGGCTACATGGCCTCTTCTTGATCAATTGACTGATTGATTTACCACGCTGGGTTGGATTAGGGTCATGCTTGTTGCCATCAGCGAGAGCCACATGGCGCATTGTAAAGGAATGTGGAATGGGAGGGTAGGTATTTGTGGGATGCGTTACCGCATTGTGTCCCGAGGGAGCGTTTAAGCTCCCTTTTTGTGTTTTTGTTTCTGAACTTCTGCCTCTTCTGTTGCCGCATCGTGTCACAATATAGAGTGTTTACGCTCCTCTTTTTGTGTTTCTGCTTCTTCGAGTCTTCTTATTCTGAGTCTTCCGATTCCTCGGTTTTCGAAGCTGGGTTAGATTTGGGTCATGCTTGTTGTCAGCAGCGAGAGCTACATGGCGCACAGTACAGGAGTGGGGGATGGGTAGTGTAGGTGTTTGTGAATTGCGTTGCCGCATTGTGTTCGTGATATTTAATGTTTATGATCCTCTTTTTTGTGTTTCGGCTTCTACAGATTTTCTTCTCCTTGAGTCTTCTGATTCCTCCGTTTCTGATTCTGGTAGAGTATATATCTGTAGGTATTTGTGAAATGCGTGGCCGCATTATGTCAGGATGTGGAGTGTTTGTGCTCCTCTTTTTGTATTTCTGCTTTTACAAATCTTCTCCTTCTGAATCTTCTGATTCATCCGTTTCTGGTTCTGGTAGAGTATATATCGCTGAGATTTTTTTGTGGAATTCATTTTTCCCCTCGCTTTTCTTTCCCAGTATGTTTGGTCCTTTCCCAGTTTGTTCATGATCCTCTCGATTGCTGTTTTCCACGTGTAACCTGGTCTCCTTATTTTTAGTTTGCTGTTGTTCAGTGTTAGCTCTTTCTTCAGTAAATATGTTGGGTCCGCTAGGTCCGCTGTGTTGATTGTAACGGAGTTCCAATTCGTTGATAGATTCCAAAATGGACGGGATGAAAATGATCTATGTTGTTTTATATATGGTCCGCTACTTGTTTCCGTAGATTTTTCATGGTGTGCGCCGAAGTTATGTTTTCTCCTTCTATCTGGCCGTCAATTTTTTTGTACCAGTGGCTGAATGTGTCTTCGTTCCTACGTTCTGTAGGTACATATATTCATTGATTCGTCCAGGTATAACCGAAATTAAATTTCCAATGTCTAATAATTAAGTGATCTCATTCCAAGCTACTTGTGGAGGGCGTTGGTGTTTTAACAGGGCTTCCACCAACCTGAAGAAACTTGAAAAAATCAAGAAATTCATAGACTGGCCCTGGAAGTCAGAGAATTTAAGTAAAATCTTGAAGGCTCAGTCACCACTTTATAAAATATTTTAATTTTCTATCGCACAAAAGCTATAAAACTGGAAGTCTATATTTGAATTTGTTTAAAAATATTCTTAAGATTGCCCGTCTAACAACGTTAAATGAAGCTATTTGTTGGAATATAATGAAAATAATTAAGTACTGTAATAGGTTCCGAACCAAATATTTTTTTCTGTGCTCATCTGAAGCAAATTTTAATGAGAACATATGACTTGTATGGATGCTTTCAATCTCTTGACAGACTTGTTGTGATTCATGTTGTTTTAATTGGACGCTCTTTGCTATATAGCAAAGAGATGATACGAAAGAACTGAACCAGTTCTTTCGGAACTAGCTAACCATCCTGCGGAACAGTTCTCAGATATAAAAAATACCAGTTCCGACTTCGCTGGGCTGTGTTTGAGCGGAGCACTGAGCACATGATAACGTTGAACCTTCGGACTCGGAGAAGGAGCGGATCAAACTTTCGCACTTTTTGATAATGGTGGTAGTATTCGTGTGCGATGGATATAATAATAATAAATTCTCTTTAATTAGTGTGACACAATAAGTATTACAAAAATGTAGCTCTAACATTTTTTAATTCTAGCGGTTTTAGGAATAATATGAAGCATTAGGGGAATTTTTTTACTTATTCCCTTGTAACAATAAAATGAATTGAAGAAATGGAAAAACTAATTAAATGTACATTAATTTATAAGACACATCATGGACATCCTCTACTCTTATTCCGAATTCAAATAAGCTCATCATATCGGTTTTGGTATACAGGACGTATATTTTGCATTGACCGCTTTATTTTTAAGAGCTTTGAGCACTGGAGGTTTCAAAATCAAAACTGTGATTGGTGCTCAATTGACAGTTGACAGTTTTCAACCTTCATCAACAAATCAGCATTCTTGTTTTAAAAAACTAAGGCCTCCAGGCACTTGAAAAGAAAGCGGTCATTATGAAGCTGCGATTGCGAAAGAACGGGCAATCACTAATGCCGGCCTCGGAGCAGGTCGGTATCGGAACAGCCATATTTTTTTATCCGGAACAGTTTGGACCTATTCCGAAAAAAATCCACTCAGTACCATCTCTAGTCTCACGCCGTCTGTAGCGGCTGCCTTTTACGCGCACGATAAGCTCTTTCCCATCAGCTCTTAGGTGACGATCAGCCCA
The DNA here is from genome assembly GCA_936432065.2 of Rutpela maculata. NCBI lineage: Eukaryota > Metazoa > Arthropoda > Insecta > Coleoptera > Cerambycidae > Rutpela > Rutpela maculata. The sequence continues at coordinate 49,980,387 of OW386285.2, forward strand.
ACGTTCAAAAAATTAGATGATTAGAGAGAATATTATATTGGAGAGTCGCTTTGGGAGATGTATTCTTGAAGAATTGTTGGTGCGATGTTCTGTCCAGGAAATTCACAGCAACCGTCTCCAGACTCAGAGCTAGAAAGCTTAAATACGGACATACTTGCTCGGTTCGGAGTTGGATTCAAACTGGTTCCAGTTTCACTATAAATTATAGGACCATATTTTCTTTACCTAAAATGAATCTATATCTCATAGGTAACAAATGATTGATGATGTAACTTGGAAGACGGTAGTCAAATATTTTAAAATATTTTAATAGTAATAACAAAACCTTTTCATTCTCATCTCAATTGTTTTTGGAGAGATATGAGAAATACTACGAATGAATTAAATAATAAAATACTTCTTAGAAGTTGAACGCAGTATATTTTAATGAATTTGCATGGAATTCACAGCCACTTAAGTATTGCAACCATGACCTCTGTAAAAACTCATGGTTATTTAGAACTGCCAATTTATTGTATCACAAAAACGTATGTATTATTTTGTTTTTTAATTTATTAATTATATACTCATGCCACAAAAATGTTGTTCTAGTCCTTGAATTAATCATTTCACTCTTAGAATGTATAAAACAATGGGTATGGTTTTATTTTAACTATAGAATACATGGCGTTTCAATTATATGTTTATTTATCGAAGTTTACGAAATATTTAAAAAGGTTTCAGTGGTTAGCCCAGCCGATGAAGGTATTTACCCACAAAATTTTGCAAATTGAGTAAACTTTTTTTTAATGAGTTCGTGAAAGTGTGTAGAACAATATGCTGAAAAGTTTACATTTCGCTCGGATGCAAAACATGCATCCGAGCGAAATGTACACTTTTCAGGATTTTTTTTCACTTTTTTTTATGTTCTGCATCCGAGTAAACTTTTCAGGATATTATTCTATACACTTTCACGAACTCATTAAAAAAAATTAATCAGTTTGCAAATTTTTGTGGGTTTAACTATAAAATGTTCTCTGTCGTCTGGACTAGGTAGAGGATATAAATTTACTGCGGGTTAACAAATAAAACATTGAACTGTTTTATAAATTTTTACAGATACAATATGTCAACATGACAATTGTCTCGCTAAACATTAGCTTCTTTAGATATAAGTACGAGACTTAAAAAACAGTTCAGTGTCTTATTTGTTAACCTACAAGTAAAGATCGAATATATCAAATATTTGAAGATATAAATAAAAGTAATTCGCAAATATTGAGTATATTAAACCAACATACGAATGTCTCTTCATTTATCCTATACTAAACAAATCAAGCATTTTATGGGACGGGAAAATAAAGATAATAAATAAATAAAGATGTGTAAATATTTTTTCTCATTTTCCTGATGTACATTAAATTAAATCAGCAGTTTGTACGTATAAAATTAAAAGAAAGATAATTAAAGTAAGCTGTTTTTTATTCTTTACGTGTGTGTATTTTTTTCTTTTTGACTTACTATGTTCATGTATTAATTAATTAGATAATTAAAATAACCTTACTTAAATCTGAAAAATAGCACAGAACTGAGTGGTCCCTTTTCACACCAACAACATCAACATAAATACACCATATATAGTAGACAACTCCCAAATCCAAAGCTAAGGCTGACTAAGGGGGTTACACATTTGAAAAAACACAGATTTCAATAAAAATTATTTGACCTCTCTAACTACCCGCGCCTACTTATCTACCTCAGGAAAACATCTAATGTAAAAAAAAAATTGAAAACATAATGGAACGTGCCAAAGAAATTTCACCATCGCCCGCTAAATTGAATTTTATTACCTAATATCGATATTGAAGTCGGTTAAAAATGAGTTTGAATTAGTTTTTTGTTTATTTCTACACCGACCTCAATATCGACATGTTTTAATCAAGTTCAATTAATTGGTCGACGACGGTGAAATTTTGTTTCATAATTATTAACGATCTTATTTGAAGGCGGCTTAATTTCATTTCACCCTTTTTAGCGGCCTCTTTATTTAGCACAGTAAAAGAAAATATCCGCCTTTTCAATTTTTAATCTTTAACGTCAGGCATCAGAAAATCCTGAAATCACCATATATAAAATTTCAGATAAATTTTCAAAAACATTGCAATTATCGCAACCGCATTGAATTCGCCATTTTGAATTCTTAACGTTTGACATTGAATTCGGCATCAGCTACTCCTAAAATACCCAACTACCAATTTTATTGCAATTCCGACGAAATTTGAATTTTTATTATAAATCAAAATTTTTATCTGGCTCCTTCGGCATATTCTCGACTAAAAAAATCTTATTTTCAAGTTTTGCTCGCCTTGCACGAGAGGTAGCTTGTTCAAATTATTATGGGACCACCGCCGCACAGTGGACCGTATGGCCGTTCTAGGTGGACAAAATTCAGGTAAAAATATTATACAAAAAACCACGTAGCCCCATTAAGAACACATTTACTAAATTATATTCGAGGAATTATCTACCTGCTATAAGTACTTACGAAACTACAGGTAGTCAAAGTGCCCTTAAATTTTCCGTGGGGCGAGCGTAGAGGCGACTTCAATGTGAATATCAGTCGATATTCCGTTGCAGCAACGTCGAGCGCGGTTAGTACTTGGATGGGTGACACACCTATCTTGGGAAATACAGCGTTCTCGTCCCACCTTCTAGAGGCTTGTATATCAGTGTATACTCGGAAGTTACGTAATTTCAGACGAGGATTACGTAGTGGATATACCATCCTTCGGAGGGGATGTAAAGCAGGCGGTCCCTTGTCTATTAAATGTTAGGCAAGTAAAAGATCCCTACTCTTCTTAAGGGAAGAGGTTCGGCAAAATTTCCAGGTTGGGGGTAGCTCGTCTCCTGGCGTCGGTGATAGGCCCTGGTAGCGGAAATAGGCCGACGTTAAACACTTAAAAAAAAAAAAAAAAAAAAAATTTCCGTACTTGTTATTAGTTCGTTTGCAACCGTAGCGAGAGGTGCAAGTGTTCAAAGTTATTTTGTGATATAATATTCTAGTGATTATTTCACTCATTAACGCTATAGCCAATGAGAGCCCGTTTTTTCAAAACATCGCACCAATCAAACGTCATTATTAGTGGTAATTCAAGCTAGATCGGCTTTTGACAGGACCAACATGCAAAATTTATCGCTCTAATTTTTTAGGTCGCTGCAGCGGCAAATATGCGAAAATTTTTTGACGTTTTTGTCGTGAAATATTTTTGGCAAATAGGGCAACTCGAGCTTTTAAGTTTTATCTATAAATATCTTCTCTAGCTTATTATTAATTGTTAACGTACTTACCTTGTAAATTGTAATATTGTATTATGTAGTAGCAAACAAAAACACACCTCAATTCCAAAGCGAATCTTGTCTGAAATATATAGGCTGTAACTTTTGCCTATCTGTAACTATTTCAGTTTTCCTAGTGTTAAATCAGGTAACAATTACACACAAAGATTGTACTTAATATACCTAGCTCATAATACAGGAACAAGTCAAGCACAGCTTTCAATAGCTCAATAACGTAGTTACAAAGGTAAGCAAATCATTTATTATAAATGTCAAGTACACATTCGCTCTGGAACAAACTAAAAATGTATAGTACTTACATATTATGGTAATCTACCAAAAAGTAACTCGTTGAACCAAAGCTGTGCATCAAACATTATAATTTGTTGTATTTAAAATTCTCTTTGCTTAACAAAGCAAACCTCAACATAATTCATAAACTTCGTAAGTTAAAAGTGAGGATTAAATACGTAAATATGAGTCGATGAACATTTATTTATTATGGAATATAACTTGTAGCGCTAGATGGCGCTCTCTATGTCAATCTCGGAACCATGGGTGTATATTTTATTTGGGCGAGACATCGGTACTAAAGTAGTGCTCTCTCTATCGTTCCTCGTCGTATTGCACCTCAGAAACGCCTGAAAGGTGTTAAGCCAGTCTATATATTATAATATCTAAGGTTTCAACTCGTTTTATTTACTAGTTGCCATGGAAACGTCACTAGATTATTTTAAAATATAGCGAATCTCCATTGTTTCTACTGCGTTTGTTTCAGATTTGCTGTTTTGACAATATGAGTCGGTTTGGAAATATTTCTGTATATCAAATTAATGATGAAATTGAAAATAAAGGTCAGTAAACTCCAAAAAGTGACAAGAAAACGTCTGAAGGCAGTTAATGAGAAAACATAATATTGAAGATGTACTTAATGAATTATTTATTCGTGAAATATTCTCCTCAAATACCACTCGTGCTTTAAATTTTATCTAAAAATTTTTTCTCAAGCTAAGTCGCCCTTAGTTAATATAACTCGTGCAAATTGGCAGTTTATTATCAAAGATTAAATCCCTCCCGCTAAAGCGGTCGGGATTTAATCAGATAATAAACTGCCAATTTGCACTCGTTATATTACCAGGCAACACGCTTTCGAAAAAATTTTCGATAAAATTTTAAGCACTAGTGATATTACATACGATTATTTCACTCATTAAGGCTATAGCCAATGAGAGCCCGTTTTTTCACAACATTGCACCAATCAAACGTCATTATTAGTGGTAATTCAAGCTAGATCTGCTTTTGACAGGACCAACATGCAAAATTTATCGCTCTAATTTTTTAGGTCGCTGCAGCGGCAAATATGCGAAAATTTTTTGACGTTTTTTGTCGAGCTTTTAAGTTTTATCTATAAATATCTTCTCTAGCTTATTACTAAGTAATTGTTAACGTACTTACCTTGTAAATTGTAATATTGTATTATGTAGTAGCAAACAAAAACACACCTCAATTCCAAAGCGAATCTTGTCTGAAATATATAGGCTGTAACTTTTGTCTATCTGTAACTATTTCAGTTTTCCTAGTGTTCAATCAGGTAACAATTACACACAAAGATTGTACTTTATATAGCTCATAATACAGGAACAAGTCAAGCACAGCTTTCAATAGCTCAATAACGTAGTTACAAAGGTAAGCAAATCATTTATTATAAATGTCAAGTACACATTCGCTCTGGAACAAACTAAAAATGTATAATACTTACATATGGTAATCTACCAAAAAGTAACTCGTTGAATCAAAGCTGTGCATCAAACATTATAATTTGTTGTATTTAAAATTCTCTTTGCTTAACAAAGCAAACCTCAACATAATTCATAAACTTCGTAAGTTAAAAGTAAGGATTAAATACGTAAATATGAGTCGATGAACATTTATTTATTATGGAATATAACTTGTAGCGCTAGATGGCGCTCTCTATGTCAATCTCGGAACCATGGGTGTATATTTTATTTGGGCGAGACATCGGTACTAAAGTAGTGCTCTCTCTATCGTTCCTCGTCGTATTGCACCTCAGAAACGCCTGAAAGGTGTTAAGCCAGTCTATATATTATAATATCTAAGGTTTCAACTCGTTTTATTTACTAGTTGCCATGGAAATGTCACTAGATTATTTTAAAATATAGCGAATCTACGTTGTTTCTACTGCGTTTGTTTCAGATTTGCTGTTTTGACAATATGAGTCGGTTTGGAAATATTTCTGTATATCAAATTAATGATGAAATTGAAAATAAAGGTCAGTAAACTCCAAAAAGTGACAAGAAAACGTCTGAAGGCAGTTAATGAGAAAACATAATATTGAAGATGTACTTAATGAATTATTTATTCGTGAAATATTCTCCACAAATACCACTCGTGCTTTAAATTTTATCTAAAAATTTTTTCTCAAGCTAAGTCGCCCCCTGTTAATATAACTCGTGCAAATTGGCAGTTTATTATCAAAGATTAAATCCCTCCCGCTAAAGCGGTCGGGATTTAATCAGATAATAAACTGCCAATTTGCACTCTTTATATTACCAGGCAACACGCTTTCGAAAAAATTTTTGATAAAATTTTAAGCACTAGTGATATTACATACGATAATTTTTGTTACGGATGTTACAACTATAGGTAAGAGTCTACTATGTCTGAGATAATACCGCTTGTGAATATTTCATATAAAGTTAACCTATAGGCCTTAAAATAGGATGATATTTTTTCAGCAAAATAACAAAGTTCTGAAAGTTTTGTATGCTGAAACTTTATCACTTCCAAGAGATTCCATACTGTTTTTGACTCATGTTACAGACTAAAGTTGCTAGTTTTTACCTGTATTTTGCATTTTTTGCGCTGTTTTGCGATAACATATATTTTTCAGAATCGCGACATAAATTGTTGCGAAGAGAGTTTTTCAATATGTGGCGAGGTTTTGATGAAAATACTCGACATGAACTGCTTTTAAAATTACTAATTGACAAATTCAAAATTACTGATTTGAGTGAAAATGGCAGGACAAGTATGAAAGCTAATATAATACAGTGGTCTTAAAAAATTTTGGAACGGTGGGAAAAATCATCACGAAAACTGGAACATTGTTTAAGAAAATACGACGACTGCACAGTGGTCCATATTTTAAATCTAGCTGGACAAAAATGAGAAATATGAAGTGTTGAGACCAGTATTAAATATTTTTAAAATAATCTCCAAAATCGGTAATAAACTAGTGTTTGTAATGCTTTGAAAGTTTACCTGACAAATCTCTATTAGTCGTCTACTCTTTCAGTGTTGTAAGACGGAAGTATTTAGAGGTTATTTTTCTGTGGATATCGGAATTTTTTTTATTACAGACTACTTACCTTAGCAAAATATCGACGTATTTATTAAAAAAAGAAATGTAAAAAAGTACGTTGTTTATGTCATAACTTTTTTGTTTTTTATGTTATAGAAATAGGCAAAAAATCATTTGAAAAGTGCCATAGTTTCTGAGATATTTAACATTTGAACTAAATACTTCCTCTTATAAACATTCGGACGCCACCTTTATGCTTCCAGATCTCCGAAACCGTTAACTCTACAAAAATTATAAAAAACGTAATTCATCCTCAATTTAGTAACTTTCTTATTTGTCTCTAGCATGTTTTCATTCAGTGTAATACCTTTCGAGTTATTTGACGAAAACCTATTTGGAATACCTCTTTTTCAAGCTAAAATCCCAATTTTCTAGCCGTTACTTAAAGACTATCAATTTATATGAAAAGTTGCATAGAGCCTTTTTTTTTTTTTCATTAAAATTTGATTATTTTTCAGCTCCGATGTTTTTTTTTATAGTTGCCACCCCCCGAGGGAGGTGGCAACTATAACCCCCGAAGGGTCAACCGCGCTCAAAATTTTGTATACCAGATTTCCTCTTTGACGAAGATTACGCAGAGTTCCTCGAAGAGCGTGGGAAGAAATCTCCGAAAAGCAAAAGATTTCCTGAGATCTCCTCGGATTCCCTTCTGAGTGTACACCAGATTTCCTTCGCGGTTTGCCCCTCGCCACCCCCTGAAAAGGGGTGGCATCCACCCCCTATAAATTAGCATAATAGCCCCCGTATAATATAGAAACTTTTCTTTGATTATTAAGTTGCCAAAAATGAAGAAATCCCTTTCATATGGCAATATTAGTTAAAACCTCTAGTGTTATTGTACAAGGAAGAAAAATATAGCAATACTTACCTATAAAATTAACTTATTTCAAAATATTGCGAAGAGTATTCTATAGAATTATATAAATACTTCAATAAAGCGACGACAACATTATTCACATCTAGTTATTTATTTCAGGATTATACAACTACGAAATGACGTAGGAAACAAGACGGGGGGGCATTCTATGTTCAAAAACAGAGCTATACAGATGGTAGTTAGAATGCTGAATTAATAGCTGTTTCAGAATTCAGACGATTAGTAATTACTATGTGGTTAGCAGATGCACCATTTGCTACCTGAACAATCTGTCACTTAACTGAAATTGTAGGTTTGAATAAGGATGATGGTAAATCCATCTGTTATATGTTATATCTATTTTCAAGGATAATTCGTGGTTTTCGAGAAAAATAAATATACAGGGTGATTCAAGAGAAAGTACATTAAATTCAGCTGTAGATTGGGGTGCCCCAGAGATGAAGATTTTCCTAATAAGTTTTTTTCCTACCGCGCCTCATAACCGAATTACAGCCCCTTAAAGTGGGTGCCTGGCAACCAGTTTCTCCTAATAACCTTCAAGCGGATTGACGTACGATGATCAAATTGTGGACCCGGCTCTTTATTTTGATGGGCTACATCGTGCTCATTAGAGCAAATTCGTACTGATATGCAAGATGTATCCTATACAAGGTGGTCCGGTAGTGTTCAAGGTCAAATATTTTTTTTGTCTTATGTCAAGTGATAATTTCTTCACAAATGGGAAGTTTGACGCATGAGACGTAAGCGGGTGCGGCAATCCCATGAGTAAAAAAGGACACTTAAGGATGAGTTTCGTATGTTTTTTCTACGACTGCCCTCAATTATCATATTCAAATAAATAAATTTAAAATAATAATTTCAAAACACAAATTTATAATTTGACGATTTTAAAGTGAAGATCGCGAGACAACTTAAATTGTTTTTAATGCAATCGGCTATACTTCAGAGTGAAATAATAATGTTGCTTATTTTTGCATATTTTACTTTTTCATTATTACGAAAAACAATGTATTACGATTAAAAAAGTACAGTTTTTTAAACAGTCATGGAAAAAAATTATAACATAAAATTTCATGTTATAATCTAATCAAACTTATTTGTCATTATCATTAGTAAGCACAAAACTTTACTATGAATTTTTTCAAAATTTGATTAAAATCTCTACTGTCGGCAGATTTTTGTCTAAAAGGGCATATTTTTCTGGCGCGCCGCGCCGTCTTGAAAAAAATTTAGTTCCGATTCAGATTTTTACTTATACATATATTACCGTTAGAGCTATTGGAATTATTTTTAAATAAAGAATAAAGCTTATAAAATTTTATACATAAATGTCTTGTGCATTTTCTTCGTATCTATTATGTATTATAATCTTTGGAAATACGAACATTGCATTAGATCGACATATTTCAAAAGTGTAAATATCACTTTTAGAGAACTAAACTTCATATCACTATATTGGTCATAAAATTCTGAACAATTTTCAAAATGCCCGTTGTCTATCAGTCTGTCTTTCAGTCTGACCGTCTGCCATGTTCTTGTAAGCACGATAACTTAAGAGAGACATGTCAGATTTTATTGAAAGGGCAGTAAGTCAGTGTTAGTCGAATGAAAAAAATAGATCAGTAAATATAAAGGTTATGAATCATTTTAAGAAAACCATTCGAGTGGAGAGTATTGTAACATCTTTGATGAGATTTTATAAACACAAAGATACTGCATGGTATCATCGGGATATGATTAAAATTGCAAGTGTAGCAATTAAACCAATATTCTTATCAAAGGTAATGACACTGTTCACATGCATTTTTTTTTTAAATGTTTACAGATCGTTTCTTTTTTACAAAAGCACCAGAGTTCTTCCTTTAGCTAAGAACTGTCCAAATTTCAATAAATCCGGACTTGTCTCTCTTAAGTTATCGTGCTTTCAAAAACATGACGGATGGAAAGGCAGACGAATAGTTAGACAGACGACATTTTGAAAGTTTTTTATAATTCTCCGACTAACACAATGGCACGAATTTTCTCGTCTTCACGCGATGCGACATGCTTCGGTTTTGCAAGTCGTCTTTAAACATTTGCACTGAGAAATAAGATTATCAGGTACTGAATTTTTTTACTTAAATCTAGGTAACAACAATACACCTGTTTCATGCAGGATGTATCCAAAATCTTCAAAATTAAAAGTCTCATAGGGTTTATCGAAACGCGCGGCTGGGTAAGGGCGCGCGCCCGGCTAAAAACGTCCATTTAACAATTAAAAATTTAAGCTTTAGAATGAAATAATCTGCACTTACTCTTCAGGATTTTGTTAATGAATGTTCAAAGATTACACTATTCTACAGCCTACATGTATTGGAAGTAAAAATAGCAAATTCTTAGTAACTTCGTCATGCTAAATAACAATATAAAAAGCAAAAGTTCAAATTGGATCTGGTTTTTCCAATACAGGTAATAAAGTGTAACGCAGGTATAGGGATCTACAGACGATCCAGCTGCTGGGACCTGACATTGTCGGTACGCTTTGAAGATGATTGGAATTCCAGCGGACCAGTTCACTTTTATGAATGAGTTCAAAGCATGCCGACAAGGCTGACTACCTGCCGCTGGATCGTGTGTAGACCCCTTATAAACCCTAGTTTATGGGCGGTCCTATCACAAATAACAGGTAGAATTAGAATTCTACGAAAAATAGACATACAAACTACCTACCCTTTATTTGTCACTAAAACTAATATTCATTCTTAGGTAGTCGTATTGTGGTGAATTGACTTTTGCGCATCAAAAACGTAATTTTACTCCCAAAATTAAGAAGGCGTACCTGTTGTATTTTGGTTGTACAATTGGAGATGAAGACAAAAAATGTTGCAGCAATTGTGCGAACAATCTTTGCAGTTGGCTAAGTGGAGGAGGACGTTCAATGGCTTTGCTGTGCCCATGATCTGGCGAGAACCTACAGATCATGTTACCGATTGTTATTTTTTCGTGATACCTCCTATTAGACAGGGTATTAACAAGAAAAAAAAGATGGTAATACAATACCCTAATTTACCATCTGCCATTCGCCCGGTTCTCCATAGTGATGAACTACCTATTCCTAATCCACCTCAAGAATACAGCCTTGATTCTGACGAAGAATCGGATGATAATGTAGATGATGACTTAGTCCAACCATCAACATCACAATATCCCGATTTCTCTGCCGAAGTGTCCGGTGGTGAACCACACAAAATTAATCAACGCGAATTAAGTGATCTTATAAGAGACCTTGATCTGTCCAAGGCAAAAGCGGAGCTTTTGGCATCTCGATTACAACAATGGGATTTACTACAAGAAAATGTTAAAGTTTCCATGTATCGAAGTCGTCAAAAAGATCTTATACCTTTTTTCAAAATGGAAAATTACTTGGTTGCCTGCAAGGACATTGACGGTTTAATGAGTGCTTTACACATTCCCCATGATCCTAGTAACTGGAGACTTTTTATTGACGCCTCGAAACTTAGTCTAAAAGCTGTGTTTCCACAATGGAAATAAATTGCCATCAATTCCAATCGCCCATGCTGGCCACATGAAAGAAAATTACAGTAACACGAATGTATTATTATAGAATATAACAAGTATACGTGGCAGATTTGTGCAGACTTAAAAGTGATAGCTATCCTACTTGGTATGCAGCAAGGGTATATCAAATATTGCTGTTTTCTTTGTGAGTGGGACAGTCGAGCGCGATTAGAACATTACAAAAGAAAAATTTGGCCGCCAAGACTGGGTTTTGAACCAGGAAAAAAAATGTTGCTAACATTTCATTAATTGATTCACAAAAGGTAATACTGCCACCACTCCACATAAAACTGGGGCTTATGAAAAACTTGGTAATAGCTATGGACAAAGAAGGACGTGCTTTCAGTTATTTAAAACAAACATTTCCCAGACTTAGTAATGCGAAAATTAAAGAGGGAATTTTTGTGGGTCCTCAAATCAAGAACCTTTTCAACGATGCTGAATTTGACACATTCTAGAAGGTAATGAAAAAGCTGCTTGGAATTCCTTTAAAATGGTAGCAACACACTTTCTCGGTAACAAAAAAGCCGAAAACTATAGAGACCTTGTTGGGAATCTTCTTTCTTGCTACCAGAAATTAGGATGCAATATGTCATTAAAAGTCCATTTTTTACATTCACACCTAGATTACTTCCCAGAAAACTGTGGTGCAGTAAGTGATGAGCATGGAGAGAGATTCCACCAGGATATTCAAAATATGGAAAAAAGATATCAGGGCAAATGGACTTCTGCGATGTTGGCAGACCGACTGTTGGACATGTATAAGAGATGCTCCAGAAGTAACTTATAAGAGACGGGCTAAGAAGCGCAACTAGAATAATTAATTTTCTGATTAAAGGGCTTATATTCTAATTAAATATATAGTATATAACATGTATTTGAAATATATATCAAAATGGCAAATATTTTTTCGCATGATGTAATTAATTGCTTTTTTTAATTAAAATTATACCATAATATGTGAGTTAGGTCAGTTATTAAAATTTTTAGAGCCAACAATTTTTTTTATGACTATGTTAGACGTAGCTGGGACCCAAACAATGCAAATAAGTGGTTTTGATTAACGATACAAAATAAAAGTTACAATTTTAGGTGTGTGTTATATAAGAAGCTTGGTGAACTCAAAAAATTCGTTTTGTAATATTGAAAATGGCCGTTTTCACGTTTTTTCAGACATTAAATTGTTTATAAACCTAAATTCATTCGGGTCAAAAAAGCGATTTTTACAATTTGTTAAAAAAAAAAATAGTTTAAACAAATTGGTACCAGATTTTCGCCCGGCAAACTCTTGATCCTTATTCAGCGGCATGTCCCGAACGTGAATATGCAAAAAAATCGAATGGGAAATTTTTTTCGTATGAAGGCGAGGTTTTCGAATTGTCTAATAGCTCCATCGAGTATTTAAAAGTTCTAATTCTTAAATACCATCAGATGCTTTTGACACAGCCCTGTGTGTTGTGATTCGCTAAGAAACTTCTTATATGACTGGTTCCAAATACTTCTGTTAAATACAGAATACTCTACTACACAAAAGATCTACACTTAATAGTGTAATTATTTTATAGTTGAAGTAATTTTCACGTCATTATTATTTCCATATTTTACTAGAAGTTTTCCGCTTTATACACAAATTTCTATAATTCAATTATTATCTCCTGAAGTACTAACTTCAGAAAAGTTAGGAAACTGAATATAGTTAAAAGTTTCTTTTAATTTTCTGAAGGCTGAATACATTTAAGAGATGAAAGTTTTCAGAATAAAAATCATTTATGATTATGAAAATATCATTATATTCTTAACGGTTAACGCTTAACGGTAAACTATTTTTATACTTTTTGTCATACCAAAAATTGAAGGTGAACTATTGATGTCAAATCGCTGACATATATTCCTGGAGCGGCTCAGGAAAGTAGCTGTCGTCTTTGTTAGTGAAACATTACCTGAAAATCCTGTAGGTTTACCTGGATATTTGGATCGCAGACTTAATCAATAAAACTATCATAACAAAGGCGTGCTATTTGAAAATCTCATTTATTAACTCACATCGGGGATAAAATCCGGATAATTTTCTCTAGAACGATAGATTTACGAATGAACGACGTAATCATTAAGTGAAACACTCTTATACTGCTTTTACGCCTAAACAAATAAATATTTGATTAACATAATAATAACTATAGATAACTTTTAGTACAGTAAAATTAAAAGTTGACCCGGATCAAATTTGTAACAAGCTGATTTCTTCAGGATTGTATTCTATGGCTATCCAGGAGTCTGACTGAAAATCCCAAAAAGTCCGCCGTGCAGAAATAAAGAAAAAAACGCGCCGCCATGTTGAAATTAGGCACTTTTTCCTTTAATCGGTAATAGCCCACACGGATGACACTTTAGGAAAAAAGTATACAGGCAAAATTTTGAGAGAAAGAGCTAAGTTTTATTGTGATATAATTGCATTGCAATCGGTTAAATATTAGCAGTTACAGTTGTCAAAATCACAGATGTGTATAAAAAAAGAATACTTCTTGTATTTTAATATCATAAAATGCAACAAAAGGCAACAACAATTATTAATGGTAATACTAATTAATTAAAGTAATACATTCGTAAAATAAAATCCATTCTAAAAACAAAAGAACGTAACAACAAATACAATAACAGAACTCATAAATAGTGAAAAAATAAACTATAAACTCTTTAAAAAGCATGAATAAATTAAATAAGCATAAAATACTCTCATATACGAGCTTTAACTAAAAACTAGCCTCATTCTCTGAAAGTAACACCTATGACGCATTGTCACGTAGTGATACATTAAAATAGATGATTTCAAGGAGGAAAGATAGAACTTGATAGGATGAACTTTAATATCAAACAGCTAGTGCAATAAATGAATTCAGTTATAGGCGCACCTCAGTTAATTAAATTAAGTGGTCAAAAAGTCTAGGGTATAATAGAAACAAAAATACACATGCACATAACAGTTTTAATAGATCAGCGGGCAAAAGTTGTATTCGAGTATTACATTATATTGTCTATTGGCATTACTAACAGTTTCTTACTCATACTACTTTTACTACTTACTTCTGCTAAAATATTTACAAATTTAATGGAAGAAACCCGAATCAGACAGAGGTTGGTTTTTGAATAGTCGTGATTACTATAAAATGTCTCGCTCCTAAAAATATATAAACAAAAACAATATTGCTAAATGATTATTGTACAATTAAAGATTTAATTGAGAGTCCCGCTTTTTTTTTTTTGAGGAGGGGAAACTCACACGGGCTGCCCATCCCTGGAATGTGTCCGAATGTCAGATCTTTTTTGCCCCTCGCGGGGGTCGGGCCCACTGGACCTATGGTCCGTGAAAATCCTAGTTTCGAGGTCAAAGTAATACTTTTACCAGCTTTATTAAAAAATCCAAGCTTAGCACATTTCACCTATCTTAACCGGGGATCGTAATACACAGCTGTGTCCTTTTAAATTGAAGTTTTCAACTATCCCTATCTAAAATGTTCTGTTCTTTCTGACAGTCTCCTCTTGTTTAATGTGACACGATTCTCTTTGAACGACAATCTTGAAATCGCTGATAAGGTCATTTCGTCTGGATTTTTCAGGTTGGAATGTTGAATCGCTGCAGTGGCATCGTTTTCTATATACGAGAATTCATCTTCCGCATTGCATATTTTTAACAAGTTGAAAATAGCCTTTATCTACAATCCACATTTAAACAGGCTTTTTTGCTCACATTTTGAAAGCGCAAAGTTGAAGTTTGCCGAGGAGCTGTGAATAATATCACTTTGCCGCTCGTCTCTCATGACAACCGAGCGGCAAAGTAATTGTACGCGCGCCCGAGTGCACCTGTCCTTACACATGTTTGATCGGAACATTGACGATGTATTTTTATGAAATAATAATGTCCCAAAACTGTTGTTAATATTTTGAGAGCTGATGTAACAGTAACAATTATTTATAATAATTAATAAAATTTAAATAAATTGGCAGAGATTATGTTTTGTTCGTCTGTTGATTTTGATCACATATGCAAGGCATACTCATAAATGTTTATGATCGCCGTTTGTAGACAAAATTCAACTTAATTATTTCTTTTATTTTGATATTTTCAAATGATCGTAGATACAATAATGTGTGTAATTCGAGCGCAGTGTCATTGTCGCTCCTGAGTGTTTGTCAACTTACACTATCGAACGACAATGAGGCACTTTGCGCTCTTAATACGCAAATAGCTATTTTCTAGCTTTTCTATACTTTACGGTACCTATAACATTGGTGTCTAATTTATAAATGTACGTATTTTAACAATGTCATACAAAAAGAACTGTCACTGTAATTCTGAAAAAAGTGAAAGTGAAAAGAGTATATTTTTGGCACAGTGTGTGCCATGCCTGATTTCACGCCGTGTGCCAAAAACAGTAACATTTTGCACTTGTTGCGTAAATAGTTATTGTAACAGTTCAGTCAGTCTTGTTTTTATGAAGTTCACTATACTGAATAATTGCGAAATACTGAATTACACTGAAAGAGGAAACATCTTAACGCATATTTTCAAGCTAATGTCATATGATACATTCATCGACAGGAAAAAACTACTCTATATTCAATTCTCCCTATTTTTCAAAAAATAAAAGGCTATTCGATTATGTTAGAGGAAACACTTTGAATTTAAAACTCGCCCTGTATATATTTATCATCTAGAGAAGCAATGAAAAAAAAACACATTTATTTTTAAATTGAATTATTGAAATGGAAATGTAACGTGCACTTAAAAAATAAAGACGATGGAAATTTGCCTGAATTTGAAGCATCCGAATCATGTGAGATGCGGAAGCCAGAGCCATTCAGACGCAACGACGCCTTTATGTGCCGTCAGCTTCATAAATGCACGATAATAATTGGTATACATGAATATTTTATGATTTTCTGTTGCATAAATATGAGAAAAGTGTATAATATAAAAAATATAATTTAACTGCCTCACGCAGTATAAGGCTTCATTATTTTAGGAAAAAACCGCTGCCCAAGGAATCACTACTTCCACATCCAGATTTTTTATCCAAGTCACTCACAACGAAAAAATTTTGTATGTGGAAATAATTGTTTATGGAACATTAATAATATAATATTTGAAATCCTCTACCCCAAAAACCCATAAAATGATACCCCACATCGGTAGCGGGGTGGGGGTGGTGATAGGGGGTGGTAGTGGGGGTGGATGAAGTAAAAAAACATTTCGAGGTTTCTGGTTCTTGTACACACCTTAAATCACAATTTTTTTTCATCCCCTTGAATATTGGTAATGGTATTGGTATTGGGTGGTAATGGGGGTGGCTAATGCCAAAATTTTTTTTGAGACCTCAGCTTCTCTTGTATATACTAAATACCAATTTTATGGACTCTTACCTGCTTGATTTACCTATTTTCCCCAAATTTACCCCAATTTACCCCCCAACCCTTCGACGGAACAAGATGAAAATATAATCTAGTTCTAGATCTCGTTAAAGTACATATGTGTACCAAATTTTAAGTCAATATCTCAAACGATTCCAGAGTAATCGTGCGCACAAAAAAAGTTATTTTATTATTATTTATTATATATATTATTTTTTTTCGCTCAAACTTAAAATCTCAACGTTTCGTGACATTCTAAGTCTATTTGAACAATAAAAATTTTTAAAAATTTTTTTGTCGTTACTATACTTCCACTGGATGTGGAAGTAAAACTGAGCGATGATAGCTTAGTTGGTCGAAACTTGCCAGAAATCATTGATCTTTTCGCCATGGGTTCGATTCCTACTAACAGTAGAAAAATCTAAGGATTTGGTATACCGGAGGTGTTTGTGAATGTAAAGTGAAAGGTAGTGTAGTGAAGTTTGGTAGGCAAAAAAGGCATGTAAAAATCCTAATTGTTGGTAACCTGGGCGACTTTTTTGGCCTATTCGTGGTAAAGTGTAAAAGCCATCTTTTTTACTAATTTTGGGGTGCTGAAAACGATTCCGTCATCCGTTTTGGCCAAAAATATCGGGAACACATTAAAAATCAACCCTTATCTGAGGGTGACATTGGAATTGATATTAGTCTAAATACTAAGTTTCGATAACTAAGTAAAAAAAGAAGTAAAAAAACCAAATGTATCCCCTCAACCCTCCTCGCAGTCCCTCACCACCTTTGAGAAGGATATAAGCTACTATAAATACTATATAGTTATTTACATATTTTTTAAAAACCAGAACCATTGAGTGGTTTCTATTATAATATAATAACCTGATTACTTCTGAGTACACTCATACGTCTTCTCACCCTAAAAGGGGTGAGAAGACGATCAATATCCCTAAAAGGGATATTGATCGATTTTAATTACAAAAAAAATCCTAATACTCAGTTCGATGTTTTTTAATTATATTAAGGTGACTTAGCCAATTCAGATCACTCCTGAATATTTCTTATCCCTCTTAGGAGGGGGTGTCAGTATCCCCTTTAAAAAATGTTGCTTGATTTTTATAGTAAAACATTATTTAAACAATTTTTGTTTGCTAGAATTAGAATCTTTTTTCATTTTATTGTCCCCTAAATGGTGATTTTAACCTTTATTGGATCGGATAGGAGTTGTTTGGGTGCCATAAAGTGAAGATTCTCATTTTCCCAACCAAAAGTCATTTAAATAATTAAAGATTTTTTTAATATAAAAAACAAGTAATATTTTCTGGATAGTGATGTGCACATCGTACACCCCAACCCCAAAATCGTGAGAAATATTTGGGGGGTGAGAAATATTCATCTGAATTGACAAAATCGCCTTATTATGATAAAAAACCATCAAACTGGATGATTAGGAACTTCTTTTGCAATTAAAACTAATAAAAAATCCACCACCTTATGGGCTCATTTATCACTTTCTTTTACTTCCACGTCCAGTGGAAGTATAGTAACGACAAAAAAATTTTTATTGTCCAAATAGGCTTAAAATGTCATGAAACGTCGAGATTTTAAGTTTGAGCGAAAAAAAAATTTCTGTCTGTCGGTCTGTCTGTCTGTCTGTAACTTTTTTTTGTGCGCACGTTTACTCTGGAACCGTTTGAGATATTGACTTGAAATTTGGTACACAAATGTACTTTAACGAGATCTAGAACTAGATTATATTTTCATCTTGTTCCGTCGAAGGGTTGGGGGGTAAATAGGGGTAAATTTGGGGTAAATGGGTAAATCAAGCAGGTAAGAGTCCATGAAATTGGTATTTAGTATATACAAGAGAAGCTGAGGTCTCAAAAAAATTTTTGGCATTAGCCACCCCAATTACCACCCCCACCTCCTTATTAAAGGGGATGAAAAAAAAATGTGATTTAGTGCATGTACAGGAACCAGAAACCTCAAAATATTTTTATACTTCATCCACCCCCCCCCACTACCACCCCCCTATCACCACCCCCACCCCACTACCGATGTGGGGTATCGTTTTATGGGTAGAGGATTTCAAATATTATATTATTAAAGTTCCATAAACAATTATTTTCACATACAAAGTTTTTTCGTTGTGAGTGACTTGGATAGAGAATATGGATGTGGAAGTAGTGATTCCTTGGGCAGCGGTTTTTATTTGATTATCTGAAAGATCTTATCATTTTAAGACCCTGTGCAAAAAACTAGAATTTTGTGAGACCTATAAATCGTCTAAAAAAAAAATCATAAAAATGGACCGCACCGCCTTGTCGAGTATCGGCCGTGACGTCACTTGATAGGAACCCGCTAACCGAAGCGGCTAGCTGCAGCGCGTTATTATAGTTTCACAATATTACAAATCGTTAACTTAAGCAGTGTGTTCTGAAACTTATGCGTCTTTGTGAAGAATTTCAGTTTATCAACTATTTTCACCGATTTATATTACTATCCTCTGACGTCACGATGTTGATCGCACCGTGCTCTTTAAAAGTCGTATATTTCGAAAACTACATATCGGATTCATCTGAAATTTTCAATATCGTCTAATTTTAAGTAATACTTTATCCACAAGAAGTAACAACTACTAAACGGGGAAACGTTTTCTTAAAAATAAATAAATAACAGTATATTAGATATTATAACTTACACCGTTCTTTTAAAAAATTTTTATTGTTCAAATAAGCTTAGAATGTCATGAAACGTCGAGATTTCAAGTTTGAGCGAAAAAATTTTTCTGTCTGTCGGTCTGACTGTCGGTTTGTAACTTTTTTTGTGCGCACGTTTACTCTGGAACCGTTTGAGATATTGATTTGAAATTTGGTACACATATGTACTTCAACGAGATCTAGAACTAGATTATATTTTCATCTTGTTCCGTCGAAGGGTTGGGGGGTAAAGTGGGGTAAATTTGGAGTAAATAGGTAAATCAAGCAGGTAAAAGTTCATAAAATTGATATTTAGTATAGACAAGAGAAGCTAAGGTCTCAAAAAAAATTTTGGCATTAGCCACCCCCATTACCACCATTATTAAAGGGGATGGAAAAAAAATGTGATTTAGTGTGTGTACAAGAACCAGAAACCTCAAAATATTTTTTTACTTTGTCCACCCCCCACTCCCACCCCCTGTCACCCCACTACCGATGTGGGTAATCGTTTTATGGGTTTTTGGGGTAGAGGATTTCAAATATGATATTATTAAAGTTCCATAAACAATTATTTCCAGATTCAAAATTTTTTCGTTGTGTGACTTGGATAGAAAATCCGGATGTGGAAGTAGTGATTCCTTGGGCAGCGGTTTTTTTCAATTATATTTCACAATTTTCTCCTTCAACAATTACATAACATAAGTTGATGTTTAGAGAACATGATCTGTTATAAGAGCACGTATATTAATAATGTGAAAAATTATTCACCTATTTGAGTTGTTTAGTAATAAACTCCGCGAAACAATTTGTAATTTTAATGGGCAACACTTTAATGGTTGTTATTATAAATAATACTAGTAATGCAAAATAAATTTTTACTATGTATTATTCGAACGTAGCAATAGGTATGTCCAAAACCTATGTCCTCATGTAAGTCCCCAAATATTTCTTCAATGACGCTCCAGGTTTATTATAAAATGTATTGTTTGATCCATCTACTTCTCATCTGAGCAGTTGCTGCTCTGTGTGCCTATTTACATTAGTTGGTTTCACCTTCTTGGCTAATGTCTCGTTTATCTTTATACAAATATCTATAACTAGGACTTTATTTCCTGTGGATATGGTTACAATAAATAAACAAATAAACAAACAAACAAATGTTTCATGTGACTCATTAGGCTGATAGAAATACAACGTATGTGTGTTGCATTTCAGAACATAAACGTACATATGCCTTACTTTTTACCAGTGTACTGTATATGAATCACTTCACAGATTACACTAAACATTAATGTATTAACTTAGTTATTGATGCACGTCTAACTCGCACAGCACAAGAAAACGAAGTGAGGTCCGATAGCTCATCTGGTAAATATCTGAGAGGCGATGGGAGAAAAAAACTTACTTTAAACGTTGTTACTCGATCGCTCAAGAGACGGAAACTACCTGTATTATGTAATTGCTGAAGGAGAAAATTGTGAAATATAATGGAATGGCGTTAGGTATTTTCGCTGTAACTGATACCAAATCTGATGTCAAAAGTTAAAGTTAAATCAAATGTTTCTGCCATAATTTCAAAATTTTTGCGGATTTACATGAAATTTTATCGACGCCCGGATAATTTGAATTAACTCCTTAATTCTAATATAGATATTGAGGTCGGTGTAAAAACGAACAAATAAGGGAATCAAACGTATTTTTAACCGACTTCAAGATCGATACTAGGATTATATCAATTAACCAGGCAACGACAAAATTTTATTTCATAATTTTTAATGACTTTTTATGAAAATTTCGTCTGTTCCTCATAATGTGAATATAAAATGCAGTTGCAAGAACCGAAACACTTCGTGCTTGGTGCTTGGTGCTTGATGCCTGACAATATAGATGCAAAATAGGTAACACAAGCAGAGTCGGACTGGACAGAGGGACTAGGAGTCCAGAGATTCCGGGGCCAAACCGCGAAATAGATTTAAAAACATAAATTTATTAATTTTACAAAATTAAAATTATAATCGTAATTTTTTTTAATAAAAATTCACTACAACTAAAAGTGTTGAGGTACATAGGATTCAGATTGCAGGTTTTGAAAAATCAAGTGATAATTCGACCTATCGAACATAGCAAATAATTTAGCAATAAATGTTCTAGGATTAAACAAGCTAAAAACGTACTCTTCGCCAATTTACTGAGCTTTTTATATAGAATTGAAGACCTAAGTGTTATGTCACACTTTTGAAGTTTTGAGTAAATTAAACAAAACGGTTTTGAGTTGGAACTTATTTATTTTGTCTTCGATTCAAATGAATAATACCTCATAAAATAGATAATTTTGGGTTATGTTCTTTTGTTTACACTAATATTAAAGAACATCAAGCTGTTATGAAACTAGATTTTTCTGTCCAAAACTGTGTACATCCACTAAAATTACTGGTTGTATGTATGACATGGCGCCTTTATAATTAAAAAGTTTCTATAAAATATTACAAATTTAGAATTCACCGTTTATTGGGTGTTAAATCTATATCAGGAGTGTTCAAAAATTGCATAAAGTAAATTTTTTAAAAAATGCGACATAACACCTTTATCCACTTAGGTCTTCAATTGTTACACATTCTATAGGATACTCTTCGCAGTTTTCTTGTACATAATGTTAGTTTTTGGACATCCTAAATTTTATGATACCATCTTTGTTGAGAAAAAAATTATATGAAAAAAAATATCCAACCTGTGTGGGATTCGAACACGGGACCTTTGGATTGCCAAATGTTAGTTTTTAGACATCCTAAATGTTGTGATATCATCTTTGTTGTGAAAAAAATTAAATGAAAAAAAAAAATAAAAATGAAAAAAAAAAATAACCAACCCATGGGATTCGAACACGAGACTTTTGTATTGCAACGCAAAGCAAAAATCAAATCAAACAATACTTTATTTAAATTAAATTATAAATGTGTCTTCCCGGACACTGTCCCGGAGCCAGCCAGACATACACGGCGCGCAGCGCCGTGGTGAGTGTAAGGCTGGGCGGCGCAGGTCCGGTTTGACTAAACAATAGTTAGTGAGGGGGTTAGAGCTCCTGTTTAAAAGGTATAAACTTAAAACTAACAATAACTTTTAAAAAACATGATATATGAAAATATCTAAAAATAACTAAAATAGCACAATAAAATTATCGATTTCGCGCACAACACGAGCGCGAAAACTTTGAAATTTTGGTTGCTGGCACGGGAAAACAAAACTCAACGAAAAAACCCGTTCGAAGCAATTCCACCCTGGTGGTCTTCCTGCCAGGAAAATGTGGTGAAATGAAAGTTAAGGATTAAAAGAGTTAGGATTTTTATAAATTTATCGGCCTAAATGGAATTTGGAGACAAAAATGGACGAAAGAACAGAAAAGGATGAACGAGAACAAAATAAACAGAGAGGGAATAGAAAAATATTAAAGATGTAAGGAGAGAAAGGACAAAGTTTAGGATAGTGATAAGTTGTAGTAGTGGAAAGTTTGGCTAAGGGAGTTGCCGGAAAATAGGCAACGTCTGGTATGGTAGGGGGTGTCTTATATCGAAAAGTATGGCATTATGCTGTCTAATTCGGGTTATGTTGCGGGTAAGCGGACTATCGCCCAGTTTGAATTGATAGAATTTCTGGGAGATTTCTTGGACGTAGTCCGCTAGTGGGATTATGTCGTGACATCGTGCGTATAAATCTCTGAGGGAGGTGTACCTTTCTGAACCAGAGATGAGGCGCATAAATTTGTGTTCTAACACTTTAAGTTTTCTCATTGTCGTGGCCGATATGCTGCACCACATCGGCGCCGCGTATGTGATTGTCGGCCTGATCACCATTGTGTACAACAGTTTTTTATTTTGTCGGTTAAGTCCGCTACCCCTGGCCAGGAGCGGGTACAGACTCCTGGAGATGAAGTAGACCTTACGTATAGTCTCGTTAATGTGGGTGTTAAACGTCGGTCGTTTGTCCAAGTTAACCCCCAAATACTTCACTCACCGTTTGATTGGAATGTGTTGACCCCCGATCGAAATTGGTGTTAGAATTCGGTTCTCTGTGAACCGGCGCGTGAAGAGTATCGACTCGGACTTCTCGGCGTTGATCCGAATCTTCCACTTGCCGTAATATGCCGTGGCACGAGCCATGTGCGCTTTCAGTAGCATGTTAGCTGCTTGTGCAACGCAAAGCTTTAGCCGCTGCGCCACCACCTATTGCTACGAAAATTGATTGTCTGTGATATATATCGTTCAACAATTATACATATTTCAATTCGTACTTCTATGAAATATATAATTAGTAAAATTCATAAACAAAAAAAAATGTATTATGAAAATAATATTTCGCAAGATTTCCATTTTAGTACAAGCGACAAAACTTAAGAGAATATATATTTTTTTAATTAAATAATTAATAACTTTGTTATTTACTAATCGATTTTCTTCAAAAACAATAGGGTTCTTCCTCTGGCTAACACTAACTGACTTTCCAAATTTCAATACAATCGGACTTTTCTTTCTTAAGTTATCGTGCTTACAAGAAACGTGACGGATGGACGGACAGACGGACATTGTGAAAATTGTTCAAAATTCGTTCACTAACACAATGCTATGAAATTTTTTTCTTTACGAGCGATATTTACGATTTTAGAAATGTGCCGATCAAATACAATATACTCTTCGTTTTTGCGAAGAGTATAAAAAGGAACTTATAGAATTTACCACTATTTTTAAAACTACTGAAAATATCGTTGCCACTAAACGGTTCTTTAACAAAAAAGATGTCAGTTTTTTCAAATCTTTACGTCACACATAAATACATATTAACCCTCTCATGTACCCAGGTTGCATGTGAAAGGTCATTTTCTTTATTCAAAATTATTAAAACCAGGTTAAGTTCTCTTCTTGGACAGGAGTTGTTAAAGTCATTAATGTTATTAAATATTGAAACAGATATTTTCCAACAAATTAACCCCGAAGAGATTATTGACAAACTTGCAAGAACTAGCTGCACTTTTTTTAAATTGCTAACGGAATAAGTTTTTTTTTTAGTTATTTACGCTTAGTCTTCAAGTTTTAAGTACCTGTTACCTGTATTTTTTTGTATGTTAAACCACTAGCAATGTATGTAAATTGCTAATAGAATTATTTTTATTTACCTATGTTTTAAAAGTAAAAATTTTATTTGAACGAAAAATTAAACTGTTTCTGTTTTTTCACTGTTGAAACATGTAGGTACGTTGATACGTAGTGCAGAACTTATTGTTAATGTATTTTTCTGACTCATTTCTAGTTCCTTTGTTCCTTATAAGGGTTTTGTAGTTTGTTTTCTTTTTAAGGATAAAGGTTTTGTTTAAAGCTTTTATTTGCCTAATTAACGTTTGCAACATATATTTTCTTTCTGTTTATCTTACCTTTTTCGTTGTTTTATCTAGATGTATGATAATATTTTTTAGTGCCTAATAAAAATATATTCATATTATTTTAAATCAGTTTTTTATTGTATTGTAATCAATTTTAAATAAAAACTCCTAATACTTTATAAGTATCTTTTATCGCGTTTAGCGCAGCTAAAATAGCTTTTTCTCTGTGGCGGGGCCAAAACTGGACACCGGTACTTAATCGAGCCAGTCTGACTCTGAACACAAGTTACTCACATGTTGCTATTAATTTGAACACAAATCATAATTTATGGTTGATGTATGCTACTAAACACACGAGGGTATGACGCTACAGAAAAATCCAAACTATTTTAGAAATAGAAAAATATTGTTTGGGCATATCATACACTGTGTGTAGTGGCGGGCTGGGCATAGGGAGTTAGAATTGCAACATCGCGTGTGCCAGCTGGCTGAAATGAAATAACTGAGAACGGGAATGCTTCAGTGGTCTAACGCCGACTCTTTAATCTATGCCGCCGACGCACAGTGGGGCAAATAGCTCATTTTCTGGACAAGCGATAATTCCCAAGCCTGGAATTAACGAAATTTAAATTTTTTTTTTTTTTTAACTTTTCGTTATAAAATTGCCTTTAATTCTATCGAGCCCGAATTTTGAAATTTCAAAATTAAAGGACTTAAATTGTTACTTGAGGGATTTTTTTGGTTTCTAATCTCATTTCTGATCCCCAAATTTTGCGATTCAAAAAACCAAGATAGCGGATCCAATATGGCGGCCATAATATTTTTTTAAATGAAATGTATACGCACAAACTGTTAAAAATTGTTACTTAGGACTTTTAAGGGTTTCTGATCGAGAATCTGAAATCTAAATTACGTAATATCGTAATCCAAAATGGCGAATCCAATATGGCGGCCATAATATTTTTTTAATTGACATATAAATGCGCAAATTGTTAGGGGTTTTAGAGATTGCTGATCATGAACCTGTAGTCCAAATTACGTAATATCGAAATTCAAGATGGCGGATCCAATATGGTGTCCGTAAGTTAAAAAAGAATGACAAATCAAGAAGGAAACTGTTAAAATTTGTTTTTCGGGGGTTTCGCAGTTTGCTAATCTCGTTTCGGATATTAAAATTTCCATATTTTGCAAACCAGATAATTAAATTCAATATGGCTGCCATAAATTTTTAAAAAATTATGATGTACATGTGAAAATAGTTAAAAATTGTTACTTGCAGGTTTTTGCGATTGCTGACTACGCATTCGTAATTTCGAATTCTAAGATGGCAGATTCGAATATGCCATCTTATAAAAAAATGAGATAACCAATCAAAAATGTTGACATCTTTAAACCTAATTTTTAATAATTTGCGTTTGTACATTTCATTTAAAAAGATATTATGGCCGCCATATTGAATCCGCCATCTTGGATTACGATATTACATAATTTAGACTTCATATTCATGGTCAGAAACCCTTAAAAGCCCTAAGTAACAATTTTTATCAATTTGCGCATGTACATCTCATTTAAAAATATATTATGGCCGCCATATTGGATCCGACATCTTGGATTTCGATATTACGTAATTTGGACTTCAGATTCGTGATTAGCAATCTCTAAAACCCCCAAGTAACAATTTTTAACAATTTGCGCATTTACATGTCAATTAAAAAAATATTATGGCCGCCATATTGGATTCGCCATTTTAGATTACGATATTACGTAATTCAGATTTCAGATTCTCGATCAGAAACCCTTAAAAGTCCTAAGTAACAATTTTTAACAGTTTGTGCATGTACATTTCATTTAAAAAAATATTATGGCCGTCATATTGGATCCGCTATCTTGGTTTTTTGAATCGCAAAATTCGGGGATCAGAAATGAGATTAGAAACCAAAAAGACCCCCCAAGTAACAATTTTTTATAATTTTAAACAATCTTTTGATAAAATTTTAATTTACTTTCAAAATTTAAGTCCTTTAATTTTGAAATTTCAAAATTCGGGCTCGATAGAATTAAAGACAATTTTATAACGAAGAGTTTAAAAAAAAAATTTAAATTTCATTAATTCCAAGCTTGGGAATTATCGCTTGTCCAAAAAATGAGCTAGTCATATCTCTCGCGCTACGTGGAGAACATGCCCAGTCCGCAATTACACGCACTGTATTAAGGCGCCGTGTAACGGCGTCAATACAGCGTCAATACGGTACGTAGTTCATTCAGATTTGTGATGCATTTGGCTGTATACTTTGGTCCGTGCAAGTTTACCGACATCCGATGCCCCTAATAGCGAACCACCCCCGTCAGACGGCGTGTGGTTCGTGGTTCGTCGGGCCAGGTTTAACGAACCACGCGCCGTGTAACGGCGTCTTGAAT
Organism: Rutpela maculata; assembly: GCA_936432065.2. NCBI lineage: Eukaryota > Metazoa > Arthropoda > Insecta > Coleoptera > Cerambycidae > Rutpela > Rutpela maculata. The sequence goes on from OW386285.2 coordinate 50,007,401, forward strand.
TGATGGTGCCAATACGGTACGTAGTTCATTCAGATTTGTGACGCATTTGGTTGTACGCACCACGAACCGCGAACTAATAGCGAACCACCCTTGTCAGACGGCGTGTGGTTTGTGGTTCGTCGGGACTGGTTCGGCGAACCACGCGCCGTGAAACGGCGCCTTAATAAACATATCTGGTTATGATCTTGAGAGACTAAAGCATTACATGTGGGAGCATGTTTACAATGTGAGACACGTTTTATGATGCGGGTTAAAGCGTGTTGTATTGCGAGAATGCGTGGTTATGCTGTCTATCGTGTACTGGGTTCGATTCCCAGCTATGACACTGGCAATGTCAGTGGGTAATGTACGATGTCTGCATCATTTTAAAAGGACAGCATTGGCTTCGGATTTGGGAATTGGATTAGTGATAAAATACATATTTTGTCGGAATTGCATTGAAATTGGTAGCTGGGTATTTTTACAGTTTTACATAAAATAATTCCATGCATGGAGATTTCAGGATTATTCTGATGAGCCTTTTTGAAGGCGGTTCAACATTTAAAACAGAATCAAAGTACAAACACTAAAAGTAATCTACCTACTCGGTATATTATTTATCTCATTTTATTTCAAGATGCAATTTCTATCAAATTTATTTAGTAAAATGTAAATCAGTTAAAGATAATTTGTAAAATAAAGGTACGTATTGCATCTATAAAAGCAGTCGCAATTGATTAAAATAATATTCTAGACGTCTCATCTCTCCGTCTTGTTATTATCAGCTTGGGAGTACCCACGCTGTTAATAACGACATAGGGGATTGCTCTCATTTTTAACCACGTCACATCAATCTCATTTATTTTACTACGTGAATCATATTGCAGAACATTTTTATTCAGTATTAAAAAAATAATTCACATCTTACACTTCGAAATGTTTGACAGTTGACGTACCCATAATAATAGGTACTTGTAAGGTTTAGTTAGCTGTATTTAATAAAAAAATAAATATTTAAATGTTAAATATAAATATAAACAAAATAAAAATATGCTTAACAAAACAATAAAACATAAAAAATTAGAACACAAAACTTCAAATGCAAACAAAAACTCTAGACTAAATTTCAAATTTTCAAATATAATAGCAGAAATTCAAACGAAACGTCGCAGAAATATTGACATCACGCATAATGAAGATAACTTGCTAAAAGATGATCAAGAAAAATCCAATATATTTAATTACTTATTTTATTATAAATATAAGTTCTGAAATAAGAAATAGAATACCTAAAATAAACAAAGAATTTTCACAAAAACAAATAACAGAACAATTCAGTGTATTTAACACATTTACTGAGAATGAGTATTATACATATTGGTAGGTAAAAAATAATTCAGCTCCTGGCGAAGATGGAATGTCATCGATATTTATAAAAAAAAGTCTACAGAAATATCTTGAAACCCTTGAAACATTTAATTCATTTAGCTTTTTCTTCCTTTAAAAACCGCTGGCTAAGGAATCGCTACTTCCACATTCAGGTTTCCTATGCAAGTCTCCTGCAACGAAAAACATTTTGATACTATATTTTCACTCCACTATGTGGAAATAGTTGTTCATAGAACAAAAATAATATAATATTTCTAACCCAAAAACGCATTAAACGATATTCCACATCGTTAGTGGGGGTGGCTAATGCAAAAAAAAATGAGGCATTTGGTTCTTGTACACACACTAAATCACAATTTTATATTTTACCCCCCTTGATAATGGGGTGGGGTGGTAATAGTAGTGCTAGTGGGGGTGGCTGATCTCAAAAAATTTTGAGGCCTTGGCTTCTCATAAATACACTAAATCTCAGTTTTATGGACTCCTGCTTGCTTTACCTATTTACCTCCATTTATCCTCTAACCTGTAGATGAAATAAGATCAAAATAGGTATAATTTAGATTTCGTTATAATACATACGTGTACCAAATTTCAAATCAACATCATACAGCTTTCCAGAGTAATCGTGCGAACAAAAAAGTTACAGGTAGACCGACAGACAGATTATTTTTTGCTCAAACTTAAAGTCTCGACATTTAAAGCCTATTTAAATATTTTTATACCATGACCACATTTCCACTCCATTTAGTATTCTTTTTATAAACAGAATACATATTGTTTCTGTTCTTATTTTATCATTTAAAAGCGAATTCGTTAAAATTTTTATAGTGTACTACTACTTTGACTAACTTTTTGTCCTCTTTTTCCGTAGGTTAGACTTGGAATAACTAAAAAAAAAGAAAAATAAATAAATAAAAAGATATATAAAAAATAAATAGAAAAAAAATAAGTAAATCGTTTAATATACCAGTAAAGCTATGTAGATTTTATATATTTTATATTAGTGTGAGTCTATTTTTATGCTTCAGTATCTGTGTTTTGTGATTTTCAGATATTGTTTTCACTATAAGAGAGGTGTTTCGATATTGTTACTTTGGGTTAAGTTCTAGGATAGGTCAGTCCAGATTACGGCATCTTGCTGTAATTTGGCTCGAGGTTAAGTGGAAGAGCAGGATTTCGTAGCTTATTAAGCTACGAAGAACTGAACTTCGCCTCTTAAGCTAACTAACGTAATATATCAATTTATTTGTGTACACTATTTTGTTATAACTTTATTGTAATTGCTAATTGCTTAATAAAGAAAATATTATTATTATTATTATTATTTTCGCGTGCGCGATGCTGGACAGTTCTCCCGTGTCTCCGACATTCTCACGGGAGAAGCGCCAGCGAATTATCCACAGCCCGCAGGGGTTAGTGACTGTAGATTCCAGATTCGTGTGCCCTAAGAAGACGGAGGGACCCCAGGATAACTGCCTTCTGCATTTGGCCTGCCAACCACTCGGCTGACTTTTGGCAGGCTGGTATGGCCTTTAATTCCGAGTGCAGCGTAGGCCTCATTCCACCAAGTACACCGATTATCAGGACGATCATCTTGACCGAGTAGTCTGGGTATAGCACTCGGAGCTCATACCGGAGATCTCTGTATTTAGTCGGTTTTTCCCCCTCCTTCAAGATGATGTTTGTCTCGGCAGGTGCCGAGAACTCGATGACATACATCATCTTGGTTTGGTGGTCGAGGAGGACTATGTCAGGCTTGTTTGCCTGAATTTGCCTGACCGTCGGAAACGAGTAGTTCCAATATATTCTGCACTTCTCGTTCTCGACAACGGACTCGATCTCTCCGGGGACGTAACGCAGCACTGGTGTTTGGTCTATTTCGTACGAGTGCCGAAGGTGGTAGTACAGCACTCGTAGAGCCGCGTTATGCCTATGGATGTAGGCCGAAGTCGCATATACCGTACATGCAGATAGTAAGTGCATGAGCGACTCCGGCGCCTGACGTCAGGTCCTACAATTAATGTCAGGGACCTCCACACCCATAACGCGACTGCGGTAGACCAAGGTGTTAATAACACCATCTTGACAGGCCACAATGAATCCTTCGGTCTCCGACTTTAGCCCTGCTGACCGTAAGAAAGCGAAGGTCAGCTTTGTCGATAAACCCAGCGTCTCTATGTTGTTATAGAATACGCCGTGCATGGGTTTATCGACGTGCTGCCTGAGCAGATTTCTTTGCTCGGCAGCTTTAATTTGGGCTATCAGACGATTTGGCGTAAGCTCAGTTACTGATTCTAGTTCAGCACCTCGCCGGCCTCCTCGCCTGAAATCGAATACGAGACCGAGATCATCTGCGGCCTTACGTGCTGCCTTGAATAAAAATGCGCCAACTCCTGCAGTTTTATGATCTCTCACAAACCGCAGGAGTGGGTCCGAGCTCCTGAGGACGTTGCATGCCACACTCAGCGCTACTCTGCCATGCGCACACTCCAGACTCAAGAGTCCTCGGCCCCCCGTTGGCGTGGGAGGTACACTCGAGGAACGGACGACCTAGAATGGATGCTCCTGTGAATATGCATCATCTTGCGGGTATCCCTATCCAATTGGCGCAACTCATCTAGTGTCCACTTAACTACTCCGAAGGAGTAGAGCAGAATCGGAACGACAAGCATATTAGTTGCAGGCACCTTGTTCTTTCCCGGAAGTTCAGAAGACCAAATCTTTCGGAGCCGGTGTCTGCACTTGCCGCGGAGAGTATCCTTAACTTGTTTCACGTCCTGGATGTGATGTTGTTCCACACCCAGGTACGTGTAGGTCTCTCCGGCATCCAGATGTCGTAGGATGCTTCCGTCTGCGAGCTGCGCATCTTCAAGGAATATCCCGCTTCGTCCTCTCTTGAGGTGGACGACTGCACACTTGTCCAGCCCGAATTCCATGCCAATGGCCCGCGTATACTCCTGGACCACCCTTAGAGAGTTCGCACTCTCCGGAGGCATAAAGTTTTAGGTTATCCATATAAAATAGATGCCTCCGATTGCTGGGTGGACCACATTGGTATCCGCAGGTTTGGCGGAGCCTGACAGATAACGGCAGCAGTGAGATGCAAAATAGGAGAGGACTCAGGGAGTCACCCTGGAAAACTCCTCTCCTAAAAGTTACCACCTCTGTCGATACCCGCTGAACACCAGATGTTATGGTGAAGCGGGTTCTCCAGAGTAGCATCAGTTGTTCAACGCATCTCACTAGTGGGGCAGGTACCACAAGGCATTGCAGCAAGTGTAATAGTAGTGCATGAGATGTTGTATCAAATGCCTTGCGGTAATCGATCCACGCCATTGATATATTACGCTTGTATTGCACAGAATCCTGTGTAATACAGCGGTCTATCAATAGGTTCTCTTTGCAGCCTGCTACACCTTTCTTGCCACCACGCTGTTCGTGTATCTATCTATCTATCTATTATTATTATTACGATGTGGATGTGGAAGGGATTCCTGCAGATTGGAAATCCTCTGTTGTCACATCGTTATTCAAAGCGTGAAATTCGGACTAATTAATAAACTATCTGCCATAGTTAATTTTGCTAAAATATTCAAAATTACAGATATGTTTAAGAAATAGTTTATTGTTTTATTAGGAGTAAAAGCTAAATATTTTTGTGATGAGTCTGTAGGTTTTTACAGACGAGTCACAACAAGTGGCTTTTACTCCGAATAAAACATGCTATTTTTTCTTCAAGCGTCGATTAGCTATAAAAAAAATAAACATAAAAAATCTCGAATTTCACCACCAACAACGCATTGTGTTAATATCGCATGGCAGGCGTATTAAATAAAATACGCGCTGCTATGAATATTACTTTTTCTGCCGTTCACAGCGTCAGAAAAAGTATTTTTACCTCCGTTGTTAAAGGCAACGCACAAGCCTTCTAAAAAGTCAAACTTCAATGTCAGGAAATGAGTTAAGAAATGTCATGTTTTTCTGACGTTTGAAGAAAAATAATTGTTTTCTGCATTCTTTCCACGTTTGTTTAAAATACCCTCGCCCCTCTTTAGACCAGGCAAATCTCAGTGTAAAATGGGTTTGGCGTGAACTATTTGGGGACAGTTATTTGTTTATCGCAAAGGATAGCTCTATTAATGTAGGATAAGTACATAAAGTCGCAAAAAATCCCGACGTGAGCTAAAGCCGCCATTTAGAAAAAATGACCGCCAGAGACATTTTCTTTAAAATCATATATCTTAGTAACCGTTGCTCCGATTTTAGATTTCTTTTTGTTCTATTCCTCACTTCACATTTTACAGAAAGTATGATTACATATTTTACGATAAATTAAACGATAAACTTAGGAAATTAAAAAATAATTTAAATATTACGGAAATTTAAACTTTTGTAAACTTGAGACGTTTGTACTGAAATTTCTAGTCAAAAATAATTTTAATAAAAGTTCTAGAGCACACAATTAGCTTTTATTTGTTTTTTGGCCGATGTTACTAACTCAAATATTAACGGAGTAATAGTTATTTATATATAAAATTGTAATCATTTTTAATAATGTACATTAAGGTATAAAGGGTGTCCAGTCAGTGTTCTCTCGGAAGATTGTGCAAAACGGCTAACTTTATAAAAAAACTAGCTTAACAAAACTTTCAATGTTTCGTCTCTACTACAACTTAAAATTATTTTCAATTATACAAGGTGTCACAAAAACGAGTCACACAAGAAAGTAATTTTTTTAAATAGAACAGCCTGTATTTCCTTAACGTCAGTTAAGCCTCCAAGGGCCCTGTATTACACCCTAAAATATTTGGCCAAGTTATTTTTTTCAGTTTTTTTGGGCAGTTTACAAACATTTTTTACTGACATATCTCCGCGATGTATTAATCGTTATTTCTAAAAATGTGGGATGTTGTTTGATAATGATGTATTTACTGAAAAACATTTTTGAAATAAATCTTTAGTATATCGGGTGTCCAAAATATTTGCGTACATTTCTTGATATTTAATTATTATTTTTCTCATTTTTTTTTTTTAATGGAATGCCTAGGTATACTTTTTTACATTAATGAATAAAACATACGATTCCTCACATTTTAATATCTCTTTATTTCTATTTCAAACGTTTTTTGAGATATGATTATATCAAATAATTTTTTGCGTAAATTAAGGTGGTCTTTATTTTAGCATTAAAATCTATATTTTGTTTTACATTTTTTTAAATTTATTTAAATGGATGAGTAACGCTTACAATTTTTCACATTTTGATATCGTACACTTTCTTTTATGAACGGTTCTTGAGCAATAATTTTTTTTCACGATATTGAAACTAACCTAACAACTGCTCAAAATGTCCACCATTTTGATTCAGGTAACACTGAGGTCTTTTGATAAATGAGCGCCTTACACAGTGTAACATATCAACATGTATGTCAACATATCAACATGCATATCAACTAAAAGGAACTGGTATCTCCATAACAGAGGACGTCACGCATGGAAAATATGCACTTTTCTTACAAGCCAAACAAAAGCTTGGCAAGGAGAATGTGTGGATACTTGGAGGGGAAATCCGAGCGAGAATTGACCACAAGAGGATATTAATAAAAAATAAAGAAGAACTGGACCAATTACAACCCCAGCAGAGCGACAGCAATGTAGGTAATTAAAGCTCATTGTGCAATCTTAGATTATAGAAATACTGTATAGGCATAGGAATAAATTAATAGCGTAGGTAGTATAAGTTATATAGATAAGATAAACTAAAATATAAAGATATGGCGGGTATAGAAATAGCGATGAATATATTGGGAAATTACAACAATATTGAAACTAAAGAATGCAATGATTTTGACGAACTTAAAAAACTTTTTCCTAACGGGGTGAACAATCTTTCAATAGTACATTATAACATAAGAAGTATTAAGGCAAATTTTGATGAACTTTGTGCTAGTATAGCTGAAATAAATAATGGCGACGGAAGTGTAGGGGTAATTGTTTTATCGGAAACTTGGTCTATATCGGATGTAAATGACTTCTTTATAGAAGGATATAAATCCTATTATAACGAAGCAAACTATAATAAGAACGACGGAGTCTTTATTTTTATAAGAAATGACCTGTGTGCAGATGTAAGGGTAGTAAAGCTTAGCGAGGTAACAATGCTAGAATGCAAATTTACTTATAATAAAATAAATACCATAGTTACAGGCATCTATAGACCTCCTCCGACAAATATAAACATTTTTATTGAGGACATTGAGGATTATATAAAATCCGTGAATGATAATGATATTATAATCCTGGTTGGCGACATAAATATTAATATTAAGGATTTAACAGACCTTTCCGCTCTAAGATATGCAAATATGTTGGAACAGAACGGTTTTTGCTCACAAATTAATGTGCCAACTAGGGAAAACGATATCAGTGCCTCGATAATAGACCACATTTTTACTAAAATAAATACTAGAACACAAATAAATTGTTTACCAGCGGTACTGCGTAACAATATAACTGACCACTACCCAATCATTTTTAATTTGGAACTTGAAAATAATGAAAAATTAAAACCAATTAAGATAAAAGAAATTAAAAAATTGGACGAAAAAAAACTGTTGAAAGGAGTAGAGAAAATAAATTGGAATGAATTGTACAGAGAGAGTAATGTCAACAATGCAACCAATATCTTCTATAACAACTTAAATTTAAAAATACATGAAGCAACAATAGTAGTTAAAATAACAAATAGAAACAATAAGCTGAAACCATGGATGACTCAAGGGATATTAAATTCCATCTTAAAACGTGATAAACTTAAGCGAAAACTTATGAAAGATAAGGGAAATAGACAACTAAAAGAATACTATAGTAATTATAGAAATACTGTAACAACGCTAATTAGAGCAACGAAAAATGATTACTACAAAGAAAAAATACAATCCTCTGGGAATAATTACAAAAAAATTTGGGACTGCATCAACGAAGTTTCAAATCATAAGATGAAATGCACTGATAGTATTGACAAGATCATTGATAACGATAAGGAAATTACCGATAAAAAAGAGATAGCTAACACTTTTAACAATTTTTTCATTGAAATTGGTGAAAAAATTGGAAAAGAAATCCCCGGCCAAATACAAAATCTGACAAACAACGAAACCGTAAACGAAAACCTTAATTCAATGTTTTTAGAGGACGTACAAGAGCATGAAGTAGAGGAAATAATATACAACTTGAAAAACAACGCCTCACCAGGTAAAGATGGTATAACAACAAAGATCTTAAAACTTATATCTAAACACATTAGTAAGCCCATTGCTTACGTCATTAATCTTATATTTAAAGACTCTATCGTTCCTAAAAGTTTTAAAGAAAGCTTCGTTGCACCGATATATAAAAATGGCAATAAAAATGATATGACAAACTATCGTCCAATATCGCTAATAAATAATATTGCAAAAATTCTTGAAAAATGTCTAAATAATCGACTTCGGTCATTCCTAGACAAAAATAAGATAATATCAAAAAATCAATATGGTTTTCAAAAGCATATTGGTACTGAGGAACCTCTTCAATTGTTAACAGATAATATTCTAACTAATTTCGAATCGAACAAAAAAGTTTTAGCCATATTTTTAGATTTACAAAAGGCTTTCGATTCAGTATCCCATACTCATCTACTTAACAAATTGTACAAAATAGGCATCAGAGGAAAAGTACATGACTTATTCAAAGAATATCTATCTAATAGACCACAGCAAGTTAAAATAGCTAACGCTTATAGTGCAACAAAAATTATAAAAACTGGGGTTCCTCAAGGAACTATCTTAGGTCCCAGCTTATTCCTTATATACATAAATGAACTCTTACAGAAAAACTACGGATGCAATATTATTTCATATGCAGATGATACGGTACTAATTTGTGCGGAGGAGACCTGGGAATCCACAAAGCAAAAAGCTACCGCTGAAATTAGCAAAGTAAAAACTTGGCTAGATAACAATCTCCTAAAACTAAATATTACAAAAACTAAGTTTATGGTCTTTTCCCCAACAAAATTTGGAATGCCCAATGGGCTAGAGCCTATACTCATAAACGAATCGGTTAACAGTTGTGTACATAATGCCGCTACCATAAAATATTTAGGACTGGTACTAGACCCGCACTTGAAATGGGGAAATCATATCGAATACTTAAATGGAAGAATACGAAAACTGATCTATAAATTTTATAGACTAAAAGGTATACTGAACAATAAAACTCTCCTAATTACGTACAATAGCTTAGTTGAATCTATTATTAGATATGGTATCACAGTATGGGGTTCCGCTTATAAAGTAACTTTACGACCGCTACAGATAACACAGAACTATATCTTGAGAATAATCTTTAACAAAAAAAGCAGAGAAAGCTGCAGAAACATTTTTACTGAGAACCAGTTACTCGATGTGATGGGTTTATACATGCATGCGGCTGTAGCCTATGCATACAGCAAAAAAGAGACCATTGGTTCCATCGTTGAACATAAATATGAAACGAGGGCTAGAACAACCAACGCGTATAAGGTACCATTTTATAGCAAAAATGTGTCTCAAAAATGCATTAAATACAACGGAATCAAGTTATTTAATGAACTTCCCCCACACATAAAAACAATGAGGAAAAAGCGATTCAGACTAGAAACAAAAAAATATCTGATCGACAACTACACTACACTTCTACCCATTTTAGCGTGACCTGACACAAAAGCACCACATATCATTCTCTTACTATAGTTTAGAAATTCATATTTGTACAGGTAACAATATACCGTTTTAATAATGTATCATATTCTTTTACCGCCCTCCGACACATTTCTTTTTTTTTCTTAAATATGGTATCTTCATGATTTTCACCTCGATATATAAATCAAATTGTTTTTCTCAACATGTTCACTCGCATTTTTATATCCATAGATTTATTATATCAGAAATTGCATAGGTATTAGGTATAGTTTCTTAGTATATTACAAATGAGATAATCATGACAAACCTACTACAGCCATTCTTTTTGTTAGTATTGTTATATTAATGATGCAACATAGATATAGAATTAAGATAATGTATATACTGCTCGACACAATACGAGGTCTCCTCAGGTGTCATTTTTTTTCATTCTAAACTAGATTAAAACACTTTGTTTTATTAATTTTATTAATTTTGTTGCAGTAATAAATAAATAAATAAAAAAAAAAAAAAATGTATACGATTGAAACAGCGACGAATCCTGTCCATCATATATTCTCGAGTCATTGGTTCTACTTTATAAACGTCTGACTTCACAAATCCCCAAAGAAAAAACCCACTGAAGTCAGGTCGGGTGACTTAGGCGGCCATGTAATGAGACCTAACATAATTTAATAAAATAATAAATTAGATATTATTTAACAGTTTATTAAAATATTGGACCTCCTCTTCCTATCCACCTTTCAGGAAACTGATTACTAATGGCCTGACGAACATTTCTACTAAAATGTGGTGGTGCACCTTCAAGTTGTAATCACATATTATTTGTAATGTAATCAGGAATATGCTCGATTATTTGTGGAAACGTATTTTGCGTAAAATATAAGAAGATTGCTCCATTCACATTTCCCTCAAAAAAGCGAGGATGAATAACATAATCATGTACAATTCCTCCCCTTGTATTTAAACTCTGGTTCTGATTTTTCTGTGCAACATGAGGGTTTTCTCTGGCATAATAATGGAAATTGTGCCAATTCACAAATCCGTTGCGATAAAACGTTGATTCATCCGTGAACAATACAAATTTAAAAAATTCTTCATTTTCTCCAATTTGGTTTTGAGCCCACTGGCAAAAATTTAATCTACGATTTAAATCCACATCCCAAAGCACTGAACTCTAAATCCCTACTTAACTCCCGAACACTTACCGTAGGATTTTCGATTACCGCTTAAGTTATAGCCAGCTCATTTTCTTCATTACAATACATTTCGTCGTCTCGCCTTCTTTTCATATGCAAAATTTCCAGTACGTTTAAAATTTTCTAGAGACCTCTCATCAGGACTTCTATATATTTTAACCATACATTCTTGATGCCGATAAACAATTTCCATCACATTCACCAATAATATAACATTTACCATAGATATTAAATCTGATTGACAATAATTATAATTCGTATTTTTAAATATTAACAATATTAATTCAACTTAATCACGATAATCTTAAACACATTAGAGAAATGTCATAGAGTGAAAAACAAACGCAAACAAAAGACCAAAGCCATACTAGATTTTAATGCTAAAATAAAAAGCACCTCAATATACGCAAAACTTATTTGAAATAATCATAATTCAAAAATGGTTTGAAATAAAAATTAAGTGTATAAATTAGAATGTGGGGAATTTTATGCTTTATTCATCCATGTAAAAAAATATAGGCATTCCATTTAAAAAATTTGAGAAAAGTAATAATTAAATAACAAGAAATGTAAACAAATATTTTGGATACCCGGTATAATAATAATTTATTTCAAAAATGTTTTTCAGTAAATGCATCATTATGGAATAACACCCTACATTTTTAGAAAAAACAATTAATAAATCGCGGAGATATGGTAGTCAAAAAAATGTTTGTAATTTGCCAAAAAAAAACAGGAAAAAAATTATAACTTGGCAACGCTGCATCCGATTGGCAAAAAATTTTAGGGTGTAATTCAGGACCCTTAGAGGCTTAACTGGCGTCAAAAAATTAGGGGGTATTCAGTTAAAAAAATTATACATTCTTGTGTAACTCCTTTTTGTGACACCTTGTATAGTTGAAAAATTTCACGTTGTATTAGAGATGAAACATTGAAAGTTTTGTTAAAATAGTTTTTTTATAAAGTTACCCGTTTTTACACAATCTTCCGAAGAAGCACTAACTGGACACCTTATATATTTCCAAAAACTCAAGTCTTATTTTCTTCAGTTATCTTCTATTTTATGCTCAAAGATGTAATAACACTTTCGATTATACATAAAAAGGGGAAGAGAATATAAAAAAGAAATCTAAAATCGGAGCAATGGTTACTGAGATATGTCTTTCTAAAAGAAACAGTTCTGGCGGCCATTTTTTCTAAATGGTGGCTTTAGCTCACATTGGGATTTTTCTAGACTTTTATATCCTCATTCTACATGAATAAAGCTATCCATTTCGATAAAGAAATAGCTGTCCCCAGATAGTTCATACTCAAAACTGGATTTGCCTGCACTACTTGCAACAAATTTAAAATACCGTCATACAAAAGTGCATCAGAATAAATCCAAGTGAAAATAAACCATTCTATTAAGTTTTTATCGAACATCAAACGGAGAGGCCAAAGACCAAATAAAAATTTGCAAATATTTATAACTGGAAAATCCCAGCAAATTGAGCAGAAAATAGCATAAACAACCCGTCACCATTGTTCTTCCTTAAATTGAAAATTAAATAAACCTGCCTGACGCAAACCACATGCTTTCAATAAGAGGATGCCAATGCTATAATATGTGTTTTAGATAGAAACGTCACGTTTCTAACATTATTCTTGCGAGATAGATGGTGCTTTTAAAGAATTTTAATATAAGAAATGTCGTTTGTCTTCTGGCTAAAGGATAAAGCGTTTTACTGAGAAATTGATATTATTTCTATCCACTTGACATAAGAATTTCAGAAACTTATTGCTTGTAATCTTTAAAACCACTCTTAAGCAATTACGTGACTAACGGGATGCATTATACATTTCATTAAATAATTGCATAGTTACCTTGACGTTGCATTTTCTAAAACAATCGATACTTAAGTCTCAGAAATAAATCGCAATCTGAAAGTATCTGAAAGGTACTTCAACTCTTGAATTTTACTACTTTACAACTAGTTTACTGGGATTTCAGTTATAACGGTTGTCTCTGAGATTGTCGTCTGTCTGGACATCACAATATATCCAAAACATCTTACGACAAACTTGACCTGAAATTAAACATTTTAAGAAAAAAAATTCCTTCTCTGTGTTTATATATTCTTCTTATTCGCAACGTCTTACCGGACGTTTTATGATTCATAAATTATTCTATATTTTAACATTGTATATTTTCATATCTTTGTTCCTAGACAGTTGTATTAACTGCATGCGAAATGTTATTGCCATCCGTCACATTTTTTCTTCCATTTTTTTAGGGTGACCACCCTGTATATTTTTTATATTTTTCTTCTTTGACAGTTGTGCTCTTCACATTTCTTCATAAGATTTTTTAGGGTGACCAGCCCGTACAATTTTTTAAGATCTTTCTTTGACAGTTGTGTTAACTACATGCCAGATATTACCCTTCTCTGTCACATTTTTTCATTATCTTTTTAGGGTGACCTCCCTGTATGTTTTTTTCATATTCTTCATATTTGACAGTTGCGTCAACTGCATGCGAAATATTATCGTTCTCCGTCGCATTTTTTTCATATTTTCATATTTGGCAGTTGTGTTAACTACATGCGAAATATTATCGCCCTAATTCGCATTTAAAAAAAAAATTGTTTGAGTGACCACCCTCTATATTTGTTAATTTTTCTTTTTTTTTCATATTTTTCGTCTTTGATAGATGTATTGTACGAAATATTATCATCCTTCACATTTTTTTTAAATTTTCAGTGATCACCCTGTATGTTTCTCTTTTCCATATTTTTCTTCTTCGACAGTTGTGTTAACTGAATGCTAAATATTATAGTGTTCCGCCACAATTTTTAAAATTTTATTAGGGGACCATCCTGTATATTTTTTTTATATTTTTCTTCTTTGACATGCATGCGAAATATTATCGTCCTCCATCGAATTTAAAAATTTTATTTATTTATCTTTTTTTTGGTGAGCACCATCGAAGTATAGTAACGACAAAAAAATGTTTGAACATTTTTATTGTTCAAATAGGTTTAGAATGTCATGAAATGAAATTCTTTTACTTCTTCCTTGACAGAAATGATTGCGTCCTGTTGTATTTTTATATGATCGCTCAGGATTTTCCTTAATTCCTCCTGGTGTCTTTCTTCCAAGTTTTCCATTATTTTTCTGAGTTCGTCTTTTTCCTCTTGACGTTGCCTTTCTTGCTCCTCTTTCTCCTTTTCATGTCGTCTTTCTTGTTCTTCTTTTTCTTCTTGACGCCTTATTTCCTGGTCTCCCATCATTCTCTTCAATTCGTCCCTTTCTTCTTGACGTCTTCTTTCTTCCTCTTGACGCCGCTTTTCTTGTTCTTCCTTTTCTTCTTGGCGTTTTATTTCCAGGTCTTCCATAATTTTTCTTAGTTCGGCTTTTTCTTCTTGGCGTCTTATTTCTTGCTCTTCTTTTTCTTCTTGACACCGCTTTTCTTCCTCTTGACGTCTCTTTAGTTCATCCGCTTGGCGCTGCTGGTCCATCATCTTCTTAAATTCCGCAAGTAGATCCTTCATTTGTCTCTCTCCTGCCATACTTCTTGTTTCTGTGGGCATAAGATTACGTTAAAATAAAATAAATTTAACTGTCACGTCAATATCGGTAATGGAACTTTCCAGAAAAACCTCGAAACAGCACGAAAATAGTCTTATCCAGAGTCTTTTGTCACTATCTAGTTCAGAAAATTTAATAATCTCCACTAATGTCCAAATAGAAAGTTCTAGTAATTTTCACGCACTAACACAAATGAGTCTTTTTCAGTGTCTCTATCACTTCTCAGTTTAAAGGATTTAATTATCACACTAATGTCCTAATAAAATGTTCTACAATGTCTCAAAAATGCACTTAACACTATTTTCCTGTTCGAAAATAACCCTCGAACAGTGTCCAGTAAATTAGTCCCTAATCCTCGAGAACACTTCAGCACAACTTCAGAGCTCCTCTTGTCATAAAATTCCGCTTTCTTACACCAATTTGTAACGTATTTCCACCCTTAGGAAACCACCCTTGCAAATTCCGTGGGTTCCAAAAATTATAACAAGAGATAACCATTAACACACTTTATTAAATAATTTACTGGATACTTCACAATATTATTAACTTAAATGTACTTTACTGACTAAAAATAACAATGTTTATCACTTTGTTTTCACTTTGTAGTCTTAACCTCACTTGTCAATCAAAACTTCTTCCCGCCGAGAATGCGGCCTTTTATACCTAAAAATGACAGATCCCGATTTTTCTTTGATGACGCCACCATTCTCTAGCTAGTTCCAGATGTCATCATTCTAGAGCTTCTAGTAGGTTCTTTCTCTAGTAGGTGCAAATCTTACATTCAGACATCCGAACTAATTATTGAATTCGGTGTTGCCTACATTCTGGGGTTGCAACACATCACAATACATAAGGGTAGAAATGACAACCTTCTCCTTTTATAAATTTTATCAAGTAGGTTAAAAATGAAACGTAACCATACGACGATTCGTGTTGCCTACATGAATCACTAACGAAATGATTTTCATAAAAAAAGTTAAGCTTGCAGTGTTCATACTACTCGAAAGAGATACATTTTCCAGCATTTTGTACTTTAGAAAGTTTTATTACAGAAAGTAAAACAAGAATTGCTCAATATATTATCAAAGATGTTTCTGAACATTTGAAGGGCCTTAACAAGCAGTTTCAAACTTACTGTCTAAATGATTCTATCCATGAGTGCATGTGAAATCCATTTCAGTGTAATCAGCCTACAGATTTTTCACTTAAGATGAATAAAAAATTGGCTAAACTCTCTTGCGATAAAAATTAGAAACTCCTATTTATAGACCAGTCCTGAAAGAACTAAAATAGGTAATGTTTGGGTAACTGGAGTTTTTCTGCATTTCTGGGTGTATTTCGATGTAAATAAAGTATACGTAGGTTTGCAGAGATTAATTCGAAGCGGAAAGATATTAAAAATGTCAAAGCATTTAAATTTTTTAATTTTTTGTGTTGTAACTCGAAAACGATGTAATATTTCGTAAAAAGCGTGCAATACTTTTCTCTCCATTTTATAAAAAAAAAAAATTTGTACCCGCTGAACTTTGTACGACTAATCAACCTGAGATGTGCGATTCAGTTACAGTAAGAAAGTGCAAAAAATTCCCAAAAAACACAACTTTTTATAAAGTGTCTGTAAACTTAGAGAAATTAGGATAGAGAAGAAATCAAAGTGCTCCTTAAACTACAACATTTAACAACAAAAAATCGGCAGCTACTGGAAGCGGCTGGAACCTCCCCACCCGGTGAATCTTTGAAGCCGAAAAGAGCACTAAACAATATGAACGATCTCATTTAATTATATTTATTAAGTTGAAATATTTTTTTCGTATTAAATCAGAAAAAGTCTTTCGTTCGGTGGGATTTGGACCTAAGAACTTGAGTGTTAAATTTATAGTCTGTACAACATTAACATTTTATTCAATGTTTTTAATACAAATATATGCTTCATCGGATCCTAGCCCGGGGCCAGCCAGACAACCACGGTGAACACCGCCGTGGCGAGTGTGAGGCTGGACGGGTTAGGTCCGGTTTGGCTTGGAGAAAAATAGAAAAGTAGCTCATGTCTTCTGTAGGCAGGCTTAAAGACTAGGTTAAAATTATAATGTGTCCACATGGACCTAAAATGAATATAAAGATAAACACAATTCTATAAAAACGTTCGTAGGCAAGAGCCCTTAATAATTTTGATTATTGATACGGGAAACAACTAAACGAAAAAACCTGTTCGTTGGTAATGGGATGGATGGCAGGGATGGCCATCTTTGGAAAAAACCATATAACTCTTGGTGGACAACTTCCCTGCCAGATGTAGCCAGGGTAGTGTTCATGGTGGATCGTTTAAGTTTGAGTTGGTATAGTTTGTTTTATCTTTTGGCCTCGACCAATTTTTCACTAAATCGGTCGGGGAAGTGATAGCTGTCAAATTTTTGGTTCCAATGTTTCTCTGGGGACTTTGGTTTTTGAAAAATGTTTAGGTTGGTACCAATGTCTTAAATTGTTTTTAGGTTATGCAATACTATTTTTAGGGTATGTTGCCGGAAGAATTTCCGGCGGGATGCCGGAAGTAGCGGAAATAGTTTTTAAAATATAATGTCACTGTCACTTTTAAAGTTTTATTGGAAAAAACTCACCGAAAGCGTTCCGGTGGGGTTGCTTACACTTGTAGGGCTTGTAAGCGGTTCAGGATGGCCTCTCACACCATCCGTGGGTTTTATAAACGTCGAAAAAACTTGTAATCTCTCGATGCACTTGACACGTCAAAAATACTCAGCATACAGTCTGCACGCTTTAACACACTAGCAGAGAACTTATACCACAAATGGACCCGTAGTATTTTTTGGGAATTTTTCTTTGAGTCCATTTAATAAAATTTGACCTTTTTCTGAAAATTTGACATTTTTCTGAAAAGTAATATTTTTCCGAAAATTTGACATTTTTCTGAAGTGACATTTCTCCGAAACTTTGACATTTTTTCGAAAATTTGACATTTCTCTGAAGTGACATTACTCCGAAAATTTGACAATTTTCAAACATTTGACATTTATCTGAAAGGTGACATTTTTCTCAAAGGTGACATTTCTTCGAAAATTTGACGTTTTTTCGAAAATTTGACATTTTTCTGAAAAGTGACATTTTTCTGAAAATTTGACATATTTCTGAAAAGTGACATTTCCCTGAAAATTTAACATTTTTTCGAAAATTTGACATTTTTCTGAAAAGTGACGTTTTTCCGAAAATTCGACATTTTCCTGAATTTTTGACATTTTTTTGAAAAGTGACATTTCTCTGAAAATTTGACATTTTTCTGGAGTGACATTACTCCGAAAATTTGACAATTTTCAAACATTTGGCATTTTTCTGAAAGTGACATTTTTCTGAAAATTTGACATATTTCTGAAAAGTGACATTTCCCTGAAAATTTAACATTTTTTCGAAAATTTGACATTTTTCTGAAAAGTGACATTTCTCCGAAAATTTGATATTTCTTGGAAATTAAAAAAAAAATTTTCGTAACTGGTCTTGTAGAAATATTTTTTTGATATCATCAGTTCGCCTGTTATAAGAATTTTATGCTTTTACGACGTCGTCAGAACGTAGGTGTATTTTTAATTCACTCGTATTCCATCCATCTACAATATTTCCACCTACGTTTCAAACTTTAATTGGATGTTTCCAATAGTTAAGTCAATATCTGCACCAGTTTCTAAGAATTTTTCTTATTTGTGACGTCATGTGACGTAGGTGTATTATTAATTCACTCGTAATCCGTCCGTCTACAATATTTATACCTACGTTTCAAATTTCAGTTCGATATCTTCAACCGTTCCCGAGTTATCAGCCGAAATCACTGAACACCTCTGTCATTATTAGAATATCACCCTGTACATTGCACTGCTTTGAGGACAAAACAAGTGAAATTTTTGTTTTTTAATTTTTTTCACGGAAACCAAATCGAAAAAGTGCAAGTGTGATATATCGTTGAAATCGGAATTTTTACTGCTTTTCAATGGTTCAATTACAAATTGTAAGTAATCATAAAATAAACAACTTGTTGTGCCAAAACGGCACTAAACGTAATCCGATCTCAACCAAAACCTTTTCAGATCTTCTGGAGCACTAAAGAAACCCTCATGCAAAGTTTCATCCAAATCCGTTTAGTAGCTTCGCCGCTATCGTGCTAACATACATACACACACACACACACACACACACACACACACACACACACACACACACACACACACACACACACACACACACACACACACACACACACACACACACACACACACACACACACACACACACACACACACACACACACACACACACACACACACACACACACACACACACACACACACACACACACACACACACACACACACACACACACACACACACACACACACACACACACACACACACACACACACACACACACACACACACACACACACACACACACACACACACACACACACACACACACACACACACACACACACACACACACACACACACACACACACACACACACACACACACACACACACACACACACACACACACACACACACACACACACACACACACACACACACACACACACACACACACACACACACACACACACACACACACACACACACACACACACACACACACACACACACACACACACACACACACACACACACACACACACACACACACACACACACACACACACACACACACACACACACACACACACACACACACACACACACACACACACACACACACACACACACACACACACACACACACACACACACACACACACACACACACACACACACACACACACACACACACACACACACACACACACACACACACACACACACACACACATATACACACACACAGACATTTTTCAAAAACAACTTTTTTGGGTTCCTGGGACCTCAAAACGTAAAGATTTGATGTTATCTCAATTTTCGATTTTGGACTAATTGTAGTAACCTCCCACAATTTTATTGTGGGGAGGTTAAAAATAAGCTCCCATAGAAGTCTGTAAGGCCAGTGGACCGCAGATATGAGGTCCTGAAATAGGGTATTTTATCCTTAATTATAATATATAACCTTTACAATTTTCCAACATTCAATCGCTGTATATAAGATTCCAACTATATAAAATGATTTTTTTGGATTCACTTTGTTAGAGGCCACATTGAGACTTGAAATACTGAAAAGATCATGTTAGTGGGTTGAGTAAGCAAAAAAAAACTGCACTTTTTGCTGAGGACACCAAACTTGCCATGCATCATGTCCAGAACCATTGTCAACGTTTAGGAAGGGGAGCCATCTACCAAATGGCGGTCATATTTCCCACAATGGCCTCCAAAAAGAAGGATGCCAATTTTGGGCCCAATGCACAGTGGGCCAGAATCCGAAAAAGCTGGCCAAAAGTCGAAAAATGCAGTAATGGTTTTGAAAATTTTCACTTGGGGGTTTTCGAGGTCGCTGATTACGAATTTGGTAATAGTTTTTTCAAGAACAAAATAGCGGCTCCAATATGGTGACAAACGTTTAAGAAAGGTTAGTCTTTTCAATTGGAAATTGGTATTCGGGGGTTTTCGATGTCGCTGATTACGAATTTGGTAATTGTTTTTTCAAAAGCAAAATGGCGGCTCCAATATGGCGACAAACATTTGAGAAAAGTCAATCATTTTAATTGAAAATTGGTATTCGTCGGTTTTCGAGGTCGCTGATTACGAATTTCAATTCAAATTTAAAAAATTAAATTAGCTAATTAATTTAAATTCAATTTTACATACTTTTAGGCATTTTATAAATTCCAACCAAAAAATAAATAATTTTTCAATAATTATTTTTGACATTACAAAATGCTTTCATTTTTTCAAAAATTGTTTATACCACATAAATATTATAAATTGTTACGTTTAAATGGAATTTTTATGCTAAAACAACACTATAAACCAAAGTTAACGCGTCGCTGTATTTTGCACCGTGTCAGAAAAATGATAACAAAAACAATAGTGGCTCCTAGAGGCAGCCAATTTTTACATTTTTTTTTACATTTTAAAATTAAAATAGTAATTCGAAGCAGTTACCGAGCGAGGGCGCGTCGTCGTGTCGTATATTTTCAATTTAAGACCTCGTACTTGACCAAATTATTACTCATTACTTCCAAACCGGGATGAGCCCGGTTCTAAATTTTGTACTATAATTTGAAAAAACTATAAGAAATCGACCAGTAAAAGAATCATGCTTGGAACATGCTTTTTTTGTAGCTCAAACAAAAGGTACCCGTTAATTTTTATTTCTTTATCTTTGTAGAACCCCGTTTAACACAATTTTATGACTGAATATATCACATTTCACAAACAATAAATGTATGCGAAGTAAAATACTTACTTTATAGATTATCTTCCTAAAATTTTACTGTTTTTGTTGAAATTACACAAATTACAGGAATATCGAATAGTACGTTCGAATGTGGCAAGCAACTATTCACAACTGTACGCTAACAGAACGTTGCGTTTCTGAGGGTGTATCAGGTAAAAATGGGCAACAATACGGTTGGAATGTGCGGTACGTAATGAACTGAACATTTCTGACTACAAAAATATTACTTTGAATACAATTAAACCTCTTTCGAATTTTGGACTTTT
The DNA here is from genome assembly GCA_936432065.2 of Rutpela maculata. Lineage (NCBI taxonomy): Eukaryota > Metazoa > Arthropoda > Insecta > Coleoptera > Cerambycidae > Rutpela > Rutpela maculata. Next base: position 50,028,929 of record OW386285.2, read on the forward strand.
GGCCAGCTTTTTCGGATTCTGGCCCACTGTGCAATGCGGCTATCTTAGAAAAGTGTACTATCTTAATGTTTTTTGGCATGCTGATTTCGAATATGATCTTCAATTTGCCGAAAATTGATAAGGTACCCACTAGAGCATTATTAACTGATCACAGCCACTCACAAAAAAAAGTGGTCTGTCCTGCGGACCAAACCAGTGTATCCTTATGTATTTGGATCCGCTGAAACCGAATCCAAGCTCAGAATTATCAGATTGCTTCTTTTTTCACCCCTAACCCCGCCCCCCCCCCAAAAAAAGTGGTCTGGTCTGCGGACCATACCAGTGTATCCTTATGTATATGGATACACTAATCTGATCCACAGGCCAGGCCACTTTTTTTGGGGGGGTAATTTTTGGGTTAGATGTGAAAAACGAGCGAATCTGACAATTCTGACTTCGGATTCGGTTTCAGAGGGTTAAAATACATAAGGATACACTGGTATGGTCCGCAGGCCAGACCACTTTTTTTTTGGGAGGGGGGAGTGTTTTTTGGGGGGTTGGGGATGAAAAAAGAAGCAATGCTGTTTTAATTGAAATAGCAAAGAGAATTGTAAATCATTTATTGATATGCAGTCCAGTCAAAACCCAGATTCTTCCACATCATCTATGAGCATATCCCCGATGATCTGTGGACATATCATGCGCAGTATCATCTTCTTCCGTGGGTTCTTGGCGGAAAACAAAGAGGAAAATCATCACACATTCCATCATTTGTATCAAAAAAATATTTAACATGTACCGCTATCATTTGTGAAATCAATGACATCGATTTGTTTCAGACTGAAAACAAAGAACTTACCTAGTTATGTCGTAATTTTTGCAATTGACGAACAGGGAAGTACACATTCTACATCTACAACTGCAAATTGAACTTGATGAGCACCCTGCTTTGCACCTACACTTTACAAAGTCACGACAGCCCTGCCATATTGTTGGAAGAGATGTCCACTTCACTAACCAGTATAAATCATCTTTCGTCCATCCCCAATTATCTGGACTAGGAATGTCCGCATGTGGGTTCATGACCTCAAATATGGCCGCCCTGTAAACAGCTCTTAAAGCATGCTGTCGGAGTGCTTCTGATGTTGGAGGGAGTCTTTTAAACAGTTTCTCTTTGGAACTAGAACTTATTCAGAATCACACCCAAGGATATTTTGTAGTACATGCAAACAGTGTATAAAGGTTTAGTAAAATTAAACAATGAAACATACGTTATTACCACTAGCCATACAGACTTAGAAAAAATATTCTTTTGACTAGTCATTAGTCAAACGACAGATAAAAATTAACGTTTACTACTGACCATTGATCAAAATGACGACGTTGATTGGAGAAATCAAAATAGTATTTACCTAAAGTTCATCAGGAGAATTGGCAATTGCTGTTGGTTAGTTTTGGGGTGAGGTAAGAGTAACAGTTGGCCACGGCCTAGTTGAGATGATCATATTAAGACTACCGCCATTTTTCAAATTTGTGTTTGCAAATTTACGAAGGTTAGTATTCTAGAGTTAATAAAATATAAAGCATAAATTTTGTGGCGACTATTTTGATCTCCATCTTGGATATTTCGTCCTATGGACTTCTGAGTACGTTTTAGAGCCTCTTTTTGAATTCAGCTTCCCTAAAAACATATAGTTAGACGCCTAAGTCTATTATATTAAAATAATTAAAATTTGAAAGGGTCCATTTTGGGAAACGTGACCTCCATTTTGTTAGAGGGATAGGTTTCAGTGGCTCCCCTTCCTAAATGTTGGCAATGGTCTGGACCTGATGCATGGCAAGTTTGGTGTCCTCCGCAAAAAGTGCAGTGTTTTTGTAAAATATGTTGCTTAGATAGTCGAGTATGTTAACTATGACAGCGAATGGACGTACATCAATTTGTTCAGTAACCAGCTGAAGCGGACGAAGTGTACGTACAAGAAGCAGCTTCACATTTTAAAGCTTTGGACGAAAGTAGATCTCTACGAAGGATGCATAGAAGTCCTAAAAAACTTGCATGTTTTATAATAATATATGATATTGCGTGTATATTGTTAATAAATACGATAATAAATAGATCATCTAAACTCAGCTGTATGAATCATAAACATTACAAAAACATGTAAAGTCTTTTAAGTGTATCCATTAAGAATTTAATAATCTCGTAATTATAAATAAACGATTATCTGACGTCATCTTTAACGATACTGAATTCACGCCGCTTCTCAGTTTTATGTCTAGATATGTCTGAAAACTATCATTAGGTCACTTAACATCAATATGGTTGAACCAGTTGGATGCATATTTTCTATTTATGACATACACAAACAACTACCGGAACTTGTACTAAACCCCGTATATGTCCGTTTTCTTCAGAATGTTCTAATTCTTGCCCCACTTAATCAAAGGCAATTAAACCACTTTTAATAAAAAACTATAAATATGTTAGTGATATGCCAACGATAATTATGGTCATACCGATGCACAGCGGGACATAAATCTTAAAACCTGGCCAAAATTATGAAACTTAAGAATTAACTAGCAATAAGGCTTATAGTCTAACCAGTGACAGTGGTCTGTATTTACAGCTACTTACTGTCTGAACTTTGGTCATTTAAAGATATAGACAAAACTTTACTTTTATTTGGCATTTTTCACCGCTCGCGGATCGTTTCGCGCTAGAGCTGTAAGAAAAATGGACAGAAAAAAGTAGCGACTTATCGGTCAGATCCTTCGGTTATAGTGATGCTGCATATATTTTTAGATATACCCTATTTACGCGCACACTGTAAACAATGAGGGTAAATTTACCGTCGTTGCGTGTAAAATTTCCATGTAATTTTACCCGCAAAGAGAGCAGACAATTCCATTTACCAGGGAGGATTACCGGTAAATAGAAATTTCCACTCTCTTTGCGGGTAAAATTCCATTACAATTGGGGATAATTTTACACGCAACGACGGTAAATTTACTATGGAAAGAAAATCCTGTCTGGATAAGGGGCAATTTTATTACATCACGGTGGTGTAATAAAATTGCCCCTTATCCAGGCAGGATTTTCTTTCCATAGTAAATTTACCGTCGTTGCGTGTAAAATTACCCCCAATTGTAATGGAATTTTACCCGCAAAGAGACTGTGAAATTTCTATTTACCGGTAATCCTGCCTGGTAAATGGAATTTTCCGCTCTCTTTGCGGGTAAAATTATATGGAAATTTTACACGCAACGACGGTAAATTTACCCCCATTTTTTACAGTACAGGCAATGTTCAAAGACAATTGCGAAAAAAAAAAGTTGGCGAGCCACCGCACCAAACCGGGTGGGAATTGTTTATTTGGACATGTATGTTTCAAAAATTAACAGGTCAGAAATTTCTCATAAACCAATTTTTTAATATAATCATTTAAAAATTTTAAATTTTCAAAAATTGGACTTGGAAAACCCTATTGCTTTTTGAACAAAATCAATCAGTAAATAAAAATGTTATTAATGATTTAAATTTGTGAAAATTATTTTTCGATTTTTATGTTTTTGTAAAAATTTACATTTTTTTACGTGTTAGGTGGTGGTGTAATTCTTACGCTTTTGACTCGGAATCCCAGTTTCCCAGGTTCGAAACCCACGTGGGGTATGGTATAGTTTTTTTATTTTTATTTTATTTTACACTGAGTCTTCACGAACTAACTTCGTACTATAAAATTAAAAATGTCTTAAACTAACATTATTTACAAAAAAAATGTATAACAATTATATAAAAAGTTTAGTAAACCGGCGAAGAGTACGTTTTTACCTTGTTTCTAGTTCAACTCGCATTACTTTATTTAATCTTAGTAGTTTTTGTATATGTACACTATAGGTATTTATCTTGTTTGAATATTGATTGTTAAAAACATCTGATATAAAATTATATATTTACTGTGTGTTGCGCTCTGCAGCTGTTTCTCTCCTATTATATTAACTTCTGGTTTTAATTTTGAGGTACTTCATTAACGGTGCGACTTAAACTGGCAGCACTAAATGTTAGGTCGTTGTTTAGTGGATTCAACGGATTGAAAAATATTGTATTCGCTTACAATTTTGATCTATTTCTAGTTACTGAAACTTGGCTTTCCGAGCAGGTAGCAATAAATGGCTATAAAATAATTAGGGAAGATCGGTGGGGGTGTAGCTTTATACCGTGCGTGTAATTTTCCATTAGGCATGTACATTCACGTAGCGCGAGAAATTTGACAACACCGTCAGCCGTAAATTCGTCCGTCGATGGAGCATTCCAGCTCTGTTATTTCATTTCAGCCAGCTGGCACGCGCGATGTTGTAATTCTTCTCCCCATGCCTAGCCCGCGACTAAACACACGGTATCATAGAAAACATATAAAGTAAGTAAATTAAATATTGAAAGTAGTGTAAACGCACCTTTGGATATTACTTTTGCTCTAGAAGGGATTTACATACCACCTAATACTAATGTTATCGAATGTATTAATGAGAGAAAATTCAATATCTCTACTCCCGTAGTTGGAATTTGGTTAACTGGCAATATTAACACAGAGTCAATAATAAACAGCCACACAAAAAAGTGTGTCCTTATATATTTGGACCCGCTGTAACCGAATCCGAAGTCAGAATTGTCAGATTGGCTCGTTTTTCATTCCTAAAAGAACACCTTCCCAAAAAATGGCGGACCATACCAGTGTATCCTCATGTATTTGGATCCTCTGAAACAGAATCCGAAGTCAGTATTGTCAGATTTGCTCGTTTTTCACCCCAAACTCAAGAAACACTCCCAAAACAAAAAAAGTGGCCTCTCCGACGGATCAGGCCTGTGTATCCTTATGTATTTGGACCTGCTGAAACCAAATCCGAAGTCAGAATTGTCAGATTGGCTCGTTTTTTACCCCTCGAAGTTCGATTATAATTTTTAAATCTTTTGGTATCTAGTAGTCTTGAATATCGTTCAGTGATTTGGAATCCATATACTTCGAACTCCAAATCACCGAATAATATTAACAGTCTCAAAAGTGTTCAAAATAAATTGACCAAATTCATTTTACATTTCGCAGAGGGAAGACTCTAAAACTCAGTTTCCGGGATGAAACTCCCCTCATTTGGCCGTCATCTTGAAAATATGGATGTTATCATTTTTTTTTATATCTCCTTAGCCGTGAATCTCACAAAAATTTGTAAAGAGCAATTTTGTAGATAATAATAATGACTTTTTTCTAGAATTAAAAATAGTTATTTCTCCTCCAAGTTTTTCATTCCTTAATTTTGCATCTTCTGAGGCTTATAACTTTTTATTATGAATGCTATGCCAAAAAGTTGTAGAGAATATTATTATCTACAAAATTGCTCTTTACAATATTTTTTGTGAGACACGGTTACGGAAATATATAAGGCAAACTAATAGCACCCTCATTTTCAAAATTACGTCCATATGGGGAAGTTTCAGCCAGTAAACTGAATTTTAGACTCACCACCTACCCACCTATGAAACCAAATAAAAAATCGTTGCCTACCCAAAATGCACAGATGACCTTTTTTTGTGCCAGACTGACTGCGCTAAAAGAGATTTTGCAAATATGACTTAAACCTCTAAATTGCCATTTTCTTCCTTTGGTTTTCTTTTTTTTCCTTGTTATGTATGTCTACTAGTTTATAGCTGCTATATAACAGTTTGTCGGTTTAGGTTTAGATGTTAACATATATAATTGATGTCAAACCGCTAACGTGGCAAATTGGTCGAATTGTCGAATTGCACTGTAGTCCTGATTGCTACTGTGCGAACGGCGAACGGTGTCTTTAAGAAAGCTCTTGTAAAACTATGTCCCTTACCTACTCCTCACTAGTTTTGTATTATTGTTTAACTTTAATATCATAGTTTTAGATATATTTCTACTCATAAATACGTTTCCCACGGTGAAATTACAAACTTTTATTACAAATGCTTCGCCATTTGGATGGGCGGTATGTTCAGAAAACAGTGCTAGCACTTTTTGTTTCCGTAACTAAGTTTTTTTCTAATTACCATATCAACCAAAAATTCATAATAAGAACACTACTTAAAAAAATATAATAAAGTCAGATCGGTCAACTAAAAATAATATTTTGAAAAATGTATGTGTGTGTGTATGTGTGTATCAGAAGATCTGAAACGGTTTTGGTTGAGATCGGATTACGGTTAGTGCCGTTTTGGCACAACAAGTTGTTTATTTTATGATTACTTACAATTTATAATCGAACCATTGAAAAGCAGTAAAAATTCCGATCTCAACGATCACACTTGCACCCTTTCGATTTGGTTTCCGTGAAAAAAAAATTAAAAAAACAAAGCAAGTTGAGATCGGATTACGTTTAGTGCCGTTATGGCACACAATTTAGTGCTCTTTTTGGCTTTAAAGATCCACCGGATGGGGAGGTTCCTGCCGCTTCCAGTAGCTGCCGATTTTTTTAACTAAAAGTATATATAATTTTCAATTTCAGCGTTAATAATTAATAATACAATTGTTAAGTGACACGTTGAATTCATCTGAAATATTAATACTATAACCCTGGTACTACCGGAAACTTAAGGTCACAAGTTATACATGTTAACAACTATTATAAAACTATTTCTGAATAGCAATTAAAATTCTAACGCAACTGGTTTCTTATCCATAAAATACAATAACCTATAAAAATCATAGACAATAAAAATCTTTAGTAACTCTTAAATTTATGCAGTCCAAACAGTTTAATGGTTTGAATGAAATAACACATACCACGATATGTGTCGCTCCCACGATGTTTTGGCTATTTAAATGCTAGTATCTCGACAGCATTTCTAAATTCCTGGCTATAAAGTGAGGTTGTCAATATCAATTTTACGTTTTCTTTAAATTTATTGTTCGGCATTTACTATTCGCAACGGTAGTAGTCCTTCAGCCAACCAGCTGGCTTTTTGCTTACGTCATGGACGCAAAGCGACAAAGTGGATTTTTCATTGTCAGGTGGCAGATAAAAATCTAAGCAATTAAATAAGTACTGCCAAAATTGACAAATTTGAGTAAAGGGCAGAGCTAATTTTTTTAAATTACTTTGTAGACAGTTTGGTGTAAATAATCATAATCTTATTGACATATTATAAAGCCTGTTCGCTGATAGAATCCCGGTCGTATAGTGTAAGGAATATCGTCCGAAGCTCTATCCTTCCTTGTCTTTATTGAAATATTGTTTGTAACTTAATCTGTAACGTAAGTTTTAATCTTTGTGGCCAACTTACGACCGACGTGCGGCATTTCTATTGTTCGACAGCAAACCAATTTGCATAACGCGTGTCGGGTATAGCAGGTATAGTGCACTTATTTCAATTAGTGCCTAAGAGGGTAATTTTAGCCTTTTTCTCTTGTTAAAATAGTAAATATGCGACCTGGTGAATTTTTAAATCCGCAATAGCAGCAGTTAGCTTTGAATTTGTTGGAATATTTTCAAAAGGAAAATGAAAATGGTGGGGCTTTATTGTCAATAAAAGCTGTTCAAAGGCGAGTGGGTGAGGCTTTAAAAATCGATGAAAAGACTGTAGAAAAATAGCTAAAATCGACAAAGAAGATGTGGAACCTCAAGCTTCGGTTAGACGGAATTGTAAAAAGTCCAAAACAATTACACGGTGCTGCAAAATATGAAATAAAAAATGTTATCTGAAAATTTTAAAACGTGGCAGACAGGTAGACTTTTGCCGGGGTTACAAAATCCAAGCATTATTGTTTTAGGTAATGCTAAATACCACTCTCGCATTGAAGAAAAACAGCCAACCCGATCTTGAACGAAAGAAAAAATACAAACCTGGTTCAAGACCAAAAACATAGTTTTCAGTGATACTGCATTTCAAGCCGAATTGTTCCAAATAGCTGGAGCTAACAGAACACAACAACACTATGTTGTCGACAATTTAATTAGAGAGCATGGACATGAAGTACTACGGTTTCCACTATATCACTGTCAGTTCAACCCAATAGTAATATCAATAAATTAAGTATTTTGCATAACAATGATCTAGTAGATGATCCAGGTGAAGTATCTAACATTTTTTGTGAACACTTCTCAACTGTTGCCGAAAATCTTATCAATGCCCAATTTCCTTTAAATCTTAATAACTGTACGGTTTCTAAAATCCCACCTAATTCTATCTTTTTCAGAGATATCGAACCACAAGACTATGATACATTACGAAACATAAGCAACCGAACATCGGTACGACCCGACGAATTAAACTTTAAAATCATCAATTCATGCATTCACGTCATAGTCCAGCCACTTTGCTATCTCTTCTCACAATCAATTTCTTTTGGCATATTTCCCAGTAACTTAAAACTTGGGCATGTTACGCCACTGTATAAACAAGGCGATGAGGAACTTGTAGAAAATTACAGAGCAATAACACAAAACTCATTCATATCGAAACTTTTTGAAAAAATAGTTCATGCTAGGGTTTATGATTATGTAACATTCTTCAATTTGCTAAATAAAAATCAGCACGGCTTCAGGCCAAAACACTCAACGATGACGGCCGCTTATGAGTACGTCCAATTTAAATAAATCAATCAATCAATCAATCAATCAATCAATCAATCAATTTATGAATCATTAGACGAAAATAAATATGTTACTAGCATCTTATTTGACTTAACTAGAGCATTTGATTCAGTAAATCATGGTTTCCTTCTGAAAAAAATCGAATCTCTAGGAATTCGAGTCAATATTAATAAATGGATAGAATCTTTTATCAGTGATAGGAAAATTGTTAAAATAGGCAATGATTTTTCCTATGAGAAAGACGTTAATATCCGTTTACCACAAGGCGCGGTTCTCTCCCCTTTAATGTTCCTTATATTTATAAATGACTTGGAATTGTTACAATCATTACAAAAATATTAAATTGGTTTTATACGCGGATGACGTCACAATCGGAGTCACAGCTGATTCCCTCAAAGAATTAAATACAGCGGCAAATGATCTATTAGCCGAATTCGCATCATGGTGTGAACGTAACAAATTAGTTTTAAACGTAAGTAAAACAACTTACATACAATTCTACAAAAGACGCGAACCACCTACCTTAAATCTAGAAAGGAATAAAAGTATTGTTCCGATCACAAAGTATTAAATTCCTAGGTTTACTACTAGACGAAAAACTCACTTGAAGTAACCACATAGAATATATATGCAAAAAACTAAATTCTGCATTTTTTGCAATACGAAACCTCAAGCCAATATTATCTAAAGCACAATCATTAAATATACATTACGGTTTTGTGTACTCTCACCTCAGATACTTGTTTCTTCTTTGGGGTGTTAGCACAGAGGTTGAGAGAGTTTTCATATTGCAAAAGAAAATTATTCGTCTCATGTTCTCACTAATGCCACTAGATTCATGTCGACCAACGTTTATTGAGAATAATATTCTCACATTAACCTCAATTTTCGCACTCGAAGCTGCACTATTCGTTTATCAAAACCAAAATAAATTTACATTCTGCTTTTAAAAATAAGTTAAAAAAAGTACCTTGTAAGCAAATGCTTCTGCACTCTACAAGAGGTTCTTGAAAACGGCAGTGACGAATAAATAATTGTAATATAATGAATCTATATACAGGGTGTCCCGGCACTATGGGGCAATACTTCGGAAACATATAGTTTGGGTCAAAATAACACTAAAAGTACCTATAATTTTTTTTCTTAAGGCGCCCCCCTACGGAGATATTACCCTCTAAAGGTTACATATTCAAGAAGGTTTTTTGCCTATTACTTCCAAACCGTTCTATCGATTTTAATAAAATTTGGACTGTGTACACATTAAATGAGTATCTTTATTCCAGAAATATGCCGCCCTTTATATCTTGTCTAGGAAGCCAGGGGTGTTCAACCCCCAATGCTTTTTACCCTTAAATTTGGACAAATTTTTGAAAATTAAGGTCACATTTTTAAATTTTTAAAACAATTTTCTAAAAAAAGATGTTCTTGTTTGACATCGATAAAGCGATCCGTTTTTGAGAAAAAATAATTTTACTGATAAGGGACAAAGACTGACATTTCGTCAACACATCACTGCATACTACAACTACTACAATACACACATAACTACAATAACTACATAACTAAAATAAATGTTCGATGTGAGCACCCTGTACAAGAATACATTCTCGTAAGCGAGATAAGTTGGATCGCTTAACCTGAAATAGCATTCCATTCCGAATGGCTTCACATTGGGTAGTGATTCTTTGTAACATATCTTCCCTTGTTTGTACCGGTGTATTGTACACTAAATTTTTGAGAAAAAACCTAATGGGTTTAGATCAGGAGAGCGAGGAGGCCACGGTACTGGACCTCCTCGGCCAATCCATCGGTGGGGACATTTTTTTGATCTAAATATTCCCTGACTGTGATGCTGAAATGAGGAGGAGCTCCATGATGCATGTACGTCTTGTTTCTTATAGTTGCTAATGGCACATCTTCCAATAAACCATCTTGATTTTCTTGTAGAATCCTTAAGTAATTTTCCCCATTTAACAGATTTTTCAAAACAAATGGCCCTATTAAATAATTTTCAATTATTCCTGCCCAGACGTTAATTTGAAATTGTCGTTGGTGATGAGTTTGAATAATTGCATGAGAATTTTCATCGTTCCAACTATGTATATTGTGAGAATTTATTACACCATCCCTGCGAAATCCTGCTTCATCCGTGAACAAAACACTAGCAATGAACTTACGGTCTTCCTGTGGCTTTTGCAGGAACCAATTAGCATATTGAACTCGAGCAGGGTAGTCATCCGGGGACATTGCATGAACTTTCTGGATGTGGAAAGGATGGAGAAGCTGTTCCTTCAAAATTCTATGAACCACCGACTTGGAAGTGTTAAATTGCGCTGAGAGCTTCCTAACGTCCGAGAGTTTCTTATCTCATTAGATGAACCATCAGATGGCATTAGAGATGGTACTTTTCGGAACAGTTCGGACCTGTTGCGAAGAAAATCCACTCAGCACCATCTCTAATGCCATCTGATGGCTCATCTGGGTGAGATAAGAAACTCTCGGCGTTTATTGATGAGTCTTCGGCAACAGCATCTAATACAGCTTCTTCTAGTACAACTGTACGAACAGTTCTACGACCACCTTCACCTCCTCGTTTCGGTTCCACGCTCCCCAAACATTAATAGGGTTATTTTTTTAAATAGTTATTTATTCTTCAATTTTTATTATTTTGTTTTTTTATTGCTAAGATGGATATCTACCTGTTTTTGTATCCGACGGTTTACCCGTTCAAAAGTTTTCCTGTTAGGAAAGTGTTCCCCATAAAGCCGTCTAGCTTCCGAACCATTACCGGTGGCAAGTTGCATGTCGGCACATTTACCAGATGAAAAATTTGCCATGTCAATAAACTACTATCACAGAACTACTCACAACTTACATTACTTGCTACTCAAATTTGACGTTTAAATTTATTCAATTGTTTTCTCACAGGTATTATGCAGTAGTTTGTATTACTAATATTCCTTAATCCTTTATCAGTAAAATCATTTTTTCTCAAAAACGGATCGCTTTATCGATGTCAAACAAGAATATCTTTTTTTAGAAAATTGTTTAAGGAATTTAAAAATGTGACTTTAATTTTCAAATATTAATTTATGTCAAAATTTACGGGTAAAAAGCATTTGGGGTGTTCCACCCCTGGCTTCCTAGACGAGATACGAAGGGCGCCATATTTCTGGAATAAAGATACTCATTTAGTATGTACCCAGTCCAAATTTTATTAAAATCGATAGAACACTTTTAGTGTTATTTTGACCCAAACTATACGTTTCCGAAGTATTGCCCCATAGTGCCGGGACACCCTGTATGTATTGTGTATGTTATAATATTTATCATACGTATAAATTACTTTAAGGTTTTTAATTTTCGCATTTTATACATAAGTGTGTTGTTTATATTAATTGTTCACCCTTAAATACGCGTATTGTTTTTATTTATATATATTTATGTCTACATTTTATTCTACAAATTGTAATTTAATATTTTATTTGTTGCAATATTCATCAAATGTACGTCCAAATATGCTTATATGACTTGTCACATCTGTACTTTGTATAGCATACGTGAACAAAGAATTTATTATTATTATTATTATTAATAGAACTTGTTTGGGGAATTTGTAAGGAGTATTACGACAAACACATCGGGAAAGACGGTTTTAGTGACGAAGCCGCTCTTGCTATGTTTCAAATGTCGTGTTCAATTTGGTCCAAGTGTGTGAATCACACAAATAAATTGATTTTAGAAATGAAATGATAATGAAAGCGACGACGAGGACTCGGAAGAATTAGACATTGATGAAGAAAACTTTAATTTATTTATCTTATACTAGGTATTTCTATTTTACTGCCATATTTGTTTTACATAGGGTTCGGCTTAATTAGTATTAAGTATATATTTTTATTTTAAGATTACCTATACTTATTTGACAAAATTCTAATAATGAATAAAAAAGATTTAGCTGCAACTATTTAAGTGTATTTATTTTGTAATTTTGCTCTATCTTATTTTTAACTTGAAACCAAAGCAATTCAATATTATAATTTATTTATTTAACTTAAATTACTATAAATTTACAATAGATATATTATATATGCTTATAATTCAATTTCCTTTAAATAAATCTAATTAAATACATCAAGTAAAATATAAAACAAAGCGATGCCACTGTACATTCGAAAACACCAACGAGCCTACGGCATTAGTTCAGACGTTCGTGACGTCACACCGGGATTCTATCAGCGAACAGACTTTAATTTTAATTTTATATCCTTGATTCGTAGCTAATACCTATTTTCATCAGGAACTAAATAGAATTAAGCGATGCGGCCAGCGTAGAAAAATCCCATAAGGACCTGTGCAGCGAAAAAGTGTGGAATTTTAATAAAAATAGTACTGCTATAATCTATTAATCTAATAAATTAACGTCAATCCCTTCTGTATTTATCAAACATTGTTTATTAAAGTTGTTTACGTACTTGGGCTTTCCTCATTGTGTTAAAACGTTTTTTTAACATACTTTCTTTTTGTTGTATTTTTGTGTTGTTTGCTATTTATAGTTAGAGAAATATTAGTTATTTTCTTTTACTGTCCATTAAGAATACTTTTTAATATAAAGAATAAGAATTAGTTTCGATTGGTCAAGGACACAATACACAAAAACAGCTATTATTTTGCTATTAAGCATATAAAAACCTTCCATACTGGTATATTTATAGAAAATGAATGTGTGATGTTATTTCTGAATCAAAATGTTATTACAATCAATTCAATATTTTCATCAACAGGTTTTGTTTTTCAAGAATTAGGTCAAAATAATTCGTTTTTTAATAAAGAGATAAAAATATGAGCACTGGAAGTCTACTCAAGTAAATTATTTTATAAATGACTATATTGATGTAGTGAAAGAACTTTCCAAATTTATGTGTTTAGCGTGTTAAGTTTTTGAACTGTTTCTGCTACAATGCGCCTTAATGGAAGATATGGGAATATTTCTTAGGAGCAAATGTTCTTTGTGAAGAACACAGACATTAGCTTACATACGATACAATTAAAATACATATTTTACCTAGATAGTACGTCTAATTTTTAATCAAAAACGAGATAATTTGCGGGTAGTTCAATCCACAGTATCTCATGAAGAAATGACAAACAAAACGCAATTGACAAGTATTTTTATAAGCTAAAAAGAACACACAAATTCAGCTAATATAAGTGACTGAAGCGGCAAAACACTAATTGAATCTACACCTATGGCACATATGGACACATTTTCTCTTTCCGTAGAATTATTAACGACCTGTAACGACGTGTTTATTGATTTCTGATCAAATAGCAATATTTTCTAATCTAGATCAATAATATTGCCAAAAAAATTTCATTTGCATACGATGTCGCTGGAAGGAAATTGCGGGATGCTATCCATTTGGAAGATAATCAAGAATTGATACTAAAGTTCTCAGGATTTTTTCCGAAGATCACGCACATATGACATAAAAAATCACAGGCAATGCTGGAAAGTACAAGTTGTTAACATTCTTAGAAAAGTTGAAAATATACCAGAATATAATTAACAAAATAAACAAACTTCTGATATCAGAGTTGAGCAGATTTAAGTCAACTGACCTAAATCACGATTAAAATCTATTTATTTATCTACGATTTTTTTCCCATTTTGCGTGTTTAAAAAGTTATTTCCAAAATAACAATTTTTTGAAGTTTAACGCCATTTTGCATTATATTGCAATCAGGGTTTGGGAAGTCTCGACATTCGAGACTCGACTCGACTCGAGGACTCCTTTATAAGGAGCCTCGACTGACTCAGGCCTGAGCCCAATAGTTGTGAAACTGTGCCGTAGCTCAGTCTTGCAGCTCCGATTGTATCTAACGTTAATTAAAGTCTAAACTATTCGTGTGCTTAATTCTCATACACAGATTCATTTTTTGGTAATAAAATCTTATAATTATAAAAAAAACATAATCATATAAATATTATAATGAACTATCAATTAGTCTTTTTCCTAATTTAATAAAATGGGCTTTTAAAAAAATTAGAGCATTAACAGCTTTGTCCGACAACCTGTTTCTGATTTTTGTAATAATGCATCCGAACAAAGAGAACACTCTCTCGTTTTCAACAGATGTCAGTGTCTCGAATCTCGACCCGAAAGTCCCGGGACACGAGACAATTAAATATGGGAAAAGTTCCGGGACTTCGAGACACGAGACCTCCCGGGACCCAAACCCTAATTGCAATACTGGTAGTCTTGAGAACTTTTTTTAATACTTTTGTACTATCAAAAATCTACTTCTATACAAGATTTCACATAAGAATTATTTTATCTGAGATTCTGCCATTATTATTTATAAAGTGTCTGAGAACTGGGCTGCTAAAGGAACCACAATACGTTAAACATTTATACAATTAATTATTTTTTATTTATTCGCCTTCATCATGATTAGAGAATATTATTTAGGTATTAAGCAAATCACAACTTACACACTTTTTTATTTATTATGAAATTACCTACTTTTTGTATATTGTTGCCCTAGTTAGGTAAATACCTACTTTAAAACACTCATTATTAGAGAAAACAACTACTCGTCTAGCTAATACTGACGAATTATTGAATTACGTGGTAGCATTCCTAGCATCTTAATTCAAAAAAATATATTGAAAATTAAATTCAATCATTCACATTTTTTTTTATTTAATAGAATCTACTACTTTCTGGATATTGGTACCTTAATCTGGTCACGTTAATATACTACTTAGGAAAACACTTTAAAACACTTATCATTGGAGAACCAATCAAAACAACTACTCTTCCAGCTAATACTGACGAAGAATTGAATTACATGATAGGATTCGTAACATTTTAAGGCAAAAAAACATATTGAAAATTCTTGAATCATTTATTGAAATTTAGCCATTCACAACAATTATTGAACTTTATTTTCTATTTCTAATGGTGAGTGTTTTCAAGTGTTTTCCTAAGGAGCATATTAGCGTTACCAGATTAAGGCATCAATATACTGAAAGCAGATAATTTCATATTAAATAAAAACGTGTGATTGACTGAATTTAAATAAATGACTTAAGTATTCTCAATCTATTTTTTTGCGTTAAAATGCTAGGAATCCTAGCATGTAATTCAATACTTCTTCAGTAGTAGCTAAAAGAGTAGTTATTTTGGTTGGTTCTCCAATAATGAGTGTTTTAAAGTAGGTGTTTACCTAACTAGTATATTAGCGTGCCCAGATTAGGGCAACTATATACAGAAAGTAGGTTCCTAATTTCATAAAATAATGTCTAAGTTGTAATTTGCTTAATACCTAAATAATATTCTCTAACGTTAAACGTTGTTTACAAAAAAGTGTCTCAAACTCATTGAGTTTTCATATTAACCACAAAAAGCATGAAAGGTGTGTTTAATATCTAAAATAATATTTTATTATTATTTTAGTAGCTGTGATTTATATAGTTTTAATGTGATACAAATTTATATCTGAGATGCCAATAAAATTAGATTTAAATCAATTTAAACCAATATAAATAACTCAATGAAAAAATACGGTTTTGTGTTTGCTGAAAATTATAGCTTTGTTGATTAATGATTAGTGCAATTAACAAAAATTCCACAAAGCCTTGTATTTTAACTTTCTGATTAAATTTTAGACTGTTGTGGGTCTAAAAATAGAGTCTTAGCATATTCTCTACGTTTCATTGGCATATGCTACTGCTAATTTCCTTATTATAATTACAAACTAGCTTAATTACCCATTCTCCGAATAGACAAAAGTATCTGGGAAAAGAGAGCGTCCTGATATTAAGAATAATATAAATCCTCCTTCGCCTTTTTGGGGACTTTATAAAAATGCGCTTGATGTCAATTATATGTATACCGTATAAGCTTTTTACTTTGATCACCATATTCGCTCCGCCATTCTGAGTTTTGCAGTTTCTTTAAGAGCCTTGGAGGTCCTTTCATGCCTTTCTAGTTCCTAACTCGTCATGAAGTATACAAGAGATTCACCGGATAGGCAAATATAGGTAAAAATATAAGAAAACGCTGCGCTGTATACATATACAGTTAAAATTAAACAAAGATAATTAGTGAATTAAAAGGAAAAACAGTAATCTTAATTCAGTTATAGTACCTTCCTGTACATAAAGGTAACCCACAAACATACCTCATTACGTCTTATGTCCATAGTCCAGATTTCAATAAGGACCGCGTTGAAAATTGAAATTAAAAAGTAGTACTTTAGTATTGCCGAAATATTTCAGACAAATTCATGATCAAACGAGATGCGATAGAGAATTTTTCGTCAATCAAAAATATTTTGCATTAACTTTCAGGTCTATGATATACAATAAAGATATTGAAATAAGAAAATGTAAAATAATAGAGGTAAATGTTTAATATTCAAAGTGAATGCGGGCCCCGGCGCCTAATAATAATTGATGAGCAAGAAAATTTTTTTTATCAAAATCTCTGGCGGGCCCTCGCTACGGGCCCCTCGGAAGCCAACGGACCCCCGCGCTTAATAACTGATGAGCGGGGGGGAGAAATTTGAAAAAACATTTTTGTCAAGATCTTTGGCGGGCCCCTCGGAAGCCTGGGCCCCTAAACTCAGTACCCAATCGACCCCCCCTATACGGAGGGCCTGAACATACTGGATAAGTCCATCCATATATCTAAATTATATCTATTTCGAGTTCTTAGGAAATTTTTAGTGTCGATGTATGTGTACACTTCCATGTTCCGTGCTAATGAAGGCTAACAGTCAGAAATTGGTCTACGGATGGTGTTGCATACAGTGTCGGACTGGGGCGCCGCACAGTGCCAGTGGCGAGAAATGCCAGTGTTCCACCCAAATTACTCTAGAGGTCGTAAATTTTAAGTTATTGAGACATTCTTTTTTTTTAAATGTTCGTCTTGAATTTACCTATCGATCCCTCTAGCCGGATTTTGAAATTTCATTTTTCGTTTTTTTTTAATTTTTAATAGAAAATCATATTTTTACAGAAAAATACTGTTTTTTCTATTAAATTTATTCTAACGGGCCGTAAACTTGAGTTTTCGTAACAATTTTTTTTTCAAATCTTCGTCCTTTAATCAGCTATTGAACTGTCTAGATGAATTTTTGATTTAGTTGTTGACATCTGTCAAAATGACTGTCAAATATAAAAAAATGCGATTTTTAGATAAATAATTCATACAATAACAGGTTGGTGTTCAGAAAAATATATATAGTATTTTCAATGTACCTGGTTCCGAAGTTGACAGGAAAATATGTATTTCTAAATTTGGCAGCTGCCATAATTGTTGTCAAATTTCCAAAGATAGATGGAAGAGCTTATTAATTTTAAAAATACCCTGTAAATGTATAGAAAAATAGATATATATTGTTTTTGATCTGTTTGATTTAGTAATTGACAGGAAAATATGAGTTTTAAATTTGGCAGCTGTCATAATTGCTGTCAATTTTCAAAATACAGTACTTATTAATTTTAAAAATGCACTATAAATGTATAGAAAAATAGATATATATTGTTTTTAAACTGCCAGATTTAGTAATTGACAGGGAAATATGGTTTTTGAATTTGGCAGCTGCCATAATTGCTGTCAAATTTCAAAAAATAGAAGTTAGAACTTATTAACTTTAAAAATACCCTGTGAATATATAGCAAGACGGATACAAATTGTTTTTAATGTATCTGGTTCCGAAGTTGGAAAATGTGATATCTAAATTTGGCAGCTGCCAAATTTAAAAATAATATTTTCTTGTCCGTTCATATATCAGGAAGATAAAAAATAATATATATCTATTTGTCTATACATTCAAAGGGTATTTTTGAAATTAATAACTTCTAATCTGCACACCTTAAAACTTGACAGCAATTATGGCAGCTGCCAAATTTAAAAATTATATATCTTCCTATTACTTACGAAACCAGATAGATCAAAAATAATATACATCAATTTTTCTATACATTTATAAGGTATTTGTAAAGTTAATAAGCTCTTACCTTCATGTTTTGAAATTTGACAGCAATTATGTCAGCTGCCAAATTTAAAAATGATATTTTCCATCAGTTACGAAATCAGACAGATCAAAAATAATATATATCTATTTTTCTACACATTTATAGGGTGTTTTTAAAATTTATAAGCTCTTACTTTATTTTGATATGAGACAGCAATTATGACAGCTGCCAAATTTAGAAATCGTATTTTCCTGTCAACTTCGGAACCAGGTACATTAGAAACAATTTGTATCCGTCTTGCTATATATTCACAGGGTATTTTTAAAGTTAATAAGTTCTAACTTCTATTTTTTTAAATTTGACAGCAATTATGGCAGCTGCCAAATTTAAAAACCATATTTCCCTGTCAACTACTAAATCTGTCAGTTTATAAACAATATATATCTATTTTTCTATACATTTAAAAAAAATTGACAGCAATTATGACAGCTGCCAAATTTAAAACTCATATTTTCATGTCAATTACTAAATTAAACGGATCAAAAACAATATATATCTATTTTTTCTATACATTTACAGGGTATTTTTAAAATTAATAAGCTCTTCCATCTATCTTTGGAAATTTGTCAACAATTATGGCAGCTGCCAAATTTTAAATACATATTTTCCTGTCAACTTCGGAACCAGATACACTGAAAACACTATATATATTTTTCTGAACACCAATCTGTTATTGTATGAATTATTTATCTAAAAATCGTATTTTTTTATATTTGACAGTCATTTTGACAGTTGTCAACAACTAAATAAAAAATTCATGTAGACAGATCAATAGCTGATTAAAAGACGAAGATTTGAAAAAAAAATTTGTTACAAAAACTCAAATTTGCGGCCCGTTAGAATAAATTTAATAGAAAAAACAGTATTTTTCTGTAAAAATATGATTTTCTATTAAAAATTAAAAAAAACGAAAAATGAAATTTCAAAATCCGGCTAAAGGGATCGATAGGTGATTTCAAGATGAACATTTAAAAAAAAAGAATGTCTCAATAACTTAAAATTTACGACCTCTAGAGTAATTTGGGTGGAACACTGACATTTCTCGCCACTGTGCGCCGGGCAAATGCCCGGTAGGCCCCTCTAGAGACCCAAAATGTACCCCCCATGACATTCGCAAATCCTAATCTCAAAGTAAGTAAATAATTTTAATTCCGAAACTCGAAAGACGTGACTGACTTGTTAAATACAACGGCCGTTTTTCTGTCTGAATCATATAAAAGGAATGCAGTATAGAAGGACAAAATTGATGATAAAAACTTAAAACGTTTAAAAAAAATAGCAATACCCGTTGGTGGAGTAAATCGAAAGCATTAGAAACAATATTTATTCTATACAAGGATCAAACAAACGCCGAGGCCCAATCTCTTTTAAATGCTTGGACGACTTTTAAAACATTAATTTTTTATGATTTATATTCGTTTTCATTTTTCAACGGCATCAAATTATTTGCAAAACAAAGGAATACATTTCCACCAAGCTTTTAATATTATTAAAGTAATAGAAAATATTGAAAAAATGTTTGACAAATTTTCCAAAATTCACGAAAAAGTGACGGCGTTTATTTACTTAGTTAACAATAAAGACTGTTTTAAAGGTACTGACATTTGTATAGAAACGGAATTTCCTAAATTACGCCAAAGGAGAACGAAAATAATGCCGGGAAAGAAATGTACTGACGAAATTAATATTAGTAATGACCAGGGATCACTAAAAAGATTTGAAATAGAAACATATAAAGTAACAATTAATCAAATCACACAAAGTTTAACAAGCAGATTTACTAATCACGAAAAGACAAAGATTTCTTTTATTTTGATCTTTTGATCCGAAGAACTTTAAATACTTATGTAATGGAAATTACGAAAATATACTACGAAACCCCTTTGGTGCGATTTCTAAATTAACGGGTGTACTATGTGCTACAATAAAAACCGCTGCCCAAGGAGTCACTACTTCCTCATCCAGGTTTTCTATCCAAGTCACTCACAACGAAAAAATTTTGTATGTGGAAATAATTTTTTATGGAACTTTAATAATATAATATTTGAAATCCTCTACCTCAAAAACCCATAAAACGATACCCCACATCGGTAGTGGGGTGGGGGGGTGGTAGTGGGGGGTGGATAAAGTAAAAAATATTTTGGGGTTTCTGGTTCTTGTACACACACTAAATCACAATTTTTTTTATCCCCTTTAATAATGGGGTGGGGGTGGCTAATGCCAAATTTTTTTTTGAGACCTTAGCTTATCTTGTATATACTAGATACCAATTTTATGAACTCTTACTTGCTTGATTCACCTATTTACTTCATATTTACCCCAATTTACCCCCCAACTCTTCGACGGAACAAGATGAAAATATAATCTAGTTCTAGATCTCGTTAAAGTACATATGTGTACCAAATTTCAAGTCAATATCTCAAACGGTTCCAGAGTAAACGTGCGCACAAAAATAAAGTTATAGACCGACAGACAAACTTAAAATCTCGACGTTTCATGACATTCTAAGCCTATTTGAACAATAAAAATTTTTTAAAAATTTTTTGTCGTTACTATACTTCCACTGGATGTGGAAGTAAAATGACATTAAAAGAGCCCCAGTACCCAATTTTAATAAAATATCAAATAACAGTGATGACGTCGATGAGGGAGGCTCATCAGATACAGATAAAGATAACAATAACCCTAAAATCAAAGTACATTTGGATGATTCAACTTTTGCTGGCTGTTTAATATGTTGTTTTAACTTTATTCAGAATCATAATCTCCATTCAATGACATACGTACGTAATAGAAATGTATGTATTTATTTTTAAATAAATAAAAAAAAACGATATATTTTTTCTCTAAGGGGATAATTTAAAAAAGTACTTAGGGGATGGGTATGTAAAAAAAATAAATTAAAAAATTTGAAATGTGGCCCCCCCCAAAGCAATTTGCCCAGTAGGCCCCCTCTTGGCCCCAGTCCGACGCTGGTTGCGTACAAAATCATTTAGTGCAGGATTATTGCGATCGACGAATTATTTGCATACAAGTTTAATAATAATCCGATTTGCACGTGACTGTTGCAATCAGGAATGGCTTCTTTATAAGGACCTGCTATTACTGTTCCTTTTTAATCTTTGATACAAAAAGAAGGGGTGTTGTAAGTTTGACGCAAATGTTTGTGTGTGTGTCTGTGGATTCATATCTATGAATTTTACCTTTTAAGCCATAAAACTGAATTTTATGAGGTAATAATGTGTCATGAAAAAGAACATAACAGCCCAGCAGATATATTACAGAGTACATACATACGTATCATATTCTGATTCTCTACTTTTTTTTAAAACAAGAAGAACAAAGTATATTTACAAGACAAATATTTTACGAACGAACCATTATTAATGATTGTGCTGCGCTTTCTAGAAATCTGTCTGTAGAGAATATAAGATTTATTGAAATTATATTCTGCGAAGGCCGCTATTCATTGCAGATGTAAGAGATGATAACTTAAAATTGAATCGCGAAGACAATCGATATGGAACTTGAGCATTCAACGTTCTCATTAAACTTTGCATATTTTATTGTATACCAGTTTACATAAGAGTACCTATACTGAGATAAGTGAAATGAACAATATTTTGATCATTCACGTAAATAATTTGAAATGTATTGGAATTTCTCTCACGATATCTCCGATTTATTTGTTTTAGCAACGCTTAAATTTGCAATATACGATTTTGAAATAGAATCCGAATTATTTATCATTGCTGTCCAGTTATGTGTATGTAGCTTTAAAAACTAGGATATTTCACCATAGCTGAATGATTTTGACTGATGACATAGTATCCTAGAGAGAGCATACTTCTTCCTAAATTGTGCAGGCGGATCTCCGTGAAAACGTCAAAAGTAATTAACATTTGATGTAGTTTTTCCACCATTTTCTATAGCTCTCGTAAAAGCTAATCGTTTTTTTGTGTCAAATTATCAGTTTTGAAGTATTTTTATACAGGGTGTCCCAGATTTAAAGTGACATAGACTTGAGAGATAAAGCATAGTTTGCTGAGTTCAAAACACCTCCACACTTACCCTTGAAAGTGAATGGTTTTCGAGATACGGGGTGTTATATGATTCTTGACTGAAACTAAAATTCATCATATTTTGGAATGGGTGGACGTATTTGGATAAAAGTTGGTGCACATATAGTGCACTTCTAGTCCAATCAATAGTATAATTTATTTTGGAAAAATTCCAGAACAGGACTCAATTTTTATTATTTTACATTTGGGGCCTATTACATCACCCTGTATATCAGTTTTTTACAAAATGTTAAACGCTTAACGCTGTCACCGTCTTCAAGTCGTTGAACTACTTGAACGTGAAAAGGATATGAATTTTCTTTTTTTTTAAGTTCGCCATGACTGATTTTCCTTCTATATTCTCTTTCTGCAGCTCTTCCATTTCCATCGCAAAAACCATACACATAAATGATATCTGCATACTCTTCATTTGTAAATTGGAATGGCATCTTGAAATTATTAGACTTGTTAATATAAAACCTTATTTTAATAACTCAAACGACTTACTTGAATACTTTAAACTTAATTTCTAAAGGTAAATTACATTACTATGTATTAAACTTAAATGACAGAATTGACACACGCCTAATTTTAATTTTAAGCAAATTGTTTTTCTATGGAATATTGCATATAACCGTACAAATTTTAAGTGCAATTATTAGAATCAAATTTAAGTAACAATAATACATTAAATAATTATTAAACAAGTGTTTAAGTAAAATTGATAAAATAGCGACGTTAACTAGTTGTTTGTGTATTTTGTAGAATTTAAATATCATTCACCATTATTTTCGAAAATTTGCTAGGAAGTAACCATAAACGTGCCATCAAATATTTTGACAGTATTTTGCACAATAATCCATAGACATTTCAACAGTTATCCGCCATTTACAAAAAACTGATATACAGGGTGATGTAATTGGCCCTAAATGTAAAATAATAAAAATTGAGTCCTGTCCAGGAATTTTTCCAAAATAAATTATGCTATTAATTGGACTAGAAGTGCACAATATGTGTACCAACTTTTATCCAAGTACGTCCACCCATTCCAAAATATGGTGAATTTTAGTTTCAGTCAAGAATCATAAAACACCCCGTATCTCGAAAACCATTCACTTTCAAGGGTAAGTGTGCTCTATCCCTCATTAGTCTATGTCACTTTAAATCTGGGACACCCTGTATATTTTATGTGTACCTGAATATAAAACAACCAGTTATATAATTTGTCGTATTTATTGAAAGACTAAATAAAAATGAGAAGTGGAGGGGAATAAAAAGACTTACTTTATTCTACGTACTAGTGTGTTTCAGAATCGGTAGCTTAGTTTTATTGAGAGATTGTTTACTATGATTCATGTGTGTCTGTTCAAAATTTATATCTTAATTTAAGATGCCGAACATCAGTGTATCGGGATTTCTGAGGTCGCTGATTCCGAATTTGATATTATATCTTAAGAAAACAAAATGGCGGATCCAATATGGCCGACTTTTCCGTTAAAAATTAGGTTTTTCCAGTTGAAAGTCATTGTATATGGGTTTTAGAGGTCGCTAATTTCGAATTTGATATTATTTAAAAAGAAAACATAATGGCCTATCCAATATGGTAGACTTTTTTTGATTAAAAAATTAGTTTTTACAGCCGAAAGTCAGTGTATAGGGGTTTCTGAGGTATCTGATTTCGAATTTGATATACATTTGTAAAAAACATAGAAATAATTAATTCAATCATGCAAAGTAGCAATGATGAAAGTCCGACGACGATTAACAGTTACAATAAAATTATTTGAAAATAATATTTTTTGTTGTGTATTCACCTTTCCATACGACCCACTGCGATATCTTTTACAAAAAAATAATTATTTCTATGTTTTTAACATAAATGTATATCAAATCCGAAATCAGCGACTTCGAAGACCTCTCCCTATACATGGATTTTCAGCTGAAAAAAACTAAATTTTTAATTAAACTTTTTTTTTAATAATATGAAATTCGAAGAAATCAGCGATCTCGGAAACCTCTATACACTGACTTTCGGCCGAAAGAAGTAACTTTTTAATAAAAAAAGTAGGCCATATTGGATCCGCCATTTTTAAAAAATAATATCACATTCGAAATCAGCGACCAGAAACTCCCATATACTAATTTCCAGCAAAATTGAAAAATATCTAAGAGTTTTGGCCACGTTTTCGAGCATTTCGACCATTTCGTCGCGACCGAAACAATTAAATTTAAAAAAAAATAAGGAAGCTGCTGGAAGCTAACTTTTACAGGAATTATGAAGGAGTCTATAACGAGCACAGGGAAATTGGTTTCAGGGTGAGAAACCGTGGGAAAATTAACTTATTATTTTTGTGCTTACATTTCTGGAGCAGGAATGAAAAAACTTCCATATTTTACATGCTAAGTTTGATTATTAATATATTAATTTTAATAAATTTAAGGTACACATTTAAAATATAATTACTTTCAAAAACAGAATCCGTTTTTCAAAATCAAATTTGGACACCTGCAAAACACACAATAAATATTTGAAGGGAACGTTATTTTTCACGAAGCGTGAGCTCGAGATGCGGCATGATCGACGTATTTTTACAATTGATTGTTTGGTTAGATATATACACGTGGGCCTCACAAACAGTCATCTCATATAGTAGACGTACCACATTAAGTATTTAGGGCATAAAAAGTCCCTAAATCGAAATTTCAATTTAGGGACTTTTGGCCACATCTTTGGGCACTTTGACCACTGTGCGCTCGCCCCACAATCCCCTCCATCGCACCTCCCACCCACTGGAAACGGCGAACTCAGTCGGGCGTCCCTGAATCGCTTCGCCAGCTGGAAAACATTTGCCGCTGGTGAATTTTCAAAAAAATCGAAAATTTTTTGTCTAAAATCCATTATTTTTACCTATTCGTTTCCTAAAGTTTTTTTCAAAATGTATTCCAAATGCAGCAGAATAGTTGATTATATGATCCTCAAGAAAAATGAAAGAAGTAACTTAATATGTAACAAAAATTGTCAAGTAAACACCACCTCATTATGTTGTTTACAAGTTTAAGCTTCCAGAATGTAAATTATCTCAGCTATCCTGGGATTTTCATTAAAAGTTATTCGTGAAAACACGATGGTAATTTGAGCATCTGGATAATTAAACAAGGGTGACATGAGAGAAAGTAAGTAACTAAACTGTCATATCATGAAGAATTAAGTATCGATTGAAGTTATGTACTCATAAAATATTCCACAACCAAAATGATATCCGACTATGTAAATAATTTATCACTTAAACGGTAAATTATCCAATTTATCGAAAGAAAAATAGTTAAAGAGGTTTTGCATCTGACGTGTTCCTTGATTTTACGAAACGTTCTTAACCTTCGTAATACCAGGTCAAAAATAAAACGTCAAGTACCAGGTGGGGTTCTTAAGGGACCCCACACTAGTTTTTTATTGCTAGCACCATTTTATGAACTTTTTACCTAGTTATAAAATTTGCTGTAAAAAAAGAAATTGACATAGAATAAATTTAAACAATAAGTGTGCTTTGGGAAATTTATTTGAAAAAAACCGCTGCCCAAGGAATCACTACTTCCACATCCAGATTCTCTATCCAAGTCACTCACAACGAAAAAACTTTGTATGTGGAAATAATTGTTTATGGAACTTTAATAATATAATATTTGAAATCTTTTACCCCAAAAACCCACAAAACGATACCCCACATCGGTACTGGGGTGGGGGTGGTGACAGGGGGGTGGTAGTGGGGGTGGATGAAGTAAAAAATTGAGGTTTCTGGTTCTTGTACATACACTAAATCACAATTTTTTTATCCCCTTTAATAAGGAGGTGGGGGGTGGTAATGGGGGTGGCTAATGCCAAACATTTTTTTGAGACCTTAACTTCTTTTGTATATACTAAAGTCCAATTTTTTGGACTCTTACCTGCTTTATTTACCCATTTACCCCAATTTACCCAAGAATACAACTACACAATGCATGGTTAATTTGATGTGCCATTTTTAAGCCTTGCCTAAGTGAACATGAATTACACATCGCAATTGCAAGAAATTTTATTAAAATCTGAACACACAATATGAATAGGTGACTTAATAAGAGCGTTAGTTCTAGCCATATCGATATAAAATGGGATATCCTGCATTAAGCTCTGCTTAGGTATTAAAACTTAATTGTGATAAGAGGTCGAAACTAAATTTGAATTTACTTATTAAAAATTATAATCTGTACCTCTGTACCTCAGGATAATAACCATTTGATTTAAATGTAAAATATTTTAAAAACTTTCTTTGTACAATCTCAATTGACTTTTGAGAACTGCATAATACGGATGCTATATTAACCTGCAATGATTTAATTTTGACATTACATAACTACCATATAATGTTTTAAAGCCTTCATATTAATTTTTTTTTGCAATTTCTTATACTTACAGCCAAGAGATTTCAGGACTGATGAGGTTATGTGGGTTATATGATATTAAAATTAAAATTTAAATCATCTGCAAAATTAACTGCTATAAGTTAGCCATCAGTTTTTTTTTTAAAACAAAATGGTGGAGTCAATAATATTGTAGTGGTTAATTTTTCCGTAAAGTTGGATGGTCTAAATGGTTAAGGGCTATAGGAAAGTCATAGATAACTTTGACCTTCAAAAGAAGTCCCACTAGAGGAATACTAGTGGCCAAACACAAGCGAAAAGGTTTATAACCTATGCGACAAAGAATACCACAAGGCTTCTCGAACTCGAAAAGTTCGACCTAAAGCTGATCACAGGCCTTCTAACTGGCCATTGCCCTTTGAGATATCATCTCAAGAACATGGGCATGGCAGAAGATGACAAATGCAGATACTGTGAAGCTGCAATTGAGACTGAAGAACATATACTTTGCGAATGCAAGGTATTAATCCGCATTAGGCTAAAGTACTTAGAACAGACGGAATTAACTCCTGAAGACATAGGGAAATTAGCTCTCAGGAAAATCACAAGCTTTGCAAAAGTCTTGGAATCCTGGGAATAACTAGATGTAGAGTAAATCACAAAAGATCTTTTAGATCTAGGTGAAGAAAGGCCAAATCAGGGCCAAGCGACCCCTTAAACAATCTACAATCTAAGTTGCGTATATTCTCAGAAATAAATTGGGGTAATATAGGTCCAGAGACTCATGTTCCCAAATTTTCCTTAATCAACGCCTTACAATGTTGTAGCACTGATACTGTTTAATTCCGATTTCTGCCCTATTTATTTTGTTTTATATATTTATTTTACTATTACTATTATTGTTATTATTTTTTTTTTTGGTCCTCTCTGTCTTCTGTTTGGTGCTCGCAGCTCTTCTTTCTTCGATTTACAGCCGTTCCTCTATACCTAATGTTGAGGTAGTATCGGTATACTTATAGCAATGTAATACTTATAATACAAAGAAAATAAATATTATTTATTTTAAACTAATGATGTTATCTCTCCATTCGACAAAAACTTTAATGTATGTCTAGGTAACAAAATACATACAAATAAGGAAAATAGAGGCGTGTGCTTCCAACCATAATTACAACATATTTTTTATTGTAATTTATTTTTAATTTTTTCAGCGTTACATAGCAACACATAACACCATTTTTTTTTGAGTTTCTAGTGTGATCTAACGTATATACCATATCAAAGAAAATTACTCCGTTTCTTTTTAGTTCCGTACACCAAATACGTGTTAAATAATATTTGGGAGGGGTTTTCTTCCGCTATCAACATGATTTCTCATACAGACGGTGCGAATTAAGATTTAAAATACCTTTGTTTTGCGATCACAATGATCTAAGGCACACAATGTATTCTGATATTCTTCTTTTGTTTTTGTTTTTTTTTTCTCTTGCGATCACAATGATCTAAGGTACCCAATGTACTCTGATTTTCTTCCTTTGTTTTACGATCGCAATGATCTAACGTACGCAATGTACTCTGATATTCTTTTTTTGTTTTTTCGATCACAGTGATCTAAGGTACAGAATGTACTCTGATATTCTTCTTTTGTTTTTTCGATCACAATGATCTGATGTACACAATGTACTCTGATATTATTCCTTTTCTTTGTGATCACTCTAACCTTCCACACATAATGTGCAAATTTTGAATTTACAAATTCTTTAATATTTTCCCCCCAGATCACCTTGATCTTAGACACACAATATACCCTTGATTTTCTATATGATCACTATGATCTTTCATACACAATGCATGAATTAGAATTTAAGAATTCCTTAATAGTTTTCCTCGATCACCATGACCTGAGGTACACAATGTAGGTACTTTTAATTTTCTATGTGAGATCTACGATCTTTCGTCCCAATGTATAAAATAAGAGTTTAAAATTTTTAGATTTTACGATCACCATAATCTAAGGTACCTAGTGTACTCTATTATTTTAAAATAATTACTATTATTATTTTCGCAGTCTCGTTTTTCAACGGTAGTCTTTCTGATGGTAGGTTGCTTCAGACGGGCAATTGTCAAGCCTTTCTGCATATTAATTTGAAATTGATAAGAAACGTCTTACCATGTGACATGTGTCCAGCACAACAGTTTTGTAAATGAGATATTAAATATTTTATATCCAGTTCTTCTGTTTGTTTCACTGTGCTTCGCGATATTATTCCTATATTTCTGTATGATCGGTCGTATGTCAACTCTATCTACCTTCCACGTTTGTTTTATTTATTTATTTATTTTTTAAGTCCTATGTATTTATTATTATTATTATTATTATTTTGAGGGACTTGCTTTCAAATTTTATTGTTAAATTTATCCTCGTCGCCACTTGTAATATGCCCGATTATGTCTCACTTCGCTTATACTGTCAGAATAAGACACTTCACTTAGTTTCACACCACCGACCCACTCGCACCGCTGCCCGACATCAACTGCCGTCTCCTCCGGCCGTCAGCTACACAGCGCCACCTAGCATTCGATGATACTTCATTACTTGTCAACGTTAGGTACAAGTAATTCCAATACACTACACAATCCATGGCCCCAGCAGTTCGAATCTACAAGAAATACGTCCTCAAAAGTGACTTTCCAGCATCGTGTTTTCTGGACCACTGTGCGAAATAAGCATGCAGAAAAAAATAATTTGACTTTATTGTTAATCTTTTCCAAAATTCTTATTGTAAAACTAAAGGGTCACTTTATTGGTGCCTTATTTGATATTAATTCTTTCAACTTTTTTGTAAACATTTGAACACTTTTCAACTTCCAAGTCATTTAATTCTTACTGGACATTCGTAAGTGTTTGTATTTGTCTCATGTGCTTGTTTGTTTTATACTTAAACACGTAAGACATAATAGGCGAAAGCAATTAGCCTTCAACAAGTGGAAGTGCATAATTATACTGACATAGATTAATGTCAGTGCTGTATTGTCACTTTAAAGTAAACTCCTATCTAAAAGCTAAACCTTGCAGTGGCAAATGAGACATTAGCATAAGTCGGATTGCAAGCAAACTACCAATATATTTAGTTCGTTATTATTATTTTTTGCAAACAGAAAAGAAATAATGCATTATAAATATTAGAAAAATATGAAAAATGAAAACCGATAAACCATGTCCTGCTAATTAAGTATACATTTGTAAACTGTATTTTTCACCGTATAATGCGATACAGTTATGATCCTAAATTCATATTTAAAAATACTAGAATATCTTCAGCCGAAACTACATCATAACTTCCTATATTACACCTCAATTAGTTATAATGTAGATAAAATCATTCTTTTACAATAGAGATCCTTCGTACGCGAGATCCACACGATTTAGGGATAATATTTTTATAAGTATTACAGCTGCTCAAGGACGCGATGTCATCTGTCGAAATCATTCATCTAAGCTGAAATATCATACAGCTTCAGAGATATGTTGGGTTATGCATATTAAATTAGAGGTGGTGGATCACCCTTTCATAAAACCATGTTGGTGCCCGGATATTAGATTACTGACGCTAGGGTAGATGGTATCATGAAGTAAACTTTCTAGGGCTTTACAGAAATTACATATGAAATAGAAATAGAGAGGCCTTTCAAAATGGTTTCACGTTTGAGAATATTACTTTTATAAGCTGATATTGTTTCTAGTGTATTTATAGTCTGGGAATTTTAACTTACATATACAGTATTTCTATAAAAAAATCTTAAAGTACATCAATTTTACTTCAGATCTCAATGGTAATTTTCGCCCGGAGGGGTACAAATTCCCCTAACTTTTTTTCAAATGTAATCAGGTGACAAGTCGTTTGAAAAGCTCATTTTGAGAGAAATATTTTCTAAATATTCCGAGGGGGTTAAGTGATAAAATAATAAAAACTTACATATTAAGTTGAATCCTGTTTAATATATAAAATGTTCAAAATATGCACCATATTTCTCTTAAGGCGCTCTTTATTATAAAAAAAATTATTGGTAGTGTGCATTTCTTATCTTGCCGCAACTTTTTTGTTGTAATTTTTTTTTGCAGACACTTTATTGTCGCAATTTTTTTTTTACAGAAGCGGTTATCTTATGCGTAACGTAACTGCTAAATTTATTAATTTTCATGTCTTATATGTAATCCAGTAAAAATAGAAGAAAAAAGTCCATACCTTGGAAAAATTAGCAGAGAGCTAAAAAAATTGGTACACACCTTAAAAACATCATTACAAATGAATTGTCAAAAGTCCTCATCGATTCCACTTGTGCTAAAAATTTGATTCACAGGTTATATCCCAAGAGCTCCGAATTTTATCGAATAAACTGCGAGTAGCTTTTTTTGTAAAATATTGCTTAGAAAATATTCGAGATTAATAATTTACGTTAAAAGCTCGACACCGAAGGTCGAGGGATTTTTGTGTAAATTATTAAGTCAAGAATTTTCCGCAGTTTGTGCGATAAGAAGTTCGAGGGGTATATGTCAAGATTATTTCCCAAATTAACAAATTCCTTACCTCGTTCCTTGCGTACTTTTTCTTTGTTAATTTTAACAAATTCCGTCTTCCCAAAACGATTCATTTTTTATTTGGAAATTAATATACTTCCTTATTGTCACGAACACGAGTTGGGGTTGGTTAATAATTACTTCCACCACATGTTATGCCCACCTCGTGTCACGGCCCTCGGGCCGCTGTGACGGGGTTCCTCTAAAATATTCGCTTGCTGGCAAGAGGATTTGAATTTAATGAATTAAATGAATACTTGTAAATAAAACATTGTGGTAGAAAACAAGGTACCGGTTTATTAAAAAAGAAACAACACACAATGAAACAGAATAATTAACTTACATTAAATACCCCCTGGGGCTCACACCTAAGGGGGGAGTTGGGCCACACACCAAGCCACCACCAATTCGTACCCTGAATCAAAAGCCAACTAAATTTTGAAACTAAAATATTTTCTAGCTATTCTTTTTGCAATTCAGCAGTTACCTAGATAACAAGTAACTCGGGTGAATGCACCAGCTTGCTGCTGTCTCAACAATTTCTGTTTGTAAATATTTTAATAATAATTTCTATGTAACAATAAAGTAATGTACTGAGTGTCCCAAACAAGTTTTATATAAATTATAAATAATTACTGCGTAACATTATTAATAAAAATAATAATTCTTGAATTTGTAATGTGTTTTATTTTGTTTTTAGTCAAAGTAAATTAAATCAGTTATGTGCATTTAAAAGCTAGAGGTAATTTATTCCCTGGTAATTTTTAAAAAAAGCTAGCAAATTCCCTTATTCAGTGTAAAACTGTTGTCATTGGTTGAAATTTAAAAATTCACGAAATGTCATTGGTTTATAATCTATGAGGGAAATAATCAAGATGAAAGTTAAGCAAAAATCGGTTTTTCGTAAATATATCTTAAACGGCAAGTTGTCGTAATAGTTATTTACGTAACAAGTCTGAAAGTGGTATTTTACTGGACGATTTTCAACTAAACGTCAAAATATGTTATAAGTTATTTGATAGTTTTAAAGAATACATAACTCGGTTACTATGGAAACCAATTGAACGTCGACTTAGACTAACTGTTTCATTAATTTTTATAAAAATGGGTACGGTAATAGTATTTTAAACAAGTTTCGAACACGAATCTTTTCACAAGAGTGAACGAGCTGAAGGCGAGTTCCACAAGTCGAATGAGTGTGAAAAGATGTTTTCAAACGTGTTATTCAGAATATTTGTTCTACAACTGCAAGGAAAACAAACAAATCATAAGTAAACAGATTAACCATTTTTAATAAACTTCTTTAAGTGATGTGGTTTGAAGACTTCAAAACTGATGTTTAGTTGTTAAATAAGTCGGTTGCTATGAACCTGAATAGGTTAGCCTACTTAAAAAAATACAAATAAAAGGTGTCAGTTCTGTTTTCGACAGGACTATGTGAGAAACATGACACTACTGGTTTTTTGGATTTTTGCGCATATCGTGTGAAAAAATTTTGAAAAAGGAATCAAGGGTGGTTGCCGGGTGAATATAAATATCATTACAATTAAAATGTAACCCGAGAAAAAAGAAAATCAACTTGTTTTTCAAATTTCTACAGAAATACTCTATATATTCAAGTTACTTAATTTATTTCAGTTAAACTGTCCACTGTGTGTCTCTATGTGAAAAAAAGTTCTGTGAATCCAATTCGCATTATTTCATAACGATCTTACTTATATCATACATATTATATTATTAAGAACAGGGTTGACAGACTTCGATTGTTGATGACCATTGGTGTTTAACCTAACCAATAAAAAACTAGTACTACTATTAGGAACAATATTTTACATTAATATATTTATATTAATTATTATTTTTTCGTTACAGGGGATTTGGAAAACAAGGATATCAGTGTCAAGGTAATTTATTTTTTTTATAATGTTACCACCAATTTAAAAATCTAAATGTTTTTTAACTTCAACTTATTTCGTAATCAGTACCAAGAGATGAGATATGTAAACATTGGTACTCCTAACCTGTAACCTTTATCAAATCCTAATTGATTAGGTAGATGTATTTAACGTGTTCACATTTCAGACCCACACAAATCACAGTTTTTAAAAAATCCTAACATGTATCGCGTTATTAAATCAAATTTTTGTTAATTTCTCAAAAAGCCAGACAGCGTTTCTAACAGAATTCACCAAATTTTCAAAATCTGAGTCGTCACCACAAGCAAAGTTCATCATGCGGCAAGAGATGAGATATGTAAACATTGGTACTCCTAACCTGTAACCTTTATGAAATCCTAATTTATTAGGTGGAGGTATTTAACGTGTTCACATTTCAGACCCACGCAAATCACAGTTTTTAAAAAATCCTAACATGTATCGCGTTATTAAATCAAATTTTTGTTAATTTCTCAAAAAGCCAGACAGCGTTTCTAACAGAATTCACCAAATTTTCAAAATCTGAGTCGTCACCACAAGCAAAGTTCATCATGCGGCGATCTATAGCCCAGTTAATGAACGTTCAATGAGGGAAATGCCGAGATCGCAATTTTTGACTCGAGAGCTGTGTTTGGACTATTTAGGAGGTAAGCATACCAAAAGCCCCCGCACGTAGGAAGTGGGGGGGGGATGCAGGGGGCACGAAGAAGGTCCCGGTTTTTGGTTTTTCGCTTATATCTCGACTAAATTTTCTACAATAATGTTTCTATTAATTTTTTTCGTATCTGTTATGGTTCAGTAATGAATCCTATATATTTTGACTGTATTCTAACTTTATTATAAATTTATTATAAATTGAAAATAAATTTTAATAATCGTAGAAAAAAATGTCTTGTACAGATATCTGTTTCATAGCAGACTGAACTGAAATATCGAATAAAAAATGTCTGCGTCTGTAAGTGTGTGTGTGCGTATATATCTATGTGTGCGTGGATACTGTTTCTTGTAAAAACGATAACTTCTGTTAGACTTAAAATATTTGATTTCAATTTAGAACATATGTGAAACAGCATATTACCATAATCCGTATTGAAATTGGACCATATCTGTAATACATGGTGATAACCAGAAGCCTACAAACTCTCGTACGTAAAATACGTTTTAATTTCAAAGCAAAATATTACTAAGCATACAAAAATAAGAAGATGTATAAGATTTCTAAACCGCAATATACCGGGTGTATGTTAGGCAAACTAACTTTATTTAAATTAGATGATATATCAGTGTTATCCTAAAATATGGAACATGGTATTTTTAATAACATTATTATGAAGTGAGAATTGTAGGCCTCTGGTTATCACCATGTATTACATATATTGCCCAATTTCAATAGGGATTATTATAATATGCTGTTTTACAAATGTTCCAAATTGTAATCAAATATTTTAAGCCTAACAGAAGTTATCGTGTTTACAAGAAGCGGTATACACGCACACATAGATATACACGCGCACACACACTTACAGATGCAAAGACATTTTTTATTCGATATTTCAGTTCAGTTTGTTGTGAAACGGATATCTGTACAAGAAATTTTTTTCTACGATGATTATTAAAATTTATTTTCAATTTATAATAAAGTTAGAATACAGTCAAAAGATATACAATTCATTACTGAACCATAACAGATACGACAAAAATTAATAGAAACATTATTGTAGAAAATTTAGTCAGCTTTAATTTTGCATATATCCACTAACCGTTTTCGAGATATGAGCGAAAAGCCAAAAACCAGGACCTTCTTCGTGCCCCCCTGAATCCCTCCACCTACTACGTTCGGGGATTTTTGATATGTTTACCTCCTAAATAGTCCAAACACAGCCCTCTAGTCAAGAATTGTGATCTCAGCATTTCCCACTAGAAACCAATCATTGACTGGACTACTATGTCAATTATTCAAAATGGTATATATGTTACAGTCGTTTGATGAAATGCATTATGAAAAGCCTAGGCAGTACATGAACTGCCGGTATATCATGCAAATTATTGAGGTTGGTTGCACAATCTGCCTAGGTATTTCGTGAAACGCCGTGGTCGTCTTGACCTTTGACGTTTAAAGTCGCAAATTAGACCGGCAGATTGTGTTCTATTACTTGCTGCCTATTTGTTTTGTTTATTATGGAAAGTAAGAATGAAAAGACTTGTTCTATAATCACTACAAAGAGTACTATGAAGCAAAGCCGAATAAATGACCGTACACCATCAGAAAATTAAACGAGATGCGAAAAATATTTAAATAATTTTGAGGTTACCTTAGGTTAAGATGTTATATTCGTAATTCGTAATTTTGTTAGCAATCTAAAACCCGAAACGTACCAAATAAATCTGAACACAACCTCAAAATTAATTTAATTTTCTCTCTTTGTAATGATCACTGAACAAGTCTTCTTCACTCTTAATTTCTATAATAAACAAAACAAATAGCTCGGCAACTAACCTAACCTCAAACACACAACACAATCTATCGGATATCAGTCACTTCATGAACAGTCAACATCTAATTTGCAACAGATCGTGTGACTTTAAACATCATGTTCCAAGGGACCACGTCGTTTCACGAAATGCCTAGGCAGATTATGCAACCTCAAAAATTTACATGATATGCCGGCAGTTCATGTAGTGCCTAGGCTTTTCACGAAATGACGTATTTCATCAAAAGACTACGGCATATATACTGTGGTTCGTATGTTACGAATAAATCATTTCACAACATTATTAATATTTATCCGAAATCCCGAAACAAGTCAATTTTTTATTTTCACCCTGACTTCAACCCCTTTTGAGTGCCACTTACAACTTACAAATTGGAAGGGGATGCTTGTAATACCTCATTTGAAAGCTATTCTGATTCTCTATTCAGCAATATCAACTTTTTAGATTTTGTTCACTAGTTAATGAGAAAATTACATTTGAAATATCACAACATGAATATTTGGCCCAGCAAGATGGAGTTCCACCGCATTTTGCCATTGAAGTTAAGGCTCATTTAAATGCAGTGGCAAGTAGATTGGTAGAGACGGCGCAATAGAGCGGCCAGCTCGTTCTCCTGGCTTGACGCCACTAGATTACTTCTTATGGGGATACTTTAAGTCGAAAGTATATGTTAATATAGCGGACAATATTGAAGATTTAAAAACAGGATAAAGCATTAAGTTGAAAAGTAAGTTCCTAGGCATAGAAAACATTCTAAGAGAATTTAGAAACCGCTTTGCGTATTATCAAGAAGTGGAAGGTTTGCTAATTGAACATTTACTCTAAATTCATGTTTTGTTAACTGTTTTTTTCCCTAAAATAAAGATATACTCAGGTTTTGTATGACCTGAGGACTTGCTTAATCAACTTCTTGTCTTGTCCTATTTTTAAATCTTCACATCTACATACATTCTCGACTTCAAGTATCCCCATAAGAAGTAACCTAGTAACGTCAAATCAGGAAATCGAGAAGGGCGTCTTTACCAATCCTCTTGCTAGTAAACGATTTAATCCACTATAGAGGTTTCTCTAACTGGAAAAACGCCCTAGTGTTCGCCACGACGCGGCGCGGCACCGGGCAGCGACAAGTTGTTAAATATCAGTTTTATTAGTAAAATTTTAATACGCCAATTCTTTTTTTAATTTAGCATTGTTATAAAAACTCAATAATCTACAACGTGTGTGATATGATATACAACACTTTTCTTTTATACTGTTCTTTAGCTCTAAGTTTTGTTTGCCTTTACTACATTGTCAATTGCTTATATCACCAATAGTCCAAGATCCCAGAGCCCCTTTTACAGGTAACAGGTGCAAAAGGTACATAAAAACCTTACTAACCTACGTTAAAGTATGATAGCTGGTTTTTATATATGTTTTACAGAATACTGTTAAAAACCAACATTAATTATTGCCAGACACTTTCCGTGGGCTCTAACTTCCGCCAGACACTATTAAGCTCGAAAAAAAATTAGGGAACCTACGTTATAGTAGCAAGCCTAAACTTTATATATGTTACTTGGGATACTAATTTTAAGACCTTTTGTAAGCAGCCAGACCAATCCGAAGGGCCTAACATCCCCCCAGACACATTAAAAGTAATAATAATAATAATAATATAATAATAATATGGAGTGCACAATGGAAAAGTCAAAATATCAAAGCACATTCTATTAGGAATTACTTTAAAAAGCTTAACCAGTAGTAGAAAAGTTATTGGTATTATTCATAGATATGGACATTGCATCAGTTATCCAGGAATTGAAGAGCTGTAAACAGAAGCGACATATACTTCAATACAGAAATCAAGTTTATGTCTTGAAACAATAAAAAAATCTTAAAATCTCTGTACTGGTGTTGCCTACGACAATTTTGATCGGTTCGTGGAAGCAAGAAGTGACGAAGATACGTTGCATGATACTGTTGGCATTATCTACCAAAATTTTGATTTGAATATTCCAGATGTATCAGAAATATAAAATATACCCTCTCCCAGCGACGAAGAAACCTCGAATAAGAAGAAAAGAAGACAGAGAACATTTGAAGCAATATCTTTAGATGAAGTTGCTTATACCCTAAAAAACCAAGGATGACAGATGATCTGCAATTGTCGGTCCATGAAGTTGAAAATTTACAGCCTGTCAATTTAAAATTATATACCGCAATAGATACTGTTTGGATGATAAGCCATGCTTTACAATTGCCAAATGTTCCGATGTGGGTTGGTTTTAATAGTTTAATAAGTGGAAATAATAATCCGAAACAAATAATTCCTTATCTAGCTCCCATCAATTTATCACCTAGGAGTAAATCAATAGTTCTGGAGACTATGAAGCGAAGTCAGCAAATTTGTCAAGACTTAAAACAACCTTCCATCCAAGTCGATCTTGCGATTGCGAAAGTAGCCTTACAAATCCAAGCTACTGAAAAACCTCAATTTTATAATTTATTTATACACTTAGGACCTTTCCACATTATGATGGCTTATTTTAAAGCTGTAGGCAAAGTAACAAATGACTGTAACTTATCTAGTGTTATGGCGGAAAGTAATTTGCTAGCAATGGGCTCATTAAATGGATTTCTTGAAGGGAAACACTTCAACAGGTGTAAGAGACTTCATTCTTTAATGGCATTGGTATTGGAAATGTTACATTTCAAGTCATTTTTAGAAATCAAAAATTCAGTAATCACTGATCTAATGATAGAGGAAGTTACACGAATGCAAACCTGTCCTGTATCATCATTTAAAATAGAAAATGAAGAACTTAATGAATTATTGAATGACTATAGTATTTACAAGCAGCAAATTCTTAATGGCGAGTTCAGTAAAACACCTCAGTTTTATTTAATCTATATCAATCTTGTACATTATTATTTAACTTTTTCAAGAAGCGTCCGCACAGGGGATTTTGAACTATTTAAATTTGTAATGCCAAAAATCACTCATTTATTCTTCATATGCAATCAGCAAAATTATGCTCGATAGACAGTTAAATGCCATGCTAATTTGCTAAACGTCGCCGAAACTCATCCTGATTTGTTTGAGGAATTTCAAAAAGGTTGCTTTGGCAATCAAAGAACTAATAATTCTTTTTCAACCCGCCAATTGACTTAGTTCTTAGTTGCGGAACTTTTATCGTGTCTTGGGGGATGTTAAGCCCTTCGGATTGGTCTGGCTGCTTACAAAAGGTCTTAAAATAGTACCCCAAGTAACATATATAAAATTTAGGTTCCCCAATTTTTTTTTCGAGCTTGATAGCGTCTGGCGGAAGTTAAGGCCCACGGAAAGTGTCTGGCAATAATGAGTGCTGATTTTTAACAGTATTCTGCAAAACATGTATAAAAACCAACTATCATACTTTAACGTAGCTTAGTAAGGTTTTTATGTACCTTTTGCACCTGTTACCTGTAAAAGGGCCCCGCAAGCTAACAAATACGCATACGGTCTTAACTAGATATTACACTATTTATTGTCAAAGTATTAGCTTTGCTAAAATGACGTAGGTCTGGGGGCTCTGGGATCTTACTCTACAACTATTTGGGCACAAATGCGCGAAAGTACGTGTGTTGACGATTCTCATATTTATTGTAGTTTTTGTCCTAAATCCTCCTTTAGCTACGCTGCACTGGAAGAGCAATAAACTGAAACAGCCGTATCAGTTTCTCTTTCAGATTGTAGATGGCACTAAATGCAGCTACCTTTTCCATGCTATTCTTCGACCTCGCCAAGTCTCATATAATAATCTGCATATGGGTGTTTCTCTACTAACGGGAAATCTGCCGATACAAGTTTGTCCGAGGACTTTTTTTAAAATTAATTATGTAATTCTATGTACTATATTAAATAAACATTATTATTATTATTATTATAACACTACTTTAATATAAAGGTATAGTCTAACTCTTCCTCTATTATGAAGGGCCAGTCAAGTTATCCAGCAGTATTCATTTTATTTACGATTTACAAAATACAGAGACCCTTGCCCATTGAATTAAATTGACTTTGTGGAACAAAAATTAAAGAAACTATAGTAGATTATTATATTTAAAGTTTCCTATTATTCTCTAGAGTAACAAAACTCTTTTGAAACAAAAATTAAAATTCTCAAAAAAGAAAACAATTCTAAATCAAAAAGAAAATGAAAATCAACTTCTACATTTAAAATCTAATATCTGGTTCTTAAGAATTTGAGAATATCTTCAGAGTATCAATTTTTGTATCGATTTTTATATAAATTATTCTAAAAACTAGGTATTTATTAATTTTATTATTATTTTTTGGCAGGGGGCTGACGACAGGGTACTGACAAATTCGTTAAGAATCGATCGTTGTTAAAAAAAGTTACAATAATTACGCAATCCACTAGTGGCAACAGTAGTATATTTTTGTTTATAAAATGTATAATAACAACAATAATTTAAATCGAGAAAATTAAACCCAAAAAGCTAACCAGAGAACTGATTTATTGAGTGGTCCAGACACGTCATGTTTCATTTGTACATACAAACTTCATGTTGGATGCGTTCCGTTTAGCATAACTACGTGGTTAATCCAGACGTAGAATCGTTTCCAATATATTTTTAAATGTGCTGGGGACTGACGTCAAAAAGTGTAGGAGAATGTTTTATGCAGTATTTTGAGATGATAATTTTCAAAAAAGATCATATAACAATGTACATTGCCAACAACCATTATCATAAAATAGTTTGAGTAATAATAATAATGAATAAAAAGAAAATTTAATACTTACAACAGTTGGGATCTTTGATTTCAGGTTTGGGACACACCAGGGTACTGACAATTTAACTCTATTTCCATAAAATTTGAAAAATTCGGCAATTTGTAGTTATACCTTAGAATATAGGGTCGATATAACCAATCATTTACTTTAATTTTAATGAAAAAAATATTAGTATTTTGTATTTTTTGACATTTGAGTTTCCTCTGGACACAAATTTTCCAATTAGTAGAGAAACACCCATATCTCATATTAATATAAACCTTGATTTATACCTTTCATATTTTGATTGCCTTTCTGTCCGAAATAAAATGCTGAGGGCATAAGCTATAATAAAATGTAAAATTCATGTGGTTAATTATTCATTAAAAAAACAGTATTGCTCACACAATGGGGCTTTCCAAACGTATTTTCCACGCTATCCGCTATTCATGAAATCTTTATAAGGTTTAGCAAAACCTTGTGGTAATGTGAATGAAATTATGATTAGTACTTGTACCTGTTATTAATTTTTTTTAATCTGTTATTAATTTTTTTTAATTTGGTGTAAAACAATATATTTGCAAGAAATACGATTCGAGTATTATTGTCGGTATTGACGACTTTCTGTATAAAAGAATTCAAACAAAAAATGAAGAAAACTTCTCGATTAGAATTTTTATTACACCTACTGAGTGTACGACGATAAGAATGCGGCTATTCATTTCCGTGGTTTTTATTATGTTTGTGCCATTTTTGTACCAATAATATAGTTGTATGCATTAAATTTCATCGAAACGTTTCGCATACCTCCTGTTAATAAAAAACCGCTGCCCAAGGAATCACTACTTCCACATCCAAATTTTCCATCCAAGTCACTCACAACGAAAAAATTTTGTATGTAGAAATAATTGTTTATGGAACTATAATAATAATAATATTTGAAATCCTCTACCCCGAAAAGCCATAAAACGATACCCCACATCGGTAGTTGGGTGGGGGTGGTGATAGAGGGTGGATAAGGTAAAAAAATATTTCTCTTGTATATACTAAATACCAATTTTATGAACTATTACCTGCTTGATTTACCTATTTACCCCACAATTTACCCCCCAACCCTCCGACGGAACAAGATGAAAATATAATCTAGTTCTGGATCTCGTTAAAGTACATATGTGTACCAAATTTCAAGTAAATAACTCAAACGGTTCCAGAGTAAACGTGCGCACAAAAAAGTTACAGGCCGACAGACAGACAGACAGACAGACAGACAGAATTTTTTTCTCTCAAACTTAAAATCTCGACGTTTCATGACATTCTAAGCCTATTTGAACAATAACATTTTTTAAAAAATTTTTTGTCGTTACTAAGTATACTTCCACTGGATGTGGAAGTAATTACAGACATACCTATATACAGTGTGTCCCCGGACGGGGTACCACAATATTTAAAGTGTGCTTGCAACTTCACTGAAGTTTCGTAAGGGTAAAATTAGGTAATTTGTAACCTGTCTGTCAAATGACTTATTTGAGTCATGAATAATAAGTTATTTTTAGAGTCCATATTAGTTATATAGTTATATTTTTTTCTTGCAAGTATCTCTAAGAAGCCCGTAATTTTTATAAAAAAAAATCTACAATGTTAAAATTTTAAAATAATTTAAAATATTTATGACATATTTAGGCATTTTGGGGACGTTTTAGGTATTTTTTAACACAACGCAATCGCGCACAAAACCCTAGAAGAAATCATCTAGGTAAAAAGTAAAGACTTCATAACTTAAGCATATTTCAAGATGTTATGAGTTCATAGAATTATTCTGTCTTAGTGGTTGGTTTATTTTGCTTGCGTGCCAGTAGAAACATATCAAAAAGGGACATAAAAACAGTGATATGCACTAGAAAAAATCTGTAGCCTTATTATTATGCATAGCTATCAAATCACCAACAAATTGATTAATAATTGGGACATTTTAACATTTTCATTTTTTAGTGAAATCTTAAAACCAAAATGAAGTACAACTTTTTATATTATCATTGTATAAGAGAAAAGAAAATACGCGTGTTTATTTTTTTAATATTTATGAT
The DNA here is from genome assembly GCA_936432065.2 of Rutpela maculata. Taxonomy (NCBI): domain Eukaryota; kingdom Metazoa; phylum Arthropoda; class Insecta; order Coleoptera; family Cerambycidae; genus Rutpela; species Rutpela maculata. Next base: position 50,071,872 of record OW386285.2, read on the forward strand.
TAATAGGACATCCAAAGCCTTTATATTCCTTTAGATTCACCGTATAAATGATAATAAAGCATTTCACCTGTTGTATATATTTGCTTTCAGATTTGAAAGTAAACACATATTGTTGAAGCTTTGTCGATACGATATGCTTTTAAAAAGCAGTGGGAATACAATTTTATACACATCTACCACATGATGTTTATTGAAAAATACCTTCAGGGGATATGGGAATATATTGGGGTTTTACGAGTAAATAAGAAAAAACTTTTCGAATTTATAACGAATGAAGGCTGCATTACAAAATTATTATTTACTTGTAAAGTTAAATTGAAACCTGAAAAAGCAGATAGTTTTGTTGCATTGATCTTAATTTCCGCGTGTTTTGAAGTCGAATGCCGATGATCCGCGATTTTTTTTTCAAAAACTAAACTCCAATATTTTTTTGTTTCTTATTGGGATGCTCTCCCACATGTATTTTCTTCTAAACAATGTCGTGAAATCTACAAAGGATCAGTTAGAGGGTGGTTTTTGACAAAAAATAAATAAGAACAAAAATATAAAAATGACGTATTTTGCTGACGTTTCGGAAAACGAATCTGTTTCCTCTCTCAAAGCGTATTATAAATGTTTGTGTACTATGTATATTAAATACACAGCTTTAAGAATATATTTGTTATATTCAGTATCCATAGGGCATAGATACTTACTGCTTTCACAGAACTGTTGATATATCTAGTTGATAGTTTTATTTTAAACAACGTTGAGTTTGTTAAGTTCTTCTTTTAACAACGGCAGCCAGGTTGTGCAAACATCTACGGAACAATTCGACACGTATTTATCCTCATTCAGTAGTATTATAGCCGCTTCTTTAAGTATAGTAACGACAAAAAAATTTTTATTGTTCAAATAGGCTTAGAATGTCACGAAACGTCGAGATTTTAAGTTTGAGCGAAAAAAAATTTCTGTCTGTCGGTCTGTCTGTCTGTAACTTTTTTTGTGCGCACGTTTACTCTGGAACCGTTTGAGATATTGACTTGAAATTTGGTACACATATGTACTTTAACGAGATCTAGAACTAGATTATATTTTCATCTTGTTCCGTCGAAGGGTTGGGGGGTAAATTGGGGTAAATTTAGGGAAAATAGGTAAATCAAGCAGGTAAGAGCCCATAAAATTGGTATTTAGTATATACAAGAGAAGCTAAGGTTTCAAAAAAAATTTTGGCATTAGCCACCCCCCTTACCACCCCCACCCCATTATTAAAGGGGATGAAAAAAAATTGTGATTTAGTGTGTGTACAAGAACCAGAAACCTCAAAATGTTTTTTTACTTCATCCACCCCCACTACCACCCCTTATCACCACCCCCACCCCGCTACCGATGTGGGGTATCGTTTTATGGGTTTTTGGGGTAGAGGATTTCAAATATTATATTATTAAAGTTCCATAGACAATTATTTCCACATACAAAAATTTTTTCGTTGTGAGTGACTTGGAAAAGAATCTGGATGTGGAAGTAGTGATTCCTTGGGCAGCGATTTTTTCCTTTTCTTGCTATCTGTTTCTTTTGTTATAATTTTTGCCGAGTCCCAGTTTATTCTATGTCTGTTCTCCCAAGCGTGTCCGCAAACCTTCGATTTCTGAATCTCATTCATCCTAATGTCACCCCGGTGCTCACCCAATCTAACACTGAATGGTCTTGATGACTCACCCACATTTCTCATTCTCTAATATTTCATCATTAGAAGAAATTATTTTAGCCCTATCATATAAGCATTTTATGACACCCTTTTTAACATGCATCGACTGATTTGAGTTAAAATTCAAATACCTGTTGGTGTTTGTTGATTTTCTATAAACGCTTGTCAGCTGTATTATTTACTCTTTTAATTAAAACATCTAAAAATGGTAGTCATTTCTATTTTCTACTTCTAATGTAAATTTAATAGAGGGTTCTTTATTATTAACATTTTCTAAAAAAAATATCTAGCAAATCGACCCCATGGGGCCAAATTGCAAATATATCGTCAACATATCTCCACCAGCTAACCGGTTTATATATTTACAATTTTGGACATGTTTAGTTTCAAAGTCCTCCATAAATATATTTCTTAAAACTAGCGACAATGGAGATCCCATTACCATAGCAAAGTTTTGTTGATAGAAATCACTTTCAAACTGAAAGCAAATCTTTTTTATACATATTGTTAATAGTTCCATTATGCCATCAACTGTTAATTTAGTTCTAGCTTCCAAATTATTATCATTCAACAATTTATCCTTGACTATTTCTAAAGTATTATCTATTGGGACATTAGTAAAGAGGCTAACTACAACAAAACTAACCATCAGATGGATATCATGAATATTGTTTTCATAAATCTTTTCTATAATGTGTCTACTATTTTTAATATACGAATCGGTGTTTCCAGATAATGGATTTGGAATATTCAGTAAGAATTTTGCCAAATTATGGCAGGGCGAATTAATGGAACTAACAATGGGTCTTAAGGAAATATTTTGCTTATGTATTTTTGGCAAACCATAAAAATGAGGTGGTTTGCTATGATGCGGTGTGAGCTTACTTCGTTCAGTTATTAAATTAATTTTTGTACTTGAATAGAGTTCTATACATTTTGCTCTCAATTGATCTTGTGGGATCCTTGTTTAATTTTGAATGAGGATAAATGCGTGTCGAATTGTTCCGTAGAAGTTTGCACAACCTGGCTGCCGATATTAAAAGAACTTAACAAACTCAACATTGTTTAAAATAAAACTATCAACTAGATATATCAACAGTTCTGTGTAAGCAGTAAGTATCTATGCCCTATGGATACTGAATATTACAAATATATTCTTAAAGCTGTGTATTTAATATACACAGCACACAAACATTTATAATACGCTTTGAGAAAGGAAACAGATTCGTTTTCCGAAATGTCAGCAAAATACGTCATTTTTATATTTTTGTTCTTATTCATTATTTGTAAAAAAACACCCTCTAACTGATCCTTTGACATAAAACTCACAGGTGTAGAGGTTATCCAGTAAAATACTGGATAATTGTATTATTTTGTAGATTTTACATTGTTTAGAAGAAAATACATGTGGCAGAGCATCCCAATAAGAAAGAGAGAGAAATTAAGAAAATGCCACAACCAACATTTAGACAATAACGCCAATGTACTCTGCCTCTGAGGTAATTTTCATACTAAAACACTGCACTCGTTGCGCATTTCGCTTCTCCGATGATGCCAACATGATTCACGAAACATGTCTTGAGTGACAGTAGTCGAGTGTAGTGTTTCAGTGTTTTGAAATTTTATGGAAATTACTTCAGAGGCAGCGTTACACCAACCTCCCCCAGGCCTAATATACTAAACTCCAAAAAAACTTTTACCAGAAAATATTGACAAATTTAGTAAAACATTTTCTAGGATATAACTGAATTAAGTTGTCCGGGGGATGTTTCTAACTTTCCCGTTTTGGACCACACCACAACCACAACCCTTACCACAACCCTCAAGAACAATTTGCTACTGCACGTGAAAATGGAGATAAGTCAGAACTTCATCAAATGGAAGTTAATTGTAATTTGTAACTAATGTGTCTTTCTAAGAAGATTTTGGGGTGGGGGATGTTTCTAACTTTCCCGTTTTTGACCACAGCACATCCAACAGCACTCTTAAGAACAATTTGCTACTGCACGTGAAAATGGAGATAAGTCAGAACTTCATAAAGTGGAAGTTCATTGTAATTTGTAACTAATGTGTCTTTCTTAAGAAGATTTTAGAATTAACAGCACAACCGCTGATCCTAGAATCACCAAAGAGGAACTATTAAAGGCAATAAAGCGAATCTGAGATGGAAAATGTGTGGGTCCATACGTAACAAAATGTGGAAGCCTCCGGAATAAAAACCCTTAGACAAAATACTGGATCAAATCAACAAACACTTTCAAGTAGATACCGATAAACATTTTAAAGTTAAATACAAATTGTAGAAAATGTAGCCAAGTTTGTATACGTGGATGGTGTGTGTTTGAAAAATAATATTTCATGACATATTCAGTAATTTTATAAGAAATATTAGTGTGTACACAAACCTAAACTTTCTAAAGTATTTTTTGTATAACTCGATCATAGAATAGTGCAGTGACATCGTCTACCTACTAGCAAAACCAAATAAGAATGAAATCAGCATAAAAATAAGAAAAGTAAAACTCAAACAGCAGGATTCAGCAGACGATAGGTTTTCATTTTATTTTAATATGTTGTAATACGAAACGCGAAAACTGCGGGATGAAATATCGCCTCTATAATCAATATTTCAACTCCTCCAGATTTCCCTAGATCGCCCCGAATCGCCCTTAGATCGCCCTAGATCGCCTCAGTAAGGGACGAAAAATCACCTCTCGTTGTAATATTTTTATATATATTTTTTTGCGTTATAATGTTAGTTCCAATAGAAAAAGCATCTAATAAATTTCTTAGTTAAATACACTCTGAAGTGTTTATGTTAATTACACACTACGCCCCTAAAAGGTCTTTGTTGTACAGATATCCAGATAAATTATGGCTAGTCAATACATTCTCAAGGTATGGCCAGGCAATAAACTATTTTCAGTTTTTCAGGTAAAGTCTCTACCACAATTTTCCTATTTCACGTTAGAAAGCTTAGTAGAAAGTGTCATGTCAAAAACTAGGTTGGTATCAAGTAGTATAAAGTCTCTGCACATATTGGCCAACTCATCTATTTCCCAAATTTTGTAAAAATGAAATACCTACAATATAATAATCATAGCATTGCTTTCAGTATCTTTAATGCAAAACATACTAAAGTAAGCTTAAAAGCTAGGCGCTGATGTAGACATCCAGGAAGAAATAATGAACCCACACAGTTGGCCCAAAGGAATAGAAGTAAGAAAATATCTTTTTCGGCAACGGAAAAACTTTAAAAGACCGTAAATCAAATGTAAATGTAACATACAACAATCAACAGTCGTTTTCTTCTAATAACAAAGATGAAAACGAGGATAAAAATAAAACAAGAAATGAGGCATTGTCTGATCTTATTCTTTTAAATGTACGAAGCCCAAACCAGGACAAAACAAAATGTGTAATAAATATGTCAATGTGAATAAACTGAAGGCTGATATGGTGGATATATTTCATGTCAACATACAGGGACTTTCAAGTAAAGTTGATCAGCTCTCCCTATATCTAGACAAATTTCAATATAACGTAATCTGCTTAAGCGAGTATTGGCTCACCGAAGACTGTTTAAAAACTGTTAATCTGGCTAACTTTAAATTAAATTTTTTTTGCAGGATAGATAATAAACATGGTGGTGTCTGCATTTTCACAAAAAATGAATTGTTTAAATGTATTAATTTACAAAACTTTTGTATTGAACTACATGCAGAATTTTGTGGGATCGAATTATGCGAATCTAAAACTGGTCAGTTTACAGGTCATCAAGTCACGGGGACCTAAACATCTTTTTGGAAAAATTTTTAGAAATGTTGACTATGATCTCTGGCAGATTTAGTAATATTATAGTACTTGGGGAAAGTAAATTCAAACACTAAAACCTGGACAGACTTCATTCATTTGGACTTAATATTACTATAAAAAATTTCACAAGGGTTGCCTGTGGGTCATCAAGCTGCATAGATAATATTTTGACGATGTCTATAATGTTGGAGTGGTAGACCTCTACACTCTATATTAGTAAAGTCTTTAGTATTTCTAACGAGGAAACCCAGTTTTTTTAGACTTGCATTACTGTTAAAAAAAGAACACCTAGATCTTAATATTCATTAACACGGCGAAGTTCAGTGTTATCAATAGGGGAAATCTATGGTTTGATTTTTGTTAGAAAACGTCATCGCTACACACTTTTTAATGTTGAGATCAACTTTGAAATCATTGCACCACGTAGAAATATTACTTAGATCTTGTTGCAATAGGGTACAGTCGTTAGTATTTTCGATTCTGCGATTCTGCAAAAAGAAGGAAAGTTGAGTGACACAAAACATCAGGCAAGTCATTAATAAAAATGGGAAATAGCATAGGATCCAAATTGCTTCCTTGTGGCACGCCGGAACTGATTTCGAAATTTGATGACTTGTAGCCATTTAAATTGATATAAATTTTGTCTCTTTTAGAGACAATTTAAGACAATTAATTCAATATAACTTTTTTTTTCACTTTAGTACACCCAAGTAATAATAAAAGCTTGTTTTTAAAAAGTTTTTTATATTTTATTTTATTTTTGAATTTTTAGTTACGTTTTATTTATTTTTATAATCATTGCGTCGTCCTTACTTAAAATAATACCAGATCCTTCGCCATTTCTTAGAATGCAAAGTCTGGGTGAATACACTATTCAATCATGTTATAGTTAAAACAAAAAAAACACCATATTATTATATTGTCGCCAGAACTACACATGTATGCAAAATTTCAGCTCAATTGGACGTCGTTAAGTGGTTCAAAATTGACTTGCACGATTTGAACTAAACATACTAACTTACATACATACAAAAGTTAAATAAAAGCATGAAAAGATTATACAATTGTACGCAATGAAATACTGATGGCATGTCCAAAGGAGGGATCTAACACATCTACTAAAGAAAGTGCTAATATTGTCAGCAACAAATAGGGAGACCATGCTGCACGTTGATTACAACAATTGAAATGATGTAGAAACTAGGAAAGGATCAATCACACTGTTAACAAACAACAAGGAAAAAAAATGAATAAAAAAAGCAAAGTAAAAAAGGTCGCCAAATGATTAGTTCAATAAGCCCTGTACGCTCTTCCAATATCTCCACGTCAACAAGTGCCAAGATCGAAATATTCAGCTGGCAAATAAACAGATTGACATTTATTTTGTAACCATATTAAACAGTGCTATGCGAAATGATTATTTCCGATAAATATTGACAGATAAACTATTGCCAGAAATAGAACAAGAACGTAAATGTGCACTTATCATGTCACCATTTGCGTTAAGCCCACAATTTTCGTAGTACATTACGTATTAAACTTATACGTCATGTGGATAAAATAATGTACCTGGCTTGCCCACTTGTGAATAACGCAAAAACACTGATTTTTAATTAATATTTATATTTCCTAATATTTTATTAAACAAAAATATTCAAATGTACATTACATTGAAAGTCATATTACTATTATTTGTTATTCTGCTGAGGATGAAATTTACAATTTACTTATGTTTTTATGTATTGCCTTTTATGTGTAGAATAAAGTAAATGAAATAAAACATTTCAAGTCAAAAAACATTCCTTTCAATTTATCATCGAGTGTAATTGCACTTACGACGAGTAAACGAAAAAAGCACATCTCAATTTTAAGTATGTAAATTTATATCTTGGTGTAATATATTTGTCAGTGTTTTTCAACTTCAGAACAGATAATATTTTCTTTTCCAAGTCGACAATTTGATTGTCTTTGCAAAAATTATCTTTGCGAAAATGATTCCATCGGGACTACGTATCCAAATACGGTTATTTCGGGGACATAAGGCAACCTCGTGGTCGATGTACCCATGGTATTCTTATTCTTGATTCGTGAAAATGATCTCGCTGTTAGATCCGTATTAAGTCCATATTTAATAGCTGAGGTTAAACGTCCTTTGTATTTTTTTGATATTTGGAGCTTATCAGCGGAAAAAATTGTGTCAGTTGACTTTGGACAATATCGAAGATTGGGGAACTCCACTAGTTCTACATATACCTGATACCATTAACTTCTATTATTAGTTGCATCTAAACTGTTATAGAAAGTATAACCGTCCGCCCAGTTGACAAATCATTGACGTTTTTCATTAAACATATGAATAATAAATGTGCAATGACTCCAGTCAGAATCAACACGTTTAGTCCAGTCGAATTGTAATTTGACATGCGAAAATAGATAACCACGATTTTATTGTTGATCCTGGATATCCAAAACAAGCCATTATAGCGACCCAACCGATGTCATACCGGTTGGGTCGCCCGTCGATCGTCTTTTCGCTTTTAAATAGAAGGCTAATAATAATATGAGCGGAAAGCTCAAATGGGAAAGTTATTAAAAGGTATTAAAAAAAAAACCTATAAAATGAGCTTCCAAAGGTTAAGATAGCTTTATTCGGTCAAGAGTAAATTCAAAGAACGTAAATTTTTTAAAAAATTTCTAATTTCGGCAAAATTTTAGAAATATTTTTGAAATTACTAAAATAGTTGTCGTATTTTTTTTGCTCACGACAGTACGTGCTATATAGGAGGGAATATCTGACAATTACAAATGTTTTCTATATGGTCATTATTCAGAAAAAAGTGGTGAAAATTGAATTTGAAAAAAAAATTTTTTTGCATAAAAAATTCCAATTAAAGTTAAATAAATATCTTTTGAATGGAGTGCAGTGTCGAAAAATCATGTCTACCATTTTGAAATGCTATTTTTTAGCTCGCTTCAAAAGAAAACATTACTCTATGATAATTGGTTTTCGAAAAATATGAAAGAGTAGTGTGCGCGAGCGTAACGGTGCGCGGATTGGGCAGTCATAAAATGTGTTCAGGCATAACAATTGAGACAAAATATTACCGACGTTGCAGAATTTCTGAGTTTGCTACGTTCTCGATTTTATACTGGGCACTGCTTCAATCGTTCTTCGATCACCTTATTGACAAACGCTGATACTAACCTTACTACATTAAGTGACAGGACAAAAGCCGAGTACGATATCAAAAGGTTATATATAAAGCTCGTTAGAAAATAAGAGGAGCATTGCGTATCAAATTCTTCCTACAATTTCGGCGACATGTCACTGCAGCTACCCTGCTATTTCTAATGGTTTCAATTAACACTGATTAAATGTAAAAATTTCATATCTAGAAAATAGAAAAATTTTAGTTTCAGTGAACTGAGAAACATGTAATATTATTGACATGGGAATTGATGTAGCTCAGGATTCTATTATAGATCCACATTTGCTTCTTATTCTCATTAATTACTTGCCAGAGTACATAAGAGATGGAGATGTTTTTTTGTATGCAGTCGATATTGGAAAATATAACAATGAAAGTCATTAAGAGCGCTCCGGAGTGTGGTAAATTTGCGAATCGTAATTACTCTCATATGAACCGTTATTTTAAAATTTGGTTTTCGCTATTATTTCTTTTGAGATGTTAGAATTGTGGAAAATGGGGAAGATAATTCAAAAAAAATATATATGCATTTATTTCCTTCATTTTTGTTTTTTTTGAGAAAATTTTAGTTTTCCATGAAAGGTATAATTTATTTAGGAATTATCCCTGCGACAGAATTTAAAAAAAAATGAATTATATATTTTTAATTTGCATCCTAATATATCAAGGAATTTTTGCTGTTGAATTACAATCAAGATTGTCCGTTTCATTTATCGTTCTCCCTCGAAGAGAATCCTTTGGCCGGAGAACGTCGCGAGTAGCTATAAAAGTAATGTGTTTACAATTTACTAGTCATAGGCGGACCGAGCGAACCCTTAGAGATAACGCGCTTTATTTTTAATTTTGATATAAGAAACATATTTATATTTTACGTGCGAATAATTACGTAGTACGTTTACTTTCTAGGTTTGTGTGGTGTATCATTGTATACATTTTTTCGTTTTTTAAAGTCGGAGGAATTATTAAGACGTCGAAGGATCTCAAATATCTATTTTAACATTATCAGCAAAAGAAAAAATCGTAGACTATAATTAGAGAAGTTTTCTAAAATATTTATAAAAATTTATTAAAAACTTGTAAAATTAATAATATAGGTACAAAAAACGCAAAGCAAATGTGAGGCGAGAAATTTTAAAATTATAAACAAATTTGGATATAGTTTTAATTAATTGAATAGTGCCACTCCTTCATTGTTGGTAAGTTGTTTATAACAAAAATTAACCAAAAATTTTGAGAAATAACCATAGTAAACATTATACTCTGCTCGATTTACTGAGCATTTCATACAATTGTTGTATGTTTTATATGAGCTTTTTTGTAAATAATGTTAATTTTAGACATCTTTATTATACTCTTTGCAAAAACGAAGAGTATAATGCATTTGATCGGCACATTTCTAAAACCGGAAATATCGCTCGTAGAGAAAAAAATGTCATATAAGTCCGATTGTATTGAAATTTGGAAAGTAAGGCAGTGTTAGCTAGAGGAAGAATCCTATTGTTTTTGAAGAAAATCAATCAGTAAATAATAAAGTTATTATTCATTTAATTTAAAAAAATATATTTTTTTAATTTTTGTCGCTTGTACTTAAATAGAAATCTTGCGAAATGTTATCTATATATATATTTTTTGTTTATTCATTTTACTAATATTTATATTTTATAATAATATATCCAATGTGTTGAAATATGATTTTCGAAACATATATATTACAAACATTCAATTTTTGTAGTAATGTGTGATGGTTCAAAGTTTTGCCTTGCAATACAAAGATCGTGTGTGAACCCCAGACAGGTTGGATGTTTTTTTTTTTTTCAATTTTTTTTTCATATATTTGTTTTCACAACAAAGTTGATATCGCAAAATTTAGGATGTCCAAAAACTAACATTATTTGCAAGAAAACAGCGAAGAGTATCCTATAGAATGTGTAACAATTATATAAAAAGCTCAGTAAATTGGCGAAGAGTACGTTTCTAGCTTGTTTTATTTTATTATGCAAATTTAGTTGATGAAACACTCGTCTGTATACAATAAATGACTAAATCCAAACTATTTGTATTTTGCTTCGATTTCAAGTCAAAATTTACTCCAGTCAATCTGTACATTTGTAGGGTGTGAAAAAAACATTAAATTTTTTCTTAGTATTGTAGGGGGATTCTTCATTAACAATCCAAGTTTTCATCCTCAGGTGGGGCTACCTTATCGACGACATCTTGTCATACGTTTGTTCGGAATAACTCTTCTGTTGATTGTACGGAAAAAGTATTTATTATTATGAATTTGGTAGACGATAAAGTTATCGAAAACTGTAATTTTTTTGAAGCGATTAATGATTTAAAAGTAACGTCGCGAAAGTTTAATAATTAATTTCTCTACTATTGAACGAATAGATACGTTTGAATGCGGCTTATTGCTTACCGTGGGTAAAAATAGTATTTTATTCAACGAGCAAGTAATAGCTGTTATACGCGAATAGAATACTATATTTTATCTGTGACCCTCTCTTCGCTTGAAATCATATTTTCACAACAAAGTGCAAATTATTAAAAAAACATGATAGCAATTTTAAAATCAAGAAATCAATGTGTGTACGACAGATTGAATCGAGTCATGGCATGCACGATGTTTTTGAACTATAAAGCGTCTTTTGTGATAGACAAGTATTGAGTAATGAACATGAACTCTTCGAATTGGTTTTAACACAATGAGTAATAAATTATTATGGCCGTGAGTAATGAGCTTATTACTTATTCAAAATATGTCTATAAAAACGAATCATTCAATAATCGTAGAAAATAGTATATTATTCGAATGATGGCTATTACTCAAGAGGATGACATTCACTGAGTGAGTAACAGCTATCACACGCGAGTAGAACACCATACTTTTTCTACAACTACTCAACAGGAAGTTGCGCTTTAAGGTAAATTTGCCGAAAATAATAATTGTCACAAATTGCGAGATTTTTCGGAAAAAATGCGAAGAGGCACATTGTATCGACTTACTTTATTTTTTAGGCAGGAGAAAAAATTTAAAAAAGGGCTTTTAGCTTAATCAATAATGTTTAATTTGGTTTTTTAACTTCCGGAAATTCCGAAAAAACGGCTCCGAGTACCACGATGGAATGTGGTGATTTTTTTCAAAAATCGAGATATTGTTTAAATGTGTTTTTTATGAAACTAAGATACTATTGACACATTTTTTTGTGTCATAGAAAGGGTTAATATGCAAAAAAGGGTTTTTGCCAGGTCGTCCAAAGGAAGCTGTTGTTTGCAGAGTATGTAATATCAGAACCAATGGTCTAAAAATGTTTTTATGGCTGTTAACTAAAAATTTCTACACTTGTAGTGGTTTTACCCCATTCACCCTTATATTCACAACGTGTTTTAAAACAAATGTTGTTTTCTAAATAGCCAAATTCATAACATCAATTTGCTTAAATAAAACCTACAAAGAAAACTGCTGTCAAGAATCAAACATTTTAGTTAACAGCCATACAAATATTTCTAGAGTAAAAACACCTTTAGACCATTAGTTCTGATATTACATTCTCTGCAAACAACAGCTTCCTTTGGATAACCTGGCCAAACCCATTTTTGCTCTCTTTATGACACAAAAAAATGCTGTCGATAGTATCTTAGCTTTATAAAACTACGTTTACGCAATATCTCGATTAAAAAAAAATCGCCACGTTCATGACACTTGGAACCGTTTTTTCGAAATTTCTGAAAGTTGGGCCTGGATGCCAGACCTGACCACGAAAAATGTTGTCAAGGGTATTTTTGGATTTTTTAGGTCATCTTAAAACATGTATTAAATGGCCAGAAAAAAAATTCATTAAAAGTACTATGTCAAATTTCAATTTGAATTTTACAAGTCACATAACCGCGCAGAGATCTAACCCCCATTTCACCCCCTCCTCCTGCATCTACTGACAAACAGACAGCAAAAAATTGAGGCAGGTACATTTTTGCTGTCGTATGAGCTAATAGCCATAATTTGGCTTTCCCCCTACAATACACAAAAATTTGTAAAGATATTTACACAAAAACTTTCCTCTCTGTTTGGCATACTTTATTTATAACTTTTTCAGTTGCATGACCACCCTGTATATTTCGTTTACTAAAATTATCAGACCAGATCGGTTTTTGTGCTGACAGTAGTGGTCGTTTCTTATTTTTTAAAGTGACTCTGTTTTTCATTAAAATAATGTCAGGTTCCTCCTCGATAATTGTGTCAACTGCAGTCCAAATATTATTTACATCAAAGTGATCACCCTGTATATGTTTTATAAATTCCTTCCTTGACAGTTGTGTTAACTACATGCGAAATATTATTTCCCACCATTACGTTTTTTTTATTATTTTTTGTATTTTCGTATTTGACAGTAGTTGTGTTAACTGCATGCGAAATATTACTGTCTTCCGTCACACTTTTTTCCTTAGCTAACAGTAGCGTCAACTACCTACGAAATGTTTTTCTTCTTCGTCAAATGGTTTTGTAGGTATAGCGCCAAAAGAGAGACAGACAGACTGACAGCCGGAATAAAAAAAAATTCGTAATCTACATACCTAGTTTGAAATGTGAAAATCTTGAGAAATCCCGGAAGGTGATTTTTTCATAATTACAATACTTCCCTTCGGTAAGCGAGGGAAGTAAAAATATTCCTATATATATTTTTTCAAATGTCTATGTTGGCAGGAGTATCCACTGTTGCTTAGATTATTATTAATTGTAAACTTCAACATATCTAGATGAAAATCGTATCGACGGTTGAATATTATGTTATTATGAAATGTATATTAGTAAAATATATAAAAGAAATGGCAGGAAATAACGTTCCACAACATTTTCATTCAATTATAAAAAACAAAAATTGAGAAACCAAATTTCTTACATTTAAATGATTAATACCTTTTTCATTTACTAATCGATTTTGATCAAAAACAGTAAGACTCCTCTTCTATCTAACACCAACTTACTGTCAATACAATCGGACTTACGTGCTTATCGTGCTTACAAAAAACGGATCGAATGGACAGACGAACGCATGGACAGCCAGACACTCGAACAGACGGACATTTTAAAAGTTGTTCAGTATTTTTTCTCTATCACACTAATATGAAAATCTGCTTTCTGAGCGACATACAGTTTTAGATACCGTGTGTGTAGTCGCGGGCTAGCCATGGGGAGAACAATTACAACATCGCGCGTGCCAGCTGGCTGAAATGAAATAACAGAGCTGGAATGCTCCATCGACGGACGAATTTACGGCTGCCGGTGTTGTCAAATCTCTCGCGCTACGTGAATGTACATGCCTAATGGGAAATTACACGCACGATATGTGCCGACCAAATGCAATATACTTTTCGATTCTGTATTTGCGAAAAGTAATAATAATTTGATCAGTGAACTATACGCACAGAGCTTATTGAATAAAACAACTTACGGTGTTCATTTTAGTTGTACCAACGATTATATATACACATTTACTTTAGAAGATAATGCGGCCCAAATTAACATTTCCCAAAAAATGCCTCCTACCGGAGTAAATAGACCCATGTTATTTAAAGTGTTTGGAAATAAAAATCCAGTTCAAGAAAAAAATAATATTTAATTCTTTTATTAAATATATTTTTAATAGTATACCTTTATTAATTATTCTGTATTATTTATTATTATATGGATATAATTATATAACCTAATTCTACCGTTAGTTCCCATTTATTTTTTAAACACAACAGCGCAATTTTTAAAGAAAAAAATTTGTAAACCCCGTTTTGCGATAACAATAAAAAACCGATTTTACTAAATATTTAATTGCTTTATATAATTTATTTTTGTGTTCATTATTAATAATGCTGATAATTTGACTGAGACATATTAATACATATTTTACAAGGTATAACACGACGCCTATGACTTATTGAAAACAGTTGTTAAAACTCTCGGGACGCGCAATTAAGTAAATAAAAAATCCATAAAGGAAGGTCGTAAAACTCATTTAATGGGAACACATTATTTGATATGAAATATCTACAACGTAGCCCTTTGTTTAACGTGAAGATATTTACAATTGAGATATATAACAAAACTAGTGATGACGCTATCGACTCCGGAGAACTCTTAAACAATTTCAAGGATTGAAGAGTATAACTTCTAAAGAGTCTAAGTGCCAATTCTGCAAATATATATTTTTTTCCGTTAAAGTACTCTATGTGCCATCGCCACTGTCTTGTGAAATGCGCTATGTGCCAGAACTATATTTTCTAGTATAATCCCTGGCTCACAGATGTCGCATGCTGTAAGTCCACAACGTGTTTACATCGAAATGGTCTAAGTGCCAGTGGTACCACTGTACTACGTTAGTCATATTTGTTTCGTTCATTCGTTAAGGAAATCAAATCAAAGTTAGAAAAAACTTTAGTGAGGTGGCTTCATGGAATTCATTCGATATTTTAAAAAAGGAGAAAACAATAAATAACTATCGATTACAACCTTTTACACCTTTACAGTGCAAGAACCGAATCACTGCCGACAAACTGGACAATCTGAAAACTATGTTGGATTACATACCGTTACATACCCTTGTTTTTTTTAAATTTCTATGAAAAATTGATTGAAGAAACTACCCAGCAAGGCGTTGGTTATTAACTTCATGTGGAGGCACTTAGGATGTCAAAATATACATATAGGCACTTAGACCTTTTACAATGTATTTACATTTGGCACTTGAACCATTTACTAAATTTTGATAAAGATTATTTTTTTGTTTAAATTTGATTTTGTATTCTTTTATTTCAACATTACAGTACGTTTCATTTGTGTTTTTTATAACTAATTAAAAATTATGTACAACCTGCGACTGTTGTTTTTCTTATTAAATAGTTTTTATCGATTGTCTCCTTTTGAGATTTTCGGCACTTAGACCATTTAGAAGTTATACTCTTCGATTGAAGAAAAATTCCTTAAATATTGAATATAAAAAAAATTACAGTATTTTTACATTTTACAAAGATTCCAACTGTTAACGATTTGTTAGCGAAATCAACGTTCATGATTTAAATTTAAAAAAAGAGCTAAATATTAGTGGATTAATAGCATGCTATTATTCTTTAACATACTCAGTTACTAGCTAGGACATCAGTATATGAGGATAATCAGTTGAGGCAAACAGAGTTTTTATAATGCAAAAAAGAATTAAAACACATAGAAAATGATGTAAAGTTACGTTTAAAACAAAAATATCCTGAGTTTTCAGTTTAGTATAGTAACTTGAGGTTTTTTAACTTCGGAATAATGTCATATTAAACGGATTTCGTTCATTTTTGGCAACTTAATAGTAAATGCATCAAGGAAAAGTTTCTATATTGTGCGATGGCTTGCTAATTTGTAGGGGGTGGATGCCACCCCCTCTCAGGGGTGGCACTTAAAAAACATATATATTTATTGGAGCTGAAATTGAATCATATTTAAGAAGAAAAGGTTCTATGCAGTATTTCACATAAATTGATATTTTTTAAGTTATAACTTCAAAATTGCGATTTTAGCTTAAAAAAAAGGTATTTCCAAACGGCTTTCGTCAAATACAGAAAGTAAAACCTGGGAAATAATTATATTTTTTGTTTATTGATATAGGATTAATAATTTCGGAGATATTTAAGTTTATATTTGGTATCCAAGTGTTTCGAAATTACCTTTATTATGCATTTTTTTCTAAAGCAAGTGCTTTAAATGAGCAAAAAAAATTTTGAGCATCTAGGTAATGCTACATTTTAACGAAAAATTGTATTTGAGATAATTTTTTCAAATTACTGGCTAATTAGAGTAACAAAATGGCGACTTTTTTATATAAAAAAATATAAATACGCACATTTTTCCATCATAACTTCTTTATTTCCTATGCTACAGGAACGAGTAAAAAATAATTTGAAAGCGCTTTAATTTCATTTCCACGCATGCGTGACGTAGATGTCACAATTTCTGAGATATTTAACATTTAAACTGCATTTTTCATCTTATAACGTTCGGACGCCATTTGTAAACTTTCATATCTCCGAAACTATTAAATCTATGTATATAAATAAACAAGCGAAATTCATTATCAGTTTATGAGCTTTATTTTTGGTCTCTACCCATTTTTCAATAAAACTAATATTTATTGAGATATTTGGAAAAGGAAAAAAAAATTACGTTTTATCGAAAATAGCTTTATAGTTTAAACTGTATTTTTTTTCTAAAGCAAGTGCTGCATACAAACCAAAAAATTTGTGCATCTACGTCATACTATATGTTAATGAAAAACAGTGTTTGAAATTCCTTTTTTTAATTACTGGCTAATTACAGTAACAAAATGGCGACGTTGTTATTAAAAAAATGTGTAGACGCACATTGCTTCGGTCATAACTTCTTTGTTTTTATGCATATAGAAACAAATAAAAAAATAGTTGAAAGCTTAATTAATAACCTATTGTTCTACCTATGAGCATCCTTAACGTAGGTGTCAGAGTTTCTGAGATATTTAACTCTCACTCTAAATAATTATCTTATGAACATTGGATGCCATATGTAAACTTAAATATCGCCGAAATTATTAATCCTACATCAATAAACAAAAAATATAATGAATTCCCAGTTTGTACTTTCTGAAATCGGTCTGTAACATTTTTTCGATAAAGTAATACTTTTCGAGATACTTGACGATAGCCGTTTGCAAATACCTTTTTTTTTAAGCTGAAATCGCAATTTTGAAGTCGTTATAACTTAAAAACTATCAATTTATGTGAAAAATTGCACAGAACCTTTTCTTCTTAAAATTTGATTCTACTTCAGCTCCAATAAATATTTATATTTTTTAAGTGCCACCTCCTCCCAATATAGAAACTTTTCTGTGAAACGTTTACTATTATACTCGTTCAATGTGACATTATTCCGAAGTTTTGCATATTTTTTTACCTCTAGGTACTGCACTAATTGATTATTTTGGTGATTTAAGAGATGATTAGAAAACAGTTAAAACATTGTTTCAGAATTATCATAAATAGGAACAATTTTAAGAAAACATTGAAAATCTTAACATAAACCTAAAAAATTTAATTCAAATGAAAACTGAGGTGTTATTGCCCACGAAATAACCTAAATTATTATTAAAAGCAAATACATAAAAACTATTTATATAACTGTTGATAACTAGGATAACTTCGCAACTATTTGAAAAAAAATAGTTTTTAGGTATACTTAACTGATATGTTTAATGATGATGTTGGAACTTCGTTAGTGAAACGCTCGTCAACATATTATGCAATATTTTTTTTTAGCATGTTATCAAAGATTCGTTAAGATTTTTGTTTACTAAAATAATAAATAATTTTCATATTGACTGATCGATTTTTTAAAATACAGTAGGGTTCTTCTTCCAGTCAACACTAGGTATCCAAATTTAATTTTAGTAATTATTATCTCAAAATTGTTGTCATCAAGCAACTCCACAGTTATGTAGTATGATACGCTTTTTTTAACAAATCTAGAAAGTTATTAAGTTGATATAGAGAGTGGTAAACATTTGTTATATAATTGGTATAATATAGCTGGTATCAATTTCTGAACTTTTGTTTTTCTTTCAGTTTGTAGCTTCGTCGTTCATAAAAGATGCCATGAGTATGTAACATTTACCTGCCCTGGAGCTGACAAAGGAGCAGATTCAGATGTGAGTATATAAATATATTCATATTATTTGGATTTTATGCATATATGAGGATTTGTATCTATTGTTAATGTCTATTTTATCGAGGGGGAAACTGCTATTTTATTTAAAAAATTAAAAATGGTTAAATTGTGGAGTTAAAACATTTTTAGATTTGTAATTCACTTATGAATAGAGATGCAGCGAATATGCGGCAACTATTCGGTATTCGGCATATTCGGCACCTTTCCACTATTCGGCCGAATAGCGAATAGCTGACCACTATTCGCTCGAATAACCGAAGAGTCGATATTATCATTAGATATTATTTGTATATAAATTATTTAGTTAAAGAATGGCAAATGAGTTATAGTTATTATGATTATCCTGCATTTTAAAAAGGCCATGATGAATATGAAAAATGGTAAAGTAAACTTTTCACAATATCACAATAGGGTCAAGAAAAACATAATTTGTTTTAGTAATCATATATTTATGTAACAGGTGCATAAATTTGTATTTTTTTCACGAATGGGAAGTTTGGCAATCCCATGAGTGAAAAAAGGGCACTATATGCATGAGTTTTATACAATATTTTGTTCTTCGACAGCCCTCAATTTTCATATTTAGACTTTCTGAATTAACCCATAAGTCAAAACACAAACTCATAATTTGACGTTTCTAAAGCTAAGATCGTGACGCAACTTCAAATGTTTTCAATGCACTCAGGGATCCAGCTACACATAAGAGTGGAGTAATACTTTTTTTCTTCAAACGTCAAAAAAAAATGACATTTCTTAACTCATTTCATCATATTAAAGTTTGACGTTTTAGACGGCTGTGCGTTGTCATTAACAATGGAGGTAATAGCATATTATATTACTAGGAGTAGAACGCACTCTTTTTTTGTGTTGAGCCCAGGATTTGCAAACTGGGCGAAACACAAAAAAAGGCGTTCTACTCCGTGTAATATATACTATTTTTTTCTTCAAGCGTATTAAAATGCAAAAATTCATTTATTTATCATAAGTGTACAAATATTCAAACTACAGTCTTACATGTTGACACAATATGACAAGTGGCTAGTGGAGAGCGCGCCACCGGTGGCTTTCGGTATTAACATTATGTTACTAGTAAAACAATACCCACTGCGGTGGCCCTTTCGGAACTAACATTATGTTACTAGTAAAACAATGTCCACTACGGTGGCGTTCGGTACTAACATTTTGTTACTAGTAAAACAATGTCCTACTTCTACTTCTGTTTTTGGTGACATAATTTAAACATTTTAATACGCTTGAAGAAAAAAGTACTTTTTCTGACGCTGTGAGGGGCAATTCATGTGCAATTAATGTACATTTATAGAATTTAATTGTTATTACCAGTAAGTAATAAGTATAAAATTCTTTAAGGTAAACACACTATTTTATTCCGGTGTGTGAAGACGTAATCAAAGCGTGTGGCAAATTCTTTGCCGCACGGCGTGCGGCAAAGTGATATTTTCTGCAGTCATTTTGAAGTTAGAAAATTTGACTTTCAGCACAATAGTAGAAAAAGTACTTTTACCTCCGTAATGGCAACTTTAATGTGAAATGAGTTAAGAAATGTCATGTTTTTCTGACGTTTGAAGAAAAACGTAGTATTTTTACCAGTCGTAGGAAAATACATATATAGTTGTTTATTCATACTCCAAATTTTGTAAATTGTGGTGAAGAAAGACGCTACCGAATATTCGGCTATTCGGTCAGTAGGGGTCCCGAATATTCGGTATTCGATTATTCGGCAAAATCACTATTCGGCAAAATCACTATTCGCTGCATCA
This sequence comes from Rutpela maculata, assembly GCA_936432065.2. Classification (NCBI taxonomy): domain Eukaryota; kingdom Metazoa; phylum Arthropoda; class Insecta; order Coleoptera; family Cerambycidae; genus Rutpela; species Rutpela maculata. The sequence goes on from OW386285.2 coordinate 50,092,089, forward strand.
CTACTTATGAAGGTCTTGGTAAAATTTCGTCTACAGTGGCTGGGCTACTAGCCTGCGCGTAATATCAATAACTGATATATTTTTTAGGGCTAGTAAAAAATCAATCGAACGGAATAAAAATAAAACTCAGTCATTTCCATTTGTCGATGTTTCGATTAATTTTTTAATTATCTTCAGGTTTTTAGTGAAACCTCAAGCAATTACATTTTTGAGGTTTATTTCACTAAAGTCCTGAAGAAGATCAAAAAATTAACCGAAACGTCGACAAGTGGAAATAACTGTCTTTTATTTTTGTCCAATATATCGTCTATTTTCTACTTATATTTACTTACATACGGATGCTTTTACCCAATTGATTTTTTAGGACACTCGAACTCGACATAATTTTAAGGTGCATACATATTCATCTCCTACATTTTGTGACCATTGTGGTTCATTATTGTACGGAGTATTACATCAAGGAATGAAATGTACAGGTAATTTACATTTTATGATATTCTCAAGTATATATGCTTTCGATTAAGGTAATTATTAGCTGTATTCATTTTGCATGTTTACGAAAAATCATTTAATTGCATGTTTTATTTATTTCTCCTAAATTACCGCTACATTAACATCATTACTGTTAAACATGCTTCCTTTTAAGAAAGTTGCACTTGCTTGTTACAAGCTAAATAAAAAATACTTAATACCTAAATAATTATTATTAATAGAAACGATAATGCATGCTCTCTTATATCGACACAAAAGAAACTGTAAAGAAAAAACTAATGCGGGTACCAATTATTATGTGATTAAAACTAATAGAGGCCCCAGAGCGAAAAAAAATGGGATATCGAGGAAGAAAGCGAGTAATTTTTCTGGCGATGAAACTAGAAGAATGCTGCTGTTATCACGATTTTAAAATCAATAGTAGTTGCTGCTTATTAATGCGATTATTTAACGATTTACAGAGCGGCAATTTTTTTTTCTGTATCCTGAACCAAAACAATAAACAAAAATTAAATTTGGAAAATAGTAATCACACACGTAAGCTAATATTAAAAAACCCATAGTTCACAGAAATAAATATTGAATTCCCTATATTGAATATGAGCTATTAACATCTGTATAATTGACTGTGACTTCAAACAGTGCGCCGGCACCACAGCCGCAGACACGCTCAGACTATTCGTTTCTGTTCCCTGTTCGACACACAGTGTGACGTCACAGCCCATCCCCCGCCTATTACACAGCCCCACAAAAAAAAAGTGGTCTGTCCGGCAGACTAGACCAATGTTTCCTTACGTATTTGGACCTGCTGAAGTCGAATCCGAAATGAGAATTGTCAGATTGTCTCGTTTTTCACCTCTAACCCCCAAGAAACACCCCAAAATGAAAAAAGTGGTCTGTCCGGCGGACTATACTAGCGTTTTCTTATGTGTTCTTACCCGCTGAATCCGAATTCGAAGTTAAAATTGACAGGTTGGCTCGTTTTTCACCCCCAACCCCAAAAAACACCCCCCTCTCCAAAAATGGTCTGTCCGGCGGACCATATCAGTGTATCCTTATGTATTTAAATGCGCTGAAACTGAATCCGAAGTCAGAATTGTCAGATTGGCTCGTTTTTCACCCCCAACCCCAAAAAAACACACCCAAAACAAAACAAAAAAGTGGTCTGCCCGGCGGACCAGACCAATGTATCCTTCTGTATTTTGACCTGTTGAATCCGAATTCGAAGTCAGAATTGTCAAATTAGCTCGTTTTTTACACCTAACCCCAAAAAACACCCCCAAAACTAAAAAAGTGGTCTGTCCGGTGGGCCATGCCAGTGTATCCTTATATATCTGGACCCGCTGAAACCGAATCCGAAGTCAGAATTGTCAGTTTGGCTCGTTTTTCACCCCCCCCCCCCCCCCCCCCCCCCCAAATGGTCAGTCCAGCGGACTATACCGGTGTGTCCTTATGTATTTGGTAAGGATTCGCCAGTATGGTCCACAGACAGACAGACCACTTTTTTTTGTTATGGGGTTAGTGGTGAAAAACGAGTCAATCTTACAACTCTGACTATGAAATAGAAATAGAAATTTATTTAACCAAGTTATATAAAACAATACTTTTGGCTAGTCAAGGAAAAAATTACTTTAATAGAGTCTTTGAATGCATTGAGATGCATGCAGTCACATATTAAAAATTAAAAAAAAGATAACTAACACAAGAATACTTATATAAAAACAAGAATATTTATATAAAAACATAATAAAAAACATACAATATATAGTTATCTTATGTAATGGTGATGACGGTAAGCGTTTTCATTAAGTAATGCACTATATATTACTGTAAACTACATGTCAAAGGGGGTTTGCATATATTCCTCAACTGAATGAAAACAGTGAGTAAGGAAATGCTTTTTCATTATCACTTTAAATTTATTAGGGTTATTCAAATTTTTTAAGTTATTAGGTAGGCGATTAAACAATTTAATATCCAAATAATTTTTAGTTGACTTCGAAAGTCGATAGCGTGGTGTTCGGAGATCACCTCTAGATCTAGTGTGATAGTTGTGAACTTCAGAATTTGTTGCAAACTGATTTTTATTTTTATAAATTTCTAATAACGAGACATATATATAAACACGGCAAAGGCATTATATTCAGGATTTTAAAAATTGACTTGCAGTGGTCTCTGAAGCCTGCACCAGCCACCATTCTAACAGCTTGTTTTTGAAGCCGGAAAATTTTGTCCGCGTAACAAGAATTACCCCATAGCAGTGTGCCATAACTTAAATGAGAATGGAACAGCGCAAAATAGCTCATTCTCAGAGTTTCCATAGATAACGATCTCGTTAGATTCCGTAATACAAATACAGAGCTCGATAGTTTGCGACTCAACTGTGCAATGTGTGAAGACCAATTTAGTCCGTGGTCAATGGTGATGCCGAGCAGTTTTGCGCTGTTACCTTTAGTGGCTGTTCGACTTGTAGAAAATATTAGGTTTTGCGTTTTTTCGTCATTAAGTTTTAACTTACTAGATGTAAACCATTGTTTGGCTTCAGAAACAGTGTCGGTACTTTTCAGCATGAAGTCATCCATGTCTGAATCTGAATTTATTATCGTTGTGTCATCTGCAAATGCTACACAGGCGTTGGGAAACATGGATGCGGCTTCAGCGGGTCCAAATACATAAGGATCCACTGGTATGATCCGCCGGACAGACCATCTTTGGTAGGCGGGGGTATTTTTCTGGGATTAAGGGTGAAGAACGAGCCAATCTGACAATTCTGACTACGGATTCCAATTCAGCGTGTCAAAATACACAAAGATACACTGTTATGGTCTGCCAAACAGACCACTCTTTTTTTTGTTTTGGGGTTGGGGGTGAAAAACCAGCCAATCTTACAATTATGACTTCGGATTCGGTTTCACCAGGTCCAAATACATAAGGATACACTGGTATGGCTCGCCGGAAAGACCATTTTTGGGAGGGGACGTGTTTTTCTGGGGTTGGGGGTGAAAAACGAATCTGACAATTCTGATTTCGGATTCGCATTCAGCGTGTCAGAATACATAAGGATACACTGGAATGGTCTGCCGGACAGACAACTCTTTTTTTTGTTTTGGGGGTATTTTTCGGGGTTAGAGGTGAAAAACGAGCCAATCTTACATTTCTGACTTCGTGTTCGGTTTCAGCGGGTTCAAATACATAAGGATACACTGGTCTAGTCCGCCGGATAGACCACTTTTTTTTGTGGGGCTGCGGCTGTGTTATTTGAAATGTGTTGGATCCAAATAGATCTAAAATACCCATCATACCCAAATGCACTAAATGAACTAACTTAAAGATTATTTATAGCTGCAATTGGTGCTTCATCAAGATCAAAAAGTCTTGCTTTCTTATCTCGTTCTTGTCTTGATTTCAAGAAAATTTCAAGACAAAAGTGTGACTTTGAAAATCGAGAGGAGAGTCAAGATTTCTTGATCGAGAATCAAAACTCTTGATTTTCTGGAGTAAAAATATCGTCGATAATAAAGGCAAATAAGTAACATTTAGTTAATATGAGATGAAGAAATGGTTTATTTCAAAAATAAGTACTTAACATTAATTATTCGAGATCTTCCTTGAATAAGTCATTTTTCAGGTGTGAATTTAACAAAGCTGGCTTCTGATTGACCGATCATTTAAACGGTTGCGAAACTTTCTGATAATTAGGGGCGCCTAAGAAAGTAGTCAGTCAGAGCATCATATGTTGTCATAATTGTCAAAAAATCCCTGGCCGTTTTTTATAAACAAGAGAACATAATTTCGTTTTTCCTCCACCATTTCCATCACGTTGTTAGTTTTTTCTTCCTAGAACTTGATTCAAATCATAGTCATCATTATCCACTAACTCACCCAAACTAGTTTTCTTATTTTTCTTCCTTATCGATTTGTTAAAAGAACTATAATTTTCAATGGATATGTTGAGACCCTTATCATCGGACTGAGAATATGGAACAAAGTACAATATTTTATATATTTAGTTTTTGGTGACAAATTCTGTTATATTCGACACTAAGGAAACAAATTATTATTTATTATGTACTAAGCACGATTTATTTTATTTTATTTTTTTTTTTGTAGACCTGTGTTCTAGTCCGGCCGAAATAGAAAAAAAACGGTAGTTAAGTCGAAATCCTTTCTCCATCAGATTTTTTTGCATAGAATTCTTGTTTAAGGTCTATACAAAAAGGAAATCATAAGGCGGACACTTGGTAGTTGGGGGAACATATATTTATGCGCAGTAAACAGTAGAATGTAGAAACATTGCTTTCACTCGTTAATAGATTGTGTGAGTCGGACGAAAACCTGATTATTGTCTGATTCAACCAGATTAGTTCTACCCCCCCCCCCCCCTTTCGAGGATGCTGAACACCGTTGGTTGTGGCAGAATTTCTCGTTGGGGGTGACCCACTCCCGTAAACGGTCAAAAACGACCCCCAAACGGGGTCAGACGCGTATTATAATTGTTTGAGGAACTCTTACTTGGTGATCACCGTTTTCGAAGATGCTGAACGCCGCGCCGTGGTGGTGGCGGAATTTCTCGTTAGAGTGAGCCACCCCCGCAAACGGCCAACAACCACCCCCAAACGGGATCAAACGCGTATTATAATTGTTTGGTGATCCTGTTGTAGAACTCTCCAAAATCGTCCTAAGTTGAAGACATAATCAAAATTCGACTTAGGCAAAAATTTCATTTAAAGACATTTTTGGGAGTCTGCAGAGGCGCAGATCAGTCCACAAGGACCGTTTTGGGTTCTATAAGGCGTTGGAAATGACCAGGCGAAAATTCGAAGAAACACCGAATTTTCACTTAGGAAAAATGTTTTTGGTTCAGAATATCAGAGTAGAAGTATATAATGACAAAGATTTATGAATAGTATACTTTTTCAAAGGTACCATAAATTGGACTTTGAAAAATAATATTTTTGGAAGGGCGTCAAAATTTGGCCCAGGAATCGATTTATCGAAAGTACGCCAAAGTTTCACTTGCAGACTAATTTTTCAAAACTGCGTTGAAATTTGGCTTGAAGATCGATTTTTCAAAAGTACGCCAAAATTTCACCCGCAGATTAACTTTTCAAAAGTACCTTGAAATTTGGCTTGAAAACCAATTTTTCAAAAGTACGCCAAAATTTCACCCGCAGATTAACTTTTCAAAAGTACCTTGAAATTTGGCTTGAAAATCAATTTTTCAAAAGTACGCCAAAATTTCACCCGCAGATTAGTTTTTCAAAAGTACCTTGAAATTTGGCTCGAAAATCGATTTTTCAAAAGTACGCTAAAATTGGTCTTAAACTGGATTTTTCAAAAGTACCACGAAGTCAGTTTAAAAAGTACCACGAAAATATACTTTAAATTATTTTTTATTTTTTATTCCTCAACCAAAGACATTGACCTTTGAGGTACGATCATTGAAAGCACAATTCTAAAGTATGAGCATAAAATTTTAACGATGCACTGCATCCAAAAGGCAAAATAGAAGATTTTGTCAAAGCCGGCGTAGTGCCGATAAGCAAAAATTGATAAAAATCAATGCACATGTACAAGGCCGGTTTCTCGCATGGAAAGAGTTTGGATTGACCCAGCGGCTCGCAATTTGGTCGAGCGCGTTGAGTAGTCCAGACAAAGCGATGGTAGAAAAGCCAATAACGGGGCTTTTCAAATGACAAAGTTATAGAGGAAAACGCCTTGTGCATAAAAATCCAAAAATTCAATTTTGCCTAATAGTCGCTCGAAGGTGAGACGCTGCCAAATCGATATTATTAATCGACTGTGATAAGGGTTAGTAAGTCGTGGACTGATCGAACGCCACTCAACTTATGCAGTAATAAGTCCTCTGAATGTGTTTGAGTACGTGAATCTCCACGATACAAGAACTTTAAAGCTAAGTAGTCTCTAGCGAAACTAAATTCATTTAGTAAAACTTTTTTAAGTTAATTTCAGTCAGCCTTAATTATTCATTTACCCAGAGTCTGAAATGATTCTAAAAGCTCACATTTTGATTCTGAGAAGGTACGTATGAATCTTTTCTACCTAATCGATCGTTAGCGTGAGCGCTCTCGCTTGTATGGTCTGAAAGTCACTACCTTGATTGGGGAAGGCACGATTCTTTCTTGAGAATTTTGTATAACCAATTCTGTTAAATAAACGGATTCCTTGAACTAATATTTCTTAATTGATCTTGAGGCCTGTTGACGGTCTATAATCCCTGGAACTTTCGTATAGAAAGCCGGATGTGTCGAGTTAAATCGCATTAACGTTCGACCTTCTGGTTGCTTTACGAAGGTTTGATAGGGATTTTTTTATGCGTTTTTTGAGAAATATATTCCGTTATTAATGGACCAAAACGTGATTTTCGCGTACCAAAACTAATCCCTCCGCAGAGAAATTCTTCGGTTGGGATTTTTTTATGCAAAAATTCAGGAAATTAAGAGGTGCCTAAACCCCTAACGAGGGAATTCGGGTCCAGAGAGAGCGTAATTTCCGATCTGTGGTAGTGCCGCCTTGGTCCCATTACTCGGCTACCGAAGTGCATCTTATCTCGAACCCGCCTGGGAGGTAGAAGAACGGGGTAATACGCGACTGGCGCCCCCTGAGAAATAAATTGGTGTCGCGTCATTTTGACGCCCGGTAGTGCGTTCTTCTACAATCCCCCGTTTTCGAGGATAGCGAACACCCTGGTAGTGATGGTGGCATTTCTCGCCGGGGTGACCCACCTCCGTAAATGGCCAATAACAACCCTCAAGGGGTAAAAATATGTTCTCGGCATACCCCCGGGCAATCCCACACACGAAAAAACATTAAGAATATTAAGATGTCACCTTCATCTCGTCAACAAAGTAGTCATCTTCATTTAGTGTGGAGCTGAAAAAAGATGAATGTATATTTTTTGTACATATTTTTTGGGAAAAATAGGTTAATATGTTTAATAATAATTGAAACATCTGATTTATTTAATTATATTATATAAAATATTTTTATTGAAGGGGTATTTTTTGCCATTGAGGGGGTGAACGGGTGTCAAGCACTCAATGCGTGGTCTTCTCTGTTTTCGGCATGTTCGAAAATGGGAGAATGGAAAAATTCAAAAATGAGAGATCTTTGTCCAGTGGTATGATGAGAGCGCTCTCTCACCCCATTGGAGGGTGGTTATTGGCCGTTAAGGGGGGGGAGTTGGCGGTTGTCAGGCACGCGTTCCAGGGTCCTCCCCATAATTGGCATGCTCGAAAACGGGGGATCAATAGGTTATAATAATAATAATAATAATAATTCTTTATTCACGTTAGCTATACATAAGTACAGATGTGACATGTCAAAATAATAGTGGGATAGGATGATAGTTAATATAATCACATGTAATATAAAGGAGTTAAGTATTCAAAGTGCTTAAACTAAAGTAGGTAATCATAGTGATATGAGATAAAATGACATAAGATAAAATGACATAACGAGCTGCCAACATTAAAACAATTAGATACAAAAACAATATACAGAACAATTAGATAATAAAATAAATACACATATAACAATTTAAATAATAAAGTCGTGTATCACAGCAATTAACTAATGACAAATACTACACATATTAAGGGGACATTATAAATATCATGGAATATTGTTCGGCTCCACATTGTGAAAAACTTCTTGTATGTTGTAATAACATTTATTTATTAAATATTTCCTTAGGTTACTTTTGAATATAGACAAATTTTGTTGGGTTTTTATATTAGTGGGGAGTGAGTTAAAAACGCTAGCGCAACATACATATGGACTTTTTTTAAATAGAGAAAGATTGTAATTTTCAATTGATATTAGATTCCGTGAAACATTATCAATACGCGTTTGACCCAGTTTGGGGAAGTTTTTGGCCGTTTGCGGGAAATTCTGCCGCTACCACGGTGTTCAGCGTCCTCGAAAACGAGGGGGGGGGGGGGGGGAGGACTACTTTGGTTGCATCAGACAATAGTCGGGGTTTCCGGGTATTTTTCCGACTCACACAATCCACTACGCAGTTGATGTTATTATTGAACGTTGGTTTTGGAATATGTTTTACGAAAATAAAATAAATGCAAATTAAAAAATAATATTATTGTTTTTCAATTGTACTTATATTTTAAGTAAATTTAAACTGTTTAAATCAACTGACACAATTAAATATTTTTTTAATTCGCGGCAAAAGGATAGTTACAGTTTAAAGTACTAGGTAAGAGAGAAATAAGTGGTGGGAGGGGGTGGGTGTTAAGATAAAAGTGAATTATTTTAACAACCTTATAAAATTTTATATATTTTTAATTCAAAGTAAAGAGGTTGCAGCAGTTAAAGGAGGAAGGTAAAAGAAGTAATGGGATTTCATGGGTGGGGGTAAGCATTAAAAAAAAATAAGAAAAGGAAAATCATCAAAACATATTTGAAATTCGCGCCATTTGCGGTCAGACATTTTGAATTTTCCAATTTTCACAACAAATTTGTAATCAGCGACCTTATTGAAAACCCCCGACTAAAAATTTTTTCCACGAGATTTTAAATATTCAACAGTATAGGTATTCTGTTTGTTCCCTACGCATGCATATTATGCACTTATGCATGTAGTTTTGGGCCCTGAAGGCAGAGCATAAAATAAAGCATAAACTGGACGGCACTAGTGCTCATAAAATTTTTGGGTTTTTTCTCCCCTACTTACCAATCTTTCAATTTGGAGAAAACAATTTTTTTTAGATTTTCTCCCCCCCCCCCCCCCGCTCTTCAATTTCCCTTTTAAAGGTATTTTTTTCCGATGCTTGACTACGGGTCTGAGTACACATAATTTTCGAGTTCTAGTGCCTCCCAATGAAAATTACTTAAAATATACTCTGCCTAGAGGGTTCCTAAACGCTTATAAATGGCACTATATGGTAATAAAAGTTTAAATAATAATAAAATAATACTGTCACGTGTTTCCACCCTTAGGAAACTACCCCTTGCAAATTCCGTGGGTTCCAAAAATTATAACAAGAGATGTCCACTAACACACTTTATTAAATATTTACTGGATACTTCACAATACTATTATTAATTTAAATACACTTTACTGACTAAAATCACAATGTTTATCACTTTGTTTATCTTTGAAGTCTTAACCTCACTTTCTATACTTTCTGAACTTTCTGAACTACTGAACTACTCGCCGAGAATGCGGTCGGTCTTTTATACCTAAAAATGACAGATCTCGATTGTTCTGTGATGACGCCACCATTCTCTAGATAATTCCAGATGTCACTTTGGAATCTTCTGGTAGGTTCTTTTTCGAGTAGGTGCAAATACATCATTCTAGGGGTTGTAACACATTACACTGCCCCCTCCTTAAGCCTGAACGTCCCGGTCAGGCAATTCAGCCTCTTTCACATACTTCGCCAGTCTATCCAAGTGTACGATCTTCATCTTGGACTTTTTGTTTCGTTGAATCCGATAAACGACATCATTTATTCGGGTAATAACAGTATACGGTCCATCCCAAGAAGGTTGAAGTTTCGGGGGTCTCCATTCCTTCCGCTGTGGGTTGTACAGCCAAACCAGATCTCCCACCTTGAATCCCCCTGTACTGGCATTCTGATCATAACGAGCCTTCAATCGGTTACTAGTTTTGTTCATCTGCTCTCGGTCATTCGTCGGCTGTTCTCGACTTCCATTTCTGTAGTTGCTCATGGAAAATGGTTCCCCACGGGCAGCACAATTCTTACACGTGCGACACCAAGCCTCCACATCCTGGCGACTATTGACCCAATAGAACTGTTCCCGTGCTCTACTCAATGTCTTGTTTATGCCGAAGTGTCTGCTGGACGTTTCATTATGCGCTTCCTGGAGTACTTCTGGTACACGACACCTGGGAATCACTAGACGCATGGCAACCTGCTTCCCATCTGGGCTTTCCCATGCTCTCCTCAAAAGCTCATCTACGACCGTAAGTGAATCCCATTGTGACCATAAAGCCTTCAGCCCCACTTCTTTGTTGGAAACATCCTTCCATGCTGGACGCGTTCCCTCTTCTTTTGCTCTCAACATGGGTCCGATTTCTACATCGCGCAATTGCTCTTGCCTCAGAGTTTTCTTTGACCAACTGTCTGGAAGATCGACCTTGACAGTGTTGACTTCAACCATGTTCGGCAATCTTTCCACCTGAGGGTAGCGCTTGCAATCTTCTTTATCTGGTTTTCTGGATAATGCAGGAGTCTTGACTGGCTGCGTTGTCAACAGCCTGGTTTTCTCGCATTGGTCGTTCACTTTTGACAGAATAAATTGTTCGTTCCCAATCCTTAAGACTCGCTTTCCTACGTCAACAATAAATCCATACTGTTCCATAATGTCCAGTCCCAAAATGAAGTCATCCGTGATGTCAGCCACGATGACCCTGTGGTCGAACCTTAACTGTCCAATCTGCAAACCCAGGTCTACTTCTCCATGAACCGTAGCCCTGTCCCCCGTAGCTGTCCGGACGATCACTTCATTTTGCCTCTTGGTAATCTTTATGCCCGATATAAATCCTGGCCGTACTATTGATGACGTAGTACCTGTGTCGATGGTAAACAAACATTTTCTTCCATTCACATGGCCTTGTAACAATAGACTATTCGAAATTCCTCGAAGCTGGGAAATCTTTATTTCTCTGGGGTCACTGCATTCCCTAGCCAGAACAACCCCATTGGTACTGCTTTCCTGCTTCTCTTCAAGATTCACAGCATTTACTCGACTCTCCGAATTCTGCTGTCGACAGTCTCGCTTCATGTGTCCTACCTTGCCGCAGTTGAAACATTTAATACCTCCGCTCGGCTTTCCTCTATTTTGTTGTTTTTCTTGCTTTCCGAGGCCATCCAATTTATCGCATAATTTGGTGAATATTTTCTGCATCTCAGTCAGCAAGGGGTTCTGGTTCATTTCTGGTTGCGATTCTTCGAGAGTCACAGCTCGCACTCTCGACCTTGGAGTATCTCTGTAGGCGGCTTCTACTTCAAGTGCACGCACCAAAGCTTCGCTACTACTTTGGTGTCTTGTCAGCCTCAGAACTCGCCTGACCTCTTCGTCCCTTATGCCATCTAAAAAGGCCCCTATGGCTAATTGCTCCTGAAATTCTCTAGGTACACTCGGATACGCCAGGTGTGCCAGTCTCTCTATGGCAGCCTCGAATTCTTGTAAACTTTCTCCAGCTTTTTGTGTCCGTGATTTTAGCTGAGCCTGGTATACTTGGGCGAGATGTTGGTCGCCATATCTCAAGTCCAATGCAGCTTCCAAGACTTTGAAGTCCCTTTGTTTATCCACTGGGATAGTTTAAAGCAACTCTGAGGCCTGGCCCCTTAACTCCAGAACTAATGCCATGGCCTTTTCCTCATTATCCCAGTTGTTCGCACACGCTGCTGCCTCAAACTGCCTCTTGTACGTCGTCCAGGAACTTTGGCCGTCAAAAGAAGGAGGTTTTAGTCGCTGTCCTGATGATGGCTGGCTTCCTCTAGCTCTCAACTGTCGTTTAAGCCGGTCTATTTCCCCTTTGACTTCTTCTTCGAACTTGTTTACTCTCTCTTTAACTTCAGTTACTTCTCCTTTTACTTGACTGACTTCTGTCTCGACTACTCCTACTTTACCTTCGACCTTGTTTATCTCTTCTTTGACTTCACATTTTAGTACTTCATTGGCAGAAATCATAGCGTCCTGTTGTATTTTGATTTGTTCATTTAGAATTTTCCTTAATTCTTCCTGGCGTCTTTCTTGCTCCTGTTTTTCCTCTTGTTGTCGTATTTTCAGGTCTTCCATAATTTGTCTCAATTCGTCTTTCTCTTCTTGACGTCTTCTTTCTTCATCCTCTTTTTCTTTCTGACGTCTTATTTCCTGATCTTCCATCATTTTCTTTAATTCGTTCCTTTCTTCTTTTTCTTCATGACGTTTTTTCTCCTGTTCTTCTTTTTCTTCCTGACGTCGCTTTTCTTGTTCGACTTTTTCTTCTTGACGCCGTTTTTCCTCCTCCTGGCGCTGCTGTGCCATCATTTTTTGGAATTGTTCGAATAAGTCCTGTATTTGTTTATCGGATGCCATACTTCTTGTTGTTACGGGCATACGATGAAATTAAAATAAAATAAATTTAACTGTCACGTCAATATCGGTAATGGAACTTCCCAGACAAATCTCGAAATAGCACGAAAAAGTCTTATCCAGAGTCTTTTGTCACTATCCAGTTCAGAGAATTTAATAATCCACTAATGTCCAAATAGAAAAGTTCTAGAAATTTTCACGCACTAAATGAATCTTTTTCAGTGTCTCTATCACTTCTCAGTTCAAAGGATTTAATTATCACACTAATGTTCTAATAAAATGTTCTACAATGTCTCAAAAATGCACTTAAACACTATTTTCCTGTTCGAAAATAACCCTCGAACAATGTCCAGTAAATGAGTCCTCCGTGTTAGCACTAACCCTCGAGAATACTTCTTGAACACTCCAGCACAACTTCAGAGCTCCTCTTGTCATAAAATTCCGCTTTCTGACACCAATTTGTCACGTGTTTCCACCCTTAGGAAACTACCCCTTGCAAATTCCGTGGGTTCCAAAAATTATAACAAGAGATGTCCACTAACACACTTTACTACGCTACCGGCACGGTAGCTCAATCGGTTAAGGCGTATTGAGTGGCGAATACGCTGATCGACTCGCTACCGCGCTCTGGGTTCGACCCCCAGCCTCGGTATTGACAACACCGGGGGGTGTGGATGTATGTCTGCGTTTTTCCGAATGTGTAACCCCCTTCCGGACAGCCTTGGCTTTGGATTTGGGGGTTGTCTACTATCTGTGGTGTGTTTATGTTTGTTTATTAAATATTTCCTGGATACTTCACAATACTATTATTAATTTAAATACACTTTACTGACTAAAATCACAGTGTTTATCACTTTGTTTATCTTTGAAGTCTTAACCTCACTTTCTATACTTTCTGAACTTTCTGAACTACTGAACTACTCGCCGAGAATGCGGTCGGTCTTTTATACCTAAAAATGACAGATCTCGATTGTTCTGTGATGACGCCACCATTCTCTAGATAATTCCAGATGTCACTTTGGAATCTTCTGGTAGGTTCTTTTTCGAGTAGGTGCAAATACATCATTCTAGGGGTTGTAACACATTACAATACATTTTTAATAAATATAAACTTTTTACCTTTTGAACCGCATACATTTGAAAACGTAACGAAAAAAGAGCAACAATTACGAAAAATGCACTTCTTTTGCATAAAAGTGTTCCCCCACCTACTAAGTGTCCGAGTTATGATTTCCTGTTTGTGTAGACCTCAAACAAGAATTCTATGCACAAAAATCCAATTTCGGCCGGACTATTAAAACAAAGCAGATGATTTTAGCATAGGTTTTCGTTAGAAGCTGTCTCGGCAAGTGGTTCGCGCATACGCCCGTACTGGACGGCATCGGCAACAGCTGCATCGCTCTATGCAGCTTACTACTTACATCAATAATTGTATCTGAACGACGTGATATTTCGGTAACAAAGAGATGTAGTAGTCATGGGGATATATTTGAACATATGTAATAGTAATATATTCAATACGCTGTAGACTAAGCTGGCATTTCCCAGGCGATTTTATCCATATTTTCTTAATTTTAATTGAAAATTATGTTTCTGTTCTTCCAGAAATATTTTTTAATGAAATATGATCTGACAGAAGTTGGTTTCTTGAATACTTCTGACTATTAAAAAAAATATACAAATTGAAACGAAAATGTCAAACAGATTGTTATATAATTAAAAATGAAAATTATAATAGGTGTCAGCTTTCGAAAAAATATTCGGTTTCTGTTCTCTAAACTTTTTAACATAGTTAACATGAGATTTCTCAGTATGTATTTTCCTAAACACGTGAGACATATTTTATATTTATATATTATACTCTTCGCACGTACGAACGAAGAGTATATTATGCATTTTTCCCCGACTTTAAGAAATGTTACAAAGGAGGGGGTTCTCAATTCGACCAATATGGTTTTTAATATATGTTCCATTATTACGCTGGATTCGCTTCAGCGATTTCTATGAAATCTCGTGCAAACTGTAGTTTACGACTTGGCGGTGGTTCCATTATAGCTTCATCGATCACGTCTTGTGTAACGTGAATAAAAATTGTAAACTTTTTCATTTGCAAAAATGGTGGATGCGCTGGTAATAATTATTAAACTAAATAATAATAATAAAAGCTCATAGATATGGATGTGATATAAAAATTTATTTATAATTTTACAAATTATAGGATATTATTGCTCGACAGTGGCACCATTGTAGTTTTTTTTGTCTAGCTACGACCTATACACCGTGGATGAAACTCTCAAAAAATAGACAAAATTCAAAGGACAAGGGTAGATAAGCTATACATTTTGGCCCACTAATTTCATAAAAATAAAAAGTTTTCCTCAAGATCATTAAACGTTATTTATTTATAGTTGAACATATGATCTTTATGTTTCTATACTTTTACATTTGAAAAACAACAGTAAATCGTAATAATAGCATTTCAAAGTAAGCATGTTTGCAGTTTTTTTTTTTGTAATTTTTGAAGTTTTTCCAAACTTTTAATGCATATTTCAGTTAGTTGCGCTCGATGAACCAAGAAAATCTATACCTCATTTCATTGTTGAGTATTTAAGCTTTTAGATAATGGTCAATTTATATTGGTTCATCAAGCGCTTCAATGAATAAAAAACAAAATCGTTTCCGCGGGAGTCGCAGTAGTGTCGACGTTGCGTGCGAATTTAAAAGTGTCAGCACTCAAAACCACGTATTGTCGTGTGTGTTGAATAAAAGTATTTTTCTACGACTATTGAATAATTCATTTATTATACATACGTTTTTGAACAAGTAATGGGGCTCATTTCTCACAGCCGTGGGTAATCACAAGAGTTCATTTTCGTTATTCAACAATTTTTGTGGAGCAATCACAAACAGCACAGGAATTTTAGTTTTTGACCCGGAATTAATTATTGTAAAGCTGAAAATTTGCAGGATTTTAGTTTTGGTCCAGGACAACACGTACCAAAAAGTCCCCTACTCTCCTCTGTCGGCTTCTCTGTTTTTGTGGAGCAACGAGGGCCTAAGTCACAGAAATTGCAGAGCTGGCTATAAAGTGCAGCAAAACAGTTGTTACTGGTCCGATTTGGGTCGAAATGATCATAAAAGCTTCGGAGAAGCATATCCGTTCGTATTTCACATGTTAGATGCACATTTCGTTCGTAATTTTCTGTTCTAGTGCTGTCAAAACTTCAAAAATGGAAAAAAATTCGAAATGGCTCCATTGCGGATAAATGAAGACTCGGAGGGGAAAACGTACCCGAATAAACATTTCTCTTCATACTTTGGGCTTTCCATTGGTATGTCTACCTTCTCTGTAGCGTCACCCGTTACGGAGCTACGCAATTTTGAGAGTCAGCGCGCGGCGGCTGTGCCCGCCATGTGCCCGGTGGAACTGCCCTGGCTGCGCTGATGAGACCTGTTGCGAATTCCTGTTTATATATTATTGGTGTTTTATAAGATTTATTGAATGAAATTTAACTTGTCATACGCAGAAAATTACTTTATTTGGCTAGACAATTGACATTATTGATCTACTGGGAAGTAGGGTCGTCCGGATCATTATCCATAGCCACGACTGGCTGTTTGTGCAGCTGGATTCTCTATAGATTTGGCACATGATGCTGCAGTTCAGACCAGAGTTCCTGCACTCGCACCGGGCACCGCAGTCCCTCTTGTAGGCACAAGAAATTAGCCGTAACAGGCTATCGGGAGCTGGCTGCCTTGTGGTAGAAACAGGAATCGGAACCAGGCCCTGGAGTACTAATTTCCACCCCCGGTCCTCCTGGTGAGGAGAGGAGAGGAGTCAGGGAGAATATTGTGAGGATTTAATCTCCCGAAAACCTTGCAGCACTCAACTAATGTGCATGTGCTTTTTGCAGATCCAACAATGGCTAGACGTCAAGGTAGCTCCCGACAGCCTGCTACGGCTAATTTCTTGCGCTGCAAGGCGGACTGCGGTGCGAGTGCAGGAACTCTGGTCTGAACTGCAGCATCATGTGCCGAACCTGTAGAGAATCCAGCTGCACAAACAGCCAGTCGTGGATATGGATGATGATCCGGACGACCCTACTTCCCAGTAGATCAATAATGTCAATTGTCTAGCCGAATAAAGTCATTTTCTGAGTCTGACAAGTTAAATTTCGTTCAATAAATCTTATAAAACACCAATAATATATAAACAGAAATTCGCAACTGGTCTCATCAGCGTAGCCAGGGCAGTTTCACCTTGCACATGGCGGGCGCGGCCGCCGCGCGCAGGCGTTCAAAGTTGCGTAGCTCCGTAACGGGTGACGCTACAGAGAAGGTAGACATACCAATGGAAAGCCCAAAGTATAAAGAGAAATGTTTATTCGAGTACGTTTTCCCCTCCGAGTCTTCATTTATCCGCAATGGAGCCATTTCGAATTTTTTTCAATATTTGAAGTTTTGACAGCACTAGAACGAAAAATTATGAACGAAATATGCATGGAACATGTGAAATACGAACGTATATGCTTCTCCGAAGCTTTTATGATCATTTCGACCCAAATCGGACCAGTAACAACCTTTTTGCTGCACTTTATAGCCAGCTCTGTAATTTCTGCGACTTAGGCCCTCGTTGCTCCACAAAAACAGGGAAGCCGACAGAGGAGAGCAAAACTACAATTCTGGAAATTTTCAGCTTTACAATAATTAATTCCGGGTAGAAGCGATATTTTGACTAAAATTCCTACGCTAAAAAGACGATTTAAAATTCAAAAAGATGTGCCATGACTCAATTCAATGTCATAAGCCAGTCATGGATTTCGCCGAAAGTCAAAACATGTCACTTTTCTTACGTTCTTGTAGGCTCGAATTTCCGATTTCCCCGGTGTGATTCACGACTTGCCCCAAATGCAATTCTTCCCCTTTCGATAATGACATAGTATGGCCCTTTAACTCATAGATTAAAAATTATTTGAACGTTTAAAGATTTCGTGTTTCGTGTTTTTATCGAATAAATCGAAAAGTATCACTTCTAGCTAAAAAATTAAAATATCCAAGGAAAAATTCATAAAAAGGGGATTTGCTGTTTTTAAAATCTCCATAAGGCTTTGTTTTTTCGGAGATATGGAGGTTTAAGAATGGCGTCAAACATTTTTAAGTCAAAACACCTCTTTAAATGTTAAGTATCTCAGAAACTATGACACTTGCCCCAAAAATGTTAAGAAACCAAATTTAAAATTATCTATTATGCTAAAAGTGCTTTTTTTATGGTTCCTTCTGCTTAAAAAATAAAGAAGTTATGTCTGATACAAAGTGCGTCTTCACATTTTTTTCCTAAAAATCTCACCATTTGTCACAAATATTATTATTTTCGGCAAATTTATTTTAAAGCGCAACTTCCTGTTGAGTAGCCGTAGAAAAAGTATAATATTCTACTCGCGTGTAATAGCTATTACTCACTCGGATGAATTACGACACTCGCCTTCGGCTCGTCCCGTAAACGTCATCCTCTTGACTAATAGCCATCATTACACGTTCGTTGAATAATATATTTTCCAATGGACTATTTTTTATTACTTATCAAGACATACTACTCGGAAAATATAATGACTTGACCGATGGGCGAAAAAAGGCCTTTATCTACCCTTATTTTTTCGTCGGAATTGCACTAAAACTGGTAGTTAGGTATTTTCGGAGTAGATGATAGCTAATCTGGTGCCAAAAGTTAGAAGTTCAAAATGGCGAATCCAATATGGCTGCCATAATAGCAAACTTGTATATAGGTGAAATTTTGTTCATTGGGTTTTCAGAATTCTCTGATGGATTTAATGATGAAGCTTAAAAATTCAAAATAACGGATATTTTATTTTACTATGTAGAAGCTAAATAAGACACCGCCACAGGGGTATTTGACGGTGAAAGTTGAGTTAAGTCAAAATTATTTATCTTTGTTATTTTTATTCCTAACCCCTTTCTTAACTATTTTCAGTTATTATTTATTATTTTCAGTGTGTTTTAATTAAAAAAAAATTTTTTTTTTATGCATTTGCTAAAAAATGAACGAAATCCGTTTCATATGACCTTATTCCGAAGTTGAAACCTCTAGTTACTGTACTATATATCAACAAACTGAAAAGTGTATTTGAGATATTGCCTTCAAAAATTGCAGCTCCATAACACGTTCTGTTTGACACTTGTTTTTAAATAAAAACTTTTTCTACTCCTCCTCTGTACCTGTTTACTTATATACAGGGTATTTCATGGTAAACTTTGTAAGGTAAAAACGTTGGGTTTTACTCGTTTCTGTGATAAGGAGCTACTACATAGTAAAGACTTCCTCGATTAATTTTTTCAATATTTCAGGTTTAGTTATCATAATTTCGTATCTGGAATATATTTTTGACCAATAGTCGTAAATGTTATTTCGTGAATGAATTTTTAGTGCAGAACATAAAATATTCGTCCTTTATTTGATGTCATAAATTCTAGTTGTTCTACTTATTTCCAAACCGGTGTCCAGAAATATAAATTTACCCTATAAACTTTATGACTGATTGTTATTTTATTTAATGTGTGGAATCAAATAGATTTTAGATTTATATTGCTATTATGAAAACAAGTCATTCCATTGATAATTTGCCAGAAATAACACACCAGTGTGCTTGATTCTGACTAAAGACATTAAATTTATGATATATTCTGTTTTGCATATTAATTAATTATAACTCATAAATCAAGTCTAATTGCCACAAGGTCTATTTTAATAACTTAGCTACTTTTGCCTATTTTTTAAATAGAATACCGTGTTAATTAACAAATATAAATCAACATAATAGAACGACATAAAACATAACAAATCGATGCAGAGAAAACATGCCATAATACAACAAAATGTAATAGCGACTCGTGTCCTATCGATTTCAAAAACATGAAATATTACCATAACTCAAAATACTTGTTTTAAGGAGGTATTGAAATGGGGTATAGGAGATTACAGAGGAATAGCACTCTGCAGCATATTAGTCCAGGGTGGTAAATAATCGTGCACTTCAAGCAAAAGAAATGAAACTTGGCACACTTGTAGATAATAGCATATACTTCAATTTTAAGACTAGAGCCCACTCAAAAATCCAAAATGGCGGCCGTGGCGGCGATTTTTGAAAATGGCCGCCGTAATTGCAAAAAGTTTGATATCTTCGTCAGTTATAGCTGTATCCATGCAGGATTTTCAGAGAATCCTAGTAAATTAACATGAACAACGCCGACTTTGCAATAAAAAGTGGAATTTTCTTTAAGGAAATATCACTTAGTCAGTATGTTGACTATTCATGAGGATAATTGCATTTTTAAATCAAATCACAATTCAGGTGTAAAATCAAGCTATATTTCAAATACTGCATTGCAGTTTTATACTTAATCTAATTAATTTATGAATTGTTTGGCTCGCTTCCACCACAAAAGCAAAGTTCACTGCAGGGCAAATTAGCTTTTCTACATCTGCAGATTCTTGATTAGCAGCCTTTCTTGCACCCGCACTTCAACACTTCTCTGCATGCCTCTGATGCTAGAGGCAGTGTCATCCATTTGATCTGACAAAAGACGAGACATATAAGGTAAATTAAATGTCAAGGGGATAAATTTTAAAATTGTAATGTACATTAGATTGAAATTGGATGCGCCTGTATGAATAACGTATACTCACTTCCCAGGTTCCGTCCGATGACTTTTCCCATCCAAAGTCCGCAGGTGAGGGCAAAACTGGACTTTGCAGTAAAGCTTGCCCCCATATATGCCCAGCCTGATATACCACACGTAGGGTATGTTGGCGCAATGCGTCCTGAGTAGGTGGTATGTTTTCAATCTGCCGGTTTTTGCGCACGAACATGGTGTGCTCTGCGACGTTCACTGAATCTTCTGAACTTGTTCTGTCATACATGAGTACCACAAATCGTTCTATAGTTGACAAACAGGAACTTACTCTTGTCAGTTCCGGGGTCTGGGAAAGTGCCTTCTAAGCCGTTGTTACTGCGGGAAAACTAGATCACGCCATCCAGGCTGTTTTTCTTCCTTTGCCCAGAAAAGAGGACATTGTATCATAGCCTGATAGCGCATGAAATGCCATCAGGGCTTCACATTTCTCAACTCTAAATTATCAGCAATAACTGTTGCATTAATATACCTGGAGAATAAAAGTACCAAAATTATAAAGACATATTATTACTTCATAAGAAATAAAAACGACCGCACTCACCTGAATGATTTCCCTACAGAGAAAGCGATGTCAAGGTGATCGCAATTCGGTTTTTTCTCGAGACTGACTGCCAGAACCACAACATCTGAGTTTACGGACCTGATCAGCAAATTGCGGGCTCCGAGACTGACTCTATGATGGGCGTGCAGGAAGATGCGCGTGTCAGCTTCCTCTTGGTTGCATTGGGATAGTCCTGAAATGTCTATTTCATTGCAGTTCCTTGTGATGCCTTGTCCATTTGTAACTATTACTATTCCGGGAAATCTAATTTTTGGAAGATGTGTAGCTAAGAGTTGAAACAGTTCTTCTTTGTTTTGATTCACCCTAAGAAAACCTTTCCAATCCTTCAGGACACGTTTGGTGAGTTCTACACGTCAACGAGTTCGGTCTCCTCTCTGCTTCTGCCTTTAAACTGTCCATGTAATATGAATCAAAAACGACATCAACCCGTCGGACTGTAGGGCGGAACTGCTTGAGGACGTATTCTGAAATTTTTTTACGTAATTTTGGAATGTGTCATCTCCGGTAGGGCAGATCATGTTCACAATGGCCGCTCCATATAGCAAAACAAAATCTTAGCCAAGGACAAAATCATCATTTTGCATTTCCTCCTCTTCTTTGGTGCGTTGTAATTTTGCAAAGCAATCTGATTTTTGGCCTAATCTGATTCGACCGTAGTCCGAAAGTGACACTGGATATGAATTATTCTCATGCCTAAAGAAGTCTTCAAGATCGCCTCCACGGACTTGACATCCAATGTACAGTCGTAAGAAAAGGCTTTTGTCTTCTTTAAGAGAGTCGATTTCAAGTTTCTCCAGTTTCTTTGGTTTAGACGGGGGGTTTTAAAAAGGGCGAGTTTAGTTTTTTTTAATTGCAACATCCATATTCACAGACCGTGATATGATTCTTCCCTCCCAAAACGACTTGCACTGACTTCTGCAAATGTTCTCTAAATTACGAATGGACTCCACAACACTGGATTGACAATCTTCCTCGTATCCAAAACAAGAAAATCGCTGCTGTGATCACAGAATGGATTTCCCGTTTCCCTCATGGTGGTTACGAGATTGTCCAAATTAGTCATGTCAATTTACTTAGATTATGTGAAAATCCTACATTAATACGGCGAAAACTGCCAGAGATATAGTTTTTTGCATTTTCGGCCATTTTGAAAAATCGCCGCCACGACCGCCATTTTGGATTTTCTGGTGGGCTCTAATCTTAAAATTAAAGTATACACTATTATCCACAAATGTACCCAGTTTCATGATTTTTGCTTATGATACAAAAACTATGCACACATTGGAAGACCATCAAACCATTCGTCAAAGGCACGTCAGTGGATGACTATATGTACACCACCAGAACTCCAGAAGTAACTTGGAAGAGAAAATGCACATAGAAAGCACTGCAATTCGATTGATCGGGCAGAGGACGGAAACCAAATAGAACAATATATAGTCCAAGAGCGAGACCTCTGAATTCGACACATGCTATGTGACTTTCGAACATACAAAAATAGACAGATGATTCTTATGTAAAAACGGCTTACAAAACATATTTTTAAGGTTTGCGGATTGATTTAGAATGGCGAAGGTGGAGAAAATTTTTCATCTTTTTTACGAAAAATACTATTTTCACATTTGTTCCCACCCCATTTGTTGTCATAAAAACTTCATATTGTTTTGTAAACACCCTGTATCGTGGATCCGAAAATTATAACACCAGGGTAACACTAAACACTAATTTATTAACTTGCGTACTAATTACAATAATTAATTACTTTAGTAATATTACACTGAGTACTATACTTCAACTATTCAGTTACTTGATCACTTTACTTCCTCTGAACTACTCTACTTACTTGAACTAAACTGTTAACTCCATGCCTTTATATACCCAAAGATGGGGATCTAGAATATTCTGTCATGATGTCATCACTCTCTAGATATTTCCAGATTATAAATAAGACAGCGTGCTCCATCTGTGGGATGATTGCCGAACCATAACTGAATTGTTCTTTGTTTACTGTCTACCTTTTTGAACTTGGGAACGCTCATAGATATCTCTGGGGTTATGAATGCCACACTGCCTCCTATGGTTTTCTGGATAGTGCAGGAATTTTGACTGTCTGCGTTGTTAATAGCCTTGTTTCCTGGCATTGGTCGTTTACTGTTGACAGAATAAATTGTTCGTTTCCAGTCCTTAAGACTCGTTTTCCAACGTCACCAATAAATCCATACTGTTCCATAATGTCCAATCCCAAAATGATGTCAGCCACGATGACTCTGTGGTCAAACCTTAAATATCCAATCTGCAAACCCAGATCTACTTCTTCATGAACCGTAGCCTTGTCTCCCGTAGCTATCCGGACTATCACTTCATTTTGCCTCTTGTTAACCTTTGTCCTTCTAGCATTGCTGCGCCATCATCCTTCATTTGTTTCTCTCCTGCCATACTTCTTGTTGTTATGAAGTTAACCAAGTTTACTTCACAATAAGGTTAAGAAAATCCGGATATCTCGTCGATATTTGCGATGGGACTTTCTAGAAAAATATCGAAATAGCACTAAAGAGTCTTATTTAGAGTCTATGTCACTATCCAGTTATTAGAATTCCACTATCTCCAGTAATTTATTAACTTACGTACTTAATTACAATAATTAATTACTTTACTAATATTACACTGAGTACTATATTTCAATTATTCAGTCACTTGATCACGTTACTTCCTCTGAACTACTCTCACTTGAACTGTACTTAACTAAACTGTTAACTCCATGCCTTTATACACCCAAAGATGAGGATCTAGAATATTCTGTCATGATGTCTCTAGATATTTCCGGATAACACCGCGCGCGCCATCTCTGGGATGATTGCCGAACCACAACTGAACTGTTCTTTGTTTACTGTCTACCTTTTTGAACTTAGAGGGAATGCTCATGGATGTCTCTGGGAGTATGAACGTCACAATATTTTAGCATTACAATATTCAAACCTTTCGATTTTCAACGGTATATGCAAAAATAATATTCGTTGTGATATGACTGAACAATAAATAAATATACTTGACGTTTGCTTTCCTCAAGTCGGTTGGCTTAAGGTTGGAAACCGATGGTTTTGTATTGGCGTGTCAGGACGGAGTAATAAATATTTTAAAGGAAAATGTCCAGACTACATGTGGAGTATGTAATACACATTCTAAGGCCTTAACACACTTTCGGCAAGTCACGTTAATGCAAATGTCATCCGACCAGGCACAACACAGCTCGTAAATTGCTCTACTACCATATCAGGCACGATTATGGCATCGACCAAGATCCCATCTTGTCATATATGCCCCAAGAAATCGAGCCAACCATAGTGCTTGTTAGGTTTTGGATTCATTAAAAATTAGATCCATGAGCTTTTGATACAAGACAAATCTAAACAGTTTATTGCTGTTTATTTGGATTTAATGAGTATTTTTAACCAGGTATTTCTTTTAGATCTTGACAGTAATTAAGGATATATTCTGCTTCAAAATTTTCCTAGAAACGTTGTTTAGTTTCAAGTAATCAGTCGTTTATTTACTAATCTCCATGATTAATATCTCTATATATTTATTTTATTGCAGTCATTATAGAATATTAATGTAATATGTATTTATTACTTGCAATAAAGATTTTTATAGCATATTTTATTCGAAGAGTAAGCTGGTCATTACAGAGTTAATGATATTACATGAAAAGTATTTAATTTGTTGACGTTGATATTGGATATCAAACCGGTCGGTGTTAAAGAAACATCACAAACGATTAATTAATGAGTGAGTGAATCAAGTAAGCGTTGGATATTTCGTGTAAATTTTATTTTTATAGAGAGGTACTAAAAAGAGATAAATGTGGAAAATGAATGATTGAGCATGAAAATTAGGATTCCTTAAATGAATATTAGGAGCTGACATTTTTAAATTAATTTGTTTTTCTTTTTTGACAGTTTATGTAAATAAGTCATCTACAAATATTCTTTTGTATACTGGGTGTTAGAGTAATAACTCTTGTCAACCGTCTGAGGAATGGATTTCATTCATTATCTAAACATTTCTGCTGAATCTTATACAGGATATTTCGAAAAAATTGGGACAATGCTCAGCCGTAGACTCTTACCATAAAAACAAGTTGATTTAACCCGAAAAGTAGCGGTCTAACTCTTTTCGTTTCCAAGATACGGGTTGGTACAGTAAAAAAAATTGTATTCTTATTTTGTCTCTTATTTTTTGTATACATTGTTTGATTGTTTGACACAACAAGCACTATCGACGATTTCAAGACATCATACGTGACGTACATCTACTAGATAAAAAACCGCTTTTAGGTACAATTGAATTTCTTCGAACAGATGTGTTACAAAGTTGTGAATTGCGTTCTATGAAAGGGTGTACTTTATCGCGTTTAAACAAGTACATCTTTTCTTTAGGAAATTAAATTGCGTTTCAATTACAATAGAAGACAATGTCCAAAACCTAACCTCAAAAAAGTTATGGCTTAAAGTGTCACATAAAAGTACTAGCGCCTTCTATAAAATGTGACATCGGCAATATCATCATTGTAATTAGCGTCCTGAAAAACATGTCGTTACTAACTTTAAAGTAGATACGTATAATAGTCTCCTAGAGGCAAAATACGAATACATTTTTTTTTAATTTACAACCCTTCATCTTGAAAACGAAAAGAGTTAGACCGCTACTTTCTGGGTTAAATCTTGTTTTGATGTCAAGTATCTGCGGCTAAGCCTTGTCCCAATCTTTTCGAAACACCCTGTATATCCAGCGATTAACTACATTGATTTTTACTTTATTCGTAATCTAAAATTGTAAAGTGAGAATTAAATGGCCTGATTCACTTTAATACCGGTAGGTACGAATGTATTTAAGACAGGCCTGTAGCTAGGGGTGTGCCAGGACGGGCTACGCCCCTCCTGGTATAATTTTCGCCCGACCTACGGCGACCGCAAAAAAATAATGAGGTAGCTATTTTTAAATGGAAAAAACGAATTTTTGGCGCACGGGCCCCTTCTGAAAGATTGTTTGCCCACTCTTAAAGCATTTTCTAGCTACAGGTCTGATTTAAGAATTTCAGATCTCTATGTAGTATTTATAGGCCCAAAAATGAATAAAATATAAAGATCTAACATCAACTTCGATTGCTATATAAATCTCCTGGAATCTGGGCTTAAAGCTTTACTAAAAATTCCGTACTAAATCCAAACTCTAGAAGGACCAAATGACCTAGGGAGTAAGTTGGACAAACATTCAAAATCATTAGATCAGACTAGTTATTTTTATTTTTATTATTATTATTATATTGTGCGGTCATCGTAGGCCAACAATATGGTTTTGAAATGGTCTGGCGCCTGAACCAATGAAAATTACGGATTTTATTAATTCTCATTTTTTTTTGTGTTTGCGATGTATGATCGATATGAATGTAGCTAAATATTATATAATTCAGCGGAGCTAAAATTTTGAGCAATGTACGGTTTGCGTTTAACCATGCGCCGTCACGTTATTTTTATTGCTCTCATATTCGAAAAAATATAATCGTCCAACGTTATGGAATGGAAAATGACGAACTGGCAAAGAAGAAAGAAAGTCAGAAACTTCAGTGTCAGCTCACCACTCTCTTGCAGTTTTGCAATACTTGCGCTTTTCTTTCCTTACGGGTTATGGTACCAGAATGTTGCTTATTGTACCCCATAGTCTCGTTATCCCATTAGTACCGTTCCTCCCAAAAGGGCGAATGTACTGTCAATGGAAGCTCTCACTATCTCTTGCGGGGTCACAAATGGTCCCCCAAAGTATGAACTTCTTCCAGCCACCAAGTCTGGATTTGTTTTCCTGTTAGGATGCACAATGCACATCTCAGCTGTTTTATGCTCAGCTTTAGAATTCGTGGGTCTTAGTTTTGGATGGTCTGTCAGAGATGAACATAGGTGACTGTCTCATACCTGACGCTCTAGTCCAAGGCAAATTATGTTTCTAACTTAATTGTGGTATTATATAACATCCCGCAGGTTGGCTCAAGTCCCATCGAGGTTGTTTTTATGCCCTTTCTTCTTTTTCATTACCTTTATTGCCTTGGTGTTCTCGTGTCCACCCCAGTTGTACGTTGTCGTGTTCTGCCAGTTTTGCCAGGGAACCAAAGCAGTTTTTTACCATTTTGAAACGTATCTCTACTATATCCAGAGCTTTGAGAGCTGCTTGGCTGTCAAGGATGATACGGATTCTTTTGTCAGTGCATGACCTCCATATCATTTCATATCATATCATTTCTCGTGCTAAAATTTCTATATCTGTGACTTCTGCTTGGAACACTGTTGCGGTACTAGATGGAGGCTAATGCTTTCCATAGTTGAGTCTCCGTAACTCTCGTTCCAGTACTTGATCCGTCAGTATACCATACGATGGTATCATTTGAATATCTTCATAGTTGCTTTATTCTCTTATCTCCTCTATCAGGTATGTATTCCCTGAAGGTTTTTGTGCAGTTGTGGCTTGTGCTGATTCTATCTGACTATCCACGACTGAGTGTAGTGAAGGTAGACAAAGTAGTGCTTCCGTGGCTGCGGATATTAACATTACTCCCGTTATCCCTAGGCAGCCCAGTCTTTGCACATTTCTTACGTTTCTCGTTGCCCCCCCTTTTCCGGTTTTGTGCCACTAAATCAGGGAGGCATAGGCTATTATTGATACGACAATCCTTTGGTACAACCACTGTACCGTTTTTGGTTGTAGTCCCTAGTTCTGCCTACCATTCTTCTGCAGGCCCATCAGGCCCGCGTGTCTTTGGTAGTCACTATGTCTATATGAAGTTTAATTTAGTATCTAGAATCAGTCCTAAATATTTAACTTCCTTGTTCACCTGAAATTCATTTCCCCGGAGATATAATTTTCCCACGTTGAGTTTCCTCTTGTTTCTGAAAGTGACCACAGTGGTCTTCCCTTGGTTGACGGGAAGACCTTCCTGAGTGCACTATCTGTCTACCGTGACGAGGGCTCCCTGCATCTTTCTGATGCAGTGTCCTCATATTTTCATATTACTAGGCATAACCTTGCGCATATACTCCCTGCTTTTTTAGTCGATTAGCTCGTTTACGACTAGGCACAGTAAGCACCACAGGAGAGATGATAGAACTTCTTACATACTTGCACTTGCGGTACTGTCAACTTGCACCTCCACCCCCAGTTTTTATAAACTCCGAATTCTGAAACCGAAAATGCTTCTTCTGATTTTCTTGGAACCGGAACCTGAAATTCAAAAATCCTCTCACCGAAACCGGTACCATTTTTCCAAGCCACATTTGTCGCAATTAGAAATTAATATTTTGCCGTCACATGATTTTTCTTTATTTCCTTTTAGTAGATTTATCAAAATCTATGTTAACAATATTTCCAGTTTACGGTATTTTCTGTTAGACGTTCAACAATAATGTTATTTAGAACAGTTTCCTTTCGTCATTTTTCTTAAAACAGCGATGTTTTCTGCGAATACCGGAGACAAATTGAATATACTGAACGGCGAAAATTTCAAGATTATTTAATAAAAAAAAAAAAATTAAATAATAACTACAGGCATCAACACTTAACAGTTCGACATTTTGTTCGAAATAACAATTTAGAAAAACTGATGAACTGTCTTTTGGTGTATCACCCCCCAAACCCTGCCCCCACCCAATATATTCTATGTCCTAACCGTTCACATTAATTCAAATTTCATGAGTTTAGAACCTAAAAAACCTTGAAAATCCTGAAAGAAACATCATATTTCATCATTGTGCCGCAATATATCGCGCAAATAAACAATATGTGAAGTTCCAAAAATCTCATCAATATCATGATACTACGGGAGCCCACCCTAACTGTACGTGCCCCCCCGATCCTTGGACCAATGTTTTCCATAAAGATTAAAGGACAATTTTAGATACGTCCCAAAAAAATAAAACTGGCTGTACTTTCAAAATGGCGGGCATGTTTATAAAAAAAATTTTGCAAAAATCGTTTTTGTCATTTAACACAAGAACTAAAAAAGACGGAGAAACTGAATAAAATTTTCTATAATTTTGTTCCTATGCAATATTTGGATAGGAGTTACAATTTTCCAGATAAATGATTCAGCTCTTAAAATAAAATATAAAATTCAATATAAAACGTAAGTAACAGCTCATTCGCTTTCAGATTCACTATCGCTGTCTCCCGAGACATCAAATATTTCTTCCAAGTCTTCTTCCTCTATTGCTTCATTTATGATATCGTTATCATCCTCACTTTCGTCTATTATGATTGGATTTGGAATCATCCACTGAAGAATTTCAGTAAGCGGTCGAGGCAGGATTTTATCTGCTGAACACCAAAGAGGTTCTCCATTTTCTTGCCATCCATAATAATTCCAAGGCTTTGGAATATTCGGAATACCTTCGTCGGCTAATCGCCAAATACACGTTTGGTAAACACTCCTTTTAATATGTTCGGTAAGGCAAGCTCTTGATGGTGGAGTCGAAGAAAAATCAACTTGAGTGTCAATTGATAAAGACAAATCATTGTCACCACATTTCTGTCTAATGGCAATTAGGCGAAG
Source organism: Rutpela maculata (assembly GCA_936432065.2). NCBI lineage: Eukaryota > Metazoa > Arthropoda > Insecta > Coleoptera > Cerambycidae > Rutpela > Rutpela maculata. Next base: position 50,121,530 of record OW386285.2, read on the forward strand.
CTCGTCCACGCCAGCGCATTTCTTTAATCGATATATGGCACATGTGAACTCCTCTAATGATGCGACTGTATCATCAATATTCCAGCGGGTCCCTAAATCTTGAAATGTTCGGATATATTTGGTATATTTGGGAGAAAGTAACATTTTTATGGGTTTTATCTTTCCTTTTCCCTTAAAGGCCCTGACTGAGTCACATCCAGTAAATGAATGAATGCAATACAATAATGCCTAACATTTTTGAGGTCCGTACTCTTCTGCTTAAGCGGATATGTTAATAAGTCTTCTTTTATTTCCAAATCCAGTATCAAAGAGTGATTTACATTTAATTTTATTAGAATGAGCCAGCAGAATCCAAAAGATGTCACTATCAACACTTTTGACTCTAATGTGTTCATAACCCATTGTTTCAGCGTATTTGCAATACAACACAACGCGTGAGTCAGTTTCTTCTTGATTACATTTTAGTTCCGGTATGGACCTTTCCTTTTTTGACCCGGTTATATCAAAACCGTGTCCCCTTCTTTAATTAAAATAAACTTTCTGCCCCTTAAATTTTTGGTAAAAGTTGGTTCAGTTGTCCAAACATCATAAAACAAATCTATCAGCAATCATTGTCCGCCACTGCGCCACGCCATATTGAAAATTGGATCTCAGATTGGATAGCGCAAACGTCAACTCCTATCCAAATAATGTATAGGAACAAAATTCTAGAAAATTTTATGTACGCTGTTTTTTGTGAAAAAAGTTTTTGTCCGTCTTTAGTTTTTTTTAACATATTGCCGCCATTTTGAAAGTACAGCAAGTTTTTTTAGGAGGGCGTGACTAAAATTGTTCCTTAGGCTTTAATCTTTATGAAAAACATTGTCCCCTAGGATCGGGGGGGGGGGCACGTACAGCTAGAGTGAGCTCCCCGACTATGATAAGTTTATCTTAAGTTTGTTTATGTCCTAAGCCATAGAAACATAAAACACATCACATAGTAAACTGAACTTTCCTACGCATATCACAAAACTAATTCACTCTTTCCTGAAAGACAGATCACTGCAGGTCAGGGTGAATAACAAACTATTCGGGATATTCGCGCGTGCGTCCCCCAGAGGTCGTGCCTGTCACCCAAGTTATACAACCTGTACGTCGACGACTTTCCGGAGTTTCCGAACACGAACCTTGCCAAGTACGCCGACGACACGGCCATGTACGTGCATTCGCACAATGCACAAGCGGCGAATATGCTGCTGAAAGCGTACGTGGCCCGTGCCACGGCGTATTACGACAAGTGGAAGATTCGGATTAACGCCGAAAAGTCGGAGCCCATAATCTTCACGCGCCGGTTCACAGAGAACCGCATTTTAACACCAATTTCGATCGGGGGTCGCCAAATTCCAATCAAAAGGTGCGTGAAGTATCTGGGGGTGAACTTGGACAGAAGACTGACGTTCAACACTCACGTTAACGAAACCATACGAAAGGTTTACTACATGTCCAGGAGTCTGTATCCACTCCTGGCGCGGGGTAGCGGACTAAACAGGACTAATAAGAAATTGTTGTATACGATGGTGATCAGGCCGGCCATCACATACGCGGCGCCGGTGTGGTGCAGCATCCCGGCTACGACAATGCGGAAACTTAGAGTTTTAGAACATAAATTTATGCGCCTCATTTCAGACTCCGATAGGTACACCTCCCTCAGAGATCTCTACGCACGTTTCCACGACATAACCCCACTAGCGAACTTCGTCCAGGAAATATCACAGAAATTCTATCAATTCAAACTGGGCGATAGTCCGCTAACCCGCGATATGACACGAATGGGACAGCATAATGCCATACTTTTCGATATAAGACACCCTCTACCATACCAGGTGTTGCCTATCTTTCGGTAACCTCTCTAGCCAAAACTTTCCTATACCACAACTTCCCTTTTACCACCTTTTACCCTCAAATCCCTTTCCATTCCCTCTATTCGTCTCCTTTTTGTTAATTTTGTTAATTTTTGTTCTTTTGTCCTTATTTGTTCCTTTTCAAAATCCCCTCTCGACTTCTTGAAAATTAAAACCTTTTAAACCACAACTTCCTTCTCGCCCTACCTTTCCGGAGGCAGGCTGACCACCGGACGAATGACGTCACTAGTTCGAACGGGTTTTTTCGTTGAGCTTTTTCCCGTATCAACAACCAGAGCTCTCTAAAAAAGTGCGCGATGTGCGCGCATTAAATAAAAACCACCAAGTGTAGCTTTAAGTATTTTAAAACTTCCCCATTAGTTATGTTCACAAATTGTTAGATTTAAGCTTTTCACGTTAAGCAGGAGTTCTAACCCCCTCCCAATATCTGTCGTTTTAACCGAATTCAGACCCGCTTCACCCGACCGCACACTTACCACGACACTGCGCGCTGTGGTTGTGTGGTCGGCTCTGGACCGGGATCTGATTCAGGCGCATAATTGTAACTACTAATTTAAAATAAATTTCATTTGATTGATTGATTGGCATAGTAAACAAGAACCAAATTCAAAGCCAAGGCTGTCCGGAAGGGGGGTTCCATATTTAGAAAAATGCAGATACATCCATACCCACCTACAAAAAAAGCTCTTTACAATTTTTTTGTGGGAGTCATGTTTTCAAGATGTATTAAAAATACATTTACACCCTTATTTTCATAATAGTGGCCAAATGGGTACACCCCCAACCCCGAAAACTCAAATTTAAACTTATGTTGGAGTCTCCCCCCGACATAATAAAAAAAAATAAAATCGCACCCTACCCAAAATGCACGCTTGGCAGTAGTTAAGTAGTGAGAGAATGAGCGCAAACCCGTCAGTAGAGTAGCAATCAGAGTTCTGTGTGACGTCATCATTCCGGCAGCCCCGCGGGGGCGGGCAGGTGATAGATGATAGATCCTATGATCTAGGTTCTAGTGTGAGGTGAGATAATGCTAGATGATAGATCCTATTATCTAGGTTGTAGTGTGAGGTGGGATCTTCTTAGATGATAGGTGATAGGACCTAATGGGAGGGGGGAGATCCAATCCCCGAGCTTAGATATTAGATTATAGCTAAAGATAAGAGATTATATCTAAGAGGGGGTGGCTAAGAGTATATAGGATATATCTAGTAATAAAAGAAGTATACAGGGTGTATTTAGTAATAAAAATAAGTATATAAGGTGTAGTAGTGATATGGTGTATCTAGTAATAAAAATAAGATGGCTGCCGTTTATTGTTTATAGTTATTGGCGAATAGTATTGCATGTTTACGTTAGAGGGCGTTAGAGGTTAAGAAAATGGCTACAGACATCCATCATTGAGTTTAAATAGACAAGTCTTATATATGGAATAAATATTCATCTACTTCAATACGTAAATTTTATATTTGAATGTTAAAACTGTGACCAAATGCAGAGACGTTATCGGATTCCAGGAAATTGTTAATGTAAATAAATGCGACTGTCTACGGCTATATGTATATTTAAAACGTGATTAATTGTCTTTAGATAACAGCATCCGACGGTTATAATACAATGACTAATAAGTCACGTGATCTATTATAAGGAGCGTCTCAGGGTTTTGGAGAGAAATAATGTAAACAATGAAATCATCATATTTTTTCCCATATTTTTCTGCTTACTTGATACGAAAAGTGGGGGTGGAATACAGCATAAAAGTAAAGACCTGAGATCGCTGCATTCATTCACAATCTTAAAGTCGATATATACAAGCAGCAGCAGCAGCAATGTCTTTCACAAAAATTAACGTTGAAGCTCATGTCACGCCGTTCATGAAAATCTATGAGCTGGAAGTCGATAGAAAATATAAAGTGCTAGATATATATAAAGCACTTTCACCGTATGGTATCCAGGTCCAAGTAATCCTCGAAAATTGTAAAGTGAGTCTACCAGCCAGATACTCACGCATTATTTCTGATGGTGATATGGTAACGCTACAACAAACCATTATACTAAAAGAAGTGTACTTAGTATATAGAGGGCTAGCAGGCACGACCACTAACATTGAATTCATTGAGTCCTAAAGATGGATCCCGAAACATATAAGAAGAGGTTACAGCAATTTATGAACAATTTAAAATTACTCAGAGAAGACGTTAAGTACGTTGAAGTTTTACGTACATTTCAACATGTCAGTATCCAGCCGAAGAAGTCCAAGAACAGTTCAGTTCAGCGAGGACGTTAAAATTCATCACATTTACCATTGGAGCTATGCCCATAGAACTGCTAGATGTGGTAACTGGATGCAAGACGCCCGCGATCGAGATCGTTTTCAAATTAAAATATTACGATACGCTCAAATAATTAATCCAGTACTTGAACATAAATATTCTGTTATTATATCACAAAACATGTAACCTCTTTCTTATATGTATTAATAAATTAATTTAAAAAATGGTTGACTATTATTACCCATTTCCTAATTAAATGAAGAATTCAGATTTTTTTTTTTCAAGTTTATTGTAACGAAAATGTTCATGCTACATTTTATGTCTTTTTTAATGTCGAATTTAAATATGCAATCAAAAAAATTAAATCTTAAAAAATAAAGCCAGCCCAGGCAAAAAATGAAAAAATTCATATTTTTCAAGTTTATTGTAACGAAAATGTTCATGCTACATTTTATGTGTTTTTTAATGCTGAATTCAAATATGCAATCAAAAAAATTAAATCTTAAAAAATAAAGCCACCCCAGACGAAAAATAAAAAAAATAATTTAATTTTTATAATATATTTTATTTATCTGAATGCATAATACAGTAATAAAGCTTATATATGTACATGGAATACATAACCTATAAAAATAATAGCAATAATAATAATAATAATAATAATAATAATAATAATAATTAATATAAGTGCATAAAAATTAAACAATGCTACTTTTTTCAATCCAACTGTTATGGGAACTGTCAAATCCAAGCCATTTAACGAAAACCTTATTTCCTTTCTTCCTTAAAACTTTCTCAACGAGATACATGTCTGAATGTTTAACCTTCTGCAGTTCTTCAGTATAGAAGCATCCTTCTATTGGTTGTTTCTGTGCATCGGTCAGTAAGTATGTTATGGGGGTGGTATAATTAATTTTTGAAATAGTAAATATTTCATTAGACCAATTAGGAGTATAACCTTTATCGAACACGCCTCTGTACTTGCTTATTCTCACATGATCGTTAATTTTAAATTTAGGTAATTGCGAGTATGTAATTGTAGGATAATTGTAAACGGATTTCAAGAGTATTTTTTCATTCTTTTTATTTACATCTACAGGTTTCATGCCGATGGTACGATGCCTAGTATTATTATATTTCTTAATAATATCAGCAAGTAAATTATACCACCGAAAAGAACCATTTATACTAAATTCTTTATACATCATAGATTTTATAGTCCTATTTACGCGTTCGACTACTGAACATTTTTTAGTGCTATACGAAGAATAATGATTAATTTTATATTTTTTCATTAATTTTTGAAAATTAATATTATAAAATTCGGTTCCATTATCAGTCTGTAAATTGACTGGGATTCGTTTATCTGCGACTAATATTTTTTCCATAGCTCGAGTAACATTTACGCCAGATTTAGATTTAACTGGTTCAGCCCATACGTACTTTGAAAAAACATCAATTACAATGAGAATATATTTATAATTTTTATTGTAATTAGCATATGGAATCATTTCGACTAAGTCAGCCTGAAGCAATTCATTTAAACCTCTAACTACGACTTTTCGTCTCTTAAAGTTAATTCTAGCCGGCTTATGTATTTCATTAACAATATCTCTTTTTATAGCAGACATGTTTACAGTTCAACAATAATTTACGTACTGTTAAACTAATCCAGCGGTTCGATTATTTTACTTTCTAATAGTTCCTCTAAAATTCTATTTATTTCATTCGTATGACTTGAATTGCCTGCCTCCTGTGAAGCTATCAAAAGCCTAAGACGATCGACGAGTTCATTAGGATCGTCCCAATATACGTAATCAATAGCATTATCGGTGACTTGCATCATTAATTCGCCGCCTTTTACTTTACCAGGAGCACGTTGCCGAGGTTCGCGAGCGTAAAGCATCGGTTTAATAATATGCAGGTACTTCCAGCTCTTACTACCGGACTTTTGCTTTTCAGAATCATAATTTCTCTTATGTGCGCTAGTCCTTTTTACAATATCAATGTACTGTTTCTTATCATCATAGTTATAGTGATGCGAACGTTTTTTAAATAGTAATTCATAAAGACCGCGAGTGCCCTGATACTCTTTATTATTTATTATTAAATTGTCACCGTCAAACTGAATGACAGAATTTCCAATATAATATTTATCTTCTTCGGGATTATATCGTACACCATATCGAAAATCATGTGTATTTTCAGTATCATGCATCATCTCAGATATATACGTTTTAGGCAGATCGCTAAATTTCTCAAGATACTTCTCATCTGACTGGTCGCCTTCTTCAGAGTCGACAATCGACGGTGACGGTGTAATATTAATATTTTTTTCATCCTCTGAGGGTTCAGACTTTTTCTTAATGTTTAAATTCTCATCCGTCTCAAGCTTGATATGTTTAGCTATTGAATGTAAAGGTGCGGTGATTGGGGCAAAAGACTTTTCGATTTGCAGATCGTGCATTTTGAGTGCCTCTAATTTGCGCTTTACGGCTTTCCGAGCTTCGATAATTTTATTAGTAATGTCCATGTCGACAGGTGCGTCAGATAACATGTGTAATTATCAACTGATTGAGATAGTAAAATCACAGGTATATATACTCGTCAAACCCCTTTCTGTATCGGCCATGTTTAATATCGCTATCTTTATCTATCACTAGGAATCCGTATTTATCTTTCCAGCATAACGAGCACATATGTTTGAAATCCTCAAAGCTCATATCGGTATTAACGTGATCGGAATATACATGTCTAAGATTCATGTCATCCTGCTTGAATAATATCAGTAAATTTGCATTGTCTCTTATCAGATGTTTCGGAATGCGGGTATAGGTCTGACAGAGATAGAAGCTGTCTATCTGTTTATGCCGTCCCATGCTAAAGTAGTCACGCATCACACTTTGATTGTCGCAAGCTACGTCATCAAATATAAAAATGGAATTAATTTTAGCTTGCGCAGGCGTCATTATTACATCGCTATCCTTGAATTCATGATATCCCACGATCGAGCCGAGTACTTTTCTAAGATATTCATATTTAGGCTGGTAGAGAGATTTCGAGTAGACGTAAACATTCTTGAAACGCAAGCCGTGTGGATGAGTCAGCAGGCTTATCACGATGTTTGTTTTCCCACAATTTGAAGGTCCGCATATGATACACCTGATGCTGTCGGGTAACAGAGCACCATGTCTACTATCTTTTTTCACATGACTATCGAAATCGAGATTATCGATTTTCAGACTGTTACCTGTCTTGATGAAACGCATGATTGACACTGAGGTATTTCCACCAGGAGTTTAAGTATAAATAGCTTTCGGTCACCTGTAACACCTCAGTCTACTATTACATGTGATAGAGGTAACATGGCTGTAAACGCTCTCATAAATAAATTACCTTTCGAAGCCCATATCCCTGGCTATCGTTTCTGCGGCCCGGGTACTAAATTAGAAAAAAGACTGGCGCGAGGAGATCGCGGAATTAATGGTCTAGATGAGGCGTGTCGTGACCACGACATACAATATTCTAAAGTCAATGATGTGAAAGGACGGCATATTGCCGATAAAGAATTGGCAAAACGTGCTCTGAAGCGAGTATTTGCTAGGGATTCGTCCATCGGAGAAAGAGCGGCAGCAGCCGGTGTAGCAGGCATCATGAGTGCTAAAGTTAAATTAGGCTTGGGATGTAAAAAAAGAAAATGTGGCGGTACGATGACGTTTAAAAAAATATCCAATAAAATTCGTAAACTAGTACGTGGAGCTCCCTCTGTCGGGGATGCTATTAAAAAGGCCTCTCGTGCAGTACAGCGTATTAAAAAAGATAAAAAAATATCACCGATGGCTGCTCGCGTTATTCCTATACCGAAGACGGGTGGCGTTCTACCGCTAATACCAATATTTGCCGGACTTAGTGCTCTGGGAGCGCTAGCCGGCGGATCTGCAGGTATAGCGAAAGCTGTAAGAGATTCTCAGGCGGCAGCCTCCCAGCTTAAAGAATCTAAACGTCACAATCAGGCTATGGAGAGTATCGCCCTAGGTAAGGGACTCTATCTTCGTCCCTATCGAACGGGACTTGGACTATACATGAATAAAAACACCAACAGCAAGTGACTAGTAAAATTACCAAATCGAGCGCTCACCGACGTGGATCTGAAAAAATATGTTAAGATGTTAAATATACCTAATTTTCGAGGAATATTTATGCGAGACCGACTACCTAAACGCGTACATAAAATTGAGACGGGCATTGTGAACTTGGATAGTGATAGCGGTAATGGTACTCATTGGACTGCATACTTTAAGAACGGTTCGAAAGCCGTTTATTATGATAGTTTTGGTAATTTACAGCCTCCTCTCGAATTAATAAAATATTTAAATTGTTCTATTGAATACAATCACAAGCAGTATCAGTCTTATGACACAGTAAATTGTGGACATCTGTATTTACAATTTCTATATAATGCGTCATGCTTTTAAGTCACGTTCATTCTCAGAGCTAACCTTGAAGCCGCAACATGTCTTGTACGTTTACATTATCCGGCAAATCATCTAATTTAACCGCGCACTTTTCCCCACCCATAGACCTTGAAGACGGCGCTGAATATTCGCTTGCTTTAATAAATTTCGAGGCGTATAACTCCATACCGAACATAGACGCTACAAATAATCATATATATTATGATACAGACGATAAGTTTATAAAAATTCCGGAGGGCTCGTATGAAATAGAAGATATAAATAATTACGTAAGAAAGCATTTTATTCTGAATCATGGTAACGATAGTCATATTTCTATAGTATCCAATAAAAATACGTTAAAAGTGGAAATAAAATCCAATAAGATGATAAATTTTGAAAAGGCCGGCGGTATTGGCAGTTTGTTAGGATTTACATCTCGTCGTCTAAAACCGCTCGAGAAACATATATCTGATTTCCCGGCAAAAATTCAAAAAGTAAACGCTATATGCGTGGAGTGTAATCTCATCACGGGCAGTTACATGAATGATAGATCTGTACACATTATTCATGAATTTTTTCCTAGCGTGCCTCCCGGCTATAAAATAATAGAGTGTCCCGCTAATGCAATTTACCTGCCGATTAATAAGAGGCATATAGATAGCATATCAATTAAGATAGTCGATCAAGACGGTGATCTTGTTAATTTCCGTGGCGAGGTCATCACGGTAAGACTGCACTTGAAGAAGAATGGGTCTTAGTTTCCGAAATAGTTTAAAAGGAACACCTGCTCGCGCTCGAAACAGTTCACCTGTAACCTTCAAGGTGTTAACATCTAAAAATAGACGTTTTCTTTACTCTCTCGGTTACAAAGTGCTAATATGAATCCGAATATTTTAAACGTGTTTGAGAAGCCTACGTTTGAAACCGCGATAACTAATTTTGAAAATCATAGTCATGGACCATATTCAATCAGAAATTTAAATAATAACGACGAAATTCGTATACCCATTCAGCAGCAGGATGTGTATACTGCGCCGTATGCTAGTTCGCTGTATATGCGGGGCCGGTTACTTAAAGAGGATGGTACGGTTTCGAACACAGCGGTCTTTGATAAAATGGGGTTATTGTATCTGTTTGACGAGATACGATACGAAGTGAGCGGTAAAATTGTGGACAGCAGTAGAAATCCAGGCCTCGCGACTGTTATGAAGGGATATGCATCATTCACTCCGAATGACGCGAATCACTTAGAAAATGCTGGGTGGACTGATGTGTATGATAATTTTGCAGACGAGAACGGTTACTTTGACGCATGTATACCTTTAAAAATATGTCTGGGGTTCGCAGAGACCTTTGAAAGAATTATTTTAAATGTCCGTCAAGAGCTGGTACTCGTTCGCAGTAGTATTGATACAAACGCAATCATAAATCTTGTAGCCGATGAAAATATTAAAGTAGAATTGGAAATCGTTCAATGGCGTGTACCACACGTGACTGTATCTGACGTTGAGCGATTAAAATTAATGAAATATCTAGAGAGGAATATCGATTTGCCTGTACCGTTTAGAAGCTGGGAATTACATGAATACCCCATGCTGATGGAATCGCAGACGCATACTTGGAATATTAAAACTTCGTCTCAGTTAGAGACACCGCGATATATTATTTTCGGCCTTCAAACGGGTCGTAAAAATGCAGTCGCTAAACGTATGAGTGAATTTGATCACTGCGAGTTGACTAATTTTAAACTTTTTTTAAATTCGGAATCATATCCCTATGATAACTTGAATATTAATTTCGAGAAGAATTTCTGTGCTACTCTGTATGAAATGTTCTGTCAATTTCAGAAATCTTATTATGAGAAAGAAAATGAACCTCTGCTTACTAAATATAAATTTAAAACTAAAGCTCCTCTGGTAGTTATCGACTGTTCGTGTCAGAATGAGGTTGTAAAGTCGAGTGCAGTGGACATTAGGCTGGAATTTAGCACTAATAAAAATATTCCGAAAGACACTGCTGCATATTGTCTTATAATTCATGATAGATTGATTTATTACAATCCTTTAACCAGTATAGTTCGTCCATACTAATATGTATATAATAGACGTGCAGGGCTTCCAGCATAAAAAGGAGTTAGCGTTTACATGTAAAGAAATTTCAATTTTTAATATTACCGATGTCTCGTGTGTACATCGGATAATTAAACCGACTGTTACGGGCTTCTTACACACAATATTCAGAAGCAAATTAATTGGATAACTGATCATGTGCACGGTCTCCAATGGTCCACGCCTTATGATAATCTCCGGTACGGCGACCTGCAGGACTTCATCGACAGCCACGTACTTGAGAGAGAAGCAAAAGTTTATGTCAAGGGACTGGAAAAGAAGCGATGGCTTCAGCATTATCTGTCTAATAATAATAATATTATAGACTTATATAATTGTAATAATATGAATAGTTTAATGTTAAATAATTTAGAATATCATTGTCATAAACATATTAATAATCATTTACGCTGCTCTAGGCAGAATGTCTACTCGATATATCAGTGGTATATTGTAAATAAAGATAAGGATTTTGAATAAACAAATTTATGCTAACCATACTGGCTTTTATTTCTGTATACATGTGTGCGTGTATGAATGACGAGTGGGGTGGGGGGCAGAGAGGGAGAGAGAGAAGTGGGGGGAGAGCTCTCGCCTCGAGTCAGAGCGCGGTGATCAGTTAGACGTTGCAAAGATGCACAATCAAACGGGGCTTAGAGAGCTGATAGCGGGCAATATTTGCCAATGTTCGATGTGCCAAGTCCCACCGGAGGGCTGGAGGTACCTGGGGCTGCCTCAGCCCCAGGACCCCGTAACGCAACCACCACCACCACCACAGGAGATGCCCCGGCTGATGCTCTTAGCCGACATCATGAAAGGTATTTAAAATATTTTTTCTGTTTCGTATAACTCAATACTTATAGATATTTTTTTAAATTGTTACAGACTCCATTGAACTCAGAATTTCTTCGGAGATTTGGAGAGGTCGATCTGTCAGCCGGCGAGACCAATAAATTTCTTTTTTTAATTAACATACGATCTGCCCTCCCGCCGGATAGCCAGACCAGTGTTTTTATTATTTTATTAATTCTACACAATTTTAATTATAATTTTTTTATATTAATAAAAAATGTTATTAATAATCTTTTTTTTTATTTCAATGAGTTGATAGCATCTCATACTTATTAAGTGTCTGAACAGCTCGAACAGCTCCAACAGCTCCAACAGGTGTAACAGGTACCGTACCTGTTACACCTGTTGGAGCTGTTGGAGCTGTTCGAGCTGTTGGAACTGACCATATATAATACACGTATATGTATATGTATATGGGCTGCTTGAACAGCTCCAACAGCTCCAACAGGTGTAACAGGTACCGTACCTGTTACACCTGTTGGAGCTGTTGGAGCTGTTCGAGCTGTTGAAACTGACCCTATATAATACATGTATATGTATATGTATGTGGGCTGTTTGAACAGCTCGAACAGCTCCAACAGCTCCAACAGGTGTAACAGGTACGGTACCTGTTACACCTGTTGGAGCTGTTGGAGCTGTTGGAGCTGTTCGAGCTGTTGAAACTGACCCTATATATTACATGTATATGTATATGTATATGGGCTGCTTGAACAGCTCCAACAGGTGTAACAGGTGCCGTACCTGTTACACCTGTTCGAGCTGTTGGAGCTGTTGGAGCTGTTCGAGCTGTTGAAACTAACCATATATAATACACGTATATGTATATGTATATGTATATGGGCTGCTTGAACAGCTCCAACAGCTCCAACAGCTCGAACAGCTCGAACAGGTGTAACAGGTACGGTACCTGTTACACCTGTTGGAGCTGTTCGAGCTGTTGGAGCTGTTCAAGCTGTCTCACCTGCCTCTCTCATGATCATCATGTCAGGATAGGTATTAGGAAATAAAAACACGCATTTTATAAATAATTTAATTTATTAAATGTAAAATATTTATATTACAATACTTTAATACTAATTACAAAAAATGTAGACGAACTATGTCAAGCGTCTTAACATAATCTTCTAAGGTAGTCGATGGCCAGTGCCCGCTGTCTGGACCAGAGCTCCAACCAGTCGGCTGCCCAGAGCGACCTTTGGATATATTATCCTCCAGCCATTTTATTAGCTGCTTATGCTCTTCATTGAAATTAATATCTAATTTGAAATGTATATTATTCCTACCAATTACTCGAAACAAAATTTCAAGAAATTCGTATTGTGTAAAGTAAGCTGCCTCGCAAAATGCTTTATTAATCGACCAATCAATACTTTTATAATTATCAGAAATATTTTTAGCCGGGTACGATTTCGAATAAAAATCAATTGACATATAATCATCATTACACGTTAATAATTCTTCTAAAAAAATTCTAAAATAACTATTATTCGCGGCGGGATAATGTCTGTTAATTACTTCTCGTAATCGATACACGGTAAGGTGAGTAATACATTCTCTTTGGAAAATATATTCCAACTGCTGAATAAAAATATCGTTTTGAAGTTTTTTCGTAAATATTTTTTTCATTAAATCGAAATTAGAACTATCTCTTAAAGCCATCCAGTATAAAGCTTTGTCCGGTATAACAATCTTTTCTAAAATTTTATGAACTAATTGATAATTACCCCGATTCAATGCATTTTGAATGTACCTCTCATATATGTCGCGAGTGATAAGTACAAGCTTGTACTGCAATTCTTTTTCTAACCCATCCATCGCGATCAAAGTCTCTAAAGTAAATGAATCCGAACGGCTACTGCCAAGCGCTTCACTGCGTCGATGACGTCATCTGACGAGCCGAGACTTGTTGGAAATTATATCCCCAAGGTTTCGTATCGGTATTTATATAATTTATAATTCTTTTATCATCATACGGACTGAGTGCCACCTTATTCTGTTTGATGGTATATATTTCATGTTTCTTTGATCGAATTAATCGCTGCTCTTTGGTCAAAATTTCTTTATTAAATAGACAATTCGTAAAGTCTTCAAATGTAATTTTTCTGATTACCGAACGCGAGAGACCCTTGATTTTTTTATTTACCGACACACCCTCCACTTTATAACTATACATTTTTGCACGGAGTCCTACGAATTCTGTCATTACGCGCCCTTGACATTCGTCTTTCATTACGCCTAGTACCTTCTTATTTGCATGAGGTATTCCGTAGACATTGTCTACAGGATAATCCGATGTGTCGAACTGATGGATGTCTTTTTTAATGTACTTGTATATATCAACGTCGCTAAATTCGTAAATTAAACTGTCTGTGTCCGTGTAAAGTAGTTTGGCTTGCTCACCGAATTCTTTTTTAATATAATCATAATGAAAATCGTAAAGAATAATTTTTGAAAGATCTAAAATGGCGAACCCCACATATATTGGCTTATCGAATTTAATTTTTAGTCGATTCATTTCAATAATAATCATATCCTCGCCGAAGACAGTCGAACTGTGAAAGTTCGGTTTCGCGAGCAGAGACTTGGCGCCCCATCTCCCCTCCCATTTAGTTACCAATTTAACATCTTTGTGCTTGCGGACATTCTCCATTGTCTTTCCGAACACCGCATTGTTCATTAGCTTATAGAAATTTTTCTGAAACTCGTTACTTGCCTGTTTTCGTAAATCCGTATTTAAATCAATGTATTTCTTTAGCCATCGCGACTGTTTAAATTTTAAAATTCTATGTACCGTCTTGAGTTTTAATCCGCGTTCTAAACATTTTTTTAAAGTCCTATAATGCATTACATATCGCGTTTTATCTAACAGAGTGGTCATTAATTTTGAATGTTTTGAACCGGGCGGCATCATATGTTCTGGACACATCGGGAGATCCTTATGTAGCTCATGTAATTCAAGTGGATACTCGATATCTACTTCCAAAATATAACCGATGTCTGACTCGTCCGATAAATTTGGAATATCTAAGGCATAAAATTGTTCGACGGGCACCCACTCGAAAGCACCTGTAGGTAGCGGAACAGACATCCCGGCTCCATACATGTTATTGATGTCAAAATACATGATGTGAGTCTCTCTTTCGTCGGGATTAAACGCATCCCCCATGTACTTGTTGTTAGCTTTCGAATATCTGTTAGATACCTGCGCTACACCGCCTCTCACGCCTTTTTCAATCATCAGTATCATATCAATGTCTGTGAGAAGCTCTAAATTTTCTTTAGTTATTTTTAACATCGCGTCGAATGCCAGTCCCGGAGCAGTATAATAATTTAAAGCGTCAAGTCCGTACGTCTGTATGCATGTCTCGCGGAAATTTTCAAATATATCAGCTAGCAGTAATACATCTGTTTTTAAATATATATCGGAATATTCCCCTAATGTCTTAATATCGAATTTATTCCAGATATTCATAGCGTGGTTATAATCGTCCTCTGTTATGTTTTCGTCAGTCAGTTTACTGTAAAATTCTTCTTTAGCCGGTAGAGATGTCTCGTCTAATTTTTCCCAAGAATTTAAATAATCATAAGGAAAAACACCTTTCCGCGTTAATAATTGAAATTGTTCGTCATTATTACAGTACGATTTAGTGATTCGTTTCTGGTCATCGTCGAGATAGGAAGCTAGTTTTTCGATTTTGTCTGCCATAAACCTAAACGAATCAATAAATCTTAGTTTAATTTTCGTATCTTTAACTCGTTTAGTGAAAGAAATGTATTTTTCCTTATTAATCGGTAATAATGAAATTTGTCCGTCAAATGCCGTTGCTAGCTGTTTGATTATCAGGTGGCCGTCGTAACCTGATAAACAATGAAATATAACCGGAATCACGTGACTATCTTGATAATTAATGTTACATCTCATATGCGCCGGTCCCCTATAGTACCCAGTTAAATGATTGTGATCGGCTACTTTAATGTCCGTCTCTTTGAAGGGCCCCTCACAGATATGACAGACCTGCGCGAGATCGAATTCATTTTTTTGTGTCTCGTTTAATGATTCCATAGGTTTTATGTCGGACATGATTACATTAACTCGGTCTGAAATTTTTTCAAGTTCTTTAACAAACCAGTACTGACAGTCGGCGCCTCGGTACATTTTAAATTGTGATAGACTGTCATCATAGGAACATTTTAAGTAATACGCGACGCTAAAAGCCGTATGTTTCTGGTAATTTTGCGTATTTTGATTCGTGTTACCATCACAGTCCTCTAAGATACATTCGAAATCGGCATAAATAGCGAACGGTACCCTTTCTTTATATCGGTAATTTTTAAATTTTAAAAACTTTTCATCCTCGTCGGGTAATTCAATTTTGCAAGTATTAGTTTTCGAATTACAATCATTTGAATGTCGGTCTAGAAGTTCTTGAGTAGTAAAATGATTAAGACATCGGTTGCAAATAAAATGTTTACCATTATGTGAAGATAATTGTTTAGATAATAATCGAGACATATTCTTTATCCAAGCAAAATGATATTGCGTAGCGTCAGTAAAATTATCGGCAGAATTCGTAGGAATCATTAATAAATTTACGACCCGTTCAAAACTGTATTTACTTAAACATAACGGTAAAACTTCCCTTTTAATTACAGTGTATACGTTTATCGAAATATCATTTAAGCGTTCGAATTTTTTAATATTTCTTAATTCCATCGGAAACTCGATGTCGTCATATTTCAAAACATGTTTAAAATGAGGATATGAAGTTACTCTCTGCCCATCCTTTTTAGCTGGGTATAATGCCGAAACTACTGACCATAAGAAGCAATATTCGTCATTATTTTTAACGTTAATAACACACATTTTATTTTTTATAAAGCTTGGCATTTCAGCGTATGTTGATAATCCCACTGTTATAGGACAATATTTATTAACATTTACTCTTAGCCCGATAATTTCCGATAAGGCCCAGCCTGAATCTTTTCCTTGAAAGTCTTCTAGATGTTTCAATAACCGTTCGGATACATTTTCTCTATACCATTCCTTTAAATTCGTATTTAAGTCTATCACAGCGTTCCTTGTAGCAAATGTTTTTAATTCCACTGTGCCATTAGTAGGCTGTACGAAGTTACATTCAAAAATAACATTTACTTTAATTAGTCCATCTTTCAAACATTTTTTAATTTGAATAGAGAAGCTCCTAAACGCTTTTTTAAAAAATAATACCGGTTCTTTAATTTGTACGTTAGTTATTATACCGGACTTAACACGATTTTTAAAACAAGATTCTACCTCTTGATATACTAAATATTTTCGTGCTGCCGGCTTTAAGGAACCGCCTAATATTTTATTTTTTAATTTTAATTTTTTCAGTTGCTCTCGGTAGTATTTTAAAAGCGCTAAATTATTTTCCAATTTAAATATATTTTCACCTTTATTATCGATATGAATTTTGATTTTAATTGCCTTGGCTACTAGTTTAATATTGCTATTAATTATCGAAATATGTTGGTCGATTTCATCATCGGTCTTTAAGAGCAGCAATGATTTTTTAGTTAAATTAATTATATCAGTACTGAGTTTAGATACGGTCTCGGTAGACGACATACTGTTTCAATTAGACAACCGTTCACCGCGAGAGATAAACAGCTAATGATCGAGGTGGGGAGATGACGCTGCTTTTATACTCGGCGGCTGAGGGTCACGTGACTTTGCAGTGAACGATTTCTAAAAGGCCCCCGAATTTTCATAATCTGTTCGTCTTTTACATATAAAACAATGTTAAATTGCTATATCGCTGCGGGGTGGCTACATATTCCCATAAGAAACCATGTATTGTAAGACACAAAATTCTTCGCATGCATCTTTACCGTATACCTATCTTATGTTAGTAGGCTATCAGAAATGATTTCATTTGTTTACATTAACAATTTCCAGGAATCCGATAACGGCTCTGCATTATATTCTTATTACATTGAAATCTAAACGTAGAGAAGCGAACGAATATTTATCTTATATAAAACTCAGGCTAACAAGTCTAGACTTGTCTGAAAAGCGTTTATATTGGCTCTTGATATTTCCTTTGATCTAGCCGCTGTAGTTATCTAAAGGTAATTAATCACGTTTTAAATACACATATAGCCGTAGACAGTCGCATTTATTTACATTAACAATTTCCTGGAATCCGATAACGTCTCTGCATTTGACCGCAGTTTTACATTCAAATCTTAACATATAGAAGTAAATGAATATTTATCTCATAATTATAAGACTTGTCTATTTAATCTCAATGATGGACGTCAGTAGCCATTTTCTTAACGCCCACTAACGTAAACATACAATACTATTAGTCAATAAACAGCAGCCATCTTATTTTAGACACACCCTGTATACTCTTAGCCACGTCCTTTTAGATATAATCTCTTATCTAAGCTCAGGGATTGGATCTCCCCCCTCCCATTAGGTCCTATCACCTATCATCTAAGAAGATCCCACCTCACACTACAACCTAGATAATAGGATCTATCATCTAGCATTATCTCACCTCACACTAGAACCTAGATCATAGGATCTATCATCTATCACCTGCCCGCCCCCGCGGGGCTGCCGGAATGATGACGTCACACAGAACTCTGATTGCTACTCTACTGACGGGTTTGCGCTCATTCTCTCACTACTTAACTACTCTTGGCCTTTTTTTAATGCCGGATTGATTGGACTATTGAAGATTATAATTTATTTAATGTATTTTACACATTTAGTCCTCAACAGAATACGAGGTTAATAAATATGCAAACGCATTCGATGAAACAATAAAACTGGAGGTAATACAGAAATATAAAAGAGAGCATGCATTGTACACAGAATTATTGAGAGGACATGCAATTTGTTGTAGATTTTGAATCATGCAAATTTAATAGTTAGCGATCACCGTGCTTTCATATGAAGAAGGGTGGATATATGTGTTCACGTGTGTTAAATATATCTGTTAAATGAAGGAGTAATATTAGTTTTGTTAGGGAATCATTATCTTTAGACAATGTTTGCATAACCGCTGATCGCAGGTACCAGAGATCAATTTCAAGTGGAAAACTATGACAAAAGTAGACCGCATAGAGCTACACGTTGGTTGGCAAAGTCGTCAAAAGAAGTAACAGGAATTCATAAACAGGTATCTCAATCAAAAATTTATAATATAAAATAACTCAGTTAATAGTTGGGGTTCATGCGATCGAAAAGCGTTCGTTGAAAAAAAAAATGCAATTTTAGATAGTTTCCTGGAGGCCTATAGATCTTACAGATCTTTGTATGACGATCTCGAAATGTTGAAAGTTTTTTTGTTTTTGCCATTTCACACGTCGTTGTAACTGCAAAACTATTAAAGATAATGATTTGATTTTTTTTATACTAACTCAATGCTTGAGTCTCTAAAGGTATCAATAAAAGTGGCAAAATATAAGTACTTGTGTTAACAAAAAATTATTTCAAAACGCACCCTGTAAGAAGGCAATTTTTAAAATAAAGTGGTTTTTTCCGGGTGTTGCCGTGGTTGTCGAATTTGACTTGACATTTCAGTGATCATGCTGTCAGCTTCAGAAAGTTTCTAAAGACTGGAGTTGTGTTCTGCTCCTCGTTATATAAATCACTGGTGTTTGGCAAAGCCAATCTCCATGTGTTACTCAGTCGATACCCTCTTCTTTATTGAAGTTGTCCCTGTTTTTCATAACACAGACACACAAAAAGAAAGTTCTGTACCACGAACCAAAATATATGGATTTGGTGTATTTTTTCACGCTGAATCCGAATCCGTAGTCCGAAAAAGGACCTATCGTGTTAATTTTTTTTTAGTCAAAAGCATCCCTTAAAATGGTGTAAAATCATAGAAATAATGTAATAACTCTTAATGAAGTGTGGAAAATGGTAGATGTTTTGTAGAGTAGAGAAGATAAATTCGAGCCACAATAAGCTATTTCCATAAATTAAACCAAAATCCGCCCTTATGGGGGGTGAAAACTACCGCTAAAACTCAAAAGACGCAGGTTAGTGTAATTAACATGTACAAAGGTCAAATTATCTTAGTGCAAAATATTTGACTCTGGTGCGACAATCAGCCATTACGCTCAAAGGGTTGAGACTCAGCCCCATGAAGAGTTAAAACTACCCCCCACCGACAAAGGAATCTGAATGGGGAAAAATCAGGCTTTTGTAGTTTTAAGCAGGGTGAACAAATATAGAGTAAATTCGTTCCAACCACTAACACATGACTAGACACTACCCTTAAAGGGTGGTAAGAGCTACCCTATGCTCAAAGGTTACATATGGGTGATATTAAAATTCGAAAAGGGTCAAATACTTGTAGCTCATTGTGCCAAATATTTAAATCTAGTACGACAACCACCCAATATTTTTAATAAGGTTGTAAAAACTACCCCCACATACGGACGGAAAGAGATAGACGGAAATTTAGTTAATTTAGGTATATAGCTTACATAGATAGAAAAAAATGGTCACTGAAGAGATATATCCTATATCTATGACTAAAAAAAAAATGAAAAGAAAACCACGAAGAAGATATTTTGAAGATAAGAGAGAAAAACCATAAGAAAAGAATGTATTTGGATTGATGATTGAAAGTATGATATAAATAGGGAAATGTATAGTTTTACACAGATTAAAAGATAGATAAATGTTAAGATAAACAATTGAATAATGTAATAACTGATTAATGAATAATGTAATAACTGATTAATGCGTAACTTATGAATATTTGTCTACCCTGCCTAAAACTACAAACTACTTTTTATTCCAGGATATTAGAATTAATGAAATCTGTCCGTTTGTGGAACGAATTCACTCCATATTTGTTCACCCTGCTTGAAACTACAAAAGCCTCAATTTTTTTCCCGGTTTAAAACCTATAAAGAGTGAGGGTAGTTTTAACCCTCCATGGCTGGTTGTCGCACCATATTTTGCACTAAGAGATAGAAACATTTGGCCTTTGTCTTTGTATATGTTATTCATACACCAAATCCATATAATTTGATTCTTGGTACAGTTCTCATTCTGATGCACATGTTCTGTCACTGCCGACTTATCTGTGTACCCAAGTCTTGATTTTCTCCTTGATTCTGCACTGGATAGAAACACAAGACTTGGATACACAGGCAAGTCGGCAGTGGCAGAACATGTTCATCAGAATGAAAACCATAAAGAGAACATCGAAATATTGGATAGAAATATGCGCTGTTACCCAAGGATAATATTAGAGAATCACTAGAAATTATGAGAAACAGGGACAACTTTAATAGATGTGTGTCGACTGAGTAACACATAGAGACTTGCTTTGTCAAGCACAAGTGGTAGTCCAGTCAGTATATATGAGGCTTGTTTCGGTTCCGGCAACAACAGTTCTAGAACAATTCCCATCATGCGCAATTAGAAAATAGTGAATTTATTAAACGCAAGAGGGGGGAATAGTTCTATAACTCTGAAAATTTAGAACCAAAACAAACCTATGAAATCCCTGGTCACCCGACGTCAGCGAGCTTTTGGGACTTGGTGGGAGGATCATTGGAAAGTTGTCGGCATGTTGTGCAACCGACCTCTTCGGACATACTGACTGGAGTCTCGGTCAACCTATGAAATCCTTATGTAGAGGTCAACAGTCACCCGACGTCAACTAGCTTTTGGGACTTGGTGGGAGGATCATTGGTGAGTTGTCGGCACGTTGTGCAACCGACCTCTTTGGATATACTGAGTGGAGCCACGGTCAATGCAGCACAACGAATGAGCAGCGACGCGATGCAGCGCTAAGGTATATAACGAGGAGAAGAACACAACTCCAGTCTTTAGAATTCTTCTGAAGAAGCTGACACCATGATCAGCGAAACGTCAAGTCAGATTCGACAACCACGGCAACACTCGAAATAAACCACTTCATTGGACAACGGCCGTGAAATCTGTATTTTACTAAAAATACAATGTACAATATTGAACATAATGTAGCTGCGTATAGAAGCATTTTCTATAAAAGTGCAAGCAAATGATGTAACAATTGGGTATCTGCAGAGTGGCCACTTTTCTGGAAAACCGGGAAAAGTCAGGGAATTTCATGTTGGTCAATGAAATCAGGGAATTTGTACTGATTTGAACGTAAAATCAATAAATTTTAAGAAATAATCACAGGCATTAATAAAGAGTCAAAAAAAATTTCAAATGTCAATTTAAAAAATGTTAAAAATCGAAAAATTGGCCCATCAGGATTTAAGTTTGTATTATAATGTAGAAATATATAATCTGTGGCGTTCACAATAATAGTAATTTATCAAGCTCATGTAATTTTGCAGGAAAGGATATTGTATCAACGTTAGGCTGCTGCGAAGAAGGAAAAACTTTAATGTATGCGACTTTTGTGATAATTTTCTATAGTTATTTACTTAAAAATCCTGACTTTAGATCGTTTTAAGAAATACATAATATTTATAATTTAAGAAAGAGTATATTCAGTAGCGCCCCTTTATATTATTTTATTATTATTATTGTTATTTGTTTTTTGGACATCGACAGTAGAGGGGAAACTTTAATAAACAGATAAAAATATAAACTTTTTTTGATTAAAATAAAGTGTTTTTAAAGTGTTGATGTAGGTGACTTGCTTAGAGAAATATTTGGACATTTAACAGCACAAGAGCATATTCAGAAATTGTTCCTAATTTATAGGAATTTTTACCAATTCAAAAATAAGTTCGTTATGTTTTAAATAAATAGGCCATGATGGTTTCTACTATTTCTAATGTTCACAAACTATGATGGTTAATATTCACTTGGCAAAATAAGCATAACAAACTAGCTGTTTGTCCTGCATTTAATCTTGTTCTTGAGGAACAGGTTCGGATGTTTTTCTTTTCCCTTTGATAGTCGAGACATGTTTAGTTTATTCGTAACTTGAGTAACACTGACGATGAAACACTACCTCTTTATATCTCGATACAATATCTTGTAGCCTCAATATTAATTAACAACATCCTCAGCTGATTTCTTTCTCACTAGCACGTGTAAGGGCTGCTGGTCCTACATCTATACATAGGCTTACTTTCTCACCTTTTACGAAGCAGCTCGCGCATTTCTTCTCTCTCGCTCACGCCCATCCAGAGCAAGAATAATTAATTCAAATACTGGCAACCACTAGTTGCAGCCGTTTTTTGATAGGCAACCATGTGTTATCGTGTACAGAAGAAGCTTCTATTTAGTATATTTTTTTTGAAAAACGTGATGAACGTAAATAATTAACAAAAATATACCTGTTTACACCTGGCCCCTGGAGGTTGCGGCTGACTGAGAGCTGGCAACAATTTTGTTTTCAAATTATTTACATCATTTTCTTTAAAATGACGTTTAATTCGCTTAAAAAATGTATAGTTGGAACTGGCCAAAAAAAAATACAATATATTATGTAATTAAAGGTAAGATCATTAATCTTTCATTTAAATTAAATTTTATTAAAAAAACATATCTGCACGAATCTTAGACTATTGTATCTAATCTTTATGAATTTGGTGATGTTGCCTCTTTAGTTTTTAGATGTTAATCTTTTCTTGGCTCTGGGTCATTTACTTATCGTTATCTAAATATGTATTTGGTTTTAATGCAATACGTAATTGAAAAGAAAGTTGGTCTCGGACGTTTTTAGATGGAGGTAATGGCTTGATGTGAATTAGATTATTGTTAATTTAGTTGACAATGTGTGCATTTCCTTATAGTGAGATAAGCAGTTGAAAAATAAATGAGTTACTAGTTTTCCCAAATGTTTGTAACTATTTGTATTTAAATCGTGTCAAGGGTCATTTACCAGTATAAATTTGACTTAATTAAGTAAACAATAGGGTCATTTAGTGATATGGCAGTTTCCTACTTTTTCTTCCTCATTTTAAAGTATAACAATCCAATAGCCTCAGAAAAAAATTTCAGCTCAATTGAATCAATAGCCACAGAGATATTCGCATTTGAATAGAAACACGCTCGGCCGGCCAACAGTCCGTAGAGTGACGTCACTTGGCGTGCGCCGATACCTATATTAGAGCAGCGATTTCGTAAGTCTATCGTGTCGTTTTTTTTTTTGGCGTAGAACCAGGTCAAACATGTTAGGTTCCTTTGAGTATGTCACCGTGCATATGAAATCACATTTTTTTGTGGTCTCGAACTTTTTAAATCAATAAAAAGTGAAAAAATGTATTTTTAAATAAAATTTTTTTTTGTTTCCGTTTAAAACTATTAAAGGTACCGAAATTTGTTTTGTGTCAAATTAAGGCACACACTGTAGCGCTTTTACCAATATAAACGGTTTGGGCACAATTCGCACTTTCATTTCTCTAAAAATCAGATAAACTAAAAATATATATTTTATGTATTGAAATCTTCACCAATCGATAAACTTTCTTATTTTTTAAAATATTTACATACATGCAGCGAAGAAAATAAAGCCTAATAATCACAAAATTTTTTGAAACAATATATTTTTTCCTAAAATGCACCGTGTGACAACAGCGATTTTTTTTATCAGCGCTAAATGCGACATTGGGACGCAATTAATACACCTCGCATGCAGGGTTGGTCAGATTAGTCGCGTAGAAGTGGCGGTTGTCGAAAATCATTAAGTATTCATTGTTCGGATAAAAATTGTGACAATCGAAAATGTGCTTGTTTTAAGGAAGGCCTAAAATGTTGCAACGAGTGCAAATGTCGTTCCTGTAACAACATTATTAAAGATTTTGAGGCAGATATGAACGAATTAGAATGCTATTAATGACAGGCCTATATAAACTACAAACTACATATTTATCTATCCAAATAGAAAATTAATTTCAACAATAAAACTCATTTTATGCGCACGTTTTTACTTTCATTCATTTAAAAATGTCTAATAAACTTACTAATTAGGTGGGTAGTTAGTAACACTGATTGATATTTATAGATTAGGTATTTATATCTACCTACCTGTCTTTTTATTATTAAAAGGAGACTATTTTATATTTAT
This sequence comes from Rutpela maculata, assembly GCA_936432065.2. Lineage (NCBI taxonomy): Eukaryota > Metazoa > Arthropoda > Insecta > Coleoptera > Cerambycidae > Rutpela > Rutpela maculata. The sequence continues at coordinate 50,146,152 of OW386285.2, forward strand.
TGTACAATTTCTTAATATTAACAACATATGATGAATACTACTGTACAATATATGAAATATTGAACAATAATATTGATCCCCTAGATGCTTTTGATCACTACTGGTTTTGTATCTATTGATATAAGTTAAACTACTACATACACCCCGACCGCGACTGTCAGATCGTTGCAGTCGGCAGGCTTGCTACAGCCGAGCACGCAAGAATATGACTTTGTCCCGTTAAAAAAAATCGCTGACTCAATACTATGAACGGAACATGAAAAATTTGTATCCTAAAAACTTTTTTCAACTATTGGCTTCAATTTGTACGCAGCATGTATATACAAATTGTCATAAATAAATTTTTTTCTCGATTGTCTAAAATTACGCTACTGAAAATAACAAGTTTGAGTTTCCTATTATTTTTCCAACTTAAAAAAAAAATAAATCGGGTTCACGTGGGACGTTGTTCGAAGCGCTATTGTGTCTACTTTAATCTAAAAAAAAATAGCTTGATAGCACAAATATTTTCAGAGATATGGCGGTGGAGACGTTAAAAAACATATTTCATTAAAAATTTTTGAGTTTTTCCGAAATAAAAAAGTTTTCGACCACCAAAAAATGTCGTAAAAAATGATTTCGTGTACACGATTATCTTACTAAAGAATCCCACTAAGTCTGGTTTGGTTCTACGCCGGTTTTTTTTTCTCGAAAACTAAGCGACTTTACTTCCAGATTTTACTCTACTAACTTGCATTCACAGCCGTGTTCACTGGGCGGTTCAGCCATCTGACGTCACAAGTCGACTACATGGTTATCCCGAGCGTTTTTAAGCGCGCTGACTTTAATAATTTTTTTATACATGAAGGCGGCGTCAGTAAATTCTAATTTTTGGCACACTTACTATACTCACCAAGCTCTTTCAGAATATGTAACAATAAAAAATTGTTAAATGAGCCTATTAAAGAAAAGTGGGTTTCCATTGTTTTTAATAACAATTGTGTTTAAATTGTATTGTTATCCACATAAAAATCTTCTAGAAAATATTATATGACTCCTTATATTTAAATAAGTCAATATTTTGTATTTGCGTTTAAAGAAATGGCAGCTGTAAAGAAGTGGTTTTTTATCAACCACAAAACATTATCTATCTACAATTTTATCTCCATATGTGAGATATGTTTGGTATACGGTTAAAATTCTTACTATTGTTATTTTAGAAATACAATGTAAAAATAAATACTATAAAATCTGAAACTCACCAATTTATTGATAGGAAAGTCCTGGTTATTGTAATTCCATATTATTGCCAGGCTATTTAAGAAAATAAGGGAAAGACTATTAAAGGAAACCGGCGATACTCATAGCCAGATTAAATAACACAAATCTAATTACTAAATGATCTATATTTTTAACAATAAAACCAAATATATAGGAAAATGTTTTTACTTTGGGTAAATGCAATTCTGTCTATTACACAATGTACTACTTTCTGTATTAAAAAAATACTATATATCAGCAGTGCATTTTTTATCACCAAGGAGGTCACTTTTTTGTCTAATATAATAATTCGGGTATAAAGTAACACCAATTAGTTGTATTGCTTATAATCGCAGGTGTTAATAGACAGAAACTAATTATACACTTTAGTACAGTAAACTCATTATAATTATTAATTAGAATACATAAATCCACAAATAGTACTATATGTGTGTTAAAGGATGTTAAATTAAAAATGCAGTTGATTAAAAAATTATGAAAATAAATTCTGTTGTATTTTATAAACTTTGCAAGCAAAAGTCAACAAGAAAAATGTGTGTTAAATATAAAATTCTACAAAATGTGGAATTGGGCTCAGCGGCTTATTGGGCTATTCATTCACATGAATGTGAAATGTTTGGTACAAAAGTTATGTAATTTTTTTCGTAGAATCAGAATACGCGATAAAAAATGGAGAGTGCCATTAAAAATTCAAAAGTTAGAAAATTGTTCTGTCCAAAAGATGCCCCCCTTTGAACGGAACAACTTTTATCTGAAACATTTTTCGCTAGTGTCCCTTCCTGAGGAGATATAACTGTGGATTAATTAAAATGGCCTAGCCCTATTGTCTAATAAAATCAATACTTCTTAAGCAAAAAAGAAATAATTGAGATACGTTAGTTTTTACGTTTAGGTAAATTATAAATAAACAAATCGATATTTCTTATTGAAATTTGGACTGGTAATTCTCCATTCTCTCCTATTTTATCTCTGCTACTTGAAATAATCCAAAGATACAGTTGTTAAAAGATACTCTATAGAGGTCCGAAAGTGGGGTTTCTAGGGATTTTGTTAGAGATTCAAAAATCACCAAATATGTCAAAATGTTATATTATGTTTTTACAAATCGGATTTTAGTCGCTAGATAGCCCAGTGGGTAAGGCTAGCACTTTTTATTCAGGATGAGGACGTCTCGGGTTCAAATCCCGCTCGCGAAATATATTTTTTTGATTGTATCAGTAATGTTAAAAGTTTTACAAGGCTTGTTCAAGTTAGGCTGGTTTACCATTTGCGTGACAAAAATTTAAAAAGTTATAAAAAAATTGAAAATGTGCATTATGTTCTCAAAGCCGCTTTATTCGATGTTATTTTAACAATTGTAGCTTTGGATTATCTTCAAATAGCATTAACAAAATAATAAGCATTGGAGAATAACCAGCCCAAATTTCAAGAAGAAATATCGATTTGTTTATATATAAATGACCTAAACGTAAATACTAACGTATCTCAGCTCCAAATGCAAGTAGAGCATTAATTTTTTGGCTTTTTTAACTTAATTTCATCACTCGTATATCGTTTTTGATTTCATAAAAAAACCAGAGAGTTACTTGCATTTGTGTATAACTAAAATTTCGAAAACGACTGCAATAAATTTTAAAAAAAATGCTTTTCTCTGCGATCTTAAAATACTTATAAAATGCTGCAATTTGAGCCATCGTAAACATTTCTTGGTCTTGATGGCAGGTCTTGGTCTTGGGTAATCATTTTGATTTGAAATTTTAAGTGGTGGTTGTATTTTTCCAAAATTTCATTGAATGTTATCCATTATTTTTGAAAGAACAGTGACTTGTTTAAAAACGCATAATTTTGCAATGTTCAATTTTTTTTAAATAATAATAACAATTGGAATGAGTTTATATACTTTTATTGTACAACTCAAAATGAACATTTTCCAATTCCCAGAAAGAAACTCCCGTCAGCCAGAAAGAAAATGTTTAAGATTTTTGAGCAAAATTGGATTTTTTTCGCATACTTCATCTCAGAACTCTAAACTCATCGTTACAAGGTCTGGCTCCTTTTTAAAACGTAAACATAAGCTCCTTCAACAATAGAATAGCCTCCCCAGAAAGTTCTTAGTGTCAACAAAAGTACCATATTCTCTTAAATATACAGGAATTTAACTTTGGCTAACTTGACTTCCTACCGTGCCTCAGATGTATGGTATAATTATCTTTCTGGCTGCGCCTCCTGACGGCCCACACTTTCTGGCGATCTTATTTTATTCATCCTAAACATAAAATGTGTACACACGAAAAAAAATGAGCCTTGCAACGATGACATAATTTCACTGATTTTTAGACAGTGTTCGTGACGCACCTGACAGGAGATGCCACACCAGAAGCCGATTTTATGAATCGTTATCATCCATTAAACCATAAAAATACTTATAAAATACCTCATTAAGTTCATAGAATGATGATGTGCCGAAAAAGCTACCTAGCTCCCACTCTATAAGTTGACCCCCTGAACACGGTAAGACCGAAAAACTGCCCTGACCAGACAATTCACATTAAAACCCTAATTTGACTCCACTATTCATCTCATTACAACGTACATATACAAAACATAGAGAAAAATTAAGAAAATGCCACAACCAACGTTTAGACAATATAGTTGAAAATTCAAAGGCGTTTTTTAAAGACTGTAAGTCATAAGGAAGCTGGTATCATCTTGCTATTGGTTTTTCTCAGACTACTTTTGAGAACTAATTTAAAGATCTTCAAGTTTGTTTTGCAACTGTTTATTATTTCCTGCCCTATAATTGGAATGTTCTGTTGGGTAGTGTATTATTAAATAAATAAACCAAAGCTCTTATCAAAAAACACAAGACAAAAACTCACTTACGTCAGCTATATTTTTATTCCATATTGTAACATTGCATTTTTCATTATTAAGTCGTTTCTCGCAGAGTTAAAAATGGTCTGCGCATAGCGTGCAGGCATTCTCTTTTTACCATAAGGGCCTTGCATCGTGTCAATTTTACTGATCTGTTAGAGACCCAAATATTCAGTTAGTGTCCAGAAAAACAATCAAATCATTATCTTGAGTAGTTTTAGAGTTACGTTCAACGATGTACGTTTACGAAATGGCAAAATCAAAAAACTTCAAAATTACTGCCTCTCCTTTTTTGTGATCTTGCGATACGTTAGCTAAAAAAATCGAGCGTAGCGGGATCAGCCATACAAGAATCTATAAATTCCACCAACCTCCAGAAAACTATCTAAAACTGCCCAAATTTTCTCCAATGAATGCATCTCGACTGTGTGAACTCCAACTGTAAATAATTATTTGAAAAAAAGCAGAAAATTAAGTATTATTATGTTCTATATTTTGATCAGTTTGTCCACTCTTCTACAAATAATAAATTGTTTCAGGTGAGTCTCTCAATATAAATAAAAAGATGTACTGAAAATTATACTATAAATTTAATATCGTTAAATTAAACCTTAAACTTTAAAAACTTTATTATTTTGCATAAAACATTTCTTTACTCTTAAATTTGCAAAATCTTTTAGGAGCTTGTGTGTCGAAACTGTCCCATTTATTTAGAAGCTTGAGCTTTTTCTAGTAAACCAATTTGAAGGGCATGATTTTAACCATTTTTATTTTATGAAAGCTAAATAATGTGCCAACGTAACTGAATGATACGTTAAAATTACGAAAAAAAATTACATACTGGCAGATCTAACTGCATATTAATATTTTTTCATTTGCTGTAATAATATTAATTAGCGTACTCATGTTATTAATATTTTATAACATACGAAAACGTACATATCCAATAGCTATAGGACCTTTACTAACTATTTGAACCTATTATTAATTGAGTCAATGTCCTGGCTGAATCTTCACTATATTTTATTCTGTACTTAGACATAACAGTAGCAATTTAGTTTTTTTTTTTTAATTTTTAGTTCTCAAAAATTTACTGAACTATATTTAGGGCCAGTTGTATAAAAGTCGTTCTCCCAAAGTTCAGCTCACCTTGGTTGAAAGTCCAATGATACCATTGTTATAATAATTGCAACCTTGGATTTGCAACCAAGCTTAGCTGAACTTTGGCTGATCAGCTTTTATACAACTGGTCCTTAAATATGTGTCACTTACAATAAGTTCTAATTGCCCTGTAGGGTGATCGGTAATAAGCAGCAGGCCACTTTTTACCATGACGATGCTAACTGAGGTAGGTACATCGTTCCAAAGCTGATCAAATTCTGAATCAACTTTCATATCACCGCTTTAAAATCAACTTTGTAGTAGATTAGTATAGGAAGATCCGTGACAAAATCTCATATTATTTTTTTATAGAAATTCATTATGCAGATTTTTTTACTTCACTCGCTTACCGAGGAGAAGTAGGGAGAGAGAGAGAGAGAGATTTCTTCGGGTTGTCACGAAATAATTAATAAAGAAACGATGGTGGAAAATAATATTTGGAATGTATTTGACAGCACTATCGAGGAAGAAACCTATTATAATTTTACTGAAAAATATTCAGGGTGATTACCCTACAAAATAATTATTAACTAAGAAACGACGAAAGATATTCTTTATCTGGAATGTAAATGACACCATTGCCAGGGAAGAAATCTACTATAATTTTAGTGAACAATATGCAGGGTGGTCATCCTAAAAACCTACTTAATTAGGAAGAAATCATGAAAAATAATATTTGGAATGTAGTTATTAGCATTACTAAGGGTAATCACCCTAAAAAAAGAATTGACAGCGACGAAGGAAAGTAATATCTGGAATGTAGTTAAAACTATTGCTGTATACTTATCAGAGCTGGGCGAATTACTTTGAAAAAGTAATTAATTACAAATTACAAATTACTTATGTTAAAAAGTAATTTGATTACTATGTAATTAAATTACTCTTAGAATTACTCTATAGCTTCTTAATTTGTGGGGGGGGGTAAAAAATAAGGCCTTTAGTTCTTGTATACACACTAATCACAATTTTTTTTCACCCTCTTTAATAATGGGGTGGTAATGGAGATGGCTAATGGCAAAAAATTTTTTAAGGCTTCTCTTATGCTTTTCTTATATATACTAAATACCAATTTTATGGACTCTTACTTACTTGCTTTACCTAATTACTCCAATTTATTCCCCAACCCTTCAACGGAATAAGATCAAAATATAATCTAGTTCCAGATCTCGTTAAGTTGCCGTGCTTAAAAAAAATGATTTCGTAATTCAAAAATTTCTCCTATATCCCTGAACCGATTGAAAAAATTATTTGATAGGCTTTTAGAGAAAACTTGATAGAATGATACCAGACTATTGAAATAAACAATTTTTTTTTGATTTTCAAGAGAAAAAATTTTTTTCCTTTAGTTTTCAATTATATAAAGTTGTCTCTAAAAGCCCATCAAAAATTATGTGTATCGGTTCAGGGATGTAGGAGAAATTGTCGAATGCTCACCGCACCGCCCAAATTAAAATACATGCGTGTACCAAATTTCAAGTCAATATCTTAAACGGTTCCAGAGTAATTGTGCGCACAAAAATAGTTACAGACAGACAGACAGAAATATTTTTTTGCTCAAACTTAAAATCTCGACATTCTAAGCCTATTGAACAATAAAAAATTATTTTTTTTTTGCGTTACTATACTAAAATGACACTATGAAATATGAATAATATTATATGTTTATGTTTATGTTTATTGTTATAACAATATGGTTGAATAGCAGTTTGCTAAAACTGAATACATCAAAATCAAAATTTATATGTTTTTCACTTCGTGACAAAGTCAATTTAAATCAATTAATTCTACACCAGGATATATGCAATCGAAATGCATGTAATTGTCCCTCGTATATTGAACAAACTAATAACATCAAATACCTTGGCGTAATCATTGATCAGTCTCTTAAATGGCATGAACACATTAACTGTTTAACAAAAAGATTAAAAAAATGCATGTTCATATTTAAAAGTTTAAGCGGCATTCTTAGTAATAAATTGATTAGGAATTGTTACTATGCTCTTGTACAGCCGTTGTTAACGTATGGCATTCTGTCCTGGGGTGGAACTTATAAAAATAATCTAGAAAAAGTATTTGTCTGTCAGAAAATAATTATTAAAACCATCCTTAGGAAACCAATGCGTTACCCAACTAGAATCTTGTTCTCGAATTTTAATGTTTTCACTTTAAGAGAACTGTATGTATTTGATATACTGAAATATTATTATAAGCATAAAAATTCCGTAACCCGTTTTGAACATGAATATAACACCAGAGCCATAAAAAATCATAAATGTATACTTCCTATCTCACACAAAACGACAACTCAAAAATATTTCCTGTATTACCTATCTAAAATTTACAATATACTACCGAATGAACTTAGACTATTTAATGGCAGCATCATTTTATACAGTAAAAAAATTAAAATGTGGATTAAAAATTCAAATATAAATCTTGATCACATATTTATCTAGCGTCCTACATTTTTGTAATTATAGAATACCCTAACTTGTATAATTAGTAAATTACTTAAAACCTTATATTATTTTAGTGTAAGAATTTTATTTTCAATTTTACTTTAGTAAAAAGTACTATTTAATTGTATTTAAGAAACTTGTAAAATTAGTAACTTAACACTTTATATTATTTTATTGTAAGAATGTATCTTGTGTTATTTCATTTAGATTTACTTTAGTTGTAAGTACTATTTTATTGTTTTTTAGAAACTTTTTATATGTAATATTATTACTGCCATATCAACAAATTGTAAATATTACAGGAGTCACGAACAAACCTTTTACTAGGTTTCTGTGACTTAACTGTTTATTTTTGTACAATTTCTATACATTTTTGCACAAATAAAACTTATTCTATTCTATTCTATTCCTTTTAATAGGAATATAAAGTAATTTAAATACTCTAAAATAATTTAATTACGGTAAAACAATTTAGCTCTGCAGTATTCAAATTATTCTAGAGATTTGAAATTATTAGAGAAGTAGTTTAGATTACTTGAAGTAATTTCTATCAGTAATTAATTACTCTTCAAAGGTATTTTCAGAGTATCGCTTGAGGAATTAATAATTTTTAAATACAATTACTGCTTAGAAAAATGTAATTCGATTACAATTACTTTTTTTTTAAGTATTTAAATTAATAATTACTTTAGTAATTAATTACTCCCAGCTCTGATACTTATAATGAAAAACAATATGCCGAGTAGTCATCCTAAAAAATAATAATTAAAAAACGGGGGAGGAATATAATATGCACTGTTCAAGCGAATAAAATAACGCTATCAATGATACCAATTTAAATGAATTTGAAAAACAATTTATCTTAATACCAAACATACCTGATATATCTTTTAGTTAAAGAAGTATATAGGTAAATTTTCGGCATATTGATAATTCTTTCCACCCTGAATTTTTTGTATCCCTGGATTTAGTTTCCTAATGAAAGAAAATGCAAAATGAACTTCCATAAAAATAAATCTCGTTTGTTTATTTTTTTCTCTTTAAGTCACTAGAATCTAAAAATTGTATATAAAGAACATGGGGAATGGATTTACTCTCCTATCCCTATAAATTCTGTTCATTGTTTTCAAGATATTGTAACAGATTCGTTTGAACATTTGTATCTCTTAAGGTAAGAGATATAATGAGTGACATAATGAGTCAATAGATAAAAAGTTAGCGGCACAAAACATGGCCCTACCGCTGATTTTATGCACAGAATGTTTATAACTTAACGAAAAAAAACATCTATTCCTCCGAGAATTCTGAGTTGAACCAAATTTTTAACAAAAACTGGGCACGTGACAATAGACTACAAGCCCATCGTAATTTTTAAGAGGTCAAGTGACCCGTATGATGGTATATAAAACCAGAACTTTAGGCACTATGCCGTCACTTTTGGGCGGTACAGGTGAGTACACAGGTAAATTGAATTTTCCATCTGAAAGTGCGCTCTTCAGACAAAATATTTTTATACGGCATTCCTCATGTTTGATAGTTCATAAAAAAATAATCACCTAGAACCTACTGCCGCACAAAAATAATGGGACCGGAAGCCAGGAGAATTTTTTATTTTCCGAAAATTTTCATAAGACAAATGGATGATTTGATACTGTACAGCGTTTGTACAATTAGATTTTTATGCTTTTATAGATTCATTATTCACCAACGCCCTACATATCTGGTGATTCCAGGGTGAGAAATCCCCTAGACGCGTATGGTGCAAGATTCCTCACCCTGGAAGCACCAGATATATATACGGCGTTGCTAAATAATGAATCTATGAAAGCATACAAATCTAATTGTACAAACGCCGTACAGTATCAAATCACCTATTTGTCTTATGAAAATTTTCGGAAAATAAAAAATTCTCCTGGCTTCCGGTCCCATTATTTTTGTACGGCAGTAGGTTCTAGCTGATTATTTTTTTATGAACTATCAAGCATGAGGAATGCCGTACAAAAATATTTTGTCTGAAGAGCGCACTTTCAGATGGAATTTACCTGTGTACTCACCTATACCGCCCAAAAGTGACGGCATAGTGCGTAAAGTTCTGGTTTCATATACCAGCATCGTACTGGATATAATTCATGCTGGGTCACTTGACCCCTTAAAAATTACGATGGGCTTGTAGTCTATAACCATGGGTTCTACAAAGTGACAAAATAATCATTTAAATTTGCCAGAGCTGGGTAATTACTTGTAATTTAAAAATAATTACAATTAAAAATTACTTTTTTAAAAAAGGAACTAATTACAGTTACAAAGTACATGTCTTTAAAAAAGGAATTATATTCCTTTAATTACAATTACATGAAAAATAGATTTAGCAATTACTTTTCTAATTACTTTTATGATAAAGTAAATTATAGTGACCAAACAGACAAAAAGGTAAGTTAAAAATTTTAATCAAAATGTGTAATATTCCGTTTTAATATTTATTAGAATCGTTATTAGATTGTTTGACCTCAAGAGTAATCACGAAAAAATAAATAAATATAAAGAAAAGCGGCTTAATAACAATGCCTAATAATAATAAGAATGATAATAATAAACAGTAAACCCATTTAGTTTTTAAAAGTTTATTGAACAAAAATACAAATGCGATTTCCAGAGATGGAAATTTACGCAAGTCTGCAAGTCTATTCTTGTTTGTTAAACCACATACGCATGTTCTTAAAGTAATTGTAATTGGAAAAAGTAATTGTACTTATAGAAGTAATTGGTAATTAGATAGTTCAAATAATATAATTACAAATTACAATTCCTATAACAATTTTCCTGCAATTACAATTCCAAATTACTTTAGTAAAAAAAAGTACTTAAATACAATTACAATTACACGAAAAAAAAGGAATTGTAATTGCTAATTACTTTTTCAGCAGGAATTACCCAGCTCTGAAATTTGCCTAGTGGGTGAAATATTATCAACCATCAAACTTTATAGAAATTTTGGATAATTAGACTTTTGTGCCGGTCACTGTATGGTGGACCTCATCCATTCACTCATCATTCCAGACAATTTTTCTGGATTTTTTCTTGAATTGTAAGCTGCATTTCCATTATTGCACGATCTTAATTCAAGAAGCAAGAACATTTTTTTTGTCCCACACGTGTTCACTGTTCAAATATTTTTCTTTCTGAACATCATGCCAGCCTGGAATTTTTTGTATGTTGTAAAGAAAGACTAAGACTAAGAATAATTATATAAAATATAAAATACTGTCAATTTAACACATTATTCTCCGAGAGAAGTACGAGAACTACTAAGCCTCTTACTGTAAGACGTGTAAGGTCAAATGATGTCACGGTGCCTATCATCGTCTTGATAAAAAGTGCCCATTTGCCTTCTCGAACTCAAATGAGCCTATTACCATACTCGTTTGAATATTTTTTCCAATATTTCCCAATTCTGAGACATAAAACAAAAGATATATTGACCACCCCGTAATTGTTATAAAAATAAACGAATTATAATTTAGGCAATGCTTCACTAACATATTTTTCATTTCCAGGATGCACGCTTCAATTTAGAATTTTTTTTAGATATCTCGGAAAATAAAAACTGAAATGAAACCAAACTCTGTTCACAGTAGATTATCACAGCCCCACAAAAAAAAAAATAAAAGTTCAAAGCAGCGAACCAGACCCATGTATCCCTATGTATTTTCGGTCGCTGAATCCGAATCCGGAGTCAAAAAAAATCGTACACCCCCAAAATCATTAGCTAGAGCCTGAAATGGGATAAAAATAAGATTAAACTACCAGAATAATTGTTACTTCTTAATCAATCGAATTATACAAATTAAGGTTAAATAGCAACGTACATATAGTAGATATGAAACACACCCCCAGGGAGAGGCGAAAACTAGCCCCCGTATATAAAAAAATTGATCCAAAACAGCAATGGCTGCTGAAAAAGCTTGAAATGTCTAAGTGTTGTTAAAGTGTTAAGAAACTACATCAGATCCGACGTAATCTTCATAAACTGCCCCTATAGGGTTGAGAACAACCACCCTTAAATTCAAAGGACACGAGAAAGACAAGAAAAAACGTAAAATCCAGCAGGATTTCTATTTTCATAGATGCTATGATAGGCTGAAATTGCGTAGTCCTCTAAAATAGAACCAGAAACTTACGTACCATCAACACCCTACACTGTCAACCCTCAGAGGATGTGAAAACTACCCCCTATGTAAGATTTAACTATAAAGAGTTACAGTGACTTCTATAAAAATTCGAAACACCTGCGTTGTGTGGAAGAGAAAAGAAACTATGTTTGACGATGTGCTTGAAAACCACCCCCACGGGGTTGCGAGATACTACCCCCATATCTGTAGAATGCTGGAAAAATAGAGAGAAACTAACCGGATTTACATTTTTATGGATGCTATGATTGGCAAAAATCGCGTTGCACACTTAGAGTTTGAAACTCATGTCCTATAAATGTTCTTAAGTAACACACACCCAGAAAGGATGTAAACTACCGTAATTCAAGATGTAACGAAAAAGCTATACTGTTGCTTATTCGTTTCATTTCCATAGTTTTTTTTTATCCACCCCGTGGGGGTGGTTTTCAAGCACATCGTCGAACATAGTCTAGTTTCTTCTCTCTTCCACACAACGCAGGTGTTTCGAATTTTTAAAGAAGTCACTGTAACTTTTTATAGTCAAACCTTACATAGGGGGTAGTTTTCACACCTTCTGAGGGATGACACTGTAGAATGTTGATGGTACGTAAGTTTCTAATTCTATTTTAGAATACTACGCAATTTCAGCCAATCATAGCATCCATGAAAATAGAAATCCTGTTGCATTTTACGTTTTTTCTTATTTTTCTCGTGTCCTTTAAACTTGGGGGTGGTTGTTCTCAACTCTATAGGGGCAGTTTATGAAGATTACGTCGGACCTGATGCAGTTTCTTATCACTTTAACAAAACTTATACATTTTGAGCTTTTTCAGCAGTCATTGCTGTTTTGGATCGATTTTTTTTATATGGGGGCTTGTTTTCGCCCCTCCCTGGGGGTGTGTTTCATATCTATTGTATGTATGCTGATGTTTAACCTTAATTTGTATAATTCGATTGATTAAGATTCTCGTAGCTTAATATTCTTTTTACCCCATTTAAAGGGTGTTTTTTGGCTCTAGCTAATGATTTTGGGGGTGTACGATTTTTCTTGACCCCGTATTCCGATTCAGCGACCGAAAATATATAGGAATACATGGTTCGCTGCTTTGAACTTTTTTTTTTGTGGGGCTGTGTTATTTATGAATATACTTAACTTACTCAAATTTTAAAATCTCAAAATATAAGTTAATCTAATTTTCTTTTTGAGAGACTATATTGATTTTAAGAAATTACATTATTTACCAAATGACAATTTTAGGTAAATATTAGTTGTTGAATTTCTAGTCAATTTTAACAGAAGATATGGAGCGAAATTTTGGACGATGTGTCTTAAATATATTAAACCATTCTACACTGATTATTCCCTTTTTCATTAATTTCAAAAATTGCAATTAAGGATGGAATCAGAGCACTTCACCTCTACAGGGTATTTGGCACGTTTGGTTCTTACACCAAAGATATTCATTTTCGATTAGGATGGTCAGCATTTTCCCTTAGGAACCAAAATGACGGGCATTTTTTGAAAAAAAAAAAAATTTAAATACAATCATTCATATTGGCGCAAAACATACATTTGCAGTGTTAAATTAAATCTGGCGAATACGACTACGGTGTCTATTTTCCACTAGAAGGCAATATTGCCGCTATATTTTGATCAAATACACTATGCAATTTTTTTTAAATTAATATTCTCAAATTGAACGTGTAGGGTGTGATGTTCGGCTGTTTTTTGCACCCTGAACGCAAATATGAATTACTTTTTTTCATATGAAGCTACAAAAACTGTCAATTGCTTTGTTTAAAAAAGTTAAATTTTTGTATGTAAGTACCTATTTATAATTTTAAACGTTTTCTTATTTCCATACTTCGATTATATATACTAGCGGCATCTCAACTCTACGGGATGCCATTTTGCATGGTTATTCCTTACTCCAAGAAATAAAAATATAAAAATATATTTTATATTGAGATGCTGAAAACATAAAATAATCAAATATTTCGCACTTGAAAAAGTTCCGACTTTGTTGTTTCCTGAACAGTAATTTGGAGTTCTTATTTCCTGTCAGATCAAGTTAATAGGTTTTGTTTTGTATATACACTATTTAAACAACTAATATTAATAATCGAAGTACGGAAGTAAAAGTGAAATGTAAATAAAACAAGATGATTTTTATGTTCATATTATAGAATCTTGTGGGACTTAAACTTACATGAGCTATCTACTATCCAGTCAGAACCTTTCATAAACCTCCAAATTAATCTTAAAAATAGCATTACGTACATCTTCTCCCCGTAACATTGCGAAAGATTCCATTGTAGCAGCAGAAAATATTAATTTTTAAAAATTTGTATAGTGTATTTGATAAACATACAGGGTGTTTCGAAAAGATTGTTACAACGCTTAGCCGTAGATACTTGACATCAAAACAAGTCGATTTAACTCAAAAAGTAGTGGTCTAACTCTTTTCGTTTTCAAGATACAGGGTGGCAAATTAAAAAAATTGTATTCGTAATTTGTCTCTATCTTGGAGACTATAAGACGTATCTACTTCTACTGGTAACGACATATTTTTCAGGTCGCTAATTATAATGGTGATATTGCCGATGCCATATTTTATAGATGGCGCTAGTTACCGGACTTTTACGTGACACTTCAAGCCATAACTTTTTTGAGGTTAGGTTTTGGACATCGTCTTCTATTATAATCGAAACGCAATTTAGTTTCCTAAAGAAAAGGTGTACTTGTTTAAACGCGATAAAATGCACCCTTTCAGAGAAATACGCGATATACAACTTTGTCACACACCAGTTCGAAGAAATTCAACACAATGGTGATATTGTCGATGCCATAGTTTATAGGCGCTAGTTACCGGACTTTTACGTGGCACTTTAAGCCATAACTTTTTTGAGGTTAGGTTTTGGACATCGTCTTCTGTTATAATCGAAACGCAATTTAGTTTCCTAAAGAAAAGGTGTACTTGTTTAAACGCGATAAAATGCACCCTTTCAGAGAAATACGCGATTTACAACTTTGTCACACACCAGTTCGAAGAAATTCAACACCGGGTGTTTTGAAAAGATTGGGACAACGCTTAGCGTAAACTTTTGACATCAAAACAAGTCAATTTAGCCCAAAAAGTAGCGCTCTAATTCTTCGTTTTCAAGATACTGAGTGGTATAATAAAAAAATTGTTTTCGTATTTTGTCTCTATCTTGGAGAATATTATACGTATCTACAACAACCACTATTTACGATTTCAAGACATCATACTTGACGTACACCTACTAGGTAAGAAACTGCTTTTAGGTACAATTGCATTTCCTCGCACTGGTGTGTGATAAAGTTGAAAATCGCGTATTTCTCTGAAAGCGTGCATTTTATCGCGTTTAAACAAGTACACCTTTTTTTTTTTTTTTTAGGAAACTAAATTACGTTTCGATTATACTAGAAGACGATGTCCAAAACCTAACCTCAAAAAAGTTATGGCTTAAAGTGTCGCGTAAAAGTCCTGTAAATGGCGCCATCTATAAAATATGGCATCGGCCATTGTAATTAGCGACCTGAAAAACATGTCGTTACCAACTTTGAAGTAGATACGTACAATAGTCTCCAAGATAGAGACAAATTACGAATACAATTTTTTTTACTTTGTATCTTGAAAACGAAAAGAGTTAGACCACTACTTTTTGAGTTAAATCGACTTGTTTTGATGTCAAGAATCTACGGCTAAGCATTGTCCCAATCTTTTCGAAACACCCTGTATAGCGGCCATATTGCTTTCAAGTGGAAAATAGCCACCGTATTCGTATTCGCTGAATATAATTTAACCACAGATCATATAATACTCCAAACGTATGTTTTGCGCCAATATGAGTGATTGTAATTAAAAAAAAAATTTTTCAAAAAATTGCCGCCATCTTGGTTCCTAAGGGAAAAGTTGAAGCGCCCTAATCGAAAACGAGTCTCCTTGAAGTAAGGAATAACTATACCAAACGGCATCCCGTGGAATTGAGGTGCCACACAAAAATTCGTATCGCACCCACCGTTCGAAAGGATGCCAATCATTAGTATATGTTTTCTTAGAACGACAAGCAGCTTATCTCAATCAATATTAATGAACAGTAAAACGTTTTTAAAATTTATCCTAGTTATGAGATCATCTAAATTTTTCTTGAACTCATTATATTCAATTGTTAAAAATAACTTTTCGTTCAATAAATATTAGCATTAGAAAAGTTTTTCATAAACTACAACCGAAATGTATTTAACGGTGGGTATTTCTTAAAACAAATCCGCATTCGTTGTTTATTTTTCCCATTGAGACTGCTGTTTCTAATATTTATTTTAATACTGTGGTCCGCATATATCACAAATACATTTGAAGCGTTTTGTTTATTCTTGGTTATTTATTATTCATGTTATATTTAAGTAGAGTTAAACTGAAACTTCCAAAGTTAGAATTATGTACAATAATAATAAAAGTACTTTATTTATAAAACCAAATGGCTCTCGACCGAGGTCCTTCTGCCATGATTATGTATATTTTGAACAAATATGCTTTTCTTATAGGAAACAGCATTTCTCTCTTGCCAATAGTCTCCTTAATATAATTGTAATCATATTAATTTCGGATTGTCAAAGAAGGTTTATTAATAGAAAATATTATTAACAATGAAGTTCTTTAAAAAAGAATGAAAATGTTAACCACGTTTTAATTTCTCTCTGTGACTGAAATATAATATAAATGTCAGGAGTTTTTCCAAAATTAAATTTTACGAAAAATGTATTCTAAAAATCCAATTCTGTGTAACATATTTAAAATCTGAACTATTACTAAGGTAAACCCGTCGAAGTGTGACCTAGTTTTTCACCAGTTCACATACAAATTGTCTTTGACTCGTTTGTGGTGATTGCTTTTACCTGATATTTTTTTTCTAAGCTTCTCAGGGATTTGGTTTCGCATTGTGAAAGTTTTATAATTTAATACCATATGACAAAAAAGGTAACAACTTTTTTTTTTAAATGTCCATGGTTCACACTTCCCCTTGCAGTTGGGGTAAGTGTGACCACGGAACATAGCGCTGGCTCATTTTGGGGGCAAGTGTGAAGCACATAAAAATAAAGAAAAAATGCACCATTTCACTTTTTTGCTTGTTTTAATGCCTTTATTAATAAGAAAGTTATAAACTTTTTAAGGTTAAAGATACAACCCACCAAAATCTATATTAAAAATAATATTGCCTCTTCTGTCTTTAGCAGGTCCTGGTATAACTTTAATGATGTCTTCGTTTACTATATTGTCTGAGTCTTCTATCTCTGGCCAGGAGAAGCTATTATTTCTGTGTTTTAGGAACAGAACTTTCAATTCGTTTCCATTTTTGTTTTTAATTTGTCCAATAAAATGTTTCATGGTTTTTTTTGAACTGTATTCTACAATTACCCAACATCCTACATTAATTTGGCGAATGCTCGTCTCCTCCTTTTCATCTTCTTCGAATATTTCTGCGTCCAAATCATCTTCCGAATCTATATATACTGGTTCTGCCATTTCTTCTTCTGAACTTGAGCTGCTAAAATTTTTCTGTCGTGGTTTTTTTGTCATTTTACGTTTCTTTATTGTTTTCTTTCCCTTTGCCTCTTTTTTTTCCGCCTCTTTCCTTTCTTTCTCTTCTTTTTCTTTCACAAGTCTATTTAATACTTGGTTTGAAGTAATCACCTCAGCACCAGGAGCTACCCTCTTCCTCTTTTTAACTGATGGAGCATCTTTACAGGACTGTTTCATGGTATTCAATAATAGATCTTCAAAACTTAATTTCAATGTACTAGGTCCTGCCTCAGAAATGTTGGGGTCTTGGTTTTCTGCATTACTGTTTATTTCCATTCTGTCATCAGTCTCAATTATTTGAGGCTCAGGGAAGTTTACAGCTTGATTCTTTACAGCAGTATTCTCGTCGTTAATACGGGGGATTCCATTATCTTTTTCAACTGTTGTTTGAGTCATTGAAGCCTGTTTTTGGGATGCTTTCCATCTTTTCAGACTCTCAGGATGGTATTTGTCCTCAGGAATGACATTGCGGTTGAAAGGATGAATGCCAGCCTTTCGAAATCTATTTTTGAGTATTTCAGGGCTTACATTTTTCCACGTAGAACCGATCAGTTCCGAAAACTGTTTTTTTTTTTTAATTTTACTTCCACGTCCAGTGGAAGTATAGTAACGACAAAAAAATTTTTAAAAATTTTTATTGTCCAAATAGGCTTAAAATGTCATGAAACGTCGAGATTTTAAGTTTGAGCGAAAAAAAAATTTCTGTCTGTCTGTCTAACTTTTTTTTGTGCGCACGTTTACTCTGAAACTGTTTAAGATATTGACTTGAAATTTGGTACACATATGTACTTTAACGAGATCTGGAACTAGATTATATTTTCATCTTGTTCCGTCGAAGGGTTGGGGGGTAAATTGGGGTAAATTTGGGGTAAATGGGTAAATCAAGCAGGTAGGAGTCCATGAAATTGGTATTTAGTATATACAAGAGAAGCTGAGGTCTCAAAAGAATTTTTGGCATTAGCCACCCTTATTAAAGGGGATGAAAAAAAAATGTGATTTAGTGCATGTACAGGAACCAGAAACCTCAAAATATTTTTTTACTTCATCCACCCCCCACTACCACCACCCCCACCCCACTACCGATGTGGGGTATCGTTTTATGGGTTTTTGGAGTAGAGGATTTCAAATATTATATTATTAAAGTTCCCTAAACAATTATTTTCACATACAAAGTTTTTTCGTTGTGAGTGACTCGGATAGAGAATCTGGATGTGGAAGTAGTGATTCCTTGGGCAGCGGTTTTTCTACCTGTATTGTGTCTTTGCCAGGTTACAAGTTTCTGATCCCAGGTATCCTTTACAGATTTGAAGACCGACAAATCAAGGGGTTGCAGCAGATGGCTTGTATGAGGTGGCAGTTTAAGAATCGTGATCTTGTTTGCACGTGCCGCCTCAATAAGTGATATGTTTATATGGGTACTATGCCCATCGTATATCAACAGAACTGGCCTGTCCGGTCCAAGTGCTGGAATAAATGTTTTTTGAAAATAATTAAGAAAAAATATCCCCCTCCATCCAACCATTGGAACTGGCTGCGTAGGCAGTTCCTGGGAAAGACCTATTCTCGTCAGATAACCATGAATCCCACACATTTTTCCCCTTAAATATAATAAGAAGTGGAGCTTTTGCACCTGATGCGGAAACAGCGGAGAGAACTGTGGTATTTTCCCTACCTGGCCCGAAAGTAGTTCGTGAACTTAGTTTGCCTTTGCCCCCAACAACTTTGGTTTTCTTCGGATCATGTGACAGGGATGTTTCATCCATATTCCACAACAGTTCTGGCTTTCGTCTATTTTCAATTCAGCCAATGTTCTTTCAAGAATATCAAAATATTCACTGATAATAAAAGGATTTGTCATTTTCTTTCTTGAATATTCTACCGCTTGTGGCTTTTTAATACTTAGATTGTGTCGTTTCTTGAAACCAGCAAACCATTCATCTCCAGGGATGTTATCTTTAAACGGCGTAGTTGTTTTGTTTTTACTAACAAAATCGCCGACAATACCGACAACTTCTAGTCGAGATAACCCAAATCCCCACTGCTCCATGGTCCTCAACTCCGCAGCTAATCTTCTCTCATCTTCTGGTGGGATTGCTGTTGGCCTACCTTGTGATTTGCTTTTTTGGCCACGGACACCAGTCACGTGGTAAAACAATGTGGTCTTAGGTATGTTATACATTCTATGTGCCCTGTATATCGACAAAGCCCCTCTCCGAATCTCCGACACTACTTCTGTCAACTGAGCTTGGCTATATTGGGTGGCTCTATTGCTTTTTCTTTGGTAGGTTCTCACCATTCTCGTCACTATAAAAAAAGTTCAGTTTGTATTCTTGCCGGAAAATAACAAGTTCACATTTGCCCCGTGCACGTAGTCACATTAACCTCGCAACACAATATGTACGAGGTAAGTGTGACCTTTGTCTCAATTGTACTAATAGTTGAAATGGCATGATTTCCGTAATAACGCAATACAATCTAATCCTTAAATAACACAATAACTTACAAAAACCTTGTTTATAAACACTTTTTAAAAAGTTAGTAAAACTTCGTGTACACTCGCTCGGCGACTAAATCAGAATGGTGCTGACATTCTGTCAAATATCATTTTACACAATGATGTTACAGAGTTCGTACTTATAGAGCTGTATTTGTAATGAACTTGGGCAACCAACCACGAGATGTCAGTAAAATAGATTCACTGTTAGGGAATTTCAAACGAGTAGTCACACTTTCCCCATAATCACACTTCGACGGGTTTACCTTACCAAAAATTGTACCCTATGCATCCTCAATGACTACGGTTTGATCCAAATTTTATTGGTTGTCTAATATGCAAAAAAGTTTACATCGATCAAAAATACCACTGAATTTCTCCAAGTAATTCTGAAACAGGTTTTAATGAAGTTTGCCCGATATAATAATATAATGAATATTTAAACAATTTTCGCACAGAAACATGTCTAAAGCAAAAAGGCGAATTCATGAACTATTATTTCCCACAGTAAGAGTTTGGTTGAATAAAATAAAAGTTGCCATAAAAATCAAGATGTGTTATATCAGGAAATCTAAGAGGCTACTCTATATAGTAATTATAATTATGAGACTCTTGCTAATCGAGGAAGAGGATTCCTCTCTTTAGTTGCTGTGGAAGATAAATAGTATTTTTATAATGAACTAGCTCATACGGAACATGTATGTTAAACACGCGTTTTGTTTTAAGAAAGTTGGAAAATAAGCCGTTTTTAAATTGGTGTGGGTGATCCCATCAACTTTACCTATTTTACTTAAGCTTATCGCTAAGAGCAAACGCTATAGCTGGTCAAAAATGTTAAAATAATCTGCTTTGGGCCTACTTAACAAATTACGCACTCACACTCAAGCTTTAAATTGTGCATATATTTACTGATAATTATTTCTAAAGTTTGTTATGGTGTGGTCTATGTTATTATATTTTCCATTTGAAATTTTTATTCAGCTGGACCAATTTTTTTCACATTGACAGATAAATTTGTTACATTTGTATAGTTCTTCTTTGTTCAACGCACATATAAAGCTTTCATAAATTAAATTTATTTTGTATATTCTACCCTATCCATAAATTTTTCACGTATTATTTTTCTTGTTAATTTTTGAAGAAGTGAAACAGTGGAAATCTTGTACGAAACATCATCATATATTGATTTGATCCAGATATATTTTATAATAACGTAACTTTCTTTAAAAATGTAATAAATTGGCCTCTTTTAGCATGTGATATGAATGTACATCAAAGATGCGAAGCAAGCGTTCCTAATTTATGTGGTTGTGATCATACTGAGCGTAGAGGGAGGATCCAGTTGAAAATTAACTGTTCTGGAAGCAAACTTACTGTTGAAGGTTAGTATATTTTTTAGAAAGTAGGTATGATTATGCCATGTATTGAAACTGTGAAATATCTTTCTTTACGACTGATTCGAAGTATTTAAAAATGCACTGCTAACTACGCTTGGAAATTATTGATTTTTCACAGCTATTTATGTACCAAGGGTCATAAGTGCACTTTTTTTTGGTCGAGAATACAGTTTGCAAAACGTGGCCCGTAGGGCCGAGATTTGCAAGTATTCGAAACCAAAAAATCGTACTGTACGCCTCGCGGTGCATATTATATTTTTCGTTATACCCATGAATCATTAAACTAGAAAAAAACTTGAAAGAAACTGGTGGAAAATTTTAAATTATTTGAGTAAGACGTCATATTTTTATTTTTTCATATTTGCTAAGCAAGTAGTAAAGATAGCGATGCTTGGAACATCCATGGCAACCGTCAATAAACTTAGGACGCGGCTTTTATTCAAATGACAACTCCTGTCAAGATAAATTAAATCATATTATAATAATAGCTCTGAACATTTTTGAAAATAATGTCGGATATAGAAAATATAGCAAGTAATGCTTGTCGGAATTTACCTCCAAAAAAGTAAAAAAATTTAATTTAATACTTGTTATACAAATAAAAAATTTTCCCAAAGGGACGTTATGAAAAACAACGACCCGTTGCCAATGGCAACAAATATTTGGTACATAAAGCGTCACTTACGATCGACAATACAATGGAATTAGAGTGTACTTACGAGGGAGGTATGACGAAAAATCCTTTTCGTCAAAAAAAGCGCACTTTTGACTCTTGCTACATAAATAACTATAACGTACACTTACAGCGTATGAAAAGTAACATTAATTCACTCTGAGGTGTAGCCGAAGCATGACTACATTGAGATAGTAAATTGTGCAACAAGTAGTGTTAAAAACAGCACTTTTCACACAAGTGTGACAGTTTGTGACACGAGCCATAGGTGAATGTCATGTCACACGAGTGTGGAAAGTGATTTTAGTACTATACTTTTTCTACGACTGTCAAAATACATCTATAATTTGACGTTTCTAAAGTGAAGATCGCGAAACAACTTCAATTGTGTTCAAGCTTTTAAGCTGCACTCTTATAGTACAACGTGTAACGAGCGTGTGAAAAGTTACTTTTTCTACTACTGATTTTAAAAGCGTTTAAAAACGCTCTGCTAACTATGCCTGAAAATTATTAATTTCGCATAGCGTGTGACAAATGAACCAAGTATTTTTAAAATCTTAAAATTGCAGCTAGAATCTACCACAAATGTGAAATAGACCAAAACGACATCCAATTTGGATTTCGTAAAGGTCTTGGAACAAGGGAAGCACTAATCAGCTTATCAAAACTCTTCCAGAACTACATAGACTACGAAAAAGCTTTCGACCGATTCAATCACACCGTCCTCCTGACATTACTACAGAAAAAGGGGTTAGACCAACAAGATATTGAATTCATTAGAAACCTTCACTGAAACCAAGAAGCAACAATTAGATATGGACAAACAGCATCAGAAACGGTATAGAAGGTTGTGATCTGTCGCCTATACTGTTTAATATATACTCTGAGCCCATATTTAACCCAGTAATAGGCGACGACGGGGATGGAATATAAATTAACGGCAAAACATTAACCCTTAAAGGACGGAATTTAAAAATTTCCAAAAATAAACAAAATTTTCGTTAAAATCGTTTTTATTATGCATATAATTAACAAAAATGATATTATATTTAAAAAAATATGTTATTTTTCAGAAATAAACGTCATTGCCATATGGCAACCGTAGTCTCATCCACTACTATATTTTAGAAAGTATTTATTATTGAACAAACATCGAATAAGAAAAGATATAATGAAAATCAATGAGTAGATCACTTATACTACTTTGTATGGAAAGTTACATTACAATTAATGCATAATCCAATATTACATTTCGAGCACATGGTTCGCATTATCGACTGACAGTTTGCTCCAGCACATTTCATTTTCTTTTTGTTGGGTGTAGAGATCAAGAGATGGCCTATATTGTCATATCTAACGTTATCACTGATTCTACAATTGCTACTTGAAGACAAACTCGAAGAAGGTCGACCAACTGCTTTAGCAGGATTTCTGTATTTTGCGTGACCAACTTTGACAATGTCACGTCTGAACTCTAACTGGGTGCAATTATGCCCAGACTTTTTGTAAATTATCCAGGCATTTTGTATTGTAACGTCTATCAACCAAGAAAAAATGGACCACCACCATTTTTTTCCTCTCATGCTGATCCTGTAACGAGCTACATTTTCATCCATCAAATCTGTTCCACCCATAGCTGAATTATATCTGCCTATGGCATAAGGACGTTGAATCTGAATATTCTTTTTGTCTTTTCGAGAAAAGCGCTTGACTGTGCTAAGAGGGAATGTCCCGTGGTTGGTAGATGCAACCGTCACCACGTTGTTGTCTGCCCAGCGCATAACAATTACGCCATTTTCTTTTTCGAGAGCAAAGTCATATTCTCCCCTCTTGACCTTTTGCATGTCCTTCTTACTTTGGACTGGACAACTTTTTGGAATTCTGTTATCCCTCATTGTACCACTCGCATGATAGCCTCGGTCCTTTAGGTGTTTCAGTAAAGTAAATCCTGTAAACAAGTTATCAAAGTAAAATGTGTAACAAAGTTTTTTTTTATTGGGAGGGAATTCATCTATCATTGAGACTAATGGTGCTGCTGCCTTCCCAAACATCTGCTGGTATAGCTCATTCGAATTGGGATCATTTCCTTGGTAAATAATGAAGTTTACCAAATAACCACTCTTCGTATTCATGCACCAGACTTTATACCCAAAGCGAATGGGTTTGCCTCTGATAAACTGTTTACACGAATGCTTGCCAAAATACTTTATCATAGATTCATCGTAGTTTAGTTCGTTTTCAGGTACAAAATTATCCATGAATTTTTTCTTTAGGCTATCAATGATTGGTCGCAGCTTTGCCATTTTATCTTTTTTGTTCAGATTAGCATTATCCGCACAGTGTAGAAAACGAAATATGGTTAAAAATCTGTCTCGTCGCATTATTTCCGATATACAATTATTTTTCATATCAGAATCCATGTCCCAGTAATATTTTTTCCCTGGAAGCTCATTGTAGCCAGAGACTATCAAAATGATGATGAAGGACATCATTTCATCTTTTGTGATTTTTGGATCCGGAAAATTTTTGAAATGAGCATATCTTTGTGATTCTGATAGCAGAATATTGATGAACTCCTCATCAAACATTTTTTGAAAAAGATCAAATGGTGTGCAGTTTTTGAACAACTCATAATTGAATTCTGGAAATGATCTTACATTCTCTTCCAAGTCTCCTTTTCTTTCCCATTTCATCCTAGTCACATCAATTTTCTCCATCAACAACTCCATTTCGGTTGATTCCGTTGCTGAAGCACGAATTTGAAGTCCAGCGGGTGCGCGAAGCTGGGATGCCGGCAAATTATCAATCATACCCCCATTATCCTCTTCTGCTGAGTCTTCATCGGTAAGCTCATTCGTGTCTGGTGGTTCTATATATATATTCTCCACATACAAATCATCAGAGTATGCTATTTCCAATGCTTCTTGAAGTGTCAGACCACCCCTACAAAAATATTAAAATATGTATCTGAAGAGACTACGGTTGCCATATGGCAACTGGGCATTTATAGACCTCAAAAAACTCACACCGAAACTCAAACGGAAAACGGCGTATAATCTCCATATAAAACAAGTATTATGAAACATTATTTCATTATAATAAGGTCCAATCAAATAAATAATCTACTATTTATTGTACTTACACCAGATTCAGGTCCATTTTTATCGTAAATTCTTGGTAACGGTTTTTTCACATCAGTACAATACCAACTATACACTTGCAAACATCAAAAACTAAAGAAGACATGGCGATTCGTACGTTTTCCTTGACAAAACACCTTGCGCCATCTATTTGAGACCAGAAGAACATAAGAAAATTTTGCACTAAAACTGGGTTTCCATTGGTTGCCATCTGGCAACCGTAGTCTTTTATGGGTTTTAAACAATATATATTAGGCAGACGCATATCATTGTGGATAGTCCAGACGCCCTCCAACGCCTAATCAACAAAGTTGTGGAAGAGGGAGATCAACTAGACATGAAAATTAATGTAACAAAAACAAAAGTAATGGCCATAAGAGTATGATTTGCGGTAGGATACATAATATTTTCATTGATATATATGAAAAAGGTATATACGGGTGGGCGTGCACCTTTGACCAATGAAATATGCCCAAAGGCGGAGATAAACATATTGTGTAATATAAGACAAATAGTTCAAATATATTTCTGTCGTACAGAGTCGAATTCGCGTTGGGTGCACAAGAATTTTTATTTAAAGTAATTTGATTAGGAAAACTGAATGCGGTTGTAGTGATTCCTTAGGCAGTGGTTTTTAATTAAAAGAAAAAACTATCTGTAGGTACATAATGTATATTTACAGTGTACAGGGTGTCCTAGTTAACGCGTTATGTCCGATTTTCTCGGTAGTTTTTGAGATAAGTATTTTTTTTCCGGGGAATCGATGCCGCTAAGAAACATAATTGAACATCAAAGAAGAATTGATCGTATTATTTATGTTCTTAATTGACTATTAAAGGAAAGTAAAAAAAGGCATGTAAATTTTAAATATCACTTCCGGTTTACATGGCAATGGCGTTCTTTTTCTTGAAAATAGAATATTAATTACTTCCACATCCAGTGGAAGTATAGTAACAAAAAAATTTTTGAAAATTTTTATTGTTCAGATAGGCTTAGACTGTCATGAAAGGTCGACATTTTAAGTTTCAGCGAAAAAAAATTTCTGTCTGTCTGTCGGTCTAACTTTTTTGTGCGCACGATTACTCTGGAACCGTTTAAGATATTGACTTGAAATTTGGTACACGTATGTACTTTAACGGGATCTGGAACTAGATTATATTTTCATCTTATTCCATCGAAGGGTTGGAGAGTAAATTGGGGTAAATGGGGAGGTAAACAGGTAAATCAAGCAGGTAAGAGTCCGTAAAATTGGTATTTAGTATATATAAGAGAAGCTAAGGTCTCGAAAAATTTTTTGACATTAGCTACCCCCATTACCCCATTTTTTAAGGGGACAAAAAAAAGTGTGATTTAGTGTATGTACAAGAACCAAAAACTTCAAAATATTTTTTTACTTTATAGTCCAAAAATTTTTATTGAAAAATTACCAAAAATCCTCGCTATGTTGGGGTGATTTCTATTACGAATAACTGGCAAAATAAGGATATATATTACTTCCACATCCATTGGAAGTATAGTAACGACAAAAAAATTTTTTAAAATTTTTATTGTTCAAATAGGCTTAGAATGTCATGAAACGACGAAATTTTAAGTTTGAGTGAAAAAAAATTTCTGTCGGTCTGTAATTTTTTTTTGTGCGCACGTTTACTTTGGAACCGTTTGAGATATTGACTTGAAATTTGGTACACATATGTACTTTAACGAGATCTAGAACTAGATTATATTTTCATCTTGTTCCGTCGAAGGGTTGGGGAGTAAATTGGGGTAAATTTGGGGTAAATAGGTAAATAAAGCAGGTAAGAGTTCATAAAATTGGTATTTACTATATACAAGAGAAGCTAAGGTCTCAAAAAAAATTTTGGCATTAGCCACCCCCCATTACCACCCCCACCCCATTATTAAAGAGGATGGAAAACAAAATTTGATTTATTGTGTGTACAAGAATCAGAAACCTCAAAATATTTTTTTACCTTATCCACCCCCACTGCCACCCTCTATCACCACCCCCCACCCCACTACCGATGTGGGTTATCGTTTTATGGGTTTTTGAGGTAGACGAATTCAAATATTATATTACTAAACAATTATTTCCACATACAACATTTTTTCGTTGTAAGTGACTTGGATAGAAAATCTGGATGTGGAAGTAGTGATTCCTTGGGCAGCGGTTTTTTTTTTATTGTTAAATTAGTGTACAATATCGATAATTCTATCATTTCCAATTGAAGTTAAAATTTTGTGGACATGCCTATTGAAAGTCGCATTTCGGAGATATGAACTTTACTTTGCTTTTTTTTTTAAATTAACACTCCATATATGTACCTTTTGAAACGCCATAAAAAAAGCTTTGTTTTTATAATATGGTACTTATCTTAAACAAATTTTGTCTAATTTACTATAAATTTACAATTTATCAAATTAGCCATGGAAAACAAAAGTATGTAAATTAAAATAAACAATATGTTAGTTCTATCTAATTTCACTTTATTTTAAATAAAATGGAGAATTTCAATAATTGATACAGTGTGTTTCACTTGAAATGGTAACACCCCAATAACTTTTTTATTTTTTTTCCGATTTGAATCACATTTTACTTACAAATTAGTATCTACTTATGACCAGAAAAATATTTGCCTCCTACGGTACCAAAGCCACCTGCGGTACCAAAATATGTGGAGAAAATCGGAAAATCATATTAGGCATTTTTTTGTCGGAAAATTTTGTTAATAAAACTTGTTCAGAATTATCCAAAATGGCCAAAATTTAATCAAAATTAAAAAATTAAAAACTTGAAATTTTAAAAATTTTGAAAATAATTATTTAAAAAAAAAACTGTAAATTGCTTTACAACTACCTGGCAGCTTGGGTTTAATTTCAAACAAAATTGTCATAGTACAGTTTTCTAAACGAAAAAACCCATTAAAATGATATTTTCGGACTTTGACATTATTTTAATAAAAATTTATATATTTTTTATTTTGATTAAATTTTGAACTTAAGGTTTCTGAACAATTCTGAACAAGTTTCATTGACAAAATTTTCCAATAAAAATATGCTTAATATGATTTTTTGATTTTATCCGCATATTTTGGTACCGCAGATGTAGGAGGTGCATTTTTTTCTGGTCATAATTAGATCCTAATTTGTTCCATACTTAAGTAAAATTTGATTCAAATCAGAAAAAAAAATTAAAAAGTGAAACACACTGTATATTTTTCGGACTACCATGACTTAATGTAAGAAAACATAAAACTTAATATCTACTATAGTTTTTAAGAAAAATACTGTGTCATATATCATTGGAAAGATTTTTCTATGGCCTTTCAAATGGTGTAAAGATATATTTAAAAAAAAACAAGGTAAAGCTCATATCTCCGAAATTCGACTTGTTTGAATTGTTTTGCTGAAACGATGTTTGGAAAATACATGTGATATCCCATAACTTTTATTTTTGAACTTATTTACGTAACTCCCAAAATAAAGAAGTTAAATGAGGTTCTAACGTTTGCACAACCACCCTGTACTGTTAACTATAATAAGGAACTTTAGTCTAGTTAATATAAAAAACACGTTCTCAAATAAATTAAATATGTTCTGATAGAACATATTAATAATAATAATTTTTTGTTTTTGTCTTTGGTGTTTTACAAAAAAATTGCCGCCTTTGAATTTTGCCGCTAGAGCCCCTATATGCCCCCCCCCCCCCCCCTAAATACGCCACTGACTGCGCTCCGTCAGAAACCCTAAAATACCTATATGCATGTTTGGAGCATATTTAATGTCCGATATATCAAAAAATATTACAGCTAGATCTATCAATCCTTATATGTTTGAAATCAGGCATAAAGGATCTAAAAGAATATGTAAAAATATACAGGGTTTTCATTTAAAAAGCAACCCTCATTGTTATATCACGTGACATATGCAAGCAATTGTTTTTTAATTGCATTTAAAAAAATATGCATACAACCCTACAACTCTTATACGAAACTTTTTTTATCTCCAATAATAACATAAATAAAGGGGGGTCAAAATATAGTTATAATTCGTCCGCTGTCCTGGATTCCTAAATTTTTAAAAAAATTCGTAACCCGCATCCCCGAAAATCTCCAGATATCGATTTTCATTCGAATACGACCAGAGATAACGAAATTCATCCGCCATCTTGGATTCCTAAATTTTGACCAAAAATTCGTAACCCGCATCCCCCAAAACCCCCAGATATCGATTTTCAGTCGAATAGGACCATAGATGACGAAATTCGTCCACCATCTTGGATTCCCAAATTTTGACCAAAAATTCGTAACCCGCATCCCCGAAAACCCCCAGATATCGATTTTCAGTCGAATAGGACCATAGATGACGAAATTCGTCCGCCATCTTGGAGTCCTAAATTTTGATCAAAAATTCATAACCCGCATCCCCGAAAACTCCCAGACATCGATTTTCAGTCGAATAGGTCCATAGATGACGAAATTCGTCCGCCATCTTGGATTCCTAAATATCTTAGCAGTATGAGATTCCTCGGAAAACCTACGTCAGACTGGATTTTGAACCATAAACTTATCTCAGAAACTACCGAGAAAACCGAGCATAGCGCGTTGACTGGGACACCCTGTACATTTGGCTTGGTAATAATTTCGAATAAATTGATTTCTGACCTAACTAAAAACCGCATTCAAATTTTCATAATAAAATTTGTAGGAGTGTTTATACAAAACGGTCCTCTCTATTTGGCACCTTTTATTTATGTATTAACATTTTCAAGAATTTCATCTATTAAGTCATTCCAATAAGATAAAATAATTTATAAATAAATTTAAGATTACAATTACCAGAACTCCTAAATGCTTCCCTGGCAAGCATTCATTCGCGTCTGGTCTCCATGACAACAAGTTCCTCCCTAAAGTCTGAGAGCGTGTAAAGCTATGCGAATGCCGAGGCGAGTGCCATCTATTGACGGCAAAATTGGAAACTATTTATTGAATCTATGTTTGAAAATTAAGAGGTTATATTTTATCCACGTAATTAATTAAGGACTATCTAGGTCGTCACGATTTCGTTTTTTGTAAATTCCAATTTTTCGACGTCAATTTTTTCGTTGATCACGTGTTTTTGATTAAAACAAAAAATTAAAAACGTGACGAACTAGAATATATATTTTAATACATACGTACAAAATTTGAAGTTTCTATCTTCAAAAATAAGCCGAATAATTCGTTTCTTCATTTCACTGATCGCAGATTATACTCATAACAAGATTTCCAAACCCGCAACTGAATCTAGACATCTGTGGCATCGCAATAGAGAAAATTAAGAAATTTAATGTTCTGACAGCTGCATCACGTCAAACGTAGACCCCGACATCGTAGTAAGATCACGTATACAACAAGTCAGAGCCACATTTATGAAGATAAACCTATTGTGTGACCCAACCTTGAACCTAACATTAAGATACCGTTTTGTAAAGACATACGTACACTCAGTTTTACTGCATGGAGCGGAAACATGGACATTAAAAGTAGACACCATGAACAGAAATGTGGATTCTCCCCAGATTATTATAAATATCATGAACTCAATATGTATTTCGAAATTGTCGCCAAACTTCGTTGAATGAAGATGGCACTTGAAGAAATGCGACAAATCCTTAACGCATACTAACAGCGTGTGAACAGTAAATTTTCACACGCTCCTTATATGCTAGTATCATAAGAGTGCATTGAAAACAGTTGAAGTCGTTTTGCGATCTCCGGATATACAGGGTGTTATTAAAAAGTATGTCAATCACTTAACCACGGAATTAGTGCGTCAAAAAAAGTCGATTCAACTTAATTTACCTGTATCCAAAATCGTCTGTTGGCAAATATAGCCCTGGTTTTCATTTGCACATCTCTTGATGGCGTATACTTCAGCTTGGAAGATGAGGACGTATTTTCCAAGGCTTTTTTAACTTAAGCTATTTTAACCTTTGGTGCCATTTCGTATACTTCCACGCCTACTACACTATAGTTTTGGGCTCGTAAATATACCAGGTTCCTTGAAACAGGCATTGGAATTTGCCCATGTACTTTCAGAGCTATCCACTTTGGAGGACTTTGGAAGTCGTATATCGTAAGCATACTCTATCCTTTTATAGATTCCTATCTGTATTTAGTTTAGCATTTAGTATTTTCAGCCAAAGTAGTCCCGTGCATTTTTGCCTACGCCTTCTATGGAGATAAGGGGCGGAAGATTCAGAATTATTTCAAGAGCTGTGGTGTTGATCTCATAGCGTCAGTGGCGTTAATGCCTACTGATTTTTTAAATTTGGGTAATTTGCTCATTGATGCATATATTTTTGTGCGTTTTTGGACCACCACGGCGATGCTGCATAAGTGACTATGGACCACTATGGCGAGTTTTTTGTGTCATACTTCATATACCACCTTAAAATCTGAGACAGACCCATAAGGCATGAGTAGTCTTCTGCGTGATTCTGCCTTCTCTAACTAGCTTTGAGACGTGTTAAAATGTAAAACTCACAGGTTAAATTATTACTACGAAATCGTGATAGCAGAAAGAGTAAATACTCCCAGTATGAATACCAGCTTGGATCTTGTTTGCACATGACCTCACTTGTGAGTCATTATCGAATCGAATCCGCAGCTGCCACTTGTATGGACACTTTCTGATTTACCTCCAATACTTAATGAAAGAAAAAAAAATGATACTTTCCAGGTTTGCTAAAATTGAGCCTTGATGTGTTTACCTGCAATTGGTAAATACACAGTTGAGTGACAAATTGTACCCTTTCGTTCCACGGTAAATATGTAATCATATATAAAAAAAAGTTGCCATCAAAACGAGTTAAATACCTATACAGTGTCGGAAGATTTTGGATTTGGGTGGCAGGCATAGTTTCAACGGCTTGACAGACCGCCTACAATAAAGGCGTGTACCAGTGCTCTAATAGAGGGAACAAATAATGACGCGCTATCAAGAAAACACGTACATCATTGCTATTAAAAATTTCAGTATCATTTATTCTAAGGAAGGATGTAGTTGGCTCTGTCCAGCAGAGGTAATATTATTACGTGCTTTAATAACTGAAATTATTGAACCCTTTTTACTTTCAAAACGAGTCAAATAATTCTTTACATTTCCCGCAGACAGAGCTGCCCACGCACATGTGGTGGGGAAATCAGGTGGCACGAGTAGGATGTGTTATACGATAAAAAGAATAGTCTAGTTGCTTCGCTCTCGCTTGCTTTCATTGCCGACCCAAATGAAACATTTTCTGACACTGTATACGAGTTAACTTTCAATGTCTACATCGTTCTTTGCGTCGTTTTGTACGCGAAATAGCCCACAGAAATTAGTCAAAAACGAGGAAACCTAGACAAAATTTATAAAAACCTGAATTTTTGATCAGACGTTCTTTAAGGTGTCCCAAACTCAAATCCAGAAAAATCACAACATGGTCAAAGGTCAAAGTCTTTTGCAAATATCTCTCGTCCTATGCATCGGATGCCCATAAGGTCAATGTGAAAGTTGTAGAGACAACTTGTAGATAATTTAATTCTCTACAACTTTCACATTGTCCTCATGAGCATCCGATGCATAGGGCGCGAGATATTTGCAAAAAACTTTGACCTTCAATATCTTGGGTAGCCATGTTGGGATTTTTGTGATTTTGGGTTTGGGACACCTCAAAAAACGTCTGTGCAAAAATTCAGATTTTTACTAATTTTGTCTAGGTGAAATGCTAATTTCTGTGGGCTAAAAGTGTTGCGAGTTTTCAACTGCGATATTCTCGAACATTACTACTCTTAGAAAAACTTTATAATGAAAAAGTTACCTCCATCTTTATTTCCTCTCATTATAAGTACTTGGTATCTATTTTGAAAGACAAAAAAGATTCCCATTTGCTATACTTACTCCTGAATTCTCACATTTTCTTGATATAGCCTTAGAGAAAACTCATATTTTCTACAAATATTAAAATTTGACCTTCGTAATACATTTTGTTGACACAGTAAAAATTTGAAATAAATCCATTATCCCATTTTTAGTAGAGAGGAGAGAATCGCCCATTTTCTCGCCCTAGAATTTTGTTTCAAACTAAGTGCTAAATTATTGTTAATGATGAGAACATCCTGAACATATATTTGGTTTTTGAGAAATGAGGGATTAAAGTTGTAATAAGCGTGTTGTAATATAGGAGCATATCAAAAAACACAAAGCCATACAAAAAGTGAATATTTATCAGTTATGGCATAGCAGTCAAGATATTTTTAGTATTTTTCGACGCAGAATTCATATCTAATATCGGCGATTCCGTATATGGGGGTACGAGGGGGTGAATATCAGAGACATCGCAATCGCTGTATCACATTAGCGAAAATCCTGTAGCAATTCAAGAGTGCTTTTTAGGAATGTCATGGCCTCGTGATTCATTCTCATCGCTCTAGAGAAATTCACAGGGGTTAGAGGGTGGAAATCTGAGCAATTTTACAATCATTATATTGTATCGAAAAAAATTCTGACATAAAGATAGGTATCCCTTTCCCGAACGCCATGGTCCGTTTTCCTCAAGTGGATTTTATGAGGGGGTAAGGGTGCGAAGGGATGAATATCGGAGCAATCTCGTAATCGCTGCATTACATAAAAAAATACTGATGTAGCCAAGAGCGCTTTTCTCTATGTCAGGGCCTCTTGATTCCTTTTTATCCCCCAAATGATCCCGACGGGGGTCATGGGGTGAAAACCCACCAATAAGTTCTCATCCCGTTCTCTTACCTCATCGTAGGTGTGTCATAAAATAGTTACAAAAATTCTAGTTATCTTCCCACATTCATACCTACTGCAATCAAAATGCGATATCTGGTACATTCACCATTTTTTCCCTGACTCAAGTTCATAATTCAAGATGAGGGGTAGTTTTTTACCCTGTAATGTATTGTTTTCGTGTACTAGGTCGTAACAGATTTATAGTTCATTCCTATTAATCAAGGGTTAGTAAAACTTCAAGCCTTTTCACCAGTTATTGGTGCTTTTGTGCAGTTTGATATTGTATTGGGGTAGTTTTCACCCCCTTAAGGGCGTCTCTCGATTTTTTTGTGTGAGCCCTAGTCAATAACCTTCGTTCATGTATTCAGCCAATAGACTTATATTTCTGTTCATGGAAGCTCTATAACTCAACATAGAATCATTTTTTCCTATTTCCATCCTTATATAGGGGATGTTTTTGGCTCTTCTGAATTAATCAATGGTTATACGGATTTTGAGTTCTAAGTTCTAAGAATATCTTGATTGGTCTGCCATAGCTGATGAGTGTTCATTTTTTTGTGAGGCTGTGTATTTTTATGATATGCTCCTATATTGTGCATCACTCATACCACAAAAACCAAACATGCTCATCTTGAAATTTCGTATTCAGAATATTCTCATTATTAACAATAATTTAGCACTTAGTTTAAAACAAAATTTGAGGGCGAGAAAATGGGCGATTTTTGGCCTATTTTTGGGGTCACTCTTTCAATTATTTTGCAATTTTTTCATATTTTTGCTTCTTTCTTTTGTCCCAACCAAAATTATTTTTTACTCGATCGAGGAATAAGCGCCTAAACACTTCGGCTAAGATGGCATTACCTAATACCTCAAGAAATTTTAATGCACCCGAACCGTTCCATTAGTTGCAAGTGACGTCATGTCGGGGATTGTGGTAAGGGGATGATGTCAAAAATTTCCTTTCCATTCCACTCTTCTGAAGTTACATGAATATAGTAATTTGTGATGATATATTTTTCTGATTTTTTTAGTGAAGGAAGGAAGAAATCTAATACCAATGGATCCAAATGGTTTAAGCGATCCATATGTAAAACTTAAACTTATCCCAGACTCAGATAATGTTAAGAAGAAAACAAAAACTGTAAAAGCATGTCTGAATCCTGTTTGGAATGAAACACTTATATTGTAAGTTGTAATTGTAATATGTTTTTATGTACATTAACATTAATGTCTCTTTGCTAACTCCATTATTGCATTTGTATGTCACATTTATTTTTAATTTTAACTCGCTCGAATTGAATTGGTTTAAATGGTACTTATGTTATTCTTTATGCTTAACTTGCGTTGCTCTGCTCAATATCACTTGAAAATTAACCACAGATACGCGTAATTTCACATAATACTTTATTTTATATCAGTAAACGTCACATTCAAAAGCAACTAAACACTAGAAATAATTACAACGCGATATTTTTAGTAATCCATACATTTTAACTACCACTAACCCATATATTTTATTTAAGTTGTAGGTTGGTAGATTCCGGTTTTCTAACTTTTAAACTAAGTTTAAGAGCGCTAGTTTGTCTATACTCAGAGCAAGCAAAAGAAATTACACCCACACACATTTCAGTGCATGGTCCTTCGAGCCGGATAGATAATTAATCAGAAAAAATTAATTACAGAATAATTATTAATTACAGTCCCCATACAATTCAATACATTTTATTTTAGTTTTGTTATTTATCAATAGAGCTTACACCCCCGGCAACAGCGCCCGCTTGCAGTACACACTGCGCGGACGTGAGTAATAAAAAGCATCTATTCTTATTTCCGTCATTGGTCCTAAACAATACACACTATTTCAGCGAATTGAAGCCGGAAGATAAGGATCGTCGACTCTTAATCGAAATATGGGATTGGGATAGAACTTCTCGTAATGATTTTATGGGCTCGTTATCATTTGGAATTTCGGAAATATTAAAAGCTCCAGCTGATGGCTGGTTTAAGTTGCTCACTCAAGAAGAAGGTGAATTTTATAATGTACCTGTTCCAGAGGAAGGGGTCGATATGGCTACAATCAAAAATCAGCAAAGGGTTAGTGTTAGTATTGTTCAATAGCATTATGTAAAACATTTTCAGGAATTTGCCTTATTATTTTAGAAAGCCTCCATTACTAAAAAACCGTCGTTATTAGTGGATAAAGATGTCCCACATAATATGGGCAAAAAAGACATTATAAGGGCTAGTGATTTTAATTTCCTTATGGTTTTAGGAAAAGGTTCGTTTGGCAAAGTAAGTAAACATAACAAACGGGAAGAAATTTAAAACTTATCGAGCCCAAATAGTTCGATAAAAATATTAAATATAATGGAAGAAATTAGCGAATCAATGAAACTTTGGATATGTTCTTCTTTACTTATTTAGAGGGGAAATAAGTATTTTGCAAATATCTTTAAAAATTTAATCGTTTTATCAAAAAATGTCTGGAGATCTTTTTCTAAAGTTTATGAAATTTATGTTAATTTGAAAGGACCCCGGAACAAAACCCATGAAAATGTTGATTCGGTGGAATCGGCTGAAATTTTGGTGTTTTGTAGTTCAAGTCATGCTGATCAAAAGTTCTTATCACATCAAGCCAATCCTATGGACAGTTTTTGAGATACAGCTTGTCAAAGTTAGGTAATTTGCGTTATTTTAGACATTCAATAACTTTTTACTCCTAAATTATTAACTTTAGCAAAAAATTGCAAGGGTCGAAATATTTTTGTTCTAGTCCAATAATGCTCAAGAATTTTTTTCAGAATTTTTTTATCAATTTTTAGGTTAGGTGAAATATATATATGACATATTTCGGCATGCTTCGGTGGGATTGGCTGAAATTTTGCTATTTTGTTGTTAAAGTCATGCTGAGCAAAAATTCCTATTGCAGTGAATCTATCCTATGAGTGGTTTTCGCTCCAGGAGTGCCTGAAGGTCTAACAACGAGATAACGGGTAATCTATATGTACGTGTTTATGAATGGCTTCCAGCGGGTTTGTGTACGTGCGTGCATGTGTGATTATTTTTATCAAAGAACCTGCTCTTACCGGCACTATGTTTCTTATGAGAGAGCATTCTCATTGCCAACCAGGGTGATCTCATTTTTTTTGTTTCACTTTCCATCTGTTTATTTTTACTTTTTGTTGTTTTAAAATATTTTCTTTTTAGTTTTTAAATATTGAGAACATCCATAGGATTTTCAGGAACAAGTGCTCCATTTCCAGCATCATGTATCGTTCGAAGAAGAATCATTGATGGATATTTTATGTGATTTTCATGCCGTAATACGCTTGTGTTTTCAGCGGTTCCGCATCAAACTCATTAGAACGATTTTTCTCACACTAGTCCTACGACTGAAATGAAAGAGGACATTTTTTGTGTATTTTTAATTAGTGGATGAAATTCTTGTACCAAAGTGAAAAAAAAAAATAAAAGACAAGAAATTAATGCAAAATATCGACAGCCCCCCTCAATATCACCCACTTACGGTAAAAAATATTTTTAAAAAATACTATAAAAATAAGCTTGTATTATGGTTCAATATGCGTATAATGTCGCGTCCCTGTAAATCAAAAGGTTTCTGAAATATAATAATAATAATAAATATAATAATACATTTTTCGGTGCCATTTTCAAAGGGTCGTAGCTCAAGGTATTTGCGAACATATTTTTGCATGTAGAATCTGCACCAGAAGTTTGTCATCGAAATTTCCGGAGAACTCTGTATACACTGGCACATACATACACACAAACGCATAAGCACAGTGCACAAACACGCTGGAAGCCATTCATAAACACGTACATATAGATTACCCGTTACCTCGTTGTTAAGACCTTCAGGCACTCCTGGAGCGAAAACCACTCATAGGATAGACTCAGTGCAATGGGAATGGGAATTTTTTATCAGAATGACTTTAACTACAAAATAGCAAAGCTTCTGCCAATCCCACCGAAGCATGCCGGAATATGACATATATATATATATTTTACCTAACCTAAAAATTGATTAAAAAATTTTGAAAAAAATGTTTGAGCTCCATTGGAGTTCAATAAAAATATTTAGACCCTTGCTAACTAAAGTTAATAGTTTAAGAGTAAAAAGCTCTTGAATGTATAAAATGACGCAAATTACCTAACTTTGACAAGCTGTATCTCAAGAACTGTCCATAGGATTGGCTTGATGTGATAAGAACTTTTGATCAGCATGACTTGAACTACAAAATATCAAAATTTCAGCCGATTCGACCGAATCAACATTTTCATGGGTTTTGTTCCGGGGTCCTTTGTCACGTCCAGTTTTAAAGTAATGACCTGTTTTGCATAGCTTTAAAAAATGTACATTTTGACGCTCTATTTTCACAGTTTACTCAAAAATAATACGTTTTATGTTATTCGTTAATATTTCAGCTGTACTAGACACGAAACAATTTTTTTCTAACCCATTTATACTCTTGCGTGTTTACTATTGGCCTATTTTTTTCAGTAAGAAGCAAAAAGTGTTTACTTTATTGCAAAAACCTTGTAAAAGACTAATTTTAGAGAAAAATGTCAAGAAACATAAATTGAAGGTGATAACATGATTGTTAATTTTGTTTTTGTCATGGACATTAGAGACGTTTTTCTATTAATTGGACTCCGCACTGTTTCTTTGTAAAATAAGTCCCAACCGATTTTCTTGAAATTTCGTATTCAGTAAGTTTATTTATTATCTTCGAGTAAAGAAATTACAGAAGAAATTTTTGAAAAAAGTTTACTTTTTCAAGTTGAAAGTTCCATAAATTTTCTGGTAATATAGAGAAATATCTAGACGACAACTTCAGCGTGACGCTAAACATAATTCTTGTCAACTGGCAGTTTTTGGTACATTACTTTCGGACTAAAATAACCAACCGCTCTCTTTACATTGCAGTTATGAAGTTATAACTCTGAGCATTAGCTTAACGATCCCGTTCTAAAATTTTTCGATCGACGCTCGATAGGATTCAAATCTGGAACATTAACCGTATCAAAACTGCAAGAATTCAACTTAATGAATAAGAGTTTTTGTGATCCATGCATTATTTTTCCTTCACTATATGGCACGTCTGACAGCATTACGCCATCTGTCGCGGTTGTCTGATAGGCGTTCGGCCTCACCAAATCTATTTTCTATCAGCTCCTTGGTTACACGTTTTGGAGAGCGTCCTCCTCGCCTCTTGCCAGTTGGTTTTCCCTGAATTATCAACTGTTCTATATTGTTTTCTCCTATTGATATGGCTAAAATCTGAGAGGATTCGAGAGAATACGATACTGGAGAATACAGTGCAAGCTCTTTCTCTGTATCATCATTAGATTTATCGACTGACTGATCGAAAAAATACCAATTTTTTCAAAAATCTCTTCAGTGGTTTATTTACTTAAAGATGTTTCTTATTGTATATGAAATTTGAAAAAAAAAACGGACGGAACCTATTTTACATATAAAAACTTTAAAAACTTGTAATCGCTAAGAACATTGATTTATTTATAGCAAATGAGAGTAAAACGAACTATACCATCTTAAAGCTGACAAATTTTGCTACGAAAAACTACCTTTTACATGTTCTCATCGAATTTTCGACCATTTTGGCTCGATCCGGGTATAGCTATTTGTGGAACAAGTTAGGAAAAGTGGGGATTTTTTTTCGTATTAGGCGTAGGCCTTTTGATCTAGGCGATAGCCGAGATCAAAAAGCGTTCATTCTCACGTATAATACACGTGTAAATAGAATTGTTGGAAGATTATCAACGTTTACAGAACGTTAAATTACTTTCATAGAGCTAACGTGTTTCCTCAACGTCGAAACAAGGTTGTATATAAAAGTTCGTTAAATTTAACGTTAGAAAACGTCTAAAGAATGTGGTTGAATATTCAACCAATTATTGCACGGGTAAAAATCAACCTATTAACGTTTATTTAACCAAATTACATTAGATACACGTAAAATACACGTGTGTGTGTGTGTGCGTACGTGCGTGCGTGCTTACTGGGTATATATATATATATATATATATATATATATATATATATATATATATATATATATATATATATATATATATATATATAAATGTATGTATGTATAAGTACTAATAAATTGTTATTTTGTTCTAAGAACAATGATTTTCAACTTTTTTAGTGCGGAAATACCTTTTTCGCTCTAGTTAGGAAAAGTTCAATTTTTCGTAATTCGAATTAGTACTGAAATATAGAAAATTTCCAAACGTTAGTAGAAAAATATATTTCATGGGCAAAGTTTCATTGGTTCACTAACTGTTCCTTTATATTTCTGATTGAGACTATTTTTACCGCACTAAAACATAAAGTGTACGTATTTTATATTTTCAAATATATTTAAGGTGATGCTGGCAGAAAGGAAAGGTACTGATGAGTTGTATGCCATTAAAATTCTAAAGAAAGATATTATTATTCAAGATGATGATGTCGAATGTACAATGGTGGAAAAACGAGTGTTAGCTCTTTCTAATAAACCTCCATTCTTAGTTCAGTTACATTCCTGTTTTCAAACCATGGTAAGAAAAGTGAATGTCGATTTTAAATTATTCAAATATGTAAGTTATTTTTATCATAGGATCGTTTATATTTTGTCATGGAGTATGTAAATGGAGGCGATTTGATGTTTCAAATACAACAGTGTGGCAAATTTAAGGAACCAGTAGCAGTGTAAGTTAGTTGAATACAATATTTAAATATATTTTATTAATTGCATTGTTTATAGGTTTTATTCAGCGGAAATAGCGATTGGTTTATTTTACTTACATTCTAGAGGAATTGTGTATCGAGATTTAAAATTAGATAATGTTTTATTGGATCAGGATGGCCACATTAAAATCGCCGATTTCGGCATGTGTAAGGAAGGAATTACTGGTGATAAAACTACAAAAACGTTTTGTGGAACACCTGATTACATTGCTCCTGAGGTAAACTATAAATTTTAACTTTTTTATTACTTAAATTGTAGTGACATATTTTTATTTATGTTAACCATTCATATAGTTGTTACTAGAGACGGCCGTGGGTTAGTGAATTTAAGTTATGATGACAGAATGATGCCTTGCAGAATATTTAAATTTTTAGCAAAAAGGGTTTGGTACAGTGGCGTAACTAAACGTCATGGGGCCCCAGGGCAAAAAATTGTTGCCCCCCCTCCCCCCCTGGGGGCTGGAAAGAAGAGTGCGATTATATTTTCTTAATACCTAATCCCAATACCCGGCCTCACCCAGGCGCCGCGCGCCGGCTGGGGCACTTGGTCTCCCGGGCCACTGCCCCGGTTTGCCCTGTCATAGTTACGCCTCTGGCTTGGTGTACTCACAAATGATATCTATTGCGGGTGAAAAGAAGAAGAGTAACTTCAATTTCTTGATATGAGACAGACAATTAGTACAGTAACCAGAATAATGTCATACGAATTAGATTTCGTTCATTTTTGACAACTTAATAGTAAATGCATCAAAGAAAAGTTTCTGTAGGTATTATTCGAGATCTTGCTAATTTATAGGGGGTGGTAACTAAAAGAAAAAAAAACCGTTGGATAGAATCAAATTTTGAGAAGAAAAGGTTCTATGCAACATTTCATATAAGATTATAGTCTTTAAGTTATAACGACTAGTATATTGGGATTTTAGCTTGAAAAACGGGTATTTCAAAAAGGTTTTCGTCAAATAACGAAAACATGCTAGAGACAAATAGGAATGCTACTAAATTGAGGATGAATTTCGTTTTTTTTTTTCTAATTTCTGTAGAGTTAATGGTTTCGGAGATCTTGAACAATAAAGGTGGCGTTCGAACGTCTATAAAACGAAGTATTCAGTTTAAATGTTAAATATCTTAGAAACTATGGGACTTATGTTAAATAATAAACTAAAGTCCATTAATTAGACTTTCAAATGACTTCTTGGTTGTTTCTATAGCATAAGAAACAAAAAAGTTACGGTAGAAACAATCTACTTCACATTTTTTGAATAAACACGTCGCCATTTTGTTAATGTAAGTAGTCAGTAATTAAAAAAAATATATTCCCATTAGGGATTGCAATTTACCGGAAGTTTCAATAACCGGTAAATCGGTAAATAAAAATGTAAATAACCGGTTAATCGGTATTTACCGGTAATTTTTAGAATGAATGATTAGGGTAGCGAAAACGGCAATTGTCTTTTTCCATGTCTATGTCTAACAAAAAAAATTTTTATATACGTATAATTAATATAATGAGCAAACAAATGTTTTTTTGAAAAAATATAAATGAAATAAATTTAAATAAATAATTATTCTTTAAATAACAAAAATATCAACTTAAATAACAAAAATTACAAACATAAACTCAAATAGGGCATTTACTGAATACCTAATCTAAAGATACAATATTTTTTAAAAATAGCCAGTTAAAAGGGTTAGTTTTTCAAAGCTGTATCTTTTCAGAGCTGAAGATGCCCTTCCTCAATCGATACTCTGGTTGGTCGATAAGTTAATATGAATTGGTATAACATACTTCTAAATGCTTTCCACGGATATTTGCAGCAGTGAAATATTTCCTGTCGCAAGATACTGTCAATGTCTCTCTTACTTGTATTTCTTAGAGCTTGGTGTTTTGGTTTTACTTTTTATAATATTATTTATTTATTGTTAAAAGTGCTCAGTTTTGGGACAGTCACTCTGTATCAGTGAAAACTAGTCACTGACATAACGTTGAATACGTGACATATCGTAAGTTCAGAATTTACCGAAATAACCGGTAAAAAATTAAAATAACCGGTAATTATCGTTATGTGTTTTTTGTCCTGTTAACCGGTTAACCGGCTAACCGGTATTGCTACCTAATTCCCATGATGTTTTTCGTTAATATATAGTATGACCTAGATGCTCAAATTTTTTCGTCCGCTTAGAAAAAAAAATTGCGCTTTAAACTGTAAAGGGATTTTAGAAAAAACGCAACATTCTTGTTTCTTTGCAGATATCTCAATTAATATTAAATTTAGCGAAAAATTGTGGAAAATGGTGGAAATGGTGGACATCAAAAATGAAGCCTATAAACTGAAAATTAATTTGTTTTTTTTTATATACATGTATTTGTGTAGGATTGATAGTTTCGGAGATATTTAATTTTATAGATACCATCCGACCGTTTTTAGGATGAAGTATTTACTTAGTTTAAATGTTGAATATCTTAAGAAAATGTAACTTCCATAAAAAATCCTAAGGAACAAAATTAAAGATACTTAATTAATTAATATTTAAAATGCTTATTTGTTTGTTTCTACATCACAAAAATAAAGAAATTATGGCCAATACAATGTGCGTTTTCACATTTTTTTTTAAATGTCGCCATTTTGTTATTGTAATTGTTCAATAT
Source organism: Rutpela maculata (assembly GCA_936432065.2). Lineage (NCBI taxonomy): Eukaryota > Metazoa > Arthropoda > Insecta > Coleoptera > Cerambycidae > Rutpela > Rutpela maculata. The sequence continues at coordinate 50,189,585 of OW386285.2, forward strand.
ATTTTTTTTTCCAAATATGCTGTTTTTCGTTGATATATAGCGTCACCTAGATGCTCATTTTTTTGTCCCATTAAAACACTTGTTTTAGAAAAAAAATTCTATCCGCCATATGAGAGCAGCCATTTTGAATTTTTTAATTTTGACTTCAGATTCGTGATCAGCGATCCCAAAAACATAACATACGTTTCAAAAATAAATCAGTAACACTTTTTTAAATATTAAATATTTAAATTTTTTCACCCCTTTAGGGTAAGAGCATATTGAAACTGAAGACGATACCTTTTACCACAATAAAGAAAAATGTATTCATTCATTACAGAGCTAAAACTTTCTATAGAAATATTTGAGACGACTGAGAATTGAATACGCTCTCCAATTTGCCGATAAAAAATTGCCTAAATAGTCGATCCCGAAATTTCGACCCATTTAGGGGATCTTATTAGTAAGCCTTGAAAATATGAAAATTACACATTTTTCAAAATAGAACTCGAGTACTGTGTCAAAAAAAAAATTTTTAATCGAAATAACGCGTTTCGAAATAACAGGGTGTTGCGGTAGTAAATACTGTGTATATATTTTGTTAATAAATTTTTGTGCCATTTGTATTGTCAAATTTAATGATATCGTGATACTATATAGTCGGAGAGCAGCCAATCTGTAGGAAGCATTTTAAAAGTAGTCTATACAACTCGCGAACACCCACCTAAAAAACAGATGATATTATGTAAAATGACCTTCTGGATTTGATTTTTGAGTTCGCCCATTAATTTGAGATTGCCAAATCGGTCAATTCGCAAATTTTTTGAAAAATTTTAAAATTATGTGTTAATTTTTGTTTTGCACATAACACATCATATCTTTTTTATTTTAATTCAGATTTTGACCAATATTTTACACATTATCCCTCCAATATTCTTGGACAGGCTGACGGCAAAGAATATAGTGTAACTAATAATATAGTGCCTAAAAAAAATATAATTACCCTCTATTGTCGCGGTTTTTTAAAATTTGCGTTGAAAAATACCCGATCGAGGGAACTTTTTTATTTTTAAAGAGAGAGTTATAGTATAAACGAGAAAAATATTCCATATACTTTAAACAAACTTTTTTATAAAGATATTTTTTGGAAATTCGGCTCATGTAACGAGATGACGCTGTTGGAAGCGGCCGCGCAACTCGTCCGCATTAATTTAAAGCATAACTTCTGTTAACGTCGCCCATCTGTGGTGTCGTTTAAGCGATCAAGTGAGTCTACGGATTATTTAGTTTCTATTTACAATTAAATGTTATAAAATTATGTAGATAATCTCGGAACATACACATTAAAAAATATATTTTCATTAATTATAACAGCAAGTGGGTACTAAAGATTACATTTTCCTTCGCATAAACAACTTATGTTACATTGCGCGTTTGCTTTGCTACACTTGCAGCTTGTAGTACAGTTATATAATTTACATTTACAAAATGGAGTTAACTCAATAAAATTGGGTTTTGGGCTTTTTGAAATCATCTCTGGAAATAAGATTTCCTCCTTTAGGTACCATTCAAAATCTAAAACATTTGGAATTCTGGGCTTAATTTGGTAGGCTGTCTTGTAAATAGCACATTGCAGAAATGCCCTTTTTACTTGTATTCTCTGTACTAGGATTTACAATTTCTGATTTTCTTTTATAAGCAGTTCGGGTATATGATCTTCTACATTGTGCATGGTAAACTGGATTTAGTGATAAAAATAAATTTTTCTGTTCTAAATATTGTTTTAGAGCCACAGAAATGTCATCGGATTTTGCATTTGATCGGTACATTTCTAAAGCCGTAAATATCGCTCGCAGACAAAAAATTTTCATACCATTGTGTTAGTGAATGAATTCTGAACAACTTTCAAAATGTCCGTCTGTCTGTCCGTCCGTCACGTTTCTTGTAAGCACGATAACTGAAGAAAGAAAATTCCGATTGTACTGAAATGTGGACAGTAAATTAGTGTTAGCTAGAAGAAGAACCCTATTTGAACAAAATCGATCGATAAATAAAAATGTTATTACTTAATGATTTAAATTTGATAAATTAACTCCTATATAAAAAAGTCAATTTGACAGTCATATTTTGTCACTTTGACAGCGATAAAAAAGGTGCATCGTTTTTTTATCACGATAAAAATGCCTGTTCCTCAAAAGCAGAGTATATCTAGTAGTCGCACGTCATTTTAAAATCTGTACTGTCGGCTATAATTTTTAAGTCTTGTGGAAACTAAACTGTACGATATGAGTCGTTTTGAGAAAATTATAATTATTTTTAATTGTTGTTCGTTCACATATTCTGTCGTTAATTTATCTTGCCAAAAATCACTCGAGCTTTTCTTTTATGGATAAATTTCTTTTTAACTCAAATTTTGCCAATCAGTAATTTTGCTCGAAAAACTGACATTTGACAAAATCGCTCGACCTCCGGTCTCGCGATTTTTTCATGTCAGTTTTTCTCATAAAATCACTGATTGGCAAAATTATTTCGTTACAAAGAGAAATTTATCCGATAAAAAAAAAGCTCTTGTGATTTTACTGTTGATAAAAATACCTGTTCCTCAAAAGCAGAGTATATCTAGTAGTCGCACGTCATTTTAAAATCTGTACTGTCGGCTATAACTTTTAAGTCTTGTGGAAATTATACTGTAGGTACGATATGAGTCGTTTTGAGAAAATTATAATTATTTTTAATTGTTGTTCGTTCACATATTCTGTCGTTAATTTATCTTGCCAAAAATCACTCGAGCTTTTCTTTTATGGATAAATTTCTTTTTAACTCAATATTTTGTCAATCAGTAATTTTGCTCGAAAAACTGACATTTGACAAAATCGCTCGATCTCCGGTCTCGCGATTTTTTCATGTCAGTTTTTCTCATAAAAGCACTGATTGGCAAAATTATTTCGTTACAAAGAGAAATTTATCCGATAAAAAAAAGCTCTTGTGATTTTACTGTTGAAAAAAATTTTTTTTTAATTTTTATGTTTTCGTAATTGAATAGAAATCTGGTGAAATATTTCATTTTAATATTTCTAATTATTTATATATTTTACAAATATGCATTTCATAATGTAATATACAACCGTGAAAATATGATTTTATAGCTCGTGTCTTATAATGTAAAAATTTACATTCTTCTACGTGTAAGGTGGTGGTGTAGTTCTTTTGACTCGGAATCGAAACCCAAATGGGGTTTGGTATAGTTTTTTTACCAAGTCTTTTACCAACTAAGATCGTACTATAAAATTAGAAATGTCTAAAAGTAACATTATTTACAAAAAACTGCGAAAAGTATCCTATTGAATGTTATAACAATTATATAAAAATCCAGTTAACAGGCGAAGAGTACGTTTTTAGCTTGTTTCCTTTGATTTCCTATCCGAGTAATTATAATTTATTATGCCAAACTATGTGTTTATAACGCACTAAATATAAGGACTGAGACAAAAAGCACTTTCAACGGATACTGGAAAATAATAATCACCCGGCACGTGTCTGCGTTTAGCTCTAGATGCGATTGCAGCCGATTCATAGTAGCGCGCATTCGTTCGGACGCTGAAACAATTAACGAATTTCGATAAGGGAGCAAAATTTCAAAAAAAACTTCTTATAAAAGATTTTATTTAGTTCATTCGGAACATTTTCTTCGATTATAGTAGGCACCTAACTTTAAAAATAAAAAAGATACCTCGATCGGACATTTTACTCTGCAAATTTTAAAGATTTTGCGTCAAAGAAAAGTTGTTATTTTTTTTGGCCAACTAATTATTTTTTAGGTAAAGTTTTTTACTTTCAACATATCAAAGAATAGTTAGAGAATATTATGTAAAAAAATTTAAAAAATCTGAAGTAAAATAAAAAATATATGACGTGTTATATGAAAAACAAAAAATAACACATAATTTTTATTTTTTTTAGAAAATTGCCAATTTGGTCATTTTGGCAATCTCAAATCAATGGGCGAATTCAAAAATCAAGTTTAGCGGGTTATTTTACATCAGATTACCTATTTTTTAGGTGGGTGTTCGCGAGTTGTATAGAGGGTGTCGAATTCAGAGGGTCTGGTCTTCCACTAATAGTGACCAAGGAAGCATAAGTTTTCAAATGATATGTTTGGAATTATGTGAGGAATGGCTATATAGTACAGTAACTAGAGGTTTTAACTTCGGAATAATGTCACATTGAACGGATTTCGCTTATTTTTGGCAGTATGGTAGTAAATGCTTCACAGAAAAGTTTCTATATTGTGCAGGGACTTGCCAATTTATAGGGGGTGGATGCCACCCCCTCTCAGGGGGTGGCACCTAAAAAATATATATATTTATTGGAGCTGAAATAGAATCAAATTTTAAGAAGAAAAGGTTCTATGCAATTTTTTACATAAATTGGTATTTTTTAAGTTCGACTTCAAAATTGCGATTTTAACTTAAAAAAAGTGTTACTTTATCGAAAAAATGTTACAGACCAATTACAGAAAGCACAAACTGAGAATTAATTATATTTTTTGTTTATTGATGTAGGATTAATAATTTCGGAGATATTTAAGTTTATATTTGGTATCCAAGTGTTTCGAAATTACCTTTAAAGTTTAAAATGCATTTTTTCCTAAAGCAAGTGCTTTAAATGAGCAAAAAAATTTGAGCATCTAGGTAATGCTGCATCGTAACGAAAAACCATATTTGAGATATTTTTTTTAAATTACTGGCTAATTAGAGTAACAAAATGGCGACCCTTTTTATATAAAAAAATATAAATACGCATATTTTTCCGTCATAACTTCTTTATTTGTTATGCTACAGGAACGAGTAAAAAATAATTTGAAAGTGCAATTAATTATCTTTCATTTCATTTCTTAGCATGCGTGACGTAGGTGTCACAATTTCTAAGATATTTAACATTTAAACTACATTTTTCGTCTTATAAACATTCGGACGCCATTTGTAAACTTTCATATCTCCGAAACTATTAAATCTATGTAAATAAATAAACAAGCGAAATGCATTATCAGTTTATGAGCTTTATTTTTGGTCTCTACCCATTTTTCAATAAAACCAATATTTATTGAGATATTTGGAAAAGGAAAAAAAAAATACGTTTTATCAAAAATACCTTTATAGTTTAAACTGTATTTTTTTTTAAAGCAAATGCTGTATACAAACCAAAAAATTTGAGCATCTACGTCTTACTATATATTAATGAGAAACAGTGTTTGAAATTCTTTTTTTTTAATTACTGGTTAATTACAGAAACAAAATGGCGACGTTGTTATTAAAAAAATGTGTAGACGCACATTGCTTCGGTCATAACTTCTTTGTTTTTTATGCTACAGAAACAAATAAAAAGACAGTTGAAAGCTTAACTAATAACCTGTTGGTCTACCGACGTATTTGTCACAGTTTCTGAGATATTTAACTCTCACTCTAAATAATTATCTTATGAACACTTAGATGCCAAATGTAAACTTAAATATCTCCGAAATTATTAATCCTACATCGATAAACCAAAAATATAATTAATTCCCAGTTTGTGCTTTCTGTAATTGGTCTGTAACTTTTTTTCAATAAAGTAATACTTTTCGAGATGCTTGACGAAAGCCGTTTGAAATACCTTTTTTTTAAGCTAAAATCGCAATTTTGAAGTCGTTATAACTTAAAAACTATCAATTTATGTGAAAAATTGCATAGAACCTTTTCTTCTTAAAATTCGATTCTACTTCAGCTCCAATAAACATATACATTTTTTAAGTGCCACCCCCTGAGAGGGGGTGTGGCATCCACCCCCTATAAATTAGCAATAAGTCCCCGCACAATATAGAAACTTTTCTGTGAAGCATTTACTATTATACTGCCAAAAATGAACGAGATCTGTCCAATATGACATTATTCCGAAGTTTTGCATATTTTTTACCTCTAGATACTGTACTAATAGTTAATTTGCTGGCATTGTTTTCATATATATTTGCATCAGAGGCCGCAGAGAGACTATCTGACGTCGGGAAATCGGAAAAAATGGAATGTTAATTTTTCTTATACTGTAGTAAGTAAATAAAAATATTGGCATACTTACTGATAAATTGAAGTGGTCTCCACTAAACCGTCAGTATCAATCATCACCAGAGGATGCAAACTTTAATATCCAAGACACTTTTGTCGAGTAGAGTATTGTGTTGTATTATGTATTGTGTCTGATATTATGCTTCTGAGCTAGAAGTAATAATGTAAACAAAAAATGTTTCCCATAAATTCTGTTCAAAATTGAAGTTGCAATCTTTTACAGATAATTTTGTACCAACCTTACGGAAAATCAGTGGATTGGTGGGCCTATGGAGTGTTGTTGTATGAAATGCTTGTTGGTCAGCCTCCTTTTGATGGAGAAGACGAAGAAGAACTATTTGCTGCCATCACTGATCATAACGTTAGCTATCCAAAGGCGTTATCAAAAGAAGCAAAAGATGTGTGTAAAGGGGTAATCTATTTCATTAGTTGTTGTATGATTCATTACTTAACATATATATATATTTTCCTTACAGTTACTAACAAAAAATCCCAATAAACGATTAGGCTGTGGAGCTAGAGGTGAAGAAGACGTAAGGGGACATGCATTCTTCAGACGTATTGATTGGGACAAAATAGAAAATAGGGAGGTGCAGCCACCTTTTAAACCAAAAATCGTAAGTACAGATGGTTAAATAGGATGCAAGTAACTCGTTATGGTAAATTTTTGCCCTTATAGGCGCCTGGAGGCAGATTCAAGAGAGGGAATTTGTCCTTCTGAAATTTCTCGAAATAGCTTTTTACTAATGATTTATATCATCATTTGTAAAAAGTTATTGAGAAAAACGTGGGAGAAAATCTTTATTAGAAAGTTTCAGGCAAGGTTATCCTTGAAATATGAATGTCATAACTGGAAAAAAAATTAACGGGGTGTTTGTTGAGTACATTGACTTTCAGGAAGTAAAGGTATAGTAAGCACATTTCATAATGAAAATGGCTTTCTGTCAAATTGTCTGAAACTTTGCAATTTGCTACTTCATGTCATGCTGATTAAGAGTTATGATGGACACAACCTGATTCTACGTACTGCTTTTGCTGTAGAAGGCTTTACAAATCGATTCTTGATCTTAATTATAAGTTAAATTACTACATATTATTATACCACATACACATATAATATATTATTAATGCCCCTTTCCATATCTCAGTTATTAGTCATTCGATTTCAGCCAAATTTCGATTATTATGAAAGGCCTTTTTATGTCCTTTTTGAGTAAAACAAAACCTATTTTAATCACTGGACTGCATTTTTTATGAGAAATAAGGTCGATTTTTCGATAAGTAATATTAGGCATTTTTTTACTAAAAAATGAATGCAATATTATTGATCAGCATGCCCTAGAGCCAAAGTTTAACAACATTTTGATTTATGGTTTTCGAATTACGACCCCTTTAAATTACATCTTTCACATATTAAGTAGTTAATATCTTGGTGGTAGCGAATTGTATTTTGAAAAAAGTTATTCTTCATTTTGTATTTAAATTGTCTTTTTCTACCACCCAGTGTCATCAATATCTTCAAATTTCATAGAACAAAAATTTTCAGTGAAAAATTACCAAAAATGTTAAAAATCAAATAATTCATAACTTGGGAAACAAACTGCTGTAAGAAAAAAAATAATTTCTCATTTTCTATTTAAAATGACTTTTTCTACCAACTATACTGTCATCGATACTTTCAAATTCGGCAGTCCTTAATACCTGAATAATTTACGGGGCTGAAGATGAAAACTTGTAGTAGTATAAATTGTCATCCTCTGAAAAAATCTTGCACACGTCCATGGCTCGCCCATTTACTTTTCTAAGTGCAATTTGAGGTCATCTTATACTAAACTAGCCATGTTTAATTTGATTGTTTTTTTGCAGAAACATCGTAAGGATGTCAGTAATTTTGACAAGCAGTTTACATCTGAGAAAACCGACTTAACTCCAACCGATAAACTTTTCATGATGAATTTGGATCAGACAGAATTCATGGGCTTTTCATTCCTCAACCCTGAATTCGTGGAACATGTTTAAGTATAAGTGAATCATACACCGGTTACTGAATAATGGCAAATAAATAATTAATATGCAATTCGGTCACATTCGAAAGGAATCCATATTCCATGTTTATGATAAAATGAGTAACATTATAAGATAATCCAACATATCTCAAAATAATTTCGTCTTTTAGAATACAAATGTAGTGAGTTTAAAGTTTTTAATTTCATCAAACACTTGAAACAGTTTTTGATGTTTTTATAATGCCATTGTTCTGCTTTGCCAAACATTCCAGCAATCAAATTGTGTTCTTTTTTGGTAAATAAGCGTAATAAGTAGATATAGCAATAACATTCCATAGAGTTAGGTTAGTTATTTTATCGCCTGGCTGAATTGCATATTCATTTTGCATGTGGCGATTAAAATATTAGCGAAATTTTATTGCCTCTGTTTTCGACAACTGTCACACTTACAATTTAATTGTAATGATAAGGTAGTTGTTCACTTATCTTTCTTACAGTTCTTCCAAAGTCATTAAGATGGCGTGATTATATGTGTAAACTTTACGATATGCATTTTAAATAAATTCGAAAAAATGTATTTCCCATGTGAATCATGATAATATTCATCATTTCAGATGACATTTGAATGTTAATGTTGCTACTATCTTAAAATTCATATAGTATGTAAAAATAATAGTATTTTGATACTTCGTAGCTGTAGGGGTAGCATTTTCTTGAAATAATTAGTTTACAAAGTGCCAATCAACTTTTAGGATATTCTGTTGCTGAAAGTGTCAATGAAAGTGTGTACCGATCCTTATTGGAAATTTATTTTGAATATTTTATGTTGACACATATTGGAGACGTGTAGATTTTCATATTACAAATGCCATTTTAAAGAGCTAAAACCAAAAGCTCAAGTGTTTTTTTTTTAATTTCTATGAAATAATTATGTGACACTGACTCTCTGAGATTTCCATTTGAGCATTCAGTGTAAATCCACCGGATAACCATTGTAAGCACATTTAAATCACATTAAAAGATATGATAATATAACTGTTTTATAAGACACACCAATTCCCTATTTGTCCAATAGTGTTCAGTGCTACAAAAAAACAACACACTATACTATATCTATATTTTCATAAAGGTAAATAAGTACAACTTACAAATCAAAAGCTGAGGTTGACAAAACATTAAAATAATGATTGCAAGAGTGTTGTAACTGATATGCATGATTTACATCATGATGTATCTACTATAAAAATAGCATATAACTCTATAGAAAATTAAACTTGTATGTCATATTGCTTAGTAAGTATATATTTAATCCAATATATAATAACATATTAATAAGAATAATAAACATAAATACTACAAACTGAGAAAGACAATGATCTTGGTCTTCATTTTTAGAAAAGCTAAAAAGTTGCATTTGATCTAATACATAAATAAGCGCTCAAAATCAACGGTCTACAAAAATTCTCCTTAATAAACAAAAAAATATGGTAAGCTATCATTGCATTATGCATTAGCTTCTTAGATCACGTCCTACATCTTTCTCGTTTTGTTGGATCTCAATTATTCCCTTCACTCAACTACTTCTAAGAATTCTTGTGCTTGACTAAATAAAGCATAGCTATTAGTATTTGTACTTAGTATAACTTGCCCCAAACTATTATCACATTAGACAAATTTCTACGTACCTAGCAACACTAGCCACTAAGTTTGGTTAACTGTGGTTTGATTTATTATTGTCTAATGACAGAGATAAATATAGAAAATTGTTTTCTATGGATTCAAAATTAAAAATATTTCTGTTTATTTTGAAACGTTGATTTAATCTAAATCGTCTACATTTTGCTGATATACACAAGATATTTACACAAATACGGCTGTAGTTAATATCGAAATATGCCAACATACTATCCTACCATTCTTGATTAAGTTTTCCAATTTTTTCCGTTTTCATTTGAATTATGTGGATCGTACCTTTTTCTAAAATAATAATCGTAATAGTACATGGGTCTGGACTCTGAGCTATTGGAGCAGGCATCATCAGCGTCACCTAAATGGCCCAAAAATCTGGAACACGCGCTCCAACAGACCCCAATCTCAAACACGAGCGAGGTACCAGTGAATAGTTTCCAGCTAAGGCTGAGTGTCATCTGCTAGGAGTCTATCATAATGATAATAATAATAGTTTCCCTGCATGAACAATAAGCACACATACGTTTAAAAAACATTAAAAAAACCACACGTTGTTATAGCATTTTTAGAAACCAATTGATTCAACGAAAAAATGTCCCCCAAAAAAACGTTCTTATTAACCAAATACAAACGTCGTTTAAACATCGTAGATAACAATTGAATAACATTTAAAAAATTATAAATATTCGTACATTTTCAAGGTTAACGAAATGAAAGTAAACGTAGAATATAAAGGTTTTATTAAAGATTTAAATAACGTTAAATATTCACTAATTTATATACGTTAATTAAACAAAACTAGGAGGCTCTAGGAGGTCTCCATTTTCCAATATGTGATGGGTTGGTTACAGGATGAGCCGCCATGTAGATGAATGGACAATTAATAGGCTAAGCACCCATTGGTTTTATCATAAAACCAGTGGGTGCTTTACCTATTAAACAAATAGCATAAAAACTTTTATGCTACTCGGCCCAGCCACAGAATAATGATCTTAACCTGATTGTTATAAGATCCATCCAAATATATCGATGTTCCCTGAAAGAATTTGAACATTGCAATGTGTTATTTGTTTTCTATAGATTCATAAGAGTATAAGATAAAGCGTGACTGATTATTGTCAGTGGTTTGTATGTGGCGCCATCTACAAATAATTTCTGCAACAAACTACGTGATAAGCAGGCAAATTTTATGCATTAATATACATGAGTAGGAAAATGTTAAAAAAACGCCGTCATCTATCATCATCTTTAATAAGTTGAAAGCGTTATATTTTAACGTATAAAAACGTTTTTTTTCTTTTTATAAAACAAATTTCAATTGCTTTATTTGAATTATGCAATAAAACACGTTTAATTTCCCCGTTTCACAAACGAAGGTTGTTATAACTTCTCGCATTATGAATGTGTATTATATGTTATTAATATATCAGTAAAAGAAACGTTCTGATTAAAAGGTTTTATTTCAGTACTACTGGTTGGGAATGTGTGAAGAAGTAAGGTATTTTATAGGTTTTATTTTAATATAAAATTTTACAACGAAATTTTATGCTTTTATATAGATTTTTAGAAAAAACAGTTAAAAAAAACCCACCATCTATTTCACCCGTTGATTTAAAATTCCCTTGCATTTAGTAAGTTGGAGACAACAACTATTTTAACGTTGTAAATAATGTTTGAATCGCTGTATTATATGTACATGTAATAAAAAATGTTAAACTTTTTCCTTTCACAAACGTTACCTTTAGCGAGTCGTTAAAACTTCTTACATTATAAACATGCTTTATACGTTATTACATATTTGTAAAGAAAAGGTTTTTACTAAAACGTTTTATTTCAATATTTTCTTCTACTAGTGGTTAAAAATGCGTGTAGTAATAACGTGTTTTATTGAAACGTTGAAATTTTCAACCAAATGCAACATTAAAAATTTCAACGTAAAACGTTTGATCAATGACTACAATGTTTTAAAAACGTTTATTAAACGTACGTGTACCCATTGGGAATCAAAACAACTCAAACGGATTACTGCACAGGTAAATAATTGGAAGAGATGGTGTAAGCATTATCAGGGCGAAACGCCAACGCCAACAGCTCTAGTCTGTGGCTGTCTCAGTGAGCCGCTCTGCGAATTACACTACCGGTTTAAAGGAGTTAAGGAACCAATAAGTAGTCAGGAGTCAGCTATCACATTACATTGCAGTTGTAGTACTGGAATTCACAAAAAACGATTTGTAAAAAAACTGCATGGTAGACAAAACTGTTATTATTTCTTTGCTTGGCACATCAAATTTGGTTTAAATATATTTTCGTATAATCCGCTAAAATTCAGGTAGTAAAGCTTTTCTTCACTCAGTCATAAGATAAACCACAGTTAACCCGAGTGAATGGTTTTTGTTAGAAAATTTGCCTATTGTATATGGTTGATGTATAATAAAATTCAACATGCTCTTACTACGTGCTCTGGCTAGAAGACTGATGTTTTAACCTATCTGGCCACTGCTAGGCTAGGCCATAACCAATGTTTTTGTTAACCATATTTATTTTTTAATAATATATTAATGGTGCTATATTCCTCTTAACAATTGAGAAAAATATATTATTCCTCTTTAAAATAGTGATTGAAGGTTTTTTTCAAATTTTGAGTATATTTTATTCTGAATGTTACTTTATGGAATTTTCCTAATTTTTCTTTTTTATTATTGGAATTTTTACCTTGTTTCTTCAAAGTTTAAAAAAAGTTCAAATAATTTGATACCAGGATTCCAAAATCTAGCTAATAGTAACATCTATGACTGTGACTTGAATTGTTTTTTTTAATAACATAAAAGTTTTCACACAAACTATGGTCTAAAAATTCCGTCAGTCACTCCATCCAGTTAGTCATTTTTTTATTTATTTATGTATCTGTATCTTAAATGTTATGTTATGTTTTGACGTCCAGCTGCACCAGCAGCTACATGTACAATGTCTTTATACTGTTTGTCTTTATTTATTATTTGTAATCTGACTAGTCTTATAATACCCTGTGTATTCTTCAGGACAATAAATGTTTATTATTATTATTATTATAAGTAATAGAGTCATATTTCCTGCAAAGACTGCATTTGCATATTATTGCTATAAATTTAAAAATTCCATGTTGCATGTTGCCTTAAGAGGAACTAAAGATCAGAATAGAAAGAGAGAGAGGTGTTTAAGCTGTCTATCTAATCAGTGAATTGGTAGGGTAAAAGAGGTAGAGTAATTCTCACTCTAACATTATCCTTTAGTTTTGTCATCAATCGTCTCCATAAGACACTGCAGTCTCTCTTTAAGTCTACATTTATTCTCTGTAAGCTAATCAACATTATGTGGCTGAATTCAGTATAAGGTTGCGTAAATTTCATTTCCTACGGACATCAGTTTCAGAGATGTTATGGAAAAAGAAGCAAAGATGGTTTAGTTTGTGTTCCCACTCTCTAGCCCCCAGTTATTTCATTTGTACAAATTGTAACGATGCTTATATTAAACAAGACGATCTGGAAGATCTAGATGAAGAGCAAGAGGATGAAATGATAAAAAAATTTAAATATCTTAAAAGGAAATGGAGATAGGAAAGCAAAATAATCTTATATTTTGGCAAGATAGCTATATTTTTAAATTAATTTTGTGTCGCTGTAGTGCAGAAACCGTTCGCCCCACAAAAATACTAATGAGAACTAAATTGAAGAGGATTTATTCCTCTTTGATTTAGTGTAGGAATATTTTTTTCAAAAAATACACGGAGATATTTGAAGAAAATCATTTTTTTTTTGTTTTTTCAAAAGTTATGTCGCAAAATGTAACTTCAAAAATAGATCCTCAAGGCCTGTTAATCCCACGAATTTCCAAAACTTAAGCAAAACTTTCTTTCGTAAACTACTCATTTGCTGGATTATTAAGGAATAAAAAAAACCCAAGATAACATAGGCACCTATGTTACCTAAATTATCTTCTAAGGGAAATTTTTGCGTTGTGTTCTAATATTTGATTTTTTTGAAAGGAATGACATAAATCCCAATAAGAAGAAAGAAAAATTGCCATAATACATTGGTTACTAACATGTAGTTGATAAATGTTTTATAAATACCTATGACAATCAAAACATATTTTTAATTTTCCATCGGGTTTATGCTCTTTTTTTGTAGAGAAAACATGTATAGTAAATCATATTTTGAAAGGCAAGTACAATCAAGTATTTCAAATTTGATAGAGTTAATTTGAAATACACTTTTGAGATTTAGCAGCATTAATGCACCCAAACGTTCCTTCATTACTTGTGTATATTTCACTTAATGATATTTAATAAAAAGTAGAGTTAGTCGAACGTTACATTTGATATATCTGTAAGGTATAAGTATGTGTTACACTCTCATAGGATTTTCTATCGCAAGATGTTCTTTAGGTAAGATTTAAAAATTGTTTATGTTTTATATTTCTAATGGATAAATTACACTATATTAATATTTATTTTATTACTATCACACAACTTTAGTACGTATTTACATATTATGTTTTTTAAATTGAGTTTATCCTATGGTTGTTAAACTTTTCAATCGAATATATTTTCTCACACAATAAATCGCTCTGTTGTTAATATGCATCAGTTGTTAACGAAATGTATTTTATATGTTCACACACATCTCATCATTTTTAAAGGTCAGCATTATCACATTTGTGCATCATTTACTCATTCACATTAATTTCTTTGCTCTCTAATTAGCTATAATTTTAATTTAAGCATGTTTTATGTGCACATATGTCTTATGCCAATAAAATATAATAATTGGTATTATTTATTGACTCAAGTAAATAAAGGTCAAGGTTTTTTAAGTTTGGATTGCAATGTAAAACCAAAATATAGAAATGATATCAGTGCATCGGCTGCCATCTTAGTAAAATGATTGACTGTTTTGTGTTTTACAATGAGGAAAAAGAATCTTCATTTCTGAATGAATGAAAATGATGATCATAGTTTCGTACAAATCCATTGCACTTTTCTTTAATATAAGATAAAATTACCACTTTTTAAATATAACTATAATAGTTTTTACATACTTTTTGGTAGTATAGAAAGTTTTGGAAGATTTTTGTTGGTTTGTTAGGCTACAAACATAGGGGAGTGTCAAGTCGCGAGCTGCAAGTGTGAAAACGTTGCTAGTAGAGACATATAGTAGCACATTAGTGTGAGCCGCAAGTAAAGGGACAAATGTCTGTCCATTTACACTAAATTCAGATAGTGAAGATGAGGTTCTATTTGATAGCCCAGCATAACAAATCTGACCGGCAGTGTCTAACAGAGAGTGTTCAGTACATGCCATGAACCAAATTGGTGAAATGTTAGGACAGTTATATTCCTTTCAAAAATTAAGAAAAACAATGACAGATTCTTCCAGTATGTGAAAATGGACCACACTACTTTTGATTACATATATTTGTCAAAATTTCACCACATATTTAGAGAGGAAATGAAGAAATTTTAATCAGCAACCCATAGATCCAGAAGAAAGATTCGTTGTAACCGTCAGGTTAAATAGAACATATTTTTATGTTACTTTTATGTTTGTCATTTATTTCCTATAAAACTCTAAGCATCCTTTAATATCACTGATGTCTAGAGTGTTTATCGCTCATGAATTTTCCTAAAAGAAATCAGAAATTTATATTGTGAAGTGTGGTGTTTGCTGTTTGCATCTTTACTATGTGCACCTCCTCTTCTAAATGTATGCTAGACTCGAGGTTCAGCTATGTTTGTATTGTTAAATTTTCATATCTTGTTTTTATTATGATTTTGCAGAGTAGTTTATTTATAATATATTTCAAACGCTCCTTATTGATGGTTGATATATATTCAGATTTCTCTCCTTAAAATGGAAACGATTTTCTACACTTTCTATGATCTAAAAATAACTCAACTTACCAGTAACTTGTCTTTTTCAGGTCTTCTTGGTTATTGAATTTACATTACCTCTACCTAATATTCATGATCATTAAAATCCATATTTTTCTCGTGGTCCTTGAGGTCTTCTGTCCCTGTTACACAGTGGCGGCTGGTGAAATTTCAATATATATACGAAATATGGGAAATAACATCTAGAGAAGCACTTCTCTAATGCCCCCTAAAAAATTTTGAAAAAGCAGTTTGCGAACAAATTTTTTAAAATTCGGTAGCCTCCCCTGGGTCTAGGGACTCCCGTTTATTATTTTTTTTTTTGTCATATGCATTTGACTTTTCATAAAAATACAATACGTTTTGGAGTTTATGAAAATATTTTCATTATTAACTGAAATACAATGAACTGAAATTTTGTAATTTACAATTTAACAAATTACAATATTTCAATTCGTTGTATCTCAGTTAGTAATAAAAATATTTTCATAAACTCCAAAACGTACTGTTGTATTTTTATGAAAAGTCAAATGCATATGACAAAAAAAAATAATTAACAGGAGTCCCTAGACCCAGGGGAGGCTTCAGAATTTAAAAAATTTTTTTCGCAAACTGCTTTTTCAAAATTTTTTTAGGGGTCGTTAGAGAAGTGCTTCTCTAGATGTTATTTCTCATATTTCGTATGGGTCCCATGCGCCACAGATGAGAAAAAAATATTGAAACTTCACCAGCCACCATTGTTGTTACATGAGACTTTGCCTGAGGTTGACATACAAAACAACACTGAGAAACTTACATATTATAAAGTATTAGTTACCGAAAATGTGAAATCGTAGTTCACGCAGAAAATGTTTTATGGTTTTATTACTAATTTAGATGTAAGTAAATTTTAGAAACCAATCGTAAATGCTTTTGATTGGTGACATCACTCTCTGTTGTTGATTTCGCCCTAAAATATAAAATCGTAGTACATGGGTAGTAACCTAATTTGTTTATAGATCTTGTTTGCTATACAGGGAATCCCAGGTGTCCTGAGACTAAGAAAAATATATTAAACACTAAAATAATGTTTAAATTTTAAGAAAAATTCTAATATATTTCAAATCTACATACTGTGGAATTTTGTTTAATGAAAATTTAATCTATTAAGTATCTCCTTCTGAATGCATTCTTCCGAACGACGTGGTGATGCACCTAACAGGTAACCGTGACAGTCTGCAGACATGCTATACAGTAAACCGAGGCCAACTAGAATATTGCTTAGATCACAAAATGTCTGGCAAGACGTGGATAAGAAGAAGAAACAACATCTAAAATCGGCAGAAACTCAAAAAAGTATTTCCTCCGGAAATGTGTTCATAATTTGAAGTCTGTGACGGTTTAGGGGTCTATTTACATGTACTATGCTCTTCAAAAATCCTCATAAGAAATAATCAGACACTGTCAGATTTGATGAACTGGCAGGCCAAAGCCTATCTCTATTATAGTAGACGAGTCTATTCAGGATTGTATCCCCCAGAACTTCTATGTTTATTCCCTTTGGGTATGACTAATAGCTCCATTCTGATGAAACCAATAATTGTTCTTCCTTTCTGCTTTATGCTATGGTGAAAATATGTCAAACACTTGTCACAGTATACTGACGTCATCAACGGTTTGGAAATATAGTGCAATTATTCCTGATGCTGACACAGTGCACGTTGACTTTGGGAGAACATAGTGATTTTTCATGGGTCTTTTGAGGGTTCTTAGTGGCCCAAGATTATTATCTATTGATGAAGCCATATTTAGGAGAGAGTGTGCCGCATCACTCATGTAAAGGTAGTCGAAATATCTGGGTCCACAATTGTCTTATCAACTACGCTTAGTTCTTGGACAATGGTATTGTTGTAAATATGGGCCTTCATTTGGCATAGTATCTTGTGAACACTTGACTTTGACATGTTTAAAATAGCTGCACTTTGTCAGATTAATCTCTTCAGACTTTGTAGTATCGAATTTATTATCTACTATTGATATTACTTGTTTGTGGCCCTTGTATTCTTTCCATCACAAACATTACCGTGTGTGTATACCATTTTTTACACATGTACTAATATTAATCTCCCACTTTTACTTTAGGCGTCTGAGTACTTGACGTTTGACTGAATCAATATAGACAATTAGGATTCATTTATAATCAAATTGTGATATCATTTGTTTCACGTGATAAGAAATATTTAATAGCACATAAGTCTTAATCAACAATCAGTGCAAATTTCTCATTCTTGTTTAAAAAAAATAATGGAACACCCTTTATACTACTTAAAATGGGAAATGTTATATGTACAGAAGTTCAATAAATGGCTAAAATATCCATACATTTTTGTATTCAGGGGTATATTCGCACTTTAGTTTCAAGCAATAGTGGAATAATCCACTAGAGCAACAGTCACTAGGCCATCTGCAAAGCTTGAAATCGTCTGTGTAACAGGGAAAGTAGAAATGATTGCTAATGTGAACTATTTTACATTTAGCATTCGAGGTAAGAGTTTCTTTGATATGGCAGTCCGTTTTTAACCCTTTCGTGACCGGACCCGGACAACACACAAAACCGATAAATCACGCAAACATGGAGGCATGGTTTAGGACTGGAGTCGAACAAACTCGCTTTAAAATAGCATATTTATTAGATAAATAAAGCACACTGACACTTTTTTAAATACGTACTAGTTGTTTTAATTTCTGACTGTAATTTTTCGTGAAATATAATGGTATCCAAGAAATATTTGACAGATGAAGATTTGATCGATATTTTGAAGGACAGTGACGACAAGAATGAATGTTTTGATGACAATGTAGATGCAATTTAGGTACCGGAACCGTATGAACATGTATATGCTTCCTGCCCCGGTCAGACAGGTAAAATGCTTTGCGGCTGCAGTCCTGAAAGGGTTAAGTTTGCCATTTAAAATACATTTTAATTTTGTTTGCTAAGGTATAATAAATACCCATTAATGCTAAAAAATGGCATTAAAGCATTGTACTTGCTTGCAGTACGCAAATGATTGTCAGAACTTAATGGTACAATGCAAGGGGGGAAGTACTCTTCCCCTCGACTCCCCTCCTGCTACCACAATTGTCTTCAACCCTATATAACAACTCATTTTATACCTGTATATTAAGTACCTGTGTTAAAATGATGAGGTGTGCTGTTTTTTAAGTGCATGCGACATTCTAGTCATTTATTATAAAATAAAATAAGTACTACTTATCTAGTCTCAAAATAAATATGTGGTCTAAGTGATCTTTTTGATATAATCTGTTTTATTGTTAGCATCTGATATGTATTATTCTTATTGTTGTAATCATAATATTGACTACATGTATTATAAATTACATTGTACATCAGAGACTCATTTTTTTTTATTGTACCTCTCCATACGTTTTCTTTAGGTGGCATTAAAAAACAGCATTAAGTGGGTTACCATGGTAAGTATTTATGTTTCCATTAAGTCTGAGTCATGGTGTATTAAATAGGTGATCCGACATACGGCACTTTCCTATGATAATAATGACTTTATAAGTGCATGGTTTCTATTTACTTTAGTAGATAGCGCAAGCTTTAGAGGGTCCTACAATTACCTCAAGGACTGTTAACTACACAGGATAGCTCATCTCCATAAGCATAACGTCCATTCCCCCACTCTTTTTGGACCGTTTGTGACGTGTTAAGCTGTTCATTTCTCGGTGCGACGGTAATTGATTGCGCCACGGGCTCTACGGCCATGGACTGTTACATAATATATAATGTGTATATGATAACTGTGTTAGAAAAAAAAACTAGAAATTTTTAATTTACTGTTCATAAAATATCGATATCTATTTAGCTGAAAAAAAAAAAACATAAAACAGCATCCCACAAAAGGTAGTATCTATTTTAAAAAGGACCGCTGGTGAGAGCCGCTAGCAGACCGGGACCGTTGTCGACGTCACAACCTGGCTAATCGCGTATGACCTTGGGGGAATAAATCCGTGGAGATAAGCTATCCTGTGTAGTTAACAGTCCTTGCAATTACCTATGTATAGATAGACGAATTTGCCATGCTGCATGTAGTGTTGCATAAAAATAGCTAATTTTTTAAAATTTGGCGCCAGCGTATTGAACGTATTCTTTCTAGCTACTTAATGTCAGATGTCACTGCCAAAGATTAGAGAATTCTAATCTTTGTCACTGCACTCTTGTTCCACTAAGAGAGGCTGGGAATGTATGCAACACTGTAACCACGTATGCATAGAACTTCTAAAATTACTTTTCTATGCGTAAGTAATCACAGATCCTATTACTCCTGCCATCTATTACATTATGTACAAAATAAGCACTTATAAAGCCACTGTGCGAGTTCTTGTCGCATCACCTATATAATACACCCTGGTTTGAGTAGATATTGGGATTGCCTGATAGTTATTTAAAAAATACCCTTGCGCGCTTCCTACATTTTTTTATATGATACCAAAGACTAAATAATAAAATATATAAACACTCGAAAAGAAAAGCTCGTTTCTTGAGAAAGAGAGACAAGATACCGTGGTTTCTTTATGCATGCGTCAGCAGGTTAGCTTTCCCGAATCGTGTCAGATATTCCAGAGACGGCTTTTATGTAGACGTATTATGTTGTAAAAACTGAATGAAACATTCCCAAAAAGTGACACAAATGACCATATCATTTGTGTCGCTTTTTTTTTTGCAATTGTAAAATATTAGGTATTAGGAATTTTTAAAAGTAAAAACAAGTAAAGGTAATTTTTCTTTAAATCCTCAATCACCAATCAAGCATGTCAGGGAGATCAACCAGTAAATAAGTGTTATTTGATTCAATCTGCATCGCTCTGTGGATTTCTATGACCTATGAATGAAGATACGATACTCCACGTTTTAGTAGAATAGGCATGCACCAACTCATTTCTTGCAGTGGCGGCTGGTGAAAGTTCAATACTTTTTTTCTCGTCTGTGGCGCATGGGACCCATACGAAATATGGGAAATAACATCTAGAGAAGCACTTTTCTTATAAGTCGCCTCAAAAATTTTGAAAAAGCAGTTTGCAAAAAAAATGTTTAAAAATCGGTTGCCCTCCCTGGCCCTAGGGACTCCGGTCTAATTTATTTTTTTTGTCATATACATTTGACTTTTCATAAAAATACAATAGGTTTTGGAGTTTGTGAAAATATTTTCATTATTAACTGAAATACAATGAACTGAAATTTTGTAATTTACAATTTAACAAATTACATTTCAATTTGTTGGATTTCAGTTAATAATGAAAATATTTTCATAAACTCGAAAACCTATTGTTGTATTTTTATGAAAAGTCAAATGTATATGACAAAAAACATAAATTAAACAGGAGTCCCTAGGGCCAGGGATGGCAACCGAATTTTAAAAATTTTTTTTGCAAACTGCTTTTTCAAAATTTTTAGAGAAGTGCTTCTCTAGATGTTATTTTCCATACTTCGTATAGGTCCCATGCGCCACAGACGAGAAAAAAGATATTGAAATTTCACCAGCTGCCACTGATTTCTTGTAAAATCCGTAGATACTCCCTAATTATTTTATTTTCATATTATTACAGAATCGCGGAACTAACTGGTTGCAATTTTTCTTTTTCATCTATTACAGAACTCAGATCCTAAGTCACCTTTTAAAAGTTATAACGAATCACTCTGAGAGTGGAAAGATACCGCCAAACATTGCAGAGGGCGCGAAGCATAAAAATTCTTGTTATGTCCTTCATACGCATGGTGGTGAGATCATCCACATCAGCAAAGCCGAAACCGATGTGTAGAGTGGAGGATGAAACCATCACTCATATCCTATGCCATTGTGCACCAATAGGAGCGTCAAGGTACAGATATTTTGGAAGGCAGTTTCTACAACCAGAGGAACTTGGAAAGGACTGCTGTCCTTCGTGCACAGCATGCGCTGATTCTTTCTAGGGGATCCTAAATGTCGCGAATATACAATGGGTGATAGGCCTGAGTACTGCAGATCTAATAAAAAGCCTCGAAACCTTTTAACTACATTGGTATTGAGATTTATGCGATCCAACAAAATTGGATTTTGGCCACTGTTCCGGTTGTTGAATAGACTTAAAAAAGATTTGCTTTCCACCTCTACTGTGCTCTGTAGAGTTGTAAATGTTCTATGAGGAATGTATATATCCAAAATATTGTATTATTCTAAGAATATATACAATTTTACATGTTGACCTTGAAATATTTCATAAGAATAATAAAAGAATATTCTTTCTGAGCAATAGTATAATATTCTTAGTAGATATATAATTTTTGTGAAGGAAACAATAAATATTCAAGGAAAATAATTCAGGAAAGAGATGGCATTAAATGCCAACTATGTATATAACAATGTCTACAGAGAAGGCAGTTAATTATTATAAGTTATGCTTATCTAGAACTAATCGCGTATTTTACACATTTCAAGGCCTTTTCCAAGTTTACAAGAGATGTTGATAGAGGGATTTGTTTATAAGTCGCCGAATTAGTCTTACTAGTGGTCCGATATATCTTCAGGAAGAATCTATGTAATCTGCACTGCATTGATGATACTGATGAAATCTAACAATTAGAAATTGGTAGTTGCAAGCAATTATCGTGTCTTATAGTTTCGGACCATTCTGGTGTCATTCTTATGGTTAACTTTGCTCTCTTATATCGAGTACTGCCCAATAAACAAATTTGTTTTATAATTGTCATTTCTACAACAATTTTGTTTTATTGCTGTTTTATTACATTTATAAAATTGAATAAAACAAAATAGTTGTATAACGTTTAAATTTTACTTATTAGAGCAATCAAAAAGATAATGGTTGCGTTCATCACAGTGAGCGATCAGGTAGCGCTCACTGATCATTTTACATGACCGGCATTTGTTCGACTGATAACAGGTGTTCTGCAGCCATTTTATTTAGCAAAATAATTGTATGATACATGATTACGTTTCATGCTACGTTTACTAATGACATCATACGCATCAAGAACTTTTTTTATTTATTATCAAAACACGAGAGGTTTCAGAACTAAGACTGTAGAACTTTTTAACGCATCGGTGCACTCCGAATACTCAGCCATAGCCTTAACTGAAACATGGCCAAACTCCTCCATCTTTGACAGAGAACTTTTTTGCAACGAGTTCAATGTTTTTCGCTCTGACAGAGATTTTACATCTATTATTAATCGTTCTAGGGGTGGGGGGGTACTATTGGCAGTAAATACGAAATATGTTTCTTCTATATTAAACCTTGAATCTGTAGGCTTTGACACTGTACCTGCCACTGACATTCGGGAGTAAAAATTTCGATCGATCATCAGCCCCTTTATATATTCATCATTTACATACCGCCAGCTGTGTCTGTTGCTGACGAATTTTTATTTGAGACGCTAAGTACTTTGAGCTATATGCAAAATAATGATGGCAATGTGCTCATCATAGGTGGCGTCAATATTGCTAAATATGCAAGTTATTTAAACGATTCACAACCCAACGGTCAAATTAGAGCCATGAATAATTTTCTTGATGCTAATAATTTATTCTAATGCAATTTAGTTCGCAATTCCAATGTTATTGACCTTGTGTTATTTAACAGAAATTGTTGCGTAACTTATTCTATTGATCCTATAATGATGAAAGACATGCATCATCCTGCCTTGGACATATCAATAGATATGAACTCCGCCAAGAACCTCAATAATAACTTTCCAACTAACCATAATAACAGTTACAATTTTCGTAAATGTGATCTTTCCAAATTGTATGATAACCTTCTTGGCATTGACTGGACCTTTCTTTCCTTTTTTAACGACGTCAATAGCATATGCAGTCAATTTTATGATAAACTAGATCTCGTGTTTACACCTTGCGTACCTAAGAAATCAGTCTCTCGTAATGGGAAATACCCACCCTGGTTCAATAGCACCATCATAAAAAAAATCAAACTCAAGGAAAGGCTTAGAAAGCAGTATGCTAGAATTGGTGATCTCCGTTTTACGAAGAGTTTAAAAATGTCAGGTATGAAATAAAATGTGATATTAATATAGCATACAGAAACTTCGTGAAAGATTCAGAAAGAACAATAAAAAGCGATCCTAACAAATTTTGGGCCTTCATCAATAGTAAAAAAGGGTGAACAAAGGTCTCGGATGAAATGTTTTTGGATGGAGTTTCACTTAAAGATGCTGATACATATTAAATGCTTTTGCAAAATTTTTTAGTCAATCCTATTGAATTATCTTCAAATTTCTAAAATATAACAAATCGAAGGACCACCTATTTGAGCTAACAGGAAAGCATGTGTGACCTACCTTGTAATCCCTTACTTTTTTCATGAAAGTGTTGTTCAGAGGTCGAGGAGCTCTAGAGCTTTGTTCTCGCTAATTGGCCGGATAATTGTATCCCACACCATAGATTTAGTTATAGGGAACTAAATCTGGATCGATTGATTTAAGCTTGCTAAACTTAGCAGTACACAATGCTGACATGACCACACACAATGAGTTTTCAAGACAAACGTCATATATATAAATTTTTTATCTATGAGACAAACTGAGATTAGTTCACAAAATCTCTGAAGGTCGCTGGTTTTGGCGGCAAGGCATTCCATTGGTCGATGCTTGTCATGCCCAAATAAAGTGGCGCATTTTCCTTTTTAAATTTCTATTTCGCGAACACGAAACACCTATACTGACTCCTCATTGAACCCCGGAAATATCTACACTGAAACTGACTGCCCGAACAATAACCCTGTTGTAAATATAAATTAATTCTCAGAGATTGAGGTTATTCAGGCTTTAAAACGAATTAAACCTAAGATGACAACAGGTGCTGATTCCATACTGGCATTCTTATTGAGGGATTGCGCAATTATATTTGCATATCCCTTAACCTTAATTTTTAACAATATTAAAAAACTGTCAGTTTCCAGACTTATGGAAATATTCCAAAGTGTGTCTTATTTATAAAAAGGGGAATAAATTAGATATTCAGAACTTCAGACCAATCTCTATAATCTGCAACTTCTGCAAAGTCTTGGAAATCCTACTTCATGACAGAATATATCATTCAATCAGCACCAAAATTTCTATCCACCAACATGGATTTATGAAGGGTCGTTCAACTACAACAAATCTATTCTGCATCACTCAATATATTTCTGAATCGCTTGATAAACATAGTCAAGCAGATGTCATATATACGGACTTCTCCAAAGCGTTTGACAGACTTGATCACCGATTACTACTGGATAAATTAGATTAAATTGGTCTCTCATAATCCCTTCTGCTCTTATTTAAATCTTATTTAATGAATAGGATTCAGTACGTTGTACTCAACGGATTCAAGTCTATCGAATTTGTTGCCACCTCCAAAGTTCCCCAGGGATCCATTCTGGGGTCCTTGCTATTTAATATATTTATTAATGACATAATAGACGAAATTGATTTGCCTTGCCTGCTATACACTGATGACCTAAAAGTATTCACGGTTATTAACAATATTGATGATTGCTTTCAACTTCAAACTTGTCTTAATAAAGTAAATAACTAGTGTATAACCAATAAATTGTACTCGAATGCCAACAAGTGCAGCGTACTGTCCTTTTCATTAAAAACATCACCAATTGCTTTTGATTACCACTTGGAAAATATCATACTTCAGAGACCCACAGTGTTTCGTGACCTCGGCGTAATTTTTGACAAGCTATCTTTTACTCCTCACATCGACACCATTATCTCTGAAGCCCTTAAGAGCCTTGGATTCATAGTTCACACTAGTCGTGAATTCACTAATACTGATACATTGAAAATTCTGTACCAATCATTTGTCAGATCAAGACTCGAGTATGCGTCACTTATTTGGTGTCCTAGCTATGATGTACATAAAAACAACCTAGAAGCTGTGCAGCGTAGATTTGTCAAATTACTCTGGCTCAAATCTGATGGTACCCAGTGATGCAAAATTTCACGAAACTTAAAATTTGTGAAATTTCAATGACATTTTTGTGAAAGTTTTGAAATTCATCTGAAATTTATGAAATTTCTGAAATATAAAATTAAACATAAGTATCATGAAACTTTCGTGAAATTTCAATGAAACTTTCATTTTATGAAATTTAAATGAATAGTTTCCTAATATTGTGAAAGTTAAGTGAAATTTCGTTGAAATATTTCATGAAATGATGAAACTTAAAGTTCTGTGTAACATTCGTAACCAGTGATGCAAAATTTCGTGACACTTAAAATTTGTGAAATTTCAATGACATTTTTGTGAAAGTTTCGAAATTCATCTGAAATTTATGAAATTTTTGAAATATTATATTATACTTAAGTATCATGAAACTTTCGTGAAATTTCACTGAAACTTCCATTTTATGAAATTTAAATGAATATAATTCCCGAATATTATGAAAATTAAGTAAAATTTCATTGAAATATTTCATGAAATGATGAAACTTAAGTTCTGTGTAACATTCGTAATGTTTTAAACCTCCAAGAGATAATGACTAATAAATCCCACTTTTGCAACTAGTCTCACATATTTTTATTTTTAATTTTAACATAAATAACATTTTGTTTTCTTTATAACAGGATTAGAGCTTACAAATAATATATTTGTGAGAAGTAAAAATAATACATTTTTCAAAACGTTTTATTACAAAATCGACAAGTCACATTGTTATTATTTTGGGAACATGAAAAATATTTCCAAGTAGCACTTCTTGGCTTCATTTTGTTGATTATTATGGGTTTTAACTATTAACACTTTTAACGGCGTTTCTTCGCTTTCCCGCGACTTTTAGCTAACCTAACCTCTATAATAAATGTCAAAACCAGACTAATCCGTGTTGGTTG
Organism: Rutpela maculata; assembly: GCA_936432065.2. Taxonomy (NCBI): domain Eukaryota; kingdom Metazoa; phylum Arthropoda; class Insecta; order Coleoptera; family Cerambycidae; genus Rutpela; species Rutpela maculata. The sequence goes on from OW386285.2 coordinate 50,216,162, forward strand.
AAAAAAAGCTAAAAATGCTCGCGAAATTCAAATTTTGTTTGATGTAACGGAAATACAGATTTTGCGGCTGAAACTTTCATGAAAGTTTCAAAAACATTGTAATTTTCAGATTGATCTGAAACTTTCATAAAATTCAGATATTTCAGAAATTTATGAGAGCACGTTGAAACTTTCAGAAATTTCAAATTGAAATTGAAACATTCAAAATGAAATTTTGCATCACTGGTCACATCTATAGAGGCCGGGACTACCCGAAACACTATCCAGGGACTAAAAATTTTTCCTCATTTTAGTGGCGGCTACGTAGCTGCCACGTAACAGAGACGTGGCAGCCTATGGTAGCGGTCCACTTTATCGTGGCTTTTATAGTCGCCGATACGTTCCCGCGACTTTATGTGTTACTTGGGTAGGTTGGGAGGTCCAAATCAGACTTATTTGTCGTTGATAAGCTCTACTAAAGCAAATTTCAAATTAGATAAAAAAATTGATGAACTCTACTCAAAAACTCTCTTTTTCTGACGATGACACAACTGAACTTGAGATGTTCAAATTCAACTTATTTGTCGTTGGTAAGCTTAAAAAGATATATTATCGTTTTTTCAAATTTTGAAAATATTTTTCTGGAACTTTTGCATAATATAATCGAGTCACTCCTACTTTATTTATTTATTTTTGTTAAATCCCTAGCAATGGCTCAGGTTTTGATTTATTTTACATATTTCTTCCAAACATACACATAGCATTTATAATTTAAAAATTGATAAAGTGACGGACTCTTGTGACGCTTTTGGTAACACATGCTGCGGACGTCACGATGGGGAGACTCTTCACGTTTTATTCGCATTGTACATCATAGCTTAGGTTGTCCTGTTGATGTTTTAAAGTTTTAAATTACAGTTCTTACTGCCGGTATTATCAACTTTATTTAAATGTCGACTTACTTAGTTAAATAGCCGTTTGTTACATTACCTTTTAACGTTTCCATATACAGGTTGGACCGATAATGCCATAGTTCTAATACCGTGAAGTTGGCCGCCTCAAATCACAGAATGCGATACAGTTTCATCGTTTTTGGTATTGGAAAGAAGAGTTCGTGGAAAACATGTATGTCATTTTTTGATGTTGGTGCGGTTTTCCAAGAATATTCTAGCCTGTTAACAACAGTACGAACACCTGATGACCCAAAATTTTCTGTATTAGAACGTTTTTGTTGTATTTATGTACCACACTACTAGTACAGCAGAAACAGTTTACCAGGTGCGTAGGATACTTCTTTTTACCCAAGGAAGTAACAATATTGAAAATATTCCGCCAACCGCGGATACACTATTGCAACACTTGATATTGGCTATGTTTCAATGTAACATTTGGAGAAATTGCCTGAGCAGTAAACCCCAGGAACATGATCCTTGACAGAGGGAATGGAAAATAGTTATATACAAACCTCTATGGATAATACTTCCGGATGGGAGCAAACACTGTCAAGAATTAGTGTCCTACATAACAGGATTAGAGCTTACAAATAATATATTTGTGAGAAGTAAAAATAATACATTTTTCAAAACGTTTTATTACAAAATCGACAAGTCACATTGTTATTATTTTGGGAACACGAAAAATATTTCCAAGTAGCACTTCTTGGCTTCATTTTGTTGATTATTATGAGTTTTAACTTTTAACACTTTTAACGGCGTTTCTTCGCTTTCCCGCGACTTTTAGCTAACCTAACCTCTATAATAAATGTCAAAACCAGACTTTAATCCGTGTTGGTTGAAAAAAAGCTAAAAATGCTCGTGAAATTCAAATTTTGTTTGATGTAACGGAAATACAGATTTTGCGGCTGAAACTTTCATGAAAGTTTCAAAAACATTGTAATTTTCAGATTAATCTGAAACTTTCATAAAATTCAGATATTTCAGAAATTTATGAGAGCACGTTGAAACTTTCAGAAATTTCAAATTGAAATTGAAACATTCAAAATGAAATTTTGCATCACTGATGGTACCTACCCTATTATTGGTTTTCGGCAGAAAGATCTGCTTGAAAGGTTTTCCATGTCTACTCTTGAAGACAGGCGAATCTACCTCTCTCAAGTATTCTTATTTAAAGTTACACAGTGATTTTGACGCACCTGAGGTAGTAACAAATTAAATTTTCAAGTCCCTAGATTGACTTCTCGCAATGCCCAAGTTTTCTACATGCCCACCCCTCATACCAACATATTAAAAAACTCGCTTTTATTTACCATCTGTAACAAATAAAATAAATTGTCACCTGAAGGATATAAGATCTAAAATATTGGATTAAATACTTAGTTGTTCTGTTACCTACTTTTGTTTTTCTTATTAGTTAGTATGTTTTGTATTTCTGCTAATTCCTGTTCTGTAATTGGTTACTTGTATCTGTTGAACGGTGTATATAAAAATAAAATAAAATAAAAAAATAAAATCACTGATCAATTTGAATTTGAAAAAAATAGATATAAACACAACTCATATAAAATGATCAATGAGCGCTACCGCGTGATAAACGCAACCAATCTTCACTAGTTAATGTCATTTTAGTTTAGAATTTGGTTATTTACTTTTCGATCTGTTGTTAAATTTTAATTATTAAAACATCGCAAGAGTACTATCAAATAGAAATTAATTTGGACGTTACTTTTTAGTAATCATTGGTAATCGCTACTTTTCATAGAATAATCGTTACCAAGTATTCATTACTGACTATCAAATGATTACTTTATTTATGGGCAGGAGGGGGAACAGAAAAATTTTGATGAGCGAAGGAGAGGAGAGAAAAACAGAAAAAGTTTGATGGGCGAGGGGGAAAGCGGGCGGTAACAAATACTTTTCAGGTAATCACTGGCACTTTGGGTATTAGCAGGTAACAATTACAAAAGTACGAATGATTACTACCCATCATTAAATATTATACCTGATAATCTAGAAATATGTTTTTGGAGAAAAATATTTTTTAAATATTCCTAGATTAACTTGATTATTCCTATAATATGCGAATCCTATAATATTTACAAACTGTGCCATCTGCATAAAAAAAACAATATTCTTGTAACATCTGGAATGTTTAAAAATTATTTTAGGAATAGTTAGATATTCTAAACGTATAATCAATGTTTATTCAGGGACTCAGATCTTGCTATCTGACCTTTGTAAAATTTTACCAATCACCTCCCTGATCTCCAGTCCATAATTGTAACATAAATTGAATATTGAATGAAAAAAAAACACTTGTTACAAATCGAAAATTTATTTGCTCCTACAAAGTGAATCCTTACGTTTAACTGACTATGTTTTTAAGGCACGTTTCACTTCACTCAATGAAAAAAAAACTGGGAGTATTTCTTACACAATGATTCTTATAAAAATATAGTTTAAAAAATTACGTAATAACAACTCAACATGTTTAAAAACCTAGTGATCTAGCTTTTTAACTGGATTAAATAAAACACTAAACTACAATTATTAAAATAAATCACAATGGTACAATCCAGTTTTTGCATTTAAGCGTGTGTAGTCACGATATCAGGCTCGCCGTCTACTTCCTTTTTCTTTTCTGGTTCCGCTGGCTGATCCCAAGATTGGCGCCTACCTGATCCGAAGAAGATGTAGAATGTACAGCAACCAGCGTAGACAGCAGCAGCAGATATAAATACTGTTCTCCATTTAGCTATACTTGGCTGTAAATTACAGAATAATGAAAATTAGACAATTAATTATTGGCGTAATTAATACTATTACATAACTAGTTTAAAAATCAAAAGAAGCATCATTAAGTATAGAACAAATTATAACAAAATAAATAAAAAATAAAAACAAATAATTTTTTGAAGATATACAAAATTAAGTTAAAACCAGTATTATGTCGTAAACAAAAACATATTTTTCTAGCTGGACGGATCCATAATGACAAAATGGCAAAATCAAATAAAAAATAACAGAGATGGGTAAATGAAACTTTCCAATGAAAGTTCCCAGGAAATTTTCAGGGGTTTCAGGAAAGAAATTTTGATAAAAATCAGGGACAGGTAAAGGCAACCTTCCATATTAAAGGTTCCAGAATGAAACTTGTCTCCAATAAAATATTTGAATATTCCAAAAGTTTCCAAAGGAAACTTTCCCATAATTTTGGAAATATTCAAATATGTGAGGCGGAAAGCAAAAAGGGACCTCTTGTCGGCAAATTCCAGTTTTTAGTTATTGATATTAAATGAATTAGGCTTTAATTCCGAACAATTTGGTGCAAAAATCATATCTCTATGTTTTTTTTTGTTTAAGTTACTAGTGCGTTTATGAAAAGAGACCTCTTGTCGCTCCCATGTTATTTCTCCATAAGCGACAAGAGGTACCTTTTCCAGGGCTGAACATCGACTGCTTTATCGATTATTTTAAGTGTCTCATCCAATTATATCGGTTTTGTAATCGATTATTTTGACCCTAACCACTAATTCGACTGTACTGAAAAATTGACATCGCCGACAAGAGGTCCCTTTTTGCTTTCCGCCTCACATATTTTATTGCAAACTTTCATTTTTATCAAAATATCGTTCCGGAAACTTTCAAATGGAAAGTTTCATTTATTAATCAATAGTTTCCATTGTATTGGAGCTCAAAGAAACAACATTTAAAGTAAAGTTCTTGAAATACTGGTTACAACCATGAATGATCAATCAGATTAGAATTAGCTAAAGCTAATTTGTGACTGATTATTAAATAATATACATTGTACACCAATGATCCTGAAATGAGACATCAAATTACCAATTTTATGTAAAAAAATTTGTAAAGAAATGACACAAAAAAACTTTATAAAACATCACATTCAGTATATCTGGATCCCTCTGTAAATAATAATGCACCAACATACACTTTTGTAGCAGCTACTGAACTGATGCAATGTATTCCAATCCAATTGGGAGTGGTGACTATGTTCTGCAATAGTGACAAGATGATTTGAAAATTTAATCACTATATAACAGAACCATGAAAAGAAGAGATACACTTTTGAGCAGCATTCCCCTTACCACGGTCTCTGACGATACTGTCAGTCAGTGGACACAATACATGCTAGTTTGCATGCTGGTGCGCCCTTTGAATTCAATTTTTGAATGGAACGCATTAGTGCGATGTCACATAATTATGCAACCCCTATATAGGTTTGCCTGCCAAGCACACTGGAACTTGGCCCTTAATGCATATGTTTATAAGGCAACATTAGCAGAGAATTTTACTTTATTTCTCCCGTGAAAGAAATATTTCAGAAATTTCAGTTACCATTTATCATGCACAAGGTATCGGAAAATATATACAAGTATAAAGCATTACAAAAACTGTATTATGAAACTAAAATAAAGTTTTTATAAATCATATATGGATATATACATTTCAATGTATTTTTTAAATGTGAAATTAGTATTAGTATTCCTTAAATATTTCTTCCACGGTAGAAATAAAATAAAATTATGGGCTTTGTTTCTATCCTCGAAAATGTCGCCTTATAAAAATATGGATTAAAGGTTAAGTTCAATTTTGCTTGGCAGGCAACCCGTGTGTTACAACAGTAGCATAAACGGGTTGCCTAATTTGTAACGCCACAACTAACTGAGTCCACTGCCCAAGAAAATTTTCATACACAAACTTGACCATAGGCCAGAAGCATCAAAATTTGCTATAGCTGATGAAATAAATACTGTATTGAAATAAAATAGAATAGAATAGAAAAGCAGAAAACTGGATAGCATATAAACAAAAAAGGAATGAAGCTGCAACATTAATAAGAAAAAAGAAAAAACAATACTATGCAAACAAAATTGATAATCAAAAGGGAGATAATAAGAAAATGTGGCACACTTTAAAATCATTGGTAAACACCAAAATGCAATCAGAAGTTCCTGATGAAATAATTTTTCCACATGGAAGAGAAAATGGAGAAAAAAATATTGCTGAACACTTTAATATATATTTTGTAGATAGTATAATAGAGATAGTCCGAAGTATTCCTGATTCAGATTTTATTTTAGAGAATAATGAAATAAACTACATTGAAATAAAAGATTTTAAAATGATATCATTGGCAGAATTGAGAAAAATAATTTTAAATTTAAAAAACAAAAGTTCCTCTGATGCAATTTTAGATGTAAAGCTGCTTAAAAATATTTTTATGGTTTCGGGGCATGTCATGCTAAATATTATTAACACGTCACTGAATGAAGGTGTCGTTCCTGAACAATTAAAAGTGACAACAATAAATCCAATCCCTAAAATAAAAAATACTTCAATCGCCTGTGAGTTCAGACCATTAAATGTGCCTCTTGTAATGGATAAAGTTTTGGAATGTGTTGTTTATGAACAAATACTGAATCATTTCGAATTAAATAAAATATTTTATGAAAACCAATCAGGATTTCGGTCAAAACATTCATGTGAAACAGCTATTCAAGCTATAATAACCAATTGGAGGGAAGTTATTGATATGGGTGAGACAATACTTGTAGCTTTTTTGGATTTGAAACGTGCTTTTGAAACTGTAAGTAGGGATATACTGCTAATTAATTTAAATTCATATGGTGTAAGTGGAATTGTATTACAGTGGTTTGAATCATATTTGTCAAATAGGAAACAAGTCGTTAAAATAAGAGATACAAGTTCTGAAGAAATGGTTAATAATTATGGTGTTCCGCAAGGTAGTGTGTTGGGCCCATTGCTGTTTTTGATTTATATAAATGATATGCATAAAATAATTAAAAATTGTAAACTACATTTATTTGTCGATGATGCACTATTATCGATAAATGGGAATAACCACAATATATTAACAACTGAACTTAATGAAGACTTTTATAATTTATCGAGGTATTTTGAATACAAAAAATTAAAAATAAATGCATCAAAATGTAAATGTATGGTGATATCAACAAAAAACCAAGTTGATATATATAATAATAGTAATCATATAGTGACAATAGGCAATGAAAAAATTGAATTTGTAAGCCAACATAAATACCTAGGAGTGATATTAGTGAATTATCATTTAAGCCACATGTTGAATATTTAATAAAGAAAATCAACAAAAAAAATTATTTTCTGAAAAGAGTAGGTAAAGATCTTTCAACTTACACTAAACTTACAATATATAAAACCATTGTTTTGCCACATTTTATGTATTGCACTACTTTGTTGCATTCAGTAAATGAAAGTTTGAAAAATGACCTTCAAATCGCTCAAAATAAATGCATGCCAACAATATTAAAATGCGATCGGTATACACCTATTCACTTAATGTTAAATGTGTTACATATCTTTTCAGTCAATGACATTATTTATATTCAAACTATGGTATTTATTTATAAAATTGTCAATAATATGTTTCCAAGTTATTTGTGTGATTTAATTAAATTTGTTAAAGATGTTCATTCTTATAATACGAGACGGAAAAGTAATATGTATGTAAATCACAGAAAAACCACAAAAGGGCAAAAGTCGTTATTAATTAATGGAATTAAGGAATATAATAATATACCTAAAAATATCAGAGATTTACCTAGTTTAGAGCGGTTTAAAACTGCAATAAAAAATAAAATTATTAATAATAATTGAAATTAGTTTCATACCAGTTGTATGTTAACTTCTTTTTTTTGTTTTTTTTATTATGTGTATTTGTAGTATATATATATATTTTTTTTTTGTAAACATCAGTGTAGTTTGTACAGTATATTTATACTATTAATAAAGTATTATAGAATCCTGCATTTCTTACGACATCGAGTATAGTACCCAAGGAACAATTTTAGTTTCTTAAATGTATATAAGTGTGCTATAAAACTATTTATAAAATGCCTTGAAAAATCGATTTTGCTGTAACAATATCCTTAATACCATCATAAAGCGACTTGTAAACTAAAAGGGCCCACCCAGGTTGTTAAGGCCTTTTTAAATTCCATCATAAAACTTCTTAGTGAGGCATAGTGCTGCTCTTGAAAACCTTGTTCGTGCCGTTTTAAAACCTTTCTTAAAACCTATTTTAAAGCTGTCAGAAACTTTTCTATTAGCTTCCTGCATTTCTAGAAAACACCTAGAAGGCTACCTTAAAACTGGTTTTTAAAACTCTTATAAGTCCATATTAGAACTGAGAATCTATAAGAATGTCCACGAAGGAATCCAAATCATTTTATTATTGCATTTATTTTTTCTAAACTGATTTAAGCAAACACACCATCAGACTTGTTGAAGATAAAATGGAATTTGAAATTTATAAAGCGTAGAGTGGCACTATAACCTCTCTAAGGCCGATTTAAAAGGTAATAAAAAGACATCAGTTATGACAAAAAATTAAAACCAACGGCAGTTTGTCGTTAAAACTACATAAGAAAGGCCCAAAAAACAAGAGCCCCTCAGAAATAATAATGATTTTAATATCCATACAAAATTTGCATAGACACGTGTAATCAGCAAATTTAAAAAAGTGGGCTGCTTCTCGGTTCCCACAGTAATTTTCAGTCGTTTCTTGTAATTCTACCTTGATTTGCTAACAAAAAAGTGATAATTATTGATAATTATAATTGTGAGATTGACCTTGAATATTTTTATATAACAAGAAAAACCTAATTGTCATTTTAGTCCTTTCCAGTGTTGCCAGGTCTAGTGAAATTTCACTAGATCTGGTGATTTTTTTAAAATCTAGTGATTTAGTGAAAACTTTTATGAAAATGCCCCTTTTTAATAATTTTTGAATCATCCAATTTATTGCCCTCTACTGGTAGACAGACAAACATTAAATTTGAGTTGCGATCGATCAGCAGCTCTTAGACGAGAGAGACGCGCGGATTGGGGAATCGAATGAAAGAGACAGACATATCTGATTTCCGTGCAAAAGACACAGACAAAGATGTCTGTAGTGTCTACAGTTGACGTAGACTGTAGACCCTAACAGAATCTTTGTTTCTGTCTTTTGCACGGAAATCAGATGTCTGTCTCTTCCATTCGATTCCCCGCTCCACGCGTCTTTCTCGTCTAAAAGCTGCTAATTGAGGTAACCGTATAGTTTATTGACCGTGAATCGCTACAATCGAATAGCCTGGGCTCGTTGCCCTCCAGCGGCTCATAGACAAACAGTACTTTCTAGTTACAAACCATTTAATACAATACAGAGTATGAAGTCTGGCAACGAAATAATCAGATAGAGGACACTCAAAGCTATGCTGTGCTCAGAGAGCTCAAGAAAATTACGTGTCCTACCTCAGATGAATAAGAGTGTCCTACAAACACTACAACTTTTGAAAATTAAAGATGAGAGCTTTAATTTCAAATCTAGTGAAATTTTAGTAAGATTTAGTAACTTTGTAAAGTGTCGTCTGATAACTTTTAAAATTTTGATCTGGCAACACTGGTCCTCTCATTAAACTATATATTCTAATAATGGTAATGACCTAGAACATTTACTCTAAATGAAGCCCTTTTAGTCTGTTTGTATACTATCACAAATAATCCCTTCCTTACAAAAATGCAAATGCACTTGGCGAAGATCACATGGACTTGATAAAAGCTGTAATAAAACATTTGGGACGTTGACATTTGATACAAAAAACTTAAAACTTAACCTCAAAATAATTTGTATGTATGTGTGTTTTAACAGTCCTTTTAAAATGGCCACTCTATTTTATTTTCTTCCGCCTTTCTAAAAAAGACTTAATTACACATCAGTAAGTCGTAAAATGCTTTTAATTAACATACACACACACACATATGCATCAACGACACTTCAGGCAGACATATTGTTTATTATTTTTATAATAAATGTTTTACTGAGGTTTTGGAAAGTGTTTTATGGAATTAAAATTTGCCTTTTAGATTTATATAGGCCTTTTTTTCTTCATAACGGTTTCATCACAACATTTATCAAGGATGTTTTAAGAGTCTAATTTTGTAATGGCCTTTAATAAGTACTAATAGGCATTGAAAATGTCTAGTTTTAAAAAGGATTTAAAATGCATTAATTGCAAATATGTTAAAACCATAAAGAATAATAAAGCCTCTTTATATCTAAATGGAATTTAAGACGTTCATAAAACTAATTAGCTTTATGGAGAGTTTTATGTGGGTTATGATAAACCCATTACAAATACATATTATCCTAGAAGCAAATTAGCTTTATAATTAGGTCTTACAAAATGCTTTAAAACTTACTATATAAGAGCAAGTATACTTGAAGCCTAAAAGGCCTTAACTACAACATCAATAAAGCACAAGACTATTTCCTAACCCTGACAAACCTTTCTTAAAACCTCCTCAAGTCCAAATGACTTTTAAATTGTTCCTTGGGTAGACCTTCTCAATAGTAAGTAAGGAAGTAAACTTTTCTACGCAAGACATAAATGCAGAAAAAGTTCACATGACTTAAGTATGAGACAATTACATCTGTTGACATCGAATGGTCTTTCTCACAATACAAATGAATTTTTAATGAAAAGTGCTAGAAATAAACTACGGAGCAACAAATATTAGTGTTGCATTCTCTCAGAGATGGGTAAAGGAATCTTTCCATATGAAAGTTTCTAGGAAATTATCGGAAGTTTCCGGAACAAAGTTTTGATAAAAATGAAAGTTTCCTATAAAATATTTGAATATTCCCGAAAGTTTCCAAAACTTCATGTTTCAAAAATTCCGAGAAACTTTCCAAATTCTTTCACGAATATTTATTTACATGTACATTTATTTAAATTCAGTCATTCACACTTTTTTATTTAATATAAAATTATCTAGTCTGTATTTTGGTAACTTAATCTGATCACGCTAATATACTACTTAGGAAACCACTTTAAAACACTCATTAAAACAACTACTCTTCTAGCTAATACTGACAAAGTATTGAATTACACAATAGGACTCCTAGCACTTTCAGGCAAAAAAATATATTGAATACTTAAATCGTTTATTGAAATTTAGTCAGTCACAACATTACATTTTATTTCAACTCTAGAAAAGTTGTACAAATTTTTTCGAACTCGTTAGTTCTCATCAGTAAAGTATAGAAACATTCATTCATTATTTATAAGCCTATTCTTGATTTATTTTTACAATTAATTATTTTTTATTTATTTGCTTTCATCATGATTAAAGAATATTATTCAGGTATAAAGCAAATCACAACATACACTTTTTTATTTATTATGAAATTATTATTGTATATTGTTGCCCTAATCTGGGCAAGCTAGTATACTAGTTACTGGTAACTAGTAATAACACTCGTTATTGCAGAACCAATCAAAACAACTACTCTTCTAACTAATACTGACGACGTATTGAATTACATGAGTGTTTTAAAGTTGCCACTAATTCAATTTGAAAATGTCCACTGAGTGACATCAGCACACATTCAGTTCAAACAGGAACTTGGACCAAGTGTATCTCCTCTCTAGTCATAGTATCAAGGAACTACACATAACAAAATCTACAAATCATTTTCCATTTTCTTCAGCGACTAACATAATGTGGGTAAAATGATGACCTTATCCTACCTATCTCTAAATCAAATGAGGAGCACACCTGAGTTTGGAGATTTTAATGTTTTGCGAAGGCAAAACATTTGACTTGAAAAAAAGGATGCTTACCGTTCCATATACCACATTTCCTGCAACAATTGGGGCCAGTAGTCCGGCGAGATTAGCTAAACAGTTCGTAAAAGCCATGAGAATTCCGGCAAACTGTGGAGAAATGTCCAGATGGTTAACTTTGAAACCTGAGTAGATACCCCCATTGAGCCCAACTCCTACTGTGAGGAGGGCCACTGTCAACCATTTATCACAACCAGTAAAGGATACAGCAAGTAATGCAATAGCTGGACCATACTGACCTAGAAAAATGTATTTAATGATATTAGTTTTTGGAAACACTGGTAAGCTTAATGAGTACAGCAGGAATATAGAAATTAATTAAAATATATAATATTAGCAATACAAAAGTAAGAAGACAAGAGGTGGAATGTTCGGAGTTTACTGAACTTCAATGTTATCTTACTTTTCAGCTAAGGCATAATATGTAATTGTTTAATTCAACCCCGCCCCTTCTATCTTAGTGCGGCAACTAGGTGGCTTTGTTTGAAAACTGATCGGTATAGTGTTTTCTATGTGTTGATTAATTATATCGAAGTTAAATCACGACAAAATAGACTTGCGGCATAATGTCGGTCTGTCAGTTTGGCCATATTTCAAAATATAAAAAAACAAAGAAATTATGTCATATGTTACAAGATTCACTTTTTGTGTGTGTTACAAAACTTATATCCGGCAAGAAGATAACACTATTAGATGGAAACAAAAATAGTTTAACCCAAAAATCGTGCCCATAGGATACAAGACCTCCCCTCATGAGTTATATAAAGCCAGACGACTTTTTCTTATAACTTTGACCGTTTTGCCTGCGCTTTCTGACATCACACGGTTTCTGACGATCTTATTTTTTTTTTATCTTAAGCATAAAAGGCATAAGTACACAAAAAACTAGCCTTGTAACAATGACATAACTCCACTGATTTTTTAAAGGGTGATCGTGACACGTACCCTGCCAAAAATTGATTATGTGAATAGTTATCATCCATAAAATATCTCATGGTACATAAAACGATGATATGACAAAAAAGCCACCTAGCTCCCACACTATCAGTTTTGTTTTTCTGTTATTTGTAATTTACAATCTGCATGAGCTTACTGCTCATCTTCTCTCGTTTGTAGTACTATAAGAGTAGATGCACTACATTAGACTGCATATAATTATAGTTGTTACTGTCTACAATAGAATATCTTGTTTGTAGCAATAAAGTTGGTCAAGCTAAGATATATTGAGACAGTTACAGATAGCGATGCTCAATTAGATTCCACCATGCATTTTATAAAAGAAATTTTTTAGTTTAGATCCTAATAATAGCATCGATTGACTATATTTACATAAACAAGGATAAGAGACAAAAGTGAATAAATAATGAAGGATTTGGTGAATTTTAAACTCGTCCAAACCATAAAATATAAACAAATTGTAATTACAATAAACCTATATAATTATGCCAAAAATAAATATATATGTTTATCAATTATTATTTACCAAAAACGTTTATAGTTAGACTCATTTTTATAACTCATTCAACTGAATTATGATACGGTGTTATTACTTGACAGATATTTTGCTAAATCTACTATAAATTTATTGTGACCATAGAAACGTATAACTTACCAATTCCGTTTATTATTTTTCTTACAACAGTATGAGTGAAGTACGGTTTTGTTAACATCCAGTCAGCGACGTGACTGATGAAGATCGAAAATATCCACATAGCCAAGTAAGGTAGAGCAGAAAGAATTCCATTCTGGAAAATGAAATATTTGAAAATCATTAATAAATTTTCTTTCTTGTAAATCACGAGGCAATAATTTATTAGCTATTATGAAAATGCTACTCAATATTTTTAGTTTGTCAGAGAATTTCTGTACACTTGTTGTCTATGTGAAAAATTAAATAAATAAACATATTATCAAAACACTTTCATAACGTCAACTTGAGGGAGATATGGGGCCATTATCAAATAAATTTGCTTTGAATGAACAATGGAGAGAGGAGAGGTTCATAAAAAGTAAACGTTGTGAGAACAAAAAAAGAAAAGATGGCTCTTTTCCAACATTCTAACATTTTTAGTTCGTTCTCTCATCGCAAACAAATCAACAGAAATATATTTTTTTTAAAGTGTAATAAGGAGAGAAGTTTGCAAATGAACGTTATGAAACATGTAATTAACAATTTTCTACATGTCAGTATTATATACATTTACAGGTGAGTATATAGAGCTTCGCGAGCTGCGTGACGAGCGGGGAGGCATCTTAGAGTGTGACGGGAAACGTAGAAGCTGAGACAGATGCAACTGGGGTTGAGGCATTTTGACAACAACTAACTATTTAATTCATAACTCGCTTATTTATGATCGAAATTTAAAACTGAAAAAAAGTAATCAAATTTTGATAGTATTCGCAACAACTTTTATTCTCATTAAATTTTTAACATTTTTGTTGGTCTGTCTACAATCACGAGTGGAACGAATTTGCCAAAATAACAAAATAAATATTCGCATAAGAGAACTACGCAAGGTTTTAGGAAATATTTTTTATGCTTTAAACAATACAGTTCTTTTGCATATAAATAGCCATAACTTTCTTATTATAGAGAATTCATCAAAAATTAAAAAACTGCTAGAAAGATGAGGCAAATATCTAATTTTCCATTTTTTTCGGTTTTTCTTTTTTCACACCGATAACGCCAGACGTTAAGTATTTAGTGGAGTCAAATTAGGACTAAAAAATTCGCAATGTGAATTTTCTGGTCAGGGCAGTTTTTTTGTTTTAACGTGTTCAGGGGATCAACTTAAGTTTACAGTTCAGTTTTGCAGTTTCTGCGAGGTCGGCATATTGTTTATTTAAACAATTTTTTAATTTTTTATACCGTGTTTTCCATCGGTTTTCTTTGAATATATCGAAATCTATAAATCCTATGGAAAACAACAAAAAGAAAGAAAACGTTCATTATGATGTTATTTGATGTTATTTTAACAATTATTGTAGCTTTGGATTATCTTCAAAGATCAGAAACAAAATAATAAACATTGGAGAGCCCAAATTTCAAGAAGAAAAATTGTTTATATAAGTGACCTAAACGTAAAAACTAACGTATCTCAGCTCTAAATGCAAGTAGAGCATTAATTTTTTTCTTGAAAAGTTGGCTTTTTTAATCTGCTTTCATTACTCGTTTACCGTTTTTGATTTCATAAAAAAACCAGAATGAATTTGTTTATAACTAAATTTTCGAAAACTATATACAACTGCAATACAACGGGTTTAAATTTTGAAAAAAAAAAAGTGTTTTTCTCCATAGTCTTAAAGTACTTATAGAATGCTACAATTTTAGCCATCATACACATTTCTTGGTCTTGATGGCAGAATTTCACAAGGGTGCAATGTTTTAGTAACAATAGGCCACTTGCATGTGCCGTATATTATCAAATCTGTTTTCATAATTTCTAAGTGGAAAGTATTTAAATAACCGATTAATATCCGGGAGAAGGGGAAAATAGAAAACACCCATATTAGTTGACGTCATTTTTCATTAGTTATATCACTGCGCGTGCATGCGTGCAATGGTTGTGTTCATCACGCAGTAGCGCTAACTAAGCGATCACTTATCATTTACGTCATTGATCAGTTGTGTGCTGAACGGTGTATTCTGTCACTATGATACATGATAGACAGGGAGCAGCTGTAATCTGAATTAGCATGCAAAGTATTAGTTGGGATTATTAATACCGCAACAACTTTGTCCAGTTTAAATAAAGAATAGTTTAATGTCGCCCCAATGTCGAAAGCTTGATTTATTTGGCCACTAAAATCAAAAGAAAATAATATTTCATAATCTTCACATTCCTAAATAATTTCCAATTTTTCTTTGTTCATTTTTGTGATCTTCCAATTAACCGGCACAAACAGAAAATGTTTGCTTAGGTTTGAAACACCGATTCAGCTGTAACCAACTTTGTTTTTGAAATCTTTAAAGCAATTGATAGCAAATTACCTGCCTTGGGACTCTTTATAGATTTCAGTAAAGCTTTCGATAATGTCAACCATGAACTATTGCTCGCAAAATTATTTAGATATGGTATTAGAGGTGTAACTTTAAATTTGATTAAAACATATCTTCAGGGACGTACACAAAAAGTTCAATTGTCAAATGGAAAAATTAGCTCTGCATGCGACATATTAGCTGGTGTACCTCAGGGCTCAATCCTGGGCCCCACATTTTTTGTAATTTTCGCAAATGATCTGAATTTCTATCTAAGAAATATATCTACAACAACTATACAATATGCTGATGATACTAACATCTTGATAACAGCTGAAAGTGTAGACATTCTTATGGCAGTTTCATGTAGAGTGTATGATATGATTACAACGTGGGCTCAGAAAAACTATTTACTTATAAACCAACAAAAAAACTCAGTGTGTACTGTTTAAATCACAAAGATCTGCATTTTCTTTGAGCAATAACTTTCCTTTGCAAACTACAAATAATGTTAAGATGTTAGGTATCACTTTAGACTGTCACTTGCAGTGGAGTTTACATATTCAAACTCTATCTGGAAAATTAAGTAAATCTTGTTATGCATTACGTTTTCTAAAAAATTTTTGTAGTATTCACATCCTCAAAACCCTGTACTTTTCCTCATTTCACTCGCATTTAAGAAACGGCATTATAAACTGGGGAAGCAGCTCGCAGACCCAGCGTATATTCATTTTGCAGAAAGTTGCCATAAGAATATTAGCAGATTTAGGGTTTCGTGATTCTTGCAGAGATACTTTTCGCCGTCTTCAAATACTAACAGTTGTTGGCACTTATATTTATGAAGTCTGTTCCTTTGTTTTTAAAAACAGATCCATATTTTCACAAAATGCTGTCTTACATGATCATAACACACGCCATAAATTGGATCTTCAACCTGACACCCATGCTACCTCCTTATACCAAAAAAGTATTCAATATAATGGCTGCAAATTATTTAATTACTTACCGCAAGAAATAAGAGAATGGACAAACCACTATATTTTCAAAAAAAAACTTAAAAAATATCTGTTAGAAAAAAACTGCTATACATTGAATGAATTTTTTTTCTACTTAGTATGTCATTTGTAATGTTTATTTTAATATGTTATTTGTATTACCTATTGTAGTATGTAATTTGTACTGTCTATTTTATATCAACCTGTTTCTATTTTATACTTTCTTTTGATTGACGTACTTCTTCAAATATGTATGTATATTGTTTTTATAATGTATGTGTATATCTGTTGAAAATAAATATATCTATCTATCTATCTATCTATCTATCTATCTATGTTAATGGATAAGACAAATGTTGTGTTTATGTCTAATTTTTTCAAATTCAAATAACTGATCATTGATCACGGATCATGAATGGAATTAATTTAAAATGCACGCTAGCGCTGTGCATAATCTGACACATGACATCACACGTTGTTTGCGCACCTAACGGATTTAATGTTGAATACCGTCTGCAAAAGAAAAAATAAGAAAAAATCCTTTACACACTGTGTTTCATATTAAGTAAAGATTCTAAAAATGCCAAAATTATATTTTGTGCTAGAGACCTATTGTATATTTGAGCCGTTTTAGTAATCATTTTGATTTGAAATTTTAAGTGGTGATTGTATTTTATAAGAGCTATATTTTTCCAAAATTTCATTGAATATTATCCATTATTTTTGAAAGAACAGTAATTCTGTGAATTTAAGTTGACCCCCTGAAAACGTTAAAACAGAAAAACTGTCCTGACTAGACAATTCACATTAAAATTCTAATTTGACTCCACTAATTATGTAATGGCATAATCAGCCCATTTTTACCTTTCAATGTTCCACGGAAGTCAACAAAGATATTGTTTTCAATTCTACTATACCAGACAGCGAATGAAACAATCATTCAGTTATTCTTTTAATGACAAGATCATGTCTTAACATCAATATGGACAATTAAATCAGTACTAGTTCTTTTAAAAACTATTTCAAGCACTAGACATGATAAATTATGAGTCTGTTCCTGTCTCTATTTTTTTTTATATTGGAGCAGTGTGGACATCAGTGACACAACTTCTATTCTGCCCTCTAGCAGTAAAATGCCCAATTAGCATATACCTAATTCAGCAAATTTTAATTATTGATTAATCTTTAATAAAAGCAAATATTATGCAGCTTTTTACTTTTTTTCATGTAACATTTTTTTATGATGTATTCGGTATATTTGAATATTTGTTTCTTTAAAGAATATAAAATAATTCAAGGCAAATTCGGGGAGAATGAATGGTACGTACGTTCACGTTAAGAAATCAAGAAGGAAAAATTTTGGAAACTCAATTTCATTTAGAATAAAATACAAAGTATGTTTCATTCAGGGTTAATAACAATTTTTCAAACTCAAATACCCTGACTGATAAGCGGGGGGGGGAGGGGGGACATTGCGGCGTCACTAAATAATCGGGGATGACCGAAGGGGTGAAAAATGATTTTCAAATTCCCTGACTTTTTCAGGTTTTACAGGTCGTTATGAACCCTTTTATTGCTTTAACTTAGCTAGTTTCCATAATTAAATCAATTCTGAATTCTGTTGATTCATTTTAAAGAATTCTATTTATTAGAATAAGGATGACAAACATAGTATTCAACCTTCGGAACACAGCCTTAAGGGTAGGATTTTGCAGAGTGAGAGGGAAATATGCGTTTATTTTCTGTTTATTATAAATATTTAAAAAATCATAAATGGTATAATTTTTAAAATAGTTTCAGATACTTCCCATTGCTCTAAGGCAGGGATTCCCAACAGGTGGTCCGCGGACGATGTCTCAGGGGTCCGTGAAATGTCACTGAGATATTCAATTGTTTTGTATTTTACTTGACTTGCAGTGGTAGATTCTACATAATCTTCATTTTAAGAAGAATTTAAGCTTTTAATACCGATGAGGGGGTCCTTGAAAAAATCTTGTTGGAAATCCCTGCTCTAAGGAATAAAACCATATACAGTTTTTATCATAAATTTTGTACCTAGTTAAATGCCATACTCTAATAATAAAATTAAGAACTATTTTCATTGACAAATTACGATATTCAAGTACAACAGAAATTTACAATAAAAAATACATGTTGTTGTATTCGTTAGAACAGCAATTATTTAAAACAGTTTTAAAGATTATAGTATGTTTAGTTTTTTAATTATTTATAATAAACCGAAAATAAACGCATATTTCCCTCTCACTCTGCAAAATCCTATCCTTAAGGGGGTTTTCATAAATGCTACAAAGTGTTACAAAGGGAGGAAAGGAGTTAAAAATAGGCTACTTTTGCAAACATATTTGTTGATGAGTCCTATTGGAATGTTTGATGAAACAATGACACTAAAATAATTTTAAATAGTTCTTGCAAAAGAAAACAGTACACTTGATAAATATTTAGCATATCAAATTGACATCCATCTGGAGATGATTGATACCATCATCTTGATTGACAAATGCACGTCGTGTGGTGTTCTCCAGATGACTAAAGATGTTTGTATCATCTCCAGTTGATGAAGCCATGTCACTGTTAACGGTTGAATTTGTAATTATTTGTCAGAATGAAGAATTTCACACAAATCTATCCTTGAAAATTATTTTATTTCTAAAATAAATTATCAGTTTTGAGACTGATAAACAGAGAGCAAATATGTCTTACATTTTTTGCCTGGGTTTGTTTAATTTGTTTTCTTAACACTTAACACCAATTTGACGTAAACGACTACCTACTTTATTACTTTATTATATTCATCCGGTGACAAGAACAAATAAACAAACTTACATCTTTAATACTGAAATGATGAACTTGCTTCATATACGTAGGTAACTCAGTCATCAGGGTTTCATAACCATAATTGTGTCCCATGTGCGCTAAGAGGATGGCCCAAAATGGCATTGCCTTCACGATGTGCATCCATGGAATTGGCGGGATCTGCAGAAAATTTGTTAAATGGTTAAAAGTGGTAAAACACAACCAACATTAAAACTAGTGATGCCACTTGCTCAAAAGGAAAATAGAAGATTTACTGAAAGGGAAATTCCAATTTCAAAAAATAAATAAATTTTTGTTTTTCCCGATTTGAAAATTCAACACTAAAAAATATACAGGGTGTCATAACAGTATAGGGCAATACTTCAGGAGCATATGATTTGGGTCAAAATAACACTAAAAATATCTGTAATAATAGCTCCGAAGGGGGAGCTTCTTTGGAGCTAGCTATTCGTCCTTAAATGTTAAATATTGAAAAGCATTTTCCACATAATCTCCAAACTATTGCATAGTAGACTGGAATACTATTAAAAGTGGACATTATTTAGACATACACAGGCACCTGTTAAATAAACAGACCTTTAATTGCTTGTGCAGTATTTAGTGCACTTCATTGTGTACTGTATCGATTATAATTTAGACAGTATACACCCCACGTAGCACAAGAATCTGTAAAAAGCTGCGCCAACATTGCGGCAGCAAGAACTCGAAGTTATTTAGCTACAGCGACTACTGCAGCGAATTTACAATAAGGTTACGACAGCACAGTAATAGTTAAAGTGGTACAACATATTCTTGATAATCGTGATCATCATATACTTGATTTTCAAGTTGCTGCTTTAGGACTAGCCTGGTAGGGTGAATGAAGGACTTATCGGCAACTTTGGTGAGTCTACTCCATATGGACAAAAGCCAAGAAACTCCAAACCAGTCCGTGGATGACTGACCATGCTTGCTAACGCAAGGACCTTCTATAATCTAAACAAATTATTCCTGTCACTTTTTTATGATGTATATTACATTTATCTTTCAAGTATGAATAATTCTGGAGGGCATTCTAAGACAAAAATTACAGGTAAAGTTAAAATCACGAATGTTGTAGTTTACGTCATCAATTTATGAACTTATCACAGACATGATATGTTTCTATCTTTGTAAATACAAAGCACATAGGATGTAAATAACAATGTCATGTCTGCTGGGACTACGATAGAAGTTCTAAGCGTAACGATGCGTTTTAAACTAATATTACTATGAGAAGATGCCAGGGCGGAGCCAAAATGCGCGAATATTTTTACCAGTGGCATAGCTTTTATCTGGGGTATAGGAATGTGTAATTGCAATAAAAGTTTCGCGGTCAAGGAACTGTGAAAATGGAGTAGATTAAAACTTGCCAACTGTTACGAGTAACCTTTGTTCAGGAGAAGTGTAAGAATAGTAAGTTCTACTAAACTTTGCCTAATAAAGTTGTTTTATTATTATTATTACCGTCGCCGCCACTGGTGTTGACATTGAATGTCACGTAATTCTTTCTCATTGGTTTAGAATGATGGAGCGCACAAACTCGTTTCTGCGCATATTTTTTGCTGGCATCTTCTCATAGTAATACTACTTTACAAATGAATAATACAACCGCTAGTCGCAGCGGAAACCAACGTTCGACTTTCTGTCAGTTCAGTAGGATGCAGTGGGCGCATTTATCAAATTTAGTTATTATATTACATTCATTTATGATCAAATATACTAATTAATTCTTTTATTGTAACATTACTGAAATGTAAATAAATAGTTTAAATTAAAATTCAGTGTATTGCATGCCATTATTGTCCATATATTTTCATCCCAAAATACTTCTTTTGCAAACATTAATATGCCCATGAGTACCATACTGTGACCTTGAGTCGACCTGATGGAAATTAAAAGATGACGTGAACGGCAACATTCGTGATTTGAACTGTACATTTAATATTATTTTAACCCAAACGATATGCTTCTGAAGTACCGAACTGTACTCCTAGAATACCTTGTAGTTACTAAATCTCTAAATCTAAAGAAAATCACATCAAACTTATTAGTTATTACTTACCAAACAAACATATTTAAAAAAAAAATGCTAATTTGAAATTTATCACAGAATATGTACATTGGTAGTCATTTACGAAAAGGTTATATTTTATAGAAAATAATTTTTTTTTGAAAAATTCACATCACTATGAAGAAACTAGAACCGATCCTTACCGGTGCTCCAACTTTATTCCCTAATTCCTTCTGTATGTATAACCTTTCTTCAGAAGTTATACGAGGGCTTGCCTCAGGATCCTCATAGACGAATATGAGGAAGAAAACACACCATATGGCACCTACTGTTCCAAAAACATAAAATATTGATGGCCAACCAAAGGTCCACGCTGAGAGCAACCCACTTAGAGGCATTGAGATAACTGTTCCAAATTGTGCTCCTAAAAATTATAAAAAAAGGACTAATGTTAACCATTTAACGTTTTGTAACTGTGGAATTTATTGACACACAATAAATTCCACATCTTAGCAATTATTTGTTGTAGTTGAAAACTGTATTTTCTTGTATTTTAAATATTTACTATTTTTAGAATATAAACAATTGCTATGTTTTTGCAAATCAACAAATATTTTATTATCTAACCATGAGTATTCTCAGTCTGTAATTTGGAAGGTGGCCTACCGTTCTGATTTAACCAGAACTGTACTGTTTTTAAGACATACATGGTAGTAAATCAAAAAGTGATAAAGGTTCTGATTTTTATACTCTGTTCTGGTTCTAAGCGAACTTCTCATTTTGTAAGTAAAAAATTAGTCATGGGTACATAACACAAACACACAACACATAAATTAGAAACCTCCCCTAATCCAAGGCCTAGGCATGGCACGGGGGCAACACATTTGGAAAAAACGCAGAATATCCAATAGCCACCATACATTGCCAGTGTTGGAGCTGGGGATCGAACCCAGAACACAACAGACAATGTGACCAAGCGTGATCGTCACTAACATGCTTTAGCCTGCTGCGCTACTATGCGAGTACAAAACAATAAGCTTAATTTCCCAATTTGCGATATAAATCGCCTAATCTGACATGTATTGAATTTCACAACATGCTCGAAACAAATGAGGTTCATTCTCAAGCAAAATATAGTTTTAAAGAACCACAGACCGTAAATATGTAAGATGTATTAAAATATAAGTATATATATTTTAAATATAAAATTATAAGAATAACACAGCCCCACAAAAAAAAATTTTTTTCGTGAGCGAGAATTAAGACCCACTTTTCTTTATGTTTTTCGGGGCTCTGAACACGAATCTGAAGTCAAAATACCATGTTTGTGGACAAATTCTCCAGCTAGAGGCCAAAATTGGACGAAAATCATGAAAAATCGGGATTTGCGATATTTCCAGGTTCGAAATGAATAGAAAAAATTTGAGAGACATGGAAATATCATTTTTGGGAGAAAATACAGTATTTTCCAATGTATTCCATTACTTGATAGAGCCTCGTGTACTGTGAGTTCACATTGGACCGCACTATTATACAAAATTTCCGAGGATATTGCTCCCAACGGTGGTTTAAAAATATATTCATGTAGACTTATTCGGAATTGTACTTGTGTTCACGGTGCTGAGCAGAACTGCACACGCGGGAAGAACAATGCTAATATAAATAAATAAAGTATCAAAACTTTCTAGTGTTGATTATGGAGTGCCACAGGGGTCAGTTCTGGGTCCTGTGCTGTTTATAATTTACATTAATGATATATCATTCAATTGTGCTACTGAAGTGTCTCCAATAATGTATGCTGATGACATGATATTTTTGCTAAGCAAAGAGCTGTTTTCCAACCTATGCACTAAGGAAGAAGAAGCTGATAATTTAATAAAAAACTGAACAAGGTGTAATTATCTTACCATAAATAATGGCAAAACAAAAACTCTAAATTTTGCAGTGAAAAAAAGGGAAATAAATAACGAACCTATTAAACTCCTCGGTGTGCATTTGGATAATTCTTTGAACTTTCAATTCCAAATTCAGAGTTTATCAAAAAGGTTGTCGACTTGTATTTATATAATAAGACAACTCAGCAACAAAATCACAGCAGATTGCTTAAGAATAGCCTATTTTTCCATTTTTCACAGCATAATGACGTATGGAGTGATAGTATGGGGGTCATCTTGTCATTCGAACAAAATCTTTAAATTACAAAAAAGAGTTATAAGAATAATGACTCAAGCTAAATATGATGACCACTGTAAACCTCTTTTTAAAAGTCTCCATATATTAACACTGCCGTCATGTTATATATATGAATGCTTGTCATATTAAAAAATTAAAAAGTAACAAAATCACCAAGCAGGAGGACATACATAACCATGACACTAGGACAAAAACAAATTTAAGATTGCCCAAATATAGACTAAGTAAATCTCAGAATTCCTACTTATATCTATCAATTAAATTTTTTAATGTGTTACCTAAAGATTTACAAAATCTTGATATGAGTGTAAACATGTTTAAGCTAAAAATAAAAAATATCCTTTTACAGAATGCCTTCTACTCATATGACGAATATTTTGAATATTTCGGCTCCTTGCCCAATTTATCGTCTGTCTAATTAGATTCATTATATTTAACGTTATATTTTAGCATTTTTGCATTAATTGTTTTTTCTGTGTTTTTGACAATGTTACATTTTACGTTTTTTCCTCTACTTGAGGTACTAGTTTTTATGACTACTACTTATTTTATATTGTGTTATCGTGACTCTGTTTTTTTATACTTGTTTTTAAATTAAGTCGTTAGTTTTTTATCTCTAACATATGCAAACATTATTATATGTATAGCATGAATAAAATTCTATTCTATTCTATTCTATTCTATTCTAAGAGGTGGGAATTATATCTCGGGATTGTATGGAACACTCAGCCTGTGAGATTGGAGCCTTGCCGACATCGACTTGTAATGAAACCTTTTACTGCTTACCTCTCGGCTTATCTTTAGACGGCCTTGCACTCCTGTTACAATCATCTTTTTATTTGAGCGTTTCAACATTTATCGGTCTGAATTTATCTCACTATTTCAGTTTAGTAAGTTAATTCGTTTATCAAAACGCATTCCTCTAAATTTGGAGAACAGTTATTTTTTGCTCATTTCCTGACTCTTTTTTTCATCGAATGATCTACACAATGGATTTCTTTTTCGTTCATGTGCCTCTTGGACTGTTTCTCTCTTTAATGACCAACAAAAGTCTGCCATCATATTGATATCCCATCTTCCTTGATACCGTTTCTCCATTTCCTTGATATCTTGATGGAATTGCTCGCCTTGCTCTTCACTGAAGTCATCTAGATTGTCAGGGAAATAACTCAGATGCAAGTCAAGAAAATGTAATTTTTAAATTCATTAAACAACCTAATTTTTGGTAATTCTTGATCATCTCAGCTACAATGCTTTCGTAGTCATCACTTCTATGATTCCCTAGGACCTGATGGACTACTGCCGTAAAGCTATCCCATGCGGCTTTCTCTTTTGGAGTCATCTTTGTAATGAACATATCATCCTTCAAAATCTTTCGAATCAAAGATTCCTCTCGATACTGGCAAGAGTCCAATCTCACAGGCTGAGTGTTCAATACAATCTCGAGATATAATTACCGCCTCTTCTCATTGTTCTTCCTGCGTGTGCAATTTTGCTCAGCACTGCGAACACAAGTACAAACCCGAATCAATCTACATGAATATGTTTATAAACAACCGTTGTGAGCAATATCCTCTGAAATTTTGTATAATAGTGCGGTCCAAAGTGAACTCACCGTACATGAGGCTCTATCAAATGATTCGTGTTCACTGCCCCGAAAAACATAAGGAAAAGTGGGTCTTAATTCTTGTTCACGAAAAAATTTTTTTTGTGGACCTGTGTAATTATGATTAAATTCAGTAAAACTGTTCTGATTTTTTTCTTCCAGCATTTGGTCACCTTAGTAATTTGTCCAAATTACAAAAAGATGGTGTCAATTTTACTGTATAAATAACGCTACTATTGAAAATCATACTTATGAAAGCCAATATTTTTTTAGTTGTTTTTATTTATCAACCTTAACCAATTTTAATTTTCACTTCAGAATTCTAAAACTTTTTAAGGATTTCAGTACTCTCATAACCGTCAAATCTTGCCCTTTCAGGGTTTCCACATGATCACATGTCGTAAAACAGTTTTTCCCGTATAACTTATTATTTCCAACACACTACAATATTCTTGGGAACACGGTAAAATATGACACTAATTTGTATTTTACATGGCTTGTCAAGATATTTGCATTTGCATTATTATATTTAGATTTAGTAAAATCATGTAGTACCGCACCATCAAACACGCTGACATTTTTTATATGCAGAATAAATTCGAAGTCAATTATAATAGAATGTTCTTAGCTCAAAAAAACAATATTAATAATAATTAATTAATAATAATTCGGCTCATTTATAACATCAAATACGGAGAATCATGCGGGCAAATATTTAAGGATGAGAAAATTTTAATATTTACTGGGATGGATCTATTTAAATCTTTGTGTTACATATACTCCAATAAAGGTCAATTTAAAAAAATTCAGATATATGTTATCAATTCTACATGATAACAATGTAAGCGAGGTTAAGGAAGCAGTTGTAAACAAGAGATAATATGTTATTACTTTTGTTTATCGCTAAAGTGATCAGAGAATATATGTTTAACAACAATATATGTTGATGGTGTATAGTTTGGGCCATAAGTTTGTTTGTAAATTTACTAAGTGCCTGATCAAATTTGTATGTGAGGTTATGGGACACTGCGCTTTTAAACAATGCTATGACAGGGCGCTCCCACCAGGAGTGTGTCGACAAGCTCTCTGGAAGGTTAATAGGATGCAGTGCCTGCAAATTAGATTTATTTAGAACCTGCGGCAACTAACAGAGAGGGAAATGAGATGGTTCTCCTTACACAATCCTAAACTTAAATTCAAGTTCATTTTTACTAAGTTCAGAAATATATTCAGTAAAAGTAGATAATTTAAAACTTAGGAACATCCACCACCAAATTAAAAGTCTTGGACAACGAATTAATGAAATTTATTTAACATATCTATAACCATTTCAAGAGTGCCTCAAGGCTCAATTCTAGGACCACTGCTAGTTGTTAGGTTTGCCATACACTATAGTCCGGTAGCCTCCCACATAAAGTCTAAACTCGTCGAGTCAGAGAAAAATAATACTAGTTGGCAAAATAGACCTTTAGTAAATAAAAAAAAAATTGGTTTGCAGAGGTGCATTTGTGCAGGAAGAAAAATGTGCTCCTCTTTGGGCTTCCTTATTTATTGCATGCAGTTAACGAACAAATCTCTCTGATAAGCTAAAAATCAAATAATAAACCCTAAACAATCTGGTCTACCGCTCAAGTTAGAGGATAATACAAACGTACAAGAGTAGCTTAGACAAAACATTATATAATTCTGTATGTCAGCTCTCAGCCTGACAGTTTCTTCAGTCCAACCAATTTTATCTTGTTCAGCTGAAAATATTGCTCATCTTCTGTAGTTGAAATAATTACAAATCAACAAACAACACCACCATAGGTGTTTGCTTTTACACACATAACAAAATTTTATTTTTATGGAATGGTGTTGCACGTGTGATAGTACTTTCCTAGTGAGATTCTAAGATTTTCATCTAAATATCTTGTTTTAATATTAGTATCATCAATATACATTTCAAGATGCTACTTTATAAAACGAGTCAATTTTTATTTGTTCCCTAAGCAATTTTGATATAATATAATCCTTGTCTGAAATTAACAAAAACAACAAAACACTAGAAAAAACAATTTTCAATGTCATTTTTAAGTAAAGAGATGATTGAAAATTAATAATACACATCAGACTCCACAATATTCATTTTATTGTTTTAATTTATTCTTAATAATTTACGTCAAAATACTGGTTCATAGAACAAGTCTTTTTTCTTTTGTCCCATAGACTATTTTGGTGTGTCTATTTCTTGTTCAAAAGTAAAGCAAACAATAAAATACTAGGAAAAACTGTTCTTGGTGTCAGTTTTGAGTGTGAAAAACACTGAAAATTAATAATACAGTCATCAGACTACAATATCCTTTAAGTTTAAGAAAATTTATCGAGGTTTATGTCAATGGCTGAAATATATAAAAATCTAAATTGATGCTTAAAAATTTCATCATAAATTTGAACGGAATAAATAAAGAAAATCTTAACGTTGCTCATCTTGATAATTAAAAATAGTAGTAGAATAGTACTAACTACTCGTGTTTATAATAATAATAATAGTAATAATAATAATAATAATAATAAAGGACTACTCCACTTTGTACTGGTTCTGGTTGCTGTTAGCAATATTTAAGGATTTGTTAGAATACTTATTAAAAAAATTGGCAATAATTCAGAAGTGACTCATAAAATATCAATAATTTTATATCAAGGAGAGTTTAAAATGCATTTCTGAATAAAATAGTGTTGATCGTTAAATAAGGGTTATCACTAAAAGAACGTAGATTACACAGTAAACAGATTCTAACACTTCTAGGAAAATAGAAATTTAATACAAGGAATATTTTTCTTATCAACAGAAAATAATTTTTATAATAATAAATAATTTAGGCATATTCAAATAAAATGGAAAGGTACAGTTTTCAACCACTTAAATAAAAACAATAATAATGAAATTACATTTCATCATCATTTACACACATAAATTCTTAGTTTAGAAACACTGCAGTGGTTGATTTTATCTTTGTTTAACGTTACAATTAAATTTTCCAAACAAAAACAATATATTGCGCATCACCCATTAATATACGTTTCTGTGCCTAGCCAGTTCTTATTTTTCAATTGGCACAATAATAATGGCAGTCTAAATGAAAATGCGAGTCCCAATTGCATTAATTTGAATTCAATTCTAAATATAACTTCAGTATTATCGACTGTGTGCATTTATTAGTTTCCTACTTACTGCAGCATAAATCAGTCACATGCAACATGTAGTTTTCAAATAAATTTTGACTTTATTAACTAATAATGAAATATTTTTTCTGGGATGGTGATGTATGCACCTTAAATGAAAAAATAAACATGTATTTCATGGAATTATTGTTAATGGAAACCCACTTACAATATTCTTAAGTATTAATAAACATCTGGGCTGAGTCATTTCTAAAACAATGGTTACCTATACAACTCACAATGCCTTCAATTTTTCACTTAGATTATGGTGTTAATTTAATAAATATCACAGGTTCTCAGATATCAATAAAATGTATGGAAAACTATTTATGTACCTACTTTAATTACCTAGGTATATTTTATTGATGTAAATTAACTTGGAAATGTATAAAAAATATATATACTTAACTACTCACTAAAACTGTTTCCATTTTAACTTAATTTCATTGACCATACAACAAAAAATGTGAATATTGGTCTATTCTATTAAGAGTACTGCATATTTCATATATGAGTAAAAATTTTAAAACATTTGTTCGAGATTTTTTTTTAATACTATACGGTTAAGGTCTCTTCTTTCTTCTTGTAAAATTGAAACAACTTGTTAACAGATTATTTTCAAAGCCAATAGGTGATAAATATGATCAATAGAAAATGCTAAGTATTTTTTAATACTGGTAATATGAATTACATGAACTCCAAACCAACCTTGCATATATTCCAGTTCTAAATTCACGAAGATATAAAATAATAGTATATGTTGAGATCTCAGACCTAATGGCCGATAGGAGGCAGAAACTACATTGATTCTATTTGTTCAATAAAGAGGCTATCAAAATCAATACCAAGATCTTTTACTGACATTGAACGAGTTAAGGTTGGTTTGCTTAGTTTACAATCAAAGTGAATTGTTGCTTTTCCTCTAGCGAACGATATGATGTGTTTAACGATAATATATTTATGACGCACTAATTTTCAAGTCTGATAAGGTCTGATTGAAGCATTGTCACAATCAGCATGTTTTTAATTTTTCTTATCTCATCAGCATAGAATAGTGACTTCACAAACTGAGTTACAGTTTGATGACATTAATTAACAGAGGTAAAATAGAGGACTCAGAACAGATCCCTGTGGAACCCCAGAGATTCACTCATATTCTACCCACAATAATAATGATAAATCAAATTTTTGCATTACCTGGTAACATCAAGAAACTGAATTTCGAAACTATGATAAAAGAAATTTTAATTGGCCTATTTCACGTTAGAAAGTTTAGTAAAAAGTGACATGGTGAAAAGTAGATTGGCATCACCAAAAGTAGTGAAAAGTCACTGCACATGTTGACCATTGTTTTCATTATCTTTAATATTGAGTCTACTTTGACTGATTAGAGATCATCTTCATTAGTTTGTTTTGTAGTTTATAATATTCTAAAAAATTCAAATTATACAATTTATCAGAGCTGTCAGAAGATCGGTATTCCCTTTTTACAAAACTTGGAAATTAGACAATAGGTCAATATGTGCAATGACTTTTTGCTACTTTTAATGCCAATCTAGTTTTTGCTATTACACTTTTTACCAAGTTTTATAACGTCAAATAGGTCAATTGACAACTCATTTTATAATTTTGAGGAATTCCTTGACGCTGACTGATCCACACTGTATGTGATATGTAATATTTTTCTGTTTTATATTATTTATACATTATTTTTGTAGTAACTGTACTTGTATGTTGACCTGTGTAAATACTTCTTGTATAATGCACCAACTAATATTGAGACATCCTGCAAGTTTAATAAATAAAGACCATGCATGTCAAATAACCAAACTTTGAAAAACTATTATTGAATAAAAAATTTGCTAGCATTGATTCCAGCTTTACTTTACAAAAAAATATCAATTCTGATGCTAATGATCTGACAAAATTGATTTGTAAAAATTAACTTGAATATTAATAGTAAATGTAAAAATTAATGTATAATTCATTGACTTACTGGGAACCCATAAAAATAATATTAATTTTTTAAGTTCTAATGAATGCTGAGTCATTTATTGCATAACAATGGTTCTATACAAGAATCATTGCACCCAACTTTCAGCAAGATATATAGTTAATTAAATAAATATTGTTATGGGTATACACATGCAAATAAAACAACTGCTAGGACAATGTAATTTACATAAATATGCTAATTAAACAAAATATGTGACTAAAATAAATACAGACACCTCCAATGAGATAATTAAATTATTAGCACATTAATGGAAAGCAAGTTGTATTTTCCATTTCATTCAAACAAAGCAGATCAACATTAAACAATTATAAAATATGAATAGTTAACGTATTCAAAATTTATTCAAATGATATTTTAATGCTTCTGAAGCACATTAACAAAACATAAAGAAAATCATTATGTTTGTTCACCTGAGTAAACAATTATTCTCGCCAAATACTGTATTAAAAATAAGAACTGTCTAGTTACTAGAAATTTATAAACAAACCACTGCACTGCGAACAGACCCATACAATTATATCAAATTATAATGTAGTGATACTTAATCTCATTTTTTCGGAATTGCAGAAGTATAATACCTGCATAAACGAAAGCGCCCATTCGACTTCTCTCATTAGGGGGGATCCATTTTGCCAGAAGAGCGTGAGTGCATGGGACAATAGGGCCCTGACCAGAAAGGTACAATTGAAAACCGATACCAGGTACAAAAGTGAGAAAACAACATTATTTTTGTCCCTTTCTGTCCGTGAAATATCCAGCCCAAAAATTACAAAACCATCTTAAACGTGACAAAAATATGTTCCCTCACTTTGTACTTGTCAAAAATGTCTACTCACCTCCCCAAGGCCTTGTATAAACCTGACTGTTATCAGCCACCAAATACCCATATTTGCAGCGACTGGTACCAGCAGACCAAACACGGAGTTGATCAGCATTCCAATGCCCAAGAAGTAGATGTTTCCATATCGTTTTGATAATATACCAAAAGGAATCTGGGTTACTACGTATCCGTAGAAAAATGAACTTAAAATATATCCCTGTGTATCAGTTTCCCATACAAAATCACCATCATTTTCTGCTACTGATACCTGAAAAAGAAGTAATATGTTTTAGACAACTTCACTTCTCATTTACTTCAGCAGTTCTTCTTGAAAAGGGATAATAATATATATTTCTTATATTAATGTTACATGTGGGGGCTTTGGGGCACCACAGAGGTAAGACTCTCCGTGCTGCCTTTGACGTTCTATTGTTCAATTTGAGTGACCTCCGTCATTTTGTTGGTACTCCTGGGGGCAAATTTGAACAGCAATTCTATTTTTAATGAATATTAAAACTATTGAAAGGAACATGAAATTATGTACAAAACCAATATGAATCCAGATAATAAACAAGATGCCATAATTTTAGAAATGCATAACTTTGTATTTTTTTCCATAATATACTAGTAGAGTGCTCGGTGCCCAGATATACGCATAAAAACAAGTTCTGTGGGGGTTTCGTTGTTACAAGCTGAATTTGATATAAAATTAATGATGATATACTGATGTTTCAAAATCTCAAAGCCGTTAAAAAATGTCCTACTCAAAAGGTCATTATAATCAAAAAACGAGTTATTTCTTAGTGAATTAGGTGTTTTGATATTTCTACTTTTGAGTAATAGCAAATCCTTTTAACCATGAACAATAATAAATTATTTTAAATAAATTCATTATGAACATGTTCATTTTTCTCTTTGTACGCCACTGACGCTTTATATAAACAAATAACATACACCAATCAATAAAAAAAATAATGGTCTTTATATTTAATATCTTGTAGAATTTTGATTTATTGGGCCGTTTTAGAGGTATAGCCAAACATGTGTCCTTGTTGGAAGACTCCTTACCCTTTTTTGCTGTGGGGCCTTAAAAAAAAGAAAATAGCAAAAAGCAAACGAAGGGTCTTATGCAAAATATTATACTCTATTGAATGGCGTCAAGATCATTCCTCTAGCACCTACCGTTTTTGAGAAAAAAAATATATTATATAATTATATATAGGCAGATACAGGCAGCCCTTTTGAGGGGGGGGGGGGGGGGGGGGGAGCAGGCATGATTTCTAGAGGAGGGTTTGTTCGAAAATCTACTTATTTTGACTAGTTCTATTCATGGTTAAAAGGATTTGCTATTACTCAAAAGTAGAAATATCAAAACACCCATTTCACTAAGAAACAAGCTAAAAACGTACTCTTCGCCAATTTACTGAGCTTTTTATATATAATTGTGACACATTCTATAGGATACTCTTCGCAGTTTTCTTGTAAATAATGTTAGTTTTTGGACATCCTAAATTTTGTGATACCATCTTTGTTGTGAAAAAAATTATATGAAAAAAAAATATTCAACCTGTGTGAGATTCGAACACGGGACCTTTGGATTGCAACGCAAAGCTTTAGCCGCTGCGCCACCAGCTATTGCTACAAGAACTGATTGTCTGTGATATATATCTTTCGACAATCATACATAGGTATTTCAACTCGTACTTCTATGAAATATATATTAGTAAAATTCATAAACAAAAAAAAATATATTATGGAAATAATATTTCGCAAGATTTCCATTTTAGTACAAGCGACAAAAATTAAGAGAATATTTTTTTTTGAATTAAATAATTAATAACTTTTTTATTTAACGATCGATTTTCTTCAAAAACAATAGGGTTCTTCCTCTAGCTAACACTAACTTACTTTCTAAATTTCAATACAGTCGGATTTTTCTTTCTCAAGTTATCGTGCTTACAAGAAACGTGACGGACGGACAGACGGACGGACAGGCGGACAGACGGACATTTTGAAAGTTGTTCAGAATTCGTTCACTAACACAATGATATGAACATTTCTTCTCTACGAGCGATATTTACGATTTTAGAAATGTGCCGATCAAATACAATATACTCTTCGTTTTTGCAAAGAGTATAATAACTCGTTTTTTGATTATAATGACCTTTTGAGTACGACATTTTTTGACGGCTTTGAGATTTTGAAACATCAGTATATCATCATTAATTTTATATCAAATTCAGCTTGTAACAACGAAACCCCCACGGAAGTCACAATAAGCGTATTAATGCACTCCACTATACAGGATGACCGGTAAGTTGAACTCATTTGTAATTGATTTACCCATAATATGCATAAGCAAACCTGACAATTTTTGAATCTCTTAATTTTTCTTTTAGAAACTTTCTTGGTCCTTATCGCTTTAATTTGAAAACAATGGACGCTCTACCTGTGACTAGTGTTTTTACATTATTTATGGAAGTAAAACATATTTTTTAAAACTTTACACCTCATTTGATAGGTAATAATATAAAGCAGAGAAGGTTATAAAATAATTTGCACGGTTAATGTATTATCAAATTTTAGAAATAAAACCTCATAAATGTAGAGTGCGATTACTTAGAGAAGATAACACCGTCACAGAATGCGCAGACACCGATATCTTTACCTAGGTAACGCCTATTGCACACACACCGATTTTGGACGACCGGTAAAAAGTCGGCCGATATTTTACCGGAACATGAAACTTTTTACACAGGCCGTTACTTTCCGGTGGTGCTCATCAGTTCTCTTGTGGACACCACTGGGCTGTAATGGATCGCACGAAAATTGTAGCAGTGTGGTTGTACTATCGTCGTAAAAAAAGAAGAAGTCGTGTTCGCCTTCATTGGATTCAACCTATCAATGAAAGAGGACAGTAAGTTGGATTATTCTACACGTTGTTTGAAGATCTGAGAAATGATGGACAGAAATTCTTCAATTATTTTCGCATGTTCATTGCTTCATTTGATGCGCTACAGTATACAGTGAACAGTATACGAACAAACAACTCGAAGTGCGTCCGCTGGGGTTCTGGACGACCGACAAAGAACGGTTTGTGTGAAAGCGCCCACAAGGCCTAGTGCGCCACTACTTAGAACGGCCCCGGCACCGGACTACCTGCAGTGGCAATAGCCGGCAGCAACCGGCGCCGGGTATGCTCTGTGCCGGTCGTCGGCTAGTGTGAAAGGACCCATAAGCTTCTTTACGCCACTAAAGGAATGTGGACGGCCGACTGTTTACCGGCCGTCCAAAATCGGTGTGTGCAATAGGCGTAAGGCAGTCAAGAGTTCTGCATTATCCAGAAAACCAGACAAGGAAGATTGCAAGCGCTACCCTCAGGTGAGAAAATTGCCGAACATGGTTGAAGTCGACACTGTCAAGGTCGATCTTCCAGACAGTTGGTCAAAGAAAACTCTGAGGCAAGAGCAATTGCGCGATGGTGAAATCGGACCCATGTTGAGAGCAAAAGAAAGGGGAACGCGTCCAGTATGGGAGGATGTTTCCAACAAAGAAGTGGGGCTGAAGGCTTTATGGTCACAATGGGATTCACTTACGGTCGTAGACGGGCTTTTGAGGAGAGCATGGGAAAGCCCAGATGGGAAGCAGGTTGCCATGCGTCTAGTAATCCCCAGGTGTCGTGTACCAGAAGTACTCCAGGATGCGCATAATGAAACGTCCAGCAGACACTTCGGCATAAACAAGACATTGAGTAGAGCACGGGAACGGTTCTATTGGGTTAATAGTCGCCAGGATGTGGAGGCCTGGTGTCGCAAGTGTAAGAATTGTGCTGCCCGTGGGGAAGCATTTTCCATGAGCAACTACCGAAATGGAAGTCGAGAACAGCCGAAGAATGACCGAGAGCGGATGAACAAAACTAGTAACCGATTGAAGGCTCGTTATGATCAGAATGCCAGTACAGGGGGATTCAAGGTGGGAGATCTGGTTTGGCTGTACAACCCACAGCGGAAGGAATGGAGACCCCCGAAACTTCAACCTCCTTGGGATGGACCGTATACTGTTATTACCCGAATTAATGATGTCGTTTATCGGATTCAACGAAGCAAAAAGTCCAAGATGAAGATTGTACATTTGGATAGACTGGCAAAATACACCGATGATTCCAAATTGCCTGACCGGGACGTTCAGGCTTAAGGAGGGGACAGTGTGATGTGTTGCAACCCCTTCAATTAATTCAGATGTATTTGCACCTACTCGAGAAAGAACCTACCACCAGTAGTAGTAATTCTAGAGTGATGACATCTGGAATTATCTAGAGAATGGTGGCGTCATCACAGAAAAATCGAGATCTGTCATTTTTAGGTATAAAAGACCGCATTCTCGGCGGGTAGTTCAGAAAGTATAGAAAGTAGAAGTTTTTGAATTGACAGTTTGGAAAAGTGAGGTTAAGACTACAAAGTGATAAACATTGTTATTTTTAGTCAGTAAAGTTCATTCAAGTTAATAATCAGTATTGTGAAGTATCCAGTAAATTATTTAATAAAGTGTGTTAGTGGACAATCTCTTGTTATAATTTTTGGAAATCACGGAATTTGCAAGGGTGGTTTCCTAGGGGTGGAAACACGTTACAATACTGTTTATATTTTGTAGGGAATATAACAATACAGTCTAGAACGTCTCATCTGAATCATCAGCACTGAAGCTCTTCTAAATCTGTTGTAGGTTCTAATAAGGGATTTCAGAAATAGACATAAATAATTGTAATAAAATTGATTATAAAGGACGAGTAACGGTTGGCTAAGAAAAACGGCCCCATTTCGAATAAGAAAAGAAGTTTCCTGCTTTGGATCTTTTAGCTTATTTTACTTGGTTGTTCATAGACGTCATGCAAAAATCCAAATTCCCGATTATGGTGATAATGGATATTTTGATTCGCGAAAATAGCAAATATATCCCAATCGTTTTGTCGTCTGTGTGTGACAGTGTATGTCTGTAGTAGGCCACGTTTTTCTCGCACAAAGCTCAATGCGAATAACCTGAAATTTTAGATATAAGATCAGGTAGGCTCAAGGTAGAAAGAGCGCTATTAAATATTAGTAACATCGGTGCACCAGGGGCGGTTTCAGAGACGGCTTAAAGCAATTTCCATTGTTCATCATCGAATCTAAAATTATTTTAAACAAAAATTGCTTAGGATGGAAAATAGTAACGAAAGGATCTTTTTAAAATTTCTCGTCACAGCACCAGGGGCGGTTCCAGAAAGGGTTTAAACCTTTTTCGTCAAATCAAAAAATGTTTCAAAGGACCCCGCACACAATACATGGGTTTTGCGGCTCCGGTCAAATTTCGCGAAACTCTGGGAAATGGTAGTTCTCAGCGAGTAGAAAAAAAATCTAAATGGGCGCGAAGCTCCAAACCCCATTGGTTCCGAGATAAGACCAGCTGAAGCTCTAGAAACTACAAGTGAGCTAATCCACCTGGAAACAGAGAGTTTAGTCGCTTATTTTTCTTGAAATTATTGAATTTCATACCACAAGTGGCATAACCCACCTAACCACCAACCCCCTAAACCCACCTAAACTCTAGAAACCTTCTAAACCAAAAGAAGGCTAACCCACCTGACCCTGGGAACAGCGAGTTTAATCGCTTATTTTTCTTGAAAGAATTAAATTCCACACCACAAGCGGGTTAAACCACCTAACCGCCAACCCTCTAACCCACCTAACCCCTAGAAACCACCCCTACCAAACCACCAGTAGGCTAAACCACATGACTCTCGCAATAGTAGTACAAAAGTCTGAATGGGCGCCAAGCTCAAAAATATACTGGTTTTGAGCTAGAGCTGCTTAAACGCTGCGACCAGCAAATATTCTGTTCGCTAAAAATCGCGAAT
Source organism: Rutpela maculata (assembly GCA_936432065.2). Lineage (NCBI taxonomy): Eukaryota > Metazoa > Arthropoda > Insecta > Coleoptera > Cerambycidae > Rutpela > Rutpela maculata. The sequence continues at coordinate 50,253,365 of OW386285.2, forward strand.
ATTCAAATACCGTTTTCATGGTTCAAAATCCCCCTATACTCGTACCAAGAATTTTCGAAGAAGCTGATCACGAATCTGAGGTCAGATTATCGATATAGTGACCCATAATTGGTCATTTGTTTCCTAAAATCTCCCTAGGATCTCCCAAAATGGATCAATTTTCCGATATCTCTAAGAAACAGCCGAAGCTCGTATCAGAGGGTTTTCGAATTATAGTGATCATAAATCTGGAGTCAGATCCCACCCTCCGGACACCCTGGCAGTGGGGTAGTTCGATTGCTCTTGTTATGTACAATCATTTGTTATCAAAAAACCAACCTACCCCCAACCTCACCCCCTATTGTGTCATAATACTTTGGAATATTATAAAAATATTTTACGGACGTTCGCATAATAACAGAAATGTCTACATAACCTACACTTCATGTGTTCAAGTGTCTGCATATGCCACGTTTCATATAATAGTATATTTACGCCCGAGAGCAATAAAGAGAAAGGCTGTCTCTCTTTATTCCCGAGGGTTGTATACTATTTTTTTTCACAGTAGCCTTTAAAATAGCAACTTTCTATACCCTCCCCGGGCATAAAGTTGCTACTTTAAAGGCTTCTGTAAAAGAAATATACATATCGATTGGTCCGAATTCAGCTGGTCTTATCTCGGAACCAATGGGGTTTGGGGCTTCGCGCCCGTTTAGACTTTTTCTACTCACTGAGAAACTTCTATTTCCCAGAGTTTCACGAAATTTGACCGGAACCGCAAAACCCATGTATTGTGTGCGGGTCCTTTACCAAAAAATAGGAAATAAAAAATATGTTCATATTACGATTGTTACAACAATCATAACGTTGGTTTTTGATCCTGAATCGAACTGACTGATTTAAAATTGGTTGATGAAACTCGCTCTAAGTCGAGTTAATTTATAAAAATACTGTTTTTATCTTATTAAAAGCAAGCTGAAAATTTTATATCGTATGCAACTTCCTTCTCTTAATAAATTATGACGAAAAAGGGCTATTCTTGCGTGAGAGAAAGTATAACCTCACTTTATGGCGAACTGCCATTTCGTTTGTAACTTGGTATTTGTTTAATACTTTGTAGTTAATTTTAACAGGGTCAAGCTAATAGAAGCATGTTAAAAACACGAAGAAGGGTCTACATAAAGCGGAAGATGCAAGACTTCTACAAAAATATACAGCTTCGGCGGCCCCATTACAAATAGCACGTATTGTACATACAAGGCAAGACGGACAAGATGACACAAAGCGATGATATATTACTAATATTTCATCATTTCGTCATTTCTATTGTTTGGAAATGTTTGATAAGTGTGTACAACATAATATCTAAGGAAAATTGTCTGTCTGATCTATTTATGATATATCAGAGCAGATAGTATTGGAAAATTGGTTTTAAAAAAATTTCAAGAATAACGTTTTAAAACTAAGCATGAAACCATGAAAGTAACAATTAAACTTTTAAGATTTCGTTGCATTTAAAAGAACATTGCATTTAAGGCTATTTTAAGATCAATTAGCTTTATAAAGATAAATTACTGGCTATTAATAATATAAAATTATCGAGAGCAAATACCTATAGGAGGGTGTAAAATACCTCGTTCACATACCGTTGTGCAAAAAACTTTTTTAAATGAGCGGGAAAACATCTGATTTCATGGAAATTTATCAAAAATGTTAGGAGTCTAACATGTAGGTGTACTCAGCTGTTTTCTATATAGATAGTTTCACATTTAACTTATTTATGCTTAGAGGATTGACGTGTTTTAGACTCTTACAGAAAAAAGATTCGCAGCTGCGAACTTCATGAAGATTTTCGGCGGTGTATTATCTACCTAGGTATCTACTATAAAATTACTTGCAAATTTACAGTGCACGCTAGACCTTGAAATTTTTTCAAAACCAGTTTCGGTGAATTATGCAATATTTCAAGATCAATGACCCATTTAGAGAGCAAATAGCAACGTTTACTTACTGTTGTATTATCACTTATAACGCCACATTCATTATCGACTGAGTTATTGGAGTCCCCATGACCATCACCTATCGCCGTGTGGTTAACCATAGCCACTATAGCTACAGACATATTTGTCCTCATAATGTAGGCATTTGCCATTCCCAAGAACAGCATGAAGGTGACAAAATGTCGAGTTCCAAACCCAAACAACCATCCTGGAACAAACAGAAGATTAGATGTCATGTATTAATGTGTCTCGTAGAATATTACATATAAAAATGTCAGTGAGAATGACAAATTGACGGTTGAACGAATAATTAGTTATAATATGGTAGGTTAAAATAAACACGCATTAATACTTGACACAGTACCAAAACTGCACCTGAAATATTTCTCTGAATTCGGATTATTCATGTGGATCTTTGGCAACGGATTTTTTTAAATAAAATTGGTGCCAAGTTTCTAAGTGAGTGTAAGAAAAATACTTATTATTATTGTAAGAATACAAAATATAATTAGTTCAGTAATATAACGATTTATATAGGACAAAATTCAGAAAGTTTTGAAAATTGGTGGAAATGTTAAGGATAGCATAAGAATTAGTAAACCCAAATAGTGTGCTTCGTCCCCTAGGAGGTTTTCTAGATTATCTTGGGAACGGTGCACTTTTTGATAAAAATACCTATATACAAAATTATTCCTTATAAAATTCTCTACCAAAAACGTATCTACACGTCTAAAATTAATAGTACCGTGGGAAATAAGGCGCAGACATTAAGGGCTGGTACCAGTTAACACAATAAATTGTAATCTACTTTAAAGTTACTCCACTTAAAATTATAATAAATGTAGCGTTTCCACCCTCTCACCCCTAAAAAATATCGTGTCAACCCTTATGTGTGTGCCTTATTTCCCACGGTAATATTAATTTTAGGAAAAAAAGTGTAGATACGTTTTTGATGGAAAATTTTACAAGGATTGTATATAGGTACTTTTATCAAAAAGTACACCGTTCCCGAGATAATCTAGGAAACCTCAAAAAGGGGGGGAAACGAACTCCTAGGAGACGAAGTACACTATTTAGGGGTGGGAACTTTTCGGTTTACTAATTCTTATGCTATCCTTAACATTTCCACTTTCTGAATTTTGTCCGATATATTTAGGGTGACCAGATTTTTGTTAAGTGAATGCTGGACACTTCTGCTGGGAAAAAATGATGAGCGGGGGGGGTCAGAAATCCGAAAAATCATTTCATGATCCCAACATTTTTTGATGACCGGGTGGAAAAATTTTTTTGATGAGCGGGGGGAAGTATCCAAAAAAAAATTTTTCCAAATAAAACGCAATGCTTTAACTTCACTATAACCTGAATTCTGGACTTGTGCTGGATACTTGTAAGACTTTCCAGCGAAATTCCGGACATATGGTCTGAATGCTGGACTTTTGCTGGACACTTGTAAATGCTGGACAGTACTCCAAAATACTGGACTTTCCAGCGAAATTCCGGACGTGTGGTGACCCTAGATATATTACAATATTAACTGTTATTTTACTGAACAAATATATTGTACCTATTATAAACGAACGTATGAACTTTAAAACATTTTATACCAATGCAATTTGTTTTTGTTTCGATATGCAATATTTTTACCATTAATAGTACCTTTTTTATATTTGATATAATGCATATATATATATATATATATATATATATATATATATATATATATATATATATTTACTTTACCGACTATACAAGCCCACTTCGTAATAAATTGCCGACTATACAGACCAAAAATGACAGTTCCAGACCCGGCTTCGGGCTTGTGAACGTCTGACTATGTTTTTGGCATCAGTGACCTTGGGAGATTAACATAAACACAATTTCAGGTGGGCGTGTAAAGATGGTTTTATCACAATTTATATACTGATTTAGTTTCGGGTCTGACTGGGTAGGGGGCGCTCTTGTTGGGCTCGTATATTGTATATAATCTGTACTACTTTTATAACTTTCACAGACCCTAAATTTGGCAACAACGCTTTTGCAACGAACTACTAAGTTTGTGGTCTTTTCTATTCGCGGCAGGCTGCTGAGCTGCAAATTAAATTATTTATTATTTTGTTGACGTTAGTAGTCAATTTTTAAAATTAATCCAGTTGTAATTATTTTTCTAAAAAGAGCTTCTTAAACACAGAGGAGCTTTTAACCTCAGAATCCTTATGGAAAATTACTCTCGGCTAAATTTTCTGAAAATTATAGTTTTTCAGTTACAGCTGTTAGAAGTTTTGATCAATCAACGAAATGAAAAAAAGTTCAACGCTGAATCACTTTATTAATTAAAATATTTTTTTTTTAGTGCCATCGGAAACTACCCCTTGTCCTTGAGCCTTGGTATTTTAAAATTTTCAAGAATTAAAACTAGGCCGAATACCACTCTGGTTTCAAAGATAATACAGTAAAATAATTTATTGATTAAAACAATATTAAAAAAAAAGGGTCACCGCCCATGGCCATCAGAAACTACCTCTCCGAGATTCAAAATTAATGTTTTAATTAATAAAGTGTTTTAGTGGTGAAATCAGCATGGTATTCGACGTGATTTTGAATGTGGATAAATTTAAAATGCAAAGGGTTGCTCAAGGAGTAGTTTTTGATGGTCGTGGCAAGCGGAAATGTTTGCTAAATTAATGTTCGAATTGACAGTTTTTTTAGCGTTGAAACGGCCTGGTATTCGGTCTCATTTCGAGTCTTGAGAATTTTCAGATACAAAGGGTTGCTCAAGTGTATCTGATGGCCATGTATCTGATGACGAGGAAGTATTTAACTCATAAAAATATTCGACATTTACTTTGCCAACTATACAAGCCCACTTCGTAACAAACTGCCGACTATACAAACGTCTGCAGTCCCGGGTTCGGGCTTGTGAACGTCTGAACACCAGTGGGTTTGGGAGATTAACATATCAAAACTTCAGGTGGGCTGGTAAAGACGGTCTAAAAAGTATTTCTCGTCATACCTCCCTCGTAAGTATGCTCTAATTCCTTTGTTTTGTCGATCGTAAGTGACTCCTTTTGTACTAAATACTTGTTGCCATTGGCAACGGGTCATTATTTTCCATAAGGTCCCTAGGGAAATAAAGTAAATTTGGGAAAAATTTTATATAACAAGTTAGCCCAGTCAATGAACGTTCAATAAGGGAGTCTAGAGGGAAATGCCAAGATCACAATTTTTGATTTCAGGGCTGTGTTTGGACTATTTAGGAGGTAAACATACCAAGTCCCCAAACGTAGGAGGAGAAGGACCCGGTTTTTGGTTTTTCGCTCATATCTCGACAACGGTTAGCCCTAATCAAAAAGTGGCTATATGCAAAATTAAAGCTGACTAAATTTTCTACAATAATGTTCCTATTAATTTTTTTCGTATCTGTTATGGTTCAGTAATGGATTGTATATCTTCTAACTGTATTCTAACTTTATTAAAATTTCATTTAATAATAATCGTAGAAAAAAATTTCTTATACAGATATCCGTTTCACAGCAGACTGAACTCAAATATTGAATAAAAAATGTCTTTGCGTCTGTAAGTGTGTGTGTGCACGTGTATATGTATGTGTGCGTGAATACCGTTTCTTGTAAGTACGAGAACTTCTGTTAGACTTAAAATATTTAATTACAATTTGAAACATATGTAAAACAGCATATTACAATAATCCCTATTAAAATTGGGCGATATCTGTAATACACGGTGATAACTAGAGGCCTACAAACTCTCACATCATAATAATCTTATTAAAAATACCATGTTCCATACTTTAGGATAACATTGATATATCATCTAATTTAAATAAAGTTGGTTTGCCTAACATACACTTGGTATTTTGTGGTTTATAAATCTTATACATCTTATTTTTGTATGCTTTGTAATATTTTGCCCTGAAATTAAAATAAAACCTATTTTACATATGAGAGTTTGTAGGCCTCTGGTTATCACCATGTATTACAGATATAGCCCAATTTCAATAGGGGTTATTGTAATATGCTGTTTTACATATGTTCCAAATTCTAAGTTTAACAGAAGTTATTGTATTTACAAGAAACGGTATACACGCACACATACATATACACGCACACACACACTTACAGACGCAAAGACATTTTTTATTCGATATTTGAGTTCAGTCTACTGTGAAGCGGATATCTGTACAAGAATTTTTTTTCTACGATGATTATTAAAAATATTTTTCAAATTATAATAAAGTTAGAATACACTTAGAAGATACACAATCCATTACTGAACCATAACAGATACGAAAAAAATTAATAGCAACTTTATTGTAGAAAATTTAGTCAGCTTTAATTTTGTATATAGCCACTTTTTGATTATATCTACCCGTTGTCGAGATATGAGCGAAAAACCAAAAACTGGGACCTTCTTCGGGCATCCCTTTACCCCCACCTCCTACGGTCGGGGACTTTTGGTATGTTTACCTCCTAAATAGTCCAAACACAGTCCTGAAGTCAAAAATTGTGATCTCGGCATTTCCCTCTAGAAACCATTCATTGACTGGGCTAAGTGTTAAATTAAATGTTTTAACTTTTTTGGATGTAAATCCAGACAAGCCTTACTTGGTATATCTTACTACTAGTTTTCTAAAGTTTTTTTCTAGTTTAATGATTCATGGGTATGAAGAAAAATATAATATGCACCGCGGGTCGTACAGTGCACTTACAACCCTTGGTACATAAATAACTATAAGCAAACTAACTAAAACATCTTATCTCTGCAAGTAATATTAAACCCTAATGTTATAATTCTTAGCCAGTCTGAGGAAAAGTTGGGATTTTCACTAAGAAATTTAAGGCATTCAGATTTCTTAGGAGGAATCCTATTTTTCATGTGGTTTTTAAATGCTTTTAGCACTATATTTTTTTGATGTGGCTCTCATCTAACCCGACAGTTATTGTTTGTCAACTTCATCCTGTTTTCTTTAGCAACTTCTTCTTGAATGTCTTATACTGCATCCGAAATATTATTGTCATCCGTCAGTCACATTTTTTCATTGATTTTTTTAGTGTGACCACACTGTATATTTTTCATATTTTTCTTCTTTGACAATTGTTAACTGCATGCAAAATATTATTACTCACATTTTTTCATAGATTTTTTTAGGATGACCACCCTTCACATTATTATAAAAAAAAATTGAGTGACCACTCATGCGAAATATTATCGTCTTCCGTCGCTTTTTAATATTTTTTTTTTTGATGACCACCCTGAATATATTTTTTTATATTTTTCTTCTTTGACAATTGTATTAACTGCATGCAAAATATTATCGTCCCTGGCACATTTTCAAAATTTTTTTTGGTGACCGCCCTGAATATATTTTTTTCATATTTTGCTTCTTTGGCGGTTGTAGTAACTGCATGTGAAATATTATTGTCCTCTGTCGCATCTTTTATTTTTCTATTATTCTTCCTTGATAGTTGTGATAACTGCATGTCAAATATTACTGAGTTCAGTCATTTTTTCCCTTAATTATATTTTTATGGGGTCCACCCTGTATATCTTTCAACGGAACTCAATTCTTCGTTGGCAGTAGCGTCAACTATCTACCAAATATTATCCTTCTCCGTCAAGCAGTTTTGTAGATATGGCTCCAAGAGACAGACTGACTGACCGAATTAAATGGTTTTAATTTTCGCAAACCACGTACTCTGAAACGTGAAAATCCGGGAAAATCTCGTAGAGAGGGGGTGGTAATGGGGGTGGCTAATGCCAAAAATTTTTTGGAGACCTTAGCTTCTCTTGTATATACTAAATACCAATTACCTGCTTGATTTGTCTATTTACCCCAAATTTACCCCAATTTACCCCCCAACCCTTCGACGGAAGAAGATGAAAATATAATCTAGTTCCAGATCTCGTTAAAGTACATATGAGTACCAAATTTCAAGTCAATATCTTAAATGGTTCCAGAGTAAACGTGCGCACAAAAAAAGTTACGACAGACCGACAGACAGACATTTTTTTTTTTCGCTCAAACTTAAAATCTCGACGTTTCATGACATTCTAAGCCTATTTGAACAATAAAAATTTTTAAAAATTTTTTTGTCGTTACTATACTTCCACTGGATGTGGAAGTAATATATTAATATTTACCCTTTAATAACTTTAACCTTTAATTTGGTACACAGCGAATATTATATGCTATAAAAGAATTAGTTTCACTACTTATATATCTGATAATATTGTATTGTCTTATAATCTATTAAACCACATCTTCACTCAGGTGGCTCTAACATCTCCATTATTCTAAGTTTTTTGTTTAGAAGTTCTTTTCAACATTTTAAAATAGCAGCACACCGCTACTCTAACACTAAGGCAATGAAATGTTACAAATTTGCGCGGGAATCACATAGAATTCAAGGAGAGGTGGGTTAAACAAGTATCTTATTGGTTAGTTAAATATGGCAACACTGTAAGGTCTGTAATGGTCGGAATTTTAACACAATTTGTATAAAATGGTTTGTAAATGCGGCAAAATGACACGGTCCTGGAAACGTATAAGAAACAATATATTTTTTTTTTTATAAAAATTTGTTTCCCCTCTCGGTGTGCTCGATATGTCCAATGAAAAATAAGCATACAACGCTAAGTTTTAGGTCGGTAGAACCAATATTTCTTGTGGGTCTGAGGTCGCCTGTAAAGTCGACCGGGTCTGGAAAGTATAGCCAAACCAATATATATATATATATATATATCTTAATCGCATCATAAATTAAGAAATCGCATTTTTTATAACCCGCCATACCTATAACCTCAAAGGCAGATAAATGCGTTGCAATAAACCATTGTTCAATTTTGATCTATGTATCACATACATACAGGGTGTCACAAAGAACACGTTGATCAGAAATCATTTTTGAACGGAACATGGTATTCAAATGTTTTTGGAATTGACATACTACGAAAACAAAACATAATTAAAGTATGAGAAATAGTAGATACATGAGATCTCTACTAATTTATTAAGTATTAACAGCACAGACAACGCCGGCAAATGAATAAACCACTAAGTACAAAGGGGTTAAAACAATACCGCTGCAAAAAAAACTTACAATTTTAATGTAGGTAGTTCAAATGTTTGAGCTGCCTATATTTCACCGTCAAGTAATGCCATACTTAATCTATTTTCAAATCCACGTCACTTTTCTAAAGATTGGCACGCGTTGTACACATTCCAACGTTATTTCACAGAAGATTATACATTAGCCTGTGCAAAATCACGTGATCAAAGTAAAGCATTTAGACGAATACCCAGAATAAGTTATTACTCCGTTTTCAAAGAAAAATAAGCGTTTTATAACATAAAATATGAAGAAGCATAAACGAAAAAAAAAAACAATATTTGGAAAAGAATACTTAACAATAGTCCGATGAAAATGTGACAGAGAAAGTGTGCTTGCAGATATCATAAATCCCTTGATAAACAGTGTGATAGTTAATATTTTCGAGCAAAATAATGTCCCCTAGTCAAGAAAGCAGCAGGCGGGAAATAAAACATCTGAAAGACTTTTCGGAAACGATAGTTCTTGCATATTTTGGAGAAAAAGCTAAGGTACTTGGGTTATTTGGACGCATTATTCTGAATTAAATTTTACGCTGATGTTGAAGACCGACATCGACATCGGATATAAGGCCTAAAAGTCTAAAACATTAACTAGAACCGAAATCAATAACTTTTTCGTGATGATGAAGACGAGAAAATTCTTGATGAAGGTAACTCATTTCAATATCTATATACATTTTCTCTTGAAAAATAATAATTATGATTTATTTTAAGTTGCGAGGAGCTTGCCGAAGAATTGTTACACTCAACAACAGCAACAAATATGTTGACTAATTACAGTAAAGATAAAAATTAGTTTTTGATAGTGAGAATTCTTGATACTAAGTCTACGGTAGACATTACATTTACCATAACAAATTGTGTTTCCGAAGATATAAATTACCTAGATATATACCGTAAATATGTAGATCTACGGCCCCCCAATCTAAAGCATAATAGAATGGACTTTCATGGACATATCGCAGATTTCTTCTGAAAACTATTCTGTTACTTCTTATCCTATATCTTGTTCAAAAAATGGTATATCTCACTACTTCAGATCCATTAGAAAGTACCTTGATCACAGATTTCCAAATATAAATAAATAGATTGGAGGAATGATAACGAATCTACCTCTTCTCGATTCTCTAAACGGCTTTTTAAATTATCTTCAATTCAAAAATAATTTCCAATGAGTTTTTATTGGAATACACTTTACACTTGTATACCTAGTAGTTAATTGCTTCTCTTAACTTAACAATGGCATATGTTAGAAAAAGTACCTAGATCTATTTCCACCTATATACAGTTTTTCCAGCTATTCGCATATTCAAACTCACGTACATCCTTAACTACTGCCCCTAGCGAAAAAATGAATACGATATTTTTTGTAGACAATTTAATTTACTTTCATTTTGTATAGAATGAACTTTTCGCTATGATGCTTAGTTTTCGAGATAATAACAAAAAACCTACAAACCGACCCTTTCCACCCCCCTCCCGCCTAACGCATGAGGCCCACGGCTGGGGACTTTTGGTATGTTACTCCCAGAACTTAAAATAATAATTCCTTGAGCACTATTTATTTCCGAATTAATGTCTTCGTTTCCTGGCCTACATTGAGATCAATGTTTAAAAGCATGGTAAAACGGTAAAACGCTACCTACTGGCAAATCACGGTGGCCTACTGGACTAATACTGGTGACGTCACGTCAAAGAATTTTTAGAATATCACTTTATATTCGATGTTGCACGTATTTTAAAATACTTTGTTGGTATGGAAATACATTCACGGCCATACTATTTTATGGGAGAGCCATGCTTCCCAGTGCAACTAGTTAGGATGGTCTTACAAAATAGTAAGTTTTTCAATTTAGAAAAGAACGAGATTACTGACACACTCAATAAAGGTACTGAAAGAAAGCTTAAGGGTAATCATTGACGTCAGACGAAAGACTCAAAAGAGAAGACAGTAATCGAAGTGGACGAAGCCTGGTTAGATCTCAGTGATTACATTAATAGACAGAATATTAGAATTTGAGGTGTTGAAAAACCAGAAAATTTGTATGTCTTCGTCAACAGAAAGTTTGCGTTTGGTGTATAGTCAATATGAGAAGAATTAGTAGGGTTCAATTTTTTTATGAAATCCCCTTTTTAATCATTAACTTCCTTGACCACAGGGCACTGTTTCTGGATATTATCAACAAAATGAGCACATGCAATAACGGAAACAATCAATAAGCTATTGTTGGTATGAAGTTTAATTTAAAATCGCTTAATTAGTTTTAATGCTGTGCATGAATTTTCTCCAGCATCAGGTGAAAGTACTCTCTTACGAACCTAAGAAGTTACAATAGAGTGACTATAGCGTGGGTACCAGGACACAAGGGAAATGAGAAGGCTGAAGAACTGACCGGGTAAGGCGCGTCTAACACCTTAGTAAACCCTTTTGAAGTATACAAACATCCATTTATAAATGGGTACAAAATAAATCTCTGGAATAGTGGAAGAGTTTCACGCAACAGAAATAGCAGAAAGACTTCATTAAAGAACGATCGACTAAGTTTACAGAAGACCTACTATGCCAAAATAGAAAAACAAGTAAGATAGTGGTAGGTCATATAACCGAACACTGCCAGATATACGAGTCTAAATGGATCTGGGAGATGACCCAATACGTAGATTTTGCCAAGTGGAATATGAAACCTCAGTCCGCGTACTACGCTACTGTGAAGACCTAGCTAGATATATTCTAACAACTTGGTGAGGGAAAACCAAGGGCTGATATTTATACTAAGAGGCCCTTATGAAAGCTGTGGAATCTGACACATAGTACAAAGTTGGATATGAAGCGTTAAGGAAAACTGAAATAAGAGTGCTGCAATAGATCCAGAGGGGGGTCATTTCTAAATCTAATCTACTCTATGTGATTTCTTTGTTGCCCTTTTTTTTAATTCAATCGTTCAAGTTTTTACTATACGACGTTGACCATCTTCCAGAATCGCAGAGAAAATCGAAGGAATCCACAACGATCCCATTTTTCTACAAAATGTTTTATTGATTCCCTTAAAAGGAGGGAAGGAAGTGTTTGGAACAAGATGGTGGACATTTTCACCACCTTTTGTAAAAATTTCGTTGTACTTTTATTAACAATAAATTAATATTTTGTATCAATAAGATTTCATTAATTTCATGAAATATAAAAAATAACTTTGCAAGCACTGATCACGTGCATTTATTACTATCATCCTTTCTTGGCTAAGGTATAATTAATACGATGCGTGGTATGACAGTTTAATAGAAACCAATTTTCCCATCTACGTTTTTACTTGCACATGCAACTTGACATTTTTTTATCGGTCGTTATATAGAAATCAAACTGATTTAATTAATGCAACAATTAGGTTGTCCTTGTAAACTGTCATGGCAACAAACAATAAATTCAAACTAAGGAGAAACCGGACATCCGACATTTTAAATACTAATTAACCAAATGAAATCTGTCTCAATGGCAAAATAATTAAAAGTGAAGCACAAGTTATTTTTATTGCATGTACACTGCACGGTATTACACCACTATTATACACATTTGATGTGTTTTCCGGAATTAACAATAGCATGGAATATTTGACGTCACTCAATTCATGCGATATAAGCAATAATAATTACGATAGATATTAATTATATTAGTACTAGATATAATTGGCGGTTTTTCGCTGAGGCAACAAACAATGACTTTGCAATTAGTTAATTAGTACTCTACTGTCGGATTTTTAACGATTTCATTCAACAAAAAAGTATAGCACTGATATAAATGGAGAAATGCATTTAAACATCCTTTTGTAATATTGAATGATTAATGGTTAAACTTTTAAAAGGGGATTATTAGGGTGGTTCTTAAAATCCCACTTTTGAAATTTTGACGAAAAACGACCACGTGTAAAACAAATCGATTTAAAGAATTTCTAGAGGTCGCTATCATCCTCTAAAGTCTGGGAAAAATAATAATTTCGAAGACATTGTTAAAAATGAAGCGGTGAATCACACTCTACTATGGGGTGGGCGTATCGTCATCAGATTTTCGAGACAATGTTGGAAGCTTTGATTCTCCACGCCAAGATTTTCACATGGCCCGGAAACTTTATTTTTAAACTATTCAAGAATTATACGACTAAAACCGATTTAAGAGCACCTGCAACCAACCCATAGAAGACGTAGAATTTGTATAAAATGGTGCTGATTTCATCTCTCTTCCAAAATTCCACCTTGAAATGTTTCAAACCCAAGATGATTATAACAAGCTATTATATTTCCTATTACATTCCTTGGTGGCATATACCTCAAAGGTATATTACTCAACCAAAATTGATTCGACAGGTTATTGACAGAGGTTCTTTTGCCTATAAATATTATTCACAGAATCGGCTTCACCGTGCCAGGTGGATGGCAAAAGCATTGTATTCATTGAGGGTTTATTTGTCTCGGGACCAGGTCAAACCCACCAATAGGAGAGAGGAAGGCATTCTTGACATTTTCATTTTTACTATTGCAATTTATGTGCGCTTCTGGTTTCAAGCTGGAGCCTAGAAAATATGAACAAATTAACCAAGCCTTTTGTTTCTTGGATTTCTATGGTACCTGTCAGCGTAGCCGGTAGCTTTAGCTTTCCTCAGGGCTGGCTCTAAGGGGGGGGGGGGGGGGCGAAGCGGGCGGCAAAATTCTAGGGGCGGCAAATTCTTCAAATCCACAGTTACAAAAAAATATAAAAAAGCTAGGAAACAATTGTTTCACTAATATAGTAATTAATAATGTTAACTTTATATAAACAATTTGTTATTGTTAGTTTTTTTTGTGTATAAAGTAGGTTACATACATACATTCTGTTTCTTATATGTGATTTTATTTCTTGTCTAATTTCTGTGGTGTAGTATTTTTTTTAAGTTTCAATACGGTTAATTTTTTCAATTATTTTATTTTTCCCTTTTAAATACAGTAGTCATATTGCTGAAAATCCAAAAATTGCTGTAAACCTTATAATTACTAAAAAAACAAACCATCAAGAATGTTTAGTAGGCGACTCTTAAAATGTTATAAAAAATAACGGACTGAAGAGATAAAGTCAGGCGGGGTAAAAATGAGACAGACAGGTAGCGGGGCAAATAAATGACAACCCAGATTGAAATAAATTACACTTAATTTTTTATTTAAGTTTGTTTTGTACATTCAGAACTGTTTTATGTTATCCAATCAGGTATGCCTACTGTTAATTCGGGAAAAAATATTATTCAGTAAACTCTTTAATTCAGTTTTAAAACATTTTTGAACTAATACTTTTTTGGGGATTTTATAGTTTCTCTATTTGCATTGTCCGTATTTGGAAGACGTGTCATACTTCACATTTTGTGATCAAATTTATTAATCTGCTAGTTTTAAACCATCAAAAATTTGATTTTAACGAAAAAAATTAAAAGCGGGGTAAAAAGAGACTAAGGGTCGGTTTTATAGGTTCCGTTTAACTTAGATTTGATACTTAACTCTAAGTTTTGTCAAAAAGTACGTTTTAAATCTGCCAGTAACTGCCAATCGTATGTTTAAACGCCAAACTTAGGTTTATGCAGGCTTACGTTGATTAATTAGCAATATTTTGAAGGATGTTGCACTCAATGCAAACTTCAAATTTCAACTTAACCTAGAAATAATTCCCTATTGTATATTCTGTAAAAAAAAAGTTATAGAAAATAGACATTTTCGATATTTTGGAGGACATTTTATCAAGCGATGAAGATGGTGTTATAAATATAATAGAAGCACCTCGTCATGTACGAAAATTCTGAGAGACACCTGATCATTCACAGATATGGAATAACAAAGAATTTATAGATCGATTTCGAATATGTAAAGAATATGTGCATATAGTATATTAGAATCATTTGCGTTATTAAAATCTTTCCCAAGTGCAATCCAAGCATTTGCTTTATCCTTCCAAGTAACCGAATCACATCTCTTGTATTCGATTACATCTTTACGCTTTTTAACTAATTCAATCAATAGTTTGATTTCACTGTCGTTGAAATTTAAAGATAATTTGTAACTCATCGCGAAAAGTCAAAGTAACAGTAATGAAAATGACATCAATCGCCAATTTGTTACTATGCTACCAACTAACAAAATAGCGATGGAACGATCTTGATAAGCACCTATAAAACGGCATTTTAGCGAACACTAAAATCTAAAGTTTAAACCTCCAGTAAAACTTCAGTTTAAGCTTCTAGTTAAACTTTGGTTTAATCTGCACCTATGAAACCGGCCCTAAAGAGACCAAATAGGCAGACTGAAGCAGGCACATTCCAGCTTCCTAATTTAGGAGAAGCTAGCCCTTCTACAAGCCCCTTCTTGTTTAGTAAAAAATCTGAATAAATTACATATAAAAGAAAAAACCCTCCTCTGTCTTATTTTTGCACTTCCATTTGCACAATGTCAATAAGAATGGGAATAAATCACGTGTATTTCATTTGCCCCTCCACTGTCTTTTTTTTACCCCACTTGGAGGGTAAAAATGAGACACTGTTTATTTTTGTTTATCAGTTAACGATACTTTTTGTAAAAAAATACATAGAAATATAGTTTTTCCTGTAATTTTTACATATGATACCAATCGTTCATTAAATATGGCTCGAATTGAAAGATGTCATTTTGTCTCATTTTTACCCCGCCTGACCCTAATGTTATTAATATAAGAGAGGGGCGGCAAAATGAAACTGTGCCCGGGGCGGCAAAATACCTGGAGCCAGCCCTGGCTTTCCTCGATGAACAAGTCACTCTGGACACAAAGCGTAAGATAGTAGAGGTCCTACAGAATGAAGGTGTAGAGCACCTTCTAAAATGCATCCAATTGGATTCTAGTATGGTGGATAAGAAAGAGCTGGAAGATTTTGTATCAAGCTGCACACTTAGGTTTTTATAACTACAAGCGTTTCTAGTGACAGCTGCTGACCAATGAGAACAAAATGAAGAATCAATCCAGTAAAAGTATCCGTATCTAAGTGTTAATATGGGATTCCTCGGTTGTTGGATAAGAAAATAAAAGTGAGGTTATTTTCACTTGTCGACGTTTCGAATAATATTTTATTCTTCCTCGGGACTTTAGCAAGAAAGTGTCATAATCATAAAATGCAACCAATCAAATATAAAATGTATGCATGACATATAATTATTAAAAGTAAATATGAGGAAGTGAATACCTCCATACCAATTACAATATTCAGTGTTATAATTGGTATGGAGGTATTGTAATTGTCATGGAGGTATTCACTTCATCACATTTATGTTTAATAATTAATTATATGTCATGTTTACATTGGATATTTGAACTCGGTTGCATTTTACGATTATGATACTTCTTGCCCAAGAAATATGTTTATAGGTTTGTTTCATTAGAGTCCTGAGGAAGAATAAAATATTCGAAACGTCGACAAGTGAAAATAACCTCGTTTTTATTTTCTTATCCGACATACCAACGAATTCCAAATTAACAAAATGAAGAATACCAAAAAATTAGGGACATGGTTCCAGCTATGAGAGTTATAAATGGCACTGCCAAACGAGGGTAGCCGTCAAATCGCGCACTTTCGATGAAGACCAAAATAGTACTTATTATTAGTTGTTGAGAATTTAAGCAAAAAATATAATATCCATATATTTAGAGGTTGGTGTAAAAGCAAAAACAAATAACGAATTCAAACGTATTTTTAACAGACTTCAATATCAATATTAGGTAATAAGGTTCAATTATCTGGGCGACGGTGAAAATTTATTTATTAAACAATACACTCACAGTGTTGCCAATGCCAAAGCGGTAAATTATTCAGCGGTTGGATTCAAAAGATACACTTGTATACACCAGAAAAGAAAACGTTGGGTTTTGGAAAATATAACAAATGAACTCAATAGGGATTTACCTTCGATACAAAGGAATTCACGTATAAGGAAAAGTTTATATAGTAAAGTAACAGCGGAAATTTGTCATGATATATAAATCGCTGTCACATATTGGTGAATTTGTGTATATCGAAGGTAAATCCCTATTGTTTGTTTTATTTTCGCGAATTACGAAAAATCATGTGACATTTCTATAGCCTATAGCCTACAAACTGAAAAGATACACAAATTATACGATTGTTATTAGGGTTAGAAAATTATACACAGCCGGGTCAAAAGATACAAAAATCGTATAATTATACACCGGTTGCCAACACTGCACTCACAAGTTTACGCCCACACGCCACATCAGATAGTTGACATGGAATCGTCGGTATTTTCTCCCTCACTCAATGTATAAGTGGAGTAAAGACGGGAGACGGGAGATCTACTGGCCGACCTATTCATTCCTTTAGCCCCGTCATAACCCCGCACACTATTAAGACTCCTTCAACTTCAACTATATATTCCTCAATCCAGACTCTGGCCACGTCTATCTTGCCAAACACCTCCTGAGCAGCAAGCTTTGTTAAAGGACGCGGTACCAGAGAGCAGATATGGAATTTACAACTTGCTGAAAAGGCAAGAAAATAGTTCGTGTCTATGTACCTTTGCTTCATAGACCTTTTGACAAAGTAGAATAAGCAAACTCCGGACTGTACTATTTGAGATGGAACACCGAGGCATCTGGTCTTTCTTATTCGCCGACTTGAGGAAAACTCGGCTTTGGTGAAAGTCGACACCAACTCCCACAAATGTACAGTTGGCAGAGACGTCAGGTAGGACTGTGTCTTGCCACTTTTTTTATATCTTTGTAGTTAATTTCGTCCTCTGATTTTTGTTCGGTTCTCAAAGAACAACGTTTTTGGTCTCACCTTGTTTTGTTTCCGAGAGCAAAAACGAAAACCGAACATAATTCTGTAATTATATCGATAACTAATATTAATAATCAACATTCTATTATTGTAATGGGTAAGTAAGGTACTTACTTTGTTGTTTATTTAAACGACAATGACGATCTATTTCTGATGACCTCGTACATATCATATCAAGCGGAATAATACCCCACACTATCGCAAAACGTTGATTTTTTTAAAATTTTGTATATAATTAAATGACATAACCAATTTATTAAATAAAAATGATAAAAATTTAATGTTGTAAACAAAACAATGTTCAAGATATGAAGGAACTACGATGGACTTGGTAATTTTCTCGGAGGTGCTGCAAAGCCTTTTTCCAATTCAAAGTGGGTTGATCTCTCTGTAGCACCACAAAAATCTAAGAATTTTTCTCGTATGAAATGTAAGATGAAGGTTAGCGCATGTAGTGGGCAACACAGTCCATATACAGTCTATATATTCGCTAGTAACCTGAGAACTTTTAATCTTTTTCTTTATGTTTAT
This sequence comes from Rutpela maculata, assembly GCA_936432065.2. Lineage (NCBI taxonomy): Eukaryota > Metazoa > Arthropoda > Insecta > Coleoptera > Cerambycidae > Rutpela > Rutpela maculata. The sequence continues at coordinate 50,271,832 of OW386285.2, forward strand.
TTTCAGTCCACTTCTTATGTTCAACTGTAACCCCAAAGTACTGATGATTAGCCATAACACGTTGGGAGTACCCGGATCAAGTATGGGACATGCGTGGGTCATTTTGTGAAAAAATATCTATATTTATCAGTCCCGAGTCAAGAGAAAGTTATAATAACTCTCATGATTCTCTGGCTGCCGAAAAGTTTCGATGGTCACTTTGTGATTTCAAATTGTAAAGTGTAATTATTAAATTAAAGACTAATAGGCTATTGTCTATGACAAAAAAAGAGGGTTGAAAGGAACTAAAACGTTAAAGGGTTTTTATTGTTTATTATGTTCAATTGACCCCAAGATATGAAAAAACCGCGGAGTGCTACCATTTCAAGTGGTGCGTTTTTGAGATCGAAGTAAAAAGGTCCTCTTTTCATATTTTTTTTTGCTCGAAAACTATGAATTTTTTCTATAAACACGTCAATAGAAAAGTGTGTAGAGAATTAAATTTCCAATCGAAATGGCACCTTCAGAAGTCAAAATTTTTTTTTACAAAAATACATCCAAAAAACAAAACAAAAAAAAAACGAAAAAATGCAATTTCTTATTTTTTTTTTTTTTTTTTAGCCTGTAACTATTTTTTGTGTACATTTAGGCATAGATATTGCTGCATAACAAAAAAAGCTGGCGTTTTACTCGTTAAAATGAGATTTTGTACATAGTTTTACGATTAATAGTGACCGAGATATAGTGTTTCAAAGTTTGCAACTTTTAACTTTTTTGCTAATTTTTACTATTTTTTTTCAAATTTCGTCTTGTAACTTTTTTTCTGAGTGAATTTAGGTTTAGACATTATTATGTTAAAGTGAAAGCTGACTTTACGCCCGTTGAAATGGTGGCTGGTAAAAGTCTCTACGACAAATAGAAACCTAGATCAGCGTTTCGAAGAGTGTTACTTTTATTAAATTTCTTCCAATTTTTACGTTCTTTTTAAATTTCGGCCTATAACTTATTTGTCAAATGCTTTAAGTACAGATATTGCTACACTGAATGACCTCGCAGCATTCTTGTTTAAATGGTCTGCAATAGAAGTTTAACCCATCTTAAAGTATTGTTTTTTCTTCTTATTATCCTTATCCATTTTTAGTATTATTTCACATTTAATTAAAAAATTTGAAGAAAATAATATTGAGACTGGGCAAGCTGAAGAGGATGCAGACGTACTAATTGTAAATACTGCAAAAGATAATCAGAAAATGTTGTTATAGTTGGTCAAGAAGTCGATCTTCTTATTATCCTATCATTATTACCAGAAGAAAATGAAAATATATATTTTTTTCTTCAAGCGTATTAAAATGTTTAAATTATGTCACCAAAAACAGAAGTAGAAGTAGGACATTGTTTTACTAGTAACAAAATGTTAGTACCGAACGCCATCGTAGTGGACATTATTTTACTAGTAACATAATGTTAGTTCCGAAAGCGCCACCGCAGTGGGTATTGTTTTACTAGTAACATAATGTTAATACCGAAAGCCACCGGTGGCGCGCTATCCACTAGCCACTTGTCATATTGTGTCAACATGTAAGACTGTAGTTTGAATATTTGTACATTTATGATAAATAAATGAATTTTTGCATTTTAATACGCTTGAAGAAAAAATAGTATATATTACACGGAGTAGAACGCCTTTTTTTGTGTTTCGCCCAGTTTGCGGCTTCGGCTTCGCCTCAGCCGCAAATCCTGGGCTCAACACAAAAAAGAGGGCGTTCTACTCCTAGTAATATAATATACTATTTTAAACGTAGTATAGAAAATGTAACTGCCAAATTATATAACCATAATAGTTTCAAATTTAATCATCTACAAAAATACCTTGGCTTCGTCCATGCATTCAGTGGCTGTGATACAACCTCTTCCTTTTTTGGTATTGGTAAAAAGAAATTTTTGAATTTCATTAATAAGAATATTTTTGCTTTTGGAGAAGTATTTAAATGAATTTTTGTGTGAAAATGAAAGTCCAGCAGCCATCGGTTCTGCTTCTGAATGTATTGTAACATTACTATACGGTATGAAAATTGATGGCTAAAGCACCTGTCGCTATAAGTTATTTCAGAAGTACTCAACAGGTGCGAAATTCTCATTGTCCCGATTGCCTCCAACAACTAATGCTACTAAACATCATGGTTTAAGAACTTACTTGCAAATGCAACATTGGAAAGGAAATATTGTAAATCCTCTCATCTGGGGTTGGAAAAGTTCAGAAAATGGACTAGTACCAATTTTGACAAATAAACCTCCCGCATCACAAGTTTTGCTGGAAAAAATAGCCTGTAAATGCACCAAAGGATGCAGAGGAATCTGTGGTTGCAGGAAATTGGGAATAAATTGCTCCATTTTTTGCAAAAAATGTATGGGAATGAACTGTGAAAACGCTGATGTATCTCAAATAATGGAAGACGATGTTTACATAGATGCCGATGAAGAAATCGACTTTGATTTTGAAAATATGTTAAGTCCAGCATTTGAGTAATGTCATAATGTAAGTTATTAATCTAAGTTATGTGAACAAAAAAAAAACACGTGATATAATAAAGTTCAGAAATGGAAAAATGTAAAAAGTTATTTTTTAAGTACAATAATCTACTATATCTAGACTGTATCTTGGTTACTATTGATCACATAAACTTCTATTGCAGACCATTTAAACAAGAATGCTGCGAGTACATTCCATGTAGCAATATCTGTATTTGGCAAATAAGTTATAGGCCGAAATTTAAAAAAGAACGTAAAAATCGGAAGAAAGTTAATAAAAGTAACACTCTTCGAAACGCTGATCTAGGTTTCTATTTGTCGTAGAGACTTTTACCAGCCACCATTTCAACGGGCGTAAAGTCAGCTTTCACTTTAACATAATAAATTCACTCAGAAAAAAGTTACAGGACGAAATTTGAAAAAAAATAGTAAAAATTAGCAAAAAATTAAAAGTTGCAAACTTTGAAACACTATATCTCGGTCACTATTAATCGTAAAACTGTGTACAAAATCTCATTTTAACGGGTAAAACGCCAGCTTTTTTTGTTATGCAGCAATGTCTATGCCTAAATGTATCCAAAAAATAGTTACAGGCTAAAATAAAAAAAAAATAAAAAATTGCATTTTTTCGTTTTTTTTTGTTTTGTTTTTTAGACGTATTTTTGTAAAAAAAAAAAAAATTTGACTTCTAAAGGTGCCATTTCGATTGGAAATTTAATTCTCTACACACTTTTCTATTGATGCGTTTATAGAAAAAAATCATAGTTTTCGAGCAAAAAAAATATGAAAAGTGGACCTTTTTACTTCGATCTCAAAAACGCACCACTTTAAATGGTAGCACTCCGCGGTTTTTTCATATCTTGGGGTCAATTGAACATAAGAAACAATAAAAACCCTTCAACGTTTTAGTTCCTTTCTACAGTACATGGACAATAGACTATAAATAAATCATTCGTACAATATAAACGTACAGAAACGGGAATATCATTCATAAATATGTTTACCGGTTAATTTGATATCATACGCTCTGAATTTCGTAAATAATGTTCATTAATAGTCACGTGCGTTGCCAATACTAAATATAGAATTTAGAATTAACAACAAACGTGACAAGAAGTGAACAAATACGAATTCTATTTCACAAGAGTCAGAAATTTATTTTCTTTAAACTGTTTCATTCATCAACTTCAATTATATACAGGATCGGGGCCGTACTTCAGAGCCAATGGTAAAAAAAAAGTGTAATTTGTTATACCGATATTGCATAATAAAGATGATGATAGATGTCACCACGACAGCCACTTTTTGGCGATTACTTCTAAAAGGCTTCAAATATCATAATCATATCGGCATATCATATACAACGTGATCTACCATGACATGCGGAAAATTTAACAGTAGGTTAACCCCACCGAAAGGAGTTAAAAAATGAAATTTTTTTTAAAAAATGACCAAAATGAATGAATGACCTTATTTTTTGTAAAAAATGCACCGCCAATGACTTTAACCAATCTGACGTAACGCGGTATCACTTTATCAGACTTGGGATTAACGCTATTGACAGCAAAACTGGAGAGGGTGGGTGACTTTTTGGTTTTAATCAAGTCACGCTACAAAAATAGCGAAATAAATCGAAAAGACATTGACCCTATGATAGTGAACTCTGAAATCATCACAAGTAGATATAAGAGCTATTTGGTTAAACCCGTCAATAACACGCCGGTGTCCTGATTGTTCGACTGAAAGCAAAAAACGCGGCACTTTGACCGCACTCGCCGGCTTCACTTTTTATGCCAATTAAGAAAATGTAAACAACTCCAATTGTTCTTTCACAAGTAAGTTCGTCGCCCTAATACTGGCCTGGTCAATAACAGTAGTGTATCTTCGCAAATTTACTAATAATTTAATATACTAAATTACGTCAGAACACTCTAAAATTTTGCAGGGGCTTTCCCATATTGAAGACTAGTACACCATTTTATTTTCCGCATATCATGGTAGATCACGCTGTATACAGTGTGTCCCACTTCTTTTCAGGGACACACCTTTGTAGCTTAGTTATATTAGTCATCCAATTTGGATCAGTATCGAAGACCTTTACTATATCTTTTTTGAGTAAAACAGAACTTATTCCAATCATTGGAGTGCACAATTTAAAAACTTAGCAAGGGACTTAAAATTGTTTTCAGCAAAAATAGCGTGCACTTACTAGATTTGGACATAACAGAGAAAGTATTTGCTATTCTGGATGTTTCAACTGCATTGGTTAATTGCTCTAAGTCGAAAAATCATTCTTTATGAACTTGACCCTTACTAGGTTTGATAATGGAGCAGCCAAATACGGCACGCTCTGCTTGGGACATTAATTTAATTCCCGAATTTGCACAGTAATAAGGATTATTGATTGTTTATAGCAATTCAATTATTTTTCAACTTAATTCGGCTACTTTGTATGCATTTATCTAATTCCATCACAAAGCTAATTTATTTGCGTTACCAGCGGCAACACATTAATCGACTAATTAACATAAATTAGCTGACTCGTTATTCACTTTCCAGAAATACAGTATTGTTTTTCCATATAGAACAGAAACAGAACCATTGACAATGACCTTTGTAAGTATCTGAGAAACATGACGACAATCCATAAAGATAAGTTTTATGGAAGAAATTCGTAATATTATTTATTATAAATTATGCAAATGAATGATTTTCATGTTTTTAATTCAGCGTTTACACATAAATTTCCTATTTACTTTTTTAATTTTTATCACGTGCCAGGCATTTTATTAGCCGCGGAGCGCATCATCTGATCGACATAGTTTGTAGAAACTATAGTTGCATGAATTAACAGTTATGCTTTCTTGCATGTTCATCATAAATCACTTTATTTTAATGTTATTATTATACAGGGTGTGGTAAGCGTATGGACAGGCTCTAGCGAAAACTAAAACAAAAAACTATGGAGGTATTTTAGACATATATCACTGATTCTGTATTTAATTTCAAATGGTAAAAATTGATGTACGATAGCGAGCTGTAGTGATGCGACGCGCAGGTGCCTGCTTAAGGCTACATCCTAACCGGCGTCACAGTGGCGTGCAATTAAAAAGATTTGATGGTAAAACTGCCGAGACCCTGGATTATCTTGTTTTAACATACGATTATTCTGCCCATATACTGAATTTGCTTTCCAAAGATTTGGAAAAGTAAAATCACACGTAGTTCAAACTGTAAACTATTTTCGCAATACACACTTAGTAAATGCTTGGTACAAAGAAACTAACATTACCACAAAATGGAATACAGTTTCCGACTGCCTTAAGGTTTATGTCACTGAATGGCCGAAGTTGTTGCAAATCTTTGAAGAAGACAAAGATGACATTGATCCATTGATTTTTTAAAGTGTCGAGTATTCAAATTAAAAGAATGGCTGAAGACTTTAAAATTGCTGAAAAAAAAATTCTGTAACAGAATTCAGCAGAAAGGTGCCAGTTTGTCTCTTGCAGTTGAAGAATGTAAAAAATTGAGTGCTGTTCTTTATAGGGATGAGGACATAAATTTAAAGCAATGTCAGATATTTGAAAGGAGATATTGATCAAACTTGAACACCATTTCACTTTTTGGCGTATTTGCTGGATCCTCCAGAAATAAAAACGAATACCCACTGTTGAAACAAGAAAAAAAAGGGCTGCTTTAGATGTAGTCTCCCAACATTTTTCTGGCACAGGATTATTACACTCATTAACGCTATAGCCAATGAGAGCCCGTTTTTTCACAACATTGCACCAATCAAATGTCATTATTAGTGGTAATTCAAGCTAGATAGGCTTTTGACAGTACCAACATGCAAAATTTATCGCTCTAATTTTTTATGTCGCTGCAGCGGCAAATACTGCGATAATTTTTTGACGTTTTGTTTCGTGAAATATTTTCGGCAAATAGGGCAACTCACGCTTTTAAATTTTATCTATAAATATCTTCTCTAGCTTATTACTTACTGATTGTTAACTTACCTTGTAAATTGTAATATTGTATTATGTACTAGCAAACATAAACACACCACATATATAGTAAACAATCATAATTTCCAAAGAGAAGCCTGTCTGAACTATATAGGCTATAACCTTGCCTATCTGTAACTATTTCAATTTGCCTACTTTTCAATCAGGTAACAATAATATACAAAGATTGTACTTAATATACCTAGCTCATAATACAGGAACAAGTCAAGCACAGCTTTCAATAGCTCAATAACGTAGTTACAATGTTAAGCAAATCATTTAGAGTGCAAATTGGCAGTTTATTATCTGATTAAATCCCGACCGCTTTAGCGGGATGGATTTAATCTTTGATAATAAATTGCCAATTTGCACGAGTTATATTAACTAAGGGCAACTTAGCTTGAGAAAAAATTTTTAGATAAAATTTAAAGCACGAGTGGTATTTGAGGAGAATATTTCACGAATAAATAATTCATTGTACATCTTCAATATTATGTTTTCTCATTAATTGCCTTCAGACGTTTTCTTGTCACTTTTTAGAGTTTACTGACCTTTATTTTCAATTTCATCATTAATTTGATATACAGAAATATTTCCAAATCGACTCATATTGTCAAAACAGCAAATCTGAAACAAACGCAGTAGAAACAGCGGAGATTCGCTATATTTTAAAATAATCTAGTGACGTTTCTATGGCAACTAGTAAATAAAACGAGTTGAAACCTTAGATATTATAATGTATAGACTGGCTTCACACCTTTCAGGCGTTTCTGAGGTGCAGTATGACGAGGAACGATAAAGAGAGCACTACATCTTTAATCCGCGAGCACTACTTTATTCCCGATGTCCCGCCTATTTATTACTATACACTCATGGTTCCGAGATTGACATAGAGGCGCCATCTAGCGCTACCGCTACTAGAGTTTTATTCCATAATAATTGATTCATATTTACGTATTTAATCCTTATTTTTAACTTACGATGTTTACAAATTATGTTGAGGTTTGCTTCGTTAGGCAGAGTAAATTTTAAATACAACAAATTAAAATATTGCACAGCTTTGATTCAACTAGTTACTTTTTTATAGATTACCGTATGTAAGTACCTAGTACATTTTTAGTTTGTGTTTCAAGAGCGAATGTGTTTTCTTGACATTTATAATAAATGATTTGCTTAACATTGTAACTACGTTATTGAGCTATTGAAAGCTGTGCTTGACTTGTTCCTGTATTATGAGCTAGGTATATTAAGTACAATCTTTGTATATTATTGTTACCTGATTGAAAAGTAGGCAAATTGAAATAGTTACAGATAGGCAAGGGTTATAGCCTATATATTTCAGACAGGCTTCCCTTTAGAACTGACGATTGTTTACTATATATGTGGTGTGTTTATGTTTGCTAGTACATAATACAATATTACAATTTACAAGGTAAGTTAACAATTAGTAATAAGCTAGAGAAGATATTTATAGATAAAATTTAATAAAAGTGCGAGTTGCCCTATTTGCCGAAAATATTTCACAACACAAAACGTCAAAAAATTACCGCAGTATTTGCCGCTGCAGCGTCATAAAAAATTAGAACGATAAATTTTGCATGTTGGTACTGTCAAAAGCCGATCTACCTTGAATTACCACTAATAATGACATTTGATTGGTGAAATGCTGTGAAAAAACGGCTATAGCGTTAATGAGAGAAATAATCGTAACTATTTTGTTCTCTACAGACATGTCTACAATCTTACTAATTTCCATAGCTTACTTAGTAATTTTCTCACGTCGCGTTATCTGACGCATCCGTTTTGAAAAAAATAAAAAATTGTTCGTATTTCACTTTTTTTTGTAATTTTTTAAATAGGCAAAAAACTGTTGTACTTAGAATTTTATGCTTAATAAGAAATCATCAAAAAAAAATATATATATAGTCATTCTGTTTAACAGGGTTCAGACTTTATACTGCTAGAAAATTTCCTTGAATTTTCCAAGTTATCCATGACTAAAAAAAATTTTTCAGTCACGACAAAAATCATTCTTATGTTAAATGCGGTTTTAGAAAACCATATAAATTTTAGTGGCGTAGCCACTGAACTCTACTATATAAATGGAAGGCCAGTATAGGTATATGCGCGTGAAGAAAATGCGGCAATTACGGCACAGATTAAGTGGTAACGAATTCAAAAACCCTAAGCCATGCGTCGACGCAGTAGAGAAATTAATGTCTGTGCTTGAACCAAACGGCTGTCTACGGGAGTTACGCGCCGATGCCAGGCTGACGCTATTCTGTGTTTTATTTCTTTTCCATAGATTCTGTAGCGTAAGTCTTGGATTAGATGAAATTTCCAGAGTCGGTGTCACCATTTTATTCTTTGTTTATTCTGTCGTTTGTGTAAAGTTGTTGTAAATTGATTATTTTGTGTAATATTTTGTGACTGTTATAAACAAAGTTAATTAAGACAATATGGTGCAATCTTGTATGGTACTGTGTTGCAAGAATCGGGGCAAAGTCCCGGGTTTTAAACAGTTGCAGTAACAATAAGACCGGCTCTGACGTATTTTGTAGTGCGATTGCGCTCCTCCTTATGGTCGCCATACTTGCGCGAGGTTCAATTTGGCGTAAAAATTGGTATGGATATTGACCTTCCATTTATATAGTAGAGTTCAGTGGGCGTAGCCGACTTATTGTAATATATATTTCTTACAATTTAAAGTCGCAATTTAAAAATGATTTAAAATAAGTGTCAGCTCGTAGTTTGTTTTCCGTATTGTGACTCGAAATTCCCTGATTTTAGCGATTTTTAAAATTCTCTGGGATTTCCATGGTATTTTTACTGTATTTCCAGGTTTTCCATACAGTCCAAATCCTGTTCAAGAAAAAAAAAGTTGTTGTCACTTCCGATTGAACCAGAAGTGACAACAACTTTTTTTTTCTTGAACAGGATTTGGACTGCATGGAAATCCTGGAAAAACAATAAAAATACCATGGAAATCCCAGAGAATTTTAAAAATCGCTAAAATCAGGGAATTTCGAGTTCTTTTCGTTCCTGTTAGCCAAAAAGTAGCTCTCACTTTTGTCTAATTTATGTGTACCAAAAACGAAATTTTTAAATTAAAAAACAACAAAAAAATTGGGGGCTTACATTGACTCCTAGGTATATGTTCAATAATTTCTCTGGATTGGCTTAAGTGATTTTCTATGAAATCTTTCTGTAACTGCAGGGTATGATTCGACGGTGGTCTCATAACAATTTTATCAAGCAACTTAGTGTAAAGTGAACAAAAAAATGGAAAGATTTTTTTAGTTGCATTAAAATTGGTAGTTAGACATTGTTGGAGTAGTTGACACTGAATCTGATCTCAAAAGAATTCAAAACAATGAAAGCAAAACTAAACAACATAAAAAAGGTTTGAATTCACTTAATTAAAGATAGAAGTCAGCTCATACATATTTTTTTGGTCATCCAAAACATAAAAAAACATATCAATCCCCCCCCCCCCACCTCTGACCTCTGGATCAGCCTATGCCCTCCATCCCGAAATGAATCTCTGGATCCGCCTTTGAGACTGACATACAAACACACGCATAAATAGATTAAACATTTTGTTGAACGACTATTACTGTTTTCGAGATTTTTAAATTTTAAAGTGTTTTATTTCTAAAGCTAGCCATTGCAGAATGTTGGGCCCATTGAAACTTTTGATGAGAATGACAAAACGTCCAAATTTTAACGAATTCCAAGTAAGTCCATTTTTCTTTGTGAAGTAAATTCTACAGCAAGTTTAGAACTTTCTCTGTGAGTACTATTAGAACATTAATTTCTAACAATGGGAAATGCCATTCAATTTTGGCTTCGATTATACCATAGAATAAAAAGAAATATTCGTCCTTTTACTATTTCTGGAATATTTTTCGTAAGATAGAGAACTCCCGTCATTTTCTGTAGTCCAACGAATTTTTAATTTACCGGACTATTTCGTTATAACCTAAAATGAATAATAAATCAATAATTTACAACTAACACGTATAATAGCCCCTTTCAAATTTGCATTATTAGTTCAGAACGAATAGAAAACCAGCGTACCGGCAGCTGTTTCTACCAGGTATTTTAGCAAGATTGGCAAGCGCTGGCCTGGGTAATTTTTAAAACGAGTTTTGACCAGCGGTGGTTTAACGTTACTAGTTCCTAGTGTCTGTATTTCAGAAAAAAACTGGGGCTGAGATTCCATATTTGCTTCGTCATTATTATTTTGCATGAATAATAAATGATTTCCTAAAATAGTTTACTCTTTCGTAACGTCTTCCTGATTTTCTGCTTACCAGCATAATTATTTCTATAAATATATCAATGCATTGGTATTACTTATTTAAGCAAGCCGAAAAATACAGAGCCCCTTAGTTGAAAACAATACCAAGCCCGAAGCCGGCAGGAAGTTCTTTTTATCTATCTGGGGTGGGCGGTTTCGTGAACGTAATTCGAGAATTTCTTCTGCATCCCTGAACCGATTGAAAAATTTTTTTGATATTCTTTTAGAGACAGCTTCATAAAATGGTACTAGGCTATTTAAAACTAAAAAAAAGTAACATTTTTTTTTACCTGTGCGAAAATAAAAAAAATTTTTTTGGCTTTTCAATAGTCTGGTACCATTCTATAATGTTGTCTCTAAAAGCCTATTCAAAAAATTTTTGAATCGGTTCTGAGATGTAAGAAAAATTCTCGAACTACGAAATCATTTTCTTAAGCACGGCACCGGCACCCTTAAAATCAATTTTTAACCGACTTCATAAAATTTAAAGAAGGATAAAGTTCTCAATTCGACCCGTATCTTTTTTGTTTTTTTTTTTTTAATATCCGTTCAATGATTAAGACTGGCGTAGCTAAGCGATTTCCGTCAAACCCACTGCAAACTGTAGACTGTTGTCCGGCGGTGGTCCCACATTAAATTTATCAAGCTACATCTAGTGTAAGGTGAACAAAAATTTTAAACAATTTTTTATATTAAATTATTCAATGATTTAGAACATATTCGCAGATTTGGCAGAGTCGCCGGTGATATCAATTAAAAATTTAGTTCTCGATTTATAATAATGATAATTTTTCACAAACAACAGGGCATTATTATAACTTCCTATCATGTCATATAACATTTCGCAACGAAAGAGAACCTTGCATGGAGACGAATCAGCCGAAGAATGTTTTCTACAACAGTATGAACTGAAACTTTTATTGAGAAACGCGCCTGTTGAACAATTTGCTTTTACAAACAAATTATACAGCAAGCTGTCGTTATTTTCAATGCAGTTAATGATGACGATTTCATTGCATGGTTTTTAATTGAGATGCAATAATGCCAGGAAATTTTTTGTAGATTTACATGAAACCTGGCACAATGGCGAAAACAGAAAAGTAAACCACTATTTGATATTGTGTACTGTGGACTAAAAGTATATTATTATAAGGAACTAAAGTGAGGTTATGATGTATTATTTATTTATCCTCCAGGCAGGGACTTTGAAATGTGATGTTACTAAAAAAGTTGAAAAAAAAATTTTTTTTTGGAATTAGTAGGTGAATTAACTACGGAAGCGTTTTTACAAGCGGTTCATATCACGTCCAGGTATGCCGACTCACATTTACTCGGATAATGGTACAAATTTTTTAGGGACTAAAAACGAGCTTTAAGTTTTGGGTAGTTATCTTATTAATAGCTCAAAGGCTATTGTAAATTCTGTCGTAGCTGAAGGTATTCAGTGGCATTTTATACATCCTTATGCACCTCACTTCGAAGGAATTTGGGAGGCTGGAGTCAAAAGTACCAAATACCATTTACGAAGAGTTGTAGGAGATGCTGCCTTAGTATTCGAAGATTTTTACACGCTCTTGGTACAGATTGGTACAGATCCTTAACCCACGCCCTCTTTTTCCTTTGTCAGCCAATCCTAACGATCTGCAACCGTTAACCCCAGCTCATTTCCTGATAGGAAGATCGGTCATTGCCATACCCGATCCTGATTTAAAACAAGTCCCAGAAAATAGATTTTCTCGATACCAGAGAATATTACAACTTCAACAACACTTCTGGAAGCGGTGGAATAAGGAGTATTTCTCCGAACTCCAGCAACGAACGAAATGGAAAACGACCCAAACTACTCTTCAGGAAGGTGCTTTGGTGTTGGTATAAGAAGATAATTTGCCTCCTATGGAGTGGAAATTGGGTAGAATAGTGAGTGTAATAAAGGGAAACACATAAAAACATTGGAAGGGCCCACAAATCGAGCGTTTCCAAATTATGTCCTTTGCCAGTAAATGAAAAATAATTTCGAAAGCTAGTCCTTTCAAGGCGGGGGGCATGTAGAAATAGTTTTTAAGTTGGCCTGAAATAAGGCAATAGTAATTTCAAAAATATGATTTCACTTTTCTTCATTTTTTTCTCCTCATTTTTTCATATTTATGTGAATTGAAGGGCAGAGAGAAGGCGCCGTATAAATCTCGCCCAGGGTGCCGATATTGCTAAAACCGGCACTGCACCTAACAATAGCAGATCATCAGAAGACTTTTGTTTTAGTTCATTTCCCAGAATCCACAGTGCCCTCTCACATTCCTTTTTCAATAAATTCAAAAATTTTAATTAAATTATGGCAGAACCCACACATTTTGCAGTTAATTGGTTTTAGTCTATAATATAATGATAAATGTGTTTGTAAAAGATGGAGTTCGTTCTCATCATACAAGAAAAATAATGAATTAGAACTATTGGAGCAAATGTAGGTCATTCTTCTCATCAAATGAATCTCATTTGATGAGAACAATATCAATTCAGCAAAGAAACTAATATGCCTTTTTTATTACTATCAAAGAAAATTAACTGCAAGACACAAATATGTAAAATATACAGGGGATTATGAAATTATTTAGTTTAAATGAACGAGATTTTGAATGTTGCTTTAATTTTGCGACACAGTGTATGGTCAAGTCACTTTGGACTAACTTAAGTGCTTTTGCAAATATTCTGAAAATGGTTGCACTATATAATTATTTTATTATTATTACTCATCTTTAGGCTGCACATCAGTTATATAATACTTTCACAACAGTAAAGTAACCATATTTGAATCTTGCTAATGCCAGCTCTCAAAACTGATGGCGTGGGGTGTTAGTAGAAATCTAAAAAAAAGACCTAGAGGAGCGAAAAAACAATGTTTCATCCAAATCTCATAATTGATAAGCGGGGAGGAAAAAAATGTGAAAAAAAATTTTTTTGGTGAGCGGGGCAGGATTTTCTGCACCAATGCGGGACTTTTGTGGCACAGCACATCGAGAAACGGAACTGTCCCGCCTAATCCGGAACGAATGGTCCCTTTAACAACAGTCTTCTTCGATTATACAAAACACAATCTAGAAAATGATTAAAGTGTTTTTAAGACATGAATATTTTGAAAAATGCTTTAAAAGAGTACATTATGTTTTAATTAGGTTTTATATGAATAAGTACCGTTTACAAAAAATTGCTGTATTTGATTTGTATAAATTCGAATGTATTTGTATCAATAAGCTGCATATTAATTACTTAAACTATTTTAACTAAATAACTTTGATAACTTTCATGGTTTGAAGTTGCCAGGAAATTTCTTGGAAACTAATTTTATATGATCACTTTTCTATACTTGAAAGCTATAAATAAGAGATATATGGATACCATCAATTCCGTTATTTTCAATTTCGCTGAAGAAAAAAGTGTGTCATTTAGGTTGCTACGTTGAATAAGAAAATATACGATAACATTATTTTAACCCAAATCCTACCTGTAAAAATATAAATGAGAAATATATAAAAACGAATTGAATGTATTTTTAAGTTTACACCACTATATATCATGAATCACAATCGCATATGAGATTCGATTTCTGAAGAATAAAGGATTTAACAGAAACTAAGGGTAAATTAAAATGAAAATTATTAACGTATGAAGTCCAGAAATTGAGGTAGAAGAATATTATTCGACTAAATTTTAACAAACCTTATCATAGATTTACATTTACACAGCTATGATGTATTAGTTAGATGATTTTTTGATAATCAAATCAATGATAAAAGATAATGAAAGAGGTATGAAGGTATGGGTGTAAAGATATCACCGTTAACGAGACCAGTATCACCACTCATGCGATAACTTGTTATCGTATTTCGTTGCTTCTTGAACATGAACGTAACCGCTATATTTCTATATCAAGAAAAGAATTATTGATAATTGCAATAACTGGGAGAGTTATTTTGCTAGTGACACTCACAATTCGGGTAATGATTAATATTCAATTTGATTTCCACCGAGTTGACATTCAGATTCTTAATAACAAACAAAAACTCTCCCAGTCATGGCAATCAGAAAAACAGAAGCATTACATTTATGAAGATAAACAGTAGGTATGAAACTTGCACTAAAACAACTAAAAAACTAGGTAATTATTAAATTATTAGTTTTAAAAATGGAATAACGGAAATATATTGTCTAAAAATAATGCTGTATCAGACATCTCCAGCATAATTCTTAGATCACATCATTCAGAGAGTACAATAATAGTTCATGTTCAATTGGTAAGCTGCAAACATTTGGGCTGATGTTATCAAGAGATGATGGGAAAGATCTTTATGAATAGGGAAGACGTTTGATATGTTTGAGTAGTCAGGCCCCTACAGTATATAGTGGAATTCGAATCACTTCTTGGAGATAATTTACAATGAAAAATGATTTAGCTGTACGTGAGTCTCTCTCTCTCTCTCTCTCTCTCTCTCTCTCTCTCTCTAGCTCTCTCTCTCTAGCTCTCTCTCTCTAGCTCTCTCTCTCTAGCTCTCTCTCTCTAGCTCTCTCTCTAGCTCTCTCTCTCTAGCTCTCTCTCTCTAGCTCTCTCTCTCTAGCTCTCTCTCTCTAGCTCTCTCTCTCTAGCTCTCTCTCTCTAGCTCTCTCTCTCTAGCTCTCTCTCTCTAGCTCTCTCTCTCTAGCTCTCTCTCTCTAGCTCTCTCTCTCTAGCTCTCTCTCTCTAGCTCTCTCTCTCTAGCTCTCTCTCTCTAGCTCTCTCTCTCTAGCTCTCTCTCTCTAGCTCTCTCTCTCTAGCTCTCTCTCTCTCTAGCTCTCTCTCTCTAGCTCTCTCTCTCTAGCTCTCTCTCTCTAGCTCTCTCGCAAATTTAGCAATCCTGATGGAATTTTCCTCGATTTTTTTTTCGTTGTAAATTCACATCAAATAAGTAGATAGGCTATCATGTCAATCAGATAAAACGCTGGATTACAGATTATTTACTATTTTACAGTACCCTGAGAAACTTTGAATAAAGGAATAACTATAGCAAAAGCGTGACGTCAGCCCACAACAAATAAGATAGTTTTTATGATGATCAAAATTTGCTGAACAACAACCCTCATTTATAATTAGAATAATACAGTGTATTTCGGAAGATCCGAAAACTCTAGTAGGAAGAGATCTTATTAGATTAGTACAACCACCTAATGCAAGTGGACATAAAAATGAATGGAAATTTGCCGTTTTTCAGACATTATTTAAATATACGCGAAAAAATAAATCTTCCTGTCCTTCAACTTCTTTGAAATTTTATTAGTGGAGTTTGGAAACCACTCAGGGAATACATTTTTGATTTTCTAGATATAGTCGTGCTAACTTTTAGGGAAATTAGCACGATTAGCAATTTTCTAAGAAACTGAGAAACGGCAACAATTATACAGCCACACAAAATAAAAAAAAGTTCCGACCCAGAAACTAGACCCACCAATATTTATGTATTTTGACCTCCTGAATTCGATGCCGCCATCAGAATTTAATTTTATCGTGTCATTCTTTTGTAAATCACGTGTTTTTAGCATTTTATCTGTGGTGATCGCGAAAAATGAGTCAAATTGACAAGATATCGAAAAATCTTATAGAGAAAAAGTGCTTAGAATCCAACAAGGACCCCACAAATCAATTTCGAACCAGATCTGAGAAAAAATAAAAAGAAATTTTTACCCGTACCATCATTTTTATTTTTTTTTCTCAGATCTGGTTCAAAAATGATATATGGGGTCCTCACTTTTTCTTAATAAAATTTTTGTTATCTTGTCAATTTGAGCCATTTTTCGGTACCACCACAGATAAAAAGCGAAAAAACCACGCATTTCCGAAAAAATGACACGATAAAATTAAATTCTGATGGCGGCATTGAATTCAGGTCATAAAGATTGGTAGGTCTAGTTTCTGTGTCTGAACTTCTTTTTTATTTTTTGTGGCTGTGATTATTCTTTCACGAATGAATAATAGCTAAAAACGGCAACTTTTTCGTTAATTTTTATATAGATTTGCTTAAAGTGGACGTAAGTTAAACGCGTATAAAGCCTATAAAAATGTTTTGTTTACTTGCACAATTGTAATATTTTAATTGAAATTCATTAATATAGAGGTATTATGTAAAGAGATGTTTATACCTATGCGGAAAATAAATATGAAAATCTCCATGAAAACAAATACATTTGTATTTCTATTTTTATAAGTAGGTGTGGTATATTTTTGTTGGTTCAAAAATAAAACGTAAACAATTTTAACCTATCTTATCCAGGAAAAACACATGTCAAGAAGGGATTAAATTGTTATGAGATCTGTCTAAATGGTTACTATTACAATACTCTTTCACATAAAACGCATTTACCAATTCAGATCCTAACAATACCTAAGTACATAAATATGCTCGGAAAACGTTTTTTTAACATGGATAAATCGAAAATGATTGCAATGTTCGGTGTTTACGATTTCAAAAATTTTAATAACAGAAAGTCAACTTTCGTTGCAAGCATAGGTAAACATTAGGTATCCCGTTTCTGACGCAACTTTAAAAAAAAATTATTACAGATTTACTATTTGCAGTGGCGTCGAGAGCAACGAAGAAGCCAGCCCATTAGGCGGGAGAAGGAGCAAAAACTCCTTTCCCTAGCCTGGAGCCAGCCTTCGATCTGCCAAGAAGCCTGATTCAATCAGAGCTGCAAGACTGAGCCATGTCACAGTTTAACAACTATTGGGCTCAGGACCCCGGAATAAGACAGTCAAGTGTCCATATAAAGGGGCCTTCGACTGACTCTACCGTAAAGTGGCTGCTTGGACTCGATACAAAACGATCGAAGACGGATGGTAGGTCTGATAACAGGACACTGTTCTTTGAACAAGCACCTGGATGGAATGAGGCTGAAAATAAGGTTGTACTGAAAAAACTAACCCAGTTCTTCTGAACAGGTATCAGTTGCCTGTTCAGTAAACCTATACTTTTGGAAAGAACTGTACCAGTTCACTAGAAAATCAGTAAAAATAAAGAATTGTGTGGTTGATCAGAGGTTACACGTGGATTGCGCCTAATGGACCCGTTTAGTGACGTCAAATATTAGGCAACCAACAGTACAAGTGGAATAACGAAATTTACAGTTGTCATTTTCGTTCTTATGCACCTTGCTATTAAGGATGACAAAAATTGCCGTTAACAACTTTGTGTTATTACTCTATTATATGATATATTTAAGACAATTTAATTCATAGGCCATATACTTAAGATACGTTAGATTAGTTCTACATATAATTTACTCAATTAAATTAATATGTGTTTTAACCATATAAAATTAGAAGCACTGATCAACGGCCATATTTTTCGCCCTTAAATGTATAGCAAATAAAGCTCAAAATCTTTAGCAACACACACTTGTCTTGTTGGTTGCTTAGAATCTGACGTCACATTCCCAACTCGGAAACGGTGAACTGTGAACAGAACAGGAACATCAACACCAACTGCTCTGTTTGGACCATACATTGTATTAATAAATGGCATGCCTGTAAATCCCTATTGACATCATCTTCACAATCACTTTTGCTCTATCATTGGCGGGTAATGTTTTAACTGTTGGATGTTTTTTGAGCATGAGGCGTTTCAAATTTGTAATGGAAGATTTATAACATAGTACTTGTTTACATATATTACATTTTGAAAGTTGATTTTAATGTCCATACTTGAATAAAAAATTCAAATAGTGCTAGAACGCCTACTCATTTCGAAATATTGTGAAATAAGAGTCGCTTTACGTAAATTCAAGAGGCAATAAAGACGTATAAACTTCACACGATCAACAACCGGACTGACTAGAATGAGTCATTGTCGAATGTCGAGTGATATAAGAATTAAGAATCATTGAATCATATACAAATTCGGAAAGTGTTGGTTTTGGTATTGCACTAGTTTCAACGACTTAACCGACCGTCCACAATAAAGGCGTCTACCAGTACTCTAGCAGAGGGGCAAAGAGTGACACGCTCCATCAAGAGAATCATGTACATAATTCTGCAAATTCCGCAGACAGAGCTGCCCACACACATGTGGTGGAGAAAGCAGGTGGCACGATGTACGATGTGTTATACGATAAAAAAGAGAATAGCCTAGTTGCTTCGCTCTCGCTTGCTCTTATTGCCACAGCTAAACGAACACTTTCCGAACCTGTATAAATAACTAGAAGCTGGAGAAGAGTGGGAGACACGTGCCCGACTGCGTGCGTGCTGCTGGCGTTAAATGAACATCATGGAAGAACAGGTGAACAGGTTTAAAGAACAAGTTGTTGGCCGGAACCTGAACTGTTAAGATCGATTCATCAAAAATTCCTGTTCAGTTGAAAGATGATCTTACTTGCCGGATGTGTGGAATGAGTGATGAAACGATCACTCACATTCTATGCTATCGTGTACCAATAGTAGCGTCAAGATAGAGATATATCGGAAGGCAGTTCCTACAGTCGGAGAAACTACGGGATTTTCCCAGGAAAGGACTGTTCTCCTTCACGGAGAGCACTGGTCTTCTCAAGGGAATCCTAAATGTCGCGAATGTAGAATTGGCCGATAGGCCTGATTACTGCGAATCCTCGGATTTGCTTGCGTTTCAAATAATAATAATACTATTTGCTAACCGTCAGCCTTAAACAATATTCAAGAGAGAGGCAATTTCGATTTTAACGTCTTAAAATATTAAAGTTTTCATGATGTTTAGCCATAGCTATTCCACCATCCAACCAAGACACACACACACAACAGATAATTACACAACAACCATTTCCTGCGACATTGCTATCGGCCGCATCTGAAACTCGAACTCAGGAGAGATAACAGCGACAATAGAGCGTCGCCCTCAACCGCAGTCAAGACCACTACTACCGTCTCGGCGATACATCAAAAACACCACTAAACATCTTTACCATGATTCGAGTCTCAAGTCTAATGCATAATGCCTATTTTCTTAATAGTCCCTTGAGGTAAAGCCTTAACCCCAAAAGTTCTGTGACTGGACCGCAAGACATCAACCACCCCCCCCGTTTTCGAGGCGGGGAACACACACATGGTGACAATATTTTCTGACCTACCTTTTACCTACAAAAAATTGAAAAATATAAAATTTAAAAAATATAAAAAAAACTACAAATTACTTGACAACTTGGGTTTAATTTCAAACAAAATTGTCATGAATTTTTTAAACAAAAAACCCATTAAAATGATATTTTCGGACTTGGACATTATTTTAAATAAAATTTGAATATTTTTTAATTTTGATTAAATTTTGGACTTACGGTTTTTGGACAATTCTGAACAACTTTCATTAACAAAATTCTCCAATAAAAAATGCCTAGCACCGGAAAATCGGAAACAGGTTTTTCCGGTTTAGGGTGAAAGGAAGGAAAATATTGTCACGATCGTGTTCCCCGCCCCACAGTGGGACGAAATCCTACGGTGCCACCCAAATCACTCTACAGGTCGTCAAGTTAAAGTTATCAGAAACTTTTTTTTTTTTTAATGTTCGTTAGCTGCATTTTTTTATAATTTTGATCTAAAATTGAATTTTTCGATTAAAATCAGTTTACAGGTCACAAATATGTAAAGATTCGCACATTTTAATTTTAAATCTTTATAAATACATAATCGGTCTATCGAAGTGAATTTTTCATTTCCTTTTTTTTTATTCTTGACAGCTGCCAAAATCGCTGTCAAATTTAAAAATTTACAAGTTTGTCTCGTAATTTTGAAAACAACGTGAGTTTTCATATAAGAAGAGATATAAAGCGTTTGAAAACTTTCTAGTTCCATGATTGATATTAAAATAAAGTTTTCGCTTTTGGCAGCTGTCAAAATTTCTGCCAACTCAATGAAGATGCCATTTAATAAAACAAGTTTACAAAAAAAAAGGTTGTCATCTAACTTTTCTGAAGTATTTTGACGCGCTAAAACCAATTTTGTACAAACAAAAAATCAATAATGTCAGTTCCCCTCTAGCACCCCCTTTACCCCCTAAAAAAGGTAAAAAAAAAGGTTGTTGCTGTTTTTTCTATAGGTGGTCATGTTTTTTCCTCATATACCGCTACTGTAAGAAGTTCTCGGCACAGACGACGATGACCAGAGGTTCTTCCGCTAGACATATGCCATCTTTTTCATTTTTGATTCCATTTTGTTCCCGCTATTTCATACTCACATTTTTGTTTTTGCCTTTTCGTTCTCAATGCATGTTGTTCTCTGTATTTTTGTTCTTTCTTTATTTTGTTCTCTGATTTTAGTTCTGTTTTCAAACACAGAAAGTTTTGTTCTCATCGGGAAAAAGTTATGAAATATACTTAAGTAATGCAAATCTATAACGTGTTAGTTAATTTCTTGAACACTATTAAACTGTTGCTTCGACTTGGTGTTCCTTAATTGTCTTTCCTATTGTGAGATATACCTCCTTCTCGTGGTCTACCTGTGTAATATTATAATAATAATAATAAAAATGTCCTGACAGACCCCTGGACGAGAAAAGGGTGACATTGTGATATATCCTTTGTCTTTTCTACTGTCGTGTTAGGTTAATTTAGGGAATTAATTAGGCAACAAATATGTATTATGTAAATGGCTAATGGAGAAAATCCAATGCCACAAAAAACGTACTTAAGTAATATCAGAGACAATACGTATGCCTCTGGTAATATTCACTGTCGAATTTCTCTGAGCGAGTGAACAAGGTAGATATAATGGTTGGATCTAGACTGATCCGTTACCGAGTGCGAATACTTACGTAACCATTTTTAGCTTTTCTTTATCTTTTAAATCACATAAATCTAGAAATTCCTTAATCTCGTCAATTACACTTTGACCTCAGACAATTCCGCAATCGTAATATGTGATTACGATTACGTGGCTGCCTGCCTCTTTTTCTGAAATCTTAGTCATCATTATCGAGAACAGAGTCGTTCTAAACTTTTTAAACCTCACGATAAGAATTTTTTAATTTTATTTTATGATACAGTGTGTCTCACTTAAGATGAAGATATCCTTAGAACTTTTTTATTTTTTTCCCATTTGAATCAAATTTTACTTAAGTATAGAACAAATTAGGAACTACTTATCACCAGAAAAACATTCGCCTCCTACAAATTCAAAGCGACCTGCGATACCAAAATAAGCCGAAAAAATCAAAAAATCATATTAGGCATTAGGCATTTTTTATGGGAAAATTTTGTTAATGAAACTTGTTCAGAATTGTCCTAAAACCTGAAGTCCACAATGCAGTTCGAAAATATCATTTTAATGTTTTTTTTTTTGTTTAAACAACTATACTATGACAATTTTATTTAAAATTCAACCCAACTTGCCTAGTAGTTGTCAAGCATTTGCAGGTTTTTCTTTTAAATAAATATTTTTAAAATTTAAATTTGGAAGCACTAGGAAGTACTAGTTGGTAAGTAGCCGCGCAGAGAGAGAAGAAATATCGTCACTGTTGGAAGAGAGAAACAAGATTTTCAAGCTAGTTAGTTCGCTAGCTAGCTTAAGAAGCTTAAAAAGTTTTTTGTCTCTGTCCAACAGTGACGATATTTCTTCTTTCTCTACTTGCCAACTTAGGATGGTTGACTAGTAGCCGACTGTGTTTGCAACATATTTTCCAACTCAATCTGGTTTTCGTTGTAATTTACTTTAGTTGCATTATTTGCATATAGCACAAATTTAGCATTTAAAACATATTGCGATAAGTCATTGACATAGATCAAGAATTAAAGAGGTCCATCCTCTGAGGTATTCCATGATTTATACCCGCTATTGTTGATGTCACATTGTTATAAACAGTGACTGTAGTTTCTATTTTCCAAATAACTTTTAAGTAGTTTTACCCCCTTACCTCCCACTGTACTTGACTACGCTATTTGAGTACACTGTCAATTTTTGCCTCCCAGCGACATGTACTGAAATATTTCTACAAACTTATGTCTTGGTAGGACTCTGCAATATGTAGGAAGCGAGTAGTTTCAAGGTTTTTTTATGGATGGGGCATTTGTAGTAAATGACCACTTAAGAGATTGAGAGAAACAAGTTGTGCTACAACCTGTGCTTTCAAGAATTAGTTTTTATAACGTGAAAGTTAAAATATTCCATTTGAGATGGTAAATTAGGTTTATATGAAGTAGCTGCTAGAAATTGGGAACCTGTAGAAGTTCAAACAGTAATAGTAAAAAGGAGGAGCCTAAGTGGACAGAGCGTTATGAAGATATTAGTATGAAGGATAAAACTATGGGCTACGAAGAGAAACTAAGGACAATGATGGAAGATGTGAAGAATGATAATTCAATTTTCAAATATTTGAAAGATTGTTTGACAATAAGGCTACAAAATTGATCGTTGAGCAATCAAATCTTTATGGACCATAAAAAAATAACCATGGTTTTGCGGTGGAGGAGGCAGAAATAAAAGTATTTTTAGGAATTTTATTACTTTCTACCATAAATTACCCCGTTGTTTGGGAATTAACTAAAAAAAATGGTTTCCCAGCGTTGCTTAAACAGTAAAGAAAATGGACTGAAATTACGTGGCTTTTCAATAATATACGCGGAATTTTAAACATAGAAAAAAGGATAAAATGCATGTCCTCTATAATACATTTGAGGTGGTCTCTTACTGCTGAGGTTGTCTTCAGAGGGCCCTCTTTGATGTTGAAACCAGGACTGTGGCACAAGCTTGTTGGATGCACTTTTATGAAAGTTTATAATGCACGTCACAATGTACAAAAAATAAGTTTATAATAAGCGGTTGTGAATAATAATTAAGACTCAATGAAACTACGTTCAAAAATGCGAAGCGATTAAAATGTCTGTGTTCATACAGCAAAGAACTACTGCTATCTTCTTGTTTTTTTATCGAGAAATACCTCAAAATTACATGCGCATTAATATTAAGTGACATGCGAGCAATTTAAAAGTAAATTTGGTGCGAAGATTAAGGACTAAATGAAATTTGAAGAATGATTATAAATATATACACACATTTATTAAAAAATACATAAAATAAATAACAAAAAAATAATAGTTTTAATGAAAACTAAACACCCGTGAACCCATGTATTGGTATGTTGACGAAGATGTTTCTGTACCTATCGTAGCTTCCAATATGTCTAGAAATAAATTCCAGGAAATCAATACTAAACTTGATAAAATGTATAAGCTACGCCCACTGATGAACTTGCTAAATATTAATTTTCGTCAGTGGGGTTGACCTGTTCGACCAAGCTGTAAATAACTATAGAGTATCTAATCGTGGAAAAAAATAGTGTTGGTGGTCATTCGTTCGTTAAACATTGGAATCGTAAATGCATGGAGACTGCACCTATTAGCTGATAATGATAAAATGGATTTACTTGGTTTTATTAGAGATGTTGCTCTCCATTACCTAAAATCTTTTGGGAAGGCGACTTTTTCGAAAAGGCGACCAGCTTCTCGTCCAAGAAGTATCGCGGAAGACGGTGAGGGTCATTTTCCGAAAAAAATCGAAAAACAACCAAGGTGCCGTCAATCTCACCTTCGAGCAAGATGGAACTGTCTAAAGTGTGACGTCACTTTATGTATTGAGCGTGATTGTTTCATAGCATTTCATTCAAAGAATTAAATAATATTCATCTGTAATGCATTCCTACAACAAATAAAAACTTTTTATGATTCTTAAAATTTCGCACTATTTTCTTATACATTATCCCGTTGTACCTATTTGAGTACACCATTTTTTTTTCAAAAACTTGCAAAACAAAAATTTTTGTAATAATTTTTCTAGTATAAGTGTACGTATGAGTGGCCAAATAAAGCAAAAAAACTCATAAAAATGAAGAAAAAATATTCGTGGGACCTAATGGGTTAATGAACGTACGTGCTCATAGACATATGAATAAACTCAGCAACTTATCCGTTCACTGATCTCAATCTGCTCAGTAAACTCGGTTAAATATATCTTCTTGATTGAGAACTAAGCCCTAAGCTCAAAAAACACTACCAAAAAGCTGTTTTTTCGCCTGTCACACTCAAATGAGGAGTTAGAAATTTTTTTTTAATATGTTTATTTGACAACCTCACAACGCCATAACCTTATATCACTCTAACCTTATAACCCTACAACTCCATAACAATGTGAAATGTAAAAAACCTGTTTTTACGGGTTTCTTGAGGTTAGAGATGAAAACCGAACCAATCTTACAATTCTGACTTCGAATTCGGAGTCAGCAGGTCAAAATACATAAGGATATATCGCTCTGATACGCCGGACAGACCACATTTTTGTTTTGTTTTAGGGGTGATTTTTGGGGTTAGGGATGAAAATTTGAAAATTCTGACTTCGGATTCGGAATCAACGGGTCAAAATACATGGGGATTCAAAGGTCTGGTCTGCCGCGCAGACCACTTTTTGGACCGCCTACCTGTTGGAAATTTTTCATTATCACTCCTTTTTCATATGTCAAAAAAGTCTCATTCGGAAAGAAACTCCAAATTTGTTTGGTTTGTTAAGGTTTTTTCAGATTAAAAGTGATTTTGCTATGACATAATGGACCCAGGTGCTGATTTTTTAGATATATTGTTTTCTCAATAAAAAAAGTCAAACAGAAATTTTACAATGTTATTACACAACTACAAAAAAAACATGTTTTTATATATGTAATTTCACATACCTATATCAACAAATAAAACAGGTGGGTACAGATTTTTGCCAAAGGTTTGCTTGCCCCATGGCAGGGTTGGCACACAAAAACCCAAACAACAACAACCCGGGTGGGTTTTGACAAAATTTTTTTTATCAAAAACCCAAATTTTATTCTGATGAAAAAATGTTAAATAAAGCAACTTTTCTGCACGAAAAATTGCTTTGCCTTCGATTATTTCTCTCAGAGTACAGATGGTGCGGCAAGTAACAATGCTCGATGAAAGTGCAAAAACCCAAAAAAAAAACACAAAAACCCGGAAACTTACAAAACACGCAAAAGCCCACTATCCGGGAATTTTTCTAAAAACAACCGGGTTTTTGCCAACCCTGCCCCATGACGGCACTACGGTGATCAATTGACCACCTGGTTGCCCACCCTTTTCTGATAAAAATCCGAAGTGTAGATATGTTAATTTTGACATTTCAAGCTATACTTTATGGCATGATTAACAGAATTAAAAGAAATTTCGCGGAAAAAAATCCGATGTAAATTTGCGCAAATTTGCTACAAATATTTTATTTTGGAGCCTACCCAAGAATCTTGTCTATAACCTGGGCACACTCACTGAAAAAAGATTGGCGCCGTCGATTCATGAAAACTTGTTTCGCAAATAAAAATTTCGTCACACTTATCGTCTCTGTGGCTTCCTTTAGACATGAAAGGTTGCACAGACTTAGCCCGCAAACTCGAACGAATACGTCATTGATTGCGTCCTTATTTCCGATAAGTTGACCCAAGGGTCAACTGGAGATAAAACAAATCTCATTTATTTTTATTCCCGCTTTCCACACACCCAAGATACCCTATTTCCTACATTCTTTGTATTCCGAAATATTTCCTCGTAATATATTCCATAGATTTTTGGGTATTCTCATATACCGAGTGAGGCATTTAAGTTGGCAAACGCGAATAACTTGAAAATAACCATTTTCGAGAAAACAGTTTCAGACAAAACTTTCATCATTTCAAAATCGGGATTTAATGACTAAATTTTTTTTAGTTCGATGGAGGACTGCACTGCACTGCACTTGAAGATCAACTTTAATTTTTTATATTACTTTTTTGTTTGCGAGTAATTAAGCATTAGATGTAGTAGTAGCACATCTATGTAACTAGAAAACAAGAAATTTAATGAAAAACTTCTGCACAATGTGCCATCGTGCTGGAACCACTTGTAATGGTAAATCTTCAAGAAGTTATGTAATGAACGCACGTGTAGTATTGGATCGGCATAATCATGGTCGGTGGATTGGTCTAGGTGGTTCAGTTCACGGGTCCGCACGATCATCTGATTTGACCACGTTACATTTTTTTGTGGAGATATCTTAAAGAAAAGGTTTGCAAAGATTCGAACACTTTTCCATCGCGTTTTTTAATTACAGAGATGAGCTAGTTCTACATTTCCACGTTCAATGCTTATTTACTCGCAAACAATGGGGGCAAAAACAAAAATTGTTGAAACAAAACTTGTTTATTTAAGAAATATATATATAGTCATTAGATCTCGATTTTGAAATCATTAAACATGTTTCTGAAACACTGCTTTATTTTCAAGTTATTTGCGTTTGCTAACTTAATTGCCCTACCCGGTATATTCTTGTATAGATTGTACACAATATACACTCGTATAGGTATGTACCTGTCAATACACGGTATTTCTACGGGATATTCTCAAACGATTTTCACAACCAAATAAATATTATATTTAAAGTGTATTATTTTTTGTCTGCTTGTAAATAAACCAATTAAATGTTGGCCAATTGAACTGCTTTATGAAGAAAAAACCAATTTCTCAAATTTTTTATACCTGTCTTATTTTATAAGATACCGATTTTTCTTCTAAAAATCTATAATGTTCCCATCTTTTACAGTTAGGTCTTATTGGGTTTCGTAAGAACTGATCGTTGTAGGTTATTATAATACCTTATGACGGCTTCTTTAAAATAATAATAATAATAATAATACCAAGTATGAAAACCTGGCAATAGAAATCAAACGCGCCTGGAAGTTGGAAAATATATAAATCATCCCAATAGTAATATCAACCACAGGAGTAATGACAACAATCTTAAATTAAATACAGAAAGGTTGGGACTACCGAGCAATCAAATGCAAAAGAGCGTCGCCGCATCCTCCAGACATGTCACAATACGAAGAAGTTTCTGAACCACCATTAGAAGAAAAGAAAAAAATGGGTAATTGAAAAAGAGGGAATACTCTCCCCGATTGCCTGAACCCAGAGCTACTCAACAGCTCGAAGGATGAGTCAATATTTACCAGTATAAATACTGAGAAAGTGTGAAAGAAAAAATAATAAGAATAAGTACTTTTTTGTAGTTTCAGTCCATGGGAAATAAATATCCTTTTCCTCCCTAATACACATTTTATTTTTATTGCTCCATTAATAATAAAAAGTTTGGTTCTTCCTTTTTTGTTTAGTTGACATTTTATATAATAATCGGTGCTAATAAAAATAGATACTTAATAGATATTTTTTCTTATTGTTTATTTAGATTCTATTCTGTTTCATTCTCGGTTCCTTTAAAAAAACATTGCATTAAAAAAATATACCAATGCCCAATTTTTCGTATATTTTTGTATTTTTGTGTAAAAAATCCATCACCAAAATTTGGAAAAGAAAATTTTTTTATCTACTGGTAAAGCCATTTAGTCCCTTTACATGCGTGCTAAATTTCATCTTGGCATCTTTAACTGTTCCGGAGATAAAGAGTTCTGTTTTTTTTTATATTTTGATGTAGAAAATCCAGAAAAGGTTCCCCAATCCGCGAATGTATACCAATTTTGGCATTTTGGATACTAAACTGATCACCATGCAAAAAATGTACTTATTAGTATAATTGTCAATGAGCTATTATAAGGTATTATAATAACCTACAACGATCGGCCATTACAAAGCACAATAAAGCCAATAAAGCCCAACGGCAAAAAAATTGAAAATATGTTTATCTTACAAAATAAGAGATATCAAAAATTTGAGAAATTATTTTGGCAAAAAAAACACATTTCAGGGTGTAAAGGAAAATTTTACACCCGCTTGGTCCGTTTCAATTAAGCAGTTTAATTACAGTAAAAAATATTTCTTATATGAAAAGAAAAAGTAATCTGTAAAAAATCAAAAAAAAAATTATTGTATCTATAAAAATCTTAATTTCCAGTCTATGCAATTTTTTGATAACCTACATTCTGATTATCTAAAAATTAAAAAACTCTTAAATGAATGTATTTACGAAACACCTATCTATCCAATCAAAAATAAATATCTAATCAAAATATAAATTTTTAATTTGTAATTCTATGGCAACTCACACCTGGTTGTGCTAGAGAACAAAGAGTTTTAAAATGAATTTATTTATAAAAACCTATCTCAGAGCCTATCTCAAGCTTTTATATTCCAATGGACTTACCTTGAAGTTAATTTAGCATCCTACCCTTTCTTAGAGAGGGAAAAAACATTCATTTTAAGTGTTAGTAGACAGCAATGTCGAACAAAAATTCACCATAGATCTCTAATGCCGATTATAAAAAAAATTAGAAAACCTCTTGATCATTGATGTGATCTGAGCTCGGATCTGAGTGTCCGGTTGCGAATGATGCTGCACGATTCTCATGTTTTAACGTTTAGAGATCGATTCGCACATAACTGAATTCCATTACAAACATTTTTGGAGCTGTGACAATTATTTTCACAACCACTTCGAGGACCGCTTCAAAAAACAGAATAGGTCTGTCCACAAAATTTTGATTTCAATTTAAAATGATACACTTATTGAATCTTAGCCAAGAAATGACGTGATCAGTGCGCGCAGATCCCGTTGGCTTTTAAATTTGGAGGGGGTGTAATTCAAAACAATTTTTGAAAAGGGTTATCAAATCAACGTCGATCAATGACATGTGGCGCTTGACACTATTGACAGCTCAATTCATCACTATTCTGGTTTCCCTACTAAGAGTATAGTGCTATAAACTACCGAAGCTAAAAAAAAATGTTTTTTTTTCTCAGTTAGGTAT
This sequence comes from Rutpela maculata, assembly GCA_936432065.2. NCBI lineage: Eukaryota > Metazoa > Arthropoda > Insecta > Coleoptera > Cerambycidae > Rutpela > Rutpela maculata. Next base: position 50,301,405 of record OW386285.2, read on the forward strand.
TCGTAACAGAAATCGTCCTAATGCGGCGTTATACGCACGGAGATCAATCATAAGGATATTCCTCATCTACGTAAGTGGATTAAAAGAAATATGGCGCCAAGAAAATGGTGTTTTGTGCCTAGACGCACGAACACAAATATTATAAATTATCTCGAAGATTAGATTGAACCATGTAAATATGCATTGTATTAAATAAAATGTATCAATCACATATAAATAAATCTGCTAAGGTAGGTATTTTTGTACGTCTGTTTTTCTTAGAACTGTCGATATTTTTGGGTTCGTTTAATAATGCTAAAGCCAGAAAACGTATTTTCAAAATGTTTGTTTATCTATCTGTCTGAATGTTTGATCTATCATGACCAGTGCTCGGGAATTTTATCTCGGCGCCAGAGACGGCTTTCATATAGACATAATATTATATTGCAAACATCTACTGAAACATTCAGAAAAAAGACGAAATGGTGAGATATTCATCACTGCCAGCTACACTGTATTATTGGTAATAAATTTAACCTAAAAACGGTAATGGTTCTTACAAGAACATGTAATACATATCTAGCAAATTAAAAAACAATTTTGAATCAAACACATACTTTCCTGTTCTGTTTAATATGTGTGGCGTGTTTATTATGTTTATTTTCATAATACCTAATTAAATATAAAAACGCAATAAGCTGCTGGCAAAAAACATGTCTTTTCCAACAAAATAAACCATTTTTATATAATATGAAATCATACAAAACAAACAGAGTTAAGGATTAAAACTGCCATGTACCGTGTGCATCACAAATGTACACAACCTGATAAAGTGAATTTTATTTCATTTTAAAACGTTAATACGTAACCTACTTTTATCGGAGATCTACTACATTTGTGAAACGTACTGACAATTATCTAAAGACGTAGTTGATTCTTTTACAATAACAGTGTTGAAGGCATTCGATCCTGACTGAGTGTCAACATTAGATTCCAGTGTACTTTTATATGTTTTTTACTAATGCAGTTTTATTATCTACTTTAATTAGCTGACTCCGCCGAAATTGTGTAACTTTGAATATTACGGAATTCCCTAAAAAAGTACAAGGTAAGATATATTGTGTCATACCTGCATAAAAATCTTGCCGGGCTGACCTAGAGCTAACCCTGATTTTAACTCCACAGAGATAGAATTCCCGAGCTCTGATCATGACTCAAAAAACGGCTCAACATATTTTGATCACGTTTTGTACACGTATAGACATCTTTTCAATTGACAGAAGAGGCTACTTTAAATCAGAGGTAGTGGGAAAAAATGGTGGGAAGGCGGCAAAAAGTTAGAGAAGGGGGCACCCCCTTGAATATGAAAAAAGGTGGTTGGAAAGTGGTAAAAATTGGTAGGAAAAGGGAGAAGTGGTGGGAAAGGTGCAGTAGTGGTGGGAAGGTAACTGAATATGGTGAGATGACGGGAAAGCTGTGTACGCCTAACAAACAACCGCTACAGATGGCTAGTGATGCTTATAGAGAAAACGAAGACTACCTAGAATAATGCATAGGTCATAAAGCGTCTGGTAAGACGTTGTGAATAAGAAGACCTAGTAGTAACAGGTATATTTTGACTTTAAACAGATGCTATCAGTTCCACCAGGGGCCTACATGCAGACCGCAAAATCGTTTATACAACGCCAAGTGATACAAGACAAGAACTATTACAATGGATAGAAAACGCATTTTGAAAAATTAGAAAGAATCGTCATGCTTGTAAGAGGGCCAGAAGATCTCTACGTCAGAGATTAAATTCATTCAATGTAGTGGTCATTTCGAGTATTTCCTACAATTTTTAAATAACTCTGTTTTTGTTATTATGAAATAGATAAATCATTTTTTTTAAATGCATGTATCTCCTTACCGAAGCCCTACATTTTAAAAGTGCAAATTTTACTTAGCTTTTAACTGACCTCACAATTGTGATATAAACAAGTGAAAAGCTAGTGACGTACATTTATTTTGAAAATATTCACACTCAGTATCTCAGCAATGAGCGTCACCGGACCCATGTTCAGAAGAACTTTCCTAGCATTATTGATGTCGTTTGATATACCCTCACTTTGTATAACAAGAGTTTGATATTTTTTTGTTTTGTAGATAGGTATCTTCTTTGGTGTAAGTATTTTTGTAATATTTTTATATAAATGTGTTGTTAAATTACAATACATTTTTCTCCTATCAGACTCCAGAGGGCTAAACATTTGTCCGGTGGGTCAAACGGCGCCAGTCCGACCCTGCTCATAATTGATAAGTAAAACTTTTCTTTACGCATGTTGCTGATTAAAATATTTCTGCATACATATTTAATTGTTTACAGAAGTTTCAAGCACTAAATTTTTTTAGATTTGCCCTATGAGTAGTTATTGTTAACACACGTCAATTCTTTTCGTCTGCACTATCTGCGCCAATGCAAATGTCTAGCTATTTCGAACATATGTATAATCTCTCTCTATCTCCTATTATCTGCACTGGTGCAGATAGTGCATACGAAAAGAATTGACCTTTAATTGTCGATTAAATTCAATAACCGCAAAGCATCTCCCTCACCGGAGACAGACATTATTATTATTAAGTAACCGTTATTTCTAAATCAGTCTAGTGAACTTAAGTCTCACATGAGTCACTGTCATGTTTCGGTTGTGTTACGTAAGATCAACGTATCATGTCATTTCAGTGGGCACCTTTACTTAGAAACTGACGCACTCGTGTATATACAGGGTGATCAAAAAAGTTTTCTTTTACGGCAAGCGGTCAGATCGGTGCCAATGAAAGTCAAAACTGGGGCGCGCAAAAAACTTCACATTCTACTATAGTATAAACATAAAATATGGACAGTGAAACAAAAAACCGCTGCCCAAGGAATCACTACTTCCACTTCCAGATTTTCTATCCAAGTCACTCAAAAAATTTTGTATGTGGAAATAATTGTTTATGGAACTTTAATAATATAATATTTGAAATCCTCTACCCCAAAAACCCATAAAACGATACCCTACATCGGTACTAGAGTGGGGGGGTGAATGAAAAAAAAAAATATTTTGAGGTTTCTGGTTCTTGTACACACACTAAATCACAATTTTTTTTCGTCCCCTTTAGTAATGGAGTGGTGGTAATGGGGGTGGCTAATGCCAAAAATTTTTTTTGATACCTTAGCTTCTCTTATATATACTAAATACCAGTTTTATGGACTTTTACCTGCTTGATTTACCTATTTAGCCCAATTTACCCCCAACCCTTAGAAGGAACAAGATGAAAATATAATCTAGTTCCAGATCTCGTTAGAGTACTTATGTCTAGCAAACAAGTCAATTTCTTAAACGGTTCCAGAGTAAACGTGAGCACAAAAAAGTTACAGACAGACCGACAGACAGACAGAATTTTTTTTCGCTCAAACTTAAAATCTCGACGTTTCATGACATTCTAAGCCTATTTGAACAACAAAATTGTCAAAAATTTTTTGTCGTTACTACCACTGGATGTGGAAGCAAAATGAGATTAATTCGTTGTCCCATTTTTTAGTTAGAGCGAGTTAAACGAAAAAATAATTGTGTCTATTATTTTACAATTTTCTCACATTTTTTCTCTCGAACAACCAAATGAGTAGTAATTTTACTTCTACATCCAGTGGAAATATAGTAACGTCAAAAAATTTTTTATTGTTGAAATAGGCTTACAATGTCATGAAACGTCGAGATTTTAAGTTTGAGCCAAAAAAAATCTGTCTGTTTGTCGGTCTGTCTGTCGGTCTGTAACTTTTTTGTGCGCACGTTTACTCTGGAACCGTTTAAGATATTGACTTGAAATTCGGTACACGTATGTATTTTAACGTGATCTGGAACTAGATTATATTTTCATCTTGTTCAATCGAAGGTAAATTGGGGTAAATTTGGGGTAAATAGGTAAATCAAGTAGGTAAGAGTCCAGAAAATTGGTATTTAGTATATATAAGAGAAGCTAAGGTCTCAAAAAAATGTTTGGCATTAGCCACCTCCATTAGCTCTCGGACTTGTTATTTCTTTTATTTATATTAGAGATCAATAAAAATCTTATCATAATCAATTACTCTATACAATTAGTTCCTTGATTTTACTCTAACCTGACTTGACCAGAAAAAGGGCCGCCTTTCAAAATTTCCCACAAGGGCGCTTGAGGAACTAGGGCCGGCCCTGAAAATTTGGGTATTTGAGCATATCGGTTGTTAAAATGTTCAACTTTAAAAACCAGCAAGTAGGATAAATGTCGGCAATTTACGAGTTAAAGTTTCATTGCGGTTCTGACTCAAACCACAGTAAAAAGTGCTAAGGATGTAAACAAAACCAAAGGTGATAACATTTTGAAGTAGGTACTTATATATAGAACCGTCGGTTTAAAACAAGATCTGGCGACAACTGAAAATAATCGCATGGACAATTTCGTATCCATACAAACTCACAGAATAATATATTAATTCAAATAATTAATCCTCGAATCCATCTAAGTTACTATAAAGATTATTGAATATGGTGGTAAATTTTTAATTTTGAACTGAATTTTGAAAGTATTGCTTCAGCTTTTGCCTATTTTCTAATAGCTAGGAGCTGGTGGCAAAACGGGTATATGATTTCATTGTAATTAACAATAATATGGAATGAAGGTATTAATGTAACAGAGATCGATTAGAGCAGCTACCGAGCTTGGTTGCTGCTGATTTTTTAAATAAATGAATTTCAAATTTGCAAAAAAAACGCTGCTATATTATTTTATTGTTTCAGCCATTGCTATAAAATGGTTCATGTATCAAAAATATAAATAAAAAAATGGTTGGCTGAAATCCATGACTGATTTTTTATAAAACTAATTATAATTTGAAAAAAAATCCCTATTAAGTATTTTTATTGTACCTCGCACTGGTTTTAATTTATTAGTTTTTTTTCTATAAGTAGAGAAAAACATTGGCTGACGTGTACATTGCTGATTTTCAGAAATATTCCCAATGTAAGTACTCCAAAAAATGTCAAAGAAACAATGTTCAAGGTAAAGTTGAAGAGGACAAAATTTCCTACATTTGTTGTATATACATTTTTATTAAGTCTAATGTTTAAAGAGATACAGCGTCAGACGGATTTAAGAAAAAAAAATTTTTTCATATACTACTCCTCGACCTACTCAATGTACGTTTAGACTAGTATTACTATGAGAAGATGCCAGGGCGGAGCCAAAATGCGCGAATATTTTTACCAGTGGCATAGCTTTATCTGAGGTATAGGGATGTGTAATTGCAATAAAAGTTTCGCGGTCAAGGAACTGTGAAAATGGAGTAGATTAAAACTTGCCAACTGTTACGAGTAGCCTTTGTTCAGGAGAAGTGTAAGAATAGTAAGTTCTACTAAACTTTGCCTAATAAAGTTGTTTTATTATTATTATTACCGTCACTGCCGCTCTACTACAGGGCACCGCCGCCACTGGTGTTGACATTGAATGTCACGTAATTCTTTCTCATTGGCTTAGAATGATGGAGCGCACAAACTCGTTTCTGCGCATATTTTTTGCTGGCATCTTCTCATAGTAATACTACTTTACAACATAACATATTTTATATTATTTATATTATTATAATAAAGATCTACCTGTCTTGAAATTTTTAATTTTTTTTTTAAAATATTAAATTGACGGGATGGAATTACAGTGGCTTACCTACATCATTCCTCGAAAATAGGAAACAAAAGTTATTAAATTTAATGACAGGTATTCGGAAGAATTGGCTATAAAACATGGAATACCTCAAGAGTCGGTACTTGCTCTTATACTTACTCTTTTTATTATTTTTATATAATCCAACATTTTTTAATGAAATTTCAAATTATAAAATTTTATGTCCCGACTATTGGCTACAAAATTTTAAATCCCTTACAAAATCCTTACACACATTTAATCCTACACAACTGCTTAGAAACATTCGAATATAGTCTCTGGTAATTGACGATTTGCATGAAAGAAAGTTTGGTAAAAAGTGTCATGGCGCACAGTATAATGGTATCACTGTAATTCACTGCACATGTTGACCAACTCGTCTAATTTCCAAACTTTGCAACAATTAAATACCTATAATATAATAATCATAACATTGTTTTCATTATCTTTAATGTTAAACCTACTTCCACTGAATATAAATCATCTTTATTAGGTTGTTTCGTAGTCTACAATATTTAAAAAATGTCAAATTATGCAATTTGTCAATCACTGCTGCCAACTCTTCTTGTAAACTGAGAGTTGGAAATAGTGTTTGACAAATTGCATAATTCGACATTTTTCAAATATTGTAGACTACGAAACAACCTAATAAAGACTATTTATAATCAATGGAAGCAGGTTTAACATTAAAGATAATGAAAACGATGTTATGACAATAAATTACAGTGATACCATTATACTGTGCGCCATGACACTTTTTACTGAACTTTCTTTCGTGCAAATCGTCAATTATTAGTACATCGAAAACACTGCTCTCTAAGCCTGTGCCTATTAAGGCAGGAGCGTCCGCGAGGCAGGGAATGCTACTGTGCTGCTCTTTCTATAAAGAGGAAGGAAAGGGACGTCCTTTTCAACCATTACAAAAGAAACAAATAAACACAGGGGTGTAGCGTTGTCAGACTTGGCAGAAGTTGGAAATTTGAGAGGCTTTTATAGAAAATTTTTTTAAAAGATTTTCTTCTCTCCTGCTTATCAACTTTTATTTCTGTGCAACTTGGCAAAACTTGTGTAAATGTTGGAGAGTTTTACTGAAAAATTTTTTCAATTTTTATTTCACCGGAACATAAAAGTTGGAAATTCGAGATGTAAATTGCCAATTTTTATGGAAAAAAATTCTTTTAGAATGGGGTATTTTCCTATTTTTTTTTTTATTGAATAATATCATAGAATATGTCAAAAACAAGCCTTCCAATATAGATTTCCGCGAAAATAATTATCAATTTTTTGAGAAAACAGAAGTTAAAATAAGTGGAGCAACAGGTGTTTTAAATTGGTGACGTAGGTAGTTTGGCCGATGACGTAGCTGGACTGTATGGATTTGTTGATAGAATGGTTTTATACAAAAGTGTGCATGGTGTTGCTAAGTTGAAATTCCTTCTCTAGTTCTAACAAAGATAACTGAATAAAACAGGAGTATAAAGCTTATTTATTAAATCAATTTTAATATATTTATCCAGGAAATTTAATTTTCTTATGTAAAAAATAATAATAGGCGTGAATTATTAAATGTTTTAAATCATTTTTAATGCCGATTAGATTTTTAAAGACATATTTAGCAAAACATGACAACAATGTCAACGGCTAGTCAAATGACAGATGTGTTCTAACGTCGCCGTCGTGTTGATTTGAAGCATTTCAGTTTTATTCTAGGTGCCCGCGTACATAAATGCAATTTATACATATCCTCGTATAACTTCTTGTACGGCATAATTGCGCCTAGTCTATTACTTTTTTCCTCTGCGAGAACTTTCGTAAACGCGGCGTTCCTCCTCGGCATGAAAAAGACGATTTCCACACGTCGGACTGGAAAATCGGAAAATATATTTTGTCCGACAATTCGAAAATTGGATTCTACATATTTTTATTAAGCAATCTTGAAAAATCAGCTGGTTATCAATAAATGTTTTAAAGTTATGTTATGTTATGTTATGTTTAGGGTGGTAGACACTCTTAACGTTCCAAATTTTTTGTCGGACAGTTTGTAGAAATATATAGAATATATATGTAGAATCCAATTATCAAATTGTCCGACAAAATATATTTGCCGATTTTCCAGTCCTACGCGTGGAAATCGTCTTTTTCATGCCGAGGAGGAACGCCGCGTTTACGAACATTTTCGCAAAGGAAAAAAGTGATAAGACTAGGCGCAATTATACTGTACAAGAAGTTATACGAGGATATGTATAAATTACATTTATGTACGCGAGCACCTAGAATATTTCTTTCATCGAGGTATTTGCTATAATTTACAAATAGTAGATAATGTCATTTAAAAGGTATTTTATAAAAGTTGTGGAAACACAATACAAATGTAAGTGCTTCGGAAAAAAATTTGTAACTGTTCCGAAAAAATTGATATTCGAAGAACTTGGTGGCAAGCTTCCAATATTTTTGATCCCATCCCTTCAAAAATCCAAATTTTGTTATAGAAAGAATCTATCAAGTCATAATCAACTTTGGGCAAATTGGACTAATCTCCTTTCACAAAATTCAACTCCATCTTAATAGTTTATTGCCACATAAACAAACAACAAATAATTTTAACCAATATATCTCTTTGGCATTCATATAAGTTAGTTACAGTCTAAGCGAAAGTTGTCTATGACTGGTTAAATTATTTCCCGCCAAATAAAATCATTTGAAATCTGTGTCTAGACGGGCGTATTCTTATTTCTTATTTTTATTTAAGAAATTATTGTTTTGGTTTGAATTGATTATGCAGTAATTGTTAAAATAATAACTTTACTTGATATATGTAGGTACCTATTATCACCAAAACTGAATTTAAAAAAAAAATGGAAAATACCCACCCATCAATTTTTATTTGGGCGGAACTTGGCAAAAGTTGGATATAAGTTGGAAATTCGAGATGTGATTTGCCAATTTTTACTGAAAAAATTTTTTTTAGAATTTCTCCCCGCTCATAATTTTATTATTTAATTATTTACAGAGTTGGCTTTTTAAGTCTTATGAAGTTGGCAAATTTGAAAAATAATCCCCCAAAAAAGTTGGCTCGCTACGCCCCTGAATGGGACGATCTATACCCGCTGTAAGAACATCTACTACAAAAAACAGAATGAAATTTGAAATTTACTCAACCGTGGCCGTAAGAAAATGTATATATAACAAGAAAAATCACTGATATTTGAAATAGTTTTCCTATACATGTAAGGGTCATTGTCACGAAAACGTGCACTTTGCAGTCCCTTAGCCATAAAAGTTCAGTTTTAAAAAAATTAGTTGTTTTCGGATTAATATAAATAAATAAAGTAAAATCGGATAAATATAAATAAAATATTTTCTTCGAATTAATCGTTTTCTTTCTGTTTTTATTTTATATAACAGTATGTGAGATCTCATGTATGTTAACTGTCCCTACCTTAATGTACTAGACTTTGACCTGTCAAAAACTATGTTTTTACCGTAATATATATTTAAAAGAAAGAAAAAACGTCGTGAAAATTTTTAAAAAATATACCTATTAATTTTTAAAAATATGGTACTTTAAAAATTAATTTATCTCCAAAACGCTACTTTATTAAGTGTGTCCAGTGAGTATTCTCACCTATAATACACCTAGAGCATTGATAATATCGAGATAATTTTGTCCTAGAGACTGCTGAAAGCGTGTTGTTTGGTAATAACCCGAGGCCGTAGGCCGAGGGCTATTACCTTTAAGCAACACGCTTGAAGCATTCTCTACGACAAAATTTTGAGAATTTATCAATGCTCGAGGTGAATTCGGTAAGATAATTTTTTACTCTCGATTCAATTCGTATTTTCTGATCGAACAAAATTCTAAAATCATTTTCCACGTAAGTATCCTTTTACTTTCAATGGTGTTTTTGGGTATATTTTCTAATACAATTTGATTAATTCAATCGTTTATCAAACCTTTGTGACATTTTTATAAATTGATTTTGAATTTGACATTTCATGAGTGCCTTGCCTGATAACACCACATGTATGCGTGTTATCGCTGTAATCTTTTACGCATTTAATGAATTTTGACACGACATGAAATGCAAAATTTTGATTGGTTAATACGAGGGTTAATACATTTAGTAAAAAATTATCACTTTAGTTAACATGTTGATTTTACTGCTTAGAATCGAGTGTGTGGTGGAGATCTTCCTCCTTAAATGTAAGGGTATATATTTTATTTTATCAGTTGAGGTTCTAGCTCTGGAAATGAGTAATTAGTGCTAGTTTTTACTGGTTTGACGCCAAAATGATTGTATTCAAGAAACGATAAGCATAATGTCTCACATTTGTTAACAAGAAATTTTAGTCAAAAATATGCAATATGTTGTTACTTATTTAGTTATCATTTGTTTGATATTTTGTTAGAATATATATTTTTAAAATGGCGCTATTTTTCAAGTACATTATCAGATTTTTAGCGGGAAATTTGAATATAAACCTCACATGCGTTAACCTCACTTGCGTTAAGGCGCGTTTGCACGCATCCAGTGATTTAGTCGAGTCGTTTAGTAATTTATAACTCGACCAGTACTCGATCAATGCGGATAGCGTATTTTAGTCGAGTGCCTTAGTGGAAAGCGCTGTCCGCATTGGTCGAGTACTGGTCGAGTACTAAATTACTAAACGACTCGACTAAATTAGTGGATGCGTGCAAACGCGCCTTTAGGTATTTCTTAAGTTGGAACGCGCAGATAGAAAAGTTGCAAAGTACAAAAAACTAAGCTCTTAAAATCCCCCTAACTTTTTTATTTCCTTCTCACATTCATTAAAATTTTTGTTTTTATTTGGTACATTTGTTTTTCTTTGTTTTTTAATTTTTGTGTTAGGGAGAATTAAAGATTTTATTTGTATTTTTTACATTAAGAGACTAAACATTTTATTTTTGACTTCAACTTTTATTATTTAATTATTATATCTTACTTTTGATACTTTGTTTCTCACTTGCGTTAACTAGTATTTAAAAAAAATGCACTTTTTAACAAAACTAATTACTTAAGTTTTAGCTTAACCCCTTGCTTAAAATATCTATTTAACAATTTTTATGTTCTAATCTGAATGTTATATTTGAAAATAAATAAATATATTTTTCTTAAAATTACTTTCTACAAATGCACGTTTTCGTGACAATGGCCCATAATCTCATTTTGATGTGGAAAAACGTTAAAAATAATACAATGTAATTTGTTTATAGACAATTCACAAACAAACATGGAGTTTGGCGATTTTTTGAAAAAAAAAATTCGTTAAACTTCATTTTCTCACCGCTGTATCCCGTTACGTATTAGACTTACAATAAAACTGTATATAAAAAAAATGTAGGAAGTTTTGTCCTCTTCAGCTTTGTCGGGAACAATTTTCTCGATTGATCGACTTATTTTGGAAAAAACATTTTTTTTTTTACTTTTCAGTCAATGAAAAATCAGCATAGCAGATTTCAGCCACTATTTTTTTAATATTTTTTTACAAACAAACAAAGCTTCCTGCAAAGTGGCTGACACGGTAAAATAACATAGACTAAGAAAATTCACCCCCTTTAAACGCAGCAGTACACAGGTGACTGAAGTTTGTCTTATTGTTTCTTATCACTGCGAAACTTTTGATATAAGGTACACCGACTATAAAATCACTTAATTTTTAGTACATCATAAATTAAAAAAAAAATTAAATTGCAAAAAAACGCAGATAGACACAGATTTCAACCGACTGCATTTAGATATATCAATGCCATATTGACAAGCAACGTTTAAAACAAGTTGCTAACACAATAAAACCATATAGGAGCGTTTTTTTTTATTGCATTTTTAATTGACTGTTAGTTAAAAAATCAACAACGCTGTAATAACGACTGGATTCGGTCACATAATTAGATAATATAAAAACTTTCTGCCACCAGCTCCCTAGCTATAACCAATATAATAGCTAAATATTCCACGAGATTCCGATAATTCCTTTTTTAGCAAGAAAATCAACTGTGCTGTGACTCACATTACGGTATAGATTATACCTACCTTAACTTCAGATAAGGTTATACCTACATGCCTTTATAATCAGTAATCTCGGATATTTAGATATAAAATTAACACGTTGGATCAATGGTTATATTATAAAGTAATAAATAATAAATTTATAGTTATAACTTTTCAAAATAGGTAATAATGTAGAAATGCAGATGATAAAATACAATCAAATAGTCAATTGTTAAAGCACGCTTCAAGGTTATTTTCGCATTTTTCGCTCAGTTAATACACCTATAAAATTAGTGCAAAACCATCCATAATTTTGTCGTGACTTTTATTACTAAACGGGCGGCTCCAAATTTAAATTTGACAGACATGTGCCAATTAAAATTAATCTTGCCTCTCACGGTTACAGCATAATAATACCTATAAGCTTAATTATACATAATTACTTAACCATCACTATGATAAACTTTTTCTGTTAAATATATTGTGCAACATATTATTGTTTATCACGAAATTTAGTTTTATAGTAGATAATCAAAGTTTACGGCTAATAAGCATGTGATATATGAGTGATTATATGATTAATATTTTTCCCCATTACTTATGATATGAAACAAGCTGAATCGAAATACTAGGTAGTTAATACTATTTTTCCAATAAATTATTGCTGATATTTTAAATGAAAAATAAACATTTATGAGACACGTGGATATTGTTTATGTGGAACAAAAATGACTAATCAGTATGTTTTGTAACAATGTTAGAGAAATAGACAAACAATTTCAATTTCTAAGGATTCTTAGCGCGCTCTTTTTAAACTGTACCGCCATAATTAATTCACAAGAACTCATAACCTATGAATTGACCGGTCTGCACGTGTTCGACATTTTAAACGCTGTCAAATAAATAATATTATACTGAACATAAAATTTACATACCTCTGCAACCTTGTTTCTTCTTTATTTGAGCATCACCATTTTCTGGATCAAATACTGTGACTGAGGTGTACCTCGTATTGGGGTAGTTGTTACCATTCCTCACGTCTCCGTTCATTTTTGGTTATATTTGGATAGGTAGTAACTTTACCGCACTATCGAATAACTTATACGAAACAAAATTTTAAGTTCAAATCCATTTTTAAATACTAAAAGTATTAAATAATCTTATTTACAATAATATACTTATAGATATCCAATAAATTAATTTAGTTGTACTTCAGGCGGCAACAATTATAAATTGTTGAATAATAAATTAAGGCAACGTTTGGGCTTATTCGGGACTATTTCAGTCTTTTTCTTTTTCTTGCCAGAACTAGTGTAAATAAATTATATAGTAACAATTTTAAAAATAATATCATAATCGACCATTCATTTATTTATATTTCCTCGGTTAAGGATACACCGTTACGTTATTTATTAAAAACTTTACACTATGTTCACTCACTATCACTATCTCATCTTGAATTTTTTTACTTATATACAATGGCTGTTATGTACAAATGCGATAAAAATTTCTATGGATAACAAACCACTTTACTTCCACTGCTACAGAGAATTACACGCAAATGATTAGGTTTAATACTTAGTACTTCGTTCACTGCGCACACTCCCTATACAATGAGAGAGTCCACCTTACAACCTCGTGCCTCGTGCTCATGCATTGGGTTACATAAAATTGGCGGGCTTGATTCAAATATAGACCTCCAGTGCCGTTCCCATTGCAATTGTTTGCGTCTCGTTAATATCTCGTTTGGCAGCTAAATATTCAATTTTAACGTAATGCAAGTGCTTAATGATACGTGCTAAAGATACTTTTTTCTACAAAATTTTGCGATTCTTTCGGAAATGGCTTGAATCCTTTAACTCAAATATTTCTTGTTAGATTTGTTGATAAGTAAGTCTTTATCACATACCTAAAACAAGAATGGCGAATTTCCGGGGCACCTTGATTTTTTGGATCGTAGAGCGCCATTTTGAAATTCGTTTTTCATGCCTAAGCACTGTTTTATCGATTTTTGAAATTTTCTGCCTTGACATGAAAAACTTCATTTTTTTTATTTTATAAATAAATGCGTGTTTTTTAAAGCTTTGTTTTATACCAGAGTCTTAGTACGTCGGGTACACCAAAGAAAGCTGCACTTTTTGATTGTGATGTGCCACTTTCTGTGGTCATAGTTGATGTCAAAAGGTAACTTTTGAGATAGGGAGCCACTTGAAAATCAGTGCAGGTCACCAAAATGGCGGCCATTGAAGATGGCCGCCATTAGCCACATTAAATGTTTTTGTATCTCAGCTCCTAATGGTCCGATTTCTATTTTCTTTTTTTTTTTTTTGTTTGAAAGCTCTTGTATAGAGGACACTTTTTTGTCCCTATACATTTATCTCAACACCTTAAGGGTTCTGCGCAATTTAAAAAAATATATTTTTTAATTTTTCGGAGTTCTTTTTGTAATTTGATGATTTGTAATTCATTTATTTCTTTGCACAGTAGATACTAATGTAGTTGTTTTGGCAATATCTTTCTTTCACGTTCTCAGAACTGCGAGACTTCAAGAGATGTAGATTCTCTTTGGTACTGGGAAGGGTCAGAGATATATGCCCAAGCAGCAATTTTAGTTTCTACGTAGTAGTTATCATTAGTGGAACTTTAAAGGTTTCCGGAACTAAGGATTGTTACGTAATGGGAACCATCCTTCTACTAAGTATTCACCAAAATGGGGAATAATAATTACGTAGCAAGTTACTATTCCGGTACTTTTACCGTTACCGTGTCGAGGACTAGGTTATTACGTAAACGGGATGTAACCAAGTAGTAGAAATGACTAACTTTTGGAACAGCTCAGCTGACCGAAATGAGAGCGCAAACTATATATTTGGCTCTCTGTTATTCGAATAGCAAATTAATGACTTACTGAGTTTAAGCACATGATATGTCCAAGTTAAGATGATTGTATACAACATGCATAAGCATATATTATAAATCATGGTGTTTTGCATTTACCCTGGGTGTGAATATTAAAACCACCACTTGTTTTCTGTAAAATGTTATCATGATGCTTCGATAAAAAAGACACGCCCTCGAGAAAATGGTTTTTTCGGAAAAAAAATTTTTTGCAAAAATTATGTGTACAAGCAAAACTGCAAAATTTTTTATGGAAAACGTTTTTTTTTAATTTTATATATTATAAAGTAATAATCTATTTAGAAAACATTTGTAAATGACTATAATAAAAAGAAATTTTTTATTGAATTATATTTTTATCTGTGTCAATATGGCGTCTTCATTCAACAACAGAAAAATGACGATTTTAATTGCAGTAACTTAGAGGTTGCAAAAACCAAAATTATTTCCCTACAACTTACATTTACTATAAAGTAGCAGATGCCACCAACGTTATAGTTGTTGTTACTTTAAAAGTGGTGACGGGAACTACAACAATTTCACTGTGTAGTTATATTTACCTAGATGTAGCAAATGGGACCAATGACGCTATAAGATCTTAGTAACTGTTGCTACCAACTTATTTTCATGTTGGTAGAATTGGCAGAATCGATTTAGGTAAAAAATTTTTTTTAATTGGCAACGCGGTAATAACTGTTAAAGTGTCACTGTCACTGTGTGATAGGAATATGTGGATTAAAAAATTTTTATATTTAATTGTTTGGATTTTTTAGGATGCATTGATATTGAGAGTTTACGGTACCTGCCGTTGCGGTGAATTGACCTTATTAAGCGTCGAAGAAAGAGATAACGAATAATATCTGTATATATCCATACCAGATACCAAGACAAATAAATCAAGAAGTTTCACAGTTTTAAATGAAGGATTTTCGGTAAACTCACTTGATTCGATTAGGAAATATGTGTCTTTAAGACCGCAAAATGTGTCTCACAAAAGATTTTTGGTAAATTTTCAAAAGGGAAAGTGCACTGTCCAATGCGTTGGATTAAATAAGCTCTAAAAAATTCCAAGAATGGTAGCTGATTATTTGCAACTGCCAGATGCAGATTTGTATACTGGCCATATAGCATGCGCCGTTCCTCATCAACTCTTTTGGCCAATGCTGGGGGTGACATTACCACCCTTAAACGTCACGGTGTGTGGAAATCATCCACCGTGGCGGAGGGTTATTTGGAAGATTCAGTCTTAACAAGATTGTTATTGCTAAAAAAATTCAGGGAGAGCAGCACGAGTCAGGCAATACAGACGTCGTTACTAGTATAGAGAAAAATTGTGTACAGAAGAGCAAGTTTTCTTTGTGAAAAATCGAATATGATGACAATAAATATTAACATAAATATAAATAAGTGTTAGTGCATGGATTCTTTGTTTTGTTAATTTTCCATATAATGGAGACAATAAATAAATTCCTTGGACTTTATTTTATATTAAAATTACTCTTTAGTGACTAAATCACTTTACCTCACTTTAGCTTACTACTTTATCTCACTAGTGACTTATGGGTCACTTTATATCTTCAAAATCTCTTCAATAAAGATCACTTTATATGAAAGTGTTGGATAAATATATTTATTAACGTAAGGTGTGTAATAATGGAAAAAATACATAAGAGTTTTCATATTTATTTAGTGATCAGTTTACATTTAATTTCATTCAATTCAATTTATTGTACATGAATAATGTCTTATGCCGTTATACCGACATTGTCCGTTCCCCATCGACACAATATTTATTAAATTTGGAGTTTTTAATCGGCAAATTCATTTAATATGCTCAGTGGATCACTAACTGAACTATGGGTCAATATCTGTGTGTTAAAGACAAGTTGTAATTTTCGGCAGTACACAGTATCATTAATCACTACAACTGTTATAGTTTTCGATTACTCTTCTTGTGTTGATGGGAGCACTTTTGCACTTGTTGCCAAAGATGATGGTTTTGCTGTGGCGAAATGATCTTTCATGTTTGCATCATATTCTGAAGAATCACTATTTCTCTACTACTGTTTAACTGTTTCTTCAGTTTTCTATAAAACGTGGATGAGTGCCGATAAACTTTATTTCGCTTTCACTGAGCATTTCAGATGCCGCCATTTTATTCAATGCCAATAATTATATAAATCGTCTTAAAAGTTAATATTACTCTATAGTAGATTTTCAAGGTATGTGTAACTTTTAAGTAATTATCAATTAGTGGAGAGTAGTAAAGATAACTTCAAAGCCCCTATGTTCGTAGAAATAACCTCATTTTTACTCGAGATTGTCACTAATAAATTAGACTACTTTCAAGTGGTCCTTTGGTAAAGCTGTGCAGTCGGCATTACTACCAATTTTCATTTTGCAGTTGAGGATGCTTCAAAGTAATGCAGAGTAGTATCCGCGACGTTGCAGTTACTTGAAAGTGTTATAACTATACAGTGCCTAAATTCAGTAAAATCTACTTAATTGTCACTACAAATGCATACCACAAAGTGAATATTACCCTGAAGTCGCAAAATTAGTAACAGTCATGTCATTTCTACTATATTAAAGTTCCGATGCCTCAGATGCCAGTTCCCATCACTTTGAATGCTGCTTGGGTGGGCATTAATGCCATGTTTGAAAGTATGGGTGAACATAAGCTGTTGCATTGAGAGGATTCCATGCATTCACTGGATCATATGTAACGTCATCATTTACAATGAAAGGGAAACAGACTGCCTAAAAACTGTGGAAATCATTTCCTGAAGCTGCTGAAGCCTTCCAAGTTATTGATCGACTCCGTGTCAGTCAATTAATAGGGCGGGAAGCTTGAGGTATGAGTAGTGAGTTACCTCCTAGCTAAACAAAAATGTTTTGTGTTTTTTAATTATCTAGGCGGTTTTAATGTTATTCGATTGTTCTGCGTTATTACCATTTTAACTGACATAGATACTGATATTATTTGATATTATCTTCCAAAGATAACTAATAAAAAGGGTACATGGCGCCCCTCTGATACGGTACCCCGGGTAGTCGCCCGGGTTTCCTGGCCCTTAAGCGGCCCCTGCATATACAGATTATTGCTGCGATGGGACGGCTACATAACATTTTATCCTAAAATTCACAATTTTAACATTGTTATACAGCTATATATACCTGGTTTAAAAAAAATGAATACTAATTTTGAAAACTAACACATTAAATGAAAATCTATAATCCTACTATTTCTATATAGTCATATTTAAGTACTCCTGTTAGTTTTTTGACAATTATACATATGTCTAGAGAAAAAAAATATGTGATCAAAAAAGTGAATGTTTCCTCTTGCAATATCTTTCTCTCTCTCTCTCTCTCTCTCTCTCTCTCTCTCTCTCTCTCTCTCATGAATATGAACTTAATGTGCAAGATACATCTAATAAAATATACAGGTCAATATTTACAGTTTCCGGTCACAAATGAATTTGTCAATTGAGGAGCCCTTCTGTTAAATCAAAACAGGATGCTTGAATTTGACAGATTAATTTGTTGCCGTTGCTGTTCAGTTTGAATAAAAAAATATTATAATTATAATTTATGACATAACAAATATGTATGTATGTACACTTAATAATAATGCAAGACGTGCATAAAATTTATAAACCATAATAAAACAATATATTTTTATTAAATTGTGTAACCTCCTAATTTTGAATCTTTCCAAATGGAGAAAATATCCCTTTTTAAATTTAATAAGGTGTTTAAAAAATGTTATTGTCTCCTGAAGTACTCATACTCAGTAGTAATTTGTTGACTAGCATAGCATTACATATCTAATTATTGATTAATCGTATTTTTATCGTAATTATCTGGATGGTGCTTAGCTTGCATAGCTTGCGTTTTAGCGAAAAATGTAATGTAATCCCCCAAAAATTTAAAAGTAGAGATTATACAGTTAAAGCAAGTTTTAAATAATAAAAAGGCATTTTTAATGATTTTTAAAAAATTGCCATATTTTTTTACTTTCTCATATATCTTTTTAAGCCTTGGCATCACAGAAATATTTAAAGTAATAGCTAGTACTATCCTACAAAACGAAAAATGAGGCAAGAACACGACCATTACAATGAGTGTGATATCTCTAAAGTAGTGTTCTCAAACACCAAAACACTTGAATCTTAAATACTACACTCAAATACTCTCACTTGCCTCACGTTTCGCCAATCAGATTTGCATCGTCTGGGGATGATTATAATTCAATTTTAATCATCTTTAGATGATATCGGGTTCAGTTATACAAAAAAAGAACAGTTTGACGTTTGTCAGTTTGCACCTATTGTCAGTTACAGTTTTATTGCAAAATACAACAGTTATACAATTTCCTTTATTAGACATTTTTCTCTGTTTGAAAATCGCTTAACTTCAAATTCAAGCTAATTGAGCTTGACTTGGCTTGAAAACAAGTCGAGATCAAGTCAAGTAATAATAGTCGAATGTCAAGTGAAGTCAAATAGTTCTATGTCAAGCACTTGAAAAATCAAGAAGTTCTTCACGACCACTTGACTTTTCAGAAAACCAAGTAGCAAATTAGCTTTCATCACACTTTGACTTGTGGTTATACCGGCCGCAGCGCGGCGACGGGAGTCATACTTTAAAACTTTTATAATCGAGTTGCATATATACTATAGAATCTAATTGTTGCAATAAAAAAATAAGTCATTATTCAATGAAGACTTTTTATTTACAAAACCGATTCCTACATTAAAATATAACATTTCGAAACAAGACATAATACAAAAGTAAAACAAATAAACAATATTTTTTAAACTGATAAAACCGATTTGTCAGTAAACATCTTCAGTATATTTTTAAACAGTCTTTAATGTTCCTTCCCGTTCCAAAAGTTAAGACACACATGAAGCTCCTAATGCATTTGTCGTCTAGCCAGTTAAAGATTATTGTAACAGTTAATCCAGTCCTAGAAAGTTGCTTTTCAACCGGGGCTGAAGTTGTTGGCGTTAGTAAACAAATCTTTTGCCATTACGGCTAAGTCTGGAAAAACATTTTCATGTCTTTTCCACCATTCCAGACTTCTTCTGTACTGTCAGCTCATATATCAGTCAGGTCGTATTGAGGTATTCGTCTATTTCACTACACCAAACCCGTTCATATTCCCGAATGACAGAAGACTTCTTAAATAAACTTAGTAGATCGGTGTCAAATTTGCTACAGCCATTATCTTCATCTTGATTTGAACATGATTCACGGATGAAAGGAATTATTCGCGCTTTTTCGTACTTAATCAGTTTGTTACGAGGTTCTTTATCAAATAATGTCAAGCAGCTAAGAACTTGCTTGATATCAAGTCAAGTAGTAACAACAGAAAAACAAGTCAAGTAGCGATGAATTTTTTAAACTTGAATTTCAAGAGAGTAATTTATAAAAACATCAAGCTACTTGACTTGATGAAACCGATGAAATTTTCACAAGGTCGTAGCTTGCGTATCGGTATTCTAATCCAATTATAAAAGTTCTTTAGATTTTTTTTTAGCAAATTTAATACGGAACATTTTTGTTGCCTTCCCTGTCAAAGAATCCTTATAAAAACTGTATGAGTTTTTATAATTTTTGATGTGTGTATTTGAAATGTGTTTTAACTGTAAATACTCATATAGTATCTACCAGTATTGATGAGTTGTTATAGTATATTTAATTAAAAGTTTTTATAGGTTTTTTTATAGGTTTTTATAGGTGTTTTGAATATAAATTCCCATATTATATCTATTAGTATTGTCAGTATTGATGAGTTTTTATAGTACATGTAATTAAAAGTTTCTATAGGTTTTTATAGGTTTGTATAGTGTTGTGAATGTAAATTTCCCATAGAAATTCTATTAGGATTAATAGGTTTTTTTACAGATTTTGGTTGTGATTTGAAATATATTATTAATGCCAAATCCCATAAACTTACATAGGTAAGTAAATATTATTTAGAGATGAGTTGCTATTTAACAACCTGTTATTTTATAACTGTTATTTGTAAATAGCATTAACAGACTGTTATTTCCGTTCGAAAATAACAGGTGAGAAAATAACAGATAAGCAGCAGCGACAGCAGCATGATGTATAAAATAACGTCTCTGAAATAGCAGTTGCAAACTGCGCGCTGCGGTAAGCGCATGCTAGCACTTCTCATCGATCTGTTATTTTTAAACTGTTATTTTAAGCTGTTATTTCAAAATAGCAGTAGCAGTTGAAACAGTTATTAAAAAATAACTGCTTTTACCCATCACTAATATTATTTACTTACTATTAATATTTCAAATATCAATAGTAATATAGTGGTAAACACTAAATACTGCAAAACTCCTCTTGTTTCCCCTAGCGTTCTAGCCTAAACGCAGTTAATAAGTTAGCAGTATAAGAGACTGCTTTACTTTCAATTTAACAAGCCTACTCTAGTTTCTTAGGTCACATTAGATTAGATATGAATTAGCGACATGTATAACAGCTCCCTCTACTGGAGGCTGGAATATGTAACACTAAACTTTCATAAGTTTTATTTATATGTATGTGTTTTAAATGTACATTCCTCGTATGAAACCTATTAGTATACGTAAGTTTTTATAGTATTTGAAATACAAATTTTTTTTATAAGTTCTAAATGTGGTCTGATGTGTGGCTATTTGAAATGTGTTTTTAATGTGAATTCGTTGCCTGAGGTCTATCAGCATTTGTATATATTAATAGGAAATGCGAAATTTTTATAATATTTGCTGCGTACAATAGGTTTTTAATGTAAATTACCTATATGTAGTCTATCGGTAGTTATATGTATTAGTATAATTAAGTTTTTATAGTATTTTAAATACAAAGTTTTTTATAAATTCTGAATATGGTTTGATGTGGCTATTTGAGATGTGTTTTTAATGTAAATTCCTTACCTGAGGTCTATCAGCATTTGCATACATTAATAGGAAATACGAAGTTTTTATAAGATTTGCTGCGTACAATGGGTTTTTAATGTAAACTCCCTATATGGAGCCTATCAGTAGTTATACGTTTTCACGGTAATTGAAATATGAAGTGTTATAGATATTTTATATGCATTTGAAAAGTATTTTTAATGAAAATTCTCCATACGAGGCCTATGAGTATTTGTTTGTTCTTATATGGTGTTTGAAATACGAAGATTTTAAAGGTTCAGATGTGTCTAAGTTCTTGAACTATTTGAAATGTGTTTTGAATGTAAATTCATTACCTGAAGTCTATCAACACTTGCACATTTTAATAATAAACAAGAAGTTTTTATAAACTTCTATGAGGATATGCAATGGAGTTTTAAAGTAAATTCTCTGAATGAAGTCTATCAGTATATTTATAAGTATTTATGATAATTAAATTGCGAAGTTTTATAGGTTTTTATATGAATTTGAAATATATTAATGTAAACTCTCAGTACGAGGCCTATAAGTATTTATAAGTTTTTATGGCGTTTGAAACGCGAAAATTTTATAGATTCTGTGAGTTTTTAATGTATATTCCTCGCTTGCGGTCTATTGTAAAACTTTTATGCTTTTAAGGGAATAAGAGGGTTTTCTAAAATACAATGTGTATATTCTTACAATGGATTTTAATGTAAATTATATGAAATCTATTGTATTAGTAAGTTTAGTTTGGTAAGTATTGTAACTTTTTTAGGTTGACTACTATTGAAATCCCATGAAAACTTTTCAAATTAATAGTTGTAAATAATACTTTTCAATGGGTGCACTGAGAAATCTTTATTAAATTCTTATATAAAACTAAACTAATAATAACCCTTCAAATCTTATATATACTAATTATTTCTTATTAAATGTTATAAAATTCATCCCTGGTTTCCTGATGAAACATTATTAGTTTTACTACTATTGGAACCCCATGAACACTTATCAAATTAATAGTTGTAAATCATTATTAATACTTTTTAATAGATGTCCCTATAAATCCGTATTAAATTCTTATATAAACTAAACTGATATGGACCCACGAAGTCTTATAAAAATAAGTACAAATATATCCTTATAAAAATGTATAAAATGCCTACTATAAGAACTCCTTGGTATATCTTTTCAATTTCATTACTCTTCAGATTCCAAAAAACTCACAAAAGCATTCGATAATACCTTATACTCTTTAACATGCATCCTTACACGTTTCCATTAAATTCTTATATAAACTAAACTGATATATACCCATGAAGTCTTATAAAAATAAGTACAAAATATATCCTAAAAAAATGTATAAAATGTCTGCTAGGAACTCCTTAGTATATCTTTTCAATTTCATTACTCTTCAGATCCCATAAAAACCCACAAAAATATTCGATGTAATACCTTATTAACACTTTTTAATACGTATCCTTATAAATCCTCATTAAATTATTATATAAACTGAACTGATAACAACCCTCAGATCTTACAAAAACCATATACTAATTGTTTCTTATAAAAGATTACAGAACTCATATTTGATTTTACTGATGAAACCTTTTCAGTTTCAACACTATTCAGATCCCATGAGAACTTATCAAATTAAAAGTTGTAATGCCATATAAAAAACTGTTTTTAGTATAAACACTTATGAAAACATACCAATAACAACATGGGTATTCCAACTCAATTAAGACTCCTTTAGATACTTATTCATCCTAATATAATTTCTATATGGCAAAATTAATGTACTGTATAAAACCTTATAGACCAGATAGGCTCTTATGATTACCCATAAAAAATTTATAATTATCTATAAGTTTGAAATAGGATTTTTTGACAGGGTTGTCATTGTTACCTAGGAGCAGTCATCTGAAAAACTACTCAAGCAGTGGTAGAGACTTTTTAGATTTGAAAACCTTCCTACCTAAGCTACAAATTCCCCAAGTACCAAAACATTGTAAATTAGTTATCCTAGAAATTTTAATTTTACTTAATTAGTATGTCTGCGTCGTTGACAGCCAAAAACTTGACTCTCACCGCGAGATCCCGGGTTTGATTCCCAGCTGTGACAGTGGCATTGTTTTCGTTAATAGAAAGAAATAATATCTCGAAATTTGTAACTTTGTCCCGCATAAAGGTAGCGCATCTTTTTTTCTCGTACATGAAAATTTATGACCACGGAAGAGACTGGAGAAAAAGCATTTTTTGATGGGCGGGGGGGAGAAATCTGAAAACAATTTTTTTACCCGAGTCTCATAATTGATGAGCGGGGGGACAAACAAATCCGAAAAACCTTTCTCAAAAAACGGAACTGTCCCGCCTAATCCGGAACGAATGATCACTTTAAGTTAAATGTGTCCTTTCTTCGAGCCCTTACAAGCCCGGGCCCCTAAACTAGACGACCCCGTATAGGGGACCTGGCAGAGCATGCCGGCCAGAAGAGCTAAAACTAAGTTAAATAATGAAATTCTGGCACCAACCATGCAAGCAAACGCATTTTTGCCTGCCTCCTGAATGTCGATAGTTTCATCATAATCTATATTTTTGTTGCAAAAACTTACGTAAATAACTTGAACGGCAGATATTATTATGAAGTTATGAATTTGACAATTTATTGACAGTAACTTTAGCAACTAGGAGGTGTTCAAGCAAACACACTGCAATTAGAGTCTAAGCCAACTAATAAATAATAATAAATGAGTTCGACAAACCTAGAAATATAAAGGACCCCGTATCTGTCAAATGTCATATAAATGGAATATGTTGTACTTCAAACTTCAAACCATGCCGATTAAAAGTCTCAATGGGCCCAACCCATAAAGGTAAGAGTTTCCAAGATATTTAAGTTTAAAGTTTGAAAAACAGTGTCTTGAGGTAAACCAGAAAAAGGCAAAAAAGCCCAAAAGTTGGATCGCAAAACATCTTCACCCCCAGAGTAGGTTGGAAACTATTGTCACCATCGTATTTCCCGCCCTCGAAAACGCGGGGGGCAGATGCCTTGCGGACCAGTCACTGAACATGTGGGCTTTTTTGCCTTTTTCTGGTAATATCTTAACTTTAGGGGGTTTTGCCCATTGAGACTTTCAATCAGCATGGTTTGAAGTACAACATACTTCAGTTTTATGACATTTGACTGAAACCACTTTTTACATAAGTTCATGAATTGTAATATTGCTTGTAGTACGAAAAGCGTCGTATGCACCTCGGCTTGTATCGCGTATTTACAGGTCTCGAATACTTGCAAACTTCAGCTCTACGGGCTTCGGTTTGCAATCTCTGTTCTCGACCTGTAATGCCTGCAGTACACCGCCGAGACCGCTCGGCGAATGTCTCGGCGAGACATTTACCAAGGGACCACGAAGCACGAGGGTGATGTGTACACTCTCGCCGAGACCGCTCGGCGAATGTCTCTGTTTTTAGTAATGTGAATGAAAGACATGGATATTTTTACAATTAATTAATTTTATTTATTTGCTTTTATCATGATTGGAAAATATTATTTAGGTATTAAGCAAATCACAACTTACACACTTTTTTATTTATTACGAAATTACCTACTTTCTGTATATTGTTGCCCTAATCTGGGCACGCTAATATACTAATTAGGTAAATATTTAAAAACACTCATTATTGGAGAATCAATCAAAACAACTACTCTTCTAGCTAATACTGACGAAGTATTGAATTACATGACATGATTCCTAGCATTTTAAAGAAAAAAATTATGTTGAAAATAATATTTTCTAATAACGACATGGACGTTGCTGAAATTGCCGCTGCTGCAGCTTATTGTGCGTTTGCATATTTTAATTATGTGCATATATACAAAAAATATAAAATTGAAAATCCTTGGAAACCAAGAAGATGGTGGATGAAAACAATTCATCGAAATAGTGAGTGTTGAAAATTTAAATGTGATTTTAATTATTATTATTTACCTCACTGTATAACAATGAAACATGCCTGAATTAATAAAGGGTGTAGCCGGTTAAGCATATGAAAAATGCCCATAAAGGAAATTACATGAAATGGACATCAAAATATTCCCTTGACTATAAAAAAATATTTGTTACAATATTATTCCAGAAATCCAAATCGATAAAATTCTCAGAATATGTTAGTTATGAGGTAATCTTTGCAGAACGGCAATCATCTCTCATCTCACCTCATCTGTAGCCTAATAACCCAGCCAGGCCATATTTTTAAATAAAATTAATAAATAAATTAATAAGCAAATTAGCCTTATAAATGCTTCTAAACTATGTATGATGTTTTAGGGCACCAGATTTTAGGTTTCTCAGGTTAAGTTTACTTAATTTTTCTCCAAGAAGTATGGTTTCCAAACGTTTTTTTGTGTAATGTAGTACAAAAATTATGTTAACAATGCATCATCGGAATGACACAGAATGACTCTCGTCATCAGAATGACCTAATTACTAACAGTATAATAAACTTTCAAATTGATATGAAAATAAACAAATGAAAACAAAATAGAACAAAATTGTAATGTTTAATACCTATTTAAAAAAATGAAATAAAACAAGAAGTTACAAAATCTACTACGTACTACTTATTAAATATTTGGTTAAAAAGTGTGTCAATTTCATCGTTATTTAAAACTTTAAAATATTTTGATGAAATTGGAACCGGTGCATCTTTTAATTTGCTCAAAATTCCAGTGCACTCCAGCTCCTGCCTATCTTCCTTATTGGGCCAAAAGAAAGTTTTATTGTTTCGGGCCATGAACGAAACAAGAATCTTGGTACCAATTTCTGTCTGTCTGTAATTAATTCGTGCACAGAAGACACTGCACTATCACCCACTTTTTGTTCCGTGAATTTTGAACACCTTGTATATGAGTTAAGTTTGAAATAAAAGTCACTTTTCACGAGAGAAAATAAAATAAGTTTTTATTTTTGTTCACGTTCTCACAATACTTGATTTTTGTTGAATAGAACTTAATTAGAGCGATTAGTTAATTAGTACGATTATTTAGAACGACTGGATAAGCACTAGAGTAAAAATTTGCCTTTGAGTTTTGTCGCGTTTCGACGTAATATTTTTTTCTGTATTTATCTGGAAGATCTTTATGTTCGATAATTTTCAAATTTTTTCGTCAATTAGGTAAGTTGCAACAAATTTTTAATTAACAATTGCCCTTTTTGCAAAAATTCAGTTCCCCCAGACAAGAGCAAGTGAGAATATACTAGGTGCCCTCGGCCTTCCGGCTTGCGTTCCCTTTGACTCGTGGCCAAAAAACCGACACAAATCGGAGCATTAACGAGGCGAGGCGAGGCGAAGCGAGGGCGCACGGGGCGATGCGAGCGTAGCAAGTATACTCTCGCCGAGGCGTTGCGAGGCGTTGCGAGGGCAGGCGAGTGCATTAACGAGACAAGGCGAGGGCACACGGGGCGATGCGGGAGCAGCAAGAACACACTCTGGCGCTCGCCTGCCCTCGCAACGCCTCGGCGAGAGTGTACTGCAGGCATAAAATACACTTACAAGCCTTGGTACATAAATAACTATTTACTACTACTACTTACTACTTTTACACAATACGACGTGTCTTCGGTGTCATTTTTCTTTCACTGTAAATTAGGTTAGACACTTTGTTTTGATAATTTGTTGCAATAATAAAATAAATAAAATAAAATAAATAAATTTTGTCGGAAAATACTCTGGTTTTCGACCAGCCAATATCAATCGTACAAGGTTTTTTTGTCAACAAAAATGAAAAATAAGCATTACACGGTTATTTCGCAAATACAAGTGCTAGAGTCAATTCTCACACATTTTTAAGTAAATCTATTCCATAAATTAAATATTCATTTCTAAAAGGGTAAAAGTAAACGCCATATAAAAAAACCGCTGCCCAAGGAATCATTACTTCCACATCCACTTCCACAAAGAAAAAATTTCGTAAGTGGAAATAATTGTTTATTGAACTTTAATAATATAATATTTCAAATCCTCTACCCCAAAAACAAATAAAACAATACCCCACATCGGTAGTGGGGTGGGGGTGATGATGGGGGTCGTAGTGGGGATGGATGAAGTAAAAGAATATTTTGAGGTTTCTGGTTCTTGTACACACACTAAATCACATTTTTTTCATCCCCTTTACTAATGGGGTGGGGGTGGTAATAGGGGTGGTTATGCCAAATTTTTGAGACCTTAGCTTCTCTTACATGAAAGACAGACAGACAGACCGACAGACAGAAATTTTTTTTCTCGCTCAAACTTAAAATCTCGACGTTTCATGACATTCTAAGCCTATTTGAACAATAAAAATTTTTAAAAATTTTTTTGTCGTTACTATACTTCCACTGGATGTGGAAGTAATTGAATTAAAAAATATTTCATTCTTATGCGTCGGTATGTGCTGGTTTAAACCACCCTGTTATCAGAGCAGGCGTTAACCAGTAATGGATGATATGATAATCATCAAAGAAATAATATTTTTGTTGCGCTTAATTAGGAAATTTTTAAATAATGAGATAATGAACCATTTATTAAATTGCACCGCAGTAAATAGTATCATCTGCTATCTAGATATGTATTTTCTGTTTATTGCACGTCTTGATTTATTCGTCAAAAAGTTAATCATATCAAATAGAATGTCAATAAAACTTTATTGTCTCCCCGTAAAAGGATACATCAGACAAATCATTTAATTATAAACAATCTTTAAAGCATATTATGATGAGTACATATTAAAGTAAATTAAAAAAAAAACTCCTCAAGAATTTCTGAAAAAAAAAGTGATTGAGATTTGCTGTTTTCTTATAAAACACACTAGTGAAAAAAGTAATGCAATTTCTTCTCCTAAAAATATATTTTTAAATACTTCAATTGAAAAATCTACAAATGAAATAATTACCATGGAGGGCTGGATTTCTTGATTGAATAAGAACTTTTAGCCCCACCTCATAATTCTTCTATAAGATTTAAGTCCGGACTGAATGGTGGCTACTCTAATAATTGTACGATATCAATGACACCCGGATATTGTTTAACGAATATGAGCTGTGCATGCATTATCATACGCATAAACAAATTTCTCACAGTAAATAATTTAATCATTTGGTAGAAAATGTTATTGTTCTAAGATATTAAGTGTGTAATGTTTAGGTGTAGTACGTACATTATCTTCCACAAGTTTCTTACGTTCATTTCAACTGATCCTATTCCAAAATTGATGGAGTCACAGAAGATAATACTTTTTACTGAATTACAAGCTGCGTACCTTAAATGTCTCAACTGTGAAGGGCGTGGTTTTTCATTGGTCTTCAATTCAAGTAGCGTGAGCTTTGGAAAATTGAAGTTTATGCTTTTTGTGGTATTGAAGAAGCCGAGGGATTCTAACGGGTCGCTACGGGTTTAAATCGTATTCTGCAATATACTTCTAATTATTTTCACGTTTATGTTCACTTGTCTAATAAATCTGCAGTAAACCATTTTTCAGCTGTGCTGTTGTAAACTCACGATTCCCGAAATATTTGAGACGAATCGATAGGACATTAATATGTGTCGTATATCTCTTATGACTTCGCACTGGTCTTCTCTTCTATCCCGTTTCCTTTAATCTCTTAATGATTCTGGGAACATGGGATTGGTGCATTCCAACGATCCTTACAATATATTTTTTTGTTTGTTTTTGAGCCTCATTAAACAAGTTTGTCACTAGGTGGCTGATAAATATTCACCATGTTCATTCTTTTTTTCTCATTCATACATCTTGGCAGACGTCTTGTGATCCATCTATTATTCATTATTCTCCCTTTTCTGCATGGTACATCCAACGGCATCAAGTCATCTTCCTCAAACTTCTTAAATTATACCAAGCGATATGTGGGTGTCGTATCCTAATTATAATTATTAATCAAATGAGGGGCAAGGTCACTGTTGCAGCTGCATTTAGCTGGAGGGGTTATTTCGGATCCAGTGAGCGGAAAAATAAGTTTTTTTACTTCTATTCATATTTAATCTCAAACTCAGTATTGACCTGCTATAAATATTGACCATGTGTGGGTCACTTAAATTAAAAAGGTCTATTTTATGTTTTCACTTTCTTGTGTTTTTTCTTTCCAAATTATTATCACTGCTGTTAGTTTTGTTATCATATTTTGACGATTGGTACTTTGAAATGCATGAAATAATAATTAAAGTAGTCATTATGGTTGACTTTACTGATTCTACGTATAATTTTTTTGAATTACAATTAATCTATTTACTAAATAATGGGTGCCCCAAAAAATTAGTCCGTAGCTTAGCCAACTCTAGACATTTGCGTAGTAAAACATTAATAATGTTGACTATGAAGCAAAACCCCGAGCATTATATAGTGCAAAATTTGCTGAAATTAAACAGTTTGATAATATACTGACATGTTCTAACCAATTTGGATTTTCATTCATGTAGATACCTAGAAATTTTATAGTATTTATTTGTTTTATTGATACACCATGGCACCTTACCAGTAGACCGTAGTCAGCTGGGTTTGGAGATATTTTGTAGTAAATTATATTAGTTTTTGAAGCATTTAACTGTAGCTTTTTTTTCATCACACCATCCCACCATTTTATCTACCACGTTATATGCAATTCTAACAGCATAATTTACATTTTTAGCTGTGACATTTATTGATTTGTAATCTGCAAATCGACATGCAGATGATCCATTAATGGTGACACGTTGTGATAAATTATTTGAAAATTAACGAAAAATGTTGGTGCCAGAATAGACCCTTGTGGGGCGCTTATACTATTAATTTGTAGATCTGATTTAAAAGGGTGATTTAATATATTATTATGACAAGATTTTAATTCAAAGATCTGTTTACGATTTACTAAGAATGATTTTATCAAGTCCAAACCAATACTCACAATTCCGCACGACTCCAATTCACGAAACAAGGTGTCATGGTCCATCAAATCGAACGCCTCTGTAAGGTCAAAATAAATAACGATTGTTGTATTTCTGGAGTTAAAACCTTTTTCATCAAATAAAGAAGCAGGAACTGAGGCAAGTTCAAAACTAAAACACGATTTTAATACTGCTGGGAAGTGAAGAGTGACTATACTCTGTAGGTCGCCGGCGTAGAACTAATAATTTTGAAGGTAATTTGCGAAAATTCAGCGAGGATTAGCTAAGATACTTATAATAGAACAGTTTTGTGTAGAATTTAATCGCCAACATGAGAGAAATCGGCACACTGTACGATCGGTGGGTGGTTATTAGCAAAATAAGGAATGTTGCGGACACAGCTCAGAAGGGAACTTTTTGGAGTTTTGTTTCTAACCCTATTAATATATACGTAATATGAAAACTTAATAAATTATTTCTCCTATTCTGTTTTTATGTGCAATTTACGTGTACTATATGTTGAATTCCATCTTCAGTTTCCATATTTTATTAAATTATCAACATATATATTTGTTGTATCTACATTTTTTGGGGAGGTGGAAGATAGCATAGGCCTCCCTTAATTAATAATAATTTCTCATGGTGCAAAATAAATTGTTTTATTATTGTAATTATTTTAGATGTTTTTGGTATAGTATATAAAACTTGAGACTAGCACCAAATATCAAGTACTTTTGAGTATCATATTTTTATCTCGATTTTGGGTTATTTGAATACTTTTGAGAAATACTCCTTCTTATATTTTGAATATTTTATGAACAAATTCTTATCAAATTGAGAAAAACCTGAAAGTAGAAGAATTTCAGTACAAGATTTGTAATCTCTGAAGTATTCTCCACAAACACCAAAACACCTGAACACTAATTCGAACACTATCACTCTATGCACGTTTCACCAATCATGTTGGCATCATCTGGAGATGATTAAAATAAAATTCAACTAAGAAGGTTCCTGCTCTTATACTTTACTGTCTATTTTCAGTTCTATTTATTTTTGTATCACAATAATATCATAAAACATCACAATGGCTGTGAAATTTCGCTTAATGAAATAAAACGATTTTTTTTATTTATGAAATATTATCACATTTGTTATATATGTATATGTTTTTCGAACCCCTATCTGAAGACAAAATATAGTTCCAGTATAGAGATGGAGAAATAGTAATTACCGATAGATACTCAAAATCTGAGTCAGGGATCTATTGAGCATCATATTTTGGTACAATTATTGTAATATAATTAATCCATGAAACAAATATGCAGATAAACTAATTATAACTTTCACATCTTTTGGTCTAGACAATAGGTAAGGTTACATAAGTTTCATACACGCAGGTTCCTACGTACCAAAGGTCGTAAGTGCCTATATTCGTATTGGCAAGACGGACAATCCGTAAAAAATAGAATATACATAATTGAGTCTATTAGAAAACTGGTGTAGGTATTTTAATTTGTTATGTCATGTTTATTTCTCACAAGCGGCTTTCAGGTGAATCATTAATAATGAAAATTCGCTGCTCCCGTGTTGTAGTTTACTTGCGTATCCAAAGTGCGTCAATAACAATACTTTATCATAGCTCGAGAGAAAATAACCATACACGTTTTAAACCTTTCTGAATCTCATGAGTACTTTTCTACATGATTTATAAATGTCTGTATGATTCTGAATTCACTGAGTATATATTTACAATAACTCCAATGAATGAATAATTACAAAAATAACACAAGCCCACAAAGAACCAAAATTTTCAGTCCCAGACATGCGAAACCTTGTTCCCCGTGTATTTTTGGTGGCTGAAACCGAATTTCATGTCAGCATCGGCTGATTGACTTTTTTTTGTCTTCAAAAAACAGCATAGTGATAGTACATTACAAAATGATTATAATCATTTTGTAATATACTAGCGTAAGAATAATTGATTGACTCTTTGTTGATGATGTGCAGCTCTCTGAATATGTACCGAGATGAAACTCTGTTAAGAACGTCCTCGACAAGCTACTCGTTCAAATAAATCGAAAACTAAGTTTAAAATTTAAATGACTGGCGCATTCGCCAAAAATTCGAAAATACTAGTGATATTTACACTGGCACACAAAAAAAAAATTGAAGAAGAAAAGAACTAATTAGTCGATTTTGACATTAAATTCGGTTTCAGCGACAGAAAATACATGGGAAGCAAGTGTTAGCATGTCTGGGACTGAAAATTTTTGTTTTTTGTTCGCCGCACAGTGGGAAATTTTTCAATTTTTTTAGACAAAAATCCGTCTACAATGCAATTATTAATGGATTTGAAAAATTTGTTTTTTTAAATAATTGTTAGGTATCACCCGATGTTTGAGCACTGCCCAAATTTTAAAAACGTTCAACATAATCTCAAAAAATCCTATAAATATATGAAATTCGTGTATTTTACTAAGTAAAAATGCGAATTTCTGTTTTTTAAAAGTTTTACTCAGAAAATATCCTTTACAGTAGTTAAGTAAGGCCGATTCTAGCGCAAACCCGTCAGTAGAGTAGCAATCAGAGTTCTCTGTGACGTCATCATTCCGACAGCCCCGCGGGGGGCGGGCAGGTGATAGATGATAGATCCTATGATCTAGGTTCTAGTGTGAGGTGAGATAATGCTAGATGATAGATCCTATTATCTAGGTTGTAGTGTGAGGTGGGATCTTCTTAGATGATAGGTGATAGGACCTAATGGGAGGGGGGAGATCCAATCCCCGAGCTTAGATATTAGATTATAGCTAAAGATAAGAGATTATATCTAAGAGGGCGTGGCTAAGAGTATATAGGATGTATCTAGTAATAAAAGAAGTATACAGGGTGTATTTAGTAATAAAAAATAAGTATATAAGGTGTACTAGTGATATGGTGTATCTAGTAATAAAAATAAGATGGCTACCGTTTATTGTTTATAGTTATTGACGAATAGTATTGCATGTTTACGTTAGAGGGCGTTAGAGGTTAAGAAAATGGCTACAGACGTCCATCATTGAGTTTAAATAGACAAGTCTTATATATGAAATAAATATTCATCTACTTCAATACGTAAATTTTATATTTGAATGTTAAAACTGTGACCAAATGCAGAGACGTTATCGGATTCCAGGAAATTGTTAATGTAAATAAATGCGGCTGTCTACAGCTATATGTATATTTAAAACGTGATTAATTGTCTTTAGATAACAGCATCCGGCGGTTATAATACAATGACTAATAAGTCACGTGATCCATTATAAGGAGCGTCTCAGGGTTTGGAGAGAAATAATGTAAACAATGAAATCATCATATTTTTTCCCATATTTTTCTGCTTACTCGATACGAAAAGTGGGGGTGGAATACAGCATAAAAATAAAGACCTGAGATCGCTGCATTCATTCACAATCTTAAAGTCGATATATACAAGCAGCAGCAGCAGCAATGTCTTTCACAAAAATTAATGTTGAAGCTCATGTCACGCCGTTCATGAAAATCTATGAGCTGGAAGTCGATAGAAAATATAAAGTGCTAGATATATATAAAGCACTTTCACCGTATGGTATCCAGGTCCAAGTAATCCTCGAAAATTGTAAAGTGAGTCTACCAGCCAGACACTCACGCATTATTTCTGATGATGATATGGTAACGCTACAACAAACCATTATACTAAAAGAAGTGTACTTAGTATATAGAGGGCTAGCAGGCACGACCACTAACATTGAATTCATTGAGTCCTAAAGATGGATCCCGAAACATATAAGAAGAGGTTACAGCAATTTATGAACAATTTAAAATTACTCAGAGAAGACGTTAAGTACGTTGAAGTTTTACGTACATTTCAACATGTCAGTATCCAGTCGAAGAAGTCCAAGAACAGTTCAGTTCAGCGAGGACGTTAAAATTCATCACATTTACCATTGGAGCTATGCCCATAGAACTGCTAGATGTGGTAACTGGATGCAAGACGCCCGCGATCGAGATCGTTTTCAAATTAAAATATTACGATACGCTCAAATAATTAATCCAGTACTTGAACATAAATATTCTGTTATTATATCACAAAACATGTAACCTCTTTCTTATATGTATTAATAAATTAATTTAAAAAACGGTTGACTATTATTACCCATTTCCTAATTAAATGAAGAATTCAGATTTTTTTTCAAGTTTATTGTAACGAAAATGTTCATGCTACATTTTATGTCTTTTTTAATGTTGAATTTAAATATGCAATCAAAAAAATTAAATCTTAAAAAATAAAGCCAGCCCAGGCAAAAAATGAAAAAATTCATATTTTTCAAGTTTATTGTAACGAAAATGTTCATGCTACATTTTATGTGTTTTTTAATGCTGAATTCAAATATGCAATCAAAAAAATTAAATCTTAAAAAATAAAGCCACCCCAGACGAAAAATAAAAAAATAATTTAATTTTTATAATATATTTTATTTATCTAAACGCATAAT
The DNA here is from genome assembly GCA_936432065.2 of Rutpela maculata. NCBI lineage: Eukaryota > Metazoa > Arthropoda > Insecta > Coleoptera > Cerambycidae > Rutpela > Rutpela maculata. The sequence goes on from OW386285.2 coordinate 50,336,358, forward strand.
ACAGTAATAAAGCTTATATATGTACATGGAATACATAACCTATAAAAATAATAGCAATAATAATAATAATAATAATAATAATAATAATAATAATAATTAATATAAGTGCATAAAAATTAAACAATGCTACTTTTTTCAATCCAACTGTTATGGGAACTGTCAAATCCAAGCCATTTAACGAAAACCTTATTTCCTTTCTTCCTTAAAACTTTCTCAACGAGATACATGTCTGAATGTTTAACCTTCTGCAGTTCTTCAGTATAGAAGCATCCTTCTATTGGCTGTTTCTGTGCATCGGTCAGTAAGTATGTTATGGGGCTGGTATAATTAATTTTTGAAATAGTAAATATTTCATTAGACCAATTAGGAGTATAACCTTTATCGAACACGCCTCTGTACTTGCTTATTCTCACATGATCGTTAATTTTAAATTTAGGTAATTGTGAGTATGTAATTGTAGGATAATTGTAAACAGATTTCAAGAGTATTTTTTCATTCTTTTTATTTACATCTACAGGTTTCATGCCGATGGTACGATGCCTAGTATTATTATATTTCTTAATAATATCAGCAAGTAAATTATACCACCGAAAAGAACCATTTATACTAAATTCTTTATACATCATAGATTTTATAGTCCTATTTACGCGTTCGACTACTGAACATTTTTTAGTGCTATACGAAGAATAATGATTAATTTTATATTTTTTCATTAATTTTTGAAAATTAATATTATAAAATTCGGTTCCATTATCAGTCTGTAAATTGACGGGGATTCGTTTATCTGCGACTAATATTTTTTCCATAGCTCGAGTAACATTTACGCCAGATTTAGATTTAACTGGTTCAGCCCATACGTACTTTGAAAAAACATCAATTACAATGAGAATATATTTATAATTTTTATTGTAATTAGCATATGGAATCATTTCGACTAAGTCAGCCTGAAGCAATTCATTTAAACCTCTAACTACGACTTTTCGTCTCTTAAAGTTAATTCTAGCCGGCTTATGTATTTCATTAACAATATCTCTTTTTATAGCAGACATGTTTACAGTTCAACAATAATTTACGTACTGTTAAATTAATCCAGCGATTCGATTATTTTACTTTCTAATAGTTCCTCTAAAATTCTATTTATTTCATTCGTATGACTTGAATTGCCTGCCTCCTGTGAAGCTATCAAAAGCCTAAGACGATCGACGAGTTCATTAGGATCATCCCAATATACGTAATCAATAGCATTATCGGTGACTTGCATCATTAATTCACCGCCTTTTACTTTACCAGGAGCACGTTGCCGAGGTTCGCGAGCGTAAAGCATCGGTTTAATAATATGCAGGTACTTCCAGCTCTTACTACCAGACTTTTGCTTTTCAGAATCATAATTTCTCTTATGTGCGCTAGTCCTTTTTACAATATCAATGTACTGTTTCTTATCATCATAGTTATAGTGATGCGAACGTTTTTTAAATAGTAATTCATAAAGACCGCGAGTGCCCTGATACTCTTTATTATTTATTATTAAATTGTCACCGTCAAACTGAATGGCAGAATTTCCAATATAATATTTATCTTCTTCGGGATTATATCGTACACCATATCGAAAATCATGTGTATTTTCAGTATCATGCATCATCTCAGATATATATGTTTTAGGCAGATCGCTAAATTTCTCAAGATATTTCTCATCTGACTGGTCGCCTTCTTCAGAGTCGACAATCGACGGTGACGGTGTAATATTAATATTTTTTTCATCCTCTGAGGGTTCAGACTTTTTCTTAATGTTTAAATTCTCGTCCGTCTCAAGCTTGATATGTTTAGCTATTGAATGTAAAGGTGCGGTGATTGGGGCAAAAGACTTTTCGATTTGCAGATCGTGCATTTTGAGTGCCTCTAATTTGCGCTTTACGGCTTTCCGAGCTTCGATAATTTTATTAGTAATGTCCATGTCGACAGGTGCGTCAGATAACATGTGTAATTATCAACTGATTGAGATAGTAAAATCACAGGTATATATACTCGTCAAACCCCTTTCTGTATCGGCCATGTTTAATATCGCTATCTTTATCTATCACTAGGAATCCGTATTTATCTTTCCAGCATAACGAGCACATATGTTTGAAATCCTCAAAGCTCATATCGGTATTAACATGATCGGAATATACATGTCTAAGATTCATGTCATCCTGCTTGAATAATATCAGTAAATTTGCATTGTCTCTTATCAGATGTTTTGGAATGCGGGTATAGGTCTGACAGAGATAGAAGCTGTCTATCTGTTTATGCCGTCCCATGCTAAAGTACTCACGCATCACACTTTGATTGTCGCAAGCTACGTCATCAAATATAAAAATGGAATTAATTTTAGCTTGCGCAGGCGTCATTATTACATCGCTATCCTTGAATTCATGATATCCCACGATCGAGCCGAGTACTTTTCTAAGATATTCATATTTAGGCTGGTAGAGAGATTTCGAGTAGACGTAAACATTCTTGAAACGCAAGCCGTGTGGATGAGTCAGCAGGCTTATCACGATGTTTGTTTTCCCACAATTTGAAGGTCCGCAAATGATACACCTGATGCTGTCGGGTAACAGAGGACCATGTCTACTATCTTTTTTCACATGACTGTCGAAATCGAGATTATCGATTTTCAGACTGTTACCTGTCTTGATGAAACGCATGATTGACACTGAGGTATTTCCACCAGGAGTTTAAGTATAAATAGCTTTCGATCACCTGTAGCACCTCAGTCTACTATTACATGTGATAGAGGTAACATGGCTGTAAACGCTCTCATAAATAAATTACCTTTCGAAGCCCATATCCCTGGCTATCGTTTCTGCGGCCCGGGTACTAAATTAGAAAAAAGACTGGCGCGAGGAGATCGCGGAATTAATGGTTTAGATGAGGCGTGTCGTGACCACGACATACAATATTCTAAAGTCAATGATGTGAAAGGACGGCATATTGCCGATAAAGAATTGGCAAAACGTGCTCTGAAGCGTGTATTTGCTAGGGATTCATCCATCGGAGAAAGAGCGGCAGCAGCCGGTGTAGCAGGCATCATGAGTGCTAAAGTTAAATTAGGCTTGGGATGTAAAAAAAGAAAATGTGGCGGTACGATGACGTTTAAAAAAATATCCAATAAAATTCGTAAACTAGTACGTGGAGCTCCCTCTGTCGGAGATGCTATTAAAAAGGCCTCTCGTGCAGTACAGCGTATTAAAAAAGATAAAAAAATATCACCGATGGCTGCTCGCGTTATTCCTATACCGAAGACGGGTGGCGTTCTACCGCTAATACCAATATTTGCTGGACTTAGTGCTCTGGGAGCGCTAGCCGGTGGATCTGCAGGTATAGCGAAAGCTGTAAGAGATTCTCAGGCGGCATCCTCCCAGCTTAAAGAATCTAAACGTCACAATCAGGCTATGGAGAGTATCGCCCTCGGTAAGGGACTCTATCTTCGTCCCTATCGAACGGGACTTGGACTATACATGAATAAAAACACCAACAGCAAGTGACTAGTAAAATTACCAAATCGAGCGCTCACCGACGTGGATCTGAAAAAATATGTTAAGATGTTAAATATACCTAATTTTCGAGGAATATTTATGCGAGACCGACTACCTAAACGCGTACATAAAATTGAGACGGGCATTGTGAACTTGGATAGTGATAGCGGTAATGGTACTCATTGGACTGCATACTTTAAGAACGGTTCGAAAGCCGTTTATTATGATAGTTTTGGTAATTTACAGCCTCCTCTCGAATTAATAAAATATTTAAATTGTTCTATTGAATACAATCACAAGCAGTATCAGTCTTATGACACAGTAAATTGTGGACATCTGTGTTTACAATTTCTATATAATGCGTCATGCTTTTAAGTCACGTTCATTCTCAGAGCTAACCTTGAAGCTGCAACATGTCTTGTACGTTTACATTATCAGGCAAATCATCTAATTTAACCGCGCACTTTTCCCCACCCATAGACCTTGAAGACGGCGCTGAATATTCGCTTGCTTTAATAAATTTCGAGGCGTATAACTCCATACCGAACATAGACGCTACAAATAATCATATATATTATGATACAGACGATAAGTTTATAAAAATTCCGGAGGGCTCGTATGAAATAGAAGATATAAATAATTACGTAAGAAAGCATTTTATTCTGAATCATGGTAACGATGGTCATATTTCTATAGTATCCAATAAAAATACGTTAAAAGTGGAAATAAAATCCAATAAGATGATAAATTTTGAAAAGGCCGGCGGTATTGGCAGTTTGTTAGGATTTACATCTCGTCGTCTAAAACCGCTCGAGAAACATATATCTGATTTCCCGGCAAAAATTCAAAAAGTAAACGCTATATGCGTGGAGTGTAATCTCATCACGGGCAGTTACATGAATGATAGATCTGTACACATTATTCATGAATTTTTTCCTAGCGTGCCTCCCGGCTATAAAATAATAGAGTGCCCCGCTAATGCAATTTACCTACCGATTAATAAGAGGCATATAGATAGCATATCAATTAAGATAGTCGATCAAGACGGTGATCTTGTTAATTTCCGTGGCGAGGCCATCACGGTAAGACTGCACTTGAAGAAGAATGGGTCTTAGTTTCCGAAATAGTTTAAAAGGAACACCTGCTCGCGCTCGAAACAGTTCACCTGTAACCTTCAAGGTGTTAACATCTAAAAATAGACGTTTTCTTTACTCTCTCGGTTACAAAGTGCTAATATGAATCCGAATATTTTAAACGTGTTTGAGAAGCCTACGTTTGAAACCGCGATAACTAATTTTGAAAATCATAGTCATGGACCATATTCAATCAGAAATTTAAATAATAACGACGAAATTCGTATACCCATTCAGCAGCAGGATGTGTATACTGCGCCGTATGCTAGTTCGCTGTATATGCGGGGCCGGTTACTTAAAGAGGATGGTACGGTTTCGAACACAGCGGTCTTTGATAAAATGGGGTTATTGTATCTGTTTGACGAGATACGATACGAAGTGAGCGGTAAAATTGTGGACAGCAGTAGAAATCCAGGCCTCGCGACTGTTATGAAGGGATATGCATCATTCACTCCGAATGACGCGAATCACTTAGAAAATGCTGGGTGGACTGATGTGGATGATAATTTTGCAGACGAGAACGGTTACTTTGACGCATGTATACCTTTAAAAATATGTCTGGGGTTCGCAGAGACCTTTGAAAGAATTATTTTAAATGTCCGTCAAGAGCTGGTACTCGTTCGCAGTAGTATTGATACAAACGCAATCATAAATCTTGTAGCCGATGAAAATATTAAAGTAGAATTGGAAATCGTTCAATGGCGTGTACCACACGTGACTGTATCTGACGTTGAGCGATTAAAATTAATGAAATATCTAGAGAGGAATATCGATTTGCCTGTACCGTTTAGAAGCTGGGAATTACATGAATACCCCATGCTGATGGAATCGCAGACGCATACTTGGAATATTAAAACTTCGTCTCAGTTAGAGACACCGCGATATATTATTTTCGGTCTTCAAACGGGTCGTAAAAATGCAGTCGCTAAACGTATGAGTGAATTTGATCACTGCGAGTTGACTAATTTTAAACTTTTTTTAAATTCGGAATCATATCCCTATGATAACTTGAATATTAATTTTGAGAAGAATTTCTGTGCTACTCTGTATGAAATGTTCTGTCAATTTCAGAAATCTTATTATGAAAAAGAAAATGAACCTCTGCTTACTAAATATAAATTTAAAACTAAAGCTCCTCTGGTAGTTATCGACTGTTCGTGTCAGAATGAGGTTGTAAAGTCGAGTGCAGTGGACATTAGGCTGGAATTTAGCACTAATAAAAATATTCCGAAAGACACTGCTGCATATTGTCTTATAATTCATGATAGATTGATTTATTACAATCCTTTAACCAGTATAGTTCGTCCATACTAATATGTATATAATAGACGTGCAGGGCTTCCAGCATAAAAAGGAGTTAGCTTTTACATGTAAAGAAATTTCAATTTTTAATATTACCGATGTCTCGTGTGTACATCGGATAATTAAACCGACCGTTAGTTACGGGCTTCTTACACACAATATTCAGAAGCAAATTAATTGGATAACTGATCATGTGCACGGTCTCCAATGGTCCACGCCTTATGATAATCTCCGGTACGGCGACCTGCAGGACTTCATCGACAGCCACGTACTTGAGAGAGAAGCAAAAGTTTATGTCAAGGGACTGGAAAAGAAGCGATGGCTTCAGCATTATCTGTCTAATAATAATAATATTATAGACTTATATAATTGTAATAATATGAATAGTTTAATGTTAAATAATTTAGAATATCATTGTCATAAACATATTAATAATCATTTACGCTGCTCTAGGCAGAATGTCTACTCGATATATCAGTGGTATATTGTAAATAAAGATAAGGATTTTGAATAAACAAATTTATGCTAACCATACTGGCTTTTATTTCTGTATACATGTGTGCGTGTATGAATGACGAGTGGGGTGGGGGGCAGAGAGAGAGAGAGAAGTGGGGGGAGAGCTCTCGCCTCGAGTCAGAGCGCGGTGATCAGTTAGACGTTGCAAAGATGCACAATCAAACGGGGCTTAGAGAGCTGATAGCGGGCAATATATGCCAATGTTCAATGTGCCAAGTCCCACCGGAGGGCTGGAGGTACCTGGGGCTGCCTCAGCCCCAGGACCCCGTAACGCAACCACCACCACCACCACAGGAGATGCCCCGGCTGATGCTCTTAGCCGACATCATGAAAGGTATTTAAAATATTTTTTCTGTTTCGTATAACTCAATACTTATAGATATTTTTTTTTAAATTGTTACAGACTCCATTGAACTCAGAATTTCTTCGGAGATTTGGAGAAGTCGATCTGTCAGCCGGCGAGACCAATAAATTTCTTTTTTTAATTAACATACGATCTGCCCTCCCGCCGGATAGCCAGACCAGTGTTTTTATTATTTTATTAATTCTACACAATTTTAATTGTATTTTTTTATATTAATAAAAAATGTTATTAATAATCTTTTTTTATTTCAATGAGTTGATAGCATCTCATACTTATTAAGTGTCTGAACAGCTCGAACAGCTCCAACAGGTGTAACAGGTACCGTACCTGTTACACCTGTTGGAGCTGTTGGAGCTGTTCGAGCTGTTGGAACTGACCCTATATATTACATGTATATGTATATGTATATGGGCTGCTTGAACAGCTCCAACAGCTCCAACAGCTCCAACAGCTCCAACAGGTGTAACAGGTACGGTACCTGTTACACCTGTTCGAGCTGTTGGAGCTGTTGGAGCTGTTCGAGCTGTTAAAACTGACCCTATATAATACACGTATATGTATATGTATATGGGCTGTTTGAACAGCTCGAACAGCTCCAACAGCTCCAACAGCTCCAACAGGTGTAACAGGTACCGTACCTGTTACACCTGTTGGAGCTGTTGGAGCTGTTGGAGCTGTTCGAGCTGTTGAAACTGACCCTATATAATACATGTATATGTATATGTATATGGGCTGCTTGAACAGCTCCAACAGCTCCAACAGCTCCAACAGCTCCAACAGGTGTAACAGGTACCGTACCTGTTACACCTGTTCGAGCTGTTGGAGCTGTTCGAGCTGTTCAAACAGCCCATATATAATACACGTATATGTATATGTATATGGCCTGCTTGAAGAGCTCCAACAGCTCCAACAGCTCGAACAGCTCCAACAGGTGTAACAGGTACCGTACCTGTTACACCTGTTACACCTGTTGGAGCTGTTCGAGCTGTTGGAGCTGTTCAAGCTGTCTCACCTGCCTCTCTCATGATCATCATGTCAGGATAGGTATTAGGAAATAAAAACACACATTTTATAAATAATTTAATTTATTAAATGTAAAATATTTATATTACAATACTTTAATACTAATTACAAAAAATGTAGACGAACTATGTCAAGCGTCTTAACATAATCTTCTAAGGTAGTCGATGGCCAGTGCCCGCTGTCTGGACCAGAGCTCCAACCAGTCGGCTGCCCAGAGCGACCTTTGGATATATTATCCTCCAGCCATTTTATTAGCTGCTTATGCTCTTCATTGAAATTAATATCTAATTTGAAATGTATATTATTCCTACCAATTACTCGAAACAAAATTTCAAGAAATTCGTATTGTGTAAAGTAAGCTGCCTCGCAAAATGCTTTATTAATCGACCAATCAATACTTTTATAATTATCAGAAATATTTTTAGCCGGGTACGATTTCGAATAAAAATCAATTGACATATAATCATCATTACACGTTAATAATTCTTCTAAAAAAATTCTAAAATAACTATTATTCGCGGCGGGATAATGTCTGTTAATTACTTCTCGTAATCGATACACGGTAAGGTGAGTAATACATTCTCTTTGGAAAATATATTCCAACTGCTGAATAAAAATATCGTTTTGAAGTTTTTTCGTAAATATTTTTTTCATTAAATCGAAATTAGAACTATCTCTTAAAGCCATCCAGTATAAAGCTTTGTCCGGTATAACAATCTTTTCTAAAATTTTATGAACTAATTGATAATTACCCCGATTCAATGCATTTTGAATGTACCTCTCATATACGTCGCGAGTGATAAGTACAAGCTTGTACTGCAATTCTTTTTCTAACCCGTCCATCGCGATCAAAGTCTCTAAAGTAAATGAATCCGAACGGCTACTGCCAAGCGCTTCACTGCGTCGATGACGTCATCTGACGAGCCGAGACTTGTTGGAAATTATATCCCCAAGGTTTCGTATCGGTATTTATATAATTTATAATTCTTTTATCATCATACGGACTGAGTGCCACCTTATTCTGTTTGATAGTATATATTTCATGTTTCTTTGATCGAATTAATCGCTGCTCTTTGGTCAAAATTTCTTTATTAAATAGACAATTCGTAAAGTCTTCAAATGTAATTTTTCTGATTACCGAACGCGAGAGACCCTTGATTTTTTTATTTACCGACACCCCCTCCACTTTATAACTATACATTTTTGCACGGAGTCCTACGAATTCTGTCATTACGCGCCCTTGACATTCGTCTTTCATTACGCCTAGTACCTTCTTATTAGCATGAGGTATTCCGTAGACATTGTCTACAGGATAATCCGATGTGTCGAACTGATGGATGTCTTTTTTAATGTACTTGTATATATCAACGTCGCTAAATTCGTAAATTAAACTGTCTGTGTCCGTGTAAAGTAGTTTGGCTTGCTCACCGAATTCTTTTTTAATATAATCATAATGAAAATCGTAAAGAATAATTTTTGAAAGATCTAAAATGGCGAACCCCACATATATTGGCTTATCGAATTTAATTTTTAGTCGATTCATTTCAATAATAATCATATCCTCGCCGAAGACAGTCGAACTGTGAAAGTTCGGTTTCGCGAGCAGAGACTTGGCGCCCCATCTCCCCTCCCATTTAGTTACCAATTTAACATCTTTGTGCTTGCGGACATTCTCCATTGTCTTTCCAAACACCGCATTGTTCATTAGCTTATAGAAATTTTTCTGAAACTCGTTACTTGCCTGTTTTCGTAAATCCGTATTTAAATCAATGTATTTCTTTAGCCATCGCGACTGTTTAAATTTTAAAATTCTATGTACCGTCTTGAGTTTTAATCCGCGTTCTAAACATTTTTTTAAAGTCCTATAATGCATTACATATCGCGTTTTATCTAACAGAGTGGTCATTAATTTTGAATGTTTTGAACCGGGCGGCACCATATGTTCTGGACACATCGGGAGATCCTTATGTAGCTCATGTAATTCAAGTGGATACTCGATATCTACTTCCAAAATATAACCGATGTCTGACTCGTCCGATAAATTTGGAATATCTAAGGCATAAAATTGTTCGACGGGTACCCACTCGAAAGCACCTGTAGGTAGCGGAACAGACATCCCGGCTCCATACATGTTATTGATGTCAAAGTACATGATGTGAGTCTCTCTTTCGTCGGGATTAAACGCATCCCCCATGTACTTGTTGTTAGCTTTCGAATATCTGTTAGATACCTGCGCTACACCGCCTCTCACGCCCTTTTCAACCATCAGTATCATATCAATGTCTGTGAGAAGCTCTAAATTTTCTTTAGTTATTTTTAACATCGCGTCGAATGCCAGCCCCGGAGCAGTATAATAATTTAAAGCATCAAGTCCGTACGTCTGTATGCATGTCTCGCGGAAATTTTCAAATATATCAGCTAGCAGTAATACATCTGTTTTTAAATATATATCGGAATATTCCCCTAATGTCTTAATATCGAATTTATTCCAGATATTTATAGCATGGTTATAATCGTCCTCTGTTATGTTTTCGTCAGTCAGTTTACTGTAAAATTCTTCTTTAGCCGGTAGAGATGTCTCGTCTAATTTTTCCCAAGAATTTAAATAATCATAAGGAAAAACACCTTTCCGCGTTAATAATTGAAATTGTTCATCATTATTACAATACGATTTAGTGATTCGTTTCTGGTCATCGTCGAGATAGGAAGCTAGTTTTTCGATTTTGTCTGCCATAAACCTAAACGAATCAATAAATCTTAGTTTAATTTTCGTATCTTTAACTCGTTTAGTGAAAGAAATGTATTTTTCCTTATTAATCGGTAATAATGAAATTTGTCCGTCAAATGCCGTTGCTAGCTGTTTGATTATCAGGTGGCCGTCGTAACCTGATAAACAATGAAATATAACCGGAATCACGTGACTATCTTGATAATTAATGTTACATCTCATATGCGCCGGTCCCCTATAGTACCCAGTTAAATGATTATGATCGGCTACTTTGATGTCCGTCTCTTTGAAGGGCCCCTCACAGATATGACAGACCTGCGCGAGATCGAATTCATTTTTTTGTGTCTCGTTTAACGACTCCATAGGTTTTATGTCGGACATGATTACATTAACTCGGTCTGAAATTTTTTCAAGTTCTTTAACAAACCAGTACTGACAGTCGGCGCCTCGGTACATTTTAAATTGTGATAGACTGTCATCGTACGAACATTTTAAGTAATACGCGACGCTAAAAGCTGTATGTTTCTGGTAATTTTGAGTATTTTGATTCGTGTTAGCATCACAGTCCTCTAAGATACATTCGAAATCAGCATAAATAGCGAACGGTACCCTTTCTTTATATCGGTAATTTTTAAATTTTAAAAACTTTTCATCCTCGTCGGGTAATTCAATTTTGCACGTATTAGTTTTCGAATTACAATCATTTGAATGCCGGTCTAGAAGTTCTTGAGTAGAGAAATGATTAAGACATCGGTTGCAGATAAATTTTTCATGTCCGTGTGAAGATAATTGTTTAGATAATAATCGAGACATATTCTTTATCCAAGCAAAATGATATTGCGCAGCATCAGTAAAATTATCGGCAGAATTCGTAGGAATCATTAATAAATTTACGACGCGTTCATAACTGTATTTACTTAAACATAACGGTAAAACTTCTCTTTTAACTACGGTGTATACGTTTATCGAAATATCATTTAAGCGTTCGAATTTTTTAATATTTCTTAATTCCATCGGAAATTCGATGCCGCCATATTTCAAAACGTGTTTAAAATGAGGATATGAAGTCACTCTCTGCCCATCCTTTTTAGCTGGGTATAATGCCGAAACTACTGACCATAAGAAGCAATATTCGTCATTATTTTTAACGTTAATAACGCACTTTTTTTCTTTTATAAAGCTTGGCATTTCAGCGTATGTTGATAACCCCACTGTTATAGGACAATATTTATTAACATTTACTCTTAGCCCGATAATTTCCGATAAGGCCCAGCCTGAATCTTTTCCTTGAAAGTCTTCTAGATGTTTCAATAACCGTTCGGATACATTTTCTTTATACCATTCCTTTAAATTCGTATTTAAGTCTATCACAGCGTTCCTTGTAGCAAATGTTTTTAATTCCACTGTGCCATTAGTAGGCTGTACGAAGTTACATTCAAAAATAACATTTACTTTAATTAGTCCATCTTTCAAACATTTTTTAATTTGAATAGAGAAGCTCCTAAACGCTTTTTTAAAAAATAATACCGGTTCTTTAATTTGTACGTTAGTTATTATACCAGACTTAACACGATTTTTAAAACAAGATTCTACCTCTTGATATACTAAATATTTTCGTGCTGCCGGCTTTAAGGAACCACCTAATATTTTATTTTTTAATTTTAATTTTTTCAATTGCTCTCGGTAGTATTTTAAAAGCGCTAAATTATTTTCCAATTTAAATATATTTTCACCTTTATTATCGATATGAATTTTGATTTTAATTGCCTTGGCTACTAGTTTAATATTGCTATTAATTATCGAAATATGTTGGTCGATTTCATCATCGGTCTTTAAGAGCAGCAATGATTTTTTAGTTAAATTAATTATATCAGTACTGAGTTTAGATACGGTCTCGGTAGACGACATACTGTTTCAATTAGACAACCGTTCACCGCGAGAGATAAACAGCTAATGATCGAGGTGGGGAGATGACGCTGCTTTTATACTCGGCGGCTGAGGGTCACGTGACTTTCCAATGGACGATTTCTAAAAGGCCCCCGAATTTTCATAATCTGTTCGTCTTTTACATATAAAACAATGTTAAATTGCTATATCGCTGCGGGGTGGCTACATATTCCCATAAGAAACCATGTATTGTAAGACACAAAATTCTTCACATGCATCTTTACCGTATACCTATCTTATGTTAGTAGGCTATCAGAAATGATTTCATTTGTTTACATTAACAATTTCTCGGAATCCGATAACAGCTCTGCATTATATTCTTATTAAATTGAAATCTAAACGTAGAGAAGCGAATGAATATTTATCTTATATAAAACTCAGGCTAACAAGTCTAGACTTGTCTGAAAAGCGTTTATATTGGCTCTTGATATTTCCTTTGATCTAGCCGCTGTAGTTATCTAAAGGTAATTAATCACGTTTTAAATATACATATAGCCGTAGACAGTCGCATTTATTTACATTAACAATTTCCTGGAATCCGATAACGTCTCTGCATTTGACCGCAGTTTTACATTCAAATCTTAACATATAGAAGTAAATGAATATTTATCTCATAATTATAAGACTTGTCTATTTAATCTCAATGATGGACGTCAGTAGCCATTTTCTTAACGCCCACTAACGTAAACATACAATACTATTAGTCAATAAACGGCAGCCATCTTATTTTAGACACACCCTGTATACTCTCAGCCACGTCCTTTTAGATATAATCTCTTATCTAAGCTCAGGGATTGGATCTCCCCCCTCCCATTAGGTCCTATCACCTATCATCTAAGAAGATCCCACCTCACACTACAACCTAGATAATAGGATCTATCATCTAGCATTATCTCACCTCACACTAGAACCTAGATCATAGGATCTATCATCTATCACCTGCCCGCCCCCCGCGGGGCTGTCGGAATGATGACGTCACAGAGAACTCTGATTGCTACTCTACTGACGGGTTTGCGCTAGAATCGGCCTTACTTAACTACTCTTTACTATACGTTTTTTGGGTTGCTGATTAAGAAAAATGGGTTCCCGTTAACCAGAAATTGATATAACACAATTAAAATACCGAAAAACACCCCTGATAGGGATTTTTTCGAAATATTTTTATTAAAAATGTAAAATAATCTAGTAAAGTGTATTTTTTATATGATAAATATAAAACCTTAGTTATTCAAATAATAATTCAGTAAACATTTACCTTAAGGGTTAATCAGAGAGGTTGAAACAACGTTTCGACAAAAACTACAAAAAATATAGTTACAATGGTTATTTTTTAGTTTTTGCTTCAAAAGAGAGTACATTGTGACTATGAGAGTGTATCTCAACCCCCTTTAAGGGTGAAAACTACCCTTAAATCGCTGTAGAATTTGAAAATAGGTTTAAGTTTTATTTTTTCTCTGGTAATTCAATCCCTCAAGAATAAATTCATTATTTTACCCCAATACCCCAAGAATGCCTGCATTTTTTTTTTTAATTTAATTTATCACACACATATTTTAATTAATATAATGATTTATATATCTATTTAATTTATATTACATATATATATTATATATATTTAATATAATTAAATCTACAGAAACAGACCTCTTCGAGTGGAAAATTTAAAGAATAAATTTGAATTAAGATGAAATCAGTAAATAAAAAATACATCCGCAATTTTTTCTTTTTACTATAAAATTTAAATCTTATGATTGTAATATATGAAATAATTGACAATTATTATCAAAGCTTTAACATTTAATAAGATTATTGATTGTATTTTTTTCAGTAATTTTTTTCATTATTAAATTATCTTAAGACTACCTTAAAATCTGTTTTTTTTAACTTTGGATACTTGTTTTACATGGAGTAGAATGTATGAAAAATTTAGACTTTATTTTAAAAGATTTTTTTTGAAATGTCTAAAATTTAATTTGTTTGAAAAAAATAGAGATATCTGCTGATTTTAAGCTGCTTTTAAGCACCCAATTGTTTTTGAACTTTAGGATGCTTAAGATATGATTACTAAAAATTGGATTGTTGTTTTTCACATTGCATAGAATGGATGAAAAATTTTCATTTCATTTTAAATATTTTTTTTCCTTTCAAATGGAGAAAATGCGATTTCTAACTTACGAGCTTCTTAAAAACGTTGAAGGACTTAGAATTTGTTTCGACTCACATTGAATTGTTGTTTATGCACATTGTCAAAGTATATAAGAAATGATTAATTTAACCTTTAAAATAATTTTTATTTATCAAACAAGGTTCGGAGACTGATTTTAGTGAAAATATCGAAGAAGACGTGAAAATTTCGAAACCTGTTTTCAAATTCTGCAGCCATTTAAGGGTGGTTTTCACCCTTAAAGGGGGTTGAGATACACTCTCATAGTCACAATGTACTCTCTTACCCTATTCTGAAGCAAAAACTAAAAAATAACCGTTGTATTTTTTGTATTTTTTGTCGAAATAGGGATTATTTAAACCCCTCTGATTAACCCTTAGGGTCAATGTTTACTGAATTATTATTTGAATAACTAAGGTTTTATATTTATCATATAAAAAATACACTTTACTAGACTATTTTACATTTTTAATAAGAATATTTCGAAAAAATCACTATTATTAGGGGTGTTTTACATTATATTATTAAATTTCCATAAACAATTATTTCCACATACAAAGTTTTTTCGTTGTGAGTGATTTTAATAGAGAATCTGGATGTGAAGTAGTGATTCCTTGGGCAGCGGTTTTCAATTTATTGCGACTTTTATGAAGGAGTATTGTGTTGAGCCAAAATTCGGTTTCGCACCTGAAAATCCTCAAATATAATTGATTTTACTTGTCTGCTACGCATATATCAATGTTCAAGACTCGTTTCCACACCACCTTGAGGTAGAGTATATGGCGCGTTTTTTTTACGTGATTGTTCCCTATAGGCTTAATCCACGACTAGCCTGCTTCTTGCGACGTTTTAGGTGCTTGATGTCGAAGATCCAGGTTCGTTGTAATCTTCAACAAAATACTTTCTTCGGAAATTGCTTCCGTTGCGCTGTCCACTGAAAGATCCTGCTTCTGAAAAGCTACTTTTTCTTTCCCGTAAATGTAAGAAAGGGTGCAGTGCAGCATATGGTTGTAGAAAGGCAAGATTAAAATGTTTTGTAATTTGCAAATTTTGTAACGGACAAAGCTGTGACAATGCACCAGCAACAGTCGACGAGTTTCATGACGACGAGGAAGTCGACTCAATCAATACGTAGAATCAGTGGACATCGCAAAACGGAAGCAATTTCCGAAGAAAGACTATACAGCGAACCTGGACCTTCGACATCAAGCACCTAAAACGTCGCAAGAAGCAGGCTAGTCGTGGATTAGGCCTATAGGGGACAACCATGTAAAAAAAAACGCGACATATACTCTACTTTAAAGTGGTGTGGAAACGGGTATTGAACATGCTATGCATAGCAGACAAGTGAAATAAACTATTTGAGGATTTTCAGGTAGGAAAACAAATTTTGGCTCAACACAAAAATAATTCTTCAAAAAATACGCACTAAATTGAAAAATTGCAAAAAATCTTAATTCTGTCAAGAATGCTTGAATTCTCTAGGCTGCTGCACCGAAAATATTCAGTTTAACAAAATAATGTATATTTTGTAGAAAATTTAATGCTCTTTTATTTTAATAGAAACATTTTTTGCCGTATCAGGCACCCGAAGCGAGATACTTCAAAAAAACTCTTTTTGTGCGCCATTTTTTCAATATGGCGGCGCCGGCGGCTGAGATCACATTTTGAATTTTTTCTTATCTCATTCAGGGCATCGAAATTTACAAACTCCCATAGTTTCAAAACTCCCGCACTTATTCGGACTAAACCCCATGTTTTATGCTCTCACCGCTGTATTACTAGGCAATGTCGATTATCTTGAGAACTATAGAGAAGGTCTCAGAAACACATACATATTATGTGTATATTTCACGGACTCTCAACATTTCCTTTTTCCGTTTTTAATGAAAAAAATACAGATTGGATACCCTAAAAAAAATAAAATTGTGGAGGAAAATAATATTCGGAATGTGGTGGACAGTACTGTCAAATAAGAAAACCTTATCTGGATACTTTTGGTGAACAGAAATATGCAAGGAGAAAACAAAAAATAAGTAGCAAATAAGAGATGTCAAATATGATAGGGTGTTTTTGACAAATAATTTTACAGATTCTTTACATTCCTAGCTTACCGAAGGGAATGTCACCAAACGCTAGAAATTCATTAAATAATTAATTTCGAGCTAATCGCTGAGAAATCTAAAAATCGAATTAACTAAAAAAGAAGCACATACTCAAGACCTACCGAATGACCAAAGAACGTTTAAAATTTTCCTTAAATTAAAAAAGTTATTCGTCATCCATTTCCAATAACATTCTTAAGGAAGATGTCACCGAGAGCGCCAAAAATTCAGTTAATAAGCACGTCGCCGAGAAAATCAGTCAGAAAAATAGCCAGAACTAAGCATGTCATTAAGAACTATTAAATGGCAACAAAAACATTCAATCTTTTCTTAAAATAAAAAAGTTATTCACCAATTCCAATAAATTTTTAAGGAAAATGTCACCGAGCGCGCAAAAAACATCAGTTAACCGCGTCGCTGAGAAAATTAAAAAACAAATTAACCAGACAGAAGCGCATCATAGAGGACTAACAAATGACCGCAAAATATTTGCAACCTTTCAAAAACTAAGAAAGTTATAACCACTTTTCAATAAAATTTTGAACGGAAATTAATTCCTAGGGGGGCTTTTTGAAAAACCCCGACAAATCTAAAAGTGTTTGCAATCCCAAAGAATATAAAAGAATAAATTTACGCACCATAGTCAGTTCCAGTTCAACAAGTCCCGAGAATCAGCGGGTCAAAATATATAAGGATACACTGGTCTGACCACTTCTTTTTGTGGAACTGTGTATTTAATTAGAAATTAAATATCTCGTGAAAGGGATCAGCGAGGATTTTCCGGATTGTATTCTTCTGCGCAACACTTAGGCTTGTCTATACAACTAGACGTTGTCGCCTCAACCCCAAGACGTTCCAAAACGCCCTTCGCCTGCGACCAAGTTCCTTGGCGGACGAAACGAAATTCACCGCAGAATTACATGTGCCAACAACGATTACAAGAGTGACTTACCTTCAAACAGCGATTTTCAGACAGTGAATCAGTGAATCAAATCAAGTTTTCAAGATTGGACATTGCCGAAATTTTGAATTAAAATTGTTTTCCATGTTCTTAAAAACAACTTAGCTGGATTTTCAATTAAAAATTATTTCTGTGTTTTAAGATTGGACATAGTCGATTTTTCGAATAAAAATTATTTTTCAACTTTTAAAAAATAACGTTCAAATAAAATAAATTTTCAGGATTTTAAGGCTGGACATGGAAAATTTTTTGACACATTTTTTTAAAGTGAACTGGAATCAAACCAAACATTTTCTCAGACTAAAAATTTTTTTCAAAACAAAACTGAATCGTCCCAATGACATTCATGATCGAGTCTTAGGCCTGCTATCATTTTAAACTTTTATATCGAAATACTTGTATTTTATTTTCAAACTTAAGTGAAACATAAGGGCACAAGCACCTGACTACTTATGATCTCGGACCTTCAGGGCATAATCAGTTGTCCTGAACTGTCCGCTAACATTGAAGCCACATCTTCCGTCAACACTACAACTCGACCCTGAGAGCTAGACCCAACCCAATCAAGAAGCTGGTAGTACCTTTGGATTGCCGGTGCCCTTTTTCAAAATTCAATGTACCGAAGACAACCCCCTAAACGCAATCCAAAGGCGAGTTTCCTGTTACAGGAAGTGTTGTAATCCTGAAAAAATCACTATCGTAAATTACTTACTTACATTTGAGATTATCTTGATTATGCAAATTAAGGTTTTTCAATTCAATCATTCAGTCTGTGATATCTAAAAACCGCTGCCCAATGCCCAAGGAATCGCTACTTCTACATCCAGATTTTTCATCCAAGTCACTCACAATGAAAAAATTTTGTATGTGGAAATAATTGTTTATTGAACTTTAATAATATAATATTTGAAATCCTCTACTCCAAAAACCCATAAAACGATACCCCACATCGGTAGCGGGGTGGGGATGGTGATGAGGGGTGGTAGTGGAGGTGGATGAAGTAAAAAAACATTTTGAGGTTTCTGGTTCTTGTATACACACTAAATCACAGTTGTTTTTCATCCCCTTTAATAATGGGGTTTGGGGTGGCAATGGGGGTGGCTAATGCCAAAATTTTTTTTTAGACCTTAGCTTCTCTTGTATATACTAAATACCAATATTATGGACTCTTATCTGCTTGATTTACCTATTTACCCCAAATTTACCCCAATTTACCCCCCAACCCTTCGACAGATCAAGGTGAAAATATAATCTAGTTCTAAATCTGGTTAAAGTACATGTGTGTACCAAATTTCAAGTTAATATCTCAAACTGTTCCAGAGTAAACGTGCGCACAAAAAAAGTTACAGACAGACCGACAGACAGAAATTTTGTTTTCGCTCAAACTTAAAATCTCGACGTTTCGTGACATTCTAAGCCTATTTGAACAATAAAAGTTTTTAAAAATTTGTTTGTCGTTACTATACTTCCACTGGATGTAGAAGTAAAACTATTTGACTGGGAAGAAATAGTATTTGGAAGGTAGATGACTCTTTATTGCCAAGGAACAATTGAGGTAAATTTGACAATTTGACGTGGGTATATATTTAAAAATATGAGTAAGTGATGTTCTATGAACTTGTCTAAAAAAGGTGGGACCAGTACGTTGAATCAGTACTGCGAATTTCTTGAAAAATATGTCTGATAGTAGCAAGTTCAAAAATGTGCGTCTAAAGAATAGTTTCTGGAATACATTTTCAAACATTCCCACTCTGTCGAAGTCTAGTTCCATTTAATTTATTAAGAGTATGTACATTAATTAATTGTACTGTATAAGTAAATGATGTGCTGGCAACCTCACGTTTTAAGATGCCAATAAAATGTCTGACTTATTTGTCGTTTAGATTGCAAACTGATTATTTTGTACTTGGCTCTAAATATAAGCACTTTAAATACATTGCATATATATCATGATACATTATTGCAGAGAAGTGAAAAAATATTTCGTCGGAATATTTGTCACGTGGATATAAATACGGTTAAGGATATTAAGGATATCTAAATCCAAAATTAACCGTGATCAACCTATAGCTTTTGAAAAATATCTCAAAATTATGAATAATGGGTCATGTTTTCAAGAGCAGTGGTGTATTACTACCGGAACTATGTGAAGCATATATTAGTTACTAACAAAGACCATTATTTATGTTCTGGTTGTATCAACTAAAACAAGCAACAATGGGGTGTTTCGGCGTTTGCACGGCATTATAGCATTTAGATAAATGTATAAGATCATGGTTCAGACTTTACGTAGCTGAAAAACTTCCCTGCATTTTCCAGGTTTTCCATGACAAAAAAAATATTTTTCAATTACAAATAATAATAATAATTATTATTATTATTATGTTAAACAGGATTTTAGATAATCAAATAATTTTTAGTTTAATTTTCGATTCGATGAAAAATATAATTTGTTGTATAAACTCGTCATTAAAAGGGCAAACGAATAGAAGTTTGCAATTTAAAAATTATTTAAAATAATAATAGGAGCTCGTAAGTAGTTTATTGTTTTCCATATCGTGACTCAAAATTCCATGATTTTTACGAAATATTTAAAATTTACTGAGATTTCCATAATTTTCTTAGGATTTTTAAAATTCCCTGAATTTTACAGGTTCTTCAGGTTTTCCATATGAGTCCGAACTCTGAAGATTAAAAATAGGACAAATAAATCAACTGGTATTTTCTTATTTCTTAGATAATTAATTAGTTAAATTAAGAAGTAGAATCGTGACGTGGCAGGTCCATTACTTTTGCGCCACCAAAGTAGTGTCCTTATTTATAGATCAATAAATTAACTAGTTAAGCCCGTCAAAATTCGACGGAAAGGGGGTTTTTAAGAAATGTATCCTAGAAATTATTCTTTGGCGGCACACCTGTGAACTTACTACCGGCACACACGTTTTCGTGAAATTCACGGAATTGTTTCAAAGTTCCTAGAGTAGTTCATAAAGACTACCGAGTCTACTCTACCGGGTGTAACAGGATCATGGCTTTTCTCCTCCATGACGATTCCGATTCATTCTAAGTGGTCCCCGTTATGCTAGAAAAATTACGTGATTTATGAGCAAATGAAATTCATCAAAATGGTTTTTGGGGCAAAACTAATTTTTTTCAAATGGAACCATATTGGTACCGTGGTACCATTTATTAGTACTATTAATAAGGCATTTATTCATATGTCGTATTAAAATGTACGATAAATACAAACAAAATTACAGATAAAAGAAAATAAGAAAATACAATTTTGTTCTAATTAAATGTTAATGTAACTAACTAAGGTGACTTTGAAAACAATGAAATATTTAACTTGTCAAACATTTGTTGGTTTACCGGTGATCTTACTGGGTCTTTAAATTGTTTCAAATTCTTTTTAATTTTGTTCAAAATGCCGCAAATTTATACAAAAGATTAAAATGTGGATATGTTAATTATTCATGGGGAATGTAGAAAAAATGCCGTAGCGGCTAGATACCTTTATGCCGAACGATATCCTGATAGACATGTCCAGCGAGAAATTATTTTAAACTTCTTGAAAATCGATTCCGAAGAGAGCCCAGCAATGATCCCGAAGAAAATTTCATTCTTGACGAAGCAACGGAAATTAATGTTTTGGCTCGAATTGAAGTTGAGAGGACTGTTTCTTTAAGGCAATTGGGTTTTAATTGGAAATTAGTCAGTCAACAGTAAGCCGAATTTTTCACAAATACCACTATAAATCTTTTTTATACTCCCTTATGTAAATTTGCTGTTTTCTGTACAGTCTGTAGAATGGATAAGTAGGCAATTTCAGTTAATTGAACAGATATGTTTCATATCAGTTCTAGGATGGATATGAAATGAAACCAACCAATCACAGTTCGTGTATTAAGTACATAGACAACTATTCGTTTTAAAATCAAATTAGTGCGTAAACTGCCAAAGTAACTGTCAGTGTGTACTGTCAGTGTGTATTTGTATAATATATTAATGTTTAATATATTTTGTAGTTTTTTTAAGCTGGTCGTAGAAAAAGTATACTGTACAACTCGAGTGGATTATCCATATCTCACTCAAAAGATTTGAAGCACTCCGCCTACGGCGTCGTGTTGAAACTTCTTTATCGTGCGATATGGATATCATATCCACTCTTGTTGCACAAACTACTATTAAATACTAATTGCATCAGCACTTGTACGAAAATGATTACGAACGTAGGATTGAATACTGCAATTGGATTTTGCGGAATAACGTGCAGCCAAACAATGATTTTTTGGGAATGATTTTATTTTCGAACGAGTCTAGGTTTACAAATTTGGGATTATTTGACCGACAAAATACAAAATATTGGTCACAAGAAAATCAACATTTATTACGGGAGGGTAACTTTCAAGTGCGGTTCGGTTTCAATGTTTGGCTTGGAATAATCGGAAGTAGAATCATTGGCCTAATAATATTTGAAGGACCCCTGACTGATGCCAGGTACTTGAGATTCCTGCAAAATGAGATTTATGAGTTACCTTTGGATTTAGAACAGGGAATGTATTTCCAACAAGATGGCGCTCCTCCCCATAATTCAAGGATAGTAATTGATTACCTTCAACGGAGATTCGAAGAAAACGTAATTCCGGCGAATGGTCCTGTGAGGTAGCCTGCAAGGTCACCTGATTTAACACCCCTTATTTCTTTGTTTGGGATTATTTAAAAAATATTGTCTACGCAACCGCCGTTACAACCCGTAAAGACCTGGAGCTACGAGTAAGAAGCGCAATTAATAGTATAACGGTCCAGCAATTGTCGAACGTTCTTCGAGAAACAGCTATGCGAGTTTTGAGGTGCATTGACGTTAATGGACAGCCTTTTGAACAATAATTGTAATGTTTTGTGTTCATTTTTTATATTCCAAAGCCACCATATGTATAACAAGATAATTACAAAATTGTATTTTCTTATCTTCTTTTAGCTGTAATTTTGTTTGTATTCATCGCACATATACGACATATGAATAAATTCCTTATTAATAGTACTAATAAATGGTACCAGGGTACCAATATGGTTCCATTTGAAAAAATTGAGTTTTGCCCCAAAAACCATTTTGATGAACTTCATTTGCTCATAAATTACGAAATTTAGTATTTTTGACGAGATTTCGATTTTTCTAGCGTTACATGGGTCATTTAGAATAAATCAGAATCATCACGGCACACTTAAATGGAAAATTAAAAATTATATTATAAAAAATATTGACGTTTGAAATGTCACTTATTTGATATCGTTGGATTCAGAAAATTATGCAGAATTCAAAAATGCAATGATATACAGGATGTTCCATTTTAAAAATCGAAAGTTAGTGTCACTTCCGGCGAATCCGGAAGTGAAAAGAAAATCACTTGTGTGTCAAAAAGTGCCGCTTATTATGTACATAGGATAACCCAAATTTCAATCAGTTATCTTCAAAATTAAAGGAGAAATGGGGGGTGTACCATGATCCTGTTACACCCGATATACGTCCTGCATCAAATGTTGACGTATTTAGTCCAGTTAATTGTTTTATTCTTTTAGTGACCACACCGTATATAGATAGACACACGACAGACAGACTAAGTACTAACTGACCGAAAAACCTTAATTTTCGTATCTGCTTAATCTGAAACATGATGATAGGAAGACATTTCGGAAAGTGATTTTTTCACGACTATAATTAGCTACAAATATTTCCCAAACACTAGTCAAAATTTTCTTCGTTATCGTCTATATATACCCTAAATAAATAATCAGGAAATAATTGACTAATACAATGCAATCAATGGCGGATTCAGGGCGTGGCACAGGAGCACGTACCCTCCTGTCGTTTATTTTGACAAAAAGAAATGGTTTAGAAAAGTTCATTTGTAGATAGCGCTGCCATATGGCCCACAGTGCTTCAGCATTAGAAAAGCAACTTTAGAAAAGAAATGTTTTCTAAGTACTAAAAACTTACCGAAGACGAAAAATTCATTTGGCAAATTTGTAATAGCATTTAATTTAAAACATAATAAATATATTAAAAACATAATTAATCTTTAATCATACGAATCGCATTTCAAGGTCCGAGTCATCGAAATATAATTTAGCATCGTAACGCCATCTCTGTAAGCTGCGAATGAAAATTTCTTACTACAGTTATTTGAAGTGTTTTCGGTATCAATCATACACCAATTACTTTCATATACCTTTAGTAGTTTTTAACTGAAATACCTTGTATATACTCCTTAAAACTTTTCAAATTCGTATTTTTTTAATATTTTTTAAGCAGCAGCCTTATCAGCCACAAGAAATTATAGATATTTTAAGACCTTAAGGCCGGAGACACACAGCGACTGCGATGCGATTTATCGCATGAAAAAAGTTATTTTGCAAAAAATTATTACGATAATAAATATTATTTCCTTGAATATATTTCACATAAGTTGTAATAACTTAAACTTATGCTAATTAAAATCCCAAAATCGAACAGCTATAACAAATTTTATGCACAAGGTGTGAGATAAAAAAATATTCCATCCTCTTTAATAAATATAGTCAACACGTGATACGACGTGTGCTGGGGACCAGTAGAGCGGAGTAGCTACTAGGAGGTACCTATCTAACTTGAGATCTGTAGATACCATCTTACAGTCGGGTCAATTTATGAAAGCAAAGTCGGCAACAAATCAGTAATATGCTTATGAGATGAAAATATCATGTTTATTGCTGCCTTTGTCTTCTTAAATATACCCAATTTTACTTGCAGCAAGCGAGGATGAGCTCATATACTTCCCGAACGACCTTAAAAAATAAGGTCTGAGTACGGTTTATATGTAAACTGTAGCAATTTTTTATATTTTTACCAAAATATACACAGCCTTAATTTTTTAAGTCACACGCTTAAATTTATCGACTCAATCTGCGGAGATGATTGCAGATTAACTCCCATGTAGACTTTGGGAGTGATTATTGTAGAATGATCACAGTTACTTCGGGATATTGAGTTACTCCTAAAAGTCCTATTAGTTACTTATCTAATTAGTCCACAAACGACCCAATCTACATGGATCCCTGCTGATTGGACCCGACAATTTGTGTAGTAGTAGACTGCTTAACATTTTTATTAAAGGAACGAGTCTTTTCGTTCTCGCTAATCATGTTCACGTGTGACTCAACAGGACATTTCATTAATTCGACTATATCCCGAATGTTAATATTAACATTTATTTATTTTCATTTGCCGACAATCTTTTGACAGATTCTTTAATAGGGTTTAATTTTAACTATCACACCAAACGTAATCTCATTGTTTAAATATTAAATTTAAACAATGCTAGTACGATTATATTATAATCAGAGGAATTTGAATAATTTGCATGTTCCGTCCGTGGTAAATATTAGAGGATTGCGAAATATTGCAAAATAAAATTTAGACCTAAGGAAACTACGTGTGCATAATCATTTCCCAGTACTTCATAGAATATTCTTATCATGAACACGTTTTGCAGGAATTGTAAAGCAAGACAGAGAGATCGAGAGCAAGACAGCAGACCGCGATATGCGTTTTTACAATATCTTTGATGGAAAATCCTGATTATGTATCTTGTCACTCTTCAAATCAAATCAGTTATTCTCTTCTTATATATAATTGATGTTTGATTTAATCAAACAGATATTATTATTGCCGGACAAAAATATTTAATGACCTTCATAGATATGCAGGGACGGATCTAGGGTCCACCGCATGTATCTCGCAGCCCCGACTTCCTAATGTTTTTAATTACATTTTTGAGGTGGAAATATTATAGGTAGGTAATCATCCTAATATTCTACTTAAGTATTTCCCTTAGGGGCCCTTTTTGTCCTGAGATCTTACGCTTGAAGTGTCTTAAGCGCACTTGTAAATCTGTCCCTGCAGAAATTCAATTTTTTCACAGAATGCGTTTCAGTACACTCTCAACTGATACATATGGAAAACTATGTCTCTGGGTATGTACCAAGGCTGAATTTGATTTGTTGCTTTAAGTCTTAGCAATAGTCTAGACCAATAGTTGAAATTTAACACAATGTCATAGATATTACTTTTAAAGGAGAGGCAACAGTTGTACAGCCGAAAACCATTTTCTCCAAGTTAAGAAATAACATATAAATTAGCAAAATAAGCAAATTTTCTCCAAGGGTTGGTAAACAGCCATCACGAGTATGGGAGAATTCAACAGTATTCAAATTTTACTAAGAGATGTGAAATAGGACAAACTCTAATTACTTTCTGAATCTAAATAACGGAGATTTGGCACACATAAAAATTAAATTAAAAATTTTGAGATATACGGAGTATTGATGGTTTCAAGATGTGGGTCTAGAGACATTTGTTACAAATTCCTTGGACAGACCATCTCACCTAGAGCTAAATTCTCCAAGAAATTCGTCTCCCAAAGCGACTCTCCGGCTTCGCATTCTCCCAAATTCTCTTATTTTTTAGCCACATCAATCGGAGAAAGAACAATATAGAAAGGTTGATAAACCAGGGAAAACCAGATGCTAACCATTTCACTGACTGACTGACTGACTTATAATAGGTAACACAGATAAATAATAGTGGTAACGATCAATAGCGTAGCCGGAATAGGTTTTGGAAAGGCCCTGAAAGGAGAATTAAAATACTAAAGAAACTACTAAAAAAACTTTTTGAAAGTTATTATATTTAACATTTTTAATTAATTAAAATTCTGATCATTCATAAATAACTAACTATCTCTTGTTATTTGATAAAAAACTTTACCAAACTCAATTCTAAGACTTAATAAAAACAACCTAATTATAGACGAGAGGTACCTACACCCTACACCGCTAACTTTTTGTGGCAAACTTGTTTAGAACGTTATAATATATATATATATATATATATATATATATATATATATATATATATATATATATATATATATATATATATATATATATATATATTTTTTTTTTTTAATTAGAATTAGTACCTATCTAGTAGCAATTTCAGGAGAGGGGCTCACCTCCTGGCTGCACCACTGGTAAAGATTATACTTGCTACTACTTCCTGATTTGATCGGAGACTGATTTGATCGGAGACTGATTTGATCGGAGGCTAGAATCCGTCAGCAACTTGTTTATAACTATTTTCTTAATTAATTTGTAGAACTGTTTTATTCAATTCAATTAACAATGGTATAAGCATTCACCACCTATGTTATTTTGTACCTACGTGACATAAAACAGAAGAATCCGAGGAGATCAGAAGATTGATAAAAAACCGCTGCCCAAGGAATCACTACTTCCACATCCAGATTTTCCATCCAAGTCACTCACAACGAAAAAATTGTGAAAAGATTTTCAACCGCTGAAAATAGCTTATCGACAAGAAGGGAAAATAGAATAGTAATAATATTAATATGTTAATTTTGAATAATAAAATGTCTTCTTTTAATCTTCGTAGTCATGTCTTAAATTTCATCAACAGCGACGACTTTTGTCAGAAAAGGATAGGCATCTAGGTGGGCACAAGGCACAACCAGTTTCAGCGTAGGCACGTGCCTAACCAAATCCAACCGCAGCCCGTCCCTGATCAAAACAATGTTTTTTTAATATTCTGAAATATTTTTCTCTCTACTGGCGTTCTAATTCTACTATTTCTTATTAGGTATTCTAGTATATTATTAGATGAAGATAAATTTCAAGTCATGTAAGAATAACGTAAATGCTCTGTGTTCGACATATGCTCCAAATAGAGTATAGGATATATCTTTTAATTAATTAAATACAAATCAATATACAGAAGCCATAGTCAAAGGTACTGTTCTGGTCTATGCCTGAATTTTGTACTTGTGCTCGGTGGAACACAATATGAAAAGCAATTACCCATTTTAAAAACATACAACAGTTAATTAATGATACGATAAAAATAACTAACCTCTGTATTGGCCTTCAGATCAAATTGTAATTTTTGAAATGGTCAAAGCGGGAGATTGACATACCTGAAACAAGAGTAAATTTATAGTAACAAATCAGAATCTACTGGCAAAAATTAGAGTTAAAAAGTAAAATTCTGAAATAAAAGATAGTGCCTTAATTAGAATATCGCTAATAATGCTGTTGTTTGCTGATGATAAGTATTTCAAGAGTTTCAAGTTAACACACGAAATCAAATTCTTTAAACATTATCAGTCACACAGAATATTTTAACTATGGCAAGTATGGCGATTCAGTTCCATTTTCTTGCTTGTTGGATTTCGATTTAGTTATGGTTAGTTAAGTTAATTTAGTATATACGAAGTATGAACTATATCATCAGCAAAACCGCTACTCTATAGCGGTTCTTCCACATTATGTGATAATTATGAAATATGACAATTCTGCAGTAGGTTCGAATTGTTAGGATTTCTCAGAAAAAACAATGTTGAAACAGGATAAAAATATGAGCTAACAGACCGAAATAAAGCAGAAATTGGAACCGTTATTGCAGTCTTACTTAAAATCGGAACCGGCTTTTCAGTTTTTTTTTTAAATAAAAACCGAACCAAAACCGTTACTTCAGTTTTACTTAAAACCCCGCACCAGAACCGTTATTTTATTTCGGTTCAGGGCCCTGATTTAGTGGAACTTTTATTAGCGCCTCTAAATTAGTTTCCACAAACTCCAAAACATTTCAACAGTACAGAATATTATATTTATCACTCGACGCGCGCTTCGCCAACCATGATGATATCATCTGAAGATGATTAAAACTGACATTTTTTTACTCGTCTTCAGAGATGCCAACATCACGCGTCGAGTGATAATATTTTACTGTAGTGTTGAAGAGTTTTAGTGCTACGTCAGAGGCAGAGTCCTATCAAAGGTTCCAGCCTCTTCCAGGACTTTTCTTACTAAGAGATTCACTTTACTAATACCCTGTGTAACAATAACAGGAAATTACAATATTGGTTGCTCGATGCAGTGGTACCACTTTGTTTGCCTAAATCTACCTAGAGACTTAGGTTGTTTTTCGTTTTTTTTTTTTAATTTCACGTTATTCAACAGAGTACATGTAGTATTGAAACCTGTACTATTATTACAAATGTCGAAAGAATTTTAAGTTTTAACATTTTTGAAAGAAAATCGACCAGTTTCAAAAAGGACGCTAAAAATTACGAAATAAAATTTCACCATCGTTCACTGTAATTGATTCTTATTCCTATGGATATTGAAGTCCGTTAAGAATACGTTTAAGTTCGTTATTGGTTGTTCATGTGTACACCAACCTCAATATTAGGTAATAAAGTTCAATTACCGTGCCTTCTGCAGCATAGTTAAATCCTTATGGGAAATGGATTTCGATCAAACTCTTTGAAACTCTGGATTCTGGTAGTTCTTGATGTGTAGAGCAATAGCTTTCAAGGGCACTAAATCATAAAAACTCTGAACTATGCTGTAGAATGCACGTAAAGTCCAACTTCAGAGGGCTATATCTCAAAACCATGAGTTTTTAAGACTTAGTGCCCTTGAGATCTTTTGTTCTACACATCAAGAACTGCCAGAATTCAGAGTTTCAAAGAGTTTAACCGAAAGCCATTTTCCATAAAGATTCTGCGGGGTCCTTTGCCTAGAAGCCAGATCTCAACCGATTTAAATGATTTTTTTTTTTTAAATACTCGTTACGAACTGTACTTTATCGTACTGCCTAAAATTTGATATTCAATTCGATGATCTCCAATAAGCATGTTAAAGCCGACCTTTGTATATTGCTCGAATATGCCAGGGATTACACAACCACCCACACAAAAAAAAAATCTGAATCCGAGAGAAACACATATCAGTACGACGTTTTTTGGGTCGCTGATCTCACGAATTCGACGTCAGTTTTCGTCTACACGTCAAGAATAAGGAACAGAAGAATCTAAAATCATTTTAGGCAATAATTTAGTTTTAGATGGTACATATGAGAGATAATAATTAACTTACATAGGTACATGTGAGAATATAATTTACATAATGATTTGCAGAAATTTAAAGTACCCAAAACCTTTAAAATTCATGTTAATTAATTGTGATAAGCCTATTAAAGATAAAAAAAAGGTTAATTGTTGATTCAGATCGCAGTCACGTTTGCCAGTCACGGAGATACTTCTGCGTCAGAAGTTGAATTTATTGCATCTGGAGTGTAAACATTTGTTTATATTAATTAATCTTTTTTTTATAACAATATATGAATATATATATGAGTCATACACAAGGACGTGCGACACTGGACATGAATTACAGGTTTATGATCTAAAGTTTACGCATATACGGGTGTATCCCGATAGAGATATAATCGTCAAAATGTCGAAAATAGTCCATAATAGAATAAAAATAGTTGTTCGTAATGTTTTTTTATATGCTCAATTATCACTATGGATTACTTTAAGTGATTTCTATGCAATCTTTTGAAGTATTGGAAACATTTTTTTAAACGCAAAGATAAATGCGTTAATTATAATCAGGGCTAGGGAATTTTATCTCGGCGCCAGAGAGGGCTCTCATATAGACATAATATTTTATTGCAAACTGAAACATTCAGAATAACGACAAAATGGTGAAATATTCATCACTGTCAGCTCCAAACGGTAATGATACTAACAAAAACATTTAATACATATCTAGCAAATAAAAAAACAATTTTGAATCAAACACATACTTTCCTGTTCTGTTTAATATGTATGGCGTGTTTATTATGTTTATTTTCACAGTAATTAAATATAAAAACCTGCTAGCAACATAAAACATTTTTTTCCCAATAAAATAATCAATTTTTATATAATATTAAATAATACATAACAAACAAAATTAACGATTCATGGCATAAAACTGCCATGTGCCGTGTGCAACACAAATGTACACACCGCGATAAAGCGAATTTAATTTAATTTTAAAAAGTTAGTACGTAACCAACCTTTAACGGAAATTTACTACATTTGTGAAACATACTGACAATTACTTAAAGACGTAGTTGATTCTTTTGCAATTGCAGTGTTGAAGGCATTCGACCCTGAGTGTCAACATTAGATTCCGATGTACGGCGGTACTTTTATATATTTTTTACTAATGCGGTTTTATTATCTACTTTAATTAGGCAACGCCGCCAAAATGGTGAAACATTAATTGGACAAAATCCCTTTTACTATACGTACACTGTCGCAATTCTGGGCATATATGTCAACATTTAATAAAGGGAGAGGGTAGACCATCCGAGATTGCAGTTTCGCAAACCGTAGTACAAATCTAGCCACATGTATGTATCTACAAACCTAGCGGGAAATTATACAGAGTCGACGGTATACAAAAATGTCTCGTGCTTCTCAGGCTGCAGTATACTTTGGATTCGCGATACACTTTTATATCCGTTATTATCGTGAAAAATTACATGTGTTTGTTACTTTAAGGTAGTGAAAAATACATGTGTGTGTGTGTGTGTGTGTGTGTGTGTGTGTGTGTGTGTGTGTGTGTGTGTGTGTGTGTTAGTTCAATGTTACATTCCCCAATACCTCCTCTTTGTGTGAGTGTTTATAATAAACTGACCATAATAACTTTGGATATTACGGAATTTCCTAAAAAAAGTACAAGGTAAGTCAAATTGTGTCATACTTGCATAAAAATCTTTCCGCGCTGACCTATAGCCAACCCCGATTTTGACATCACAGAAATAAAATTCCCGAGCTCTAGTTATAATAAGAAAAACATTTAAAATCATGATATTTTGTATAAATTATAGGGTATTATTGCTCGTCGGTTGTCAGTTCGTAGTTTTGAATTGCCTGATCTGTATAACTTGGTGTTAAACATATAATGAACCTAAAAATATAACAAGCAGAGTCTTCGTTTTTCTTACTATAAAGTGTTAGAATAGGAAGTTTCAACATTGATGATTTAGGTCAAACTACTTCGCTTCTTTGACATACTTGTTCAAGTAGCAGACGCATTCTCTCGCAAGTATTATGGTAGAGAGACTTTTTCGAGCATTTTATGATGTCCATAAAAAAAATTTCATCGTAAATGATTTCAGTCATCGACACTATTTTTTTATAATTGAGACACTCCTGTCGATTCTGTTCCGCGCGTACCTTGGCACCTTGGCAGACAGCTATTTTCATTATTTATGGCACAGAAATAGTAGAATAATATTAAAAAGAGTTATATTTTTTTTTTTTTGTTCGGGAGCCGTCTAACTTACGTTTCCGGAATCACTGCAGCCTCTTGGGCTTATTGCGATATTCTCCCCTTAGTATTATGATAACCAATCCAGCACTCTGGTCCCTTGCACTAGTTTGTACAACCCCATCGCTGGTTTGGCTTCATATTCTTCTGGAGTTATATTTTACTCTATACACAATTTTACGTTTCCTTAATTTTCAACCACCCTGTACGTTACTTAGAAATTTTGACTATGGTGTAGCACCTCACTTACCCCCCAAATTAAGATTCTGTCAAGTTACTTAAGACTAAAGTAACCACGGATATTATTAAAAACAAAAAATAACAAGATAATTATTTTTAAAAATACAAATTATATATATTTACAAAATGGAATGAAATTTTAATATATTTAATATATTCCTTTAAATCCTGACTTAACTATTTATTTAATAAATAGAAAATTATAGTTGTTTCAAGTTGTTTCAACTATAAATTGGCAGTTTCGATCATATACATATAGATTTAGTAGGACCATTACCTCCATCCAAAGGTTGTTCTTACATTCTAACGGTGATTGAACGATTTACCAAATGGCTAGAAGCTTATCCTCTGCCTGATATTACTGCAGAAACTGTGACAAGTACGTTATTTAAAAGCTTTATTTGTCGTTTCGGCGTACCTTTGAGCGTCACAACTGACCAAGGCGTTCAATTTGAATCTGAATTGTTTGGCGAATTTGCAAAATTTTTAGGTTTTCATAGAATTCGTACAACCACTTATCACCCTCAAAGCAACGGTATGGTTGAACGTTTTCACAGAACTCTCAAAACTGCCATTAGTGCTAGAGCCAGCACATTACATTGGATAGATGAATTCCCTATAATTTTGCCAGCTTTCAGGACGATTCTCAAAGAAGATTTGCAATGTTCTTTTGCCCAACTAATTTACGGTCAAACTCTACGATTACCTGGCGAATTTTTCATTAAGTCATATGATACTCCTGAAACACCTCTTTTTATCGACAAGTTACACAACTATTTTAACAATTTAAAATTTATTTCTCCAGTTTTTTATGTTAATTATAAACCGTTTGCCAAACCTGACATTTTCAGATGTGACATTAGATTAGTTCGTAAAGAACGTCTTAAACGTACCTTTTCTCCTTTGTACGAGAGTTCATTTAAAGGCGATCTACAGACGATCCAGCCAACCAGCCAACCATCCTTCTCGGTAAACTTTGAAAATTGCCATGTGAACTGGTTTTCTGGAATTCCAGGTCTTCCAAGCGTGCCGACAATCGAGCAGACCACTTCAATCCAGTAGACCAGCTCAGTCTTACGAGTTCAGATGGCAATCTTCAAAGTGTACCGAGAAGGTCGGTTGGTCTGCTCCCTGCCGCTGGGTCATGTGTAGATCCATTAAAGTGTTATCCCTTACAAACCAATTAATTACTTTTAATAAAAGAAATAAAATTGTAACTGTCAATATTGACACAGTCAAACCTGCTTTTTTGTTGGATAACAGATGTGATGTTCCGCCAACTTAAGAAGGTACGTTTTGGCATCGATGCACTAATTAATTGATTGTTCTTTTTATCAACGGGGGGGTATGTGTAGCAAATTAAGATTCTGTTAAGTTACTTAAGACTGAGTAACCACGGATATTATTAAAAACAAAAATAACAAGATAATTTTTTTAAAAATAAAAATTATATATATTTATAAAATGGAATAAAATTTTAATATATTTAATATATAAAACTCCCGGCGCCATTTTCTCGATAACCAAAAGGGATATTTGAATTCTGTAAAAGGTATCTACTAGAATATAATGACTTCAGTTTTGAGTAAAAATGGTTATTTTACATATTGAGGTATAAAAGGCGTTGCGATGCAAAGAAATTTTTCGATCCTAGGAACGATGAAATTAGTTGCATGAGATGGAGAATTATATTCTAAGCAACTTTTTTAATACGAACAATTTTCGAAAAATCACTGGTTTTCGAGATATTTGAACTTTAATGTAATTTTTCAAGTAACAAAAATCCCATTTTTTTTCATATGTCTACAATTTATAGCGTAAAATTTAGTAGAACATACAACATAAACATGACGCAAAAATTAGACAATAAACAAAAATGCCAAAATCTTTAATTTCCAAATAGCAGTTGCAGCCCCACCTTTGTTTTACTTGAAAAAAAAAAAATTGTGTTTTGAAATAAATGTTTCATTACCATCTAAATGAGTCTGATTCACTATGAAAAATATCCCAAAGGACTTTTTTTCTAAAATGTATTTTTAAAAAGTTATGACGATTTTTATATTCAAAAAAATTATATTGAAATTCAAATATCTCGAGAACCAGTGATTTTTCGAAAATTGTTCGTATCATAAAAGTTGCTCTGAATATAATTCTCCATCTCCCTCAACTTATTTCATCGTTCCTAGGATAGAAAAATTTCTTTACATCGTAACGCCGTCTATAATACCTCAATGTGTAACATAACCATTTTTACTCAAAACTGAAGTCATTTATATATTCTAGTAGATACCTTTTACAGAATTCAAATATCGCTTTTGGTTATCGAGAAAATGACGCTGGGATGCTCTGTATATGGCTAAGTACTTTTGAAAATAAGCAAAAGTTTCTCTTTTGAAATACGTAATACGGAAGATTACAAGTATAGTTAGATTCATACGAGAACACACTGTATTTGCGAAATTTTGTCACTGACATGTCATTGGTTCAAACGTCAAAGAGTAAAAGGGCAATTACAGACTCTTGAAGCAGTCCGTTTTTATAATTTCCTCCTCACTTGAGGTGTTGTTTGAAGACAGTGATTTACCAGTAATTTATATGCAATATGTACCATTATTTAGGGTATTTACAAGCAATAAATTGGTTATTTACAGTTTTACATCTCTGGTCTTATATTTAAATTACTAATATGGTTTTGCGACATTTGACCTAGAAAAAGTCATGACCGTCTTAGTTACGTTAGACTAATACAAAAAATTATAATCAATTGGTTTATTGTATACTGTAGAAATTTGTTTATTTCTAGCAAATATATCGTACTTATCTTAGTCCAAGTTTTCATTGCACATTCAAGATGAAACGTCAAATAATTTCATGACTCTCGTCTTATAAATATTGCAATGTGTGCAATACCTCCTAATTTTTCACTTTAATTCGTCAATATGTTTCCAAAAATATTTTCCGGATGTAGTATTAAATTTAGAAAAATGTTCAGTTATTGCAACATTAATTGACCCGAAGCACACAAACAACATCCATGATAAAAAATGTTTAGATCAAACAAAACGTATTTACGTTTTACTGTTGTAAAGTTAATAACAATTTCCTACATTTGCATTGAGATATAAGTACACTATTGACTCAAGATCTTACACATACAATAAATATTAGTTCGTATATAACAAAGGTTATAAACAATATGAGCTATCAAACGCATAAAATAATTAAGTCAAATATCTTAAATTTCTGCACAGCGGATAAATGTTTTAAACAGTTGCAAATCTAGTTTGCTTATGGTAAATTTGCGAGCAAAGGTCATATTCATGACTGACGTGTGCAATAATTACACGATTCCAATTAGAATTATGAGATACATAATTAAATAATAAACTTTTCTCAAATGATGCGACTAGTCTAAAATTACTCCACATTAATACCCAAGGATTAAATTTAGTATTTTTCCTACGAAATAAAAATAAATTCGCGATAATCCATACTCACTTGTACTTATCATGTTTACTAGGGTTAGTGCTATTAAAGAATAAGTATAATAATTAATTAATGATGTGATCTAATGATGATGTCTTAGAGGAAGTAATAAAAAATATATGATGCCCTGCTAGTAACATTTTAAAAAACAATAGGTTGTTCCACAGTTTTATAAAAGTTTTTTTTGCAAATTGAATGAAGTAGTTTTAATAAATGCAAATATAATTTAAAGACCTGTGAATTTCTTCAAGGCTGAATTTTCTAAAACCTATTTTCTCTTAATAATACTTCGTTATTAATAGACAGTGGACCTTTATCTTGCTAATTGATCTTAAAATATGCTTCAGATTCAGATTAGAAAAGAGGAGCTGACTGATTGGCCTTGATTACCGCGACTCCCGCGTATCTATTGTGGCGCTCCTGTTCTAGTTTTACTTAGAGCTCTATGTCCAGCTCTGTCTTCTCTATCAGATTCCACAGTCTTGATAAGGGCTCCTTAGTATCCTATCATATCTAAGTTGGTGTCTCCTTGCAAAGTAGTTGGAATCTCAGTCTAATCTAGGCCTTCACAAGGGCATAACACTTGTGCTGCGGTTTCCTCTTTCTCTTGACAGAATCTGCATGTTGGGTCTTCTGTCAGGTTCATTAGTAGTCCAGTGTTTGACGGTAGAAATTGGGTTATTACCTCTGAATTCTTTCGGACAACATCGATTTTGATGAAAATTTGTAATTAAGCTTATCTTCAAAAGTTATATATTCCTGATGTGTGCTTTTTGTTTTTTGGGGGTGAAAACTACCCCTTCTGGGAAAAAATTTAAAAACATAGATTTAAGCGTTACATAGATTGAAATCATGTTTAAATACGTAGAATAAACATTATTTCATGTCCTGGAATATAATTTATGATGTGTTACAACGTTTCAATCCTTTAAAGCCGCCCCTTATGACGAAATTTTTTTAAAAATTAGTTTACAACAGCTTGAAATGTTTTAATGGTACATTTATAATGAATTAAAATCCGATCACAATTTATGATTTATTACAACGTTTCGTCCATTACAAACCGCCCTAGTGATAAAATTAACTACCATATTTTTTTACTTAAAATTAAAAATTGAAATTATTGAATATAGTCCAGTCAATGAATGAGTTGTAGAGAACATTTTGGAGGGGAGAATTTTTCTCTTCAGGAATGTGTTCGGGGTAGTCGGGAGGTAAACATACTAAAAGTCCCCGCCCCTAGCCCCGCTGCTTCAGGGGGAGAGGGGGTGGAAAGGTTCCTTTTTTCGATTCTTCGCTTATAACTCGGAAACGATGCCTCGTACGAAAAAAGGTAATCTATGCAAAATTAAACGTAATTAAATTTACCACAAGAATGTTTATATTCATTTTCTTCCTATGTATTATATTTTACGAGATATTCGCCAGCGAAAATCGATAATTAATAAAAAAAAATCAATTGTGTACCTTGAATATTTCTATCAAAGCGGTTTACCGTGGTGTGCTAATAAATCACAGCCACAAAACAATCTTTATTTTACAACACTGGACGTATTTACTAACGTAATATTTTGTAGAAATCTAGACATTTCCTTAAATATACAGTGTGACTCACTTAAAATGAAGATACCCTTATAACTTTTTCATTTTGTTTCCGATTTGAATCAAATTTTACTCAAGTATAGAACAAATTAGGATCTACTTATGACCAGAAAATCATTCACTTGCTATAAAGGCAAAGCTACCTACGGTACCAAAATATGAGGAAAGAGATTAAAAATCATATTTATTTTTAAACTTACGAACGACGAATTTTACGTAGCCACCATAAATTGCGGAAACTGAGGACCCCCTTTGCCAGATGAGCTTATGTATTAGATATCCCCCATCAATAACCAAATCAAATTTTGGTGTATGTACGTTTGTGGCGCCGATCGGATGCATTTTTTAGAATTTCTAACGTTCAAAATGTTTTATTTTTTTTCAGCATATTTTGGTACCGCACTTACCGCAGGTGACTTTGCCTTTATAGTAGGTGAATGATTTTCTGGTCATAAGTAGATCCTAATTTATTCTATACTTGAGTAAAATTTGATTCAAATCGGAAACAAAATGAAAAAGTTATAAGGGTATCTTCATTTTAAGTGAGTCACACTGTATATTTAAGGAAATGTATAGATTTCGACAAAATATTACGTTAGTAAATACGTCCAGTGTTGTAAAATAAAGTTTGTTTTGTGACTGTGATTTATTAGCAGACCACGGTAAACCGCTTTGACAGAAATATACAAGGTACATAATTGATTTTTTTTTTATTAATTATCGATTTTCGCTGGCGAATATCTCGTAAACTATAACACATAGGACGAAAATGAATATAAACATTCTTGTGGGAAATTTAATTATGTTTAATTTTGCATAGATTACCTTTTCCCATACGACGCATCGTTTCCGAGTTAAAGCGAAGAATCGAAAAAGAGGAACCTTTCCACCCCCCTCCCCCCTGAAGCGGCGGGGCTAGGGGTGGGGACTTTTAGTATGTTTACCTCCTGACTACCCCCAACACATCCCTGAAGAGAAAAATTCTCCCCTCCAAAATGTTCTCTACAATCCCCTTTTGGGCATTCATTGATTGGACTAATAAGTTTGAAGGGGAAAAATAAAAATTTTATTTACATTATAATATCATGTTTTATTACTGAAAATCTATGGATCATCAGAAGAACTATCATCATATCGACCTCCTCCTCTTGGTCTATAATTGGAGGACAATTTTTACAGTTGTCACCGGAGCATGTTCCGCATATTGTGTTACAAGAAAGTCCAACTTTTCGACAGCTACAAGCTCCGTCGCATCATTTTTTGCAATTACAAAATATCATTTTGTAATTGCAGTGCAGGCTTATCCAGGCTTTTGATTGGTAGTAAAAATCCTTCATTATTAATCCATCCTCAATCAGTTGGACGAATATTTTTGTTCAAAAGCCACATCTGAGTTTGTAAATAAACTCTTAATGTACTCAGTCAGAGCATCAACTGTTGGAACAAGGGATGATAATCTCACAGCACTGTTTTTAGTGGTAGCCTTAATAAAGGAATCATAGCGCATCTGCTCGAGAAACGCTGATGAGTCTTCGACACTGCTCAATTTTTTTAACTGTACCTCATAGCAACTCCGTAGAGTAATATTGTGCAGTACCTACCGGCTTCTAAAATTTTTTTCTAACTTGATGTAGGTATATCCTGGGTTATCGGTCTTTTTAATAAAATTACTCTTTTCTTAGGTTTCGGTTTATTCAACCATCATCAGAGAATTATTATTAAGTGAAGTTATTTGTTTTTTTTTATAAATGCTATTTTTTATACATATGGTTATGAATTACTTACATTACTTAATATTATTGTTGAATTGCACACTACAACTAATTACATTTTAGGTCTATTGTATATGAGTGTTTAAAAGCAACTAAAAACTGAAAATTAGTTGCGTAAACATAACTTTCTGTAATCTCTCGAGTCATCATGAATGGCTATTTCAACTATTAATTCGCCAGCTTCCCCTTTTCCTTGATAGCATTTGATAGATTTTTTTTATAATTCCTCAATAAGATACGTTATAATTTTACTTTCTGTGATCGACGGTTCCTTTCTACTGCCTTAGTACTTTCTCCATCATAAGCATCAAAAACAACAGTTATATTAGGGATTGCATTACCGGTTAACCGGTTAACCGGTTAACCGGTTATTAGGACAAAAAATACATGATGATAATTACCGGTAATTTTAATTTTTTACCGGTTATTTCGGTAAATTCTGAACTTACGATATGTCACGTATTCAACGTTTCTATTTATGTCACTGACTAGTATTCACTAAATACACAGTGACTGTCCCAACACCAAGCACTTCTAACAATAAATAAATAATATTATAAAAAGTAAACTCCAAACACCAAGCCCTAACAAGAGAGATATTGACAATATTTTACCACAGAAAATTGAATATTTCACTGCCGCAAATATCCGTGGAATACATTTAGAAGTATGTTATTACCAATTCTTATTAACTTATCGACCCACCAATATCGATTGAGGAAGGGCATTTTCAGCTGATGGTATTCTATGCACAAATATCAGACGACTAACATATATAGCTTTGAAAAACTAACCGTTTTAACAGGCTATTTTTAAAAAATATTGTATTTTGAGATTAGGTATTCAGTAAATGCCCTATTTGAGTTTATGTTTATAATTTTTGTTATTTAAGTGGATATTTTTGTTATTTACAGAATAATTAGTTATTTAAATTTATTTCATTTATATTTTTTCTTTTTAATAAATTAACTCCTATATAAGAAAGTCACATTTTTGTCACCTTGACAGCAATAAAAAAGGTGCATCGTTTTTTATCACCGATAAAAATGCCTGTTCCTCAAAAGCAGAGTACACCTAGTAGTCGCACGTCACTTTGAAATCTGTACTGTCAGCTATAATTTTTAAGTATTGTGGAAACTATACTGTACGATATGAGTCGTTTTGGGAAAATTATAATTATTTTTAATAAATTATTGTTGTTCGTTCACATTCATATTCTGTCGTTAATTTATCTTGCCAAAAAACACTCGAGCTTTTCTTTTATGGATAAATTTCTTTTTAACTCAAAATTTTGCCAATCAGTAATTTTGCTCGAAAAACTGACATTTGACAAAATCATTCGACCTCCGGTCTCGCGATTTTTTCATGTCAGTTCTTCTTATAAAATCACTGATTGGCAAAATTATTTCATTACAAAGAGAAATTTATCCAATAAAAAAAAGCTCTTGTGATTTTACTGTTGATAAAAAACCTTTTGTTTGTTCATTATATCACATATAAGTACGTATAGAAAAATGTTTTTGTTAAATTTAGATAATTTTGTATATGGAAAAAACAATTGCCATTTTCGCCACCCTGTCATCCATTCTAAAAATTACCGGTAAATACCGGTTAACCGGTTATTTACATTTTTATTTACCGATTTACCGGTTATTAAAACTTCCGGTAAATTGCAATCCCTAAGTTATATGATTGCCGTTTCTTTTTAGATAGGAAATGTATTCTTGGAAAACTTTTTCATAGTTACAATCTGTTGGCCATTTAACTCTATACAGTAGTATACCTCCATCAATGATATATCGAAAAGTTTCTTTGTTTAGGTTAATTTCAAGGTTTTCAAATAATGAATATAACACATGCTCCGAAAATTTCACCGAAAAAGGGCGACTTGTTTTTCAACGATAACTTCCTTCATTTTTAAGCTATTCAATCGCCCCATTGCAGAGAATTTTAAGGGCTACAAGGCATGTAAAGTTGAACTTACGTGGATTCTTCGTATTTGAGATTTTTGAGTTTAAAGGGCTCGGGGAAGGTGGTCGTCGCACTCAAATGCAAACTGATAACGGTGTTATCTCAATTAATTTTTATCCTAGAGAAATTAAAAAAAAATAAAAATTTTCAGCAAAAGAAAAACTTAATTTTTGTACTCTAGTATTTTTTACGTATCTTCTTTAGTTTTTGAATTATTGTGAAAAAATGAAAATTTTTTAATAAATTTCAAAAATCATCTCAAATTTGAATCAAACTTTTTTTCAAATCTATGTTCCCCAAACCGATCAAACTTCTAGAACGTATTATTAGTACTTAAGTTAGTACGTTGAAAGGTTCAAATTCAGTTTTCGGCGAACAAAAAAGTCACTTTCAACGAGCCATAACTCGGTTCGTATTAAATCTACAGAAATTAAAGAAAAAGCCAATCGATTTGTTATTTTATAGGCTTCATTTTTGCCTATAATAATTTTTTTGATAAAACGTAAGGTTTTCGAGTTATTCGCAAAAAATCTTTCTAAAACCTGCATTCATTAGATGAAAAATCAACATTTTCAATCACGATTAACTCAAAAAGTATTGACTCATCGAAAAAACTTTATAGAAAATTCTTAGCTTAGATTTTTGCTCGATTTCTGCGGTTATTTTGAGTGTAATAATTTCTACCCACGAGAAGTGGTGGCATTCACCCCCAGGGTAAAAGTCCACATTGGCACTATATAATTTTTGTTCCTTGTGCCATTCCCTAATTACTATCCAAATTTCACGTCAATCGGATTTGTCCGAAAGAATTCTGAGCGAAAAACCGTCAAACACTGGACTATAGACTCATATTTTAGGCCTACAGTGTCCAGTTAGAAGACTCAGTCTTATCTTAATGGTCCTTTATTTTGTCACACTAGGTCTTTCGTAAATTGGACCATTCAATAACCATTAAATGTAATGCTTTTTTACCGTTCAATGAAGTCTTAATAATTATAATTTATTATTGCTTTCAAGTTTAGCTTTAAAACGTTTCTAGTCACTTTTTTAAAACAGATTAATTCCAATACTATTTACTCTGGTAGATAGTTTTTCCTAAAATTACATCATACAAAGTTTTAAGCTTTCTTTTAACAAGATAAAGACAGACGTTTAATAAATCAAGGTAATCTTACAAAATCATTCATAATACTACAATGTTATTTTAAGGCTGATTTAAAACATTTTGATCCTGTATGTCATCATTTTTTGGAGAAATGATTTCGCACTGTGAAAAGTCGAAAAGCGTAACCTGGCGTAACCATCCATCGGAAATGGAAAAGTAAAAAACTTCGAAGAGGTGTAAAAAAACACAATTCGTATCAAAATTTTGCACCTTATATCACTAAAGAGCAATACTTTGTGGAAACAAGGGGGAAATAAGGTAAGGAATATAATTATTGCGTAAAGTATGGTGACAAAATATAAAAGTTAGGTGATTAATAGAACTAAACAAGATGATTACAGATTTATATATTTTTGTTAGAATTAAAAAATGGCACTCTGTTTACCATGTTATGCGAAATGATTCAAAGTCTTTACAAAAAGTAATAAGAGGTCACCAAAGGATTTGTATAGATTCATTTTTAACCGACAAAAAATTTAAAAAAAGTCTTCATCGAACTGTACATATGTTTTATATGTTCAATCACTACTTTGGTTCGGTTTAAGCGAATTCTTTGAAATCTTTCTGAAATTGCAAGGTATGGCTCGGTGGTTGTTCCATAATAATGCCATCAAGCAACGACTTATAGTTACTGTTCCTCGAATCACTATATGTCCATTTTGTGGTACGATTTTAAAAAAGTTTCATGCTGATAACCATGTTCGTCATATTTTCATTCAGATACGACCAGTAGTGAATTTGAGCCTTCCTCGAAACAGGGGAAAAGCGAAAGCAGCACATTTGCCTTCCGAAACAATTAGTATTTTTTCATTTTTTTTGTACTAGGTATGCCAATTGTATAATATTAGTTTTTTTTTGGGGGGGGGGGGGGGGTAGGCGATCGCCTCTGTTACCCCAGACCTAAATGTCGTCCCTGCCTATTGCAAGGGATTATTTAATTTTACACTAATTTTATCGTATGTAATATCACTAGTGCTTAAAATTTTATCGAAAATTTTTTCGAAAGCGTGTTGCCTGGTAATATAAAGAGTGCAAATTGGCAGTTTATTATCTGATTAAATCCCGACCGCTTTAGCGGGAGGGATTTAATCTTTGATAATAAACTGCCAATTTGCACGAGTTATATTAACTAGGGGCGACTTAGCTTGAGAAAAAATTTTTAGATAAAATTTAAAGCACGAGTGGTATTTGTGGAGAATATTTCACGAATAAATAATTCATTAAGTATATCTTCAATATTATGTTCAGTAATTAATTGCCTTCAGACGTTTCCTTGTTGCTTTTTAGAGATTACTCACTCACCTTTATCTTCAATTTCATCATTTACGTCACATAAAAATGCATTTCCAAAGCGACTCATCTAATAAAAAACAAAGTAGGTTTAAATTATGACAATCAAGAAAAACAATATACGTTAAACCATAGGTACTGTAACTTATAAGACTAGTCATCACAACAAAGCACGCTTCGACCAATCACATTACCGGTAAAATCACACAAATTGCATATTACCAATCTATCCCTTTTACGTTCTAAGGCTGCCGGCTCAGATGGTATGGTACCGCCATCTAGTAACGCTAGCTTAACTTAGTTACTAGCCTAGTAAACAGTGAATTGAATTATTATATTAAAGCGTTTATTAATATATATTTATGTATTTAATCCTTGTTTCTAATTTGAGAAGTTTGATAGTTAAGTTAAGGTTTACTTGTTTAAGTAGAGAGACTTTAAGTGCAACGAATTATAATGTATATAGTGATACTGCAGAGTTTTGATTTTCCAAATAAGTGTTAGCTGCTTTGTAATGATTGATGAATTACCATAAGTAAGTACCTACAGTATTTATCATGAAATAACTGATTTGTCCTCTTCGTAGATATTCATATTTAATTTTAGTTGGGAAAATTATTTTGTAATTATGTTAGGTATTAAGCCATTGAAAGCTGTGTACCTATAACTTGTCCCGAACCTATATAAGTTCCACACAGCATTGGCTTTTTAGGTTATTAATACAGTACTACAATTTACAATTTACGTTAACAATTAGTAATAAGCTAGAGAAGATATTTACAGATAACATTTAAAAGCACGATTTGTCCTATTTGCCGAACA
Organism: Rutpela maculata; assembly: GCA_936432065.2. Taxonomy (NCBI): domain Eukaryota; kingdom Metazoa; phylum Arthropoda; class Insecta; order Coleoptera; family Cerambycidae; genus Rutpela; species Rutpela maculata. The sequence goes on from OW386285.2 coordinate 50,380,696, forward strand.
TATCACGACACAAAACGTCAAAAAATTTTCGCAATATTTGCCGCTGCAGCGACCTAAAAAATTAGAGCGATAAATTTTGCATGTTGGTCCTGTCAAAAGCAGATCTAGCTTGAATTACCACTAATAATGACGTTTGATTGGTGCAATTTTGTGAAAAAACAGGCTCTCATTGGCTATAGCCTTAATGAGTGAAATAATCACTTTTAATGTATTTTTTATGTTCTCCCTTATTTATTTTTACATTAATTTTACCACTTTTGATGTAGTTTCTATGTTAATCCCGTATAAATAAAAAAACATTAAATTGTGTCTTTCATTGTTGATAATACTTTTTAAATGCACCTATATTGTACAATTTTTTTTTATTTATTTTATACGTAAATATTTTCGATACTAATATTTTTCGAAATAAAATATTAGTATCTAATTTTTTCGACTACTCAATAAAATATGCATGATCCGGTCTTTCTTTCCTTTTTTACCCTCCTTCTCCCTATCTCTTCTCTTTAATTCCCCCTCCCGTGCCCCTTCTTCAACTATCCCGCCCCCTCTCCATTAGCTGTGAAAGATTAGTTACATATTAGTGGCAGAATTAGGTATTTTGATATATTCTAACAGGTGTTCATATAGGTGTGAAACTTATTCAATAGGTGTGAAACTTGTTCAAATTACACAAAATAAAAATAGTGTTGGTTTCTGGAACTCCACTGGGTGACCCTTATTGGCCCAGGAATTTTAGTTTTTTACCCGGAATTAATTATTGTAAAGCTGAAAATTTCCAGGATTGTAGTTTTGGTCCAGGACAACACGTAGCAAAAAGTCCCTTATTCTCCCCCGTCGGCTTTCCTGTTTTTTCAGAGCAACAAGGGCCTAAGTCGCAAAAATTGCAGAGCTGACTATAAAGTGCAACAGGAAGGTTGTTACTGGCCCGATTTGGGCCGAAATGATCATAAAATGTTCCATGCACATTTTTGTTCATAATTTTCCGTTCTAGTTCTGTCAACATTTAAAAAATTAAATTTTTTTTTAAAAAAATTAAAAAAATTCCGAAATGGCGCCATTGCGGGTAAATGAAGACCCGGAGGGGAAAACGTTCCCCAATAAACATTTCTCTTCATAGTCTGGGCTTTCCATTGGTATGTCTACCTACTCTGTAGCGTCACCCGTTGCGGAGTTACGCTACTTTGAGTGTTGCAGCGGCGACACTCGGTCATTTAAGTGCGTTCGTTGTTGCGTCTATCACGTCTAGTCTAAACAATCAAGAAGGCGCAAGACTAACTATACCCTTAGTTCTTTACCTTCGACAGTTCTCTAAGTGTATGCAATTTTAGTTTTTGACCCGGAATTAATTATTGTAAAGCTGAAAATTTGCAGGATTGTAGTTTTGGTTTAGAACAACACGTACCAAAAAGTCCCCTACTTTCCCCTGCCGGCTTCCCTGTTTTTGCGGAGCAACAAGGGCCTAAGTCGCAGAAATTTCAGAGCCGGCTATAAAGTGCAGCAAAAAGATTGTTACTGGTCCGATTGGGGCCGAAATGATCATAAAGGCTTTGTAGAAGCATATTCGTTCGTATTTCACATGTTCCATGCATATTTTGTTCGTAATTTTCCGTTCTAGTGCTGTCAAAACTTCAAAAATTGAAAAAAATTCTAAATGGCCCCATTGCGGATAAATGAAGGCTCGGGGGGGAAAACGTACCCAAATAAACATTTTCCTTCATACTTTGGGCTTTCCATTGGTATGTCTACCTTCTCTGTAGCGTCACCCGTTACGGAGCTACGCAATTTTGAGAGTCAACGCGCGGCGGCCGCGTCCGCCATGTGCCCGGTGGAACTGCCCTGGCTGCGCTGATAAGACCAGTTGCGAATTCCTGTTTATATATTATTGGTGTTTTATTGGAATTATTGAATGAAAACTTGTCAGACTCAGAAAATGACTTTATTCGGCTAGACAATTGACATTATTGATCTACTGGGAAGTAGGGTCGTCCGGATCATTATTCATATCCACGACTGGCTGTTTGTGCAGCTGGATTCTCTACAGCTTCGGCACATGATGCTGCAGTTCAGACCAGAGTTCCTGCACTCGCACCGGGCACCGCACTCCCTCTTGTAGGCACAAGAAATTGGCCGTAGCAGGCTATCGGGAGCTGGCTGCCTTGTGGTAGGAACAAGAATCGGAACCAGGCCCTGGAGTCCTGATTTCCACCCCCTGTCCTCCAGGTGAGGGGAGGAGAGGAGTTAGGAAGAATATTGTGAGGATTGAATCTCCCGAAAAGCTTGCAGCACTCAACTAATGTGCTTGTGCTTTTTGCAGATCCAACAATGGCTAGACGTCAAGGCAGCCAGCTCCCGATAGCCTGCTATGGCTAATTGCTTGCGCTGCAAGGCGGACTGCGGTGCCCGGTGCGAGTGCAGGAACTCTGCCCTGTCTGAACTGCAGCATCATGTGCCAAACCTGTAGAGAATTCAGCTGCACAGTCGTGGATATGGATGATGATCCGGACGACCCTACTTACCAGTAGATCAATAATGTCAATTGTCTAGCCGAATAAAGTCATTTTCTGAGTCTGACAAGTTAAATTTCATTTAATAAATCTTATAAAACACCAATAATATATAAACAGAAATTCGCAACTGGTCTCATCAGTGCAGCCAGGGCAGTTCCACCGGGCACATGACGGGCGCGGCCGCCGCTCACTGACTCTCAAAGTTGCGTAGCCCCGCAACGCTACAGAGAAGGTAGACATACCAATGGAAAGCCCAAAGTATGAAGAGAAATATTTATTCGGGTACGTTTTCCCCTCCGAGTCTTCATTTATCCGCAATGGAGCCATTTCGAATAATTTTTTTCAATTTTTGAAGTTTTGACAGCACTAGAACGGAAAATTATGAACGAAATATGCATGGAACATGTAAAATACGAACGGATATGCTTCTTCGAAACTTTTATGATAATTTCGACCCAAATCGGACCAATAACAACCTTCTTGCTGCACTTTATAGTTAGCTCTGCAATTTCTGCTACTTAGGCCCTTGTTGCTTCGCAAAAACAGGGAAGCCGACAAGGGAGAGTAGGGGACTTTTTGGTACGTGTTGTCCTGGATCAAAACTACAATCCTGCAAATTTTCAGCCTTACAATAATTAATTCCGGGTCAAAAATTAAAATTCCCGTGCTACATGGCTTAACTAAGATCACTCAATTTTGCCGCACTAATGAACCAATGCGTACACTTAGAGAACTGTCAAAGTCAAAGCAGTAAGGATATAGCTCATCTTGCGCCTTCTTGATTGTTTAGACTAGACGTGATAGACGCAACAATGAACGCACTTAAATGTCCGAGTGTCGCCGCTGCGACACTCAGAGTGGCGTAACTCCGTAACGGGTGACGCTACAGAGAAGGAAAGCCCAAAGTATGAAGAGAAATGTTTATTGGAGTACGTTTTCCCCTCCGAGTCTTCATTTATCCGCAATGGAGCCATTTCGGAATTTTTTAAATTTTTTAAAAATTTTTGAAATGTTGATACATCTAGAAAATTATGAACAAAAATATGCATGGAACATCTTAAATATGAACGGATATGCTTCTCCTAATCTTTTATGATCATTTCGACCCAGATTGGACCAGTAACAACCTTTCTGTTGCACTTTATAGCCAGCTCTGCAATTTTTGCGACTTAGGCCCTTGTTGCTCCGAAAAAACAGGGAAGCCGACGGGGGAGCGTAGGGGACTTTTTGCTACGTGTTGTCCTGGACCAAAACTACAATCCTGGAAATTTTCAGCTTTACAATAATTAATTCCGAAGCGATATTTTGACTAAAATTCCTGTGCTATATGTACTTGGACGTGCCACGAATCAGGTAAACCATTTATTGTTTATAATTTATTATTTGTGGCATATTCATGATTTCTTAGTTTGTTGGGTATTTTGCCACTGTAAAAATATTTAAAAATTTTGATGAAATAAACCTCTGCGCCAAAAGGATCAGACAGAGGTTGGTTTTTATACTTCTATTACAAAATGTCTCACACCTAAAAATATATAAACTGAAACAAAATTGTTAAATGATAAATTGAAAAAATTAAAACGAAGGCAGTTGACGTTTCGGAAAATAGTTCTTTTTCCGTTATCAAAACTTTCACTTTTGAGAATGTCAAACCAGACAGTTTGTTGTTTATGTATTTCCATAGTCACGTGAGACATTAAATTATATTTATTTTATTTTTACTTACTTCGTCTCTGAGGATCGGCAACCAGCTAATACAGAAATCTACAGAATAATTAGAAACACATTTATCCTCATTTAATAAAATAATAGCGGATTCCTTAAGTTTTCTTTTAGTTGAGTTGCTTTCTTTTTCCAAAATTTTCGCGGAGTCCCACTGGATCCTATGATTGTTATCCCACGCATGTTCACAAATTTGTGATTTTTGAAATTCTCCCTTTCTAGCATAATCTCGGTGTTCACCAAGCCTTACGTTGAAAGGTCTAGATGACTCACCTACATAATGCTTACCGCACTCACATGGAACACTATAAATACAATCCTTGGAATTTTGAATAATATTCACCGGTTTAGTCTTTGATAAAACAGATCTTAATGTGGTTCCTGTTTGAAAAACTGTTCGTACAGAAAATCTATTTCCGATTTTTCTCAATTTATCCGATAAACCTTGTATGTATGGAATTACTGCTAAAGATCTAAATTCAGGTTGTAAATGTTGAGTGGTTACTCTACTTTCAATGTTTGCCATCTGGCTATCAACAAAACCCTCGGGGTATTGATTATTCAATAGAACGGTTTTAATAAATTTTTTCTCATTACTTAAACTTCATCATTTGAAGAAATTACTTTAGCCCTATCATACAAACATTTTACGACACCTCTCTTAACGTTAATATGTTGATTTGAATTGAAATTCAAATATCTGTTTGTGTGTGTTTGTTTTCGATAAACACTGGTTTCATATTTATTATCTAACTTTTTAATTAAAATATCTAAGAAAGGTAATTCATTATTATTCTCTACTTCTATTGTAAAATTAATTGAAGGTTCCTTTTCGTTAATTTGATTTAAAAAATTACTTAAATGTTCTTTGCTATGAGGCCATAACGCAAAAATATCATCAACATATCTCCACCACACTATAGGTTTATAAGTTAAGTTATTAATATTATTTTCTTCAAAATTTTCCATAAAAATATTGCTTAATATTGGAGATAAAGAAGAACCCATGGCCATACCAAAGTTTTGTTGATAGAAGTCATTATTTAATTGAAAGTATGTCTTTTTAATGCAAAGAGTAAGTAATTCCATTATAGTTTCTATGCTTAATTTAGTTCTATTCGCCAAATTTCCATCATGTTGCAATTTCCTTTTAATTATTGTTAATGTTTTATCTACCGGAACATTTGTAAAAAGGCTTACTACATCAAAACTCACCATTAGATGATTCTTATTAAAATTGTTTTCAAATAGTTTTTCCAAAAAATGTTTGCTATTTTTAATATAAGACTCAGAAGAACCTGATAAAGGATTTAAGATTTTTAATAAAAATTTGGAGAGATTACTAAATGGAGAATTAATTGAGCTCACAATCGGTCTAAGAGGAATTTGAGGTTTATGTATTTTTGGTAAACCATAAAAATGAGGAGGTTTACTATGATGTGGAGTTAGAACCTTTCGCTCAAAATCGGTAAATTCATTTTTGTATTTAAATAGAGTCCTATATATTTTGCTTTCTAAAGATTTTGTTGGATCATTATTTAATTTAGAATAATTTCCATCATTAATTAAGTTCATAATCTTTGTATTATACACAACTGTATCTAAAATTACAGTGGCATTGCCTTTATCAGCGGGTAAAATTTTAATACTTTCGTCATTTCTTAAAGATGTAATTGAAAGTCTTTCATCTGATGTTAAATTAACCCTCGTCTTATATTGTTTTTCTAATTCAATTTTTGAACGAATTCGGTATTCGTTGGCATCATCTATTGATAGTTTCTGTGCAGCTTGTTCAATTGCAGTTATGATATCAAATTTAGGAATAGTTTTCGGTGTTACTATTTTCCGAAACGTCAACTGCCTTCGTTTTAATTTTTTCAATTTATCATTTAACAATTTTGTTTCAGTTTATATATTTTTAGGTGTGAGACATTTTGTAATAGAACTATAAAAACCAACCTCTGTCTGATCCTTTTGGCGCAGAGGTTTATTTCATCAAAATTTTTAAATATTTTTACAGTGGCAAAATACCCAACAAACTAAGAAGTAAACCATTTCTTTGTAAATCGCGAAAATAACCAAAACGGAGCTAAACGGACATTTGATTCGTACTTAGCACGTCGAAATACATGGGGATTACCCAATGAAGTCCCAGAAACAGCCCACTTTTCACTTTTTTTGTACGTCTGTAATATATTTGTATACGCGGTTTTATAGAAAAAGGCCGGTAATATTCATATATTACACATGCACACACAGGTTTCTGGGACTCCATCATGTACTTCGACGTGGTGAATACGAATCAGATGTCCCTTTAGCTCCATCACCCGTCAATTTTTGGTAAATCCCGAGAATAACCTAGACTACGAGTTTTTTTAGGTTATTTTCGAGATTTACAGAAAAATGGTGGGCGATGGTGGAGCTAAACAGACACCCGATTCGTGTTTAGCACATCTAAATACATAAGGATCACCCAGTGGCGCAGCCAGAAAATTTATCCGGGGGGGGGGGGGGGGCAATAGAACCGGCCTCCCCAGAGGATGAGGAAAATTTTTCAGAAAATGGTTGAAAACGGATGTGTATCTAGATTCCTCTATTAGATAATATTGGCATTAATTACAAAATATTTATTTCAAGGGATAATTTAGATACTGCTTTGTACTGCTTCTTTATTTTTTAGCTCATGGAAGACGGTTTGGGAGGGGGGGGGCTATGGCTCCCCCCTGGCTGTGCCCATGGGGTCACCCAATAGAGTACCAGGAACAGATCACCTTTTTAATTTTGTGTGCCTGGATAATTAATCTTATATATTAGATTTATTCTTTTTATGATTTTAAAATCTCCTGTTATTAAAAACAAGTGTCTAGATAAGAAAATGTATTATTATAGTATTGCACAGTGGGTCATTTTGAAAGATTTCTGGCCAAAACTCAAATTAACTAAATTTCACCAACTTCCGAAAAATGAGTAATAAACAAGCTTTTTGGTAAAGGTGGACGTTATTCTTGGGGGAACAAAAGGCCTTGATCCCTATACTTGCCCCATTTGCGTTCTACAGCTCGAGAAGGAAACACGTCGTCAAGTTTAATATTGTGCAGTGAAAATTCAGCGTTTACACGACTGTGAATTTTTGGTTTCTTTGTCTTCAATTGTACGAATCGGCTATGTCTGGCATAGAACAAGGCAAGAGCTTTATTGTAGGCAGTTAGTTGACTTTATTTGCTATTTGGTGTCCGAATTATAGCCTTTTAGGGAGTGTGCGGTTTCAGCCATAAATTTTTATTAAAATGAAACTTTTCACTTCTGTTACACTTCACTTTCGCAAGTTTTACCCCTATATATTTTTTTATGATATTAAAAGCAGTGTTCTCTAGATTATCTGTGAATTGCAGCTGCCCCTAGCTGCCGTTTTTTGAGTAAAGGCGTTTTGAATACGTTAATGCAGGTTAAAAATACCCAATTTTAGGAGTAATAAAATTACTGATATTGTAATGACTGATTGATTTCAATTCAGGAAATCGTTGAATGGAATTTTTTTACCATTTTTCCTCGAATTTGGAGGCAGTATTCTAGTCGAATCCATAGTTTCACAATTTTATCCAATTATTTAAATTTCCACCCCCTGAAATATATATCGGTAGAATTTTTTAACCATTTTTCCTAATATTTGGAGGCAATATTCTATTCGAATCCAGAGTTTCGCAATTTTATTCAATTATTTTAATTTCCACCCCTGAAACCCACCCCTATTTATTGATGGGATTTTTTTCATTATTTTTGCTCTCAACGCCAGCTGATTTTGGGGCGTTTCCAGAAGTTTCAGAGTTTTGGCCAAAAAACGTTAAACCTGACCCACTGTGTATTGTTATAAAGAGGTTGAAACGTACTACAGAATTTTGTTTAAGCTAATTATAATTCATCATCGTAATCAATCAGTTAGTAAGTTCACTGCTGGACATAAGCTTCCTGTAGTTGCTTCTACACATATGTCTCGTGCTCGTGCTTATATTCAGTTGTTTTGGATTCCGTTAAATCATGGTTATCATCTAATTGTGGTCACTGTGGATCACCTCTGTCTCCTAGAAGCATATCCTGCTTCTTACTTTTTTCTACAGATTTATACAGATTAATAACTAAGCATGCACACTCTTTAGTTTAGAGTGAAGCAAAAATTAAAAAATATAATAATAAAAAGGTCTGGACTTAAACAACATATATTAAAATCATTACTACACCACCTTTTGCAGGGTAATATCCCCCACTGATTGTACTAATAACAATGCTTTTAATAATAATGTGGACAAAAATAAAAGATATTTATTTTTAAATTTAAATTTCCTTTTAGACTACAAGCATCTATTATAAACTAGCAGGAAATTACAAATATCAGATGTTTTCAAAGAAGAGGTTTTTCCACGCCAAGTTCGCATTATATCTATGAATAGTCCAACTGTATTTTGACAAACTTTTTCATAGAAGTGAGCTAAATCTGTTGAATTAACACACGGGAAGTCATGGAGGAACAGAATGCAAAATAAAGCTGGGATCGCTTTAATTATTCAGCCGATTTTCGCGGAACATGCCCTTTCGTCAAAGAGTAGTAATAATATATATAAACACGCGACACTACGAGCAATTCCATTCATAAATTTTTCCTTGAGAAATTTGACATCGGGCATTTAAATTGGCATCTAAATCTGGCAAATCTGCAATGTAGATCCCGAACCGCTTCTGTAAAGGACATCAAAACCAGTGTTGGCTCTATGTGATGTGTAATCGAATAAAAATGTTCATGCATGTAACAAATATATACAAATAATACTTTACGCATTGTACCTACAGGGAATCATGGACAAGATGACAAAAGGCGATGAAACGTTAATATTTCATCATTTCGTGGTTTTCATATTGTTTCGGAATGTCTCATTTGGTTTTTACAACATAACACATCTACGTAAAAGCCGTCTCTGGAATTTCTGACACAGATTCGCGAAAGCTAACCTGCTGACGCATGCGTAAAGAAACCGAGGATGGTTTAATTTGGCATCTTCTCTGCCTCTCTTAGTGATGCAGATATTCGGATGATTTCGGTACTCGGATTACACGGAATCGGATGACAAGAATATTCGGCTTAATCATCCGATGTCGAATTAAATGTTCTCTATAGGTATTTAGTAAATCGAGATTTTTCAATCACTCTGTCAACAATAATTGCGATCGTGGTTAAAGCGAATGCTAGTGGCACTCAAGGACTGGTGTAGTTAACAGTCCTTGAGTGGCACTGATAGTAATTTTTTCCCCAGATCTCAGAATGTCAGAATCGATGAGCGGAGGGGGGGAGAAATCTAAGAAAACATTGTATTATCCAAGTGCTCGATTGACAGTTGTTTTTTTGTTTTGTACTTAAAATTAATCCGAGTATATTTTATTCGGATGAAATTTTAATACTCGGAATCAAGCGAGTATTTTGATACTCGAATTAACCGAGTATTTTAATTCGAATTCACCCAACACTAGCCTCTCTCAAGAAACGAGCTTCTCTTTTCGAGTATCACGTCTTTATATATTATATTATTTAGTGTTTGATTTCATATACGTTTCATTTCTTCATCATTCAGTGAAGTATCGAAATTGTTGCAGGTTGTTTACATGAATTGATAACGCATGATGACATATAAATTGACAACCAGCCATCTATTTCTCTGAAAAATTAAGAACAAATAAATGCAAAATAACTATATTTTTCAAATGGTTGCCAAAAGAAATTACTGTGATAATAATTTTGAAACATCAAGGACGTTACCTGTGACGGGGCGTCTAGTTAAAAATAAAAATATGATTTCGTTGCCAAAATATTTGATATTCGGTAGGTCGGTACATGATTTAAACACACTAACTTGAATGGGGTTTTCATATAACCAAGTGTGACTGATGAACATGTAACGGCAGCGGTGGCGTCATCGGTTATGAAATACTTTTACTATGAGAATTGAAATTCGAAAATTAGTATTATTTTTTAACATTATTCAATACATGCAATTCATAATCGAGATAGCCAGGGGTCCTTTTAAAATGTTATTAGGTGTTCACTGGAAACATCATTTGCTAATAATAATAATAATAATAATAATAATAATAATAATAATAAACTTTATGCCTCCAGCGAGAGAGATTTACGCCAATCTCTCTCAGGGTGGTACATGAGTACACTCAGGCGGTCGATATGGAGTTCGGCTTGGACAAATGTGCACTGGTTCACCTCAAGAGAGGACGATGCGGTGACTACGGAGAGGACGCGCAGCTTGTGGATGGAAGCATCTTGCACCACCTAGATGCCGGAGAGACGTATAAATACTTGGGTGTTGAGCAACGCTCCACTCAAGAAGTGTCAACAGTTAAAAACGCTCTCCGCGGCAAGTACCAGCACCTCCTCCGGCAGATTTGGTCTTCTGAACTGTCGGGGAAGAATAAGGTGTCTGCAACTAACATGCTTGCCGTTCCGATCCTTCTACACTCCTTTGGGGTAGTGAAATGGACACAAGGCGAGTTGCGCCAACTCGATGTAGGAACCCGAAAGATGATGCATCTCAACAGAAGTTTGCATCCAAAATCGTCCGTTCCGCGGTTATATCTCTCACGACAGCAGGGAGGCCGTGGACTCTTGAGTTTGGAGTATCTACATAGCAGGTCGGCTCTGGATGGAGCTTGCAAGATCATCAAGAGTTCGGATCCCCTTCTCTGCATGGTTCGCGACCATGAAAACGCAGGGACGGGAGCGTTCTTATTCAAGGCAGCACAACGAGCAGCCGATGAACTTGGTCTCGACTTCGACACTGGGCGGGTAAACCCGAGTTCTGTCACCGAGCTGGAACCCGCTCAGCTAAAAGCCCATACAAAAGCAGCAGAGCAACGTAAATTTCTGCAGCTGCATAAAGATAAGCCCTTGCATGGAGTCTTCTACAAGAACATAGAAGACAGGGGCTTATCTGAGAAGCTGATCTTTGCTTTTCTAAGGTCAGCTGGGCTGAAGTCTGAGACCGAAGGGTTCATTATGGCTTGCCAGGATGGTGTCTTTAACACACTCGTCTATCGAAGTCATGTCCTGGGTATAGAGGTCCTTGATGTAAACTGTAGGGCCTCCCGAAGGGCGCCGGAGACACTTATGCACCTGTTGTCGGCTTGTCCGACATACGCTGTCTCGGCCTATATCCACAGACATGATGGAGCATTACGTGTGCTGTACTATCATCTGCGGCATACGTATGGGATAGACGAGACACCAGTGCTGCCTTACGCTCCGGGGGATATTGAGTCCGTAGTGGGGAATGAGCGGTGCCTAATTTATTGGAACTACTCGTTTCCCACCCTCAGGCAAATACAGGCCAATAAACCTGATTTAGTCCTCCTCGACCACCAACTTAGGACATTGAATTCTCCGCCCCAGGGGAAACAAACATTGTTCTGAAAGAGGAGGAAAAACGGACTAAATATCGAGATCTCTTCGAACTCCGTAGACTCTATCCGGACCACACTGTTAAACTAGTGGTTCTTATCATAGGATGCCTAGGTGGGGTGAGGCGCACACTGCTTTCGGAATTGAAGACGATACCGGCATGCCGAAACTCGGCAGAAATCTTAGCCGGAAGAATGCAGAAGGCCGTTATCCTTGGCTCGTTACGCCTGCTCAGAGCACACGATTCGCGGACCCAGTGACCACTGACCCTACGGCGTAGGGAGTGGTCTCTGGTATTACCAGCGTACCCTCTCTGGCATCGGAGACAGAGAGAAGGGCGACTGGCTTCACAAAAAAAAAAAAATAATAATAATAATAATACTCCTCGACCATCAACTCAAGACAATGTTTGTCGTGGAGTTCTCGGCTCCCGCGGAGAACAACATTGTCTTGAAGGAGGAGGAAAAACGGACAAAATATCGAGATCTGCTCTTCGAACTCCGCAGACTGTATCCAGACCATACTGTTAAGATAGTGGTACTGATTATAGGAGCCCTCGGTGGAACGAGACACACACTGCTTTCAGAACTTAAGATCATACCGGCATGCCGAAATTCGGCAGAGGTCTTAGCCGGCAGAATGCAGAAGGCCGTCATCCTCGGTTCATTACGTCTGCTCAGGGCACACGATTCCCGGACCCAGTAGTCACTTACCCGTCACGTGTGGGGAGTGGCTGCCGGTACTACCAGCTCCCCTCTGTGAGGGTCGGACTGGTTTTTAACAAAAAAAAAAAATAATAATAATAATAATAATAATAATAATAACAACTACTTTATTGGAGTAGTACTCATTCCAACATAATTAACACATGAATAAAGACACACTAAACAAAAAAAACCATCGACTGCTAATAGTAGGTGAAACAATAACCCAACCATTATTATTATTCGAAACACGAGTAGATCCGAAGATCAGGCAGTACCTACTCAGGCCTATCGGCCCATTGCACATTCGCAACATTTAGGATTCCCTTTCCAGGGTAGATCCCGTAGTTCCTCCGAATGTAGAAACTACCTTCCGAGATACCTTGATGCTCCTAGTACTGCATAGTTGCATAGAATATGAGTGATGGTTTCATCTTCCACTACACACAACATCATTGTATATAAGTGCTTGTTCAGAGGACACAGTCTTGTTATTAGGCCTACCATCCCAGATAGCACGATCTAATTCCTAGAATAATCATAGATTGTATGTTTGGAAGATTTGATTATTCCCAAAATAATTTTTGAACAGTCCAGATATTACAGGAATATACCTCTTTATGCAAATGGAACAATCTATAGATATTCTACGATTATCCAAAACATACATTACAGGAATAATCAAATTATTCTAAGAATATTTTAAAAATATTATCATAATATTTTCCCCTCAATAGAATATTCCTAGATTATTATTCCACTCTTTCACGAATATTATGGATATAAGCTTATATTATTCTTACATACAGAATAATTCCTGTTTAATTGGATTCTTGATGCTGAATTACATAAAATATAATAATAAATCGATAAATAATAACCAATTTTAAACTGAAATGACATTTACCAGTTATAGGATTATCTTCTTGACTTATCATTGTTTAATGTACGAGAACGATACCAGAATGGAACGAAACTACAACAAAATAGAGGTGGGTAGTACTCGTATAATTCGTATCATTGGTACGATTCCTTGCAGTGATACGAATGGTACGAATCTCACAAAAAAAAAATCGTACATTTCGTATCGCCGATACGATTGATACGAATATGGAATTTTGGTACCGGTATTGCGATGCGATACTCTTAGGGCCAGTTGTATAAGGTTAAACTTCAAACGGTGGATGGGGATCGTTTAAACTGGATATTTCAGATTTTAAAATATTCGTAATTGAAAAAATTCCCTGTTTTCATATGTAACATGATGGATATATTCGAAATATTTGATTATTACTATTTATGATTATTATCAATGTAGGTACTGAGACAGCATTCGTTTTATATAACGTACTGATTACAAAATCTGTAATATATTACATTTTTTTCTTTTTTTTGTTATTATTGTTTTTGTTTAGTTGACTTACTCCAAATGTACAAACGTGTATATATGGGGTTAAATAAACGCTATCTGTCTATCTATTTACTGTGTAATGAAGACGAAGAAATTATTAATATAATAGAAGGTGCTCGAAGTTTAAAATGTAGGTACGATTAATATAACATTATATTACTGGCCCCAACTAACACCACATATAATATTCTATAATCTATGCTGAACACTGTGGAGTGAGACAGTGGGGGGAGTGCGGGTACGAATAGTACGAATGATACGAATCAGTACATGATACTGTTTAGTATCATGGAATCAATGGTACGAAACGTACGAATAGTACGAATCAGTACATGATACTGTTTAGTATCATGGAACCAGTGGTACGAATCAGTACGAATCATTAAAAAGAGTCGAATCGCCCATCTCTACAACAAAAGACACGATATAATCGCTTACAACTATCGATTTCTAACTGTTGGTTATCGTCAGAACCATCAGTGCAGCGCACATTGCATGTAGTATTCTGTCTCGAGGTATCACAGCAAAGAATTTATATTTTAGATTGCCAATACTTATTATTAGGTGAATACTCATAGATCAGTAGTAGGACTATATCGGCGACTTATAACCAAATTTGTCTACCAAAATCTGTTGCAAACTTGGAAAGGTTTCGAAATGAGTCAAATACCAATAAATACGCGATTAATTCCAGATAAACGTGACTTATAACAGTTAATTGGCATTCGATGCCATCTCTTACCTATAGTTCCAACCGACGTTTGTGTGTTTAATGAGAATATTCCTGTATTTTTTTTTTTTTGAAAATTATTGTTTTCTTCTCAATAATCATATATCTTCTAGGAATATTAGATTATTGTTCAAAAGGAATATTTAATGATTCTTATGAAATATTCCAAGATCAACATGTTAAATTGTATATATTCCTAGAATAATAGAATAATATTTCGAATATATACATTCCTCAGAGGATATTTACAAATCATTCTTAGAATATCTTGTGCTATCTGGGATCCGTTTCAATCGTTCTTTATCGAACCCAAGCAGCCACTTTACGCTTGAGTCAGTCGAGGGCCCTTTATATGGAGGCTTGGATATCTCATTTCGAAGAGCCTGATAGTAGTTGAACTGTGCTATAGCCTAGTCTCGCAGCTCTGATTGAATCAGACTTCTTGGCAGGCCGTAGGCTGACTCCGGGTCAGGATTCAGGAAAAGGACTTTTTATTCTTTCTTCCGCCAAACAGTCTGCTTCTTCGTTGCCCTCCACTCATTGTGTCCAGGCACCCGTATGAGTTTGAATGAGTTGCCTTCGCACAGCTCAATAGGAATATTCCGACAATTCAGCACAAGCTTAGCGGTCACCTTGTTTGATTCAAGAGCCTTCGAAACCGCCTAGCTGTCGCTTTATATATAAATGTGCTTACCGACAAAACCTCTTCTGAAGTTTTCACTTGCACTCAACAGAATAGCATATATCTCGGCCTGGGTTACTCTTTAACGTACTTACAAAGTGGCGCCGACATACGAGCCCTTGATGTGCATCCGTGTACACCAGTACGGGTTCCCTCCTGGGTCTTCAATCCGTATATGTATGTACCATTCAAGACCTCCTAAACTCGGAAGATGCAGTTTGTCGTGTTCCTATAGTCGTCTCGACTAGCGAACACGACTGTACACAGAATAGTGAATCTATAGACGGGCAGGCACCGGTCATCCTCTGATTGAGCGATGATCTGGCCCCTTATAGGTCGAACCAGGGTCTTTGTGTGCCCCAGCCCTTATCCCGTCGCATTTCACATTCTACTCTTAAACAATCTATTTGCTGCTTTCCTGGTTTTCAGATCCAGATCCTACTGAGAATTGTGGATGAGGTCAACGGTTACGTAAACGTCTCGACCACGTTCGTTTGTTCGATGGGATTAATATTTGATGACATTTCTGGAAATAACATAACAGAACCCCACCGTATGAGGCAGCGTATTGCACTGTTCACCGACTCCCGCCTAAAGCCGTAACTTCGAGCGCGCACCTTCCACCAAATTGGATAATTGTAGAAAAATGTGTCTGGCCTTGTTTTTTAGGAAATTTTATGGGCTACAAAATCCTTCTTTTAAATATCAGTGTATCGTACTGTTTGCTAGATATTGGTACAATCGCACCGAAAGTTAAGAAAGTTCAACATTAAAAATAAAATCTGCCATTTTTAAAAAAATATCCAAGATATTCGATGTGGAGATCAATTTTACGTTATATGTTCTGCAATGTTAACGATCATAACAAAACAATGTTTGTAAACATTACATATGGTGCTAAGAAAAGAAAGTTGGCGATGAAAAATATTTGTTTTGAATGTCTTTGGCAGCCGCTTGTCTACTAACAAAAATACTTGTTCTTCGAACAAACTGAAGTCTGGGAAAGGAGAAACCGTCGTAATATCCTACTAATATACAGGGTGAATCTAAAACAAGTATTAAGCGTAAATTAGACACCCTATACGAGGAGCAGAAGTAAGATTATTTAACTTGGTGAGCTTATAGGCTGAGCAAAATATACTGTGTTGATTTATTTATCTCATTGATGGTAAAAATGAAAATTTTAAAATGTTTTAATTCATTCTCGATTAATAAAATCTTTAATTTGGAAATTTTGTAGGAAAATTTAAATGGAATTGGAACTGGATTGATTAATTGCAAATGTTAACTAAACAATAGGGCACTTTATTAATTTTTTATCCCGACACTGGAATTTATTTTAACAGCGCAAAATTGTTAACAATGAAAAAAATGTATCTTTTTTTAATTTAAATAGTATCTGATCTAAAACATTGGATCTTCTAGTATAAACCTTTCATCGTTTTCGAATGGTTTTAGTTTTAACCTCCGATTAAAGAATTGAAACCTAGATTGGTTTCTTTGTTGCTGAGATAGTCACAGTCTAAAGCACTTCAGTTGCAGACATCCCATAAATTCCTGATTGGCTAATCAGTCTATTCTCGGCTGTTGTGGACATGATCGGTTCAGTTCGATTATCATAATCTCAGTCTGACTTATCAGCCATTAAAGTTGATAAATGTTTTTCGTGTTCTCCGATCAAAGAATGGTGAAGAAGTCATATTTACACAGTTTAGTGACGATATATTTAGTGCAAAATGGTGAAGTGCTGTGCCGTTTGCAGAAATCAGTTTAGAAAAGAAGAAAATCGATCGTTTCATCAGTAAGACAGTATAAACTTCATAGTCGTAACATGATGGGGTTCAGTTTGCAGTAATAAGGTGAATAGCAATTAAATTTTAATATCCTTTCAATACATATTTCCTTTGAATAAAACATCTCTACCCATTATATTTTTTAAATCCGCGGTTATGTTCCTAGAGGTTATGAAGATTTAACCAACAATTATTACATACAATAGGTACAATTGAATTTAAGGCTTGTCTAATTTGTGGTGTGTTTATTAAATATTCCATTCAATAGTGCAGAAACATAATAAATTATAATGACCAGTATTTAAATAAAAAATATTAACAGCCATGTAAATATGTATAATCTTTACCATCTTATTATATATTATAATTAAATTTGAAATACATCAAGCAATCTTGCATGCCTACATCATGTTGTATAAAAAGCAGGTAATGCAGGAATTGCAATAGTTCATTTTAATGAAAATATTTATCTTTCTACACATACTTACCCGCCATTGTTGCTTATGGGATGTTATGTTTATCTATCCTTTTTAAAAAAAGATATACTGATGAGATAGCTGTTATGTATCTAGTAATAAGTTCTTTGATCTGAGGTTTTAACTGATGTGTATCTTGTACCTACCTATTTCATAGACGTTAAAAACTGAATCTATTATACCACAATTTCTATATTGGCATTTGAACAGACATTGCGGACGTGAGCGAGATTTAACTTTCCCAAACGTTGATCCAGTGGTTTGGTAGCGTGAAATGAGACAAGAAATTCCCCAGCCTCATCTTTGTGATTAGGACCCAGCCACAGAAAATTAAAGATGACAGAACCGACACTGAAGCTTCCAGCCAAAACTAAAATTTTATGCATCCACCATGTTTTTGGTAGTAAAATAGTCAACCTCAATGGAAGCACATAAATTTCAGAAACGTCAAGCATATTTAAGTTTATCATTGTGAAGTTCAGGGCTGGATCTTGAATCCTGCGAACTACGCGGTCGCAGAAGGCGCCAAATGAAAGAGGCGCCAAACTGGGAAAGGGAAAGGCGCCAAACACTGAACGAACATTTGGGGAAATCATGGATATTGAAGAAAATTGCAACTGTAATAATTATTTGCAGATTTTTCCTACAGTTGTATTGCCATTGAGATGGGGGGCGCCAAAATATCGTCCGCTTACCCTTGAAAAATGTCTAGAACCGACCCTGGTGAAGTTGGGTGGAGGGATTTATTTCCCAGTTATATACAGTGTTTTATAAATACTATCAAGAACATGACTGAAGATCACCCAGATTGACATCTATAACATGAAAGTGCCGCGGTCAGTGTCGGTTATGTCCTTTTTGGTCCTCTGTGCCCACGCCACGCAAACAAATCAATACCATATTTTTTATACAATGAAATCTTTCTTTCTGGGCATTCTAAAAATGAAAGCACCATCTCGTGTTTACATATGATGATAAAACCAAATATACTGATAACTGATATTGCGACATAAATAAACAATACAACTAAGACTTTGTAGGAATTGCAAACAACCCAAATTCTTTCGGTGTCTTTATTGATTTGTTTTGTGTCGATAGTTATGACTAGCAAAATATTAATTATATTTCTCTATTTATTATTCTTGGAGTTGTAGGCTGGGAAAATTGGTAAATTAAGATATCAACTTTAACAATGATACGTCTATATTAGCCTATATTGTCACAGTGGCGTTCCCTTCCCTTCCAAATTCGTTAATAAAAATAAGAGGAGACCGAAAATTACAGTGTATAGGGTGTAGGTAGGTACCTTTCGTTTATAAGTGGATAAAGGTCGCATTTTTAAAAAAAATTACTTTATGCAATTTTTGAACACCTCTGATATAGATTTAACACCCAATAAACGGTGAATTCTAAATTTGTAATATTTTATAGAAACTGTTTAATTATAAAGGCGCCATGTCATACATACAACCAGTAATTTTAGTGGATGTACACAGTTTTTGACAGAAAAATCTAGTTTCATAACAGCATGATATTGTTCTTTAATATTAGTGTAAACAAAAGAACATAACCCAAAATTATCTGTTTTATGAGGTATTATTCATTTGAATCGAAGACAAAATAAATAAGTTCCAACTCAAAACCGTTTTGTTTAATTTACTCAAAACTTTAAAAATGTGACATAACACCTTTATCCACTTAGGTCTTCAATTATTATACTCTTCGCAGAAACGAAGAGTATATTGCATTTGATCGGCACATTTCTAAAACCGGAAATATCGCTCGTAGAGAAAAAAAAATTCATATCATTGTATTAGTGAACGAATTCTGAACAACTTTCAAAATGTCCGTCTGTCTGTCCGTCCGTCACGTGTCTTGTAAGCACGATAACTTAAGAAAGAAAAGTCCGATTGTATTGAAAAAAATCAATCAATAAATAAAAAAGTTAATAATCATTTAAATAAAAAAAAATTTTTTTCAAAATTTCTGTCATTTGTACTTAAATAGAAATCTTTCGAAATGTTATTCTCTATATTTTTTTTTGTTTTTACATTTTACCAATATATATATTTCATAATAATGTATCTAATCTGTTGAAATATAATTCTTGAATGATATTCATTTAAGTTTTCTGGTAATGGCTAAAGCATCTGCTTGTTTGCTTGCATTTGCCTTGCAATCCAAAGGTCTCGTGTTCGATCCCTCACATGGTGATTTTTTTTTTTTTTTCATATATTTTTTTTCCACAACAAAGTTGGTATCACAAAATTTAGAATGTCCAAAAACTAATATTATTTACAAGAAAAATGCGAAGAGTATCCTATAGAATGTGTAACAATTTGTCATTTTCAAGGGTGGTCCTACGCCTTGTTTCTGAGGGGGGGGGGTTATTAAAATATGTACCAAAATTTTTTAATCCCTTAAAAATTGATAGGTATGATTTTTGCTCTGAAAATTCGTATTGTAATATGAAGTGTAGCAGAGTATAAAACTATATAACTATTTTATCTTTTTAACTTTTGAAATTGTAATCAAAATAGTCATATCCTTTTTAAAAATATATAAGTATTCAACTAAATATTTACACAGGGCAGTAATCATAAATAAACTTTAATAAATTTAAAAAATGAAATAAAAGAGCATTCTTCAATACACGTCCTCGTATGGGGGGTTTATTGGGTACTGAGTTTTTTTCAAATTCCCCCCCCCCCCCCCCCGCACAGTGGCGAGAAATGCCAGTGTTCCACCAAAATTACTCTAGAGGTCGTAAATTTTAAGTTATTGAGACAATTTTTTTTTTAAATATTCGTCTTGAATTTACCTGTCGATCCCTCTAGCCGGATTTCGAAATTTCATTTTAATTTTCTTTATTTTTAGAAAAAAATACTGTTTTTTGTATTAAATTTATTCTAACGGGCCGTAAATTTGAGTTTTCGTAACAATTTTTTTTTAAATCTTCGTCTTTTAATCAGCTATTGACCTGTCTAGATGAATTTTTGATTTAGTTGTTGACAACTGTCAAAATTACTGCAAATATAAAAAAATACGATTTTTAGATAAATAATTCATACAATAACAGGTTGGTGTTCAGAAAAATATATATAGTGTTTTCAATGTACCTGGTTCCGAAGTTGACAGGAAAATATGTATTTCTAAATTTGGCAGCTGCCATAATTGTTGTCAAATTTACAAAGATAGATGGAAGAGCTTATTAATTTTAAAAATACCCTGTAAATGTATAGAAAAATAGATATATATTGTTTTTGATCTGTTGGATTTAGTAATTGACAAGAAAATACGAGTTTTAAATTTGGCAGCTGTCATAATTGCTGTCAATTTTCAAAATATAGAAGTAACGGTTTATTAATTTTAAAAATGCACTATAAATGTATAGAAAAATAGATATATATTGTTTTTAAACTGCCAGATTTGGTAGCTGACAGGGAAATATGGTTTTTAAATTTGGCAGCTGTCATAATTGCTATCAAATTTCAAAAAATAGAAGTTAGAGCTTATTAACTTTAAAAGTACCCTGTGAATATATAGCAAAACGGATACAAATTGTTTTTAATGTACCTGGTTCCGAAGTTGACAGGAAAATATGATTTCTAAATTTGACAGCTATCATAATTGCTGTCTCATTTCAAAATATAGAGGTAAGAGCTTATGAATTTTAAAAACACCCTATAAATGTATACACTCTGTTTGATTATGGTCCGATACTCCTACGTGGGTACTTGCGGCCATTATATCAGTTCGCTGAGACACCACGCTGGGTACATGCGGCTGTCAACGTGTTAATAAACTTCCTTAAAAGTAATGTGGTTTGAAGACTTCAAAACTGATGTTTAGCTGTTAAATATGTCGGTAGCTATGAACCTAAATAGGTAAGGCTACTTCAAAAAATACAAATAAAATATGTCAGTCCTGTTTTTGACAGGACTGTGTGAAAAATATGACAGGACTGTGTTTTTTGATTTTTACACATAGACGGAGAGCCGGCCGTCAAATATCCTATGAATAAGATACATGAAAAACTTTGTGTGAGTGATTAATACTACCACAGACCTAAAAGGAGCCACCTTTTATACAAGCTAATTTTGCCCGCGTCATGGAATTTTGACCTCACTTCCGGTTACAATTTTTAATGTTTTCTTAAGTCATCAATAGCCCTTTGAGGTAAAGCTTTTACCCCACCCCCGTTTTCGAGGGCGGGGAACACGACGGTGACAATATTTTGCGACCTAGCGTCCAACCGCTACCTCTAAATCGAAAAAAACACCCGTTTTTCCGATTTTCCGGTGCTACGCGTGCAAGGGCTTGCCGGATCGGGTTTTTTTGGTCAGTTTGAATAAAATAAGTAAATATTGACCACAGATAACCTAATCCATCCCCGGGAGTTGAAATTACCCCAACCCCCAATAACTAAATGCCACGAAAACAGCGAAAATCAGCTGGAAAAAGGTATATCCCCGTTTTTAAGGGCGAAAAATACGATGGTGATAATATTTCCCGACCAACCCTTCACCCACTGCCCCCAAACCTGAATACCATCTTCTTTTCCGATTTTCCGGTGCTAGGCTTGCGAGAGCTTGTCGTATCGTTTTTTTTTGGTCAGTTAGAATAAAGTAGTTAAATATTTAACCTACCACCGGGGGTTGAATCTACCCTCACCTCCAATAACTAAATGCCCCGAAAACAACGAAAATCAGCTGGAAAGCAGTATACCCCCGTTTTCGAAGGCGGGAAATACGATGGTGACAATATTTTTCGACCTAGAGTCCAACTGCTACCTCTAAATCGAAAAAACCATCCCTTCTTCCGATTTTTCGGTGCTACGCTTGCGAGGCTTGTCAGATCGGGTATTTTTTTGGTGAATTTGAATAAAATATGTAAGTATTGACCACAAGTGATCTAACCCACTCCCGGGGGTTGAAACTACCCCCAAAATGATTGTTTATGGAACTTTAATAACCTAATATTTGACATTGTCGACCCCAGCAACACATAAAACGATATGTCACATCGGTAGTGGGGGTTGGGGTGGTAGCGGGGATGGGAATTTAAAAAAGTTGTTGAAGCCTTTAGTTCTTGTACACACACTAAATCACAATTCAATAAAGGCTTGACGGGAATTATCTACGCCAGCAAACAAAGAGATGATAAAATTCATGAACTTTTCAATCCTATGCCTACTGGTGCTGTTAAAGTACATACAGAATGTCGACGTGTATACATCAATCCTATTAAAATTAAAAGTAATATAAAACTGAAAACATCGCAAGAAGATATATTCCTTCGACCAGCTCGAGAACACTACGAGGAAATGTTGGATCGTTCAACTTCAAAGAGAATTGTTTATTTTGTAGCCAGATTATTACGGATTATGAAAAGCATAAAAAAATGGCAGTCATTCCTGTGCGTACTTTCTAGTTTCGCGAGACAATTTTGAAACTATGCAGTACTAGAAGTGATCTATGGGCAGCAAATATACACGCGAGAATGCATTCAGTCACAGATTTACCTGCTGCAGAAGCTCGATAGCACCAAGTGTGCAGTGTCGATTTTAGGTGCGGCAAATCCATTCCTGTGAAGTATACTCCTGAAGGTAGTGGAGGACTGCCCACATCAGTAGGCCGCCCGGTTGACAATGATAGTTCAAATGCTTTTGTAAAGAGAGTGGTTACAAGACAACTGTGAAGAGCCAATATCTGTCAGTGATTTAGTGGAAAGATGCGTGGTTTTTTACCAGAGGGAAGTGAACCTTACACTTCTAGACATTTGAAGAAAAAAATGCAAGACTGGTTTGGAGACAACATCATAGTATCAGGCACATGATAACATTTGGAAAAACTGTATCAAACATAATCTTGGACTACCACAAACAAAAAAGACTCGAGCGAAAAGACAAGAAAAAGAAAAGACTGTGAGCGAAATTAAAGCTACTTAGGATTTTTAAGCCGCTTAGGTTAATAAAAAGATATTTTTCAACACTGCAAAAGCTTTCAGTTTTTCGGCCACCATTTTGTTATTTCC
The DNA here is from genome assembly GCA_936432065.2 of Rutpela maculata. NCBI lineage: Eukaryota > Metazoa > Arthropoda > Insecta > Coleoptera > Cerambycidae > Rutpela > Rutpela maculata. The sequence goes on from OW386285.2 coordinate 50,404,213, forward strand.
TTTTACTTAAAAACCAATATCATATTCTTTTTCAGCATGAAATTTCCTGTAATTTAATACCACACATGATTTTTTATGATTTTTTAAAATTGTTTCATGTTTTTTCAAGATGGCGGCCAAAAAACGCATTTTGCGCAAAGTACGGATGTGTTTTTAGTAGGTTGATTAGGAGCGTGTTACCTTTCAATAAAAATCATCTTTCTTGCAATTAGTTCCACCTCAAGGTGTTTTTTCGCTTATTTCTATTATACTAATGTATCTTATTCATAGGATATTTGACGGCCGGCTCTCCGACTAACAACACATCGTGTGAAAAAATACAGTTTCGAGTCATGGCTACTGTGCGTTATTTGTCGTTTTCGAAGGCAGTCGTAAAAAAAGTTTGTAAAAACGTATGGCCATTATGTGGTGTGAATTTATAGTTTTTTACCTCATTTTGATCCAATTTTTTAGCGCATTATTAACATATTTTACTATCAAGGTATTAAGTAATCTGTATACCTACATAACAAATAAATCTATGAGAATTAAAAAAAACAACTTATTCGCTTACATTATTCGTTAATAATTTAATTCTAATTAATAGTAAATAATAGCAATTGTAACTGATGTTTTAATATTATCCGTGTTCTACATACATGCACGTCAGATACACACACGTAATGACGTAATAATAAGAGTAAACAAATCATTCCGAATTCATTTTATTCCTCCTATAACTAGGCAACCAGAAAAATTGACTGCTAAACTCGTTAGTAGGATCAAATATTAATATCAACAGTTATAAATAATAAATATGCAACCATCATAATTCATAAATTTTGACATCGATCTTATCAGATTGGAATTCGTTTTCATATTTATCTTGAAATGATATCACAAATGCTGTGATAATATTATAATTTATCTATCATGTTGCTCTGCAGGCAACCAGTAAAACAGGTGAAAGTATGTAGTGTGTAATAACAATAACAGTCAATCTCCGTAATTTTCTTACACGGGATGTTTCAGGAAGACGTAACGAATTCTTTAGGAGCAACAATACGTAAAAAATAGTTTAAGTTTAATAAACATGTGCCCGAAAAAGTGTAATAAGAAAAATATAACGCTTTAAAGGTTGCGCATTATTCAATGACTACCTAGAAACATGTTGCGCTGCTCAAAGGGTCTCGCCGGATAAGTATATGGAATTGGGCCCAGCGGCTTATTGGGCTATTCATTCACATGAATGTTGCTTATGACTAGGAATGCTTAATAAAATATATAATAAACCTCTATCCCCTATATTAGCAGAGTTATGGGGGTAACAATCCTCAACTTTAAAATCAATTTTTTTCAAAACTATTAAAGATAATTAATTGAAATTAATAGGTGACGTTGATAGCTTTATATTTTACATTTTTTTTACATTCCTATTACGTCATCTAGTTTATAAAAAAATAATTTAATTTTGGAGTGTGTTGTTTTTATATCAACCCCTCGAGTGACAACCTACCAAAAAAATCTATATTATTGAACACGCTCAAAATTATCGTGTGTAAAAATTACTACAAGGTCAAATTGGGAGAAGATGCTTAAAAATATAAATCTAGATAATGAACACACGCACACAAAAAAAATTAAGTGCGAAGGCCTAGACCACTTAATTCCTACTCATTTGGAAGCTAATAATCAAAAAAATATGCTATTACTTTTAGCTTGGCTTTCAATTATTTTTTTTTGCTTCAGAAGTATTGATTTTATTAGACAATATAGTTAGGCCATTTTAATTAATCCACAGTAATATCTCTTCAGGAAAGGACACTAGCGAAAAATGTTTCAGACAAAAGTTGTTCCGTTCAGAGGGGGGCATCTTTTGGGTAGAATAATTTTCCACCTCCCACCCCTTGAGCTTGGGGTGGGGGTAACTTTTGAATTTTTAATGGCACTCTCCACTTTTGATTCTACGAAAAAAATTACATAACTTTTATACCAAACATTTTTTTCTCCCCCCCCCCCATCTCTGAACTGGAGCATTTTAGGTAAAATGTTTCAAACAATAGTTGTTTAGTTCAGAGAGGCATCTTTTGTTTGGAACATTTTTCCTAAAAATGCCCTAGTTCAGAGATGTTCGCCTGCAGGATTTTGAAAAATCGAAAGTTACACCGTCATCGCCGCTGATCAGAGTGGGGGGGGGGGTTATGCAATTTTTTTCGTAGAATCAGAACACGTGATCAAAAATTGAGAGTGCCATTAAAAATTCAAAAGTTACCCCCAACCCCCGCTTATCACGGGTGGGGGGTGGAAAATAGTTCTGCCCAAAAGAAGTCCCTCTCTGAATGGAACAACTTTTGTCTGAAATATTTTTCGCTAATCCCCTTTCCTGAGGAGATATTTCTATGGATTAATTAAAATGGCCTAACCATATTGTCTAATAAAATCAATACTTCTGAAGCAAAAAAAATAATTGAGAACCAAGTTAAAACTAGTAGGATCTAGGAGGGAGGGGCACCGGGGCACATGACTCCCCCCCCCCATGAAGTAAAAAAATATTTTGAGGTTTTTAGTTCTTGTACACAGTACACGCAATATTTTTTCATCCCCTTTAATCATGGGGTGGCTAATGCCAAAACATTTTTTGAGACCTTAGCTTCTCTTGTATATACTAAATACCAATTTTATGGACTCTTACCTGCTTCATTTACCTATTTACCCCCATTTACCCCAATTTACCCCCCAACCCTTCGACGGATGAAGATGAAAATATGATCTAGTTCCAGATCTCGTTAAAATACATATGTGTACCAAATTTCAAGTCAATAATATCTTAAACGGTTCCAGAGTAAACGTGCGCACAAAAAAAGTTACAGAAAGACCGACAGACAGACCGATAGACAGACCCTAATAGCACAGGACATCCATTGGATGTGCGATTAAGATCCAGTTATTGTACAAATATCCATGGACATTGGATGGACGTCCTATGGATGCTCATTTTATGTACGTACAAGGACGTATTGAATGGACATCCTAGGGACGTCCATTTACTGTACATGAATGTACAAATACTTTATGTTCCTGCTTGGACAACTAATGGATGTCCCGCTAAAGCTCATTTATTGTACAAACGTTCATGGTGAATAAATTAACGTCCCATAATTGTCCCTTTATGTATATAAAAGGACATCTTCTATGGACGTTGTGTGGACGTCCGAGGGACGTCCATTTAATGTACATAGAAGAAAGCACATTTTATGTTCCTATTTGAACAAGCAGTGAATGTCCCGTTAATGTCCATTTATTGTACAAATATGCACAAAAGATGTCGCCTAATTGTCCATTTTATGTACGTAAAACGATTATCATCCGTGTACGTTTTATTTGTTCCTACGTGGACGTGGACCATATAATATCCATTATAGACTTTATATTTTTTCATTTGGAAGATGCTGGTAAATATATAAATATTCCTTTAAATATGTATATTTATCTTTTGTCGAAAAGTCATTAATCTTTTATTAATTTATATGCCTCTAGCTAGAAATAATGTAATTATAGTTTCTGTGTTCCTTTAGATATCGGACGGAGGTGATGAGATAATGCTGAAAAGGGACAGAGGAGAAAGTCCACACTAAACCATTTAATATATTATCTTATTCTCTTGGGTGAAAATAATTAACTTGTAAAAGTTATATTAATTGATATGAATCTACAAAGTACCTATTTTAAAACAAATCAATGAGATCAAACTCTATTTTCAACTGCAGCTATCGTAATAGTCTAAAAAAAATTGTTTTCCAAAATGCCTGTTATAATGCTGCGAACTGCAAATTGAATTCGCTTTTTAAGATCATTTCATTTTATAAATTTTATATATTATATATCCTCAAGCGAAGAAATCTAAAGACGTTAAATAAATTTGAAAATATTGTCGAAATGTTAATTATGGCATTCTTTCAATTTTTATTTCTTCCTTTGGGTATTCTACCACATTCTCTTCTAACAGATCTACAAAATAATGGAAATAACCAGTATATTTTGTAGATATGTTAGAAGAGAATGTGGTAGAGTGCCAAAAGAAGGAAGAAAAAAAATCAAAGTTGTCTTGTAGATCTTAAAAATCGAATTGATAGTATATTATGTTAACTTACATTGCAAATTGATTTATATTAAAATGCTACATAGATTTCGTGTTTGTTCAGTAATATATTTTTCTCCAAAATGGCTTGAGATTATAGAGACACCCATTATTGGTCCAAATAAGGACAATTTTTATTGATCTAAGTAATGTCCATCATGGACCACCATTTAAGGTCCAACACTGGAGGACGTTTGTACAGAAAATGTATGTTAGTTTAATTGGTCCAAATAATGTTCATCATGGACCACCGTTATAGGTCCAACTCTGGACTTCCATAAATTACCCAAAGTTGTGACATTTGGGCGTCCCTGAGACGTCCATAGGACGTCCAACTGTACGAAAAATGGATGTCAATAGGACGTCCCGAATGTGCTGTAGGGACGTCCATTGGACATCCGTAGGATATCCATGTGCTATTAGGGAACACACAGACATAATTTTTTTTTATTCAAACTTCTCGACGTTTCATGACATTTTAAGCGTATTTGAACAATAAAAATTTTTAAAAAATTTGTTGTCGTTACTATACTTCCACTGGACGTGGAAGTAATTGGCTTTAGGTCAAATTAGCTGAATTTTTAACATGTAAATTTCGACTTTCTGATCAAAACCTCTCATGGGCCCAACTCGGTCCTATGTCTATTATTCACGTAGGCAAAGGTAAAACGTTTTTTTACAAAGTTATATTTAAATTTTCGCCGTAATGAAGCGATAATGGAGCGACAACGATTCATTTTATTTAGCTAATCTAACAGCTAAAAGGATATAGTTTATTGACTGTAAAGAAAGAATGACAATGATCATAAAATATATTCATTGTGACACTGATAGTAATCTGAAATACTATTAAACAGCCTTGACATTCAGATACGAATTTATATCAGCATGCATCTAATTTGGTTACGACTATTCATGATTGAATTGTCTCATCAAGCAGTTGCTTCCATTTTTATTACGAATTGACCTTTTTAATGAAGTAGCTAGGAATAGTCATTAATTAAGCTTTAGAAAATCAATAAACTACATATAGGCGAAATTAATAGGATAATTTTAAGACAAGTTTCCCCAAAATACAATACACACCATTAAATAGAATGGAATGAACAGACCGTGACAAGAAAAAAACAATGATTCAAAATGCCGTGGAATGACATGCAAAAAATAAATAAATGTTATAAAAACTGGAAGAACCACGAAAACTATTAGTGCGACAGTTTAGCTAGGATATTTCAACATATTGTGCACTTTTTGATAAAAGCACCAAATTTGGCACAGAGGTAGATGTAATATGAACAATTTTGGATGTGGAGCCATCGGCCAACTGCCCCCTGGCGGCCGCGGCGGCCATTTTCCAAAATGGACACCCGAAAGACAACAGAAGTTAGATAAAGATTGCTACTGAAGGTTTTACTGAATCTTTTCAATGAAAACATGCCAGATAGTTTGTAAGTTATATATATATTTATTTAATAATTTTATATTTCACATTTTAAATTATATTGAAATTATTTAAAAAAATACAATACAAAATATTAATTTAACTTTATAATACGACTCTGAAGTATATTGTATGTGAAATGTGTAAAGTAATTGAAAGATTAATGGAAAATTAAAATTTATTACATTCAAATAAACTTTTCCATTTCTGTACATTTTTCATATTGCATTAAAAAATTAAAAGACAAAATATTAAAAATCTGTTTTACAGTCCCAGTATAGTATACTGCCAGTTCAGAACATTCGTTTTAAGCAGTGGCGCAGCCAGAAAATTCATCTGGGGGAGGGGGGACCAATAGAACCGGCCTCCCCAGAGGTTGAGGAAAACTTTTCAGAAAATGGTTGAAAACGGATGTGTATAGACTCCTCTACTAGATAATATGGGCATTTTGCTAGTCATAATTTTCACCCCCCGCGGTTCTAAAAAAGGGTGGTTTTTGAGAAATATATACATATATATGAATTTTAGCGTTTTCTCGTCTGTATCTCTATTTTGAGGAAAAACTATGCACTTTGGTGAAAAATATCAAGAGAGCAAAGTTGTAGAGCATAAAATTTTCTATAAATTTTGTCTTTACCATTTTTTTTCGAATTCCGCTTAATTTCGCCGCTAGAGGGCACGAAAGAAATAAATATACATATGGACTTTTGCGCCTTTTTTTAGATTGTGAGCCAAAATTATGCATTTTTATGGAAAATTACGTGAGATCAAAGTTGTAGAACATAATATATATATATATATTTTTATGAAAAAAAAAAAAAGACTAGAAAACACCTAAAGATGGTGAATCTTATGTTCTACAACTTTGATATCATATAATATTTCATAAAAATGCATAATTTTGGCTCAAAATCTAAAAAAAGGCGCAAAAGTCTATATGTATATTTATTTTTTCGCGCCCTCTAGCGGAGAAACTAAGCGGAATTCGAAAAAAAAAGGTAGAGATAAAATTTATGGAAAATTTTATGCTCTACCATTCTCACCATTCTCTACTACTTTGCTCTCTTAATATTTTTCACCAAAATGCATAGTTTTTCCTCAAAATAGAGAAAAAGACGAAAAAACGCTAAAATTCATATATATGTATATATTTCTCAAAAACCACAATTTTTTAGAACTGCGGGGGGGTGAAAATTATGTTTAGACAACCCAAATATATCACTTTTTACAGGTTTCATAACTGTGGGAAAATTTTCTTAAATATTTCCTAATTTGAAGGGACTATTTGTACTAATAGTGATTATGCTTCTTTATTTTTTGGTTCATGGAAGACGGCTTGGGGGGGGGGGGGCGGGCCCCATGCCCCCCCCCCTGGCTGCGCGCCTGGTTTTAAGAATGCGACTTCAGTTCTCAGAGCAGTCACCGTCGCAAGCACACAGTGGTGTGCATTCCAGACCGGCCTTCTTGCACTTGTACTTTTTCATACAGTCTTTGCATTTGCAAGAGACGAGCTCACTGCAGATCTGGGATGCTTCGGGTAGCGTTGTCCAGAGAGGTTCATACACGCCACTGGTCTTGATCCAACCTCAGTCGGTTGGTGATGGCAGTGTTGGTGCAGGAACCAGGGCCTGACCCCAGACATGTCCGCCCTGGTATACTGCTCTTCAGACGTGCTGCTCCAGGGCTGCCCTTTGGTAATCCTTATAGCCCAAATAATTTACAGGTCTGATTACCCAAAGTTTTTCAATGAAAATTCGTGGCCTTCGAAATTTGAAAGTTTCGATAATATGGGATAGTGGAAAAAGTGAATTTAAAGAGAAAATGAAGAATGACTTTTTTTTCGAAAAAAAAAAAAATGTTTAAAATAAGTAATTTTAAGTGGATCGTAGTTCGAAAACCAAAAATCAAAATGTTGTTAAATTCTGGATATAGTGGTTCTACAGCACGCTGAACAATAATATTGTATTAGTTTTTCAACAAAAAAATGCCTAATATGATTTCTCGAGAAATCGATCCTTTTTTTCTTAATAAAAATGCACGCCACTGACTGAAATAAGTTTTGTCTTACTCAAAAAAGAAATATTAAAGATCTTTGATGAAGTTCCAAATTTGGTTGAAATTGGATGACCAATAACTGAGCTACGTAGGTGTTACCGTGAAAAGTGAGACACACTGTATATATAACTTATATTATAACTTCAATAAACATTCAGTAAAACCTTCAGCAGCAATCTTTATCTAACTTCTGTTTTCTTTCGGGTGTCCACTTGCGGCTATTTTGGAAAATGGCCGCCACTGCCGGCAGGGGGCAGTTGGCCGGTGGCTCCACATCCAAAATTGTTCATATTACATCGGTCTACCGCTGTGGCAAATTTGGTGCTTTTATCAAAAAGTGCGCAATAGGTTAGCTGTACTATATGTGAAAAAAATAGTGAAAAATTTTCTATAGAAAGTAAGTGAGGTATGATTTTTGTTCTGGAAATTTGTATTGCAATATGAAGTGTGGCGGAGTATAAAACTATATATAACTTCTATTTTATCTTTTTAATTTTTGAAAATGTAATCATAATAGTCATATCCTTTTTAAAAATATGTAAGTATTCAACTAAATATGTACACAGAGCAGTAAACATAAATAAACAATACATGCATGCACAGAAGTGAATCTGATTTATGAAATAAAATTTTATATTTTAATGACCAAAACATGTGCAAGTATGCATGGAATATTGTAACTATTGGTAACAGAGAGGAACAAAAATGTTGCATTTATTACAGCACTCGTTTTTACCTAATTTGAAGGCGCTTGGTTGAAATCTGTAGATAGTTTTGCTCTGTAAGCTCTTAGTACAGTAACTAGAGGTTTTAACTTCGGAATAATGTCATATTGAATGGATTTCGTTCATTTTTGGCAGTATAATAGTAAATGCTTCACAGAAAAGTTTCTATATTGTGCGGGGGCTTGCTAATTTATAGGGGGTGGATGCCACCCCCTCTCAGAGGGTGGCACTTAAAAAATATATATATATTTATTGGAGCTGAAGTAGAATCAAATGTTAAGAAGAAAAGGTTCTATGCCTTTCACATAAATTGATATAGTGAAGCGGTCGCCTGGCATTTGCGTTCAAAAACCCAATATCGAGGTATAATTTATTGGGACCCTTACCATTCGATTGAGCATGTTTTTTTACATAAGAATCATAATGGACGACTGTCTCCGTTGGTCGACACCTATGTCATAGCCAGAAAACGTAAAAAAATTGGAAAGTTTAATTTTAACATTTAACTTCATACAGCTTCAAAAATATTTGAGACAGAAACCTGAATTTTTACAGGTTTATAGAAAAAACATTTCTATTTAATTTTATATATAATGTTTTGCACAGATAAAAAAGTTTACCTTTAAAAATTAACGTTATTTTAGGAATTGCATAAATGTTTAAATATTTTATTATCTTTAACCTACCGTAATTCGCTTATAAAAAGAGGTACCTAAATGATTTTTTATTCAAAAACTGACAAATTTTATAGGCTTTATTTTGTCTCGATTAATATTGGGTCTATTTTTAAAAATAAAGAAGATACGGCCGTTCAAACACAGCGAGGCACGGTACGCGGCAGAGCCACGAGGCTTCCCCCCACAGTCCGATCAAACTACTCATCATCAAACTAGACGCGTTCGCAGTGAGAATGTCGTCCTAAATATAAAGATTTTTAACTTTAGATTGGGATTGAATGATAATTTATTATAAATAAAACAATAAGCTTATTTTAGAAGGCAATCATAGACGTAATTTCAACATACTTTTGTAATTTTCGTTTAGTACCTACCTATTTATAATAATAAAGGAGGGTTGATTGGCGTTCTAAAAAAGGAGCTTTATGAATGTTTAAAATGATTTAATTATTTAATAAAGCTTATTCTGGTATATTATCTTCTTCCTGTTCTTCTGAAAAGTTGGTAATATTGTTACAATTCATATTACATTTTCATTCGATTGAACAAAGCATTCCCTCATTTTTACAGGCACATTTATTACTGTTGCAATTCTTTTCATTACAAAAAAGACTAATATTTTTTCTAATTTCCTGTGGAATGAGGCCTTGGTATAGTCCAATCAATGAATGCCCAAAAGGGGATTGTAGAGAACATTTAGGAGGGGAGAATTTTCCTCTCAGGGATGTGTTGGGGGTAGTTAGGAGGTAAACATACTAAAAGTCCCCGCCCCTAGCACCACCGCTTCAGGGGGGGTGGGGTAGGGGTTTAAAGGTTCCTTTTTTCGATTCTTCGCTTATAACTCGGAAACGATGCGTCGTATGGAAAAAGGTAATCTGTGCAAAATTAAACGTAATTAAATTAAAAATGTTTATATTCATTTTCTTCCTATGTGTTATAGTTTACGAGATACTCGCCAACGAAAATCGATTATTAATAAAAAAAATCAATTATGTACCTCGAATATTTCTATCAAAGCGGTTTACCGTGGTCTGCTAATAAATCACAGTCACAAAACAATCTTTATTTTACAATACTCAACGTATTTACTAACGTAATATTTTGTCGAAATCTATACATTTCCTTAAATATACAGTGTGACTCACTTAAAATAAAGATACCCTTATAACTTTTTTATTTTGTTTCCGATTTGAATCAAATTTTACTCAAGTATAGAACAAATTAGAATCTACTTATGACCAGAAAAACATTCGACTGCTACAAAGGCAAAGCCACCTGAAAAAAGTAAAACATTTTGAATGTTAGAAATTCTAAAAAATGCATCCGATCGGCGCCACAAACGTAGATACACCAAAATTTGATTTGGTTATTGATGGGGGATTTCTCATACATAAGCTCATCTGGCAAAGGGGATCCTCTGTTTCCGCAATTTGTGGTGGCTACGTGAATCAATGTGATTTTTATTCTTTATCATATTTTTGTACCGCAGGTGGCTTTGCCTTTATAGCAGGTGAATGATTTTCTGGTTATAAGTAGATCTTAATTTATTCTATAGTTGGGTAAAATTTGATTCAAATCGGAAACAAAATGAAAAAGTTATAAGGGTATCTTCATTTTAAGTGAGTCACACTGTATATTTAAGGAAATGTATAGATTTCGACAAATTATTACGTTAGTAAATACGTCGAGTGTTGTAAAATAAAGATTGTTTTGTGACTGTGATTTATTAGCAGACCATGGTAAACCGCTTTGGTAGAAATATTCAAGGTACATAAATGATTTTTTTCTATTAATCATCGATTTTCGCTGGCGAGTATCTCGTAAACTATAACACATAGGAAGAAAATGAATATAAACATTCTGGTGGGAAATTTAATTACGTTTAATTTTGCATAGATTACTTTTTTTCCATTCGACGCATCGTTTCCGAGTTACAAGCAAAGAATCGAAAAAAGGAACGTTTCTACCCCCTTCTCTCCCTGAAAAGGCGGGGCTAGGGGGCGGGGACTTTTAGTATGTTTACCTCCTAACTACCCCCAACACATCCCTGAAGAGGAAAATTCTCCCCTCCTAAATGTTCTCTACAACTCTTTCATTGACTGGACTAGTAGCGAATTTGGGGATTAACATATCATTTTCGCAGACCCAGCCATAGTTCTTGGGATCTGGCTTTTCCACTATGCCAACATGACTCATTATCCAGAGGCGTACTTGGTAATAACATCTGAAAGGGTAGATAGGAATATGTACTAGTATGTGCTAGTGCTGCAACACGGATCTTTTGTAACATTTTGTATAAGACTGTCAACATACACAAAAGTAAAACTTATTTCTCTTCAAAATCGCATAAAACACCACACAGCAAATTATATAACACGCATACACATAAACTAAACGACACAAATCGTAAACAAATACTGTACTGTAAGTAGCTCGTCGCGAGTTGGGCGGGCAAGAGGGAGTCTTGCGGCTCTGCCGCCGCCCACGTTTCGTCGTGAATAGAGCTCTGTATCTCCTTTATTTTTAAACATAGACCCATTATTAATTGAGACAAATTAAAGCCCATAAAATTTGCCAGTTTTTTAAAAGAATAAAATTTAATTTCCTCTGTTTATAACCGACTTATAGCAGGTTTAATATAACAAAAACATTAAATATTTGCGCAATTCCTAAAATAACATTTATTTTTGAAGGTTACTTTTTATATTTTTGCAGCAAATTATACATAAATTTAAAGGCCAATGTTCTGCCTTTTAAACTGAAAAAAAATATTTCCTTATCTTCCTTGCTTTCAAAGTTGTATAGAGTTAAACTTTAAAATTCATATTTTCCGTTTTTTTAAGTTTTCGGCCAATAAAATAGGACACGACCACCATACACAGTCGTCCAGTTAATTTTGTGGATAAACTGACCTAATAAACAAATCTGTAAAGGTCTCATAAAATTATACCGCAATATTGGGTTCGCCTTTAAAACGACGACTTTCGAGAACTCGGCCGCCGCTCTAATAGTTTTTAAGTTACGACTTCAAAATTGCGATTTTAGCTTAAAAAAAAAGGTATGTCCAAACGGCTTTCGTCAAGTATCTCGAAAAGTATTTACTTTATCGAAAAAATGTTGCAGACCAATTACAGAACGTACAAATTGGGAATTAATTATATTTTTTGTTTATTGATGTAGGATTAATAATTTCGGAAGTTAAAACCTCTAGTTACTGTACTATTAGGTTATAATACAAAACTTTTAGAAGACATTTTTAAAACCAAACTTCTTAAATTCTCTAGTAAATTCTCTCTTCCCTAACGAAAAAAAATTCTATCGTGTCAGTTTCCCTCTGCCACCCCTAGGAGATAAAAGAGGTAAACTGACGTGATAGAAATTTTTTTTGTCCGAAATTGGCTTCAGCGCGTTAAAATACTTCAGAAAAGTTAGATCAGAACCGTAAGACAAGACTTTTTTTGCCCTTTTTAGGGGATAAAAGGGGTAGACAAAAACTAAAGATAGAAAAATTTTTTTGTCCAAAATTGGTTTCAACGCGTCAAAATGCTTTGGAAAAGTTAGATAAGCACCTTAGGAAAAGACCTTTTTTTTTTAAACCTGTGTTATTAATCAGACACCGGCCACATAACAAAAAAAAGAATTAACAAAAAGCCACAGAATGCAGAGTATAGAAAAATTAACGGTACTTTACTTTTCTTTTCTTTTCACAAGGGCGAAAATCGTAAAATAAATGTAAGGAGATAAATTAGATAGAGATGGCTTCAGTTAGAAAGTCAATAAATCGTAAACAATTATTAATATTACATATATATATATATATTAATAATTAATATTATATTGTTCTATCGGATAATAATCAGTAATTGGCAGGGATTGACTTCTGGGGGGGGGGCACCCGAAGAAAATTTATAGTAATACTCTTGTTATGGATGTCTCTTTCTTAGACATGGCCACCTTAACATGGCATATTTCACACCTGGACTAATATCCAGATAATTAATGAAAATTCCTGACTTTCTCGCCTCCTTGCGAAATTCCCTGACTTTTAGGCGAAATTTTAAATTTCCTGACCTCTCCTGGTTTTCCTTGTTTTCCCGGTCGCTATGAACATAAAGTAAAGTGAGGTTATGATGTTTTATTTGTTTATCCTCCAGGCAGAGACCTTGAAATATGTGAAGCTACTAAAAAGGTTGAAAAAAAAAAATTTAATCCTAAAAAATCCTTCAAAAAACATCTCTAAAAAGTAAAAAATAAAATTTCACTCAGTTTTACAAATACCTGTCTACCTATTAGTGGAAAGTAGCGAGGAACTGTACATACCAAATATCAATTTGAAGTTGGTGCAAAAAATTACTAATTTCAAAAATACGTTTTGCACCAACTTCAAATTGATATTCGGTAATAAGGTACAGTTCCTTGCTACTTTTCACTAATAGGTGAATTTGTAAAACCGAGGAAAATGTTATTTCTTACTTTTTAGAGATATTTTCTGAAGGCGGTTTGATTTAAAAAAAATGTTTATGCTGTACAGCTGTACCAAAATAACTGAAAACATAAATTTAAAAAGTTACTTTTAAATATCGCTGTCTTAATTCTACACACACAAAAACGTTTTCAACAATTTGCAGAGAAGACGAGAACAGGATAAAATAATGTATATATATTCATAGATACATTTTACCAACACTTTGCAAGTTTGCAGATGTGCGAAGTATGCCTTATTTTAATTTCTAAAAATAACAGACTGAAATATTTATATAGCAGTGCTATTTTCCTTTTTATTTTTTTGTTGGTAAAAATAACGCTTCATGCTACTACTTCTCGCGAGCTTAATTCAGGTTACCAGTGATCACTGATCATTGCAAAGTAAAGAATAAATATAGGAATCTACTACAAGTAAATAAAACTGTTTTAAGAAATAAGCAGAATGTCAAAGTATTTTCATTTCAAAACTATCCTCCTAGAATAATTCTGAACAGTAGACAGCAGTAGACAGCATTAGTCTCTAAATTTGAGCCCTAAATACCGGGTGCTCCGCCGATGGGGACACTCTTATAATTCTTGGATCGGTGAATGGATTTTTTTCAAATTTGGTGTAGTGATATGGGATAAACATTCCAATTATATAATGTAGAAAACCAAAATGCCCGACTTCAGGTTTCGATGGTAATTTCAAAATGAAAATCAAATTTGTAAATAGAACAACCTGTATATTTTTGCATATTTTAATACTGTGGGTCAAAATACATATGATCTGACCCTCAAATATTATTTTAATTTCCAAAAAATATAGATTTTTTAATTTTCAGTTTTAATCATAGAAGACTGCGATTTCGCCAGAATTGTTAAAAATAAGATTGAAAGTACTTTTAAAATATTATCTCTTCAGATACTAACATTAAACACGATTTATTCTTCAGTAAGTTTAACGATATTGGTTTTTCAACGAAAACTATTTTTTTAAAATAGAACTCCACCTGTTACTTAATTAAATATTTAAATTGCAAAGAAAATGATATGCATAATGTCTACCTTCTCTTTCTACTAAATTTATAATGAAATAAATAATCATAGTAATAATTTTTTTTTATATTTTTTGAAAATCAATATAATATTTGAGGGTCAGTTCATATGTATTTTGGCCGGCAGGATCCAAATATGCAAAAATATACAGGTTGTCTCATTTAAAAATTTGATTTCTATGTAAATTGCATCGAGACCGGAAGACTACCATTTTGATTCTTTACATCATATACAGGGTGTCCCGAAACTCCCGCCTTCCCCTTTAGGTGCTAATTCTCCATGCAAAAATAGTAAGGAAAGTTCCTATAAACATGTGTACGGAAATGCTTCCCAAGGGAGCTACTGCCCTCTAAGAATGGCGCAAAAATAGGGGTTTTTACTAATTATCTCGGAAATGATTTGGGACAACTTTATGAAACTTGGTTAACTTTTTTCAATTAGTAAAGGTTATTGTTTTACGCCTACTTTGAAATATAAATAATGCGCATTTAGCAAACGAATACGCAATATTTCGTTTAGACCGCTTTTACTCGAAAACGGCTTGCCATATGGCTAATTGTAAAGAGGCTCTTTTTTATGCAGAATTAACCAGGGAATCATAATCAGGGATTAAAATACTAAAAATGTCAAATGGAAAAATTAATATGTGGAAGCAAAGAACACCGACCCCTCGTTTCTCCGCCCCTGGATAAAATTAATTTTGGCTAATACTGTAAAACAATAACCTTTAATAATCGAAAAAAGTTAACCAAGTTTCATAAAGTTGTCCCAAATAATTTCCGAGATAATTAGTAAAAACACCTATTTTTGCGGCATCCTTAGAGGGCCGTAGCTCCCTTAGGAAGCATTTCCGGACACATGTTTATAGGAACCTTTCTTACTATTTTTGCATGGAGAATTAGCACCTAAAGGGGAAGGCGGGAGTTTCGGGGCACCCTGTATAGTTTAATTTTTCTAAGATAACACTATCGGCAATAAAACGAAAGACGAAGAAAAATGCATATTTCACCTTTTCTAGCGCCTATTTGAGCAGAGAACGATTGCAGCCCCGCCCCTAAGTTTGCAGATACACGTGGTTTCATTTCTTGTCTTGCTCTTGCTCAAGAATTGAGATAGGTATGCATTTTTCTTCGTCTTGCGTTTTATTGCCGATAGTTTCATCTTAGAAAAATTAAACTATAATTGGAAATTTCATCCCATATCACTACACTAAATTTTTAAAAAATCCATTGGCCCATCCAAAAGATACAAGAGTGTCCCAATCGGCTGAGCCATCGCAGCAATCGCATTTGTGAGCGACGCGTTGAGAGGCACGGGATGCAGAACACAGAGCCGGATTTAACTATATCGTTCGCTCGTTTTACTTTTTATAAACACACCACAGATAGTAGACAACCCCCAAATCCATAGCCAAGGCTGTGCGGAAGGGGGTTACACATTTGGAAAAACGCAGACATACATCCACACCCACCGGTGTTGTCAATACCGGGGCTGGGAGTCGAACCCAGAGCGCGGTAGGCAGTCGATCACCATATTCGCCACTCAATACGCCTTAACCGATTGAGCTACCGCCCCAATAATATTACACTTACAATATCCCCCAAAGCACCGCTTTGAATTGGTAACAAAACTTAGTAAAATTATTTTCAAAAATACATTACCAAATAAAGAAATTATTATCGAATTATATCTTCACCCCGACAGTACAAGCTCGACTGCGGTGTCTCCAACTGCGGCTCTGGATTAAACAACACACCCATAGGTATACTCCTACAAGCCACGTCAGATAGCCGACATCGAATGCCCGCTATCTTCTCTCTCACTTAATGTAAAAGTGGAGTAAAGACGGGAGATTTAGTTGCCGCCTGTTAGTTTATCTCGCCCCTCATAACGGCTCACTATTAAGATTACTTCAACTTATACCAACAATATTACCTGCATTTAACTATATAGAAAATCCTTTAATTAAAAGTTCAAAATGTGATCGTTCTTAGATAGATAAAATATTTATTGAATAAAATTAAATGTGTAGTTTTTAAACAGAGACAAAAAAATAGTTGTATGCTCGTAATATTTAAAAGGAGAATGTTAAAAAGTGCCTAATTTTGGCCAAAGCTGGGCAACGGAAAATGAAAATGGTTTTTGGTGGCATTTTTCCTGTAGAAAGAAATAAATAGAATAAAATTTCGGAAAAACGTGGAAAAGTTAAGAAAATGCTTGAGAATTTACAAAGTCCTTTCTGAGATATTCACAAGTTAAACTTTTAAGATCCATAATATTTTATTCTAGATTATGGTGTTTTTTAAAGCATTTTTCTCATAGAGTATGATGCTCTACTTCGATTTGTCGAAAAATGTCGGGAAAATGCGGAAAAATTAAGAAAATGCTTAAAAATTCACAAATTCGAGCCTGTACTATTCAAAATTTAAACGCAAAAAAAGAGTTGACCCTCGCATCCTACGGGAGAAATACTACAAGAAACCACCTGACTTTCACATAATAAATTCTGGATCTTAAACAGTTTAAATTTTGAATATTATAGACTCGAATTTGTAAGTTCTCTTAATTTTCCGCATCTTCCTGACATTTTTTGGCAAAGCATTTTCTTAACTTTTCCACATTTTCCCACCATTTCTCCGTAAAACCGAATACATCATCGCATTCTACGGGAAAAATGCTACCAAAAACCGTGTTTATTTTCCGTTGCCCAGCTTAGGCTAAAACTAGCCACTTTTTAACATCCTCCTTTGGAACCCAGAGAATTTGCTAGTACTACTTAGGCTACTAGTAGTACGAGTTAGACGAGTTCTCGCCGCTTCACTATGCGCGTCTTAACTTGAAGGCATTGATTTAATTCTTCCACTTTGCTCTACTGCCTAAGAGCTAAACTACTTTTATTAACCTGAAAGTGCTAGAAGCGCAATAAAATTTTCTTGAAACCGGTGGGAAGTAGAAAAATTGCATTCCTAAAGAAATCTTTCAATGCAGTACAACGACATTTATTAATAAATGTATAGTGTATTTGGAACTTCAAAAATGGCGTGACAATGATTTAAATCCAGAAGTATGGAGGTGGGCGATTGTTAACAATAGCTTAGAGCTAATTCAAACCCTTTTGTCACCGACTCCTGATTCGTTAATCGATACTATATTTTGCAACTGCACCAAAGGCTGTAGTGCGAGCTACAGATGTAGAAAGATAGATCTTCGCTGTTCTGCTGTATGCGGTTCCTCTCGTACTGAGCTATCGAAACGATGGGTCAACAGTAGGGTAAAACTAACGTGTCACATGACGGTCTGAACCCAGCTCACATTCCCTATAAGTGGGTGAATCTTATTTAACTGCCAAGACAGAAGAAACAGAAAGCAATATGAGATGCTTACAAGCACATAGATCCAGTGGCCTTTTCAATACAAGAAATGGTAGAATCAGTAAAAAAAAGAACATGTGGATCAAATCACTGATGAAGATGAGAAAGCTCCTAAGGAAATTGATGTAGAGGAAGAGACCGAATAAACAAAAAACAATTTATTCTAGCACTTTTCAATGTGGATTAGGCCCACTGGCGATACCACATAAAAAACGCGCCAAGTTCCTACTCTACCTCTGCAGTGGTGTAGAAAGGAGTAGGTATATTTTACAAACTGCAGACATTGCAATTTTACCGTATGTTTTACTCAAAAATGATTAGTTGTGCGAGGAAAAATATAAGTACTTTTCTTATAGAGAACTTAATGTGCTGTAATTGCTATAAAAACTATTTTCCTCGAAAAATTGATCGTTTTTGAGATAATGGCAAAAAAACTAAAACTATCCCCTTTCAACTCCCAAGAAAAAGAAAAGATTCATGGTTCATGGTTAAGGGTACTTTTTAGGATTTCATTAAAACATCAAAATAAAAGTCTCCACAAAAATCCAGCTTAGTGGGACATTTTTAAAATTTTGCTCTTTTTAAATCTAATTTTACTGGGTTAATTTCTTCATTAAATCTAATTATAAAATATGTACACATAAATACATATAATTAAGTGCAATAATAAAGAGATAAAATGAACTTTATATAAACCTGTGTTTATTTACATCATACCAATAAAATTACGAATGTTTATTCTGCACTTGTCTCGATGTCACTTGAAGTAGGTCTGGGTTTATTATATTTAAACATAATTTTCACAATAAACGACCGAGCGCTCAACGAAGGTCGAACAACTTTGTCTTTAAGGTAATTAACTCAACAATTTTTCAATTAGCTAATCTCTTACTCACTACCGCTTTTTGCAGGAAACTGTTATTAGTTTTTGTCCAGTTTCGTGAGTGTTTCTGCAAGCAGCATCCAGAATCAGACCAAAGGAATGCATACCTAATTAACTTTCACAAAGTTGTGTAATAATTATGTATAATTTAAAATTAATTTGCAATAATTTAAGAAACGATGCGCAAAATATAATTTATTTTATTATATTAGATTTAAGTATTTAAAGAATGTTGAAATGGAATAATTTCTTGATGTTTATTTTAAAAGCAATAAGATGAGAAGTATGAGAGAATGAAAAGCGAGAAGATTATAAAAAGACAGAAAGTTATTTGGCCAAGTACCATTTTCCCTTACATTAGTACAATGGTTTCAGAATTTTGACCGGAAGTAATCCTGATGTACTGAAAATTGTCAAAGCTTTGGCCATCAAAGGTCAGAATTCATATCTTCATGACGTCAAAACAGTGGCTGGCTTGAAGTATTTTAGAGAATTCGATACATCTAAAGTTAATAAAGGTAACATTATTATACACATTCGCTTGAAAAGAGTTAGAGCTAGAGGTATTGGGGGCTTAACACTAAACAAATACACATACATGTATTTTTCACTACAAATTACAGGAATGAAAGCATATTACTTCTAAATGTTTTGAAAATAAACTTCGATTCCATTCATTAAAAATCAATTTATATTGTGAGAAAGAGTCGATAGATAACTGGCGCACACTTAAGATATTTGAACTTTTGCAAAATCACCACATTTACGTCTGGTGTTTAAAAGGTATGTTCCATCCGATATCGTAAGAAATCCGGGATTGTTTTTAAAAGTATCGAATTTTTATTGTACTGTACTGGCAATGTTTCTCGATAATTGAAAAATATATGTCGAAGATCGAATGCAATATTCACTATATAGACTATAGTATCTTGATGTTTGGCCCATACGTGAGCTCGCGTAGGGTTAGAGAAACTCGTGAAACATTTCCTTGTATGGATTTCAAATTTTCTTGGCCAGATGAATCCATAAATTCCTGCAATAGCAACTGCGCTATCTGGATTTATTTGCCGCACCATCAAAATTCCAATTACAATACCAAGAAGTTGTCTCTATCCAAATACTACATAAAATGGCTTTGGAAATAATGTAATGTAATAATTGAAAGCAATTTGTGACATAACCAAATAGGATCTAACGCTTTAAAAATATTTTCTCTATACTAGATATCAATTCATCAACATTACATTAGGGTAACACTTCCGAACAGTCTTTGCAATTCTATGAATGAACTCTGTGCTAAACATGTTACATATGGCACGTTCTGGTATGTGTCCTCCAAAATTTTCCAGCAGCAAATAAGAAATTTCATCCATAACAAATAATAACTACTGTTGTCTATTTTCCACGTATTTGTCGCCCCATAATTCCCACGGCCATCAAAAAACTCGTTTAAGGAAATTCAGCGTCACAAAACGTCACAAATGTTAAGCGGACAGGTGACCGTTAATCAGTCAATCAATGATTGAATTATTGGCTCTGAATTCGTCTTTGAAATGGTTAAATACAAATACGTTTTCAGTTTCATTGCGATCGGGTAATTTAAATATGGCTACACCAGATGATGATCGTAGTTCAATACTTATAAACATTTCTGTGGAAATACCAAATCATAGGGTAAAAAGGGTATTTAAATCGACTTATCCGTTACAAAGGTAGCAGGTAAGAGAAAAACAAAAACACATAAACACACATATCACATCCGTACTGTCGGGGATAAAAATATATAAATGAAGAAGAAAATCAAGACGATCTGAAAAGATGAAAATTAAAAAACAAGTGCACACCATAAAGTCGACGATTCCATCAGGCAGTCAGGGACACTAAAGACATTAGTATCTAACAAAATGTTATCCAGACTGGTGTGGGGTTGCCACGAAAAACTCAAAGTTCTGGGTGAGCGCATCACAGTTAAACTGCTCTGGGTGCCGGGTTATTCCAGAATAGATGGCTATGAAAAAGCCGATGAACTTGCTAGACAAGAAGCAGCCAGCAGCCAACAGATTCTATGGTCTAGAACCTGTGCTGGGCATTACCAAAGACTGGGTCGAGAACAAACACAACAATCGCTAAAGGAATATTCCAAGAAAAAGAAATGGGAAAATAAAACAAGCTGAGGAACTGCTCACTAAGAACAGGATGCAGTTGAGGTTTATAACAGCACTTCTAATAGGATACTCTCCTGTCAAGAAGGACCTGCACACAATCGGAAAATTCGACGGCGACCTGCATTGCAGATTATACGAACGGGAACCAGAAATGATGGATTATATTATATTCAAATACGAGGCGTTGGCCCACAGAAGGTATAATATCTACGGGTAAACATAGATAGATATAGGCTCGAAAACCAACAATACTCGTCAAGTCTCAGACCTTTATCACGGTACTAAAATGAGTAAACTGAACCAAGATAGGGAGAGTATATTCCAGTATAGCCAAGGAGGCGGCAGTGCCTAGGATTTCTTTGATAAAGTAACCCTGAGCAAAAAAGTTTTCAACTAACCTTAATTTGATAACACACGGACCTGCAGGTCACCACTAAGCAGTCTTGTGAGCTGGGACTCAATTGAAATCGTAGGAATTAATTCTCCTGAGAAAATTTTCTCATGCTGTAATTCCCATGAGAATCGACAAATCAATCTCGTAGGAATCAAATTCCTATGATAATATAGGTGGGACGTATGTCTAATTGTATGTTTGTGCTAATATATACAACAGCCAATGCACAGATTGAATTTTTATTAATCTTTGTATATCTATTACTGGCAACCCTGATGACACTATTATTTTCTTGATGTTTATGTTTTGGTTTGCTGGTTAATATTCTTTGTATTTAAGTTTATTATAAGAATGAATTACTTACATATGGTTTTCCATTTGATTTTTTATTTAGATGTGAAATATATATATTTCTTTATTTAACTGTACACAACCTATCCTTATTAAAAAGTTTCTGCTTTAATAAAAACAGTTTTGGTTAATAGTGGTTTAAAATGAACAAAAATATTGAAGGAAAAAAAAGTTATTGAATTTGGTAAAAAATATTTTAGTGAAATCTAAAATTATTTATAATTTGTTGTTGTGGTCTTTCTTCAGCACCTAAATCTGAATTTAGATTTGCACATACTAAGTTCAGCTGGTATAGCATTAACATCATCATCAAACAAGCCAAAATTTAGTTCCTCATTTACCATAATTAACGTAGCGATCTGTATACACGACCTAAAAGTAAAATTTATTAAGGAAATTTTCGGTTTCCCCGTCAAGAACCCTTGAGAATTTTTTCCATTAATATCAAGAGAAATATTTCTTACGATTTTTTTCAAGAATACAGTTGTTCTTAAGTCTCGCAAAGTCGTGAGAAAATGACGTCAATTTCTCAACAGAATCAATTCTTACGATTTCAAGAATTGGGTCCCTGGGGTGCTATTCTTAAATTTATTTATATAAGAACGGAACTAGGAGACTTTCGTCTAGTATTTGCATGTGTTCATTCTTGAACACGAATTGTATTCGTATATGAATTTTTTCGTGTGCATTACATCGAATAGTCTAAGGGAAATCAAATTTGGTTTCCGTATACGAAATGGCTCGTCACAGGTATTTCTGTTGATATTAATTTTACCTGATAAATCACCCAGACTCCGTACGAAAAAATATTTTATGTTAAACGGCGATTTAATAAATATGATGGCTCTAGATGAAATAATTTATTTGGGTGGACTTGCAGCTTTAGAAGAAATCCAAATAGGAGTGCAGATTTTAAGATTTCATATTTATGATGATCCCTTCGAATATTTGTTACCTACATTCAAAGCGTCTGAGCGTGCACGAATTTATTCGATTAGATTCGAGAATCACATTTATGCAACAAAATCGTTTAAACAGTTTTGTTATGCAGTTATGCAGTTTTCAAAAGCTGTCGAAATTTAAACGAATTAATACAAGACACACGATCAATACTTTGTATTTCGAGAGATCAAAGTATGACATTTATATCTTTATACGAAAACCTGAAAAATGGTTCTATAGGAGAAAGCATGTTTTGTAGTTGTTTTTTAATATAATATAGTTAATAGACAAATTGTATACGACTTGCATTTAATACTGTGAATTTGAATGTATCGAATACATATTTATGCCCAATTCACGAATATTTTAAGTTATATACATCATAAATTTTATATGAATTTTCCTTCACTTCGTACATTTTGTAGATGTGGATTAGGATACGTAGAATTTCTTTGAATCTAAAATTACTTTCACATAATACAAAAAAATCAATACATGTTAATATAAATTTTTAGGAACGGATTAGACTGACATTTACAATACCTAAATCAATCATTGAATAATTAATGTCGAATATTTAGAAGTAATAACGATCAATAAATAAACGAGTCTACAATTCTTTATCACGCAAATATGCTAAGTAGATTATATAGTTTAAAAATAAATATAAACAGAATCAATGATTGATTGGTATTTAATACCTACTATTATTAATATTGCACACTCCTTACAGGTGTCAACATTCCTCGTGGGTACTCGAGCAGCAAAAATGCAAGTAGCTAGATAGATAGACAGATCTTTATTGGTCATATATATACAAATTATGCTTTGACACGTCAAATAAATGCAAAAATGTAGCAAAAAAAACAACAAAATAGTGGTTGTCTTAAATAAGAAAAAAACATAATAAACAAGACAAATAAATAACAAAGTAGAGTAAATAACGATATAGGACATAGAATAGCGAACAAATAATCATTATCACACATAGAGTAAGTTTATAAAATTAAACTAGAAAAATCAGTTGACAGGAATTCGTCAAAATCATAGAATGCATTATCAAGGAAGAATCGTTTAATTACATATTTAAAGCAAGCACAGTCAAGTGATTGTACAGCAATTGGTAACACGTTGAAAAATTTTACTGCATAATAGCATGTGCCATTTCTGGTTTTTGAAAGTCGTAAAAATCCAAATATATATTACCCCCATCAGTGGCGCAGCCACAAAATTCATCTGGGGGGGGGGGCAATAGAACTGGCCTCCCCAGAGGATGAGGATAATTTTTCAGAAAATGATTGAAAATAAATGGATGTGTATGTAGATTCCTCTGTTAGATAATATTGGCATTAATTACAAAATATTTATTTCAAGGGATAATTTACATACTGCTTTGTACTGCTTCTTTATTTTTTGGCTCATGGAAGACGGCTTGGGGCGGGCCCGGGCCCCATGGCTCCCCCCTGGCTGCGCCCATGACCCCCATTACGAGTTGAGTACGTATGTACATGTACACTTTCATATATTCTGTAATTATTTAAGTTATTTTTAACATAGACAAGGTACTGCAGTATATAATTACAGGGTAAAGGGAGTATCTTAAGGCTTATAAAGGCATCCCTACAATCATCTCTATATGATAACCCAGCAACGATTCTGACAGCCTTTCTTTGCAGTGAAAAAACTGTTGAGGTATGTGTCGAGTGGCTCCATATTAAAATGGCATAAGTAAGGGAAGATTGAATTGTTGCATGATACGCAATTGAAACCGTTGACTGTGACAAACAATTTTTTAAATTGCGCAATAAGAAAATATCACGTGTGTTCCTCCATGTTAACTTCCTGTCCAAAATAATGTCCAAAAATTTAGCGCAATGAGAGGTCATCTGTACAGCACGCTGTCTTAAAGAAGAAACCATAGTCTCTGTTTTACCAGTATTTAATACTAGCTTATTGTTTAAAAACCAGTTTTGAACCATAGATAAACTGTTTTGAGCCTCTGATTATAAAATGTTACAATATTTATCGGAATGAGCCAATGTTGTGTCATCAGCAAACTGAGTTAAGTTTGTTGAGGGACTACTGTTTGGCAAATCATTAATATAAATAAGAAATAAAACGGGTCCCAAAACTGAACCCTGAGGGACACCAAATTTAATATCAATATTACCAAAATTAGCATTATTAAAATGAACAAATTGATGATCAGTCAAATACGACATAATCAATTTTCTGTTACCCTCAGAAAATTCGTAAAATTTCAGTTTGTTCACTAAAATATTGTGAGGCACCCAGTCGAATGCCTTACCTAGGTCTAAAAATTGCACATGCACAAATTCTTTGGCCTCGAAATTAATTAATTGCTAACATTGTTGACAATTTTGACCTGAAGCCATATTGACCGATGAGTTCGAGTTGGGTCCTGATTCTAGCAGGTATATTTATTTCTGGTTCAATTGGGTCCGACCTAGGGCCTAATTGGGTCCCCGTAAATATTAAAAGGTTAAAACTGAATTTTATTACAACATTGTTGCCGCTGTAGGATAGACATTTTTTTCTAAATTTTATGGTACTCAGATAATAAATTAGGGGGTTTAGTTTATTTGCTATTGTCTCAACTTTGTCAGTTGTTGGAAAATGAAAGAAAATGTTCCTTGCCCTTCTTGCAAACAAGACACAAAACCACGTCAAACTAATGACAAACGATTTTATTACTCCCCTATTCTCCTTTTACGTTGGGTTGAACCTCCGATTAAAGAACTTATATCTAGATACATAATGGCATGAATTTTATGATCCCGAAAGACTCCCAATCTAAGGCACTTCTTCCCATAAGTTGCTGATTGGCCCATCGGCGTATTCGCTGCCGCTCGTACACGGTCGGCTTCAGTTCGATTATCATAATCTCAGTTTGACAGTTTTGACAGTATCAGTCATTAATGTTAATAAGTGTTTTTCGTGTTTTTCGATCAAAATGTGGTGAAGAAGTCTTTTTATTTTAAGTTGTGATTTGTCTAATACCTAAATAATATTCTCTGTTCATATTTAGACAGTTTAGTGACAATTTAGTGCAACATGCAACAGTGCTGTGCCATTTGCAGATATCGATCGTTTCATAAGTAAGTAGGTCATAGTCGTAACATGATGAGGTTCAGTTTATAGTTTTAATAATAATATTATAAATAATATCCTTCCAATGCATATTTCCCTTGAATAAATCATCTTTACCTATTGTATTTTTTCAATCTGCGTTAATATTCCTAGAAGTTAACCAATAATTATCACATAAAATAGGTACAATATTTTACATTTTCCCTTCTACACATACCCGCCTCTGTTGCCTATGGGATGTGACGTTCATCTATCCATTTTAATGGACATATAATGTGACTATGTTAGGAGCAAATAAGGTGTATGAAGAAAAGGTAGCTATTATGTATCTAGATATAAGTTCTTTAATCGGAGGGTTGAACATAATGGAAAATGTTCCTTGCCCTTCTTGGAAAAACAAGACACAAAACCACGTCAAACTAATGACAAACGATTTTATTACTCCCCTATTCTCTTTTTACGTTGGGTTGAACATAATGGAAAATGAAAGAAAATGTTCCTTGCCTTTCTTGCAAGCAAGACATAAAACCACGTACCATGTACTCCTACATACGTCCCTATATTTTGTTAGCAATTTGAAAGTGCGGCAACAAGGCCAAATTTTTTCAATTTTCAACATATCTTCTTCGGGACCCCATTCAGCCCACACCTTTTTAAGGGCAGCTAAGTGGATATGGTTTGGGACCCAACTGGATACGTCCATATTGACAACTATTAAAATATAGAAGTTGTGACGAAAATATAAAGAATTGCTTTAAAAAGTTAGGAACATTTTATTCATGTTTCGACTAGACTTTAGAATTTGGATTTTCAAAAGCATTATATTAAATTATATGCTTCTATTGAAAAGGTTTAACCACTTAAAACCACAAAAAAACAAACAACTCATGCATATTTTTTTTAATTTAAAATAACGTAAAAACTGAAATAACTTTTGAACCGCTGATGGTGCAATAGTTGACTATTGGTTATTTTGATTGAAAATGGCCTCCCCATCACTTCACTTCGTCTGTCGTCCACTTTTGAAACACCCTGTATATGCTCACTCACGCTTTGATCACTCTTAAGAAATACTTCTTTGTGTGAAATTAGGTCATTGTCACCAGTAGGTGTCGCAAAATATTATTATTTACGTCATTACATAACAGCAAATTTTAGTAGTGGTATTGATTAAAGAAAAATAAATTATATATCAAATTATATATTAAACTTAGCTTACTAATATTAGCTTGCGTACCATACTAGTTTTTATGAGGAATATATTTTTTCATTATAGGAATTATATCATGTATTTCGTGTTCTGATACCTTTCCTTTCATAAATTATTTAAATAGAACATAAATTTCAACAACCTCGTGTTTGGTTGAGCATAACAAAACAAATGAACAATCGAAGTTTTCTACTGTTTAATTTTTTGTCGTAATAGCAAACGGTAATCTAGAAAAATTAACTTATCTTTACAAGGAAGTTACTTCTGCGGTAAACAATTTTCACCTTGTTGTGTCAGAGAAGGATATTCCCCATTGCCAACAAAATTGTGTTTAGACAGATTGTATGCTAATCCATAGAATTCAAACATAAATAAAATCTGATGTGTGACACCTCACAAGTTAAATTTAACAGAGTATTTTTGGAAGAAATTCTCTTCTAAAAATAAATCTCTACAAATGTTACTTGAATTAAATAATTTGTATCTTGTACTACCTACGACGATGTTCTAAAAATATTTTTCAAATTATGATCATCTTGAAATTTATATGTCATAGAAAGTTATTTATATTAAGGGATCTATTATTATATCGTTTGTTGTCTTGCCGTTGCCACTTGGATTCCATTCTAAAGTTCCTTCAGGCAGTTGTGAAATGCGAATTTTTCGTGCGGAATTTGTGTAAAATTTGTTTCCAAACAGTAATTAGAATGCACATGCAGCGAAATATTCGCAGAATAATTCGTTTAGTTTTAACTAGAAGTTAGAAGGACACATTAAGTTTTTCCGAGATGAAAATTTTAAATGAGACAAATTCTGCAAAATAAATTCGCTTTTAGATTCTGGAGACGTTTATCTTTCAGTCCTAAATACCTGTCAGACATACAGCTGAAAAGTATCGTATTCGATGTAAATTTTTCTGCTAAATCTGAGTCCGGAGGGGGCATAGAAATCGAGGATTGCCTTGCTCTTAATCCGCGAATTTCCCCTTATTTCCGCTTATTTCTGAAATCGTGAAAAATTAAATTTTTATAATATAGCGTTTTTTCCCACAAGAGGTAAGTTAAAAATCCATTATTTTATTTTAAATTGTAGCTTACAGTATTTAATGCAACAGTGTAATCAGAACAGTTACGTGAACCTTTACGCCGTCGGCGCATTGAAAAATGTAACCTGCGAGAATTTTTTTATTTTGGGAAATTGACAAAAACTAGATCGTACGAAATTACAAAAAAATATTAAAATTATTCTTAGTGAATGATTCATATTGATATCTTGCGTGAAACGGAAAATACGATTTTTTTTAATTTGGCTGTCCTGCGCGGGAGCGCGCTACGATGCACAGTGGGACGAATCGAAATTTTTTCGTTCAAAATTATCTAGAGCACTTGTTTCGCAACCGATTGGGATAATTTTTTTTTTATACTCGTTATTTAACTTCCAAAAAACGTAAGAGAGTCGATTTTTGAATTATGCTAACCAAAATTATTGAGCTTAGCCAAAATGGCTATTTTTTATTTAAATCTTAATAAAATGTTTTTCTTATTCAATTTACATAAATCTTGTTACTCGTGAGGTCGCTGATTACGAATCTGATATCCAAATTGCCATAAACCAACCTGCAAGATGGCGGAATCAATGGCGGCTATAAAATGCTAAAAAAATGATGAAAAATGAAATATTTTTGTTAAAGTTAATGCCGAGAAGTTTTGAATATTTCTGATAAGTACTTTTAAGTGAAAATAGACTAAATTTTAAGGAAGATATTCAAGATGGCGGATCCAATATGGCGACAATAAGATGATAAAACTAACTTAAAAATAAATTAAATGCATTAAACTAAATAAGCTATTCCCAAGAATTATTAAAAAATTTGAAAAGGAAAAAATTTTCTGAAATATTCAAATATATCCAATATGACTGCCATACATTAATTACACAGCCACACAAAAAAAAAGTGAGAGTGCAGACCAAACCAGTGTATCCTTATGTATTTGGACTCGCCAAAAACCGAATCCGAAATCAGAATTGTCAGATTGCTTCTTTTTTCACACCTACCCCCAAAAAAAACACCCCCCCAAGAAAGTGGTCTGGCCTGCGGACCATTCCAATGTATCCTTATGTATTTTGACCCTCTGAAGTCGAATCCGAAGTCAGAATTATCAGATTCGCTTGTTTTTCATCCCTAACCTCAAAAAACACCCCCAAAACAAAAAAAAGTAGTCTGGCCTGCGGACCATATCAGTATATCCTTATACCGGGTGTAAACGAATAGAGGGCCGCCCCTGCAACTTCCTTGATTTTAAAGATATCGGGATGAAATTTTATATGGTGAAATTAGGTAAGATTTTCAACTTTTTGAGATCTATTCGCCATATTTATTACTTCCGGTTTCACCGGAAATGGCCCCAATAGTCTTTTCTAAATGGACCACCCTGTATGTTTTTACATTTTTTAAATAAAGGTCACATTTTGGATACATTTATACTATTTTGAACAATTTATACAATGTTGCACGAAAAATAATTCGAATTTTAGTTGTCAATCTAAATGGCCGCGAATATATTAAAATTATTTTTGTTCCAATGTAATTCATATAAAAAATACGAAAACGTCAATATGTCCAATAATACATCATACAGGATGCTGTAAACTCATTAAAATCACATTTTTCAAAATGACTCATTTGTTTTAAATATTATATGGGCCACCCAGATATTCAGAAAGCTCTATTTAGTAGGGGTTAAACGGTACCAAAAGTTCCGTAATGTGTAATCGTTACCGGCAGAAATGACAATTTTTCTTACGAAATTTATGATTTATATCTAACTTCAATTAAATTTTGATCAAACCTGTATATTTTTGTTAATATTTTATGATATGCCACCCTCCGCAAGAGAAAGAATGGGCTTCTGACTCATTCTTGTTGCATATCATAAAATATTAACGAAAATATACAGGGTTAATAAAAATTTAATCGAAGTTAGATATAAATCATAAATTTCTTAAGAAAAATTGTCATTCCTACTGGTAACGATTACACATTACGGAACTTTTGGTACCGTTTAATATCTACTAAATATAGCTTTCTGAATATCCGGGTGGCCCATATCATAATATTTAAAACAAATTGGGTGGTCATTTTGAAAAATGTGATTTTAATGAGTTTACAGCATCCTGTATAATGTATTATTGGACATATTGACGTTTTCGTATTTTTATATGAATTACATTGGAACAAAAATAATTTTAACATATTCGCAGCCATCTAGATTGACAACTAAAATTCGAAATATTTTTCATGCAACACTGTATAAATTGTTCAAAATAGTATAAATGTATCCAAAATGTGATCTTTATTTCAAAAATGTAAAAACATACAGGGTGGTCCATTTAGAAAGGACTATTGGGGCCATTTCCGGTGAAACCGGAAGTGATAAATATGGCGGATAGGTCTGAAAAAGTTGAAAATCTTACCTAATTTCACCATACAAAATTTCATCTCGATATCTTTAAAAACAAGGAAGTTACAGGGGTGGCCCACTATTCGTTTACACCCGGTATATCTGGACCCGCTGAGACCGAATCTGAAGTCAGAATTTTCCAATTGACTCGTTTTCGACCAAAAAAGTGGACCAGACCACTATATCCTTATCAAGTACATAAGGATACACTGCCACTGGTATGATCCTCCGGACAGACCATTTTTAGGGTGGGTGTTTTTTGTTGGGGTTAGGGGTGAAAAAAGAACTAATCTGACAATTCTGACTTCGGATTCGGTTTCAGCGGGTCCAAATACATAAGGATACATTGATCTGGTCCGCAGGCCAGACTACTTTTTTTTGGGGGGGGGGGGTGATTTTTTGGGGTTGGGGGTGAAAAATTAGCGAATCTGACAATTTTGACTTCGGATTCGGTTTCAGAGAGTCAAAATACATAAAGATACACTGGAATTGTCCGCAGGTCAGACCACTTCTTTGGGAGTGTTTTTTTGGGGTTGGGGGTGAAAAAAGAAGGAATCTGATAATTCTGACTTCGGTTTCAGCGGGTCCAAATACATAAAAGTACACTGGTCTGGTCCGCAGGCCAGACCACTTTTTTTGTGTGGCTGTCTTATCAGTCATAAATATGCGATTCAGTCCTCCATTAATTTTGAACATAACCTTAAGTAGGTCATATTAATATTTCTTTTTTTTTATCTGCTAATAATATAATAAATACCTAATACCATGAACTTTAACATAACCTAAGGCAATGCCTTACAGCTGAACTCTTATAAAGAATGAAAGAAACCCACTCTTTACTTGATCGCTAGGAAACCAGATCGAAAAAGAAGAAATGTGATATTCAATGGACACAATTCATATATCGTGATCTCCGAGCTGGGATAACTCGAGAATGTAGAAGACAGATTTGGCGAGTAACATTTAGAAAAATCTGTCGAGAATTAATTGTTATTATTTGGAAAACTACGACGTAGAAAAGCCACTGATGCTTTAATTTCGAGTTTAATCTCGGAATTACGACTTTATTCTCAAAATTCTGACTTTAATCAATTCTGAAATTAAAATTGGAATATCGAGATTAAAGACGTCACTACTCTACATATAAAATAATCATTACTATATTATCATAGTATTCTGAATAAATAAAGAAATACTAAGATAGTGAATTTAAAAAAAAAAAAAAAAACTATCAGTATTTATTATTGGAAATTGTTTTTACATAACAAGAGAATTCATGTCTTATCAAAATAACTAATTAACAATGTAAATATTTACGTCTCGTGTTTTCCTGTACATGTTAATAGCACATACAGGTGTTATTTTTATTGATTTATGCATAGTTTTACTTCCACATTCAATGGAAGTATACTAACGACAAAAAAAATTTTGAAAATTTTTATTATTCAAATGGGCTTATAAATTCAGGAAACGTCGAGATTTTAAGTTAAGGTATTGACTTGAAATTTGATACACGTGTGTATTTTAACGTGATCTGGAACTAGATTATATTTTCATCTTATTCCGTTGAAGGGTTGGGGGGTAAATTGAGGTAAATTGAGGTAAATGGTGGTAAACAGATAAATCAAGCAGGTAAAAGTCCAGGAAATTGGTATTCTTAGTATATATAAGAGCTATAAGGTCTCAAAAAAAAATTGGCATTAGCCACTCCCCATTATTAAAGGGGATGAAAAAAAAAGTGATTTAGTGTGTGTGTGTGTGTGTGTATAAGAACCAAAAACCTCAAAATCTTTTTTTTGCTTCAACCACCCCCACTACCACCTCCTTATCACCACCCTCACCACTCTAACGATGTGGGATATCGCTATATGGGTTTTTCGGGTAAACGGTTTTAAATATTATATTATTAAAGTTCCATAAACAATTACACTATTCTACAGCCTACATGTATTGGAAGTAAAAATAGCAAATTCTTAGTAACTTCGTCATGCTAAATAACAATATAAAAAGCCAAAGTTCAAGTTGGCTCTGGTTTTCCCAATACAGGTAATAAAGTGTAACGCAGGTTTAGGGGTCTACAGACGATCCAGCTGCTGGGACCCGACATTGTCGGTACGCTTTGAAGGTAATTGGAATTCCAGCGGACTAGTTCACTTTTACGAACGAGTTCAAAGCATGCCGACAAGGCTGGCTCCCTGCCGCTGGATCGTATAAACCTTAGTTTATGGGCGGTCCTATCAGGTAGAATTAGAATTCTACGAAAAATAGACATACTAACTACCTACCTCTTTATTTGTCACTAAAACTAATATTCATTCTTAGGTAGTCGTATTTGTACCTTGTGCATGATAAGTATTCATTTTCGAAAGTAAATAGTGCTATTTTGAAAATATGCCACGAGATTGTATAAATACACCTAACAACTTTTGTTATATTTGTGGTGAAGTGACTTTTGCGCATCAAAAACGTAATTTTACTCCCAAAATTAAGAAGGCGTACCAATTGTATTTTGGTTGTACAATTGGAGATGAAGACAAAAAATGGGCACCTCATATATGTTGCAGCAATTGTGCGAACAATCTTTGCAGTTGGCTAAGTGGAAGACAACGTTCAATGGCTTCCGCTGTGCCCATGATCTGGCGAGAACCTACAGACCATGTTACCGATTGTTATTTTTGCGTGATACCTCCTATTAGACAGGGTATTAACAAGAAAAAAAGGATGGTAATACAATACCCCAATTTACCATCTGCCATTCGCCCGGTTCTCCATAGTGATGAACTACCTATTCCTAATCCATCTCAAGAATACAGCCTTGATTCTGACGAAGAATCGGATGATAATGTAGATGACGACTTAGTCCAGCCATCAACATCACAAGATCCCGATTTCTCTGCCGAAGTGTCCGGTGGTGAACCGCACAAAATTAATCAACGTGAATTAAGTGATCTTATAAGAGACCTTGATCTGTCCAAGGCAAAAGCGGAGCTTCTGGCATCTCGATTGGAACAATGGAATTTACTACAAGAAAATGTTAAAGTTTCCATGTATCGAAGTCGTCAAAAAGATCTTATACCTTTTTTCAAAATAGAAAATGACATGGTTGCCTGCAAGGACATTGACGGTTTAATGAGTGCTTTACACATTTCCCATGATCTTAGTAACTGGAGACTTTTTATTGACGCCTCGAAACTTAGTCTAAAAGCTAAAAATTACAGTAACATGAATGTATTGCTACAAACTATAGAATATAACAAGTATAAGTGGCAGATTTGTGCAGACTTAAAAGTGATAGCACAAAAGGTAATACTGCCACCACTCCACATAAAACTGGGGCTTATGAAAAACTTGGTAAAAGCTACGGACAAAGAAGGACGTGCTTTCAGTTATTTAAAACAAAAATTTACTAGACTTAGTAATGCGAAAATTAAAGAGGTAATTTTTGTGGGTCCTCAAATCAAGAACCTTTTCAAAGATGCTGCATTTGACAACATTCTAGAAGGTAATGAAAAAGCTGCTTGGAATTCCTTTAAAATGGTAGCAACACACTTTCTCGGTAACAAAAGAGCAGAAAACTATAGAGACCTTGTTGGGAATCTTCTTTCTTGCTACCACAAATTAGGATGCAATATGTCATTAAAAGTCCACTTTCTACATTCACACCTAGATTACTTCTCAGAAAACTGTGGTGCAGTAAGTGATGAGCATGGAGAGAGATTCCACCAGGATATTCAAAATATGGAAAAAAGATATCAGGGCAAATGGCCTTCTGCGATGTTGGCAGACTATTGTTGTATAAGAGATGCTCCAGAAGTAGCTTATAAGAGACGGGCTAAAAAGTGCAAGAAGAATAATTAATATTCTGATTAAGGGCACGAGAGCTCCTTTAAAAAAGGAATAAGTCTTTCGGCTGGTGTCTATTAAAATCGAAACTTTAGCGTTTTGTGACAATACACAGTTATTGCACTTAACGTGGCCAGGCTTGTAATTCGTAATTCAGCGCTCGGCGGGGCATTAGTCCGGAGAATAGCTGTTGGTTGCAGTCTGATTTTATTCCTTATATATTTAAGGAAACGTATAGAGGAGTTCGACAAAAATATTTCACTAGTAAATATTCTGCCCTCTAAAAGCATACCTACTAACTATGCCCATGTCAGGGCTACTGCTGTTTCGATTGTAATGGACATTAGCCGCTAGATGGAGCCTGTCATTTTTGTTGCATGTCGTGGTTTTATGAATCTCGTCATGTACCAAGAGTGAACAAATGCCTCGTTTCAGCCATCTCAGACCTACCTTGCACTGACGAGAGCCAATAGCTCGAAACTGCAGTCTGCAAGTGGTATGGGGTGGCTGGCACGAGAGCTCCTTTAAAAAAGGAATAAGTCTTTCGGCTGGTGTCTATTAAAATCGAAACTTTAGCGTTTTGTGACAATACACAGTTATTGCACTTAACGTGGCCAGGCTTGTAATTCGTAATTCAGCGCTCGGCGGGGCATTAGTCCGGAGAATAGCTGTTGGTTGCAGTCTGATTTTATTCCTTATATATTTAAGGAAACGTATAGAGGAGTTCGACAAAAATATTTCACTAGTAAATATATATAGTATATAACATGTATTTGAAATATATATCAAAATGGCAAATATTTTTTCGCATGATGTAATTAATTGCTTTTTTTATTAAAATTATACCATAATATGTGAGTTAGGTCAGTTATTACAATTTTTAGAGCCAGTAAATTTTTTTTATGACTAGGTTAGACGAGACGTAGCTGGGACCAAAACAATGCAAATAAGTGGTTTTGGTTAAAGATACACAAGATACAAAAGTTAAAATTTGTAGGTGTGTGATTATTTTTACATACAAAATTTTTTCCTTGTGAAAGACTTGGATGGAAAATCTGGATGTGGAAGTAGTGACTCCTTGGGCAGTGGTTTTGACCATGAACGTGTAATTTTTGACTTGTCGTGTAATTTACCAACTGGCCAATAAAATATCTATTTCTATTCAATTTTTAACCAATATCAAAAAATGGGAATTCTAAATTCCGTCTGTATATTTCGTATATTTTATGTTCACCAATATGTCTTCGGCTAACTTAGAAATGACTCAACTTATTGAGATTAATCACTTAGTTTTAAGCTATTACAGTAATAAAAAAAACGTTCTTTCAATTGTTATACATATTTGTTTAAACAATATAATATCACAAATTTACATTTTTTTAAACTAAGATTAGATCATTTTATGAACAAATTGTTGTTTATCGTTTTTGTACGAGAATGGTTTTTAAGTTAAGAACTTTTCAAAATTTATGAAACGTCACAGTGTGAAAACATACCATATATAGAAATCTGAATTATAATTTATAACAGGACGCAATAAAGGTTGCCAGGCCTAAAATTTGAAAAGTCGGACTTTACTTGCAAATTTGGCAGGATATTTGGTACAAAAAACCGAACAGCATTAGTTCGCCATAAGAAAATAACTAAAACACAAAATCAGTATTTTATTAATATTTTTATTGAAATAGACATTTGTTACATAGGAACAGAAAAAGTCATCGCAAAACAATAGAATGTATCTATAGAAAAGCAACTAAAAACGAAAAAAAAAAACGAAAAAAATCACGTTTTAAAGCCTTAGGAAAAAAATCAAACAAAAGCGGGACAGGCCGGACATGTAAATTTTTAGCCGGACGAAAAGCTAAACATGTTCGGCTAAAGCCGGACGCCTGGCAACCCTAGATGTAATGCTGCTTCAGTTGGAAAGTTGAAGTTGATTTGAAAATTAAGCAAGGAAAGGAAAACAAAGTCTATTACTCAAATAGGAGAATAGTATATTGTGTATTTAGGTGTGAAAGCAATACATTCCCGGACGACGATGCAAATTGTTGGCCGAGGCGTTAGCCGAGGCCAACAAGCATCGAAGTTCGGGAATGTGCTTTCACACCGAAGTACACATACTATTTTTTCTGAAATCGCAATCAATATTGTTATAAATTAAGGAATTTGTATTAATGCATAACATTTCTTCATTACAATCAAACTGCTTACTAATAAATACAATTTTAATGTGAGTTGGTTTGTCTGCGTGTATTTATTTATTGTCTAAAATATACATAAAAAACCGTACGGGAATATTACTTTCCCGGCCTAGGCCGGGAAAGTAATATTCCCGTACGGTTTTGTTGATCATTGCTTGGCAACGGATCTTTTCCGGTCTGTTTTGTGATAGTTTCTTAGCAACGGACTAAAATACTGGAATTGTGCATTTTTCGATCTGAAATCGCGCCGAAAATGTAAACATTGCCGATCGATTTCAGAAAAACAGTTTTTAGATAATCTATCACTGGAGCCCAATAACAATAACAATTGCGCTTCTAGTTTGTTTTTAACTAGTTGAAACAAAAATAAAAGTATTGGAAAACAATCAGTCCGAATGCTAAGGAGAAATACTAATTTGTTTATTTATAAGCGACCGAAATGCAACAGCTAACGTATTTCGGCTCGACATGCAATTAGATCATTATTATTTTTTTTTTAGAAAAAGGTTAGTTTTGTTTATAATTTATTATTTGTGGCATATTCATGATTTCTTGTGTTTGGGGTATTTTGCCACTGTAAAAATATTTAAAAAATTTGGATGAAATAAACCTCTGCGCCAAAAGGATCGGACAGAGGCTGGTTTTTATACTTCTATTACAAAATGCCTCACACCTAAAAATATATAAACCAAAACAAAATTGTTAAATGATAAATAGAAAAATTAAAACGAAGGCAGTTGACGTTTCGGAAAATAGTTAGTTAGGTTAGTTTTTTAATCTACTTTCAAAATTCGTTTACCGTTTTTTGGTTTAAAAATCATAAAAAAACATGTTGAAGGACTTTTAATCCTCTTTAAGGTCAGGTAGGTCAAAACAGTATAGAGGTTGCCAGTTTTTCTATATTCATCTTAAATGAGTCAAAAAATCGTTAACAGTTAACTTCAAACACTTTCTCCTAAGCTATTATCTTTATAAAAAAAACCGCTGCCCAAGGAATCACTACTTCCACATCCAG
Source organism: Rutpela maculata (assembly GCA_936432065.2). Lineage (NCBI taxonomy): Eukaryota > Metazoa > Arthropoda > Insecta > Coleoptera > Cerambycidae > Rutpela > Rutpela maculata. The sequence continues at coordinate 50,441,698 of OW386285.2, forward strand.
ATTTTCTATCCAAGTCACTCACAGCGAACAAAATTTGTATGTGGAAATAATTGTTTATGGAACTTTAATATTATAATATTTGAAATCCTCTACCACAAAAACCCATAAAACGATACCCCACATCGGTAGTGGGGTGGGGGTGGTGATAGGGGGTAGTTGGTAGTGGGGTGGATGAAGTAAAAAAATATTGTGAGTTTTCTGGTTCTTGTGCACATATGGTAACGGGGGTGGCTAATGCCAAAAGTTTTTTTGAGACCTTAGCTTCTCTTGTATATACTAAATTCCAATTTTATGGATTATTACTTGCTTGATTTACCTATTTACCCCAAATTTACCCCAATTTACCCCCAACCCTTCGATGGAACAAGATGAAAATATAATCTAGTTCTAGATCTCGTTAAAGTACATATGTGTACCAAATTTCAAGTCAATATCTCAAACGGTTCCAGAGTAAACGTGCGCACAAAAAAAAGTTGCAGACCGAGAGACCGACAGACCGACAGACAGACAGAAATTTTTTATTCGCTCAAACTTAAAATCTCGACGTTTCATGACATTATAAACCTCTTTGAACAATAAAAATTTTAAAAAAATTTTTTGTCGTTACGATACTTCCACTGGATGTGGAAGTAAAAAAAATTAAAAAACGAACCTTTTCGTTACTTTATTGCCATAATTTTTTGTTTCTAGTAACATTCAGCTAAAGTGCTTCCCTGCTAACTTATTTAACCTTAAAGCCAAAGAAATTCATTTTTTCAATAATTCTCAAAATAGTTTAGTGTAAAATCTTTTAGATAATGCATCCATCATGGTTAAAAAAATTTGAGCGTATACATAATAATTAGGACTAACAAAAAACACGATTTGGATTTTTTTTTCAATTTGGAATTGAATTTACTGAAACCAAAAAGTGGGCACTTTTTTGTGTAAAAAATCAAAATGTTGCCTTTATTTTCCTTGTATTATTTTTGATTTTGCAGATATCAAAATTTGCCAAAAGAAAATTGTAAGCTACTGTCCTAAGCTTTAATTTGGTCCAAGGTAGATGTTAACAGATTTTTTAAACCAGACTTATGACTGTTTGAAGAGCGTAACCTTTTCAGGGCTACGTTTAAATTCACCTAACATTATAGCCCACAGAAATTAGTAAAAAAAACAAGGAAACCTAGACAAAATTAGTAAAAATCTGAATTTTTACACAGACGTTCCTTGAGGTGTCCCAAACTCAAATTCACAAAAATCACAACATGGCTACCAAGATATTGAAGGTCAAAGTCTTTTGCAAATATCTCGCGTCCTATGCATCGGATGCCCATGAGGTCAATGTGAAAGTTGTAGAGAATTTTTTCCCAATTTCCCCTCTCTTTTCGAGATATTTAAGGTCAAAGTATCAAAAACGTGGTTTTTCGCGAATATCTCGCTTCAAAAAATCGGACAGCAATAAAGTTAACATGAAAGTTGTAGAAAATTCAATTATCTGCAAGATTGGTATTTTGGATTTTTTTCCAAAACCTCGCCCTTTTCGAGATATTCAAGGACGAAGTGTAAAAAAACTGTTTCTTGAACGATGAGCCTAAACAAATTTTTATTTCATGGATTACTTTTGCTATTTCATCAGATAACTTTGTGATCCTCTTTGAGTAATTTGCTTAAAACCTTTGAAAAATCAGTGTTTTTGCTTAAAAATCAACGTTTTCAACCCCCTGTAACTCGGCGGGTATTAAAGCAAAAATAACATTATTGGTTTTTTTTTTGGTGAAGCATTTAACGATCTACACGTTCCAATAGTCACATTTTTTTTTCGAAACCCCCGACTTACAGTGAAACTCACCTCCAATGAAAAAGTACCCTTATTCCTCTTTAATATTTCATATTTGATCCATTTTGAATCAAACTATCCAAATATATTTGAATTTAAAGCTATTGTAGAATTAGTACGAAGTGGGATTACTAAGTTATTATACTATAAAATAATTTATTTTTATCAATAACAAAATCGAAGGATGCAGTTCCATTGGGAAACATTTTTATCAAGATATATTTAGCAGAGATACACAGAACAGCAGTGAAATTGTTAACGTTAATGGAAAATGAGTCAAACCTACATTAGATTCAATATTCACGAATTTTGTATGTGTAATTAAATAAACCAATATTGTTCTTACGTACGTAATCGTTTAGAAGCATATAAATGTGTCGGCACTTAGAATTATTCTACATGTTTTATTGAGTTTAGATACATGTAGATATTTTTCTTTTTCTAATGCAAATAATCTATTTAGTCTACACTTATTTTGATCTAAAAATAATAAGATATAAACCGCATGTCCGTAAAATATTAGATTTCGATGTAATTTAAGTGGTTTATTTGTACAATTACTGAAAGAGAAATGTTTAAATTTATTAATAAATCTCTGCGTTTATCGGCAAAAAAAAAGTAGATTTGAAATAGACTAAATGTACCTTGTGTCTTTAGCTATAATAAATGTGAACAGTCATTAAATGTATGTACTATTTTGATTGAGAAATATTAATGCAAGATTTTCTTGATTATTTCGCACATTGAAATGGCAACCAATAAAACCCCATTTTTTTAAGACTATTGCACCCATCAAATGATATATTACTCTTGGTAATACAACAGCCAAAGCAGTCAACATGTTGCAAAAAGTGGGAATAGAGCTAATTCATATTTTAGGTATTCCTGGAATTGGTTTTCAAACTTAGGCAGCGCTCTTTATACTTTATGTAGTTAGACTTGCTCCCCAATGATAGAGCTATTTTGAAGTATATCCCCCCCCATGACTCATTCTACGTTATAAAATATGCTTAAGTACATTTAGACACTAGCTAGGGCTCTTTCCTTAATATATGTCGATGAACATAAACATCAATAGTTTTAATTAAACAAATTTGTTAGTAAGTATGTTTTCGTTTCCGAGATATATACAAAAAACTGTTTTTTTAACCTTTGACCTTATGTAACATTTAAAGGTATTGGCCACATACTGGGACAATTTAAGTCCCAGAACGATTTCTATGAATTTGGAGACCTTTTGTCCAATACGAGTAGATAAATATGTTCTATAATAATTGTTTTAAATTAGTCTAGGACGATAATGACTTTATACTTTGTATTTTCATATGTAATAGCAAATTTTATGACAAAAATGTAATTTCGGTAATTGTCCCAATCCCCCTTATTGCTATAAAATTGCACTTACATTCACTAAACGTTTTAATTAATACTTTTTGTCATGTTCCTGTCATTTACATACCTACTGTTAAACAAAAATTCATTCTTATAATCCCTTAGAGTTGCAACGGTCCATTCCACAATCACTTTCCTTGATGTGCAATTTCTATCTCATCTCGGTGATATTGAAAAGTAATTGTCCTACCTCCACTATATAAACCTTGGGATTTCAATTTAGTGCACCAAACTTTAGGCAAACGTGTCACAGTGTGCCATTTGCAACTTCTAGGTGGACAAAATTCTAGAAATTTCTAAAGGAGCTTGAAATAGTTGTTAGAAGACAGGAAAAATAGTGAAAAAACTATAAGTATTAAGGGGTGATTAAGGGGGTGGTTTTTGAGGGGTTGAAAAATAAATTTGCTTCTAAAGTCCCGAAACTCTGTGAGTATGATAATATGATATCTATGAATCAAAAATAGTTAAAAAATAGTAGGGGGTTGTTTTTGAGGGGGCTGAAAGATAAATATTATTTTAATATTCTGAAACTTTGTGGACATGATAATATTAGATCCGTGAATTCGCTAATAATAGTAAAAAAAGATTAAGCATTAAGGTTGGATTTGAGAGGGTTTGAAAATAAATATAAGTATACTTTAAAAAGTATGTAAAAAAAGTTTCAAAAAATTTTTTGGCCAATGTGCATTGGCATCGGATCTTTCGCTACACTCCTCAAACTTTTTTATTCGTCGCCCAGCTGGTATCCCAGCAAAGGTTGATGGCTGTATGTTTGAACCATTCTACAAAAAAGTAAAAGTGCTCTAAAAAAAAAAGTTGTGCTGGAGTGTGCTGGCTAAATACATATTATTACAAATAGAAATGGTCCAGCTATGATATATACAAAATTTGGCATGGATACATGTGTGTACATGTTATTTACAGACATTGAAAGTTATTAAGCAAAGAAAAAATTACATGTATTTTTCATATGTTTTCAAAACGTTTTTTTATATTATTTGACTAACAGACAGATTTATATTAATTAAAAAAATGTTGTACTTATCCTCAGAAATAATATCCATCATTAAAAATTTCCACTCAATTACGAACTGCCACAGTTAGATGTTGTCGAAAGTGTCGTTAAAATGTATTCTTTAACTTTTAATCTTTATTACTCTTCACCCTTATTGCTTAGATTTTTTTTACTATTTTCAGCGAATTCACGGATCTAATATTATCATATCCACAAAGTTTCAGAATTTGAAAATAATATTTATGTTTTAGCCCCCTCAAAAACAACCCCCCTACTATCTTTTAACTATTTTTGATATATTCACATATATCCTATTATCATACTCACAGAGTTTCGAGACTTTAGAAGCAAATTTATTTTTCAACCCCTCAAAAATCACCCCCTGAATCACCCCTTAATGCCTAGAATGTTTTCAATATTTTTCCTGTCTTCTAGCAACTATTTTAAACTCATTTAGAAATTTGTAGAATTTTGTCCACCTAGAAGTTGCAAATGGCACACTGTGCGTGTGTGTGAAGTTTTCATACTGGTAAGTTTTCCCTATTTTATTGTTTTAGCCCCATGAATTTTGAAAAATATAACATGTGATCGTACATTTTTGTTTGTCATACCGGTTATGTCCAGTATTCTGCTAATTTTAAGATTATTCAGTTTAAAATACATCCAATAAAGTAAAGTTATAATACATCAACATAATTTCAAAATCTAGTCCAATATGTTCTAAAAGAAAGGTGATATCATTAAACTGGGAAAAAGGTCATTTCGGTAATGGTCATTTCGGTAATGGCTACGGTACCGAAATGGCTTTTACATTACCGAAACGGTTAAAAAACACAAATAAACGATGTTATAATTCAATAATACTTCAATGTAATGGTTAATAGTTATAATACATAATTTTGTTATAATTAATTAGAAGAATAATTTTTAATTTTCAGACTAACTATGTTATATTTTATTTTATATTTTCTTTAATTAAGTCTTAGGAAATAAAGATACTGTTTAATATTTTATTAGAGAAAAGAAATCACATTACCGGGGACGACATTTCAACAAATGCTAATAATATCGTCCCCAACCAGTAATGAATACTGCTGAAAACATAGGTAAGTAATATAAACCTATAACAAAATATTACTACTCGATTTTTCTTTCAAAAAAATATTTTTTTTACTTGACTACTTTTGCCTGATTTGTCCTGTTACATGGCAAATACCCTTAAAGCTAAAGTGATATCGTTGAGGGCTTTTGACAGTTTGTTTAAAATATTGAAAACATACTTCACACAAAAATTCAGCTAGGTAAGAATTTTATCTCTTGGGGATAGGTTGGAGTGAACGGAGGTGCGTCTGAACGTGCGAAAATACCAGGTAAAACTGCATTAAATTTGAAAAGCTCAGGTGAATTGTAGCTCAAAAAATTCCGTATAAATCGAGTGTTAAAACAAAAGAACAAAGGTAAAATGGAATTAATATTTGAAAATAACTAGTACAGAGTTATTTAGTTATTTAGTAACAAATATAACAGCTGAGTTTATAAGTAAAACCATTTAAGTGTTTAGGTCCAAACCCTTGAAAACTCGACATGTGTCGACAAATTTATGACAGCAATGAATTATTGAAGTTGGCCATAATACCCCTGTATAAACCTCCTAGAGAATTATTCTAATCGTTACAAAAATATTCAAATGAATTTAATTTAAATTATACCCGAAATAATCAATAACGTATTGTTCGTAAAGCATGGTCATATAAATTTTTAATAATTCTATTCTTCTTAAATAATTCTTTTTTGATAATTATTAAAAATACTCAAACCAATTTAATATAAATTAAACCCGTAATAATCAAATGCATTACTCTTAACGTATGGTCATAATACTTTCTTAAAAATTTTCAAGTGAGATTTTTCATGATTATTAAAAGTATTCAAACGAATTTAATTTAAATTAAACCTGAAATAATCAATGAGGCATTGTTGATATACTGCGTCAAAACTGAATTCTCACAGCACTTCAAGAGGTATGCGTGGTTGCAGGTTTCTTTCAGAAGAAAGGCATTTTCTAAGAAAACACACACATATGCCGATGATCTCCTAGGAACAGACATGACGAACCAACTGGAACGGAGAGAAACGGCCAACGATGACGTATGGAGTCAAAAATCGCAGAAATAACAAAAGCCAACAGAAGAAGTTTTTGAGAAGAGCAGTATTTTCACACATTTTCCTCCACCACGAGCACATATTCATATATTTAAAAAGCCGCTGCCCAAGGAAACACTATTTCCACTTAAAGATTTTCTATCTAAATCTCCCACAGCGAAAAAATTTTGTATGTGGAATTAATTGTTTATGGAACTTTAATAACATAATATTTGAAATCGTCTATCCCAAAAACCCATAAAATGATATACCACATCGGTAATGAGGGTGGGGAAGGTAGGTGGTAGTGGAGGTGGATGAAGTAAAAAAAAAAAATGAGACCTTTGGTTCTTGTACGCACACTAAATCACAATTTTATTTTTTTTTTCACCTCATTTAATAATAATGGGGGTGGCTAATGCCAAAACATTTTTTGGGACCTTAGCTTTCCTTATATAATAAATAATCATTTTATGGACTATTGCTTGATTTACCTATTTACCCTCATTTACTCCGGAACCCTTCAACGGAAGGAATATATAGTTCCAGATCCCATTAAAATACATACGTGTAGCAAACAAGTAAATATCTTAACGGTTCCAGAGTAATCATGCGCACAAAAAGTTAGACAGACAGACCTACAGAAAGAATTTTTTTGCTCAAACTTAATATCTCCACGTTTCATGACATTCTAAGCCTATTTGAATAATACAAATTTTTATTTTTATTTTGCGTTACTATACTTCCACTGGATGTGGAAGTAAAAAATATGACGAACTCGAAGGTTTTTTGAATTAAGAATTCGTTTTCAGAGTAAGACACGATATATCTTTTTTCTTCAAGCGTATTAAAATGTTTAAATTATGTCACCAAAAACAGAAGTAGAAGTAGGACATTGTATTACTAGTAACAAAATGTTAGTACCGAACGCCACCGTAGTGGACATTGTTTTACTAGTAACATAATGTTAGTTCCGAAAGCGCCACCGCAGTGGGTATTGTTTTACTAGTAACATAATGTTAATACCGAAAGCCACCGGTGGCGCGCTATCCACTAGCCACTTGTCATATTGTGTCAACATGTAAGACTGTAGTTTGAATATTTGTACATTTATGATAAATGAATTTATGATATGAATTTTTGCATTTTAATACGCTTGAAGAAAAAATAGTATATATTACACGGAGTAGAACGCCTTTTTTTGTGTTTCGCCCAGTTTGCAAATCCTAGGCTCAACACAAAAAAAGAGTGCGTTCTACTCCTAGTAATATAATATACTATTATTTGCTTTCACATACAAAAGTTTACGTTAATTCGCTTGTACCAGACCTTTACTTTATGAAAGAATTGCGTCTACGTTTAAAACTAACAGAACTGAAATAACACTACATTGATAATTTCTTTTATTTAAATATTGAAATGTAGATAAATATAAAAGTTCTCGCTAACAAGGGCGAACCCAGAAGGGGCACAGGCGTAGTATCCCATCATAATTTATTTGGAAAAGAATTAATCCCTTGAATTTGATTTTGTAAAAATATTATAAAAAAATCCAAAGGCCCTTCAAGCAGATTCCTGATTGTCCGCTGACGTCTTCATTTGTTTCATATGACTTATTTTTATTATATGGCCAAATTAATTTCAGTTCTCCGATCATTAATGTAAAATATCTGTAAAACTTTAAAGATTTATCCGTGGTTCGACATTACTAAATTTATTATTGCTGTACATACAAGAGGAAGCAATGCGACAAAAATGAAGAGAGATTATTACTTAATCGTTATTTTTTTCTTTAATTTCCATAAAACAATATCTTTTATTTTAAAATAACATGATTTCTTGTACTCACCACAGAAAAGTTATTGTGTAAAAACTCACCTGAAACAAAAAAAATCAATAAAATATTTTTATTTCAAATAAACAGAAACATAGGAAATATAATAGGCAATTATGTAACTTTGGCCGATGTATGCTCATGATTCTTTTTAATAAAATCTGCCATACGACCCCCTCCACCCCTCAGAGTTTCAGAAAAATATTTAATGCATCGAAATACAAAATAATAATATTACGAAATTCCATTCGGAAATCCAATTAAAACCTTCTAAGGTACATCACAATATAGAAATCGAGTGAATAAGAACCTGATAAAAAAAACCGCTGCCCAAGGAATCACTACTTCCACATCCGGATATTCTATCCAAGTCACACAACGAAAAAATTTTGTATCTGGAAATAATTGTTTATGGAACTTTAATAATATAATATTTGAAATCCTCTACCCCAAAAACCCATAAAACGATACCCCACATCGGTAGTGGGGTGGGGGTGGTGACAGAAGGTGGGAGTGGATAAAGTAAAAAAATATTTTGAGGTTTCTGGTTCTTGTACACACACTAAATCACATTTTCTTTCATCCCCTTTAATAATGGGGTGGGGGTGGTAATGGGGGTGGCTAATGCCAAAATTTTTTTTGAGACCTTAGCTTCTCTCGTCTATACTAAATATCAATTTTATGAACTCTTACCTGCTTAATTTACCTATTTATTCCAAATTTACCCCAATTTACCCCCCAATCCTTCGACGGAACAAGATGAAAATATAATCTAGTTCTAGATCTCGTTAAAGTACATATGTGTACCAAATTTCAAGTCAATATCTCAAACGGTTCCGGAGTAAACGTGCGCACAAAAAAAGTTACAGACCGACAGACAGCAATTTTTTTTTCGCTCAAACTTGAAATCTCGACGTTTCATGACATTCTAAGCCTATTTGAGCAATAAAAATTTTTAAAAATTTTTTTGTCGTTACTATACTTCCACTGGATGTGGAAGTAAAAACTTCCACTGGATGTGGAAGTAAAAGAAGGGGCATTTCTTGATAAAAATGTATGCTGCATATAACAAATAACATGCATTATTAGTATCATTACTAAAGCAGAACTAGAGAATGTATGAATAAAATGAATAAAACATCAAACAATAATGTTTTGAGTTAACGAAGCAATAACTCTGAGAACAAATTTTAAATAACATATCTCTCCACTCTGCTTTTTAATACATTTTCAATGTATCACATTTTTCTTATTAGTCCTTGTTCTATTATAATTTATAATTAATTGAATTCACTTTCACTTTGCAACATTTAAATATTATATTCAAATTTATTTTGCATTATTATATTGATTAAAATGTGTCGAATCATTTTAAGAATAACAATAATAAAATAAGAAGGCAGAAAACTTGTTGACGGAAATACTCTCACCCTGAATGACATACTTGCTTTTCTACTTATTTTCTTCTGTGGAATACACTTCACTTCACGTTCATACTTTTTAAATTTACTTTTATAAGTGATTTACCGATACGATTCTTAAATTAAAAGTGTCGCGTGACCAAAATGAAATTTTTTTAATTACGGCGCTTTAAAAAAAAGTTGATGATTCGGATCCACCTCTTCAACTTTTTTCAACCCAGAAGCATTTTGATATTTAACCGTAACCACCGAGATTTCCAGTTGTAGATTGTAGATTATTTAAGGGATCGCTTGGCTTTTCTTCACTTCGACCCAAAAAAACTAACTTTTGTGAGTTACCCTGCAACAAGTTGTTGCCCAGGATTTGCAAAGCTTGTGATTTTCCTGGGCGCTAATTTCCCTATGTCTTCAGACGTTAATTCCGCCTGTTCTAGGTACTTTAGCCTAATGCAGATTAATACCTTGCATTCACAAAGTATATATTCCGCATTCTCAGTTGCAGCTTCACGGTATCTGCATTTGTCATCTTCCGCCATGCCCATGTTCTTGAGATGATATCTTGAGGGGTAAAGGCCACTTGGCCAGTTAGAAGGCCTGTGATCAGCCTTAGGTCGAACTTTTCAAGTTCGAGAAGCCTTGTGGCATTCTTTGTTGAATAGGTTCTAAACCTTTTCGCTTGTCTTTGGCCTGGAGTATTCTTCCAGTGTTCCTTTCCCATTTTAGGACATCTTCCGTTACGTGTCCCTTAGATAAGCCACAGAACGGTTCGGGTCCAAAAAATGGGGCTTCAGCCCCTATTCTTTCGAGGCTATCAGCCAATTCGTTGCATTCTATTCCCTCATGCCCTGGTACCCCCATCAAGGTAACCTTGTAGTTTTTTGCCAGTTGCTTCAGAGATTGTCTGCATTCCCAGGCAATTTTTGACTCGAGGATATAGGTCCTAGGTCCTCAGGCCTTTAATGCTGCCTGTCTATCTGAAAGTATATAGATCTTTGCCCTTCGAGTTCCTCTATTTAGGCATTTCTGGGCACATTAATCTATAGTATAGATTTCTGCCTGGAAGATGGTTGGGGTGTTACCAAGGGCTTTAGATAGCCTGCATTTAGGCCCTGCTACGCCCACACCAACCCATTCGTCCATCTTGAATCCATCTGTGTACCAGATGTGTGAATCTTTCTCCAACCCAGCTCGCCTGACGACACTCAATCGGCACATCAAACGGGCAGTCAAAGTCATGCTTGATTGGCATTGACTCAGTGGGTTTGGTTATGGATTCGAATTGGATTAGCTCCAGAATGTTTAAGTAAGCAACCAGGTCGCCTGGTCTGAATTTAAGTGCCTGATGCAGCCTTAGGGCACTAAATGCTGTCTCCTTCCTTACATGTAAATGCAGAGTAAGTAAGTCCAGCATTGCCTCCATAGCTGCTGTGGGAGAGGATCGTATTGCTTCTGTAGGCCCTAGAGAGGCAAGGCGTTGAAATTTTCTTTGTGCTATTTTCTCTTCTGTTTTGGGCCACCATAGACATGATGCGTAGGTAACTGACAACCGAAAGGTAGGACCATTTCCAATTACGGCGCTAGCTATCTATCTCTATACTATTTTTTATTACGAACGCAAACAGATTCTAAGATCCGTAGTACTCAAGTCTGTAAGCCCATTGTACATTCGCAACATGTAGGATCTCTTTTTCACGAAGGATAGCAGTCTATTTCAGGGTAGATCCCGTAGATCCTCTGGCTGTAAAAGTGTCCTTTCGAGGTAGGAGGTCTATTCCCGAATCTCTATTAAAATTGTCGCCTACGCCATATGTCACTCATACTGATAATAACACAGGCCCACAAAAAAAAAAGTGGTCTGCGCCAGGGTACTGACTATACCAATCCCTTGTATTTCGAGCCGCTGAACAAGAATTTGGCCTTAGTTTTTCCCCAGTATATCAGTTTTTTTTTTTAACAGCAAATACAATAAATCTAATATATAAAAATCTCGTGTCACAGTGTTTGTTATCGAACTCCTCCGAAACGGCTTGACCGATTTTTATGAAATTTTTGGTGTATATTTGGTAGATCTGAGAAAAGGTCGTAGGCTATTTTTTATACCCCTAGGTGATAAGGGTGGCCCTATCCCGAAATTTTATTTTTATTTTTTGGAAAAAAATTTATAATTTATATGGCAAAACAACGTTTGCTGGGTCAGCTAGTAAATATATAAATATTACGATTCAACTTTCTTTTTTGCTGTTAAAAAAAACGGACGTGTTAGGGAAAAACTAAGGCCAGATTCGTGTTCAGCGGCTCAAAATACAAGGGATAGGAGTGGTCAGTACCCTCGCGCAGACCACTTTTTTTTGTGGCAACTGTGCCACAATCAGTGTGGGACAAACCCGCAAAAAAAAGTGGTCTGCGCGGGGGTAGGGACCACACCTATCCCTTGTATTTTGAGCCGCTGAACACGAATCTGATCTTAGTTTTTCCCCAGCACGTCAGGCTTTTTTTTAACGCAAATAAATATATAAATATTACGATCCAACAGACTTTTTTGCATTTAAAAAAAAAACCTGACGTGTTGGGGAAAAACTAAGGTCAGATTCGTGTTCAGCGGGTCAAAATATAAGGGATAGGTATGGTCATTACCCCGGTGCAGACCACTTTTTTTTTGTGGGCCTGTATAATTAATTGTCGCATACTTTTTTAAAACAATATTCTCGAGCAGTAGTAAATACTGCTAATACCACTCGAAAAATATGCCACATAACGAAGCAGAGATGGGTCGAGGAGAGTTTCCACATTTGATAAAAGTCATGTAAATAATATAATTGTATGCACTTACTTGTTATCACTATGAAGCTTGCATCATTACGAATCAGCTTTCACCATAAAGTAGCCTATCAATATACCATATCAATATGGAAAGTTAGAAGGAAAACTTCCTGGAAACTTTGAAAGTTTCCAGGAAGTTTTCCTTCTAACTTTCCATTGGGTATATTAATATCCTATTTTATGGTGAAATCTGATTCGTGATGATGCAAGCTTCATTTTGATACCAAATAAGTGCATACAATTATATTATTTATATAACTTTTACAGACTTTTATCAAATATGGAAAATTTCCTCGACCCATCTCTGTAACGAAGTAAGTCAATACTGTAAAACAACTCTATCGATACAAAAAATTATTTGACGGCGTTGGATGTCAGTGAAATCCATGTGGAAAATAAACGTTTTTTTTTTTCATGTTAGTGGCTATAATAACTGTGTGTAATAGAAACACAAAAAGTTATTGCAGCCAACATCAGAAAAGTATGTTGGCGGTGTTAGTCAAAGAAGACCCAAACATTTTGTGCAACAATTTCTCTGCTAAGTTTGCACGTAAAGATGCATTTTTTTTTATAATGACTTTCGGTCACGGACTATACAGCCAGCAGATGCAATGTTAAAATAATAGTAATTTCATTTAAATTAAATTGATTTTATAAGCCAATTTGACATAAGAATAACAACTTTTACCCTCGGGCTGAAAATGACCACTTTACATACTTGGTACAGAAACAACTATTAACAAAGCATAACCTTATTAGCCCCGCCTTCTTTTTCACACTTAGCTCTCGCGTTTGCTTTTGTACAAACAATCTAACCAATTCTATTATATTTATTACTAAATCTCTACCTAAGCTAAACACTTTTATAAACTATCGTTAAATTCAATCGGACTATATTTATTGTAATATCTTCGTCTACATTGCTATGCATCTTCACACAATGCTCAACCGGCTAATATGCTGCTGAAAGCGCACATGGCCCGTGCCATGGCTTATTACCAAGAAAACATTTTTTTTGCCTTTAACTTAATATAATAAAAAAGGATTTTTTTTTTCAAAATTCGGTATCCGAGGATTTGTTGGAATTTCGGTAAACTTTAATTCAAAAGAAAAATTGCTCATTTCCGACAATATTTGCGCTCTCTAGCCATTTTTGAACCAAGAAACTCAATTTGGGACCACTGTGCGTCGGTGTGGTGCAGCATTCCGGCCACGCCATTGCGAAAACTTCGAGTTCTCGAACACAAATTTATGCGCCTCATTTCTGATTCTGGCAGATACACTTCCCTCAGAGATCTATACGCACGATGGTATGACATAACCCCACTAGCGGACTACGTTCAAGAAATCTCCCAAAAATTCTACACCTTTAACCTGGGCGATAGTCCGTTAACTAGCAACATAACCCAAATCAGAATGCTCCATTCCAGATCAAACACCCCTTACCATACCAGGCGTTCCCTATCTTTCGGCAACCTCTTCCCTAGCCATACTTTCCTATACCACAACCTACCATTTCCCCACCTGATCTTTCTTCAACTTATCTTTCCAATCATTTCTTTTCTCTTTCTTATGTTCTACTTTTGTTCTCGTTTTTATTCTTTTTGTTCGTTTTGTCCCCCTGTTTTTTTATCAAAAATTCCCTTTTTGCCGATGACCTTTTTAAAAATGCAAACATTTTACACCCTATCTTTTTTCCACCACATTTTCCTGGTATCAGGGAGACCACTAGGTCGGCAGTTCTCATACGGGTTTTTTCGTTTAGTTTTTCACGCAAGTCAACAACCCAAATTTATTCAGTGTTACAACCAGTGACTAGTTTCCAAGTTTTATATTAACATTGTTTTATCAATTATCGTTTAGCCAAACCGGATCTACCCCATCCAACCCTACATTCACCACGGCACTACGCGCCGTGTTTGTCTGGTTGGCTCCGGGCCAGGTTCGGGTGAGGCGCATTCTTGCAAAATTCAAATTTAAATAAATGTTTCTTGCTTGCATCTTCTTGAAATTCTAAAGTTTTCAATTGCAGCAAGCGTATTTGCTTCATTCAAGTTAGCCATGTTTAAGAAAGTTTTCTATTGTCATTAATTCCTATGCGAGAATATAACGTCGTATGGTCTTGACCCACTCATTATACATTCTGCTGAGGACTGTAGAATACGACATTCAAGAATGCATATTTTTAGGTCGTATAAATTTTGTTGACATTTTCCCAAAATAGTATGAGACTGCTAATAGAGATTCGAGAACAGACTCCCTGAAAGCTCCTAATGATGCGCAATTGACGATTTGCACGAAAGAAAGTTTGGTAAAAAGTGTCTAGATTGGTATTACTGTAATTCACTGCACATGTTGACCAACTCGTCTAATTTCCAAACTTTGCAACAATTAATAATTGTTTTCATTATCTTTAATGTTAAACCTACTTCCATTCAATATAAATCACCTTTATTAGGTTGTTTCGTAGTCTACAATATTTAAAAAATGTCGAATTATGCAATTTGTCAAACACTGTTTCTAACTGTCAGTTTAGAAGAGTTGGCAGCAGTGATTGACAAATTGCATAATTCGACATTTTTTAAATATTGTAGACTACGAAACAACCTAATGATGATTTATTCAATGGAAGTAGGTTTAACATTAAAGACAATGTTATGATTATTATATTATAGGTATTTAATTGTTGCAAAGTTTGGAAATTAGACGAGTTGGTCAACATGTGCAGTGAAGTACAGTGATACCAATTTAGACACTTTTTACCAAACTTTCTTTCGTGCAAATCGTCAATTGCATAGAATATGAGTAATTTTCATTCTCCACTATGCACATCCGACAAATACGATCGTCGTTCAACTTCACTGTATGTGCTTCTTCAGAGGACAGTGTCTTGTTATCAGACCTACTATCCGCTTCATTCTTTCTTTATCGAGCTCAAGCAATCACTGTGGAGTTATTTGAAGGCACCTTTAGATGGAACCTCGAATGCCTAATTCTAATGGCTTGAGTCTAATAGTTGTTGAACTGTGCCATAGCCCAGTCTACAGAGATAAACAGCTTAGACTTCGTTGAGCATCATTTTTTCATGAATTGCAACAAAATGATTTTTTAAATATTAGATGCCAAAATATGTGCCCAGAACAATATAATGAATTTTGTGAATCCATCTTAATTTCGAATCTAAATTCATTGGATTTTTACCTGTGGGTGTTTACCTCAAACATATTGCATATTCCTGGCCAGTTATCACCAAAGAACATCACGAACGTCAGGGACATTTATGAGTATATTGGCCGAGGCCGATATATTTAAAGAGAGCTTGTGATAGAAACCTGCGCTTATGGCAGCCAATGTCATCTCCCGGCATCTCCGCCGTGATCAGCAAGTATTATGTATACTCCATCCAGTTGCGAAGGTTCAGTGCCTTTGCGCGCAATTCATCTTTATCACCAGAGTTCATCTGTACGTTATAATAAGAACAGTCAATATATTTTGGTGGCAACAGATGGTTTTACTATCATTTTCCTGGATCCAGGCAAGAATACTAAGTTCGATGTGTCACGAAGGTTTTAATGAATATAATGTTCTTAATTGGGCGCCAGAAAAAATACTTACATACAGAGGCACAGCTGGTATTTCTACAGTATGTAAGATGTTCTGTTTCTCGAACGGGATCAAGCATATACTAAATGCAGTTGAATCCCCAAAGACAAATGGGCAGTCTGTACTAGTGAATAGGATAGTATTAAATTATGTAGCAACAACCGGAAAATGTCTTCGTTGGAAGTACTAATTGGGTACAAGAGAAGAATGAGTGCTGAATCTTGACCTTTTGAGGAGAGTTAGGATCGAGTCGATATCCATCAGTTGCGATCTGACATCTCCAGATGAGTAACAAAAGCGCAGAAGGCTCAGAAAGAGGGATATGACGAGACTCGAGCAAAAGAAAAACAGTATCAAAAAGAGGATGAGATTGTGGAGGATGGACAACCCAGTAACGGGAATAAACCACAAGCCTCTTCCTCTTCCAAAATTCAAGGAGCCGTGAAGTAAAAAAATATTTTGAGGTCTTTGGTTCTTGTACACACACTAAATCACAATTTTTTTTCATCCCCTTTACTAATGGGGTGGGGGTGGTAATGGGGGTGGCTGATGCCAAACATTTTTTTGAGACTTTAGCTCCTCTTGTATATACCAAATGCCAATTTCATGGACTCTCACCTGCTTGATTTAATTATTTACCACAATTTTCCCCAATTTACCCCCCAACCCTTCAACGGAATGAGATAAAAATATAATCTAGTTCCAGATCTCATTAAAGTACATACATGTACCAAATTTCAAGTCAATATCTTAAACGGTTCCAGAGTAATCGTGCGCACAAAAAAAGTTAGACAGACAGACAGAAATTTCTTTCGCTCAAACTTAAAATCTAGACGTTTCATGACATTCTAAGCCTATCTGAACAATAAGAATTTTCAATTTTTTTTTTGTCGTTACTATACTTCAACCGGATGAGGAAGTAATAAGAAACGATTATGATGAGTACGCAGAACTTTTGAATAGCATTTTAACTAGCGAGGAGTAGTTCTATACTGTATCCAATAATGAGAACATGTAATCATAATTCAATATATATACTTCAGTGTTGTACCCTTTATATTTTTATTAATTTATCCTTACAAGCTCAATCATGAATAGAATAGAATAGAATAGAATAGAATAGAATAGAATAGAATAGAATAGAATAGAATAGAATAGAATAGAATAGAATAGAATAGAATAGAATAGAATAGAATAGAATAGAATAGAATAGAATAGAATAGAATAGAATAGAATAGAATAGAATAGAATAGAATAGAATAGAAATACTGTACCACAGAGCAAGAACTATGTCACAGAACTTAATACCGATGAGGTTCCATAAGCAGGAAGCCCCACTGAATATTAGAAAAATGTCATGTTCCCTTAGATGCTTTAAGAACTATTTGTAAATAAATACTAACTAACACCTTCTGCAATTTCCCATTTGTGATCTACCATTAAGGCATTATCTAGAATAATGGGTCACGCATAAATAAAAGAGAGTGAAAGTGAATGTAAAGGTCAGATTGAAAATGAAGTGGTCTAATGTAATGTTTATCAAGCGCTATGAAAATTAGAGGTTCTCGAATAATCAAAGATTAAATGTAAAAAACAGCTAATCAGTTTGAATTGAAGATGTTTGCGTCATCTGTATTTGCCAGATATTAATCAAGATCAAAGATCAGTGATTACTCTCGGCTATCTAAATAAAAGAATGAATTTTCCAGGAATGCTTATTCTAATTTTAGCAAATGTAGTGGAAAACGTGACTAGAACAGTTGTTATCGTCTATCAAAACCTTCAAGAGTATCTAGTCTACTACGAATTGTAGTACACATTATAAGAGTTTGTCTGTAGTAAAAAAATTATTAGAACTAGTTGGCAAACAATTACATTTGTTTTCATCCTGGGCCACTTTATCAGAACTGTTGAAAACGAATTAAGATCTAACTAATGAAAACTTGGAATTCAATACGCTGATTGCATTCTACGATAGTTAAATTTAGAACCGTATAATTTCTGCCAGGCTACTATCAAACACGTGCACATAACTAGATATAACCGCATCATGCACAAAGTTAAAGTACACAAATTCGTAAATCGAATTTAAATTATAAGGAAACTATTGTAAAATAAAATTAGAATTAGAAAAAATAGAAACAGTCCTAAACACGAATAAACCCAGTGTCCAGATTTCTCATTAAGATCAAAGCTGAACTTTGGCATGCGAGTAATTTTTAATAACATGAAATGAAATTGGACCAGTTCACAATGGCACAAAATTCGAGAAATCTGGCCAAATGTCATATTTTACACTTTCTTGGAAGCTCTTGGGCCGAGGGTTGTCTCTCAAATTGAAGATTTTACCCGAACATGAAAAGTTGTCTCCCGGGGGCGGGGTCCGTTCTGAGGGGATAAATATGCAAATTACTTCAATAAGTTTAAGAATTTATCGTCCAACTGAAACACGTATACGTGTATGCAAGTAAATTGTAAATAAAACTTGACTATACATACATACTTACTATATGCTAACTTAACTAACTAACTATTTAAAACTACTTATATACTAACTTAAAACTACAGCTGCAATGGAGACTATACTCTGCATCCCCATGTAAATCTATACATAGAGGAGGTAGCAATCTGTAGATTGCAATCTGTAGGCCAATAGTATATAAGGGCTACAAAACAAATTCGTCTTCTGGGAATGGGGACCGACGGTATCCCCCCTATACATAATTTTAACAAGTTTGAACGTGTTAGGTAAAGACGAACCGGAGATATCAATCTACACCGGTGATTCAAAAATGGACGGTGGATCAAGAGCTGGGGTCTACTCAGAAGAGCTAGATCTACACTCGATAATCCGCTAGGCACACGTGCTACTATTTTCCTACGGAACTAGTAGGGATCCTGCAAGCGGTAATAGAAACCACGAAGGCAAACGTCAGTGGTAAAACGATGCGCATATCAACGGACAGCAGCTTGCCCTAAATAACTGTAGAACAAGCTTGGGCTGGTTCTGGAAATTAGTTCCCTGCTAAAGAATTATACACTCAAACGCCACGCGGACTGTTGCAATGGTCCAAGCAGCTGCAGACATAGCAGAATAGCTTTGGCCACACCTAGTAAGCTAGGCAAACACTGTCTCCAGATGTCCAGGAGTAATCTGCGCATCTATGCAGGATCACTAACAGGGCACTGCAGACTAAACAAACACCTCCATACACTGGGAGTTATAGACAACCATAAGTGTAGAAATGGCCAGCATAGGTGGCGCCTCACCTGGCCTTCTCCTCAAATCATCAGAAATGTTCGTGGGCTTGAGTGAGAGGCTTGGTGGGCATGCCACCACTTACGGAGGTAGCACAATGGGCTCGCCTAGGAGGTCTGAGTGCACGTGAGCACAAAAATAGTTATCGTCCTAAGACTGTTCTCTAAGGATGCCAAATCTTACTTCTCTAAGTTTGCCACATATGTTACTAATTTTTACAAATGATTGTCTCTTTTTACAAAAGATTGTCAATTTACTGCCCCGAAATCAGCTAGGGGCAATGGGTGGAGAGGGGGTCGATCGATTGAAGGGCATACACAAAAGAACACCAGATTCTTATGTAAAATTTCCTGCCGGATTCAAATTTCGAGTTCGTCGATTCATTCGGAATTGCAAAATTAGAGAAAAAGGCATTTTTTTAACATTGCAAAAAACATGAAAATTAAATACTTTATTATTTCTCCCTCAATATCTCGCTTAGAAATATCGACCTGGAAATTGTAACAGAATATCATTTCGCTCTTTTCCTTGGCTATAGCCAAACGAAAAGTTCTTTTTTGCATGTTATATTTTTTTTAATGAAAAATCCTTACATGTCAAACAAAAATTGTAAAGTCATCGTAAACTATAACATGACGCAAACGTTTTTATTATTAAAGTTAGAAGGGTGGTGCATCAAAGTAAAGTAAAGAGCAAAAAGAAGCTTTTCTATTTGAAACATTATTTTATATGATTGTGAGTTTCTTCACACTAGAGGCTGGGAATAGAGCGTACATTATCAGAACTACAGTTATGGCCCTAAGACTGTTTTCTGGGGAACTCCATATCTTACTTCTGTAGGTTTGCCACATAAGTTACTAAGGATCTTTATCTTGGAACCAGGCCCCCCGTATGGGGGGGGTCTATTGGGTACTGAGTTTAGGGGCCCGGGCTTCCGAGGGGCCCATAGAGGGGGCCTGCCAGAGACCTAGACAATTTTTTTTTCAAGTTCCTTGCAGTTTGCGTGTGAGCAAAAGATAATTTTACTCTTATCTTATCATGATTTCGGATGTCATATAAACCATTTAAAATAACTTTCATTAACTCTTCATTAAGATATCAACCCCAGTTCATTTTTTTCTAATATAATTTGTTGATAGATATTATTTTATCTTCAAGTATAGGCCAAATAGAAGCCCGAGGAGCTTCTAAATGGTTTAAAGTAGTAAAACAGTAGGTGACCATCGCCATACATAATAAAATGCCACTTTCTCGTCACCCCACGAAAATAAATTTTAACACTACATTCTTAAAAAAAAAGTTTTATTTTTGGCCAGTAATAGACGCACTATTTGATAACTGTCAGCCTGTAGGCAACAAAACTTGACGATGAATGACGCCATACACTGTGCATTAAAAGAGTATGTGATAATATATATGTATTTAAACATTATTTTCAAATTGGATTAGACTCAAACTATGGTATCCAAAAATATAGTTAAGAAACTATGTACTTACGAAAATACTTAAATTAACTGAGAAATAGTGTCTGTTGTATTATGATTATGAACTTTTCCTTTTCTTAAACCAAACAACAAAATAATTATTATTTTGTTTATTAAACATCCTTGTAATTTAAAATCCCCCGAAAATATTTGTGCGTTTTTTATATTGTTTGTAATAAAGTATTATTTATTTGTTTACTAAACACTGGTTTATTGTTATAAAATATGTGCTAATGACGTAATATTTCATTAATTAATAAAATTTTAATATTGGAACATCGTGGCGCCCGATTAACCTGTTCGGAGAAAGATTTAACTTGTAAATTAATATTTAAACTTTTCCAGCGAAAATAACTTTTTTTGCAGCAAAATAATTATACAATTTCTAATATACAACAATAAAGAGGTTTTTATTTTAATGGGGCCCTGGAGGTTACTCACTTTTAGAATAGATATTTTTGACAAATTGTAAAAATGTAATATGTTTGTAAATGAAGAAAATCAAAAAGTATTATTAATTCATAAAAATTTTCTGACAACGCTGGTATTCAACATGTTTATCGAGAGATTCCCTGTTGACCTCTCATCTACGTCTTTAAAAATTTGTTAATAATGGAAAGTAAGGAGGACAAACTGTGGAATACACTATTGGAGATATGAAGAAAACTTTGCTTTGATGGAATACTATTATTCTACATATAAATACTATCATCAGCTGTTGTTTAGAAAGGATCGTCTTTCCTGAATTATGAAGAACTTCCTTAGTTGGACCGGTCCCATAGTAAAAGACACAGGAGATATCTAACACCCCGTAGCATGTTTATTTAAAAAGATATTATTTCGAAATTTATATAATGCGTGATTGTCCTTTTTTTGGTACAAACAAGAAATTTTTTTCCACTTCCGGTTTCACCGGAAGTGACATCTACTTCGTTATTTTAAATGGCACCCTGTATATATTCTTTTCCTATCTGATTCTACTTAAATTTCTCTTTTCAACTACGTATACCTAGATGACATTCGTTTTTAAAATGGCTGCTGAAAACCATTTTATTGCACTAAGTCAAGTTGGCTATGGAATGAAATGTGCCGGTAATTAATGCTTAATGTGCTGTGATATCAAAAGAACCCTGGTACACAATTTTGTGTTTCATAAAAGAGGAATTTAAGGAGAACCAGATAGGAAAAAAATATATACAGGGTGCCATTTAAAATAACAAAGTAGATGTCACTTCCGGTGAAACCGGATGTGGATCTACTGTGGATGTGGATGTTTTTCTACCAAAAAAAGGACAATCACACATTATATAAGTCTACCAAATTTCAAAATAATATCTTTTTAAATAAACATGCTACGGGGTGTTACATATCTCCTGTGTCACCCGGTATAGTGACCTTAATTAGTAATATTGCGGCTTTTCGGCTATCTTTAACATACTTGAAAAAATAGTATACACAATAGTATATGATTATTCTTCAAGTAACAATATGAAAGCAAAATGTCACTCGATTCCAGAAAAGACTTTATACCCAGTATAGTAACTAGAGGTTTTAACCTCGGAATAATGTCATATAAATAATGGACAACAACTTAATGAGCGTTTGCTAATTTATTTGTTTACTAACACTGGTTTATTGTTATAAAATATGTGCTAATGAGGGATGGCACCTAGAGAAAAAAAAGTATATTGGAGCCAAGCGGGATTTAAATTTTGAGAAGAAAACGTTCCACGAAACGAAACGAAACGAGACGAAACGAAACGAAACGAAACGAAACGAAACGAAACGAAACGAAACGAAACGAAACGAAACGAAACGAAACGAAACGAAACGAAACGAAACGAAACGAAACGAAACGAAACGAAACGAAACGAAACGAAACGAAACGAAACGAAACGAAACGAAACGAAACGAAACGAAATTTTAATCCAAATTTCGATTTTGGTTTGAGATTTGGCTGTTAAATTGAGGATGAATTTTGTTTTTTCTCTAATTTCTGTGGGATTAATGGTTTCGGAGATATGGAATTATAAATATGGCATCTGAATGGTTTTTTTAAGACGATCAGTTTAAATGTTAAATACCTCAGAAACTTTGAACTTGTGTTAAAAATGCTAATGACCAAAATAAAAAACTACTAATTAAGCTTTCAAATGATTTTGACTGTATCTATAGCAAAAGAAAAACAAGGATGTTATAACAGAAACAATGTGCTTCCTCACATTTCTTTAATAAAAATGTAGCCATTTTGTTAATGTAAGCCAGAAATTAAAAAATATATAATTCTCAAATATTGTCTTTTGTTAATATATAGCATGACGTAGATGCTCAATTTTTTTCGTTCGTTTACAGCACTTGCTGCAGAAAAAAATTTAATTTTAAACTATAAAGAGATTTTTTTCGAAAATACGTAAAACTTTTGTTTGCTTCATATATCTCAATAAATATTAGTTTTAGTGAAAAAATGGTGGATATCAATAATAAACTGAAAATGAATTTGTTTTTTTTATATTTATGTGGGATTAATAGTTTCGGAAATATTTAAGTTTTAATATGGCTTTTGAACGTTTTTTTAATATCTTAGAAACTGACACAAGCGTCAAAGATTTTAAGGAACAGAATTAAAAGTAATTAACCAAACTTTAAAATGATTTTTTGTTTGTTTCTGTATCTCAAAAACAGAGAAGTTACGGCCGAAACAATGAAGGTACTCACACGTCTTGTTTATATCAACGTCCTGATGGAGATTAGCCATAGCTATTCCAGCATTCAATTGGGACACATGTACAATAGACAATTACACAGCAACCATTCCCTACGACATTATTATACTCTTCGCAAAAACGAAGAGTATATTGTATTTGATCGGCACATTTCTAAAATCGTAAATATCGCTCGTAGAGAAAAAATTTTCATATCATTGTGTTAGTGAACGAATTCTGAACAACTTTCAAAATGTCCGTCTGTCCGTCCGTCTGTCCGTGTGTCCGTCACGTTTCTTGTAAGCACGATAACTTAAGAAAGAAAAATCCGATTGTATTGAAACTTAGAAAGTAAGTTAGTGTTAGCTAGAGGAAGAACCCTATTGTTTTTGAAGAAAATCGATCAGTAAATAAAAAAGTTATTAATTATTTAATTAAAAAAAAAAAATATTCTCTTAATTTTTGTCGCTTGTACTAAAATGGAAATCTTGCGAAATATTATTTCCATAATATATTTTTTTTTTGTTTCTGAATTTTACTAATATATATTTCATAGAAGTACGAGCTGGAATACCTATGTATGATTGTCGAAAGATATATATCACAGACAATCAGTTTTTGTAGCAATAGTTGGTGGCGCAGCGGCTAAAGCTTTGCGTTGCAATCCAAAGGTCCCGTGTTCGAATCTCACACAGGTTGGATATTTTTTTTTCATTTTTCTTTTTCATATAATTTTTTTCACAACAAAGATGGTATCACAAAATTTAGGATGTCCAAAAACTAACATTATTTACAAGAAAACTGCGAAGAGTATCCTATAGAATGTGTAACAATTATATATAAAAAGCTCAGTAAATTGGCGAAGAGTACGTTTTTAGCTTGTTATAATTTCTAACACTCGATCACAGAAGAGATAATAGCGGCTAGTTGTGTTGTATAATCTCACTCGACCATGGTATAGATCACTGTTACTCGGTAATACATTAAAAATGCTAATAAACATGTACATCCTAGTCAAATTTCTAACTTAGGATTCCCTTGTCTCAATTTTAACGCATAGGCAATAAGCCACTAAGTAACCACCCCCCAAATCCAAAGTTAAGGCTGTCTGGAAGGAAGTTACGAAAAAAATGCAAACACACATCGATTATCCACAGACATTTCCTTTGTCCGAGCTGGGGATCGAACCCAATGCATATTAGACAGTACGACCAAGCATGCTCGTTATAAAACACGCTTTAATTTGCCGGTTAAATATATTTTTTTAATTTAAAATGGTTTGATGTATTAGAATAAAACATCATTCAAAGAAGTATATTTGACAGTAACATCAATTTACAAAATCTCCTATTTTTATTCATTTTCCCACGAATATTGGATAAAACATTTATTAAATGGTACATGTTTTGTCAATATTTCTATCAATTTAGGAAAAGAGTAACGAAACTCGGATTCTACTAAAAATCAGACATTTTCATATGTGCTCTGGAATCATGAAAGCTACGATAATATACGAAAGTTTGCTTCAATTTCATAGACAAATATTTACTTTGACCTTTCAAAGAGAAAACGTTTTATGCTGTTTTAATTGCAATACTTTTTGGGTTTTACTCGAAGAGCATAATAAATCACCCAAGTATATACAACGATAAAGAGGGGGTTAACAACACAGCATAACACGCGAGATTTTAATATTTGCTCAAGGTAAAGTGGTAATATATTGATCCACAGAACAAAACAGATTCTTTTCTACTAGTCGAATAAAAGTGTGCATTTTTTTAACGATTGTTTGGGGAGAGGACAATTTTTTTGTGGAAGTGCAATCTGTATGCTATCAGAAAGTTACAGTAAAGTTTTGTCCAATCTGGGAGGGGAGGTTCTTTTTAGAAATTAAGTTTTAATTTTAAAGAACGTGTTTTATCTTTTTTTCTTCAGTATCTCCGGCTCTCTTCTTCGGGTCAGGCCAAACAAAAAATCGAAACGTTTGCAAATGAATTATGAATAAAACTGCATAGGTCCAATCCGATCTGCCATTTTATTTTTTGTTACAAAAAAATAAAAACCACGGAAATTTTACACAAGCCGAAATTACTCAAAAAACAATACATCTGTTTTAATGAAACTTTGTGAAATTATAAGCCTTGTTGATGTAAACTACTATGAAACATTACAAATAAAATTATTCCTTATTTTCCCTAAAACATGAGATTCAATTTTCATCAATTTTTTATATTATTTTAAAGTTACATTTTGTGCATTTATGTAAAAAATGCATTTTTCTAATGCATTTTTTTGTATCGAACAATTGTATCCAGCTAAACTGAAGAGGAAAAGTTTTTGTAAAGCCATTTTTTGCAGCATTTGTGACATGAACAAAAAACTTTACTTCGCTTCGTTACTTGCATTTGGTTTTAAAGTTGGATTTTTGCATCTCTTGCAGAGCGTGTATAAATATTTAAGAGTGTGCAATGCCTATGCTTTTACATGGGAAACTTTGTGATTTTTTTCAAAGCTCCATGTCCCACAAAAAAATAATTTAAAAAGAAATAAACATTTAGAAGTAAGTGATGCACAAAATATGATTTTTGTTGTTTTAAATAAATCATGCATTTACCTAAAAACTACGGAAAACGAAATGTGTTAGATTTACTCAAGAGTTTCATAGATGGCGATACCATGACAATTCAGATATGCGGAACGGGTTACAAGTGTTGATTTAATTGAGACCCCGCAAGCAAATATATCAAATATCTAACTTCGTAACGACAAGCACAATATTTTTCTACATCATAAAATATGTTTTCTGTATTTTTTATGCAACGCATTTAGTAATAAAGGGGATAAAACGAAATATATGAATAACTCTCTAGCCACGCCTACTTCCTTACCGTTTGCGATTCGGCCAGCATATACTGGCCAACATTTTCAAGGGTCGCTTTATGTTTAGAAATGCAGCTGTTTAGAGAATATCATATAGCGAAGCGGATCTGGTTTTGAAATGAAACCAACTCTTAAAAATTTTTTTTTTTTATGACAATTCGGTTACACGGATTCTCATTTATCATGTTATCAAGTTAGTTCTGCTTAATCACACAGGGTGGCGGAGGAATTCGTGTTTAAAATTCGCAAAAACACGTGTTTCCACGATAATTTTGTTATTATTGACTTGACGAAAAAAAAGTTAAATAAAAATTTGAAGATCTCGCGGAAGCCCGTAATGACTTGAAATTTGGTACACGTATGTATCTGGAACTAGATTATATTTTGATCTTACTTCGTTGAAGGGTTGAGGGATAAATTGGAGTAAATGGCGGTAAGTAGGTAAATCTATAAAATTGGTATTTACTATATATAAACGAAGTTAAGGTCTCCCCATTATTAAAGGGGGTGAAAAAAATAAAAATGTAATTTAGCGTGTACACAAGAACCTAAGGCCTCAAATTTTTGTTTACTTCATCCACCCCCTCTACCACCATCCCCACATTCACTACCAATATGGCATATCGTTTTATAGGTTTTTGGGGTAGACGATTTCAAATATTATGTTATTAAAGTTCCATAAACAATAATTGTGAAGTGCAAATATAGTATCGTGCAATAGTTGCAATTTTAAGATTTATAAACACCCTACAAGTTGCATTGTAATTCGAGTCCTATGAACAAACGAACATCAGCGTGCCTGTCTTTCAAGATTATTTTAGCATGTTGCTAAATTGACACCAATGTTTCAAGGATACATGAGGAAATAGCGTCAGAGACGGGTCATCGCGTGTGTGTCTAGCTTCTACGATTACAAATTAGGATACCATACAACCTGTACGGTTTTTATAGATCTTCTATTATTTTCTTGATTCTAGTAGTATGGATGCGCAGTAGATTTCCCCCAGTATTATGGATGCACAGTGGCTTTCCTCGAGTACCATTGATGCGCAGTAGATTACCTCGAGTAGTATGGATGCGCAGTGGCTTTTCTCGAATACTATAGATGCGCAGTAGGTTACCTCAAGTTGTATGGATGCGCAGTGGGTTTCCTCGAGTCAAATGGATGCGCAGTGGCTTTTCTTGAGTACTATAGATGCGCAGTAGGATACCTCAAGTTGTATAGATGCGCAGTGGCTTTTCTCGAGTAAATTGGATGCACAGTGGGTTACTTCGAGTAGTATGGATGCGTAGTAGGTTTCTTCGAAGAAAATGCTTGAAGTGGTGGAGTGCAAATATAGTATTTTCGTTGTAAGAGACTTGGATAGGAAGTCTGAATGTGGAAACAGTGATTTCTTAGGCAGAGGGTTTTTCAAACCTGACGGTATCTTTTCGTGAATTTGTTTTTTAAATACTTACGCGTTTTTTTTGCTGTAACACTAATATAAAAAAAAGTAATTCCTTAATTTTTTCGCATAAAAAAGGAGTTAGAGAGCTGAGATTTTTTTGAGGTAGGTGAAATAGATAAGAATTGATGGAGCCGGAGGGTGGTGGGCCAATTGTGGGAGGGGGGAGGTATGGAAAAGAAAATCATTAGACCTATAACTACTGCACAACTTTTTTCCCTGTTGTGCTATTTTGAAAAACCAAAATGGAGTTTTTTCGTTATTATTTCTAGTATTTGTGTGATTATTTTTTTTATTTTTTTCAAATAAACAAACTTGTGGAGGGGAAAAACCTTTTGCATTTTTTTAAAATTCGTTTTCGAGTACGAAGGAAAGGGTTCAGAAGAGAATTTTTTATATATGTGAGGATTTTTTTTATCTTTAATTTTAAGGAATATATCGCAATCCAGGCAATAGGAGGGAAAGGAAGGGGCATAATGCGTTTGTGGGAATAAAGGGTTAAGGAAAAGGGATAAGGATCTTGGACTTTGATATTCGGCAATATAGATCTTTTTTCCATCTTAAGATTTTATCAATCTACCTTTATCAAATATTAAACTTATAAATAATTATTTAACACCATAACGGCACAATGGATTACTCTCAAATTTTCATCATGCTGTCACTATATATTTGTTAACAAAATATGTTAATATGTAGGTCAAATTTTAATAAGTGTAGAAAGCATTATTTTTTTCTAAGGCTATGTCGAAAATTTGCATTCTCAAATATAACATGCTGGAAACTTTTTTATCTTTCGAAATAGATACCAAGTGTATCGAGAAGAAACTAAGATAAAAGATGGATGTAACTTTTTTATTTGAAACTTTTCTTTCTAAGATTAGCAGTTTTCAAGAAAATTACAAATAAGTGATTGTTGGCCAGGTGCTGCAATTAATTGCTATTAGATTTCCACGTTCTTTATGATCTCTTTATTATTGAATAAGTTTCGCATATATTCCCTCTTCAGTCTCTAAAAGTGTCATTTTTTCACGGTTGGTGGCTATTAGTGAAACGATCTTGTAATTTGGTATACTGATTTCTGTCATTAAAACGATTATTTTTCCGAGCAGCGCCAAATCGGAAAGCCACTTTGGCTTCCGGTTTCAAGATGGCGGCCGATTTGGAAAATTTAAAAGAACGAGTTTTCTATCTAAACTATTGATGTTACAAAAAAAAAGTTGTTAAGAAAAATTGTTCCAAATTAAAATCTGAATAAAAGAGTTTAATACATTTTTTTACTTCAAGCTAAAAATAAAGGCGGTACATAAAAAATATAAAGAAGTTACTTTTTATTTATAATTTAAAAGTTTACAAGTTTTTCGACTAAATAATTACTGTTACAAAAAAGTGTTAAGAAATATATTCTACATTAAAATTTTAATAAAAAAACTTTTTACAATATGTTTACCTAACACTAAAAATAAAGCCGCTACACGGAGAAATACTAGAAAATGATTTTATGTATATTTTACAATCTAAAGCAATAATTATAATGTTCTTGTTGAGTATTCCTTTACGAAAAACTGAAGGCACATTATTTTTCAACCTAAAAATAATTTAATAAAAATAGGTAAAGATTTTTTTAGTTAGACTTACATACTTCTTTTAAGTTAGTTGCATTCTCCTTTACAGCCTTTACAATTTGTGTAAAAGAACGTGCATTGCAAGCCAGCTTTTTCACAACCACATTTGGTTTCAATGCATCCTTTTTTGCAACTACATTGAATTAATTGTCTAAGGGCTTTAGATATCTCCGGAAGTGTTAACCATTTTGGCACCGAAACATTTTCGGACAGGACCATCCCCATTTTTCAAGATTATTCAAAATCAAATTTGATGTCAGAGACTGTCCCCAAATGTGCTCACTTTGGAAGCTAGCCCGTAGAATGTGTTTCTTTAAAGCATCCATAATTTTTACTTTTAGAAGAAAACTTATAAAAACTTTCTTATTCAAAATTTCATGACGAACAATTTTTTTTAATAACTTTTTTATTTTTTTAAAACAGCCGCCATCTTGAAACCGGACGCCATTTTGATTTGGCACATCTCGGAAAAATAGTCGTTTTAATGACAGAACTCATCAGTATACCAAGTTACAAAATTGTTTCACTAATAGCCGTTTTCTAAAGGTTTTTACTGTTTGCCGCCTTGCTAAAATGCTACTTTACTCTCATGTAATCTTTTCGGTAGATAGTAAAAAAAAATTGCAAACACTCTTGATGTTAAGTATAGAAAATTGGCACTATTTTAAAATTCATTAGTTCCAAGAAGCAGCATAGTAACTATATTTATTCATTTATATTCCAGTAAAAAATACTTATGTTTTATAATCGCAAACGGCAGAAAGAACAATGTATGAAAAAACTAAATACAATCTATCTAAGAAAATATTAATTTCAATTTTCAATTCTTTGCATTCTTTTGATAACCTACTTCTGGCTATGCTAGAAATTAAGAAGACCTAAAATTTATTCATTTACAAAATAACTATCTATTCAATCAATAATGAAAATCTAATCAAAATATCAATTTTGAATCTTTGTAATTCTCTACAACAACAACCTACATCTTTTTATGCTAGAGACAAAGACAAAAATCTATCTTAAAGTTTTTAATACAAGAGGACTTCAATTTTTATATATATATATATATATATATATATATATATATATATATATATATATATATATATATATATATATATATATATATATATATATATATATATATATATATATATATATATATATATATATATATATATATATATATATATATATATATATATATAGAGATATGCATGGTCATTTACAGGCCCGTTTCATACACTGAGCGGTTGTAGTGCAGCCCGATTTGACCCTGTGAAGCCCGGGGTCGGGCTCATCAACGTACCCCCGTGTATATCATCATTAAATGGTCGCAAATCATGTTAGTTTCCTCCCTGCAAAATTTTGAGGTGGGCTTCAAAAAGTCATATTTTCATGTTCCGAGATACACTTTTAGTTCAGCACTTCTGAGTCAGGCGGCGCTGTTCCTGTATATCCAAGACTCTTATACAGTTGATATCCATCGCTCGTTATATAGCCCGATATTTGGCATCGTTGCAGTGGCTCGATAGCGTTCGATTCTTATTTCCTCTTAAATACTTTCTTTATGAAGTCACAATCGTTGAATGAAAGTTCTTTCTTCATATTCGAATAATTTTTCTAAATTCAAAAATTTGTATATGCGTTCTAAGAATTATAAATTATGTGGTACGGTGCTATGAAAGCAAAATAGTAGCATCTTAAACATCTTAAAACGTTTTTTGAATTGTAATACATAATTTCAAATAGAGCGATAAAAGGTAGCATTTATATCAAAAGAGAAAAATTATAATAACAAAATATAAAATCGAGTATAAAATGCATTGGCTTTGTCCATTTGTTGTACTAAATTAATGTTTCCATGTCCCTAAATTAGGTTTGTGGTTTTTTGCATTCATGATTCAATAATATTCCTCATTTTTATTAATTTTGGTGCTAAAATTTTCATGGAGAAATATCGGGACATTAAACAATAATTATGCAGAATGACGTTTTACGTACCTATTATAAGGATAGATAGGCATTGTCCATGACGACTTCCACATCCCCGTAGTTTAGTGGATAGTAACAGTAAAAAAACATGTTTTTTTTTTAAATAGGCTTAGAATGTCATGAAACATCGATATTTTCAGCTTGAACGAAAAAAATTCCGTCTGCAATTTGTTTTTGTGCAAACGATTCGAACCGCTCATGATGTTGACTCAAAATTTGGTATACTTGTGTATTACAACGGGATCTGGAAATAGATTATGCGTTGATCTTATTCCGTTGAAGGGTTGTTGTAGAGTCGATAAAATTGGGTTTTAGGGTATAAAATATTAGTCTTTAGCATTAAATCGCTTATAAATTTTGAATGGAACTGTAGCTATTTTATTGTTTTAATTTGTTTTATGTATAAGTGCTATAGGCAGTTTTGTTTCTTGTATAATTTTAAAAATTTATTTTTCAACAGTGAAATTTTCTGCTATTATCCTTATTATCTCTGATCCTAGTAATCGTGCCACAAAAATAAAAATAGGGCATTGAGTTTTGAATAGGACTAGGTCTATGAAAAATCTTTCTGATAATTTGTTAATTTAAAAATAAATAAATAAAAATCACAAAAAAGTACTTTTTTTGGCTATTTAAGAAACAACGTAATAATGAATCAATTTTATTTTATTGAACTAAACTCTCGTGCGAAATTTTAACCCAAAATATGTTTTCAAACGGCTAAAAGTCAATAATAAATTCGAAATTTCCATCGCTTACTGCTTAAGGGCATCGACTCGTAGGAGAAAATGTTTTTTTTTCAAAATGTAGATTTTTGTATGTTTTTTGCAATGGTATTAAGAAAAACTTATATCTTCATTTAAACCGTTTATTTGAAATTTGTTTATGATTTTCAAAATTGTAGTTGCAAATAAATTCAAATAACCCTGTGATCTTTTTTATCAAACTAAAAGCGGCAAACGAATTATGATAATACGTGAAATATATAGCATTTCTTAAAAAAAAAAATAATGGTCTGCTTGCATTTGAGGTCGAGAGTCGAGATACGTCAGTTTTTGCATTAAAGTCACTTATAAATAAACCAAAAAACTATTTCTTTTTGAAATTTGGAGTGGTTGTTTTTTAAAGCTTACATCTTTGTCTCTGATATTTGAAAATAATCTAAAATTACAATTTTTGAAATAACATTGAATAGAGCGGTTATTTTCTTAATTTTTGTCGCGAAAAGGAGGAACTAATCTAATCTGAACGAATATCCTTATGTCCATGGACACAGCTTTGTAAAATTTTTAATATCACCAATACAATAAAAAAAAACAATATTCGCGGTCAGGAGTTGAACCCTAGACGTCCGCATCCTGATAAAAAGTGCTATCGTCTAAAATATTAAAGTCTAATTTGTAAAACAGTAATATACCGTTTAGAGCTAATTGACAATTATCAGATCTCTAACATAAGTTCCAAAGGCCCGACTTTCGGGCCTCTATACATTATCTTTTAAACATTGTGCTTCTGGTTTGTTTTCAACTAGATGAGACAAAAATATAGGTATTGAAAGAATGACAGGGCTCAATTTTAAGAAGAAATATTAATTTGTTTATTTATAAGCGACTTAGTTACAAAAACTGACGTATCCTAGCTCCAAATGCAAGTAGATAATTATTTTTTTAGAAAAATGTTAAATGTTTCATCTATTTTCGTAATTCGTTTGCGTTTTTAGTTTTATAAAAAATCCACAGGATTATTTGAAGTTGTTTATAACTATAATTTTGAAAATTATAAACAAATTTCAAAAAAATAGTTTAAATGAAGATTTTTTTTCTTAATACCATTGTAAAATACATTTAAAAACCTACATTTTTAAAAATAAATTGATTCATTATTACGTTATATTTCTTAAATAACCAAAAAAGGCAATTTTTTGGTGATTATTATTTTTTTATAAATTAACAAATTATCAGAAAGTGTTTCATAGGCCTAGCCTTATTTAAAATTTTATTGCGAACAAATGGCTCTTTTTATTATTGCGATACGATTTCTAGGACCGGAGATAATAAAGAAAATAGCAGAAAATTTCACTGTTTAAAAATAAATTGTTAAAATTTTACCAGCAATGGACCGATTTAATGCAAAACTTCACATACACTTTCTGTTATATATACTGGCAACAAATTCAAACAATAAGACTGCTGCAGCCAGATAATTCCTTATTCACCTATTTTGATGCTTAATTTGACTCCACCATTAGGGGTAATCAAAAATACCAATATTTCGAAAAGAATTTATATCTTTTGAACGGCTGGGCCGATTTAAATTCGAAAAAATGTGCATTAGATATAATAGCTACACCCTTATTAGAGAATTGAAAAAGACATTTGATAATGGGAACATTAAAATAAAAAATGAATATATTTTTATCTTTTCATATCACATTGTTCTGACACACTCACTGCATGTCTTTAGTACAATCTTTAACTACTATATCATATTATCACAACATATATTTTTTGGAATCAATAAAATAGATACATCATCAAAAATATGATATACTTATATTTCTCGATTTATCTTGTCCCCATATTTTCTTGTTGCTATTTCCGTAGTTTCTTTTATAAATCTTTAGGCACTAGTTTACAAAATATAATTTTTTGGTGCATATTGGCATATTTCTTCCTACCCTGCCAAAAATTCCACATAGAAACTTATAAAAAAAAAGTGATGCGGTTTTATCGTTCCTATAAGTTATATTAGTTTTATACAGACAGGATTTTATCTGTTTTATTAAGTTTTAAATCGGTTATGAAACAGTAATTCCGAATAAGCTATTTGGAATTATCATGTTGCCCTTTCATGAGTACTTATATGAAATATACATCAACAAATCTACAGTTTAGTGTCTGCAAATGCACCCTTGCCCTTATATCTGTAAACATATGGAATTACAGATACAACTTTAAAGAGATTCTAAACTTTTCTATAAGTAATATCATAAGAGTTCCAGTCCATCCTTTC